>JAUPFT010000018.1:17259438-18639438 GCA_036936625.1 Parnassius smintheus behrii
TCCCGGGCGAGCCGACCCATTTGTGCTACAACCATAACATAGCCGCAGCGTGGCTCTACCACGTATAAGACACCACAAAGACACACAATCTCACAAGATACGTAAAAAGCTAAACCAAAGATATATCTACTTTTGATTCAGTTTGGTATAAAAACTTCGCCACCACTGGGTCTATATTCAACCCCTAGGGCGTTGAATAAAGATATATAAATAACACATGTTATTTTCATTTTCACATCTACAGGAGTACATGTACTTTACCTTAAGTTTTTTTACCTTTGTTATTTTAAATATATTGCATTTCAGCCTTCTACATACCTTTCCTCTGAATCAAGATCGCGTAGGCCCAAAAGTACATTGAAATTCCTTTTTTTTATAAATTTATTGATATATCAATTTCATGATATGTTAATGTAAAATTAATAAATTGTAAAATATCAGTGCCGTAAACTTCTATTCCGTCCACCTGTTACACTCAATTTTTTTCCAGGAGCTCGCTCGGTAGCTATTAGAATAGGTAAGAATCGGGTTAACATGACAAGATGCCTAGACGACCTATAGAGTTTATTATTAAGAAAATTCATATTATTTAATTCCGTAATGCTAAGATATCTATTAGAACAATTCACGAACGAGTAATCTTCATTACCAATTCAAATTATTTTCGATCTCCAGACGTATGTAGGTACTTGTATTGTAACTGACGATGGTTTATACTTAAATAATAAATTTCTTACTGACGGCGGAACAATGAAGCTTCATTTAAACTATAGGTGTTTAATCAAAGATTGTATGTGATTGGATGAGGGGAGCAGGTGGCGGGCGGCGGCGGCCATTAAGCCGCGTTTCCTATTAGAATCGTGTTAGAGAGTCCATTCCGTGATTATTAGAAGCAGGCAGGTGCAAGGCGCCCACGTATAAGTACATTTTATCTATTGACATGAAACTAACGGAGATCGGACAGTCGCTTTGTATCTCCAAATGTTTGAAGATATTAAAAATATAAAAGTTAAGATGCCGCTTGTTATTTTAATGAATAGCATTGTAAATACAAAGCCACAAAATGCGATTTTATTTTGTTATATTCGATACATAAAAATATTATTTCAACGACACTGTTCGCTGTTCTGTAAAACAGGTGCCTAATTAAAAATGCTTTAGTATATTATTTTTGAGAGCCGTGGTAGCTCAGATGGTTAGCGCTCGCTGTAAATTTCATAATACGCTAGCAAACCGGGTTCGATCCCCGCCGGCACCAATAAAATTGTTAATTGCAATTTTAAGTGCCGATTTACCACATGCTCGGCGGTGAAGGAAAACATCGTGAGGAAATCTGCATGTCTGAGAAATAAGAAAAAAAATATTTCGAAGACATGTGAAGTTCGCCAACACGCATTGGGGCAGCGCGGCGGACTATTCCTTGCCCGGAAACCCCCTCAGAAATAAGAGGAGGCCTGTGCCCAGCAGTGGGATGTATATAGGCTGTAACTTTACTTTTTATATTATTGTTTATATCATGTTACATAATTATCATATTATTTTTAGATTAATTACTTAGAAAAAGCACTATTATTATTTAGCAACACACTCGCGGTTGTGGAATATATTATGAAATCAACCAAACCGTATTTTATAAACTTAGAGTGACTTTCGAACTTGCAGAGCATCCGATAGAAAGTTTTTTTTATAGAATATGGGTGACAAATGAGTACATAATCCACCTGACGGTAAATGGCTGTTGTGGCCCATAGATATCCACTTTTATCCACGATTAAGGAGTTTGAGGACTAAGATGCATTACCTTGTTTCCAGTAAAAACGGGTCTCCGGATCTCTACATTCACCTTACAAAACACAGCAGTATTAAGTTTCTATTTCAAGCTGGTATTCTGTGAGAGCGTGGTTCCCCGGTCGAGCCGACCCAATCATGCTACAACCATAATACAGCTGCAGCGTGGCTCTACGCGTAGAAAAGATAGTAAGTGATAGTAAGTACGTATGATAGTAAGTGATAGTAAGTACGTATGACAGTAAGTGATAGTAAGTACGTAGGGTAGTAAGTGATAGTAAGTACGTATGATAGTAAGTGATAGTAAGTACGTATGATAGTAAGTGATAGTAAGTACGTAGGATAGTAAGTGATAGTAAGTACGTATGATAGTAAGTGATAGTAAGTACGTATGATAGTAAGTGATAGTAAGTACGTATGATAGTAAGTGATAGTAAGTACGTATGATAGTAAGTGTGTACTGCAGCCCATGAACACCTACAGCTAACATCAAACGAAAAAAGCGACGAATGCATCGTCGTCTCTGAGAACTAAGATGGAACAACTCACAGCTCGTAATTAATTTGCTACAGAGATAGGAAACATTCTTTCCTATCTCTGTAGCAAATTCCTATCTACTGTCTATCTCTGGGGATTCGTATACAAAAAAGGAATCCTACCGCCTAGTAGTAACTAAGTTTAAAACCTGTAAAAACAGAAATGATATCATTAAGTCATCTTTTTATTTAACACAACATAAAATTATTTAATAGAGTATTTACAATATTTACAAATAATATTCATTACACACAATATTAAAAAAAACTATAACTTAGCTTAAATTAATTTAGTTTTTTCCACATTATTTTATAGTTTACATATCAATAGACATAAAAAAGCGTGAAATACATCTATGATAATATCACTGAAGGATATAACCTTTGTTGATCTTCACGGGCTAATCAAAAACCACAATAGTATCAGCTGTTTAACTGTTTTCTCTGCAAATTGGCAGTGCCGTAAAAGTATACTACTGGACCTCAAATTAAGGTATTAGAATCTATATCATTGTATTGACTCTGGCCTAACATAAAATGTTCGTCTGAGAATTTCTTAAATTCTTTTTTGATTTAAAAATGTTTTATTTTTCCATTAACTTTTTTTTAATTTAATGAGTGTCTTATTGTGTCATTGACATAAGATTGAGAAAACCTTTGATTATATACCTGTATATAATCAAAGCCTAAAAGCATAAATTTACTTGGAAACCATTATTTAAGCTAAATAAATTAAATTATATCATATATCGGATACATGTAGATTTTTATACATTAGGAGTGTCAAACGAGCACACAATCCACCTGATAGTAAGTGGATGCTGTAGGCAATAGATATTGTTACGAGCTTGAGGTTCGTGACAATAAAAATTGCCGATAAAATTACCTAAATTAACACTTTAATTTACTTTACACAAATTAAAGTTAAAAACGCTAATAATTAAACACACTAATTCACTTAATTCCGCTCCGAAGCTTCGCTTGTGTCGCCGAGTTCAACTCTGCCTCGATCGCATCTTGCAGCGCCTATTTATTTAAATTAGCAAAGAAGCATCCCGAATATTCAAGTAAATGCGCGCAAAGGGACGAGTGTGCGAGTATAGATTTTCTAGAAACTTAGTTCTTCGGATGGCGCTGTCGGTTGAGAGATTTGTGATGTCATTTTCTGCAACGCTCTACTCGCTCTCGTTCCTGACACTAGATGGCGCTAGTGTATCGTCGACTTGAGCGCGTAACAATATATACATTTTTCACTATTTAATTTTTAATTTTCATTTTATAACTATAATTTTCACTTTTTAATTTTCACCATTTATGAATCAAAATGCAGGTGCATTGTCTCGCTATGCTGCAGCTATATTACAGTTGCAGCATGAATGGGTCGGCTCGATCGGGGAAGGACCATGCTCTCACAGAATACCAGCGTAAAATAGTAGTTTAATGCTATTTTGTTTCGTATGGTGAGCTACGATGAGCGACATTCATTTGTTTTACTGGAAACGAGGCATTGTATCTAGGTCTTTGAGGATAACAACGCATCTTCATTATAATACAGGATTTTAATAGAGGATAGGCGTAGATGTTTATGGGCTACAGCATCCATTTACGATCACGTGGACTGTGTTCGTGTTTGTCACCACTATTCTATAAAAGCATATTAGGTATATTCAGCATAGGGAATATTTCAGTACGTGATAAAAACCACCATAAAAGTTTGTCATAGTTACCTTAAAGGGTTTTAATACTAGTAGAAACGACCCCTAATATTTAACTAATTCCAAACAAATCCCGATAAGCGCAAGGAAGGTGCACGAAGCTCGCCGACTCGCCTAAGTCACCTAACGATTTTCTAACAGCCAGCAGCCACCTGTCGCGGTACTTTTTAATCGTGTTACTTACCATACCATATACGTAAGTAGTCATCTAGGTTTACAGTACGTACCATAGAAAATGCAATAAAATAGACCGGACAGAAAGTTAAAGCTATAAAAGTACATTATAATGTAAATCAATAATCTTTTTCATTATTTCTGCCTAAAAGCACAGAATAAATAATAGTACTACGTACAGAAGTTTCACTCTTTTAATTTTGACTGCTTGCCGACTTTTAATAGCCTACATAATTATTATTAATTAGATAAATCGCGCTCGCAAGTTAAATAAAACTTTATCGCTGCGCGAGAGTGTCCGTATTACTTTGCACATTTTCCTCTTCCTACGTTACGGTGGATTTTCCGTTGTTATGGAGGGATGTCAATAAAGAGTAACAAAATAGATTGCGAAATATTAATTAGGTTACTTGGGTGAAATACCTATTCTGACTATGATCGACAGACCATATTTTCGCACCTACGTGAGTTTTGCGATGCCTAACGCATGCAACTTGCAAGGCCATTCGCCGGGAATCGCGACGCTTGGCTCGGAAGGAAAAGGTAGATAGTGTAAACAACAAATAAACTTGAAATACGGTTACTAACAGAAATGTAATCGTATTCTACTTAGTTAAAAATTTTGTTGGTAAACAAAGTTTTGATTTCAGTGTTTTGTGTTATTTTAGCTTAAAATATTTTAAGCTAAAATAGCAGCTTAAAATATTTTAATACAAAAGGCAAGTATATGTACGTAAGTAGATATTTGGATAGTGAAGTAAATTTCCACTAAATTTTGTAATAAAGTTCCTATCTAACAATGAAAATTAAATAAATTAAAATTAATACGTTTCATAACTTCCTACTAAAATCCTTCGTTAATCAAGAATGATATATCTCAAATGTTTTGTTGGTCATTAAGCGTCTATCCACGCCACAATTATAGTAGGAACGACGTTTTGCCATATTAAAATTTATTAAATAATGGATAATATACATAATATATAGTTCTTAAATTACATTAAACTTTTGAACTATTTTATCCTATAATTAAATATACTAAACACTAAACAAAACTATTTCAACAATATTTACTAGAAGTTATATACGTAAACAGCGTTAAAAAAAACTTTAACATTCAATCGCCTCCAACGCGTTAGCCCTGACTGCGTTATTTCGCCCGAGTAAGAGTGATAGAGGCCTGCTAAAAGTGAAAAGATTTGCAACATGAATAAAACAATATTCATTCTAAGGAATCTCCTAGACGATTAGATGTTAAATATATGTAACTTCTGAATATTGAATGAAAATGGAATGATTACAAAGTGCAACACATCTTGTACTGTGACCAATCCGCTTGATAAATTTGTTACAATTACTTCAAATCGATCCTATTACAGGAGGGTCTCATGTCCAGGGGTAGACTATTACATCTTGATGAAGAAGAAGCATATACCTAATACATTTAGTTAAAAAAAAATAACAGCCAGTATACGTTCCACCATTGAACACAATCTTATCTCATTTTTGCTCTTAACTTCTAAGCTTCGGCTATATTATTATTATTTAAACGCTTTTATTAACTTCACGTGTATCTATCTATTTTCTATTTCTATTTTTCTATTTTAAAAAAAAAAACGTTACCCCTACACTAGGATTTTCTCCTGTATCGTAGGGGCAGTTTACAAACATAAATTGCACAAGGACAAACATCCAGACCCGGAACAATTATTTGTAGGCCATACAAATACTTGTTCCGTGCGGGATTCGAACCCGCGACCCCCAGCGCAGCCACTCATTGCTAAGCCACTGCGCCACGGAGTCGTCGTCTCTATCTATGTAATGAAATTTTTTCATGTAATTTTCACCAAATTGTAAACTATTATATTATTTTTAATTATATTAGAGTAGGAGTAACAAACGAGTTGACAATAGTGTAATAAGTGGCAACTGCAATACTTGGATACCTGCAAGCAAACTCTAACTCTAAAACGCATCTGTGGTCTTCATACCACATATGAGTTTTCTTCGCTAATGACTTGAAAGTAATGTCCGCGCTTTATGAATTATACTGGAGCTCGTAATTATATTAGGTTACTTACTCAGGATTCAACAATAGGGAAGGGATTTGCACCTATAATTTATAATTGTTGAGCGAATATTTATTGTTATAAGCATTATTATTTTAATTTAATCCAGCGTGTACATTAAAACGCTGTAATGCTGTTCTATTGGCTGATATTGTACAAGTCAATCTTTTTACTCCTAAATAATAGGAAGCCATCAACTGTCCAGGATATGTTAGTGTTCGCGTAAACACCGCGACAAAAATGTCAAAAAGATCAGATGTATTCTAGGCTGCATTGTCAGGCACGTACGATTATGTAACCAATATAGAATGCATCACAGCCTTGAATATAACCCTTCAGATTAGAACACAGTAATGCAAGCACAGCTATTTGGCAGCAAAAAAACGTAAGAGAGTAGTATTCACCCAGACGGACTCCTAGGCAGGACAAAAGTCATACTATGGCCGTGGAAGGTAAAGGGGAGCTCTCCCGCCGGGCAAGGTGTTCTGCCAGCGGAGCGGCCAAGGCTTCTCGTGACTGGAGCTATTCTATATATACTGTTTATTTTTCGGAACTTTGATAGCGCGATTTAGCCTTCGATGTGTTTTGCTTGTGACGCGACGACAGCACCGCCCCAATACCATCTAGATACACTTGATTATTTTAGCCTTGGAACTCACTGTTGAAAAGATTAGTGAATGATATTATTCTTCGAACGTATTGTGGTAGACAAAGTTGCTGATAATTTATCTCCGTCTACTTACGATCTATTGTCACAAGCGTTGAATTAATGTAAATAAGCAAGCGCCGCAGTGTTTTCTTTTTGATTAGCAGCAACATTATGTCTTGTGCAGCTATGGTTCATTCATTCATTCATTATAGCCTATCAATGTCTACTTCAGAACACAGGCTCCCATAGATTGCCCTCATATGTAGAATATTTGTCATAGTTGTCACGCTTAGCAGGTTGACAAATGTTTTTTTTTATTATTTATTACTATTATGAAAGATGCTTCTGCCCATCTCGTAGTATTTCCCTCTGTTTTTCTTACGACACGATATGAGTTAGTAGATATTCTTAAACCGTCGCTACACGGTTAAGATTTGTAAATTTAAAAGATCGAGTAAAAGCAGGAACCGATCTTTTTGTACTACGTACTATATAGTAAGCGTTATTACATGTAATCAATAATTACGATCAAGAGAGCGTATCGCGGTATTATAAGAAGCTTATTTAAAACAATTCATATATTAATATCTTATCTTCAAAAAATCTTATCAACATGACTACAAAACGAAAAGGACTTATGTAAACATAAGAAACTAATAGCAAACTAAAATGTGTGTATGCGAGACTCACTACGAGATTCAAAATGATAAGATACTTCTATTCGCATTCTGTATTTTGATGTACAATTAAGAATAAAAAATAAATGATAATATGTAAATATAAATTCCTAATATGTAAGTTCTATAAGTTTCTTTGGTCTGTGGTCGGTCATAGTCCTGTGGTTAAAAGACGTGATTTGAGCGCTCTAACACTGCCTACGGCCGAGTACGGAACATGTTCCTCCTGTCACCTGCCCTAGCATTCCTTACCGTGATTACACCGCACCTGTACACGAGATAGCTCCGAGGATGTTATATGCGTGTTAATTTTAAGTTTTATAGAGAGAAAGTTATCAGCGTACGTCGCTGTTTAGATATTTTTAATTAATAATACAGCACTACCTTTAAAATAAGCACCGATCGATTAAAATACTATACATACATTTTATATAATAATAGTATACATACATTTTTTAGATTGCAAAGGGAACGTGACATTGTTCACGTTCGTTGGATAATTTATGCAGTTATTTAGTTGCTTTTTTGAATTGGGGTCAAACACTATCGCTTATACAGCCATGTACTACTGTAACTATGTAAGTATAAATAATGCCATCAAAAACATAACTTGTAAAAAAAACAAATCTAGCAACTCAGTTCTACTACCGTAAAAAGTTGTGAGATCCATGTAATCAACACCAAGTCGGTTAATTTATTCAGTCCCTAATTAAGGGTCCTTCTGTCTTAAGTTATTACGTAATTAGCTAACATAACAACATCTTGTTGTGACCATATCAATTTTAAAAATCTTTTATGTTTTAAATAAATAGATTGACTTGGGCTATCGCATGAAAACACAATGTATCTCATTTCTTTTTGTATAGAGTCCAATTTTTTTTTCTTCCGGCACCTTCTACTTCTTGATTACCAACAAAGTACCTATCTACACTTTTATTCCATTATATTATACATATACATTATACAGGTACACTGATTCATTCACTGCAAATGTAACTTTGTAATCCTATATATTTATATGGTATTACAAAATTATTTATGCAGTTATTTATGCAGTGCACTAAACACTATTATTGTGTTCTAAGTTTGAAGCTTCTATGTCTGCTAGAAGTGCCTTAGAGTTTTGATGATCGGTCAGTCAGTGAGTGACAAAATTAAGAAACTTTGACTTATTATAATTCCTAAACTGCTGGTTCAAATTGAATGAAATTTGAAATATACCGTGTCTATACAATGCCTGCTTGGTTTCTGAAAATTGAGGTTCCTAGTTCTATCCAAAACGAAGTTATAGGGGGTCAAAATCGCCGGAATTGCTTCGAGAAAAGTATGGTACGGCCGTGCCGCTGTTTTGCTCGACATGGCGGGGGCACTGCCGTGCCCCCAGATAATTAATTTTTAACCCTGCCTAATTGATTGTGACGGCCATGAAGGTTTATTGATTTGCATTACTTCGAACTCCTTGGGTCGTATTTTAAAAATATTATCATGATATGTGATGGCGGTGTAATCACACCATTTTATCTCGTAAGTATCGTAAGAGGCGACTATGGGACATGCTGAAAGACTTTTGTGGCTTCTGATAGATGACGGTATAGCCATCTCGCTTAACCAGGCATTAAATACTTAGGCTAAAAGAGGAGCATCAAAGTGTGCGTAACGTCTGGTACTGCGATTGTCTATTCGGCTGTAGAGGGTGCGGATTAAAGCAGATCTTATCTAAATGAGAAATAACAATCTCCAGCAGAAGACATTAACAGGCTGGCGAAAAACATTATATACTTTTTTTCATAGGATAGGGTGACAAACGGCCAAACAGTTCACCTGATGGTAAGTGGTTAATGTGGTCCATAGACATCTACAGCTATCCTAGATTACGAATGCAATGCAGATGCGTGACATTCCATCTTAGTCCTCACGGGTGACACCCGTGAGGACTAAGATGGAATGTCTCGTTTCCAGTAAAAAGAGTCTCCCATTCTTTACACTCACCATACGAAACACAGCAGGGTTAAGCTACTATTTTACGCTGCTATTCCGTGAGAGCGTGGTCCTTCCCCGGTTGAGCCGACCATTCGTATTACTCTGATCTGTATGAAATGTATGAAAATCGGTATATAATGGTCGTCAGAGGTGGCTTACTAAACAATAAAAAACTGCGATTGCTAATTCCGTGTCAACTATAGCAAATATTTCCCCCGTGAAGCAATCTACAGGGAGGCCTATGTTTAGCAGTTGACTTTAAATATGCTGTAACGGTAACATTAACTCTTTTTTAGACAGATAATAATAATAATAATAATAATAATAATTTATTGACACACACATAAGGAAAAGTTACACAATTCACAATTTTACAATTTTATTACATTTGATACAAAATAAGAAATGTGCTGCATAATGCATAGCTTCGTATTAATATTGTCACCTTTATTGTTCAAAACAATGATTAAGGGGAAGAAGAAAGAAGAAGAATTTATTATTTTTTTAAAAAGGCCGGCAACGCATCTGCAATTCCCCTGGTGTTGCAGTGATCATGTGCGGCGGTTATCACCATCAGCTGAGCCGTATCCTCGTTTGCCCCCTTTCCTATAAAAAAAATTAAATGTATCTTGTTAATGAGAGCTTTTATTATATATTGAACAGTTATTGGCATCGGGTTGAAGCGGGACTGCCGGTATGGTAACTCGATTTCCATCAAATCCCGGCGCCGTCTTGCACGCAATCATGACAACTGGTTGTATTAGTATGCAAAATTATACAAAGCGGCATGATTATATCCGCCCGACAACTTAAATATATTATATTTAATTAGTCAAAGTGTTGAGAAGGCTACCGAGTTAATCGATTAGGTAATAAGTAATTTACTGAGTCGATGATCTTCGCTAAGAAGACGAGAAAAATGTTGCTCGTTTGATGTCACAAATATCGACTCAGAACGAATGGGAAACGTTACCAGCAACTGCGATTAAAGGAGTGACATGGTTGGTCTGGCCAATAAGGCATATATTCATCCCTTGACTGATAAACGCCTGAACGCACTAGTCAAAGAGTATAATATAACCTCTACGTTATAGCACTAGTGTCCTAACACAGCCTAACACAGAACACAAATGTCGGAAATGCGGTTGATCTTGCCGCTCTTGTGTGCTTTCAGGCTCTACAACCAGGATTTACTCGCAATCCTTCGTATTGTATACATTATATCTTAGCACCGACTTCAGAAGATATATGTGGAAATTATTTAATTTTTTTTAAATTTTAATGTCGGTTCAACGTTTTATTAAAGTTTATAGTTTAATCCATATTGTCTAGTTTTTAACTTAAAATATCGAAAATGACCGCGCCAGGCTCTACTGGGACCGGGCCATCATCACAGACAGGACTATTCTTGCGAATAAGCCTGATATTGTGCTGATGGACCGGGCACATTCAAGGATATTTTTGGTTGACATTACCATTCCGTGTGACGAGAACCTCGTGAAAGCCGAAACAGACAAGCAATCAAAATATCTGGACCTGGCTCACGAGGTGACCGACGTGTGGGGTGGTCTGACGACTGAAATTATTCCTGTAGTCGTGTTTGCAAACGGGTTAATCCCAGCCAGCCTCTCGAGCCATCTGAGGCGACTGGGACTCCGTGATGGACCGCTCCGGGCTCAAATGCAGAAGGCGGTGATCCTCGATACCGCCCGCATCGTCCGCCGGTTTCTTTCCCTTTCCCTCTAACCCTCGGCCGTTTGGTCTCCCCTGCCGAGGGATTCCATCTGGTTGGGCTTTTAATTATTTATGTATTATTTATTTATTTATGTTAATATATTGAATATATAACATAACATATAACATAAACACTCACGCCTGTCACCCAGAGGGGTAGGCAGAGACTACGGACTTCCATTGGGCACGATCCTGACATACCTCTTTCGCCTCTTTTACATCCATATATCTACGCATACATGCTCGTCGGTTAAGGGTACTTCTAACGTGGCCCATTTTCAAAATATCGCCAATTTGGTCGATAAACTTTTTCCTAGGGCGTCCCTTCCCGACTCGGCCGTTCACATCTGCCATATAAATTTGCTTTGTCACTCTTTCCTCATTCATTCTTTCCACATGACCAAACCACCGAAGCATTCCTTTCTTAATCCTGGTCACAACATCATCTTGCATACCACATTTATCTCTTATCACGCAATTTCTCACCCTGTCATTCAGATTCAACCCTAGCATATTCCTTAAAGACCGCATTTCTACAGCATTTATTCTACTTTCGTGCTTCTTCTGCCACACCCAGCTTTCACTACCATACATTAAAGTAGGGACTAACACAGCATTATGAATTACCATACGTGCCTGTTTTGACACATTCTGGTTCTTCATAATAGAGTGTAGTGCCCCATTCACTCTATTCCCTGCATTTACTCGTCGTTCTATATCCCTATCATATCTACCATCCCTGCTAAATACACATCCCAAATACACAAACTCATCCACTTGCTCAATTAACTCTCCTTCTATTCTTATTTCACATACCGTTTTGCTTTCTTCTCTTTCAAAAACCATCACTTTCGTCTTACATGCGTTCACTTTCATTCCCCTTTCTTTTAATTCCCAGTTCATTAATGTAACCATCATTTGCAACTCAGCCTCCGATGACGCAAATATGACTTGATCATCGGCATACAAAAGGCATTTGACGGTTAACTCGCCCATTCTTAACCCACATTCTTCATCTTTCAAAGTTTGCAAACACCGGTCCATAAATAGGTTGAACAGCCAAGGGGAAGCTACACAGCCCTGTCTGACACCTTTTTGGATGCCAAACCAGTCCGAGTAGACCCCATTGATCCTGACACAAGCACTAGAGTCCCTATAAAGAGAACTCAATGCCTGTATCAAACCATCGCTCAACCCATATGACTTCAGTGTTTGCCATAACACATTCCTGTCCACTCATTGAATATATATTTAACCTCACACCATTGAATATATATTTAAGTATATTTATTTTTCCCTTTATATATTTATCCAGCCCAACCAGATGTGATTACTCTATTAATAACCCAGAAATAATAATAATAATATTCCACAACCATCACACAACGCCATCTAGTCCCAAGCTAAGCAGAGCTTGTTTTGTGGGTACTAGACAACTGATAAACATACTTATATATTTCTAAATACATAAATATTATAGATAAATTACACCCAGACACAGAACAAATGATCGTGCTCATCACCCAAACATTTGTCCTGGGTGGGAATCGAACCCACGACCTCCGGCATAGCAGTCAGGGTCACTAACCACTAGACCAACAGGCATGTCAAAACTACTATTATACTTTTACTTTAGAATACTATAATAATGGGTGCGTTTGGCAGAAAAAAGCGCTAGCAAGCGCTTGTAAGCAAAATGGCGATCGTAAGCGGTAAGCGCTGTCAAATCGTAAGTAGCTATTTTCCTCTAGGACACGATGTTAGTTTTAACCGGGGAACCTAACCTAATTTAAATATATTTTTGTGAAGTATTCATATTAAATACTTACCAATCATGAATTTTTAATAACACGTATATGTCTATTCATGTCATTATATTACTTAAAACTAATGTACCAAAAAACAACTTATAAACTCTACTTCAAAACAAACAAATTAAATAAGCAAAATGGCGGATTGTGTCAGCGCTACTGAAGTAGCAATCATGTCCTGGCCGAAAACTATTTTAGCGCTAGTAAGCGCTTGCTAGCGCTTTTTTCTGCCAAACGCACCCAATTTCTTTTATAGAATATTGGTGACAAACGAGCACACAGTCCACTTGATGGTAAGTGGATGCTGGGCCCATAGACATCTACATTTATCCACCTATACACATATCTATAATTCTGTTAATAATCCCTACACTCTTGTTAACCACTCCAAATGAGTTTAAAATACCTGTGTTACGGCCTGACCACGGGGAACGGCGGCGCGAACGGCGAAGCGACAGGCGGGGCGAAAATTCGCGCGGCGCGATTTGAGGGCCACGGGAAGTCACTTTTGCCGCCGCGACCAGATAGGCCGAGATTGAAATGTCTTTATCAAAGTTATCTCGATATTGCTTAGAAAGTAATTGTTTTTTGATTCAAGACATAATACTTGGAAAAGATTGCGGAGTACATGATTTGAATAGGAATCGGGTTATAAATGGAGAATTCCACAACAAATAGAATGCATCTCGAAAAAAAATTCGAGTAAATACCAGAATGAGTGTCGAAACCTGCGATTATATTCTTGTTAATATTCAACCAGAATTGGAGATAAAAGTCAATGCGGATAGAATTTTAGGTTGATTTTGTCGACCGCATTTTTCGCAGCGAAAACAATTAAAATATTTTGTTCCCTATACTATTCGCCGCGTCTGCCGCCCGACTCCGTGGCTTGCACCGTACTGATTCATACATTTATTTTGTTTCATTCGCCCGCCGCGCCGCCAGTCGCCCGCGCGATTCACCCGGTAAATTTCGCCGGTCGCGTCGCCACTCGCCGCTACGCGTGGCTTGCTCCATACATTTCTATACATTTGTTTTAGTCGCTGGACGCCTCGCCGTTCGCGCCGCGCGAATTTTCGCTACGGCGAATGTCCCGTGGCCAGGCCGTAAGGAGACTCAAGAGAGTAGTCGAATGACGATTACGAATCCTCGACTTTCCCATCTGCATCTATTGCATTTCACTCCCTGCATGCTTCATCAGACCGTCATTCTATCTAGTGGGAAGGTAACACTGCTTTTGAGTCCTACATTTTTTACAGAAATCAAAAGATATTTTTTTTAGTTTTTGAAGATAACCAATCCAATATTCAATCGTATTCGATGGATCGATCACTGACATCAATAATTCTTTTAAATCCGCTACTAGACATAAATCCTTCCAAAAAAAGCAGCTGGCAAGCGTTGATAGGAAGATTTCACAACGTTCATCTCTATATATAAAAATTAATTGTTGTCCGAAGTCTCGTAGACACAAAAATGGCCTGACCAATTTTCATGAAATTTTGTGTGTGTTTTAATGGGTCCCTAGATTGTTTAAAAACTCAATTGGACCCGTTAGGTGGCGCTGTTGTCCAAATCCAGAAATCACTCGTGTAAAGCAGGGGCGGTTGGGTAGTATATTTCTAAATAACAGTGGTGTTGGCAATTCCGTATTTATTTCAGTAACACAATTCTTAGTATAAGTTGATTACACCTTTATTTGAATATTCATCGTCACGATGTGAACAATGTTCTCGATAAACACCGGCGCCTCCGCTCTCCAGCTTCGCTTTTAATTGAGGCTAGTCCGTGTGGAAATCACGTCATTGCTGACAACTTAACCGGTTACTACGAAGGCTCCGACATTACGACTTATAATTTATGTTCCGTTCAGCCACTTCCAGGAGACATATTTTTTAACTTAATCACTATCAACGGCATTCCGGGATGGCCAGCCGTTCGTATTTTAAGAATCGTCGTGTCAAAGGGCAAGAGCATAGACGACGCAATCTCCGTCTTTTTCCAGATTGTGGCATTAATGATATTATACGTGGAAACGTTAATTTGATTTGAAATAAGATATTTTTTATCTACAATATAAATAAGTCAAATTAG
The DNA here is from genome assembly GCA_036936625.1 of Parnassius smintheus behrii. Taxonomy (NCBI): domain Eukaryota; kingdom Metazoa; phylum Arthropoda; class Insecta; order Lepidoptera; family Papilionidae; genus Parnassius; species Parnassius smintheus. The sequence goes on from JAUPFT010000018.1 coordinate 17,274,666, forward strand.
ACATTTTGGAACTGGTTACAGTTTAGGACCCTTGATATTATTTATTTATTTTTATTTAAAAACTTCATTGTATTAACCATAAATGTTACAAAGGCCGGACTTAATTCCAAATAGCATTCTCAGCCAGTCAACTCGTGGCGTGCTGAGAAATTTGTGGCAGGTGACTTAAATAACTAAATGTAATAAATTTATATGGATATAAGTATGAAACGTAACAAAATTAGGTTTGTAAATTATACAAATGTATATGAATATAAAAGAAGTACAAAACCATCCATTTTATCTTCTCCTATATCATCATGAATCTGTAAAAGTCGTCTACTGAACATAAGTCTTTACTGTAGTAGGCGGATTTGTCAAAATGGCCACGTTTGGCATGCGCATTGACAATTGCCTCCAGACCAATCGCATCTTTGACGCTGCTCTAATTCGTCACTCTGGATATTTTACATTGGATGTAACCGAGACCGAGCTTACAAGGTTAAGTCACGAGGAACCTTCTGGAATTTCCCATAGTTGCCTCCCAAGACTGCTACGTAATAAGAGGCGATGTTGTCATCGCTGGTAATGTAACGCTGGTAAATCATATAATTATTTGCATACTATCATGGTCGTGTATGTCACATTTAAAGCCGTTGCAACTAAAAATATTTACATTAAATTTACATATTTATTATACTTTGTCCTGTACATACTACTCTGGAGCCAATATTTGCGCAAAATTATATCCTATTGTAGCTTTTTGTAATATGATTCTGTAAGCGAATCATCGGGCATATTTAGATAAAAATGTCAAATTCAACATTTTATTCACTATTGGTGTCTCCAAAGCACTTTATAACGAGTTACTTTACAACAAGGCCTACGTACTAGCGTATTTAGGTCCGTATTTCAGATGGTTTCGTGAGAAGAACTAATTCTAACATCTCTGACTTACAGCAGTCGACCTTTCAGATTACACTCCCACAGAATAGCAGCGGTGATGCTACAGAGTTTCATAAGGTGAGTAAGGCATAAGAGGCATCTTAGTTCTCAGGTGTAACAACGCATTTGTATTTTGAATCATATTCGAGAATAAATGTAATTGTTTCCATTTACCACTATGTGAACTGTAATTATTCTTTGTCATTCTTGCTTTTAAAAACATATAATATTGTCTCCTTCGCAGTCGGAAGCTCCCGACGATATTCGAAAATCGAAAGTAAATATGATTGTATAATAATAATTTTGAGGTATTTCGCAAAATTCACAAACATCGTGATGAAACCTGCATGTCTGAGAAATAAGACAAAAAATATTTCGAAGACATGTGAAATTCATTGGGGCAGCGCGGCTGACACTTCCATGCCCTAAAACCCTCTCAGAAATGAGGGAGGGAGGCCTGTGCCCAGCTGTGGAATGTATTTAGGCTATAACTTTTATACGTTTGTTTGTTTATAAGATAGCTATAATACATATTCTGGCATTTTAGCGTTTATGGGGTACCTACACAGAAAATTTCGGTAATCAAGGAAGTGACACAACATTACTAATTAAAAATGTATTTATTGCTTTACGAAGTATTCTCCGCGAAATTTGACACATTTTTCCATACGATGGAACCAATCATTGAAGCAACCATTCCATTCGGAAGTTGGGGTCTCCGAAATGGCCGTTTTGTAGGCGTCCAGCTTCTTTAGGTGATAAAAATCTCTGTCCACGCAATTTATTCTTTATTTTAGGGAAAGTATAGAAATCATTAGGGCTTAGGTCGGGGCTGTACGGCGGATGGTTTAATAATTCTATGTTATCTTGCTCTAAAAACTCTTTTGTTCTGTGTGCGGTGTAAGAACTCACATTGTCGTGATGGAGGATGATGCGGCGGTTGCAGTTCTCTTTACGGAGTTCAGAAACGACCTGTGGCAAATAAATGCTAGCATACCATTCTGCATTAACCGTTCTTTGTCCCTCAAAAGGAATAGTCGTAACATGGCCGGTTTTGGAGACAAACGTGGCCACCATTTTTTTCGAAACACTCCGTGAACGAACAATTTTTGTTGGCTTTAACTCATTTTCGAACACCCAAACTCGTGACTGGTTTTTTGTTTCGGGTTCGTACGCATATATCCAGAATTCGCCACTTGATACGATGTTGTATACAGTATTTGAGGATCCTGCGTGGAATCTTTCGAGAGTTCTGACGCACCAAGTAACGCGAGCCGCTTTTTGCTCTTCACAGAGCGATATCCATCCCGAGGTATCCATCGGGAAAACAACTTTTTTACACCTAATTGTTAATGCAAGATTATTTGTATTAGACTCATACCAATGTCTAAAGTTGAAGACCGAGAATCTTTTTTTAAATAAATAAATGGTATTCGATTTTTAAAACCAAGGAGTTTTCAATTAAAAATATTTTAATATGACAGGAACAGTGGAAATATTCCATTCCCGATACTTTTAGTTCAGCCTAGATACTTTATAAACTCCCAAGTATAAATTATAGTATAATATTAATATTTTTCTTAAAACAAATGAAATATTTTTTTTGGTTAAATGAAACCAAGGGTAGTAGCGGCGTTTACGACTCCACGATCCATGTATCTGACCGTGGGTATAGCAATACGGCTGCTTAGTGTAGCAACTATAGTAAATATTAGGGACGGGCCGAACATGGATTTCACCGAATACGAATATTCGGCTGAAAGTTCGGTAAAACTTTTACGAATACGAATATTTGGCCCATCTCTAGTAAATATCCCTCTGTGAGGCAGTCTCCCAAAGTTTGTCCTATGGTCACCAATGCATTTCGCAAGACGACAGGCAGATGAATGAATCAATCAAATGAAATGTATCGATAATAATTTCATAATTTTTTTATAAAAGTGTGTTATATTGATATTTGTTCGAAATGGTAAATTCTGAAGATAGAATTTAACTTAGTATATTTGTATCGAAAAAGTGTATCATATGTACACATTTTAATCCAAATAACGGTTCTAAAGTTTTGTCGGGTGACTTCGTAAATAACAAATTGCAGAATAGCTCTTTCAAGTCGTACAATCGCAAGCAGACTTTGAACACTAGCTTTCTAAGACTGGTTGGAATAAAATTATACGAGTAAAAGTATTTGTAAGAGTAGGTTAGTTCCTTTTTTTTGGTCAATTTCTTTACCAATTCTAAAGCTCGTAACTATTTAAATATACAATAAACTTATTCCAAGAATTCAAGCTCACCTAAAATAAGGGAGTGGAGCAACGAGAAAGTATTTGCTAAAAGACATCTGAAAATTAGAGGAAGGAGCCCGCCTGCCACATGCAGAAGTTTTGGTGACGAAAACTTCTAGATCCTCACCTCAAAAAACAGCGCAAGATCGTCATGCTGCAGCATAAATTAGGCAAAATGAGAGGATCGTCCAATTGAAAATGGCCGATAATTTGTTATAAGGGTGAACAAGTTCTTTATGCCGAAATCCATACAGATGACTGAAGTCATGCTGTCGAACGTGTGTTAATCCTTCGAATAAATTTATTTCCACGACAAGCTGAGCTTACATTCCGACTATACAGGTAACAGTTTCCTATCAAGCTTTCATTCGTCATCAAAATCAAAAATTCCACCTTTGGCGAAATTAGTTTTATCTTCCAGCTCAAAATTTTGGTTTTATTTTTCATATGATCCGGGTAGTAGGAAAAAAAGCACACAGTTAACCTGATGGTAAGTGGCCCATTTACTTCTTCATCTACACGAGACTACGAATCAAAACGCAGATGCGTTGTCATGCGTGAGGACTTATATGGAATGCCTCGTTTCCAGTAAAAACGGTCTCCAGTTATACGAAACATAGCAGTATTAAGCTGCTATTTTACGCTGGTATTCAGTGAGAGCGTGATCCTTTACCATTCGAGCTGACCCTTTCCTGCTACAACTATAGTACTGTAGCAGCTGCAGCATATCTCTACCACATGTTAGAAATACATGGCAAGTTTATGTTGACTTTCCTTACGTCGTTTTTGAGCAGATTCTGTCAATTTAATGTTGAAAAAATTTTAGACTTCCAAGTCTAGATTCAAAATGAGGTATATAGTGAAGTCCTACATGTGATTCTTATGCTGTCTAATCATTTACAGTGTTACTTCGGTAGCTGGTTACTTCTCGTGATCAAAGGAAGAAAGAGGTCTTGGGCAGATCAGGTTGGGTAGTTCCTGAAATGTTGTCGATAGAAAATCTCACCAGTTAGACGGCTAGTTTTCTAATAAATTTAAAAGGTGATTTGATATTTTACTACATAAAACTAGCTTTTCTCATTCGTTTGATCAACTTGTTGTTCTTTTTTTTTATAGAAGAGGGGGCAAACGAGCCTGTGGCTCACCTGATGTTAAGTGACTACCGCCGCCCATGATCAACCGCAACACCAGGGGAATTGCAGGTGCGTTGCCGGCCCTTTAGAAAGGAGTAAGCTCTTTTCTTGAAGGTCCCCCAGGTCGTATCGGCCCGGAAAAATCGTCGGTGGTATTAAACTATTCCACAGAGAGGTTGTACGCGGAAGAAAACTCCTTTTGAAACGTACAGTAGTGGACCGCCAAGCATCCAGATGGTGTGGATGGTATCGGGATGATTGCCGCGTAGTGCGTTCACGAAATTTGGGGGCTGGGATTAATCCGAACAATTCCTCAGAGCACTCTCCATGGTATATGCGAAAGAAAATGCAAAGAGATGCAACATCTCTTCGCAGTGCCAATGAATCGAGCCGATCGGAAAGCACTCGGTCGTCGACGATTCAAGCCGCTCAGCGCTGGATGCGGTCAAGTGGAAGGAACTAGTACTGGGGTGCCCCAGCCCAGAGATGGGAACAGTATTCCATGTGCGGCCGAACCTGCGCCTTGTAAAGTTGCAGGCGGTGTGCCGGCATGAAATACTGTCCCGCTCTGCTGAGCACGCCAAGCTTTTTAGAAGCCAATTTTGCCTTCTCTTCCAAGTGACCATGAAACTGCACGTCACTCGATATGTCGACGCCGAGGATTCCGATTCTGGCTGAGGCAACAAGGGGAGTGCCTTAAAACTGAGGAGATACGACAAAGGGGTACTTTTTAGCGGTTAACGCGCAAACTTGTGTCTTCTCCGAGACTCTGTTCAGCAAAGACTCGACTTCTGACAAAAGTTTGTCCTGGCACTCGGAGACGTTTTCCCGAGAAATATTGTCTCGGCCGGTGGAAAGAGCATCACCAGTGCTGTCATCTACATAGCAATTAATGTTACGGGTTTGCAACATACCATTGATATGCAAAAGAAACAGCGTTGGCGATAGCACGCAGCCTTGTGGAACACCAGCATTAATAGGCTTGCAATCGGAGCTTGCACCGTCTACAACGACCTTGATGCTCCGATCTGCAAGAAAGCTGGTGTTCCAATCGCACAATTTCTCGGGAAGCCCATAGGAAGGGAGCTTCAAAAGAAGCGCTTTGTGCCAAACCCGATCGAAGGCCTTCGCAATGTCCCAACTAACGGACAATGCCTCCCCTTTGGACTCTACTGCTTCCGCCCATTTGTGAATTAGGTAGACCAGAAGATCACCAGCTGACCGACCACGGCGAAAGCCGTATTTGCGGTCACTAATCTGCTGGTGATCCTCAAGGTACCTCATGAGCTGGCAGTTTACAATGGACTCCATTGTTTTGGAGAACAAGGAGGTGATGGCGATAGGCCGGTAGTTGGACGGGTCTGAGCGGTCGCCTTTTTTAGGGATCGGGTGGACGAAAGCCATCTTACATGATTTTGGGACTACGCCTAGGAAGTAGGAGTACCAGAAAAGACGCGTTAAAACCGGTGCCAACTCTGGAGCACACGTGCTCAGCACAATTGGGGGATGCCGTCAGGCCCACTCGATTTGTGGATGTCCAGGGAGAAGAGGAGTGCTTTGCGGACCGAGCGCTGTGTGCACTGCACTTCCAGCATGGGGCACTCACACCGCAGGATGGTCGGCGGCGTACTCCCCCCGTCATCGAGAGTCGAGTTGGATGCAAAGAAAGAGCCTAGAAGATCGGCTTTCTCCTTTGCGGTATGGGCCAGTGAGTCGTTCTCCCTGTGCAGAGATGGAAGAGATGGCTGACAGAAATTCCCCTGGACAGCCTTGGCGAGAGACCAGAATGCACGGGTTCCAGAAGGAAGGCGAACTAGTTTCTCGCCAATTCTGCCTATGTGCTCTGACTTTTCCTTGGCAATGACTCTTTTGAAGGACCTAGAGGCGGAATTATATTTCTTTTTTAGAGCGCTGGTGTTTCCATCCCAGGACACTGATGCGTCAGCCCAGGCTTGGTAGCACTCCTGCTTATAGCATGATACTATTTTACAGGAGCGACCAAACCATGGCTAAGATTTGCCTCCAATGGGCACCACAGAGGAAGGAATAAAAAGTTCCATACCCTGAAGTACCACATCAGCGACAGAATCCGCAACAACGTTGGGATCGTCCGGCGAGAAGCAAACCCGCCCCCAAGGGTAGGATGCAAAGAAAGACCGCATCCCATCCCAATCGGCTGACCTACGGTGCCAAACACGGCAGCAGCCTGCAGAATGCAACTGCGATTTCAGCATGAGTGGCACCACACTCCGGACAAGACAATGGTCCGAGCAGCCTAAAGGGGCGTCGACGGAAATCTGATATCCGTCCGGGTAAGAGGTCAGCAGAAAGTCCAACAGGGAAGTTGCATGATCCTCCACATCTGGAATCCGCGTAGGCGAAGTAACCAGTTGTGTCAGACCATATGCCAAGGCAAAATCATGAACAGATCTCCCCGCATGATCGGTTAAACGTGAACCAAACAAATCGACGTGATGGGCGTTAAAGTCGCCGAGGATCACGATCTCTGTGGAGGGGATCTGCTGTAGCAACGAATCTGTAGCCATTTGGACGTGGTCGAAGAGTCGGTCTGTTTCGGCATTACCGCTATGGGACCTATAGAGGCACCCGTAGACGCGCAGATGGTCGTCGCTGTCTACACGTAGCCAAAAGATGGACAGGTCCGAACCTTCAAGTCTGCCGAGGCATCGAGAACAGATGTCCTCTCTGACGTTAACGCAAACTCCAGCCCGAGGCACAAAGGAGTGTTCCAGTTTGTACCACGGGTAGGAGAGATACGAGACATCAGCCGGAGAGGTCACCTGCGTCTCGGTCATAAAGAGCCGGCCTCGCCACCTCGAGATGGTAGTGGACGGCGTTTAGGTTAAAGTGAAGTCCCCTGATATTGCAGAAATTCACGGATTTCTCCCAATTCACCTCCAAACGTCGAATATACACAAGTTATGTTTATTGTAATAACTGCCTATAGAAGATATATATAATACTAGCTTGCCAGGCAGACGTTGTTCTGGCCTTTTCGACGACCCTTTGCATTGCAATTATATATATATATATATATATATATATATATATATATATATATATATATATATATATATATATATATAATTGCAATGTACGAAAATATAATAATGTTTTCGTCACGTTCCAGTAACCAACACGTAACCAATGAACTGGATTCTTTAATTGGTGTCGGCAATGTTGAAATAACTAGTTCCAATTTTAAATTCTGATGAGGAAACCATTTTTATGACGAGTAAAAATATTTCCAGGACATGTGAAGTCGACCAACACATGCTAAAGCAGCGCGGTGGAGTAATTGCTTCAAAAAATTTATAAGTACTTATCGTAAAGTTTGAAATTGTGTGCTTAGCAAGTTAATAATGCCGCCTTTTATCTTTTTATATAGTTGTATAAAAGTGACGGTCATTTTATCTAAGCAGACAAATAGTTCACTTTCTGCATCAGCTGTCAGTTATAAACTAACAATAAGTATCATTATTTGATAAGGTTATTTTAGTATTAACAACAAGAACAGATAAAGACAATTCTTTCTGCTTGAACATCCTTCTGTATAGCGGGATTGTAAAGTACCCTTAAATCTACATATCTAATATATAAAGTTAATGTTTGTATGTTCATATGTGATGCGCTGTCATACCGTTCATCAGATTGCGGTAAGACTTATTGCCTGCACTTGCGCGAAAGTTATAAGGTAGGTACCGACAAATTTAATTGACAGTTATATATTACTAACTTTTACCCGCGGCTTTGCGCGTGTTAATGTTGATTTTGTCAACCAATTCTGGTTATCGATCGACACAGAAAATATTAACCAAAAAACTATTAATTATATATTTCAGTATATTTGTCAATACAGTTAGGGGTTAAATAGTTATAAAAAGAAAAAAATAACTATAGAGTCATAGGTTTTATCTCGTCGTGAACTGAAGGTCACATGTCTTTAGTTAACTAACATCTCTTATTAACTCCGCTTGTCCTTGGCGGTTACGATCATAGGCACAAAATAGAGAATTATGTTAGGATGCTGCTGTATACTATGTTATATTTTCTTCCATTCGGCGCTAATATATACAAATTCTGAATACTGGACACTGTTCTTTTTTTAATTATTGTCCTTAATTTGCACTTGCCAGCGTCTTTATTTACTCCATCTTTCGTGGGGTTGACTGGTAGAGAATGCCATAGGGCATTAAGTCCGCCCTTTATAACTCCTAGTTGAAGGTGTGTGGCAACAAATAAATAAATTACACTTTTCCTTTTTCCCATACCTATTAAAAAAGTGACTGCGATTATATTTTGCAGGAGTGAGAGTACTCTCTTGGGTAGTTTTTATTTGATTCCGCTACGATGTAAATGGGGAGTGGGAATTGGGCCCTCAGCCCAAGCGAAACGCAGAGATAAACCTCTATTTCACACAGGTATTCTGTGAGGTCGTGGTACCACCCCGGTCCAAGCTGGCCCATCCATGCGACATCAATAGCCGCTGCGTGGATCTACCACTATCAAGTCAAAAGGATGGCTGCCATTTTGGTTCATTTCAGCTCAGTTTTATAGCAGCTACCCTTCATTTTTTTATAGGATAGGGTGACATACGAGCATACCGTCCACCTGATGATAAGTGTTTGCAATGGCCCATAGACATCTACATATATCCTCGATTACGAATCAAAATGCAGATGCGTTGTCACCCGTGAAGACTAAGATGGAATGCTTCGTTTCCAGTAAAAATGATCTCCGGTTCTCTACACTCACCATACGAAACAGCAGCATTAAGCTACTATTTTACGCTGGTATTCTGTGAGAGCGTGGTCCTTACCCGGTCGAGCTGACCAATTCGTGCTATAACTATACTACTAATGGTATAACTGCAGCATGGCTCACCATGTAAAAAATTCATGTCTTATTAAAATATTCGTCGGTAGCTTAAAACCATTAATATTTTTGATAGTAAAATAGTTTGTAAGTACTCAACAATTAAAACAGAAACATCAGTGACTTAAAAAATTAAATATTTACCTTGACTCCAATTTGATGTAACATAATAACAACTAATTTAAAAAAATATGCTGACTACATATATTTTTATAACTTAGCCTAAAATTAATTACCCAAATCTTGGACCATTAGAAATAAGAAATACTGGCAACAAACCGTTACGTAATCTCGAAACATTAATATTCGCGCTTCGAATTAAGTACCTTCAAAATTTTGTTGGAATAACAAATTAAAATATAGTTTTATAGTTTTTGTTCACTTTAGTATTGTTTTTGCATCATTTACTACACAGGACTGCATTTTGTAGGCAAATTTACTGCACGGCGCCTCGGGAAGTACTGAGCGAAAATGAGCGTAGTTTGATGCATATGTGTGCGTGAACGTGTGTGCTTACATAAAGGAGCGGAGTTTTTTGGCTTCACCAATAAAAAAGGCCGCGCTGTATCTACCTTTTTTACTTCATCTAAGTCGTGTGTTCTTAACACACACTTGAAGAGAAATGTTAGCGCCTTTTATGTTCGCCAGGACTGCCTCGTTGGTCTAGTGGTTGTAGTAGTGCGACAGCTGATCATGATGTCCTGGGTTCGAATCCCGGGTCGGGCCAAAAAATTTATTATTGAGTTTTTCTGGCAAGAAATTCTCAGTAGCTGCCCGGAGTCAGGAAGTTGGCGGTGTCTCACCCCCGTGCCTCGGAAAGCACGTAAAGCCGTTGGTCCTGCGCCTGATCTATCTCCGGTCGTGTCGATTTACCGTCCCATCGGATTATGAGGGTGAGGGAATAGAGAGTGCACCTGTGCTTGCGCATACACTTGGGCAGTATAATCCTGTCCTGCGCCGATGGCTAGCCTCCGTTGAGGCAAGCCGCCGTGGCCGAAATTCGGTCTGAAGGATATTATTATTATTATTATGTTCGCCAGGTGTCCGATCAGCATGGATGACGACTTTATAGTCCTCTTAAGACTAGTTCTTTGTTGCGGTTTCGAAGGTATTCAAAGTAATGTGGTAATATAACATTCTTTTAAATTTTTAAAACAGTATCTTTTTCAACTTCTTCAATGTATAAGCAACAAAGGTTTGCTTCATTTTCTTCATCACCCATAACATAAAATTTATGTGTTCATTTTCTCTTAGAAAAAGTGAAGCAATTATTTTTTATAACATTACGTGACAAACGAGCACACAGTCCACCTGATGGTAAGTGGATTCTGTGGCCCATAGACATTTATCCTCAATTTAAGAATCAAGATGCAAATGCGTTATCACACCTAAAACTAAGATAGAATGCCTCGATTGCAGTAAAAAGGGTCTCCAGTTCTCTAAACTCACCATACGAAACACAGCAGCATTGAGCTGCTATTTGATGCTGGCATTCTGTGAGAGCGTGATCCTGCTGCGATTGAGCCGACTCGTTCGAGCTACAACCATAATATAGCTGCAGCGTGACTCTACCACGTACAAAACCTGTACCACACCTGTTTCATCAGCTATCAAAGTAGATTGTTGCTCCACTTGTTCTTGCCTCCTCTTGGCAAGAACGGAGGATTCTTATAATCGAGCATCTTTTCCTGCCTGAGCTCACGATTAACTCCTGTATAAGTAAGAATTACTATGTGAGGCATTACAAAATGAAAAATAAATAAACAGAAATAAATATATAGAGAAACATGAAAGTTAAAAAGTAGAACCTCAGAATAATAAAAAAACAAACTATTGCTCAAATAAAAAAATACGATTACTTTACGATACCAAATACATAAATACATGTACTTCTGATATCTATTTGTCCGATAAAACAAACATTATTCTGTCGTTTCGATGGTGGTCGAGTCGGTCGAGCCAATATATTCGTGCAGCTCTATATTCTGTTATTAAGGTAATTAATAATAATTAAAGACATTAAAAAAGAAACAACGACTATAATTTCTTGAACGTTGAAATTACATAATATCTCAAATATTCCAGAGTAACATATTAATCTAACTAATATTATAAATGCAAAATTTGGATTTTGCATTTATAAGCTTTGTTTGTTACACAATCGCGCCAGAATGGCTGAATGGATCTGGATGAAATTTGGCACCGAGCTAGATTCTAGTCTGGAATAGCACTCCTTTTACTCCCGAAAAAGTAAACGGTTGCCGTGGAATGGATTTGTTTTTCTTTTTCACAGCGCAATGAATCAAAATGATTTTTGCATAGTGGTAGTTTTGAGGTCAGAGAATGACATAGGCTACTTTTTATCTAGGAAAAATTCAAGGTTCCTATGCATAACAATCGTATCCTACAGGAACTAAAGAGTTTCGTTAAAGTTAATGAAATAGAGTTTTTTCTCCCAATACCAAACAAAAAGACGCATTCCACATGATGTTCCAGCGAAATTATTTCAAATTACTACTGCAGTGTAGACAAATTTTGCTTCAATTTCTAGTGGACATGTATGTCAAAATAGAAGTGAGCGCTTGAGATACATAGCACTTATTCAGACCAGGCTGCGAGCAGAGAGCTACATACATTTACAGAATGCCCTAAGAATCGATGATAACGTCGACGCCATCAGTTTAGGGCAAATGGTAATCTTACCCTCATCATTTGTAAATAGCTAAAGGTACCTCGACGAGTACACACAGAATGCATTTGCATACGTTCGCAACTACAGGCGACCAGACCTGTTCATTACTTTTATGTGCAACCCTGCCAGGACAGAAATAACTGAAGCGCTCATGTCTAACCAAAAAGAAAACGATAAACACGTTCTCATAGCTAGCGTGTTCAAAATAAAAGTCCAAAAATTTGTCGCTCTACTTACTAAAGTAGGCAAAATTTTTGATTTGGGGACGTACAATGCTTTTTGTACTCGATCGATTAAGTAGCAAAAACGTGGCTTGCTTCCACGTAAATTTGTTGCTGCGGTTAAAAGAAAAATACGCCCTTGCCAAATTGATGACATTACAAGACAAGACCCTGACCCGAATACGGACAAAAAGTTGCATGAAATAATTGTGAAAAACATGATTCACAGGTCCTGCGGCGTACTAAACCAATCGTCTCCTTACATGAATGACGGAAAGTGCACGAAAAAGTATCGCATGGATACCACGAGGATGAAGTGCAAACGCTTAGGGCAGGTAGATACGTCAGCAGCAACGAAGCAGCGTGGGGAATCTTGGGCTTACCGCTGCACGAAAGACACCCCACTATCACTCACCTGGCGTTTCACTTAGCCAATGGCGAGTGAGTGTACTTAACTAAACGGAATTTCCAAGACAGAATGGTGATGCCTACGAAAACAACACTGACTGCATTCTTCCAAATGTGCGATAATGACAACTTTGCAAAAACCCTAAACCTATTGTGAAGTACCACGGTTCGTGTACAGGGAACACCCCTTGAAAACTGGCCGCGTGAGCAAGCAGGAGACGTATTGGGTCGGGTATATACTGTGCAACTTTGAATATTATTCCTTAACAGTTATTATTCCTAACAGCTTAAGCCAAGCATAGCATCTGCTTGTTACAGTGTAAAAGTACCTTGTAATATTAAATAATGTTGGGTAGAAGCGCCATTTCTTGAATTAGCTCCATGGTAAACTACTTAATAGTATTACGGCCTCTGCCGCTACTCACGTGGTGAGCCTGAACAGGGGTACCACTCAAAGAAAGGTCACTAAGTCTCTTTTAGTAAGGCCAAATTGAACCACAGCCTGTTGCGAGCTCCGAGTCTTTTAAAGCTGGAAAAGTCTTCTGGCTAAACAGCACAAACGTCACCGAAACCAGCTGCTGTGTAAACCATGCTTGTTCATTTTTAATCCAATTCATTTTTGAATCACAACCGTCGTTAAAGAATGCCAGTGATTTATTTGGGATTTTGAAATACTTTATTAAATATAGTGGCTTCTAACATTATCCATCAATGTAGTAAAGTGCTGTGGTGAATTCAGGAAATAATACAGCAGAATTAGTATTATCATTTTACTTGATTTTTATCACCGACTTCAAAAAGTAGGAGGTATTCAATTCGACTGTATGTTTTTTATGTGTTACCTTATAAATTTTCTCTGGTTGAACCGATTTTGATAATTCTTTTTTTATCAGAAGAATCTGATGCTTCTCGTGTGGTCTCATATAAATTTTATCAAGATCTGACCAGTAGTTTTGAGTTATCTTTAATAATGCGTATTTTAATTGACTTCGAATACATTGATCCGGTCGTATTGAAGTCGGTTGTAGAATTTTATTTTTATTTTACCACTGGTATTTATTTGGATATACTATAAAGTAAATTAAACATCAGAATTTAAAAGGATTTAAGTTATATTATACGTTGAATAAATAAATTTATATGTTTGTTTATGTACCGATAGTAATAATTCTTACTTATGGGCGTAATTTATCACATCAGCACGCGACAGACACGATGGACATTATATAACGCAAATGTGTTGGTATTTGGTAAGCTAAGATAGACTGTAATATATTGCAAAAGAGAGCAAAATAAATTGTAGTTATAAAAAGATTTTAGCCTTTTCCCACATTATGTTGTTTTTTACAATTTACATTGTAAATTGAAAATAGCGTTGCAAATAACGTAAAAAGAAAAGTTACGATTTTAGATATTTGTATTTTAATTATAAAAAAATAATGAATTGGAAGTGACGTAAAAAGTAAGTTTTCAACATAGTGAAAAAACGATTTTAGATATTTGAATTATAATAAAAATAAATTAATAAATTGGTAAGTGTCGTAAGAAAACGCTAAAAAATATCACGGCCCTTAGATAGTGGTATCGTCATCGTGTATTGTTTGAAGTTTTATACTTTTATATATATTTTCCTTTAGTTAATCAGTTCACTTGTGATAGTGATGATATGTATAGGCCAGATGCCAGATGTAATGATGCTATTGACACTTGATACTTCCTTCTAAGTCCGTATTTCTTATATATATATATATATATATATATATATATATATATATATATATATATATATATATATATATATATATATATATATATATATATAAATCAGAATGGTTACACAGAAATATTTTTAAATAAAAAAGTCACTTTTCTTTAGTGACTAGAGTAATCAATGGAGTTAGTCAACGAACAATTGTTTCAAATCGTTCCTTGATTAAGCCTTCATTTTGCATTCCCCAATGGGGTTTGTTCCATTTTAAAAATTTATAGAAAATGATGATGATGGATTCATTGACAGAATAAGGTTGCAAACGAGCACAAAATCCACCTGATGTTAGTAAATGCTGTGTCCCATAGATATTTACATCTATCCTCGATCAAGAATCAAAATGCAGATGCGGTGCCACCCCTGAAGACTAAGATGGAATCCTTCGTTTCCAGTAAAAAAAAGTCTTCGGTCGCTCTACACTCACCATAAAAAATTGTTTAAGCTGTTATTTCATATTGGTATTCTAGAGTAAAACTAGATTGTACAACCAGTGCGTGTTGCCAGTGATGACTTACGGATCTGAGACGTGGTCCTTCACTGCTGGCCGTATGAGGACGCTCAAGGTCGCTCAGCGAGCTATGGAGAGGGCTATTACTACGGAGTTTCTCTGCGTGATAGACTCAGAAATGACGATATCCGCAGTAAAACCAGAGTGACCGACATAGCCCAACGGATTAGTAAGCTGTAGTGGCAATGGGCCGGCCATATAGCTCGAAGAACCGATAACCGATGGGGAAGAAAGGTTCTTGAGTGGCAGCCTCGTACCGGTAGGCGTAATGTAGGGCGGCCCCCACTAGATGGAGTGACGACCTGGTAAGACATGCAGGAAGTCGATGGATGCAGGTGGCTCAGGACCGTGCTTTGTGGCATTACTTGGGGGAGGCCTATGTTCGGCAGTGGACTTGTGAAGGGCTGTAATGATGATGATGATGATTCTAGAGTATGGTCTCTCCTCGCTCGAGCCGACCCGTCCAGTGCGGAACATTTCGGGGACCCGCCCCATGGGAAATGTTCCGCACTGGAGACATAAAATCATGCAACATACCTATAACAATTGGGCACGGTTATTCCAATTCCAAGTATATCCTCAACGTCATGACAAGCAAAGATAGCTGCTTAAGCGGGCCCAAGAGAATTCGGCCCGAGCAGCTGAAGATGAACCGCCACTACCAGAATAGAATCTAAACAAACTCTTCAAGCCCCACCCGGTTTCGCCAAGGCTGAACCCAATGATTGTAGCCGGCTATATAAATACCTACAGCGAGCATATAAGCCAGTTCTGCCCTGTCTGGCTAAGTTGTACTTGACTCAATAACTGCAAAACGCGAAGGAAGCAAAGCAGAATAGTAAGTTTTTAATAAAAAAATTGGAATTTGATTGTTATGTTTACCTTTGAATTTGTTTAATACTCAGAAACTACAGCCTTTTGAATTGGATTTCATAATATATATTTACGCTTTCCTTTGCTTGTCAGAGGGATGAAAACAATCATTAATTACGCTCGAAGTAACTTGTAAACGGTAAGTCAGTCTACTAGTAAGTGGCCAATTTTACTAATTTGGCTGAAATGTCAAAAGTCTTGGATACTGTCTTGGGATAAAGATCAAGAAAACATTACGAGATATGCGAGGTTTCCCGAATTCTTAACAGTGACCTTACGACCTCTTACGGTACTCAGTAACGACATCAATAGTTTATAATGCTGATAGTTTATGACAACAAATCAGATAGTTAAGCCATTTACATAAGTTGTAAATTACCTACCGATTACAGAAACCTCAAATTTTACCCAAAATATTTCAAATAAAAAAGACACTGTAACTTATTAGACAGTTTACTGTCTAAGGTATTAATTTTAAAGTAATATCCCTTAATTTCAAGGCGAGAAGAGCTACATTATTGAACGTAGAGGTCCTAAAGGCCCGCGCACCTGTGAAGTCATTATTATGGTGGATACCGGTCGTTCATATATGGACGTGTCACATTCTACATTGCTTGCTTCAATTTGTTCCACCATTTGTCTGTTCCGAAAGAAAAGTTATAAAATTAAGCATGTGTCAGTATTATCATAAAAGTAAAGCATGTATGTTAATTTAGCCATGAGAAATGATGGTTAAAATATAATTTGCATTTCGTATTATAGATAAGTTTTAAGGCGTCGGTTGCTTGTTATTTAAAATTTTATATATTATGTAACTAGTTCTTGCTAGGATTTGCTCACGTGGAAATAGCATAGGTGAGAGAGGTATTGGAAAGCGAAGCGCAAATATTGAGGTAAAAACGTATCCTATGTTTATAGTTTATAGTTTATAGTTTATAGTTTACAAATATTACCAAGCTTAAACAAGAGTTTGTTTTAATAAATAAGTCCCGTCGAAAATATGCAAAATGAAATGTTGTTTTTTATAGAAGAGAGTGCAAACGAGCATGCGGCTTGCCTGATTAGGTATCGACCGCCGCCCGTGAACAAGTACAATAACAGGGGAAGTTCAGGAACGTTGACATCTTAGTAAGGAGTAAGCTCGTTATTTGAAGGTCGACGGTCCAATCGACGGTGTAACCAAGACCTAATCGACGATAGCCTAGCCTAGCCTAATAAACCGCAGAATGGATGGTATCGTGAGGATTGTCCAGTTGCATATGAACTGGGTGTTCGTTTTAAATATTAATATGACTTGAATTTGACTTCGGTAGTGGTGGGCCAGTACAGCGTACTCGACCGTAAAGAGGGAAATGATTGTATGGAAATCGTATCTGATTAAAAATAGCAAACTGCTAAGGATGTCAAGTACCTATACCTACACATGATATTTAAAAAGCGGTCTAGGTGCGACTTGAAAGGTCCACAGGACTAACTTCCCAGTGGAAAGAATAAAAAAATATCATATGTTTTAATATTTTATACAATTTTTCATTCGGCACAAAAAACGATTTCACCGATTTTGCTGAAAATATAATGAGGTCTAAGTTACATAATTATGCGTTAAATGAAACTGGTCCCAGGTCAATATCACTCTTTGTTCTCGAGATACACGAGGCGAAAATTGAATCCGAACATACATACCTACGTACATACATGTCCACACACGGACATCCTCTTAAAAACATATATGGATATATGTTAAAATTTCCAATTTGCAAAATCGGACCCATTACAATAACTTCCCACTGGGAAGTTAATAAAAAAGTTGAATCTTTGTTAGGACCGTAGGCATTTCGATACTTCTCATCCGATTATGAATAGCACAGCTAGTATCAGATAAAAAATGTGGTAATATACATTACATATTGTAATGTCATACCGTTACCGTTACAAATTACCGAAGTCACAAAGTCCTTTTCTTTTTTTTTGCGCCCGCCCGAAGCAAATATGGGCAACCCTCCGGAAAGCGGGGGAGGGAGGCGGTGAATGCTCATAGCATACCACGCAGCCGGCTGCGTGGTTATGTGGAGACTTTTACCCACTAAACACCGCCTTTTAGGACTTAGCTTAACGATCTGACTAGAGATCTCTAAGCCGTATACGAACGCGACCCTCCTTGGCAGAAAGGAGGGCGCAGCACAAAGTCCTCTGCTGAACACCGGCTTCCCCCATAAATTGCCTAATAGGTGATTGACCTTGACTAGATGTATTTGCCATAGCTGCCACGACTCGCAGACGGGCCATCCACCCGACAACCGCGGGACGATATGGGGTAGGAATTTTGTTGCACAGCGACTGCATGGTAACGGTAGGTACTACTATATAATAATGTTAACCATATATTTTAAATACGCAATAATTTTAATACAGATCGTGTTTTCAGTGAGTACTGAGATTCGAAGATAACATCAAATTATGCTTGACCAGTGATTTTACATATTTTTTTATAAGTTAACTAAATTAACATTTTTACTGTCCGGTTTTCAGACACAATAGTAAGACAACAAAATGACCTATATGTAGTGCAAGTAGCGTTGCCAGGCGTCCGGACACAGTCAGGCTATTTGGTTGCGTGTCCGGCCAAATTAGACGGTGTCCGGCCCGTCTGGCTTTTACTAGGCTTTTTAAAGGAGACAATCGTTTTTAGGCCAACTAGATATTTTAACGTAATTTTACGCATAAACAACATACCAATTTACGATAGTACATTGGCTAAAGATTTTATCAAAATATAACCGGTATCATGATAAATAATATGATTAAGAATCAATAACTACATATAAATTACCGCAATCGGTTTATTCGTGAACTGTTTTCTTCGGAACTACTAAAAATATTCTTTTAGTAGTTCCGAAGAATCCATAGTAGGTATTTAATATTTTGAAGAACCTAATTATTAACACTGCACTATTATAAAATAGAATATCGATAAAAACTACTAGACAGTCGCATATATAACTTTGTGGTTAAAATGAGATTGCCGTTTGATTGTTAATTTCTCAGTATTCCCGTTAGATGCGGTAAAACTAAAATCACTCGTGTAATCTAGAGATATAAGTATTAAATCGACATGGATCATTCATTCACATTCATTAAGTTACGCCACAATAATAAAGAAGACTGTTTTATTTAATTTTATTGTTATTTCATTAGAATTTGAGAATATTTTATGACAAATAATAAAAAGCATTGTTTAGTTATAAGAAAAATTGTCATGTTATACGAAGGCTAAAAAATTAAGAGTGTCCGGCCTTTTTACCAAAATGTCCGGAAAAGCTCTTTGGTCAGCCCGGCTTTTCGATCTCAAGACCTGGCAACCCTAAGTGCACGGGACAGCGAAAGGGTTAACCTATTATATTATATAGGTTAATTTTTAATTTTACAATAAATACTCTCGGATGCATAGAAACAAATGCTTGATATAATTTTCTACAATTTTCCACACTTCTCCAGGCATTTTGTCCCACTACCATGTAAGAGCTTTATCTTTTTTCAAATCTTCTTTTTTAATTTATAAAAATTAATGTTTGCTTGTTTATGTTTTACGCGCTGTCATACCGTTCAACTTATTTCTTGCACTTGCGCGAAGGTTATAAGCACAATCCTTCCCTAAAAACCTAACCTACAAATTTATTTGAAAGTTGTATAATATCATTTCAATGTATTATCATTAATTCCTAATTAAACAATATAACTCTTCCAAATTTAAAACGATGTTTTAACAATAATTTCTTCTGCGGTAGCAACGCGTCGGGTACTACTACTATTATCTAGATGTTAGTGCTGTTAGTCTATGCGACTCTTACAGCTTCAACTTGTCTCAGGGCTCGCGGCCTGCAAGGCCGTGAGCTATTTAAAGAAGGAAAAGGCAATGAGGTGAGGATGATGATGAGATGGTTTGTGATTTGATATTGTTACCAATCATCATGTCGCCTTTTAGACGTTTTTCTTTGAGCTATCTAACCGCAGTCCGAGGGGGGAGTGCGGACCCCCGTCTCTGACTGCTCAGCTCGTGTCGGTTGATGGTCTGGGCGGTGAGAACCGTCCAGGAACGCGGGTGTACGGTGTGTACGCGGTGTGAGCTGGAACGCGTCGTGCCCATTGACGCGTCCCATTCGTTGTCCTATTAGTGTTTGTCCCATTTAGTGTGGGTGTAGTGTCGTTGTGTGATGTGCCTGCGACGTTTGGGTCGACTGGATCGAGCGGTTAGGCGTCGGGTATAAGCTATTGCGAAATTAGGAACACTGTAAATTTTAGAGATCTTTAAATGGTAGGTAGAGCGAATTAGAGTTTAAAATTATCATATCTGAAGTTTAGGGTAAGTTGTGCTATAGTTCCCTATTAATCTTTCTTCTTCTGTCCTAAAAATAATTTACTGTTAATATCCTGCCAATCTGGAAAGATTTTCTGCAATAGCCATTAAAAAAAACGATTTGGGCTAATCCGCAAAAAAATTAAGTATAGGTATATTTTTGTTAAGTATTGTTGTCGTTGTGTGTATTGAGCAGTGAGAATTACTTAGTAATAGATAAAAACACACACACAGTACCTACATTTCTACACATAGCATGTTCAAAATTCTGACAGTAGCGGCAGTAAGTTACAAGAATATAAATTAAACAATAATCTGGAGCCAAAATAGTTTCTAAGTCTAAACGGGCGTTAGTATTTGGGTTTTTCCATATCGACTGGTTTGTGCAAAACATCGGACGGAATTCGGCGGCGCGGCGGAGGCACCGAGTTCCGTGTTTTGCGGCGCCGACCGGCCCTGGAATGCAGCTGTGCTTGGTATTAGTTTCTATACAAAGGATTATAATAAATCTACACATACTTAGGTATTCGAGCTCTCGGATGCTTTTTAAGAAACAAAATTCTACCAACGTGATTTGTAAGCAATGAAGGTCACTCAAGTTATCTGATTATTTACAATTTATCATAAATTCCAATTTAAGGAACTCTATTATTTGTTAGGTAACGACAAGAAACACGCCAATCGTATTGTATATAAACAAGGGCTTCGACACGAACCTGGTTGCGTCAATTTCTAAAGGGAAAAATATAAAAATCATATGTAAAAATAGCTGTACATTAATATTTGTAATAATTTAACGGTAACAGTTTTTTAGGTTAACTAAGTTACAAAATTTATAATATAACAACTAAAAGGCATTAAACGCGTTTCAGTGCCTCAGGAACAACTGTTGTAGACATATTATACCTAACTGTTGATAGATATATATGTAGTTATTTTTTCTTTAAAAATATACTAAGTAATACATTTATTTACCATTCAAACTGATTACAACCTAACAGTCGAATAAAAAGACAATATTAAAAAAAAATTATTAATTTATCCTTACGTTATCATAAAGCTATAATATAGTACGTGAGGGTAATATGGTTACATTCTTTTAACTCAAAAACTGCAGCCTTGTTTGCATAGATGGATTTGTGATAACTCTTTATCGGTCAATCAATTAATGAACGGGCAAAAGGGCGCTGCTCGTGTGTATATGTAATTACTCTAGGCGCTGCTTTATAGCCATTTTGACGGTTAACATTATAGTAAATATTTTAGTCGATTTTAGTGTGGTGTAGTGGAGTAGGTTTTTTTATTAATTGATTTTTCTAAGTGTTCTCTATATTATCAAAGCTTGATTGGTTTTTTCTTGATATAATAGTTATAGTATAGTACGCGACTTCGTTTTTTTATCTCCGTCTTCCTCCTAGTTTTGGTTTCATAGGGCGGCAAAGCTTAAGAGGGAAGAGTAAGTCAGCTCAAATTCTAATTTCGCCCCCACTTCCCCGCGCGTCGTATGCTATGTACCGATATGTTTGTAATCACTAGGGCCCGGATTAATATGTAAATCCATATTTTTAATTGAAATGGTTTTTGTTCTTGAATATGTTTTCTACATATATTATGATATTTTGATCAAGAAAATGCAATTTCTATTTTCCATATTTTTCCATATTTCAAGTATAAATCCATATTCCACAAGAAATTAAATAAATTTATCCATATCTTCATTATTTTATGTTAGGTTGATGAGAAGGTATGTGAAATGACTAAAAATTAGTTTTAGATGACGAAAATGCCAGCAAATCCTTTTTATTGGCGTGTGAAGAACTTCTTTAATGCAACCACCAAACGTCAGTAAAGCTTTTTAATGATGCAATGAGAGTTTTGTGGCCTTATGGAGTTAAACATGACCAAGTTGTCTTGCTACTTAGTGATGCTGCTCCTTGTATGGTAAAAGCTGTAGATTCCCTACAAGTTTTGTATCCAAAAATTATTCATATGAAGTGCTTGGCTCATGGTATGAATAGATTTGCTGAATGAATAAGGTCTCAGTTTAAAAAGGCTGACAGTTTAGTATGAAACGTAAAGAAAAAGTTTTTGAAAGCAGCAAGCAGGATCTTAAAATTTAAAGAGTTGGTATCCCGACATTTCTTTACCGCTAGAGCCAGTGCTGAACCGCTGGGGAACTTAGCTGAGAGCAAATGAATACTATGCCCAGTATTACACTGAAATCAAAATGATTATCTTTGAATTGGAGAATAAAGCTGCTGATATTTCAATCTCAAAAGAACTTCTCCAAGATTACCCTACGTAACTATTTGCTTTATGTACATAAACACTAATTATTGCTTTTTATCATACCATATAAAGGCACTCGAAAATTCTTCCACTTCTCTAAATGATAATTTGATGACTATCGAAAATATTTTTAGAATCAGAAGGTCCCGTTGCTGAAGTAGCGAGGCAAAAATTACTCTATGTACTGAACAAAAAACAAAGGATTTCCACACAGCATGCTGTTGATTTTCTTTAGGAAAGGATCCTAAAGAAAATCAACAGCATGCTGTGTGGAACATTAGAAGGCACCATAGATGTGCCCTACTCACTTGCAGAATTATGCAAATTTAAATAAGCTCCAATCACATCCTATGATGAAAAATCATTCAGCTAGAATAAAGCATTATTTCGTCCAAACAGAAAATTTAAGGAAACACGTAATTATATACTGTAATTTAAATAATAATGAACCTAAGCTAAGTAAAATCGTATTTTTTTTGTTTTTTCTTAATAGGAAATCGTTTTAATGTACAATGTCGTTATCTTTTATTACACATATTTTTTCCATATTTTAGGATTTTAAGTCCATATTAAATGTACATATTTTGATATTATATATACATATTAATCCGGGCCCTAGTAATCACTAATACTGTAAGTAGAAAGGTCGTTAGACACATATTTCATTAGGTTTATCATATTTATGCCTGTTTCTTAACGCCAAGCCAGCCGCTTCTTATTTTTATCACGGTTATTTCCCATTTTAATTTTACGTCGTACTGTTGCGTAATGTATATTCTGATCGTAAGCGACACAACCTCCCCGTTCAAAAGCCTCAGCGATACTAACGGTAACGGGGCGACAGAATTCAAGCTCAAGACGCCGATAGTTTAGGTAATTTCTTTTTACAGTGAAAATAATGGTATTTAAAAAAAATAAATAACATAAGCACTGCTTTATAGTTAGTTCAGTTAGTATGCAAAGTTTCATGATCTTATTTAAAGTATTTTATGAATAACAGCGGTTTATTGTTTATTTTGGAGGTAACTTTGGATTTTTTTTCTATCGAGAAAATTTTACGAAATCGTGTTTTCGTCTAACATAATCACTAACATTAATCCTCAACTTTACCATATATTTATTTCAAAATTAATGCTGCAATATTTTCGGCATAACGAAGGATCTTGTTAAGCCATTTGACATTATATTTCCCCTTAAGGGGACTATATTACCCTAGACTGCCTTATTATAAGCATGGCGTTATGGCAAACCTATCGCTATAAACTATTAGAGATGGGTCGAATATTCGTTTCATATTCCGTATTCGGCATATTCGGCAGCTTTACCGAATATTCGTATTCGGCCGAATATTCAGCTAAATCACCGAACATTCGTTTTCATAGTGTCCAATATATTGCAATGTACAAATTGAGTAATGCTATGTCTTTCACTGTTGAAAGCATATTTTATTTATGGGTTAAATCTACTTACTCTAGAATGCCTCAAATGCATAAATATATACATTTATGTTTTTGAGGAACTGTAGATTTTGTTCCGATTATGGCAAATAGAAACTTTATAAAATGTTTTTGGAATCAAACAAAGAAACATTTCACTTTACTTTGGTCTTCAGTTTCTCTAAAATAAGTCCAAATAGTAAATCACCTGCCGCTCATTTTTATCATATAATTATCAATTTTCACCAAGAATAAAACACCGAAATACTTTTTTTATCACAAGAATAGTCAAAACATAAGCATTTGCCGGCAATTCGCTCAGTACCTACTAGATGAAGCAATAACATGTCAGGTGTGGCGGGGGAGCGAGGGGCAGGGTCTGGCGCTAATTCCGCGCGGTTTTCGGTGACAAGTTTCGACATAAATTGTTTGGATACTGAAGTGACCCTGCCGAATAATGTTCGGCCGAATATTCGGTTCGATAAAAAAAAAAAACAAAAGTATGGTTAGGACATAAATTCTTTAGATTAGTGAGTTGGTTTAATATTCAAAAACACTAACACAATTAAGTAAAAACTATTCGGTTATTTTACAGCACTTTAAATCAAATCATGGTCATTATTTTTAATAAATAAAATATGATATGTAGAACATATAAATAGAAATTTCACGTACTTTCGTGGGCATGACAATCTTAACTTTATTTGTATTATTTTTAAAATGATTCCAAATCTGTAATGCGGCTTTTATGTTAGAAATACACTTATTTTTAAACGAGTTCAAAACGAATATGTTCTATGTTTTACGCATTATTTTATGTATGATTGCCGATTTCTCGAAAACAGTTGAACAGATTTAAATAATTATGTGTTTCTTATTACGTTACCTTATACTTATACTTCTGTAATGGTCCCATATGAATTTGAAGAAAAAATACCTTCCTTAACAGTAGACTAATAGGGAATGTAGATCAATTTTAACTATTTAAGTACCTAGATGACATTTCATTTTTTTAATTTAATTATAAAAAAATAAGATTTTAATACGAAGTAGTAATCGACTTCAAAACCTAAGAAGACTAAAATAATTTCCACACAACTTCTGAAGTCGGGCCTTAATACTTTAATGCACTGTCTAGTAGCATCGACTCCAGAAGCAAATATGTGGAAATTATTTTATTTCTTTTACATTTTGAAGTCGGTTTTTACTTTTAAAGTTTCAATAAAAGTATAATTGTTATAGGTCGTATTTAAATAATTGTTTTACTTCTATGTTTAAACAAATTCTAAATATGTTATTTTTCAGGCATGCCGGTTTTATTACCCTGATTTTATCCACCGTCGAGCAGACTATGATTTCACAATGTGGTGAAATAACACTTAAAATATGAATTTAATTAGTACTGGAGAGGCGGGGATCTAACTTGATTTCCTCTCGCACTTTGATTTTTATTTATTTATTTAGATATTTAAAAACTTAAATGTACCACCTACATAGGGCAGACTTAATGTCCCAGTCGAACCTGGGTACCATAGACAATTGTTGGCAGGTTCGACAAATAATACATAAATAAAGTGTACATATATTAAAATACAGTACCCGGTTGACCGAGCTTTGCTCGGTATTTTTCGCTCGATTTTTAATTCGTGTGTTTTGGAAATTATATTTGATACAAATTACATACTGATGAAATATAAATAATATTTTTTTATCTTAGCGACATAACAGAAAAAACGGAAGTGGTTATTTGAATAAAAAATCATGAGTGCAATTATTTTAATTTTAATTTTCGTGTTTTTAAAATATACTAAAAAAGGAGCTCGAAAAAATAGATTTTCTCAAAAAAGAAAGGAACTTGAAAAAAAAATTAAAAAGTCGGTCCGTCGGGGCTCGAACCGGGTTTTACGTTTTTGTGACCGCCCATTATACCAATTTAGCTATTTATAATCATTAACAATCTGTCAAAATTTGCCTTCTTATTCTATCGATATTGTAGCAGTTTTTCATTGCCTAAAAACACGGACAAAAAGACATTTTCTAAAAATAAATCCTAGCTAGATCGATTTATTATCGCCGAAACTCCCTGGACACTAAATTTTATGAAAATCGTTGGAGCCGTTTCCGAGATCCCGATTATATATATATATATATATATATATTTATATATACAAGAATTGCTCGTTTAATAGTATAGGATATACATAGTACACACATTTAAATATACACATATATAGCATGAATATACGTACAATAATACATACTTACATATATATAATATATGTATATACATGTTTATTAACTTCATAAATAAATATCAGTATGAATGATATACTTGCATATCTATAATATAATGACTGAGTAATATATAATGAAATAAATAGTTGAAACAAAAAAACAAAAAAGGAAAAATAACGTCAGTTAGTAATTGTCTTCAGGTAATGTTGTCATACTCGTAGAAGAGCTTGGAACACTTTCTTATTTGTGGCATTTTTATTATCATTTTACATGGTAGACACCTGCTTTACATGGTAAAGCCATGCTGCAGTCATATACGAATGGTTTGGCCCTACCGGAGAAGTACCACGCTATAACAGATTACCATCATAATACTATATTTATATTTTGTATGGTGAGTGAAGAGAACTGGAAACCCTTTTTACCATCCTAGTCCTCGAGGCACGGCGGTGATAACGTACGTACATTTTGATTCTTAATAGATAGAGGATAGATGTCGATAACGATGTCTATGTATGGGTCAAAACATCAATTTAACATTATAAATTGTATGGGTAGAATGTATTCTCGATTGTAATCCTAATAATTATCAAACTTACTGTCCAAATAAACATACTACATAAACATACATAAACACTCACGCCTGTCACCCAGAGGGGTAGGCAGAGACTACAGACTTCCATTTGGCACGATCCTGACACATCTCTCTCGCCTCCTTCACATCCATACACCTACGCATACATGCTCGTCCAAAAATATACACCAAATAAATAAATAAAATAAAATCTGCATTTAATTAAAAGAGCAATTTGCATTTATTTACCCCTTTTAAAATACATATTATAATACAGCGACTTCCGTGGTAGCTATGTGGGTGGTCTCAAAAATACCTGAACAAAATAAAATGATGGCTTGAGAGCTGTTGTGCCCCATACAGCCTTATCGGATTCTTTCTTATTTTAATTGTTTTAATGTATAACTTGTTTCACTTAAGACATTTTTATCTTTCCATAACGTTTTAATAAAGTTTTTTTAAAAGTAAATTATGTTAATTGCGTGCTATTCAATGGCTGCTATCAAAATACTTTACGATGTAGTTTGTAAATAATTGTTTATTCATTTAAATGTAATAATGTACTTAATTTTAATACTAAAAATTTTCAGTTAATATAACTTTTGTTTGCATAATCTGTTTTGCAAATGTGACGTATATTAATAATAAAATGTATACTTTTGCAAGGTTGTAAAATGTTGTAATATGCATGCCTAGGTTGTAATGTGCTTTAGATATTTTGTAATAACATACTTAAAGAAAAAATTTGTTGCTTATATGGCACTAGCTCCATAAATTATAAGTGGGTATTCATTTTCTTTTGACAAGATAATTTTGATTTCTAAGCGCCTGTAGAATAATAATAGCAATAGTGTTATTTAAAACTTTATCACCTAATTGATTTTAGAAAAGAATGGGAAACATTAATTTGTAAATTTTGTGGATAAAAACTTTATTTAAGGGAATAATGTAATGTAATAAATAAAATGACTCACTGATATCTGAATGACATTGTAAATAAATTTTGTTACATAAAAATAATATGAAAAAATATTACATAATTACAAAGGCCTCCCCCATTGGTTGCCTCATAGGGGGAAATTTGCTATAGTTGCCACACTTCACAGGCAAGTTGGCAGCCGCAGCTTTTTTTTTTATTTGTTAGGAAGACGCTGCTGTATCGCTCCCGGTTCGCTACTCTCTGTCGAAAGACTACCGGCCGATATGGGGTAGTGGATAATCTTATACCGGCTTAACAACAGGAATCAAATACTCTTTTTCCATAAAAATCTTGATTCTGTAGAAAAACTACACTTTAGTAAAATTATTTTAAGGGTCAAAGACTTTTTCTAAACCTTGCATCGGAACTATATACTTATTACAAAAATAAATTTATCGAGCGTGATTGCAATTTGTATGTAATTTGTAATTTGTATAATTTAAAGCCTTAACTAATCATCATTGTTCTAAACACTAGAGCTCTAGATTCCAGACACTACTGTTGTCGATTTTTGATAACAAGTTTATCAAACTGTCGAAAATTTGTTGGTTTATGTCTGATTTATCTTTGTTAAATATAATAAATATGTAAGTTCACAATCGTACACGTCAGTCATTGACCGGGATATTTTAAAAACATGTAAAAAAATTTTAGATTCTGTAAATTATCCTATTTAATTTGACGAAGATCATTATTTAAAATTACGCCTGTTTTCAATGTAATATATCAAAATGATTGTACCTAATTCATTTTGAAACTTTAAAAACATTTGTCTATCAACAGACGTACCTAATTAAAAAAAAAAACACAAAACTTTCGCAAGATTGAGAAATTAACCAATGAGCTACCCACTAAAATGCTACTAAAATTAATTGCCTTGGGATATTGGAATCTCAGACGAAATATTTCGTCTGAGATTGTAATGAGCACAACATGTCTCTTTCGCCTTTCTCTGTTTATTTAAATCGCGCAAAAGATTTGCACTGATATTGGTGGCATTGCCACTTTATATTGGTGTGTTGGTCAGCGCAAGCAAATTAATAAATGAATACCATATCCGAGAGTAGGAGCCATGGCGACGATCAGGCGGCTGAACACCTGCGTCTGCACATCTTAACGTCAGCAAGCGAAATTTTACTTTAGCCTGTAACGAATAAGTCACAAAATCGCTTGTGTTCTAGTTACATTCTCATTACGAATCACGGATGTAACAAACAAACTATTCAAAACCCTGTACTTTGAACAGCAAAGTTGGGTTTTACGCTCGTCGGGGAAACTGAGATTCCTTAGACGGAGAGTTATGGCCTTCATTGTTACTTTTTATGTTTTCTTATTCGTCAGGTAAAAGCAAACAAGAAATTGTATAAAATAAACAGAAGAAGGTTTCAGTTTTTTATTTATTGTGACATTACCTTAGAAGCTTATAACAAATAAAGTTAAGACGACGTTCCTTTTACATTTTGATATTCAAAATGTAAACGTCATCTTAACTTTATTAGTTAACTACGATTAACTTAAAAGACTGGAAAATTAGTGTGTGCACCTTGAAACGAATTTTCAATATATGTTATATAGCCTTAAATATTATATAAATTTGTCTTTCACCGAAATCATCCTTTGATTGTGGCTGTGAGTTTGCTTTAATTATTTCAATATTTTACTCACATCAACAACTTTGTTTTCCGCTGGACGAACATAGGTCATTCTAAGCTTTACTTCAGAACATGGAAGGTTTGCTGATATGTATTGTGTAGTATTTTCGTAAGTTATAGTGGTTACTAGCCGGTCCGTGAAATTTGGGTTCAATGTCTATGCGCGCCTATGGAATGACCTGTCTGAAAAGTTAAGAAAACCTTCAAACAGAAACAGAAACTTTTTTTTATTCAATATAGATTATAAATAATACCTATTTAATGAAAGTCACTGTTTTTAATTTACCACGGTTCGGAAAAAAACCTCTGTCCTGAGAAGAACCAGTAAGAAACCCAGCTGAAATTATAAAAGGTAACAGCTTACAATCACGTATGATCAATTAACAACACAAAACACATTAGAAATAGCTTGGCAGAGAGTACCTTTCCCAGGGGTTATTATCATTCATAAATTCCTTAATAATATACCAAATAACCCTTTTTATACAAACTTAGTTTAATAAAGTTCATGAACTTTGTGCACGTAAAATTTTGCATATTTTCTAGGATTTTGTTGTAAAGAGTAATATAATAAGTAATAGTAATAAAGACTTATACATCGCCTCGGTGAAGTCGAGTAACTGGTACTACTAGCTTGTGTCTGATTTTAGTACATATTTACAGAATGAATAATCACTTATTTTTGTAAAACTACTTTATTTTTGTGTACGTACATTTTCATAAATGTATTGCGAAGCCAAAGTTAATACATATATTAATTTCCTGAAATTTTTGTCTAAGCGACTCTAGGTATTAAATCACAGATTGCTCTTGTAGCCCTCTTCTTTAAACATATAAAATTTCAGTGGTTCTGTGTCCCCATAGCAAAATACCATACGATATTATGCAATGGAAATAGTTAAAGTAAACTAGTCTAGCTGTTTCAACACTGGTAAGATGTCTAATCTTTTTTACGGCATATGCTGCAGAACTGAGTATGCTTACCCGTTTTGATATATGGGGGCCCCATCGAAGCTTCCCGTCTAGTGTGATTCTAGGAAAAATTGTGGTATCGTCAAGATTCAGCTCCTCCCCATTTAAAATTACATTGGTTTTTAGATATTTGGATAACGATATGTAGACGAATAAATAATATATATATATATATATATATATATATATATATATATATATATATATATATATATATATATATATATATATATATATAATCCTAGAGCCGTGGTAGCTCAGATGGGTTAACGCTCGCTGTAAATATAACAGAACGCGAGTAACTCGGGTTCGATCCCCGCCGGCACCAATGAAATTGTTAATTGCAATTTTAAGTGCTGATTTGCCACGTGCTCGGCGGTGAAGGACAACAACGTGAGGAAACCTGCCTGAGGAATAAGAAAAAAAATATTTCGAAAACATGTGAAGTTCCCCAACACGCATTAGGACAGCGTGGCGGACACTTCCTTCCCGAAAAAAAAATCAAAAAAGGAGGCCTGTGCCCAGCTGTGGGACGTATATAGGCTGTAACTACATATCGTTACCTTAAATTATAATTTAAGGTAACGATCCTATTTTTATCCATTACTAATCTCCACCATCCTCATTAATAATTATTGGAGGAGGATGAATTACGAAAAAGGGTGTTTGCCTGTATACGTTCACGTATAAATTTCAGTTAAATTTACAACCTTCTTAAGTCCCACTGTTGGGCATAACGCACAGGCCTCGTCTCATTTCTAACAGGGTTGTGAAGAAAATAAGAAACATCGCTACTGAAATATGGGATATCGGACTTCATAATGTCCTAAAAATTAATTTTACCAACTATGTTATCTTTCATCGCCGAGCAAGTATACGCAAAAATTTACGCCACAAAATATATTTGTGGCGTAAATTTTTGCGTATAAACTATTTAATTGTCTAATGAAACTGGCTTTACTACAGTTACATTTGTAAATGTTTTAAATTTTCAATCACAATTGTTTCATCGTCTGTTTGTTTTCTTGTCAAAAGATGGCGCTGTAAGATCCTAAGTTTCTTAATTTGTGACGAAATTGATAATAATGATATAAAATGTAAATTTAAAATTTTGCTGTAACAGTAAGTTTTCTTATATATCATAAAATATACTCTGATTATTGTATGAAAAAAATATTATATTATTATTATGTTCAATATTAAGTAGTCTAAATCACGCAGTTAATATTTTTCTCTTGTGTCGCATATATACTAAGCGAATTACAATTGAGCAAGGGTTCTGACCAGTTCAATCTTCGGGGTTACATGCAGAGTCTCTATGATTCCCTTTACCCTGTGGAAAGTCCCCGGAGCTAGGGCGGAAAGCGTCGTATCGTGTTGATACAGGCCGGGTTGGCGCCATAGGGAAGGCGTTTTTAAACCCGCATGGTTGTCGACCCGTAGCGTTGCTCAGAGCAAAGGCGATGTTGAAAGGGATAATGTTATCCTAACCAAATGGGGCTTACTCGGTACGAACTCTCTTTTTTTCTTTTAATATTAATAAAAGAGACTAAAACAAGTTTATTCCTTTTGGGATTATCTATAGATATCAAACAATACCAAGATAAAGATTTATTCTAGCAAAAAGAAAACGGTTGAATTGAGAACCTCCTCCATTCTGAAGTCAGTTGAAAGCAGAATAGCGCATACATAAACGAAAATTCATAATTACAAAATATTTTAATACTTAACACAAAAGTATTTAGTGAAAATTACACAAAGAATAATCTGTAAAAGTCTCATTGCTTTTTATAAAAAGTTATTATTTTAAAAACGTTACGACTTAAGCCAAGCGGTTTTTAATTAAAAAAAATTGGTAACTATAATATACTTAATTCTAAAGAAAAGATAATAAGTAGCGAAACAGCATCTTCGAACTACAATTTTATGTACATTTAAGTAAAAAAATCAAAATCACACACCTAAAAAGAAAAACACACTACTTTGTAAGTTTATGCCCCCAGAGAGATTTGAACTCTCGACCCCTGGTTTACAAGACCAGTGCTCTAACCCCTGAGCTATGGAGGCTACGGTCATGGTGTTGTAAAATATAGTTAATTGATACGGTTATCAGTCAATGAATAATAAACGTGTTCAACATCATATAATATAATCTTTGGGCAATTGAATAAATAAAAATAACAAGGTAGGTATGTATTATTGAAGAGAAAATCGAATATGATGTGGATAATAATTCTGCATGCATTAATAAGATTTTATATACCTATTGCATAATCAAATATAAAAATTATTGAATTATTTTATTGAATATCTTCAATAATTGTCGTGGTTGAAGGTTTTGGGTTCGAATTTCATACAGAAATATTGTTTAAAATATTGTAACTATCCATGTTTCGTGACTGACTTTTTTTATTATTCAAGGTATCAGAAATTAGCGCCGTCGTCGAGATCGTTGTCATTATGGTAATTATTTATTGTTTTCTTTTCAATTTTTGCCTTAAACCAGTTTTTCTAAAGCCATGTAAATAGTTGCTCAGTAAGGGATTCGAAGCCGCGTCAACGCCGAAGCAAAACGCTTAGCTACAGCGCCACCGAGAAGTAACTTATAACGTTTGTACTGGTGTCCTTTCCATATCTTAACTTTATTACAGCAGTCAAAAAAGTGAACTTACATCAAATATTATCAATGATAATTTATCATCGATTGCGGTTAAAATATATTCGCCACTAACGTACTTTCTACTTAAAACTTCACAAGTAAAATATTATCTATGAAATATCGCGTCATTTATAAAAAGAAAGTACGGTCGAAACCTTTCTTTTGTTAATCTTAAAAAAGCTGAGTATCAGTAATATATAAATTTAAAAATGTAATCAAGCATTTTAAATAGAGATTGGCCGAATATGAGTTTCACCGAATATATACTTTTACCGAACTGAATATTCGGCCGAACATTATTCGTAATCGACAGGATCACCTCGGTATTCTAACAATTTATGTCGGAACTTGTTACCGTAAACCGCGCGGGATTAGCGCCGGACCTTGTCCCTCGCTTCCCCACCACACCTGACATGTTATTGCATCATCTAGTACTGACTGCATCATCTAATACTGAAATTGCCGGCACTTGCTTCTTTTAACTATTTTTGTGAGAAAAAAAGTATTTCGTTGTGTATTTTTAGTGAAAATTGGTAATTATATGATAAAAATGAATAGAGATCTATTTGGAATTATTTTGGAGAAACTCACGACTATCTTTATTTGATTCCATAAATATTTTATCAAGCTTTCTATTTGCTATAATTGGAAAGAAATCTACAGTGTCTCAAAAACATAACGCTATACAAGTAGATTAAGCCCATAAATAAAATATATACTTTCAACAGTAAAATTATGAAAGACATGGTATTATTCAATTCGTATATTTCAATACAGTGGACACTTTGAGTACCACTTTAACGAATGTTCGGTGAATTAGCCGAATATTAGGCCGAATACGAATATGAAACGAATATTCGGCCCATCTCTAATTTTAAATGCAGAATATAGACTTGAACAATTAATTACGCGACGTTAATATTGATTAGAAACTTAACGTAGTTATGATATTCTCTTTGTTTAGAACAATAATTACGTTATGATGATAATGATAACAATGGGTGCGTTTGGCAGAAAAAAGCGCTAGCAAGCGCTTATAAGCGCTAAAATAGTTTTCGGCCAGGACACGATTGCTACTTCAGTAGCGCTGACACAATCCGCCATTTTGCTTATTTAATTTGTTTGTTTTGAAGTAGAGTTTATCAGTTGTTTTGCGCAATATTAGTTTTAAGTAATATAATGACATGAATAAACATATACATGCTATTAAAAAATCATGATTGGTAAGTTTTTAATATGAATACCTTACAAACATGTGTTTAAATTAGGTTAGATTCCCCGGTTAAAACTAACATCGTGTCCTGGAGGAAAATAGCTACTTACGATTTGACAGCGCTTACCGCTTACGATCGCCATTTTGCTTGCAAGCGCTTGCTAGCGCTTTTTTCTGCCAAACGCACCCAATGAATTAAATTCAATGTGATTCTTGTTTTTTTTTCTATACTTAGTGATGTTGTTTAGAAAACCCTAAAAAGTTTCGTAAGTTTGTAACATTAACCAAAACCAGCCGACATTACTAGAATATTTCATACGTGGTAGATCCACGCTACAGCTATAAGTAGTTACGTTGTACCAGTTCTGGCGCACTTGTAGAAAGGTTGTACCAGTTCTGGCGCACTGAGTCACAAGTACGACGTTCGTCGACTCACGATCCTAAAAAAAAAAAAAAAAAAAAAAAAAAAAAAAAAAAAAAAAAAAAAAAAAAAGGTTTTGGCATGCTCTGATCACGAATCTGCGGTCCATTTTTGCGTAGGATGCACGGTTCCGGAGATGTGCAGATCAATTAACTCTTATCTAATTGATATCCGCTTCGAGCCTCCACCGTCATTAGCGCTCCATTGTTCTTATCTACTTATCTATTGTTCATTCAATATAGTCATTATCTATTCTTCCTCAGCGTGGTGATATTGTTATATACTCCTTTGTTCCTATCTACACTAATCTGACTCATTAATAAAACACATTACCCAATTTTGTTAAAATTTTTATTTATAAAATACAAAATCTTATTACTTATTATCCATAAAATAGGAGCGAAACATCTCATCCACTAAAATATCGTTGTACAATGTGTTCCCTGTAAATATACTCGTAAAACTATGCATTGAATATCCCTGAAACTTATATAGCAAATACATTAAGCAATATTCGCCACAAACTGAAGTCCACTCATTCTGAATCCTATCAACATTCCAGTTCCATCTTTTACAATTTCTTTTAAAAAACTCTAGATGATATCGTACAGGTGCCCGTCCGAATGAATCAAAATATTGACCGACGTCATTCGTATCGATATATAAAGCTACCCAATGTGACCCTGGTTTATCATCTGTATCCAAATTGCATATTATATACGTTGGTACGTGGGTGTACATGGGTAATTTATTGGCAGCATAAACATTATTTTCTAGAGTGGGGTGAATCTTTTTCAGATGTTGTTGTACATCTAGTGTATCCATAATATTACTGCTATTAGTAGATTATTACAGTACCAATCTACTCAATGACTAATATAGGAATGATCAATTATGGTGATATCTAAATATTAAATTACATTCTTTGTGTTATACAAATCGTATTTGAGTCACCAATACACTGAACAAGACACGACAGGAAGGACGTAGGAATGTAGAGATAAGCAACAGAATGTAAGGTAAGCTTGTTGACGCATAAAGATACTATCAATTCTACTGCAGAAATTCTTTAGATTAGAATTATTACTCACTGGTACTATATAAGACCAAGCAACTGCAGTCATGGAGTTAGTGTATGGTCGTTTGACCGCAGTGGATCTATCAATACTACGTTTGTGTTACTTCAACGCATCAAAGGCCATGGATGTAAGTGTTTATTCTATTGACAAACTTACTTTTCTTTCTGTTATTTTCTTACGTGTGTATGATTTAGTGTTAACAAATTATATTTAAATATTATGTGTGTGTATATGGTTAAGCCGTGGTAGCTCAGATGGTTAGCGCAAAATGTAAAATTCACAGTACGCGACCCGGGTTCGATCCCCGCCGGCACCAATTAAATTGTTAATTACAATTTTAAGTGTTAATTTACCACGTGCCCAGCGGTGAAGGAAAACATCGTGAGGAATGCATGTCTGAGATAATTTCGAAGGCATGTGAAGTTTGCCAACACGCATTGAGGTATCGCAGCGAACATTTCCTAGCCCTAAAACCCCCTCAGAAATGAGAGGAGGCCTATGTTCAGCAGTGGACTTTAATAGGTTGTAACTTTAGCTTTTTAACTTTTATGATTAAGTGTTACCAAATTGATATTAACATGATAACTGTGTTGTTGCAGAAATCATTGAGCTTCGATGAAAATACATATAAACAGTATTACTACTCGCCACTCTCCCCTCAAGAAGAGAGTGATGACATCGTCATTAATAATAACACATGCGATGGTGGAAAAAGAAAATCGCAATCGATTGATCATTTTTTTGAAGCTGAATCAAAAATAAAAAAGAGGAAGCTGTTACCATCAACCGTAGCACGAGCCGCTAGAGATGGTGTATCATACATTTCTACTAATTCTGACGATGGAGACCAAGCGACGCATCTCATCAAAATTGAAATGTACGATATGAAGAAGCTATCCAAGATTCCAACTACTGATCATTGGAAACATGCTTCCACGAGGATTAAATATTACGTAAAGACTAATAAGGATAGCATCTACGACAACACAAACGCCCTCGTATACAATATTACAAAGACAATAGCAGAAAGTGAAAAAGTTAAAAAATACTTTTTTAACAATGACAGTCATTAGCTGATCATTAGTGAATGTGATTCTGTTTACTTAAATTACTTCCGTGTACTCATTATATTCTATTTCTAATCCTTTGTTAGACTTAAATATCGGACATTATTTGAAATTTGGGTATCAGTTGGTCTACCAACACTGAACTGTTACTTACTCTGCTACCTAATTTCTTCTTTACTATAAGGATGGCAAACTTCAGTGAAGTGTGCACCAGTGCTTTCTTTTCCACAACCATGGAAGAGAATACGGAACTATTCAACAGCGAATTAAATCAGGAGTTGTCTAAAGTTTGTGATGAAATGGAGAAGGATCAACTGTTCGATTCATCGTATGATGATGATTTGTATAATCACTGTGCGATGGTTGAAACACAGTTTAAGTAAGTAAAATAAACATTCATTTCGATCATAATTTACACAATGTCTTGTACAGTTTTTAATAAATTTAAACATTTTAGTAGTCAACCACTACAACTTGGAAGAGGAACGAAGCGAACGAGCAGCAAAGAACCCAAGATCATCAAAAAACCAACAACGGAAGCAGAAGCGCCTACCTCTGCAGGGAACAGTATCAGTAACGATGATCAAGTGGAATGTCTAACGTGTCATATATTTATCAAGAAACGGTATTTAGCTAATCATTTTAAAAGTAATGTTCACAAAAATAATCTTTTAAATTCACATAATTCTTTATCAAACGTTAGTGTTATTGAATCTGCTTTTGGAAATAGGATTTTAACTTATAAAATCAAGAGTAGAGTAGATAGTTCGACATTGGTAAATTTTGAAACTCCTGAACTATTTTTAAATTCTATTAAAGATGATATTTTATTTTTAATACAAGAGTGTATTCATCAACACATAATTTTTAAAGTAAACTTCATATTGCATGCTGATTTTGTTCAACAAACTAAAGATATTCATGATACGTTCGATTTTCAAACGATTAACTATATTATTTGTCAAGGAGATGACTTAAATATTTTTTTTTCATCTTTAAATGATACAATTACTACTAAAATTAGTGCATTTGAAAAAAAAGATAGTGGATGGAGTCTAAAAAACATAAAATCTATAGACATGAATGTTAATAAATTTAACCCCCTACGCGGTACTTCATACATAGATCTTCCTCGTGACATAAAATTAAAAAAGGCTGTTATAAATGTAAAAAGCAAGGATTATTTTTGTTTTAAATGGGCGTTACTCTCGGCGTTATATCCCGTAAACAAAGACGCGGATCGTGTATCATCGTACGTTAAACATGCAAATAAACTTAAATTTGATGGTATTTCCTTTCCAGTTAAAATTTCTGACATAGCAAAAGTAGAGAAATTAAATGATATTAGTATTATGTTTTTGGGTTAGAATATAATAAAGAAAAACGATGTAATTCTATAGTAGGTCCATTATTTTTAACAAAGTGTCGTAAAGATAGACATATCAATTTATTATTTTTTTCCAAGGATACAAAAAATCATTATTGTTACATAAAAAATTTATCGCGGTTAGTTAGTAAACAAATTTCAAAAGACGGTCACATCATGTACATTTGCGAAGCATGTCTACTTCACTTTCCATCTAAGGAAAGTTTAAATAACCATGAACAATACGATTGTGCCCACATTTGTACAGAATTACCAAACAGTGAAACTTTTAAAAAAAAGAATTGGTTTGGTCAACCTATTTCAAATGATAAAATTAAATTTGATAGTTATGAAAAAAAATTGAAGATACCATTCGTAGTTTATGCTGATTTTGAAGCATTTTTAAAACCAATAGAATCATGTTCTAACGATCCTTCCAAACCTTTCACACACAATATTCAGAAACATGAAGTACATAGTTTTGGTTATTATATAAAATGTTCATATGATGATAAATTATCAAAATATGTAACGTATTGCGGACCCAACTGTGCACAAGTGTTTATGGAAAGTTTATCTAACAATCTCAAAGAAATAAATAGACTTCAAAAATATCCTCCACTTCCGCTAACAAATGAAGACAAAACCAAATTTCAAATGCAACCATTTGTCATATTTGTGAAACAGAGTTAGCAGAACATTTTTATGATTTTGATTGGTACACCGGTAGTTTTATAGGTGTTGCTCACGGATCATGTAGCTCGAAGTTCAGAAAACCTCGTTATATACCAATATTTTTACACAACCTTTGTCGCTATGATGCTCATTTTATTGTTCACGCGTTAAACTTTTGTGATGGTGAAGTCGAAGTTATCCCTCAAAATAAAGAAAAATATATATCCTTTTCCAAAAAATTAAAAATGAATAACCACGAAATTATATTAAGATTCATAGATTCATTTAAGTTTTTATCATGTAAATTAGAAGAATTGGCCAAAAATCTCAGTAATGATCAATTTCAAGAATTACGTAGAAATTATCCTAATGATGAAGATTTCTTTCGTTTAAAACGGAAAGGCGTTTATCCATATGAACTTATGACTAATTATGATAGTTTAAACCTAACATCGCTCCCCGAACAAAAATTTTTTTATAGCTCGCTCACAGATTCCCATATTTCAAATGATGATTACAATCATGCTAAAGATGTTTGGGAACACTTTGGGTGTTGTAATATGCTAGATTATTCAAACCTGTATTTAAAAACAGACGTTTTACTTTTAACCGATGTATTTGAAAACTTTAGAAAGTTATGTATTAATACTTATGATTTAGACCCTGCCCATTATTACACAGCACCCGGTTTAAGTTGGGATGCAATGTTAAAATATACAAAAATAGAATTAGAACTTTTAACAGATTATGAGAAAATTGCATTTATTAGATCAGGTATCAGGGGTGGTGTATCTCAATGTAGTAATCGTTATGCTAGAGCTAATAACAAATATATGGGGGATTATGATGCAGGGAAACCAAATTCATATATCATATATTTTGATGCCAACAATTTATATGGTTGGGCTATATCTCAATGTCTTCCTACTGGTGGATTCGAATGGGTAAATCCGAATACAGAATTTAATGTGTCTGAGACATCGAACTTCGGTTTTATTTTAGAAGTTGATTTGGAATATCCAGATGAACTTCATGATTTACATTCGGACTTTCCTTTATGCCCCGAAAATATTTGTGCAGGCAATATTAATGAAAATAAACTAGTCCCAAATTTAAATAATAAAGATAAATATGTAATTCATTACAGAAATTTAAAGCAGTGCATAGAAATGGGGGTTAAATTAACTAAAATTCATAGAGTTTTAAAATTTAAACAGTCTCGCTGGTTGAAGATGTACATAGATCTAAACACAAAATTAAGAACGTTAGCAAAATCAGATTTCGAAAAAGATTTTTATAAATTAATGAATAATTCAGTCTTCGGAAAGACTATGGAGAATATTGAAAAAAGGGTTAACATAAAATTAGTTACACACTGGGAGAACCAGGGCAAAGCTTTAGGTGTTCAAGATCTAATCGCTAAACCACAATTTCATAGTCTTTCAGTATTTTCGGAAAACCTAGTTGCGGTTCAGTTGCGAAAAACAAAGTTAATATATAACAAACCAATTTATTTAGGGTTTTGCATTTTAGATATTTCAAAAACATTAATGTATGATATTCATTATAACTATATGGTTAAAAAGTTTAGTAAAATCAAATTATTGTATACAGATACGGATAGTTTAATATATCATATATTTACAGATGATTTTTACTCTGATATAAAACCTGACCTTTCATCATACTTTGATACCTCAGCTTATGATGCAAATAATATTTTTGAATATCCAAAATTAAATAAAAAGAAATTAGGTTTTTTTAAAGATGAAAATAATGGTAAAATCATGAAAGAATTTGTGGGTTTACGATCCAAAATGTACGCTTTTAACTTAGAGAATAAGACTATAGCCAAGGCAAAAGGGGTAAATAAATGTATCACTAAAAAGATGACCATGGATAATTATAAGTCTTCTCTATTTAATAAAAAAGTGCAATATTATAGTATGCTTAGATTTAAATCAATTAAACACACAATTTTTACACAAAAATTAAATAAGATTGGTTTATCATATAATGACACAAAGAGGCATATTTTAGATAATAATATTGAAACATTAGCTTGGGGTCATTATAAACTGCGTTAAGTGTTGATAGTTTTTAATTTTATGTCTGCATGTAAATAAAATTTGTATTGATTGTAAAATAATGATAATAGTATAATATGACGTAGAGTTTATTAAATATTTAATCGTTGTTTTATTGTAAATAATTTAAGTTAATTGTTGTTTATATTTGCGTGTGTGTGTGTGCATTTATTTGAGGTTGAGTTGATTGTAAAATTATGATGTACTAATTGTGTTAGAAATAGTATACAGATCATTCTGTTTTATATAATGTTTGCAATATATATTAATTGTTAACACCAACACTTTCATTTTTTATTCCACCCCTTAGTACTTTAGACGTGTGTAATGTTTCACTTTATCCATCCGTTTACTGCTATTGTGGCGGGGCCAAGTGGATGTGGGAAGTCAAATTTTGTAACAAATTTCATAAAATCAGTTACAGAAATATGTAATTGCGATTTTAATCAGATCACATGGTGCTTTGATGAAATGCAACCTTTATATAATTTACCAAATGTTAACTACCATCAAGGAATTCCAAATGTTAATATGTTTGACGGTGAAAACCCACATCTTGTTATTATTGATGATCTAATGAGAGAGTCCGATGGGAGAATTGTGGATATATTTACAAAAGGTAGTCATCACAGGAATCTTAGTGTATTTTATTTAACACAAAATTTATTTCATCAGGGTAAAGGGCAAAGAGACATATCCTTAAACTCAAGTTATATAATATATTTTAAAAACCCTCGAGATAAAACTCAAATAAGATATTTAGTACGACAAGTGTCACTAGATAACCCAAAATTTATTGAAGATGCCTACAGGGATGCAACTCTAGAGGCGCATGGATATTTAATGGTAGATTTAAAACAGAATACCAATGATTTTTGTCGTATCAAGACAAATGTCTTCCCATTTAATGGTTTCTGCACAGTCTACGTTCCCACAAAAGAGTTTAAATACACCAAGAATCAAACATTTCAAATCATTGCTAAATGATGCATCGTCGACTCACAACGCATAAACATTTGCTAAACGCTTTGCATACGCTTAAACCAAAATATCAAAGAGCATTACTTAAAACGTGTGATGAAGAAGAAATTAACTGTATTTGTGAGTGTATTCATAACGTTTTACAAGGAAAAGTACCTCTTAAAGATCAAGATAAACAAAAATTGAATAAACACAAAAATATACTCCGTCAAATAGTGCGTAAGTGTAAACATAAACTAAGAAAAAATATAATTATACAAAAAGGAGGGGCTTTCTTACCAATAATATTAGGTGCAATATTGAGTGGATTAGTGAGTGGACTAGCCAGTTAACATGGAAAATGCAAAGAAAATGATACTTATCGAACCTGGATTGATTGAAAAATTAAAACAAGAAAATAAGGTTAATACGAGTAGTAGTTTATCTCGATTAGATATTGAAATGCAAAATATTATGAATAGTAAGACGGAAGACCGAAAGAAATGGATGTTATATTTACAAACACTGCAAAGATACCTTCATTTTACCGAAGAGGATCGTCAACCACTCAGATTACCAATTTATTCTGATACATCTAATGAAGATTCAAACGAGTCTAAAATTGGTTTTAAAAATAAAGATAGAGATCTAAAAACTTCAGTTGATGCTGAATCTTTGTTGGAGGAGAATCGATCCATCAAAAGTAAAGAAAATGTTGAAAATCCACTTTACACACCAGCTCAAATACTCAGTTTAATACCAAAAACTTATAATAAAAAGGACAGTTATTATTAAACTTAGTTGAAACAAGTAAAGGTAAAATACATTGGGATAATGAAGGTACAGTCATAATTGATAATGAAAAAATTCCTGGAAGTAATATTGTTGATTTAATAAATGATTCACTAAGACCCTTAAAAAGAAGTGATCCAGTAGGGTGGGATAGATTTGCTGAAGCATTAAAAGATATTAAAGTACCACTTACTTATATTGGAAATCCAAAGAGATGTGAGTTTATTAACCAACTTCAAGCAAAAGATCTGAACAAACCCTCTGAGATTGAATTTCAAGAGTTTTCTAAACCGAGTAGTAGAGATAAAAAGTCTACAACTAAAATACGTAAAAGGCTTGAGTGGGAAAAATGGACCCCGTACTAGAAGAAATTAACAGGATTTATTATGATCCATCTAATCCCGCTGGTTTTGGTAGTATTGATAAATTATCAAAAGCCATGAAGGGTAAAATGAATAAAAAGCAAGTAAAGGAATGGTTAAAATCACAAGAAACATACACATTACATAAACCCATTCGAAAAAAATTCCCGCGTAATAGGTACATTCTATCAAATATTAATGAACTGTGGCAAGCTGATTTAAGTGATATGCGAACTTATTCTCATTATAATGATGGTTTCAAGTATATACTTTGTGTTATTGATGTCTTTAGTAAATATGCTTTTGCAAGAACAATGAAAAAGAAAAACTCAGAAACAACTAAAGAATGTTTTGAAAGTATATTTACTGAAAGTAATTTAACACCTACTCACATACAATCTGATAAAGGTACAGAATTTGTTTCAAAAGATGTACAAAAATACTTTAAATCCAAAAAGATTAATTACTATACCACTAACAATCCTGACATTAAGGCCAGTATTGTTGAACGATTTCAAAGAACACTAAAAATGAAAATGTGGCGTTATTTCACTCATAATAATACTTATAGATATATAGATGTTTTACAAGATTTAATATACTCTTACAATCACAGCTTTCACTCTAGTATTAAGATGTGCCCATGTGATGTAAATTCCAACAATATTATGACAGTTTGGACTAATCTTTATGATAGACGGTCAAACAAACTTTCTTTAGAAAATCCTAAACCAAATTTCAATGTGGGTGATTATGTTCGAATAACTAAATATAAACATGCTTTCCAAAAAGGATATGAATCAAATTGGAGTGATGAAATATTTATTATATCTTCAATAATTGATAGATCTCCATGGGTTGTTTATACAATAACAGATTTACAAAATGAACCAATAGTTGGTACTTTTTATGAAAGAGAATTACAGAAAATCACTTACAACCCCACCTCACAA
Source organism: Parnassius smintheus behrii (assembly GCA_036936625.1). Lineage (NCBI taxonomy): Eukaryota > Metazoa > Arthropoda > Insecta > Lepidoptera > Papilionidae > Parnassius > Parnassius smintheus. The sequence continues at coordinate 17,318,496 of JAUPFT010000018.1, forward strand.
TATAAAATAGATAAAATAATTGACACTCGTTACTCAGGTAACAGAAAAGAAGTATTAGTGAAGTGGAAAGGTTATCCAGATAAATTTAACAGTTGGATTTTAGCTTCTAGTTTAAAAGAAATATGAATAAAGAAAGTTTTTATTTAACTTTGCTCAGCAATAGTTCAATGGAATACTTTCCTGATAACAAGACCACAAATTTTTCAACGAAATTACCGAAAGCTATTAAATTAGAAGGTGAATGGTCGGTTGGAGTTGTCGAGTTTCAATATCCATGTACCATGTTTACTGTTCAAGATCATGAAAATGTTGTATACATTACAAAATCTATGTTAATGCCTAATGAAGATAAACCATCCACAGTGTACTACAAAAAACATATTCCAGCTACCAACTATGATAACGTTGAGCATATTTTAAGAGTGTTAAATGGTATCGGAGAGAACTTGAAATTTCGCTATGATGAAATAACAAAATTTGTGTCTATTTCAAAAATATAACATCCGTAACATTATCACCCAAATTAAGTTTACAACTAGGTTATGAACCAAATAAAAATCTCCTAGAGAGAAATTTTGGAAAGTGTCCTGTTAATTTACACTTAGGGTTACCATCTCAACTCTTTCTATATTGTGACATTATCGATCCTCAGATTGTGGGTGATGTTATGACTCCTTTACTAAGAGTCATTTCATTAGATCCTACAAAATACATTTATGGTGCAAATAAAATGCACGTTTTCTCTCAACCTCATTACTTACCTGTTATGCGAAGAGAGTTCGATACGCTGGAAATAGTTATAAGATCGAGCACAGGACAAAAAATACCATTCCAGTTTGGAACCGTGTGTATTAAACTACATTTCCGAAAATTATTATAATGAATTCTCTTCGTGATCATCATAAATGTCCATATGAAAATTATTATACACATCAAGCTGGGTCAGGAGTTGGAGTAATTTATAAGGGTGCACCATACCAACGCGGTCATGGTATTGGGAGCTTCTTAGGGGGGTTATTTAGATCAGTTTTACCTTTACTTTCAAGTGGTGCTCGAGTGATTGGTAAGGAGGCATTAAACGCTGGAGTAGGACTTTTATCGGATATGGTTCAAGCGCGTCCTATGGAAGCCTCAATAAAAGATCGTCTAAAGCAAGTTAGTACGAATTTAAAACGAAAGGCTGATGAGAAAATTGATCAATTTAACATGACAGGATCTGGGTATAAAACTAAAAGAAAACGATTGACCTCGTTCATTCCACCATTAACTGCTAAAGTGAAAGCTGCGAAAAAACTTGGTCTAAAACCAAAAAATAACAAAGATATATTTTCAAATTAAATATGTCTTTCCTTCATAATCATTCTTGCGAGTGCGTTAAGTCAGAATTGGATTTGTTTGCACTACCGTCTACACAAACTAGCATTGAAAATGGATTGTGGATTCATTATAAACCAATTTCATCTCTTGGTGATGATGGACCTATCGAGTTTCAAGTTCCTGGGACAGGCGATGACTACATAGATTTGTCTCATACATTACTCCACATAAAGGCAAAAGTATTAAATCAAGATTCAACTAACTTGATATCTACTACAATAGTAGCACCTGTAAATAATTGGCTGCATTCACTTTTTAGTCAACTTGATGTTTATTTAAACCAAAAACTTGTATCACCACCTAATAATACCTATGCATATCGAGCATACATGGAAACCCTTTTAAACTATGCTCCTGCTGCTAAACAATCTCATCTTACTTGTAGTCTTTGGTATGATGATACAGCAGGAAAAATGGATTCTACGGATGGTAAAAACATGGGATTTGTTAAAAGACAGGAATTGATTAGTGAAAGTAAGGAAATAGAAATGATTGGTCATCTTCACGGTGACATTTTCAACCAAGATAAATTTTTAATTAATGGTGTTGAAATGAGTGTTAAATTGGTTCGATCGAGAGAGAGCTTTAATTTAATTGCTGGGTCAAACGATGTAAAGTTTAAAGTTTGCATTACGGACGCAACTCTTATTGTTCGACGAGCACGAATTAATCCAAGCGTATTACTCGCACATCAAAAAGTTTTAGCTTCTACCACTGCTAAATATCCTATTACTCGAGCTGAAGTAAAAGTTTTAACAATTCCATCGGGTGTTCAAGGAAAAACTCTTGATAATATATTTTTAGGGCAGGTACCCAAAAGATGTATAATTGGATTTGTGAACAATTCTGCATTTAATGGTTCCCTTACTAAAAATCCATTTAACTTTGAAAACTATGGTATTAATTCTTTCAGCTTATATATTGATGGTCAACAAATACCTTCAAAAGCTTTGCAACCATCTTTTAATAATAGCATATTTACATCAGCATATCATACTCTATTCTCGGGAACTGGTATTCACTTTCTTAATGAAGGAAATGGAATCTCTTGTGAACAGTATGCCAGAGGTTACTGTCTATTAGCATTTGACTTAACTCCTGATTTATCAGCCAACTCATCAGCTCATTGGAATCTCATAAAGCATGGTAGTGTAAGATTAGAAGTACGATTTGAATCCTCACTAATACAAACAATTAACTGTATAGTTTATGCTGAGTTTGATAATATTATTGAGATAGATAAAAACAGAAATGTTACTGTAGACTATAGTAGTTAAGGTTATAATATGTGTTGTGTGTTAGATTTTATGAGTTATGTGTAATGCATTTTGTGTGTATGTAACTGTGTGAAACATTATAAAATTAAATAAAACAAATTGTATGCAATATATTATTTTTTATTTCTTTATAAATATTCTATTTAATCTAATACAAAACTCTGTTCGAGTTTAAATTTTACATAAGCACACTGACTAAACCACTGAACATGCTGCTGCCAAGGATCATCATCATCTTCCCAATCTTTTAAGCCACCACCACAATGGAAACACTTGGTCCTGTCTGCATGGCCAGTATAAAAGAAACCGGCTTCTGCAAGATCTTCAGGTTTCTGTCGCATAACGAGAGGCCAGTTTTCGAAACTGAGCAACCGGCTAGATTTTGAACTGAAGAATGGATATTCAGCTCTTGAGTACTGCATATTCTTCTCGTTTTCATCTCCACTCAGTGTTGTAGTTTTGTTCTTCAATGATGTGTTCTGTACACGTATGCCACACTCATCTCTTTCTTCTGCTCTTGTCTTCCTGTAATTTAAGTAAACAGAATCACATTCACTAATGATCAGCTAATGACTGTCATTGTTAAAAAAGTATTTTTTAACTTTTTCACTTTCTGCTATTGTCTTTGTAATATTGTATACGAGGGCGTTTGTGTTGTCGTAGATGCTATCCTTATTAGTCTTTACGTAATATTTAATCCTCGTGGAAGCATGTTTCCAATGATCAGTAGTTGGAATCTTGAATAGCTTCTTCATATCGTACATTTCAATTTTGATGAGATGCGTCGCTTGGTCTCCATCGTCAGAATTAGTAGAAATGTATGATACACCATCTCTAGCGGCTCGTGCTACGGTTGATGGTAACAGCTTCCTCTTTTTTATTTTTGATTCAGCTTCAAAAAAATGATCAATCGATTGCGATTTTCTTTTTCCACCATCGCATGTGTTATTATTAATGACGATGTCATCACTCTCTTCTTGAGGGGAGAGTGGCGAGTAGTAATACTGTTTATATGAATTTTCATCGAAGCTCAATGATTTCTGCAACAACACAGTTATCATGTTAATATCAATTTGGTAACACTTAATCATAAAAGTTAAAAAGCTAAAGTTACAACCTATTAAAGTCCACTGCTGAACATAGGCCTCCTCTCATTTCTGAGGGGGTTTTAGGGCTAGGAAATGTTCGCTGCGATACCTCAATGCGTGTTGGCAAACTTCACATGCCTTCGAAATTATCTCAGACATGCATTCCTCACGATGTTTTCCTTCACCGCTGAGCACGTGGTAAATTAACACTTAAAATTGTAATTAACAATTTAATTGGTGCCGGCGGGGATCGAACCCGGGTCGCGTACTGTGAATTTTACATTTTGCGCTAACCATCTGAGCTACCACGGCTTAACCATATACACACACATAATATTTAAATATAATTTGTTAACACTAAATCATACACACGTAAGAAAATAACAGAAAGAAAAGTAAGTTTGTCAATAGAATAAACACTTACATCCATGGCCTTTGATGCGTTGAAGTAACACAAACGTAGTATTGATAGATCCACTGCGGTCAAACGACCATACACTAACTCCATGACTGCAGTTGCTTGGTCTTATATAGTACCAGTGAGTAATAATTCTAATCTAAAGAATTTCTGCAGTAGAATTGATAGTATCTTTATGCGTCAACAAGCTTACCTTACATTCTGTTGCTTATCTCTACATTCCTACGTCCTTCCTGTCGTGTCTTGTTCAGTGTATTGGTGACTCAAATACGATTTGTATAACACAAAGAATGTAATTTAATATTTAGATATCACCATAATTGATCATTCCTATATTAGTCATTGAGTAGATTGGTACTGTAATAATCTACTAATAGCAGTAATATTATGGATACACTAGATGTACAACAACATCTGAAAAAGATTCACCCCACTCTAGAAAATAATGTTTATGCTGCCAATAAATTACCCATGTACACCCACGTACCAACGTATATAATATGCAATTTGGATACAGATGATAAACCAGGGTCACATTGGGTAGCTTTATATATCGATACGAATGACGTCGGTCAATATTTTGATTCATTCGGACGGGCACCTGTACGATATCATCTAGAGTTTTTTAAAAGAAATTGTAAAAGATGGAACTGGAATGTTGATAGGATTCAGAATGAGTGGACTTCAGTTTGTGGCGAATATTGCTTAATGTATTTGCTATATAAGTTTCAGGGATGTTCAATGCATAGTTTTACGAGTATATTTACAGGGAACACATTGTACAACGATATTTTAGTGGATGAGATGTTTCGCTCCTATTTTATAGATAATAAGTAATAAGATTTTGTATTTTATAAATAAAAATTTTAACAAAATTGGGTAATGTGTTTTATTAATGAGTCAGATTAGTGTAGATAGGAACAAAGGAGTATATAACAATATCACCACGCTGAGGAAGAATAGATAATGACGGTATTGAATGAACAATAGATAAGTAGATAAGAACAATGGAGCGCTAATGACGGTGGAGGCTCGAAGCGGATATCAATTAGATAAGAGTTAATTGATCTGCACATCTCCGGAACCGTGCATCCTACGCAAAAATGGACCGCAGATTCGTGATCAGAGCATGCCAAAACCTTTTTTTTTTTTTTTTTTTTTTTTTTTTATAGGATCGTGAGTCGACGAACGTCGTACTTGTGACTCAGTGCGCCAGAACTGGTACAACGTAACTACTGCTATATTACGGTAGTAGCACGAAGGGGTCGGCTCGACCGGGGAAGGACCACGCTCTCACAGAATACCAGCGTATACCGTATATCGTATATGGTCGTTATATTTCAGCTTATGGTAAATATACCTATACTGTACTTACCGTACATGTATGGCCTCCTGTGGGAAATATTTAGGAAAGTCATTGAGCTTTAGTCTTTACTTTTACTTTATTTTAGTCTTGCACAACAAGGAAATCCTATTAGAGAGTAATTCTAAAGAAGACGTCTGCTGTTATCAGTATATGTAAATTAACATTGACAACACAAAAAATAGTCAAAAATAGAAAAAAAACCTATTAAAATAGCATCTAAATTTTCAAGTATTCGATGTGAAGCTTTTCTTTACATATTTGTTTCGATGCGGTATCAGTATACGTAGGGACAATTATAATACGTTTAAACCCGAATGTGAATCGCCCCTTCTATAACCACTGATTCAACAGATAATATAAAGTACAACAACCGAGATAATAAAAGTAAATAATAGCCCTAAATATAGCCCATTTAGGTCTCACTGCTTGGCACAGGCCGCCTCTCATTTCTAATTCTGAGTGCTTAAAGGCAAGCAAGTGTCTGCCGCGCTGCCCTAATGCGTTTTAGCGATTTTCACATGTATTTGATTTTTCTTTCTTATATCTCAGACATGCAGGTTTCCTCACGATGTTTCTCTTCACCGTTGAGCACATGGTAAATTAATAAATTTTTTAATAGGATTTGGGTAACAAACGAGCACACAGTTCACCTGATAGTAAGTGGGTGCTGTGGCCCATAGACATCTACATTTATCCTCGATTGAGAATTAAAATGCAGATGCGTTGCCAGCCTTGAGGGCTAAGATGAAATGCCTTATTTCCAGTATAAAGGGTCTCCGGTTCTCCTACACTTACCATACGAAACACAGCAGCATTGAACTGCTATTTTACACTGGTATTCTGCGAGAGCGTAGTCCATATCTGGTCGAGCTGACTCATTCGTACTACATTCTACAACCATAAAATTTCGAACAATCATAAAGAATCGAACCCTGGTTGCTCGGGTACTGTGAAATTCACAGCGAGTGCTTAGCCCATAAGGTACCACGGCTACAGTATAGTCTTAAAAACCTATTATAAACTAAGTATTGAACGGGATTACTATTCGACTCACGACACCAGCTCTTTTGACGATAAATTGAGTACAACGTAATCTTACTGAAAATGATGCGCTTACGCAACTCAGTCCAGCGCATCTGTGCAGTGTTTGTTGTACAAAACGGTCACGTAATGTTGACTAACAAGATGCGTAGGTTACATGCAAATGGTTACCTGTGGCAACACCGCTCTGTTATATTGTTGTGATTAAAACTAAAACTCATTCGAGCACAATATATGTACTCTACATACCTATGAGCCGTAGCTCAGAGCACATATGCCTACCTTAAAATTTCAGTTTAGCAAACCAAGTTCGATCCCTGCTAACACTGATGAAATTGTTATTGCAAGTGCTAATTTCTAACGACGGTGTAGGACAAGATTGTGAGAAAACCTGTGTGTGTGTGAAGTTAAAACTATTTTGGGAACATGTAAATTACACCAGAGTGTAGCAGCACCCCGGACCCTTCTTTGCTCCAAAACCTTTCTCAGACATATGATGAGGGCAGATAGGCTGTATCTTTGCTTACATTTTACATTATCGAATTATAAGTTATATGTTTATAATGATATTCCACTAAATAAAATTTAGATTCTTTATTTTTCCTTTTTGTAATAAAATCAAAAATTATTTTAAGAATAAGTTTGAAGAGGTGATACAGTTTTAAAAATGCCCTAGCAGATTATTTTAGTTTGTAAGAGATACACCACGTAAGAAAATTTATGACCCATTTCTTCCTTTGGATGCCGTAAGAGTCGACTTTGGAAAGTCCAGTAAGTTCCATTGGCTTCATTAATAATATTCTCTTTTACGCCTGATGTAAAAAACCAAGATCGGGGAGCGGCGTCAAAAGTGGAACACGTTCGGCGTCAAGTGTGCTTGACTTCTGGCACTGTGAGTGCCAATGAGCCTGCCTAGCGTAGTGATCAGGAGTCAGGACGAATTATTCTTATTCTACTCAAAAAAATAAAGAAGTATTTAGAAAACCAAGTATATTTTCGTAGTCGCACTTGAAAAATGGATCTCGGTAACAAAAATACAAAAGCATTTTGTTTTCAATTTGAAATTTATTTATCCAAAATAAATATTTCTTAAAAAAGATCGATCGTGTTACGATAAAGTCCCTCGAGATCAAGTAACGTGGCGCATGAACAGATGTCGACCACCGGACACGGGCCAAATGTGGTACCCGATGTGGAGCGATGTCTGCGGCTATTTTGCATGCTTGCACCTAAAATGGGAAGTGAGCACGGGCGCATGTCAAAGCTATATAGGGTTCTCTGTAGCTGGACTTAATCGATGTCGCGAAAGTTCGATAAGGGCATTGATTTATATGAAATTTTATAGTCAAATTTGGCATTTTTTTTATTAATTAAAAGTAGTTAATAAAACTTTAGCGGCGGTGTAACAATGTCCAATAGCGACAGTGTAGCAAACAGTTAAACAACATAATGACTGCGTTTGGCAGAAAAAAGCGCTAGGAAGCGCTTGTAAGCAAAATGGCGATCGTAAGCGTTAAGCGCTGTCAAATCGTAAGTAGCTACTTTCCTCTGGGACACGAAGTTAGCTTTAACCGGGGAATTAACCTGGTATTGTTGATCGAAGAATTAACCTAATTTAAATATATGTTTGTAAAGTATTCATATTAAAAACTTACGGATCATGATTTTTTAATAACATGTATAATATATTTATTCATGCCATTATATTACTTGAAACTAACACAAAACAACTTATAAACTCTACTTCAAAATAAACAAATAAAATAAGCAAAATGGCGGATTGTGTCAGCGCTACTGAAGTTAGCACACGTGTCCTGGCCGAAAACTGTTTAGTTTCGCCATTTTGCTTACAAGCGCTTCCAAGCGCTTTTTTCTGCCAAACGCAGCCTATATCGTTTCCTCCAGTTGTTAAGCTTGGCAGGTTGGTCAACAACCTGCAGTTTTTATAATTTTGAAACTTTATCACGAAGATGGTGCCGTCCATTTTCTGTTATAGATTCCCTCTGTCGCCTCTTAAGACACCTATAAGATGATATGGGGTAGTGGATATTCTAATACTGTCACTAGTCACTACACATTTAATAGATTTTACGTAATGCTATTAATTTTACTAACTAAGTGCTTTAGCAGAGGTTGTACTGTCCTTTCTGGTAGGTGGCGTGATATGTCGTAGTTCGAACTCCGAATTCACTCCGTTACTTTACTACAGTGTACATATAAAATTTACTCACATCTCCGACAACAGTCACCTAAAGCGTTCATATTTTATAATTTTCTTTTTTGGTACTTAACCAACATGTGTAATGAGTATGAAGCATTGTTGTCCAAAAATATAGAATTCGTGTTAACTAAATCGCTACCTATTGAATCCTAGCATAGCCAAGAACCCAAGAGCTATCGTCCCCACTAAGCTACTACTGTATCAATTTGACCTTAGTCAGTCAATTAGTTTTCAAGTTTGTTCAAAAATTACACGACCGTTATCTCTTTATATAAAAATCAGTTGCTGTCCCTTAGTTAAGCTAAAACTCGAAAACGGATTGATCGATTTTGAAGAATTTTTTTGTGTGTTTTTAATTGGGCAAAGAGCTGGCTTAGATTCGCATTTGGACCCGTTAGATGGCCTGTAGTCGTGTATTATATAAACATTTGAAGTCCTTGAGAAATTAGGAGTATGACTTGTTTTAACTGAATTATAATTACCTAGTTTCTTCCTTGACACTTATGAGTCATGGTCATGTATGATATAAAAAATTTGACTCCATTGTTATTTTAGTGGTTTTAGCGCATCCTTTGATCTTTTGGTGTGGTGAGTTCAAATCCTGAGTTCGGCTAAATCAGTTTTGGTGATTTTTTGTTAAGAAATTCTGAGAAGCAGCCCGAAGTCAGAAAGTTGTCATTGTTTCACTCCAGTACCACTGTAAGCACTCGGAAATCCATTGATCCTGCACCTGGTCTTTCTCCGGTCACGTCGGATTGCCGTCCCATCGGGCTATAGGATTGAGACACGTGGACAGTATAACTCCTGTCCTACTAAGATGGCCAGTCTCCTCTGAGACTGGCGACCGAAATCCGGTCTGGAACCATTATTTTATATAATTTGTAAGTATGATATCATCCGGGCGGACCGCTTCGCTATATTATATAAATATTTGAAGTCCTTGAGAAATTAGGAGTATGACATTTGATTTTAACTGAATTATAATTACCTAGTTACTTATGTTCTTTATACTTACTGGCAATTTGTTAGTATTTATACATTGCTGATATATAGCCTCCATAGCTCAGGGGTTAGAGCACTGGTCTTGTAAACCAGGGGTCGAGAGTTCAAATCTCTCTGGGGGCATATCTTGTATTATTAAGCAAGCAGTTTCGTAATTATATTTTTTTTATAATTTCAACTTATTGAAACTGGTTTTATATCGCTTTAATGGTTTATTAATATTTAAATTCATTTCAAACGGTTCTAGTCTCTCCGTCGCGGCGGACTCTAACTCTGTACTTAAAATCTAAATATTATTTAGATTCTCAAAGAAAGTTCTCTTTGAGAATCTAAATAATATTTAGATTTCTGTGATTGTTACCATATTGTCGCTAGGCGGACCTTTTCACGAAGGCGGACATGTCCTGTTTTTTTACGGTGTATCTTTTATTACAGTTGAAGTAGTTTGTTGGTAAGCACTTAAAGTTGCAATTAATAAACTCAATTGTTTAACGCAACGTTAACGTTGCGACGATCGTTAAAAATGATATTTTAATTGCGTTGTGATTGTGACAGTATTTTGTATTAACGTAATTTTTTTTTATATAATCAGATTGACAAACGAATACACAGTCCACCTGATGGTAAGTGGATGCTGTTGCCCATAAAAATATACATTTATCCTCAGTGAAGAATCAAAATGCAGATGCGTTTCCACCCCTGAGGACTAAGATGGGACGCCTCGTATTCAGTAAAAAAGATCTCCGGTTCTCTACATTCAACATACGAAACACAGCAGCATTAAGCTGCTATTTTACGCTGCTATTCTGTGGGAGCGCGGTCTGTTTATTACTTTAAATTAGATTTATAAATGGAATACGCAAAACGAATGCAAACCATATTGATATTGAAGTAATAAAAAAAGATTTTTAAATCAGCATGGAAAAGTAAAACTTTCAGTAAATAAAAAAATCCTTATTTAATTTCCGCCATAACTTAAAGTTATTGTAGTTTATTATTCTTTTATCTTATCACATATTTTATTATATTATTTTCCTAGTACTGAACATTTTTTATTTAATAGTTGTTTATGGTAATGATAATCATTAGAGCTGTATAGGATTGTGTAATATTGATAATAGCTATGTAGCCTCCATAGCTCAGGGGTTAGGGCACTGGTCTTGTAAACCAGGGGTCGAGAGTTCAAATCTCTCTGGGGGTATTGACACTTGTTTTGTTTAAAACTTATAATAATTATGCAATAAACGCCGCGCCATTATACGAAATTGATTGATGTTTGACATAATTATATACTGAAGTATTTTAGACTAGCATTGAAGCTATGTATATACTATATACTATATATGTACTACAAATTACTTCAATGGTTTTCGCCATTTTGAAATTCATCACTAAATTGAATTGTTATGTTCCTAAGAGTATAAATAAGCATATCATGCTTATAAATACTCTTAGTTAAATCATATTTAAATACCTCTTTCGCTACTTACGTTTGATTGGATTTTTGTGCACGAAAATATTTAATTTACGATAGGTATTTGATGATTTTAACGTTTTTTTATACTCGGGACTTCGTTTTTCAGCTAATTTGCTATTTTTTTATTAATAAATTAGCTATGGTATAATCATAACTATTTTTACTATAACTGATTTATTAATAAAAAATAACAAATTAGCTTTGGAAATAATAAGGAACACTTCTAAAAGCAACGTAATGAAAACTGCGACATACTAAAATCGACTAAAATATTTACTATAATAAAAGAGACCATATTAATCGGAGGACCATAATATTACCCTCCCGTACTATACTAATTAATATACCTATATAGCGTGTACCTAATTGCGGTGTAGGTAAATCTACCATCCCATAATGTCAGTGTCCTAAGAGGCCAGATGAAAACATTGCAGGAGATGAATAGCATTTATGTAACAGCTCAAAATTATATCTAATAAACTTTAGTGTTTAGCCAACTTGGCGTTTGCCAAGCCGCCTGGCAAGCGCAGCAACTATGACAAAAGTAAATCTACGGGGGAGGGGGAGCCCTATGTTAGACCGCGGGCTTTGATATGCTGTAATGATGATGATAATGATCATACGATTGCGTGGCGTTGTGATAGACGATTATCTACCACAGTGCCGTGGGCTGAAAGTTTGAATTTCCAATCCAAGCTAAAATTTGTGAAAGTTAAAAAAGTTGAAGTTACAGTCTATATACGTCCCACTGCTGGGCACAGGCCTCTTCTCATTACTGAGAGAGAGTTTGAAGAGCTGTGGTAACTCAGATGGTTAGCGCTCGCTGTAGATTTCACGGCACGCAAGAAACCCGGGTTCGATTCCCGCCAGCACCAATAAAATTGTGAATTGCAATTTTAAATGTTGATTTACCACATGCTCGGCGGTAAAGGAAAACATTGTGAGTAAACCTGAATGTCAGAGAAATAAAAGAAAATATCAAAGAGTTGTGAACCTCGCCAACACGCAGCGTGGCTAACACTTCATTGCCCTAAGATTTGTGCAAAAACACAAAATTGTTGGTATTCTGATATAGTTGATCTGAGATTGTCATCGAGCGCCTTCGCAACGAAAATTAGAGAATGGTAAAACCTCGATTCAGTATTCGATTATAACTGCAGCAAGAAGGATACATTTGCTATAACGCCTGCAAAATATTCTCGTCGTGATATCTTTCCGGGTGCGGTCATAGCGAGTGACATGGTCATGGTAAAAAAAGTGTGACCAGGGATCAAACGGTCAAGAGTGCATTGCACCTTACTTATTCACATAAATAATATTTAATTGCATTTGCCGATACGGTTGTGAAATGGTACGATGTAGGGGCTTAGGAGAATTAGTGCCAGCCACCAAGTATACTTGCGTTGAAAAAAAATACTTACTACCCATTTTCAAACCTACTGGTAGGTCAATTGCGACAGTCAGTAGACGAGTGTGTGCTTCTATATATTTAATGTACGTTTTCATGCTGGACAGTTTTTCAACGGTAATATTCAATTAATAAAGTACTAAAATTCATACATTCATGGTAATTTTCGTCTCAAACGGTTAAAGTTGCAATTGGGAAGTAATGTCGATGTTTTTGTTAATAATATTTTGCATGAATTTGCTGGCAACACTTATCTATGATTAAAAATAAGTTGAGTGTGAGTGTGAGTGAGTGTGGGCACGCCTGTCTACCAACACCATCAAATTCCTTTTTAGTGTCTATTTGTAAGTTAGAGTTTTTTTTTCGGTTATAATAAAATGGAATCTTATTTAACGATCATGACGATATCATGCGGGACGAAAAAGTTACTCGTGCGACAAACGTAAGAATGCACACAATGTTTACACACATTCTGTTTAGTCATAATATCAGCTGTAGCCATGTTATTGCTGCAATTTAATTTTATCCATTTTTTAAATCTACGATTTTAAGTAACTATAGCAAAACGTAGATATCTACTACCAACATCAAAATAAAAAAGATAACAGATTAATGCGTTGCCCCTCTAGGGATTAAAAGTTGCCTGACCGTCTGTAATTACCGTTTCAACCGGAACTGAGCAGTATTAGGTACACTGCCGCTTAGCGGGCAGAAATAGCTACGAGGATAGTATAGTTATTCTGTTTCACAATGAAGGTTTTGCCTTGAGTGTAGTAGTGACGTATACCGACAGACGCGTTTGTGTGTGTAACTGTGATCCGTTCGACTCGCGATCGTAAATGAGCGTTCCCGAGGCCTACGCACACTAACACGATGTGTATGTGCACTGCTTACAACAACCAAAGTCAAAACTTCATCGTGGAACAGAATAACTACACTAATCAAGACGGACGCCTAGGTAGGTAGTAAATGGGACCATAAAATATCTAATGAAACTAATAAAGAAATCATAAAATATATTATTTCCCTTTATCGTTAACGATCCGCACAGCAAGACATTAGAATACTTTACCAGCGACAATCTTTTTTTGTATAAGGGAGAACAAACGATCATACGGCTCACCTGTTATATGACACCTATGAACCACTGCAAAATCAGGGAAATATCAGGTGCGTTGCCAGCCCTTTAAAAAAGGGTAGGCTCCTTTTTTTAAAGTGCCCCAGTCGGATAGGTTCGGAACAATCGTTTGTAATCGGGACCGTTTTTTTAAACGCTTTTCAAACACTAAGATTGTCTCCTGTATCGTGAAGACAGTTTATATATATATATATATATATATATATATATATATATATATATATATATATATATATATATATATATATATATATATATATATAAATTGCACAAGGACAAATATCAAGCTTCAAGATACTATAAGTTCATACCGCGTAGATCGGAACAAAAATTAATAATTTTAATCTGGAGGTAGCCGTGGTTAACTGTGATCTGTGACATTGGGACGTCGAACTGTACTGCTGCGGTGAAGTGCTCGATACGTCGGTCATATAAAATAAGTTAATGTACGCGATAAAATCCGTAAAAACTAGTTTTACTTAAATGTGTAGGGTTCGCGTAAATATAAGAAATCATTACAAATATCCAGACTTGGCACAATTATTTGTAGGGCATAAAATACTCGGACCGTGCGGGATCCCGGGTTCCGGTGTTACGGGGCTTTCAGCGGCGCAAATTTTTGCATCTTTTTCTCTGCATTCTTCTTCTTTGCATCGCATTTTTTTGCTAAAGGCTAAGCACCATAGAGCCGGCAATTCTACAAAGAATTTACGCAAGGAAGAAAACTTCTGGTAAATCGCAAATCATCCAGATGATGGACGCTATCGCGAGTTATGAGGTGATGTGTTATGGTAAAAATTAGCGGTTGGATTTAGTCAGAATCAATTCATCTGAGCACTCCCCGTGGTATATGCGATAGAATATGCGAAGGGATGCAATATTAAGCTGCTATTTTACGCTTGTATTCAGCTTAATGCTGCTGTGTTTCGTATCCGGAGAGAATTTTTTTTACTGGAAACGAGGTATTCCATCTTAGTCCTCATGGGTGACAACGCATCTGTATTTTGATTCTTAATCGAAGGTAAATGTAGATTTATATGGACCAAAGCGTCCACTTACCATCAGGTGGACTGTGTGCTCGTTTGTCACCCTTATACTTTAAAAAAAATCTCTTCGCAGCGTCAGTGAGTTAAGCCGATCGACGGTTCAGGCCGCTTTGCGCTGGATGCGTCAAGTGGAAGGAGTTGACACTGGGGTACCCAACCTAGAAATGAGAATAATACTCTACATGAGGCAAACTTGCGCCTTGTAAAGTTGCAAGCGGTGTGCTGGCATTAAAAACAATCTTTTCAGACCCTAACTACAATGCGAGACGTTTCAAAATAAGAGTAATAAGCTGATAAGGCTAGGTGTGGTAATTTTGTCAAACATTGATGATAAAAAATTGTTATTAGGAATCAAAATAAATTATACGGTGGCATTTTGTTTTGTATGCCGAATACTTTCTTTTTTTTATTATTAAAAGACACGCAGATGCCGTGAAACTTTCATCCAGTAAACTCTTTGGCTACGATAAAATAGTCACAAATATCGTACGAAATTCAGCTGTTGATCGATCCGGTACAGAAATTAGCGATCATTATAGTCACCAGTTACGGCCGGCGCCCGCGCACCGCCGCCGGCACTGCATACCGCAAACCGATAATTTACTGTAACCTACCGGTAATGTTATTGTTACTTTTTACATTTATTTTAAGGCCGCATATCGGGCCTTAATTGGTACAGCATGTGGGCGTCTGAGACGTCACGCGTTACCCGCATACGAATAACTGTACCCCTTTTTTGTTTTAATCTACCTAGTTATTTTTCAACATCGTGCGTTAAGAATTATGCGAATAATTTGCATGTACATACAAGACATGTAGGCCAGAATTATTTATTTTATTTTGTTTCGGAAAAAGCCTTCAAAACCTTTTTTTTAAAGTAAGTAGTTTGTATATTATTATAATTGTATCGGTGAAACGTTGCATTATAATTGGAGCTTGGAGCATTGAAAATAGGGCTGACATTTAAGCCGAAATTACATTACCATGAAAAAGTTACGAACACGATGCAATGGTACTTTCCTATTACATTAATATATTATTTTTGTTAATAAAATTCAATGTAATATATAAATAAGGATATTTGTATGCGACACTATGTGGGGGGGGGGGGGTAACTGCGCCGAATGTATGGACTTGTTTGGGTGTTCTTTCGGGGCGAACGCAGATTAAAAATAGAGCGTAGGTCTATAAGATTTTCCACTTTTTTAATTGTAATATGTAAACATCTGCACGCCTTTACACGTCTTGCTGCTGGGCACAGACCTCCTCTCCTTAATGAGAGGGTTTTATGTCAAGGAAATGTCTACCGCGCCATTCTTGCTGTTTTGGCGAACCTCACTCCTCCCTGTCCTTCACATGTCCTCCACCTCACATGTCTTCCAAAAATGTTTTTTCTAATTTCTCAGACATGCAAGTTTTTTCACGATGTTTTCCTTCACCGCTGAGCTCGTGGTAAATCTTCATTTAAAATTTCAATTAACAATTTGATTTTTGCCGGCGGGGATCGAACCCGGGTTGCTCTCGTACTGTGAAATTTACAGCGAGCGTGTAGCCTCTGAGCTACACAGCTCACGCCCTTTTTAATTGATTTTGTAATTATTATATTAAATTAGTTTCAAATCATATGATGTAGACATATTAAAGTATAACTCACGCCATGTGTGTCTGCCAAGAAGTAATGCACACGTATTGCTTTGTTCCGGTTTGAACGGAGTGTGGGTGCCGGTGAAATTATAGGCACTTAAGACGTTTCATCGTCTCGTCTTAGGATGCAATGCGAGTTAAAATTTTAAGAATAAATTTTGAGAAGTGACAAGTGCGAGTGGCAAGTGCAACTGACAAATGACAAGTGCTTATAGTGCGTGTGAACAGGCAGTGACTCTCTTCTCACTTGGCACTTCTCACTTGCCACTCGCACTTGACTCAAAATGTAAACCCGGCCTTATTCAAGTATGAGTAGATCGTAAATTATATTATTACTGTTGGTATACATAGAGGATAGCAGGGGTACTAGACTCGCATAACTTTGGGAACCCCTGGCCAACAATTTTATAATATGTATAGATACGAATCTGGATATTTCTTATGTGAATTTAATTAGTTACTACAGTTATAGCGTGCATATATACATATCATCTGGTCTACTCAACGTCTGTCTACTCAAGGCTCAATCACGTGTATCACATTCAATGTAGGTCATCTCAAAGCCGTGATCGTTGGCCAACCATATATGGAGAGTGACTTTCATAATTGCCATATTTGGCTGATGCATTGAAAACAACACTATGGTGATTAAGGCTATGAAGATTCTAAACTAACTCAAATGAAATAAATCAAAATAAATATCCCTTTTTATTTTTAGTTCGTTATTCACCTGGTGGTTTTAAATTGTCTGTGATTTTAAAACTTCTAAGTTGGGGGGATCCCGCCGCTACGTTTGCACTCGCACTTTAAGCGCTGAGTAGTTTTGTTTACATGGATCCGCATGTTTAAGACCAGGTGTTCCCCGCGACGTTGCCTACTACTATTTGACTTCATGGGTTTTAATTTTTTTGCGCGTAACCCTAATAAAAATAAAATAAAAGAAGTATAAGTTACTCGTCATAACATCGGCTATCTGCCAGCGAAAATTCCGTCAAAGTCAAACCAGCCTTTTCGGAGATTAGCCCAAACAAACAGATAGACAAAAATTTTAAAAATTGTTTTTTTTTTAAATTATAAGTATGGTATATAATTTTTCACATGCGTTTAGTAAAAAGCTGTTATTTTAACATAATAAACAGACATTTTTATTTTATTTATTTGTATAGACGTATTTTAAAAGAAAGACCTGTTCTGGAGACGAGATCGCTTGATGAAACGGCAATATGCTTGAGTGAAGTCAATGATCGGACAAAATGGAGACGTATGCTGATAAGGGATTGGATTTACAGAGTCTGTGTAAAATATTAAGTAGCGGACCCTGACATAATAAATAGAAATATACACTACGGCTCTTACAAAATAGATAAAGCAGAAAAAATATATGTTATAATATTATATACGGGGACGGGGTATTTTTATAGCAATTGTGTTATGACAGCAGAACGAATGTGTCGGAGGCGGAGAAGACCACGCTCGCACAGAATACCAATGTGAAACAACAGCACAATGCCGCTGTGCTTCGTTTGGCGAGTGACGGAATCCACAGACCCTATTTCCTAGTGTGGTATTTTTATAAAAATACATTTGTACCATTTGTTGGCATCCAGATACAAAAGACCTGACAGGCCTGGTGGTAAGTGGCAAACAAAGTAGGCTATTGCAATTGCGTAGTAATTACATTAGCTTTCCATACCCTTCACATCAGAACACAGTGCAAGTACTAAGTAGTTTGGTCGCGGAAATAGGTTAATTCGTACCCAGTTCGGAGAACTGATTTAAATTCAAAAATATCGTGACTGTTGATCTCAGTATTTTTGATTTCCGTTAAAATATCATAAACACTCACCCATGTCACCCAGAGGGGTTGGCAGAGATTACAGACTTCCATTTGGCACGATCCTGACACACCTCTCTCGCCTCTTCCACATCCATATACATACGCATCCATGGGTAATTTGATCCGTTTTCAATATATCGCCAATTTGGTCGCTAAACTTTCGCCTAGGACTTCCCTTTCCGACACCTCCGTTCACTTCTGCACAAATATAATAACCAGAAAGAAAATAAATAGTAATTTATGTAAATATATTGTATTTTTTATTTATAACTTTCTATCCTTCACACTATTCCGTCTCATGGGTTTCGGTTAAGAGGCGACTATACGAAATGTCAAAAAGACGACCTGCTAATCGTGGTGATTATGCTATATAATTATGCTTCATACAAAGAAGAGGTCTAGTCGTAGACTTTAACGGCCTAATAAAGAAAGAAGAAGTTATCTCATATATTCACTGTGAATTTCTACTGCATCGTAGAGCGTTTTGCCTGGATAAATTACGCAATATTATTTTTAAGTATATTAAACTCACCGGCACGGAAACTTGGCCAAGCGGTTATCTCACGATAGCAAAAGCTTTAAGTGTTTCTGATGAATGTTTATTATGCAAGTATGTCAAAAAATGTTTACCCTCAAGTTCAAGAGAGTAATTCATTATGTTTAAGTGCACCATGACGAATTCTTTAATTTTTAGTTGAATCGGGTCATTTGAGCGACTAAGTTCACATTTTAAATTTGTGTGTTGTGAAAAGTTTACTGTAAGGTTATTCAATTATTGTGATCTTGTGTCTTAATTAAATAACTATAGGTGCTTTAAAGCCAATAAAAATGCCATTAACACCAGCACAAGTTGCACAAGCAGTAGCATTAATTGACCAAGGGCTGACACAGCGTGAAGTTGCTATTGTGCTTAACGTACCACGGTCCTCAATGCAGTATTCACTGAAACGATACCAGGAGACAGGCCGCTACACCCGCAGGCCAGGCAGTGGGGGCGTAAGGTGCACATCGGCCCGGGACGATCGTTTTATTGTTATGGAGATTTTGAGAAACCGCTACCTGACCGCTGTTGAGATACGCCAGCGGCTCCAAATCGCAAGAGGCGTTAATGTTAGTGAGCGTACGGTGAGAAGACGAATGGAGGAAGTGAATTTAAAAGCTCATAGACCAGCACGAGGTCCAGAACTTCTCAGACAGCACCGAGTAGCCCGACTTCAGTTCGCAAGAGAACATGTCAATTGGACCCACGAGCAATGGGCTAGAGTGTTGTTCACAGATGAGTGTCGAATAGCTTTACGTGCTCCAGACGGTCGAGAACAAGTGTGGAGAAAAAGAGGACAGAGGTTTCTACCCATTACCACCACCCAAACTGTGAGTTTCCATGGAGGCTCAATAATGGTATGGGGAGGTGTAAGTTCCGACGCACGTACAGAGTTGGTCATCGTCGATAATCGGCTTACAGCTACTCGATACATCGAGGAAGTTCTTCAGGAGCACGTAATGCCTTATTCGGGATTCATTGGACACGACCAATTCCTCCTCATGCACGATAATGCACGCCCGCACGTCGCACATTGTGTAGAGGAATATCTGGAAGAGGTTGGAATACAAAAATTACAGTGGCCAGCTCGTAGCCCGGACTTAAATCCAATTGAGCATGTATGGGGTATGCTCAAAAGAAAGATAAAGTCCAGCTCCAAACCGCCACAAACTCTAAATGAGCTCCGAAATGCAGCGCTGGCCGCTTGGGACAGCATACCGCAAGTTGATGTCAGAAACATCATTCAAAGCATGCCAGATCGAATGCAAGCGGTTATCAGGGCTAGAGGAGGAAACACCCGATATTAAAACTGATAGACAATAAAGAAACAGACTTAATTTTTAACTTTGTAGTGTTTTTAAAGTGACAATGGAAAGATGTTAATTTTAGTGAAAACATGTTATCTTGAAAAGAAAAATTTCGGTGAAGTAAACATTAAATTTCTATGTTCTAAAACCATTAGAGACACTTATTGAATGCATCTACCCTTAATTTACTGTTAAAAAAACGTTTCAGTGCAAATAATCAGCAAATTCACGAGTGGCCAAGTTTCCGTGCCGGTGAGTGTATTTATGAGTACCACCACTACACGGTGGAATACCCGCCAGAATTACCCGTGTAAAATAGTAGCTTATTACCCTTTACTTTTCCAAGTCCACAGGAGTGTCAACGCATCTGCATTTTGATTCCCAACTGAGGATATATGTAGGTGTTTATAAACTAAAGTGACCACTAACCATCAGGTAGATTGTGTTGTCTTCACTCTGTACCCTTACTTAAAAAAAATTTACACCATACCTGAGAAGGAAAACATAATAAAAAGTCCTTCTGAAATATTGAGGATATGATGTTCGTAAAGCTGCACAGCTGCAACGTGACTGTTCTTTCTCCGCTCCCGTTCTCTCTTAATATCTATTAACAATAAACCAAGAATAAATAATTCCTTCTAAAATACAAATGGAATACTCATTTATATTAGGTAGGTGAAAATTATTAAATTATTTAATATATACATAGTATAAAATATGACTACAAAATAAATAAAAGTTATACTTAAATAAATACAAACCAATCTAACGTTCGTTCATCACGTAAACATACAAAAAGAAGTTAAAAAATATGTTGTGAAGAATCGACCTAAATTTATTGAAGTAAAAAATTGGCAAGAAAATCGAACTGCCACTTTTGGTGGAAGGTTCTAGAAAGGATTTCCAGGGTTATGTTAGGGGTGTAGCATCATCGCCCTGATTAAGAGTGACAAACAAATTAAAATTTTAAATTCATTAATCATCATAATCAGTCTGCACCAGTCCACTGCTGGGCATAAGCTTCCCCAATGTTCACGTCATAGTCGTAGCCTGACCTCCTGCTTCACCTCTTCACGCTCTGTCGCTCCAGGGTCGTCTCAATCCAGGGAGCGTCCCACTTATCTAAGCGCCGTCTCCACTCAATACGTTTACTCCAACGGTTGCCACTTCAGCTTGCAAACACGGTAGGTAATATGTCGGCTTAAGAAACACAGTGACATTAAGAAATACGTTAATTCATATTTTATACTTAACAATAAATACAATTTTATTGTTAAGTATAAAATATAAGGAAATAGGAAATAATAAGGAGTATTTATCATATAAGGAAAATAACTATTAAAAAATATTTAAATTGTTTTTTTTATTTTATTAACGGATGCATAATCCTATATACCTTTACGAGCAATTCTTGCATATATATACATATATATATATATATAAATATATATATATATATATAAATATATATATATACAAATATATATATATATATATATATATATATATTTATATATATATATACAAATATATATATATATATATATATATATATATATATATATATATATATATATATATATATATATATATATATATATATATATATATATATATATATATATATATATATAATCGGAATCTCGGAAACGGCACCACCGATTTTGATAAAATTTAGTGTCCAGGGGGCAATAAATCGACCTAGCTAGGATTCATTTTTAGAAAATGTTTTATCCGTGTTTTCAAACAATGAAAAACTGCTACAATATCGTTAGAATAAGAAGGTAAATTTTGACAGCACGTTATTAATTATTATAATTAGCTCAAATGGGATATCAGGCGATCACGAAATCGTAGTAGGTACCCTGGTTCGAGTCCTGTCTTCAGTCCGACTTATTTTCTTTTTTTCAAGTTCCCTTATTTCTTGATAAGTCTATTATTTTAACTCCTTTTTTAGTATTTTTTTAAAAACACCATAATTTAAATTAAACTAATTGCACTCATGATTATTTATTGAAATAAAATTTAAAAAATACCTTAAATTTTTAAATAAAAATAAGATTTAAAAAAAAATACCGAGCAAAGCTCGGTGAACCAGGTACTTATTGTTATTCTTCACATAAATAGTTTACAGTCTAGGTTTAAAGTTAGGTAAAATACCAATCATTCAAGCTGACGTTTTTTTTTTATTGAACAGTGAGCCATCCCACTTAAACTGTCAACTTTTTTTAAAGGAAATCATATGCCTTATATGATGTTTACGATAAAGGAACGTGATGAGATTCTCTTTCACATGAAAAACGTTAAAGTATGTAATTGTACTGTGAAACGTTTTAAAGAGTAAATTATTTATCCTAATTATAGCAGTGTAGCAGTCGTCATTGCAACGTAACAGGAAGAATGAAGTCAATTTAATGAGGAAGTAATTACTAACATTATGTTCGCTGTCGGTAGCTACTAGCACGTTTGAATAAATGACTTGTCTATCTTATATAAAGTATTTTATATCGAGATGCTAATTAAGAACTTTTTGATAGATAAAACGATAAAGAGAATTATTATAGTGCAAGTGTATGTGCGCAAATACGTTGTATTTGGACTGACCTGGGATTAATGGTCATTCGGTTAATATGGTCACTTTCTTATAACTCACAAACCTTTGTTTGCATAGATAGCTAAGTGATAAGATAGCTCTTTATCAGTCAATCAAATAATAAAGGGTTAAAAGGGCGATGCTTTATCGACGCCATTTTGACAGTTCGTATTATCTTAATATATATATATATATATATATATATATATATATATAAATTACGTGTCACGTTGTTTGTCCGAGATGGACTCCTAAACTACTTAACCAATTTTAATCAAATTTGCACACCGTGTGCAGTTTGGTACAACTTGAGGTATAGGATAGTTTTTTTGTTTTGTAGTAGTTAGCCCATGAGTGACCCACAACTTTTTTCTTATGAATTTAAAAATTTATAACAGGACATGACATAGAGTCGAACAGAGTCGAAAGGGAAAAGGGCAGAACTACGTCTGCCTGGCAAGCTAATAGTAATTATGTTAGTCGATTTTAGTATGGTGTATTGTAGTTTTTTTTTAAGTAGATTTTTCGAAGTATTCCCAATAATTGCTAAAGCTTGTATGCTATTTTTTTCTTAATATATTAGTTATACTATACAACTTTGTTTTTACCTCCGTCCTTCTCCTAGTTTTGGTTTTATAGGGCGGTAAAAATTAAGGTGACCATATTACTCTCACGACCTTACTAGGTCAACGAAGAATTCAATAATAATATATAAGTTTAAAAGTGAAAAGTTGTTAAAATCTATTCTATAAGTTTAAAGTCAGCTGGATACAAACCTCCTCCTATATTTAAAGGGCTATGGAACACTTTGTACATTGCACTGTCACCAAGTGGTTTACAGTAATACCTTTTTAATATTAAAGATCGAATCATCTTTGCTCACCTTTTTTTATAGAATAAGGGAAACGAACACACAGTACACCAGATGGTAAGTAGAGGCGGTGGCCCATAGACATCTACATTTATCCTCTATTAAGAATCAAAACGCAGATGCGCTGTCACACCTGAGGTTAGTCCTCATGATGGAATGCCTCGTTTCCAGTAAAAAATTGTCTCCGGATCTCTCCACTCACCATAGGAAAAACAGCAGTTCTAAGCTGCTATTTTACGCTGGTATTCTGTAAGAGCGTGGCCCTTCCCCGGTCGAGCCAACCCATTCATGCCACTACCACAATATAGCTGCAGCGTGTCTCTACCACGTATAAAAGACACCACAAAAACACACAAACTCACAAGACACGTCAAAAAGCGAACCAAAGGAATATCTGTTTCTGATTCAGTTTAGTATAAAAACTTCGCCACAACTAGGTCTATATTCAACCCCTAGTGTGTTGAATAAAAATATATAAACAACACATTTTTCATCGTTGTTAGTATATCTACAGGCGTACCTATATATTACCTAAAGATTTACCTTTATTATTTTAAATATATTGCCTTTCAGCCTTCTACATACCTTTTCTCTGAATCAAGATTGCGTAGGCCCAAAAGTACATTAAAATTGCTGAATATATTTCTCTGAACAATATCAACATAAGGTGGTGTCCCACGCTAATCTTCCAGTCATAAAACATTGGTCACATTATTTGCTCCAGTTGCAGCCTGTACCGGTATATCAGGCTCAATAATTGACGGCTTCGATAGCCTGTTCTGACTTGCAATTAATTTAACTTGACTTTGTACGTACCTCATTTTGCTACTGGACTATCTCTTGAAAGGGCAGATAATAAAAGCTTAATTTTACAAAGTACTGGCGATTGGCATTACTGCTTTTTTATAAGAATTTATTGATAATAATCTTATAAAACCAGTGTGGCCGGTAACTACACCATTCACTTAATGTCATATTCTGAATAATTACAAATATTAAATATTGTATATATTATTAATATAAAATATTATTTTTAATAATATTTTTTTCATTTTATTTTATATTGCACGTTGCATTTATCCGTCAAAATATAAAATTATAATATCCTTTTATGATCGGTTCGTCAGGCAGAAATTTACCACCGTTTGTAGTTAGTTATAAGTTTTCCGTTAATAACTTTGTTCAATCGCAATAAAGAGTTATCTATCTATCTAACTATTCTGAATATATATGAATGATGAATGAGAGATATTAGAAGAGAATAGAATATAATAGATTATTATTTTATTCTGTATCGATTACAAGAATGCTTTTTATAGGTAAATTATGCTTTTACCAATGGTTCCGAAATAAACCTCTGTCCTGGGAAGAACCTGCAAAAACTTCAGCGGGACTTCCTTTTAAAAATTCATTTACAATATAATATAATGTACAATTAAATATGAATTAGTAAAAGTTGTTTGGTAAATAAATTTTAATAAGATATTTGATCAAATATTTGCCATGTTACCATCACATGCGGTCGAACCTTAGCGTCGACTCCTTAATGTGTACATAAGCAAGCTATTATGTATACTTTAAGGTCAACTCAGTACTGTCATCCGGCTTTTCTTCTGTTCATCGGAGCGCGGACAGCGTCGCGACGTGTGCAGGGCCGTGGTCCGGGGTTCGGTTACCGCCTGACGCCGTATCCGATGTCCGCTTCACGATCATCTCGTATGTATCAAAGCGCGGCATGTTGCGTGATTACACATTGTCTGTGTTACTAAAGCGTTGAATTTACTTGCGAACATTTTTTTAAATAGTTTTAGAGACTTTGTTTTCGTGAAGTATAAAAAAATAGACTAATGTTTTTGTCAAACAATAAATACCAAATTGTTACGTATAATCTAAAAGAGATTGAGACGTTGAGGTTTTACAAACAATATAATATACGTAGCATAATAAATGTCATCATATTTTTTTATGGAATAAGGGTGACAAATAAGCATACAGTCCACGTGATGGTACGTGGATGCTGTGGCCCATAGATCTACATCTATCCTCGACTCATAATCTTCTGACTGATCATAAGAATCTGAGGACTAAGATGGAATGAAACATTCCAGTAAAAACGGTCTTCGGTGCCCCACACTCACCATACGCAACACAGCAGCATTATGGTATTTTACGCTGATATTCTGTGAGAGCATAGTTCTTCTCTGGTCAAATCGACCCATTTATGCTGCAGCATTAATATAGCTGCGTGGTGGTTCTACCGCGATATTAAGCTCAATCCCAAAGCGAGTATAAATATTATTATAGTGATTAGACTACTATAGTATTAATATTGTATAAGAATAGAATACAATAAAAATAGAATATATCTATTTGCTAATAAATAGGGTACGTAAAATAAATGTTAGTGGTGAAAACAAAAATGAAGTTCAAACCTATCGAGCTATGTAGAGAGACTTACAATGAAGTAATTATAAACATAATATATATTTGATCATATAAATTTAAATAATAGTATCATCATCATCATCATCATCATTACAGCCTTTCACAAGTCCACTGCTGAACATAGGCCTCCCCCAAGTAATGCCACAAAGCACGGTCCTGAGCCACCTGCATCCATCGACTTCCTGCATGTCTTACCAGGTCGTCACTCCATCTAGTGGGGGGTCGCCCTACACTACGCCTACCGGTACGAGGCTGCCACTCGAGAACCTTTCTTCCCCATCGGTTATCGGTTCTTCGAGCTATATGGCCGGCCCATTGCCACTTCAGCTTACTAATCCGTTGGGCTATGTCGGTCACTCTGGTTTTACTGCGGATATCCTCATTTCTGAGTCTATCACGCAGAGAAACTCCGAGCATAGCCCTCTCCATAGCTCGCTGAGCGACCTTAAGCGTCCTCATACGGCCAGCAATGAAGGACCACGTCTCAGATCCATATAATTAAAATCCAATAATAGTATAATTGAATATAATTGAAATTCCCCAAGGCATACCACAAAACCCGATCCATCGACTTCCTGCGTGCCATTTCGCAAAGGTTACCCTATTTATCGGGCCGTCGCTAGATAGTGTGACGACCTAGCTTACCAGGTTGCATGTCTTAACATGCACGAAGTCGATGGATGCAGATGGCTCAGGACCGTGCTTTGTGACATTCCTTGTGGGAGGCCTATGTTCAGCAGTGGACTTGTGTAGGTCTGTAATGATAATGATGATAATGATGACTCTATCTAATACATCACTTTACATATTATAAAACTTCTAATTTAATGAAGTATCGAATACTAACTTTATATTTCATAGTCATAATATTTGTCTAACTTTTTAATATTTTTAGTTTTAGCTTTTCGTTTTTCCGTAATATTTTATCCTCTTAGCCTAATTGCTGAGTCAGTGAAAATGGTTGTTTGCGTTAAGTCTATATTATGTTCTATTTTTGTGCATAAATTTTAATAAAATTAATTACATAATAATGAAAACCATTTATCCCAATTAGTGTGCAATCATTTAATTACATCTGAATCATAGCTGTTTGTATGCAGGAATTACTCATAAATCGTAACATAATTACTTCATGTGGTCACGAGTTCACGAGGTACCAACGCCTAGCATTAGATACGCTTAGTTATGTGAACTGTTGACTTAGTATAACTGATATATAATAGGTCCTTGGCGTTTTGTACGGGAGCAATATAAAGTCAATTTTTTTGTAAAATATATTTAATTAATCAAAGTATGCACCGTTGTTATCTATGAACTTTTGCCATCTCATAGGTAGTTCATTGATTCCCTTACTAAAAAAAACCATGTGGGTGAGAATCAATAAATTCTTTGAAGGCGGTTTGGACTGCCGCATCGGAGTTGAATTTTTTTCCTTGTAAGAAGTTGTTCGAATTTCGGAAAAAATGGTAATCTGTTGTAGCAAGGTCTGGGAAGTACGGTGGATGTCGCAGACATTCCGATTGTAGCTCATCTGAGTTAGTGGTTGTTTGTTGTGCAGTGTGTCGTCTTGCGTTGTCGTGAAGCAGCAGTGGCCTAGAGCGATTGACCAATCTCGGTTGATTAGCAGGTAGTTCTTCCTTCATGGTTTGTAGTTGCTGACAATAGATATATATCGTAATCGTTTGGCCAGATTTAAGAAAGCTGTAGTGAACGACACCGGTGCTAGTCCACCAAACACTCACAAATAACTTTGTCTGAGTTAATTTTCGTTTAGGGCAGGATTTGCCTGGGTCTTCAGGGTTCAGCTATTGCGACGAGCGCTTCCGATTATCGTACAGTATCCACTTTTTATCACAAGTAATGATTCGATTTAAAATCCCTTCATTTTTGTGTCGGTTGAGCAAAGTAACACAGCAGTCGACGCGTGTTTGCAAGTTGGATTCACTCAATACCTCACACACCGTTGAAGTTTTTCACTTTTCCGATTTGCTTCAAGTGGATTAATATAGTTTATCACTTACCCCGAAGCCTGCAGCTATTTCTGAAGTTCTTTGTGATGGATCCGCTGCCACAATAGCCTTTAATTCTTCATTTTCCACTTTGGTCCCCGGCTGTTCACGGGGTTGGTTTTGAAGGTCGAAATTTCCAGAACGAAAACGTTGAAACCAAAAACGTACCGTGCTTTATTTTGCGACACCAGCGCCGTACACATCAATAATCCTTTGAACAGTTTCTGCAGCACTGGTGCCACGGTAGAACTCGTACTTTTTAAAACTCAAATGTGTACCAACCAACCATTTTTAAATTTGATTTTGTAATTCTTAACCAAAGAGGAGATATTTCAGATCAAAGTGGTCAGTACGACAAAACGCTGATTTCATATCAAAGAACTCAATATTTAGTTCCTTTTATTGAATTCTATTTTTATTTATAAGCATTGATTTATTTATAAGAGTTAATACTGGCTCTTAATACCTTTTAGTCTAGAACCTAGCTGCACTACTGTTTTTATAAACCTAAGAGTTCGATTAGAGCTACACAAGCTTTTAAATGTATAAAATAAATTTTGATATGTTGTAGTTTGTATTAAATATCGCGTAAGTATTGAAATGACATTGAGAAAAGTACCCGTCACCGCTTGCTGTGCTGATACCTCCCATTCGATTGCCGCACGTTACGTCGAAATTGGAATAGATTTTATGCATCACCGCCATTTCCGTGCGGACGCACTCGCCCGACAGCTCCCCTGTTTTAAACAATTGACACCGTCGTGGGACTGATTTTATGGTAATTTGTAGAAATTAAGCAGGGTGACTTTGATTCATTATCGATTTGTATCCGAGCGTGAACTTATTGTCTATTGTTATGGGTGTTTTATTGGTGTTATTGGTATTTTGAGTGTGTTTGGACTTTAAAGACGGCAGATGATGAAAAACAACTAGTCAATCACCCCATTTCACTCGTTGGATGCTAGATTTCATGTTCTTATTATTTCATAGCGGTACTTATAATTATATATGACGAGGTAGTCTCTCTATTTTATAGATGTTAGTACTGTTAATCTATACGACTCTTACAGCTTCATCTGACTCAGGGCTCACTAGCTAATTAAGAAAAAGGGAAAAGCAATGAGATGAGGACAGCTTAATACTGATGTGTTTCGTATGGTGAGTGTAGAGAACCGGAGACCCTTTTTACTGGAAACGAGGCATTCCATCTTAGTCCTCACGGGTGATAACGCATCTGCATTTTGATTCGTAATCTAGGATAGATGTAGATATCTACGGGCCACAGCGACCACTTACCATCAGGTGGACTGTGTGCTCGTTTGTCACCCTATCCTATAAAAATAATATTTATTTTATTAATTTATTCTGTATTTATTTTACCAATTTTCAAATAAAGTAGCATAGTATAATAAATAGTCAAACCTACCTAACCTGCACCTACCTACGTAACCTACACTCAAATAGACTATAGACTAGGTACTATACGGAATAAATAGGTTTTTTCCCGCAGTCCGTTACATATCTTCTTCCATAACATAAAATTATATAAAAGAATGGTAGGTATCGTCGCACAGTAGAGCATAGTATTTTTTTATTTTGTGGGTCAGTAAGAAGTGATATGGAAAATAATTTGCACTATGACTGTATAGTGCAGTTTTCAAGTTTATTTTCGTTAGCCGTGGTAGCCCAGGACTTCAGGCTAAGTGCTCGCAATACGGCAGCGCCACAGAATTTGTTAATTGAAAGTTTAAATGCTGATTTACCGTGGTGAAAGAAATGCCAAAATATTACAAGGGCGTGTGTAGTGTAGTCCGCAAACGCGCACTGGAACGGTGTGGCGAGTTGACTGTTCCATGAGGATCGTATAAATGAGTGGAGGCATATGCCCGACGGGAGTTAGGTTGTAACTTCATATTTTTTTTTATTTCGGCGCTGTAATCATTCTGGTGGTATTTAACTCTTACAGAGAATTAATGATTTATACTCGAGACTATAATATAGGATTACTATATTTAAAATAATCTGTATAAAATTCTGGACACCTTCATTGAGATTACAAATTTCGCGAACATCTTAGAATTTCCCCTGCGTTACGGATAAAGAACTAAATTTCCGGATATATCCTGAAAATTTCAGAGCTATGGCAATCCAAAGAACATATCTTACCTCCTCATACTTTCTACATTTAATTACGGATCCTAAGATAGTGTTTTCGGTTAATACTTTTTCCAAGTAGTCGTTGGACTATTCAATCAGTTTGAGGATGAGTGGACTTTTTCCAATGCAAGCATATAGACTTTGAGGTTTATGCACTTGCATTAACGGCACTTATAAGCTTGTTTTAGTGCTGGAACTGGTTTGCAATATTGTCGTTCCGCGGAGGCGTGAGAGGGTCTACTCACAGGGTATTCTCATGAGCGGCGTGACGTCACACCACACCTGCGATGAAGCTGACAAAAGGACAATGCCACTAAGTGGTTGTTCACTGCGGTTTACAAGTCCGAACAAGTTCCCATTTCAAGGTTTCTTCTCGATTCACCTCATTTGCAAAGAAAAACAACTTGTGATTCCGCCACGTTTCAACTTTGCAAGGCACAGAATACTTACTATGTTTTTTGGACGCCATTGTTTGTTGTTTCTTTTTTATGATACTGAAATGACTGCCGAAATTACTGATTATCCAGCCAACTTCAAACAAATAAAAAACCACAGATGCGTTGTCACCTCTAAGATGGTACCTCACAGCCTGCACCTATACTAGCTCTTAGTACCTATATTTCACTATAATTCAAAATAAATAAATTGAAATTTAATCTATACTGTAAAGCAAACCAATGGGTGCGTTTGGCGGAAAAAAGCGCTAGCAAGCGCTTACAAGCGCTAAAATAGTTTTCGGCCAGGACACGATTGCTACTTCAGCAGTGCTGACACAATCCGCCATTTTGCTTATTTAATTTGTTTGTTTTGAAGTAGAGTTTATAAGTTGTTTTGTGCAATATTATTTTTAAGTAATATAATGACATTAGACCTATACATGTTATTAAAAATTCATGATTGGTTTTTTAATATGAATACCTTACAAACATAAGTTTGAATAAGGTTAGGTTCCCCGGTTAAAACTAATACCGTGTCCTGGAGGAAAATAGCTACTTACGATTTGACAGCGCTTACCGCTTACGATCGCCATTTTGCTTACAAGCGCTTGCTAGCGCTTTTTTCTGCCAAACGCACCCAATATACATCTGCAACAACGAACCATTCGAAATTTCGAAATTCGAACAAATGGCGAACTTCAATTTTTTTTAAATTACATGATAGCAAGACAACATTTATTTTCCCCGTTTACTAGCTTTTTATTCATCAGAAAATTAAAAAAATATATTTAACGGGACACCAAAAATACGATTAATTTTCTTATGGAAACAAAAAGCTAATCATGGGGGAATAACAAATGTTTTCTTCAGCGACGAATTGTGGACTCTTTTGTTAAACATAACCTTAAGTCGTAATCACCTCAATAAGACCGTGTCATTACGTTAGTTGTTATCCGGAATACCTTATAAATTCATTTTCGGACCACACACAACACAAAATTGCAGAAAATTAAGGTACCGCTGCTGTACTCAAGTATGCGCAAATTTTAAATCCTGTCGAACATAATATTTCAGAACATACTCGTAATACTTATGAATACGCAATAAACCAGTCCATGTTTACGGTACAAGTTAACGGATCCGTGAGGTGAAAAAATAACATTGAGTACGTACTTATACCAACATAACATCATTACATACGACATTACTAAAAACGTTGCCTGTCTTGCTTTTTGCAAGTCTTATTAAAACCTCTTTTTTTAATGATGATTCTAATTGCGTTGATATATGGTTAATAAGAAAAGCAAGATTATTAGTTTTGTTAATATTTTTACTTATTTATTCACAGCCTAGGTGGCTAGAAACCTACTGATAGCGCCACGTAGCAGCTATATTACGGCTGCAGCACGAATGCAGCACGAAAAAACTATATCAGAATCGGTCTCTTTGACCGGAGAAGGACAATGAACTCACATTGTATCAAAGTGAAACAACAGAATAACTCTACGTTTCGTATATTGAGTGTAGAGAACACGAGAACCTTTTTACTGAAAACGAGGCATTCCATCTTAGTCACAGGGGTGGGCATATCTGTGTTTTGATTCTTAATTGAGGATAGAGGTAGATGTCTATAGGTCTCAACATTAACTTCGGTGGATTGTTTGCTTGCTTGTCAACATTATTTCGTTAAAAAAAGATGTTGGAACCCATCTCTTGCTTCATCACTTTGTTGCTTCTTACGACATTAATGGGATGATATAAGGTAGTGGAATCTCCTACCATTATACATCATTTGATAGTTATATTCATATGTTATTCCATTTATTTATCATTTCCTTTGATTTAAACATTAATTGAGATAGCACGTCATCGATTTCAGTGAAGTATAAAACACAAACGATGTACCATTTGCCGCATAACTCCTAACATCGTGTTTTGTTTTACAGCGTCCCCAAATGCATTTTAAGACATGTGTGTATTTATTGTATCTGTCAATGATCTATGTTTAATAAGGTCACTTATTAAAATTATTAAGGATTTCTTTTGCAAGTAGAATAGCGTACGTAATATTTAATTATGATACTGAAATTAGGTAACACTTCATGGTTGATTATGGACTCATAGTCTCACTTTCTATGGAATTGGCAAAAGTATGTTATTAAACTATAAGCTTTCTATCAGTAAATCAGTACCTACCTAATAGGCCTCTTTTGCGTCTGGGAGTCCACTTCAGCAGACAAGCGTTATATTCTGTTGCAGTTTCAAGTATATGCAGATCCAAACCCAATCCAACCAAAAAAATTTTAGTTTTCGTTATCATAATTGCCATACCTACGTCTCTGAAACAATCGACGGGATTTTAAACTAAATAACTAAATGTCGAAACCTTGGATAGGACACGTTTGGTCCATTATCGCTATATTCCTGTCACTGGTTAATTCGGATAAATCCTGAAATACATTGTGAAATAGATCTTA
This sequence comes from Parnassius smintheus behrii, assembly GCA_036936625.1. Classification (NCBI taxonomy): domain Eukaryota; kingdom Metazoa; phylum Arthropoda; class Insecta; order Lepidoptera; family Papilionidae; genus Parnassius; species Parnassius smintheus. The sequence goes on from JAUPFT010000018.1 coordinate 17,351,673, forward strand.
TCACGGTTGAATGAGTCATCAATTTGAATTCAATAATGCTCGATTACCATATGGAAGTAAAAACCCCAATTTTAATAAGTTCTTAATTCTAAGATCGTTGTTATCTCTGCAAATTTAAATTTCCCTTTAAGTTATTTACTTCCAAATTTTATGATTTTAATGTGTCGCATTGCTCCCTTATTAATGACTTTGTCGAGATAATTTCGAATAAAAAATTTCAATAAAAAGAATACGGATGTCAACAGAGCAATCGGAGTGGTTGTTGACCATGTCGCGCTAGTTTGCGGCGTGGGAATCGCGGGCAGGTGTTGAGTTGCCGCGATTCCGAATCCGCGGAGCGTTCACCAAAGTTATGTACATTAACATGAGGTATCTTAACGATGGCATACCGCACGTCGATTAATAATGAGCTGATTTTAAATGTACTTGATTGAGATACAATAAAGTATGCCGCAACCTTCGACGTGTTTCAGGTCCGAAGGTAAACGTTACCTTAAGACTTATTATATGATATTTTAGAGAATTATCAAACCCAAATGGGAATTTGAACGAATACTTATATTTTTTTAAGCTTTATTTTTTTAAATAATAGAACTGACGTGGACTCAAAGCCGTAAATAATTGTTTATCAACTAAAATTTTAAGCAAAATATGAATATGCACCTTAGCATCTTCCTGATAATAATGTCCTCCAGACCGAATTTCGGTCACGGCGGCCTGCCTCAACGGAAGCTAGCCATCGGCGCAGGACAGGATTATATTACCTAAGTGTATGCGCAAGCACAGGTGCGTTCTCTATTCCCGCACTCTCATAATCCGATGGAACGGTAAACTGACACGACTGGAGAGAGATCAGGCACAGGACCAACGGCTTTACGTGCTTTCCGAGGCGCTCGGGTGAGACACCGCCAACTTTCTGACTCCGGGCAACTACTGAGAATTTCTTGACAGAAAAACTCAATAATTAATTTTTTGGCTCGACCCGGGATTCGAACCCAGGACCTCATGATCAGCAGTCGCACTACTACAACCGATAGACCAACGAGGCACTCATCCTGATAATAATAAAATAAAAAATAACTGCGGTTGCAAACCCAGGCAATCTATGGGAGAGGCTTATGTTCAGCAGTGGACTTTTCATAAGCTGTAACGGTAACGGTAACGGTAACGGTAACGCTGACTTTAGTATGTAGTGTTTTAGCATTTGTAAATTTTAGATACAAAATTTTCTGACGCATTAATTTACAGGACTCGGGAGGTTAGCATTGTGTTAGATATTTTAAGCATAGAAGCAAAATTATGCCACGCTGCAGCTATATTATGGTTGTTACAAAAATGGGTTGGCAGGACCGGGCAAGGACCGCGCTCTCACAGAATTCGAGCAGAACATAGCGGCTTAATACAGTTATGGTTCTACGATGAGTGTAGAGAACTGGAAACCCTTTTTACTGGAATTACATCTGCCTTTTTAACCTCAATCGAGGATGAATGGAAACACCATTTATCGCTTTTACTGTGTACTTTTTTGTCACCTTTAAGTAATGAAATAATTAAATGAATGAAATGAATGGACAAAAATATAATAACAATAATAATTTTCTCCAAACCAAATGTTGATCACGTCGGACAACCTCAGCGGAGACCAGCCATTTGCGCAGGACAGTATTATAGTGCACAAGTGTATGCGCAAGCACAGGTGCACTCTCTATTCCCTCACTATCACAGTCTGATGGGACGGTAAAACCAACATGACCGGAGAGAGATCAGGGGCAGAGCAGGAGGAAACACCGCTAACTTCCAGACTTGGAGCTGACTGAGAATTTCTTGACAGAAAAACTCAATAACTGATTTTTCACCCGACCCGGAGTTTGAATCCTAGACCTCACGATCAACAACCGCTTTACGACCTCCAGGCAGACTAACGAGGCTGTCAGACGAAAATAAATAAAAAATACTGAAAGATGCCGTAAATATTAAAATCAGCAACTATACCAACATCTCTACTCGAAGTGGTAAGTTATCTCATAACAAGGTTTTCTTTTTCACCATCTTTGTTCGACAGACGCCATAAAACTTAATCAAAACGCTTATGAGAATAAAAAAATGAGAACCTGATTTTTTTGTACATTAATGGTTCTTGATTTTGATAAACCATCTAGATCTGATCTGATCAAATATGACTCGAAATAACTAAAAATTGTCCGCGCTGGGCACGTGTTTGTAAGAAAATCTTCCCCATTTGCTGTATGCTTATAGGAGTAGAAAGCTTTTTAAACTATTGGCTTACGTAAGAAAATATGAGACTTTTCTCATTTCAACTAGCTGCCGATTTTTGAAATATCGTCGAGTCGACCATTCATGCTCAGCCATAATACGGTGCAGCGTAAACCCTTGTTCGTGGTTCGTATCGTACACTCTCAATTACTGTCATCACGACCTGTCACAAGTTCAGTAGTTTACAGGGTTTCTGCTCGAAACTTTTCTTCCTCAATGGTGGTTAATTTTGCATATAGATTCTGTCTAAAGCTCACAAGTTAAATGTCAAACGTGGAATTGATTTATTCGAAATCTGTTAAGTCACATTTAAAAATCATATCGTAGATCGTGTTTAGAACATAGCCTATAAATATATTTGAAGAGATAATATTATGTTGAAAATTCTCAAGTTTATTAAACATTATATAGCATCCTGGCAGAGGCTCTAAATATATTGCAAATGAATAAAAAAGGCATTTATTGTGTAACAAACGTGTGGGAACGTCGGACAGGTGCACGCATTGCCTTAGGAAATCTCAACCAGCTTCTGTGCGCTAATCTTGTACTCGTTCAAAGTATGATTTATTTATGACTACAGTCATTTTTATTAACTCACTTACCTTGTAAGTATTTGTCTATTATTATCTATGTAATAAGTTTAATTTATTCATTAAAATAAAATAAACATAGACATTAATTACTACTGGCCAGCATCAACTTTTTTTTTTGTTGCACACATTTTTAAACGCACGTAGAATTACATTCTTTCTTTTTTGTTTAATTTGTCTTCTATAGATGCTAGAATAGATTATAATATATACGATTACAACATATTTGTAATTTAAACAGTGTAATATATTATACTAAATTGTATTATAAAATTAAAAAAGTTAAATACTAACTACTTTGTAATTTATAGCTTATCTTCAATGTAATAAGTTAATAAGGTTACCAAAAGAACAAACCTACGAGTCCATAAGCAAAAAAAAAAAGTTTACCGAGTGTCTAGGGTTAATTCATCTGATGCAGTATCGGAAACGAATTTTGGAAAGTCTTACATCCTGAAGTAAATATAAAATGCTAAAGGGAAAAAAAGTAGTTTACTATTATGGAAGATCGGTCGATTATAATATGGTCTGTGAGACTATAAATTGAAAATCATCAATCATCGTACAAAAATTATTTAAACTTTTTATTCGTTTATTTTTATCTGCATTAGTCATGAGGACACAAATGTAAGTCGTGAAAACATGCTGGCAATTCATAATATTTTTATTTCTCGATCATTTGCTTATGTTATATGTGAGAAAAATCTAATATTCCCATAATTATCATCAACTGTTACAAAAGAGGAAATCGTGAGAACAAATGGCAGGTGTACGAACGGAAAGAACTTCTAGATAATAACAGTTTTATTTGTTCTTATTTCTTCAACTTAATGCGAGTCGGTATTAGATGCTGCGGCAATTAAATTGTTTTGTAAGTATTAATAATAGTTAATATAATTTAACACGGGCGGTGAATGAACATTTTCTGATTTCATTATACACAGCTCTTCCTTTTTTATACAGGTTTTTTGCGATTTTATCCCAAATTTTATATTTAGCAATTTTTTATATTTAAAAATGTATCCTAGCAAATTTAGAAAGGTAGATAATGTTTATTTTTCCAAGTCACTTTTTGCCAGCAATGGCTTTCCTACTTTCTTCCTCTTGTTGAGACATTGAGAACAAAGGCTGTATTTTCATATTAAAAATTACAAACAATTTACTATTTTATTACATGGTACGCATCCTGTTTTCCTGTAAAAAAGACTTTAGGTATTATTTGCACTTAGTTCAAGTTTGCACGAGTCAAATCCTGAATAAATACAAAATATCTTTTTTAGAAACATAGATATAGATCTGTATATATTAACACTCCAATTAGCTAGCAAATGCATTAGATGTGTCTGTAACATCAAACGTACCGCAATGTCACCCAGACGTGCTGTGCGTTTGATGTTGAAGTAATATAATATGAAAAACTTAATCCAAGAGTAAAATCTAGTAAAATGCAAAGCAATTAAAATAATCTCCTTTGCCTATAATAAAGATATACCAATATTTATCGATCCGCCCCGGCTTAGCACGGGTGATATTTGGATCTCGACATTTGCAAGTATTAAACGTATAAACGTTCCTCTTGAATCATTCTGTCCATGGCACGACTACTATTTATGAAAACCGTATCAAAATCCATTGCGTAGTTTAAAAGATCTAAACGTACAGACGGCGGGAAATGACTTTGTTTTATAGTTGTAGAGAAGGTTGATCTATATTAATGTGCCAGTTGCGAGTAGATAGCAATTGCTACGGATAAAGCCTACACTAAACTTACTGCAACGTCACGAAGAAGTGCTGAACAGCTGTAATTATAATATAAAACTTTACAACGTATGGGTTTCGTCGGTAGTGCATCTGAAAACAGGCTATATGACTTTCAGGCACATGCTATATGACATATGACTGCCTCGTTGGCCTAGTGTTTGTAGTATTGCGACTGCTGAATATAAGGCCTGGGTACGAATCTCGGGTCAGGCCAAAAATCAGTTATTAAGTTTTTCCGTCAAGAAATTCTCAGTAGCTGCCCGGAGTCAGGAAGTTGGCGGTGTCTTACCCCCGTGCCTCGGAAAGCACGTAAAGCCGTTGGTCCTGCGCCTGATCTCTCTCCGGTCGTGTCGGTTTACCGTCCTATCGGATTATTAGAGTGAGGAAATAGAGAGTGCACCTGTGCTTGCGCATACACTTGGGCACTGTAATCCTGTCCTGCGCTAATAGCTAGTCTCGGTTTAGGCAGGCCGCCGTGATCGAAATTTGGTCTGGAGGACATTATATAACTTTCATACGTAGTTCTTCCATACATTTTCATACATTACTAACTAGAGCTGTAGTGCATTTGTACTGAGTACGTCACTCGCGCACATTTAGTATGCCTTGGCAACTACAACAACAACAACAACAACAAAAACAACAACAAACTAAGGTTAGTGGCTACAAAACCGACATTAGTAGTAGTTTTGCTTCCTATCAAGAGTCTGTGAGATTTTATTTAGGATTTTAAAATGGTTATGCAATGGTTTTATAATTGGAACCTTGACGGGTACATATATTTGTTAACGTTATATATCCCCCTTTCAAACAAATTTTAAAGATTACAAGGCTTAATTATCACGTTAGGGTCGCAGTTGTTAAATAATGAAATTCTCACAGTCGTCGATAAATCGTGGCATAACCGTCCCGGATATATCTTAATATGTAAAGCACTGATTGTCTGGTGACGGTGAGTAGTGTTTTAAAAGAAATTTTGTAAGAACTGCCATAGGTAGTTCACTTGTGAAACATGGTGATTACAGAAAATTTTACGTGCCTTGCTGCAGCTATATTACTGATATAGTTGTAGCACGAATGTGTTGGCTTGTCTCTGGAAGGACCACGCTCTCACAGAATACCAGCGTCACATAGCAGCTTAATGCTGCTGTGTTTCGTTTGGTGAGTGTAGAGAACTGTAGACCCTTTTTATTGGAAATGACACATTCCATCTTAGTCCTCACGGGTGACAACGCATGTGTATTTTGATCCGTTATCGACGATAGATGTAGGTGTCTATGGGTCACAGCAACCACTTACCATCAGGTGGACTGTGTGCTCGTTTGCCACCCTTATACTATACAAAAAATTCTCGTACTTTGGTAGAACCCAAAAAAGCCATATCAATATTATCATAGCAGCCGCATTTGAAGACTGACCCCTGTATATATTTGAAACCTTTGAGTGTTGTATTCTTTTTCATTAGCCTGTAAATATTTGTAATTTGAGGTTTATATTGTAAATCGTATACCTAGAACACGAGTGAGTAAAAAAGAATTGTCTACAGACGCCGCATTAATATCTATATCTATAGTGAGTAACCGTGGGAAACCGCGCAGGTGACGGCGCCTGCGCACAACATTTATACGTCAAATTCAAGTTAGATCGCGTCATGCACTTTATGATTTAATCATAAAGTATGTTTTAAGTGTTTTTTGTAACTCGCTCTTTTCACATCGTATTCATTAGTCTTCATTACTGCCTGGAATGATAGAGCTATTGTTTTACAAAAGGCTTACAGGAGGGGATGCACCTACTTAATCAAAAAATATATTGCACTGTGGAAATAGTTACAAGAAAATCTAAATTACACACAAATAACTTTTTGTCGCTCTTAGTTATTTAAAGATAATTTACAAAAATATTGAATTAAGTAAATTTCCGCATTCCTGATCATTTGCTATTAAATCCGCGGCACACTTTATGTTAGTAAATTAAATAGCGAGGTAAAGGTTTTGTGATAAAAAAAACTTATATTTAGGCAAAAGATTTCATATTATAAGTATAAGTAAGTAAAAATAAATTTAATTACACTCGTTTCCATCACACCATATACGTCATGATCCTTGCAGTTTGACTGCGACACAGATACTCCGCTAGGTACTGTTCTGTGCACAGATATAGTAAGTGGCAATGAACACAAACTTATATGACAAAATTATTGTACGTATACCCAGTAGCAACTAGTGACTTAATGTCTTTGTACGTATATGATACAAACATTTCGTGTCCTTGAAATATTATAAATGGAAAATGATAACGATGTTAGCCTGGTCTACTTCACTGCAACACCTGAGTCCAGTCGAAAGTTGTCTATCAACATCTCGGCTCCTGCAAGTTGTAGAGCAAACGCAAAGGTCCTGACTCGCATCCGATTTAAAGCGCGCGCTTCGAATAGCATCGGAAATGTGCTGTGTGCAGTTTTAGATGGTGCGAACACTATCATCATCATAATACTTTAAGCGGCCAAGCTAAGTTTTTGATTGTATCGTAAGAAAAAAGGTTAAGGTGATTCTATTATATACGAACGAATAACGAAAAATAAGGCTTTTTAGGAATGTTACTTACCCAGACATTTTACTTAGCAGAAAAGCGCACTGAATATCCGAATTTCTGGCCTCTATCAAAGGCCAAAACATCTTTTTTTTTATAGAAGAGGGGGCAAACGAGCATCTATCTGAATTTTCCCGCTATCGCCTCTTATATAAATTTAATGTATGGAAATTTTAATCACCTCATCCACTACATTCATTTAATATGCGTAAAACTCATAATGCGTAAAACTCACATTGCAACAATACTCGGAATACTATCCATACCATACGATTGGCCGTCCACCACTGTGCGATTTACCAGAAGTTTTTCTTCGGAAAATTTACCCCTTACCCATTTTTCACCCCACCTACCCTTTTTAAAAGGCTGTCAAGGCACCTGAAATTCCTCTGGTGTTGAATTTGTTCATGGGTGTAGTAGTTAGTAGCTTACCACCGGATGAGCCAAGAGATATAAAAAGAAACCAAGGAAACAGTTTACATAATTACGAAAACGAGCAAGTATTAAATATATTTTTCTTTATTATATGTATTTATAATGATGTAAAATGAGCTACTATATACTATAACTACAACGGGAATCGTTAACAAATCTACAAAGCTTTAATTTAGTATATCAACTAAATCGACGTCAATCGTTAAACGACTACATAGTTCGGTGTGAACATAATCGCCGGTTGAAGTAAACTAACCTAATTATAAATGTAGGTAATTTATCGACACGTATAATGTTGCATTTACAATTAGACATGCAAATAACTGCAAGGAAATCATTGTGCTTTATTATTTAGTTATTTTTAAACATATTATATACCGTTTATGTTTAAGATATAACTGCAAAGTAGTCGCATGAGACGACGGTGACCTGTCATCTTGTTCAGTTCAGTTACTGAATCGTTAGTGAGTAAAGTAGCTCATTTAATAGACTTAAGTATCTAGTTTTAAGACCTATATATATAGATATATATAAACATACTGAAGATTTAATTGTGAATTTGTTATTTAGGTGATGTTTAAGAATTTATTTTATTGTATTGTACTTTTTCAATTGAAAAGATCCAATATAATGTAATAAATCTTTGAATATAATATTTTTTTATAGTCATCAGTCCGCAAAGGTCTACTGCTAGATATGGACATCTCCCGTGGCAGGGAGCATTTGCCCATAGCGAGAAATACGTTGGGCCAATTCACACGACGTCTCACACGCATTGATGGAATGCAAATTATTAAAAAACTAACATAAACCGAATCGGGGAAGTAAATGAGGCTGTATCAATCAAAACTAAGTCTAGACTCATCACTACATATCGCTATTGAAAACATATGATACGTTTATTCTTAGTTTCATTATGCGCCACGTATAGAGCCACGCTGCATCTATATTATGGTTGAAGCTCGAATGGGTCAGCTTGACCGGGGTAGGATCACGATCTCACAGAATACCAGCGTAAAATAGCAACTTAATGCTTATGTGTTTCGTATGGTGTAGATAACCGTAAACTCTTTTTACTAGAAGCGAGACATTCCATCTTAGTCCTCAGGGGTGATAACGCATCTGCATTATAATTCTTATTGACTATAAATGTGGTGGCCACAACATCCACTTACCATCAGGTGAACTGTGTGTTCGTTTCTCACTCTAAATGTATAAAAAAATGATACCATCATAACATTTCCAACTGGCAAAATCATACTTATTCAATTACACTAATTGCATGTTCTTCAAAAGTAAACCTCGGCCACACGCAACGCGTATAATCTGGCTGCATTCGGGTTTTTGTTTCCCGCACTATTAATACTTGCTTTTGAGCAGATTTCCACGGTCCGAAGTCCGGAGCGTGGTGTGAGTCCGCGCTTAATTTCCACAGTTACGCCATGAAACGTTCTATGTTTGTACTGAAAATACATTTACGTCGTCAGATGTTCGATCGAAACGCTTTAATGGAGTTGGAAAAACAACAATGCATGTACCATCGACGAGCTGGAGCAAGCAGTTTAAAAATTCCCATTTAGGCACTTTTACATGTGGTCGTTCAAATATTTGGTTTGTGCGGCTTTGATTTAGCTGTTTTAATGCGCTGAACTAAATACTCGTAAATGCCATTTTGTTTAGATACTAACCCGTGGTGTGTTGTTTTTCATCTAAAATACAAACGATAAAATATTGTAGTGTACAATTCCTTACAGATTCAGATTTTTTTCACTCATTTATCTTTTGAATGTGAATTAAATGTGTCAATGAGGTCTGTTCATTGAAAAAATGATGGATAACTTTGTGATACTTATTGTTAAAACTTGAAACTCTTTCGAATTTAAATTAATGAGGATTTTTTTATACATTTTCAAAGCTTCATTACTTTCACTGATTATATTGTTGCGTAAATATTAGATATACCTTAATCTATGGGTGGGGGACATCATTACTGTTCAGAAAAAAATATCTCACGGTTTTCGAGTTATGAGACATTTACGAAATTTTCTAAATTTTTACTCTTGTCCATTATTTTGGGTGTCAAGATCAGAAATTAAGGTATTTTCTCGACTTTTTTGTAGCATTCTTTAATAGCTATACTATCAAACACTAACTGCCATTTTGGTGCCACGTCTACAATCTTTTTTGAAAAATGTTTTTCAAAAATAAACATGTTTTGCAAAATTTTAATTTAGCCTCCAATTGACTTTTTTATATTCACCTGGTATGTTTTAGTTACTGTTGTCTTAAAATCGTAAAATACTCGTATCACCAATGTCCACTGCTTAACATGGGCCTCCCTTAGGTATACATTGCTTCATAATGGGATTATTTGACATAGTCGACTAACCCGCCTGGGTTGGTAACTGCAGATTTTTTTTCTATTTTTTTATTAGGTAGACCCTGCTGCCCACTTTGTGGTTTGTTTCCCTTTGTCGGCTTTTACGACTTCCACAGGACGTATTGGAGTAGTGTTTTTTTTATAGAAAAGGGTGAAAAGCGAGAACACAGTCCACCTAATGGTAAGCGGTTGCTGTGGTAAGAATCAAAACGCACATGCGTTGTCACACGTGAGGACTAAGATGGAATGCATCGTTACCAGTTATAAAAGGTCTCCAGATCTCTACACTCACCACACAAACACAGCAGTATTAAGCTACTATTTCATGCTGGTATTATGTGTGAGCGTGGTCCTTCCCCGGTCGAGCCGACCCGAGCGTGGCTCTAGCGCGTGATAATTCGACCAAAGCAAATAAAGGCAACCCTCCGGTAACGGGAGAGGGAGGTGGTGAATGCTCATAGCATACCACGCAGCCGGCTGCGTGGTTACGAAAAGACTTTTACCCACTAAACACGACCTTTTGGCATTGGCTTAATGATCTAGCGAGAGATCTTTAAGTCGTAAACGGACGCGACCCTCCGTGGGCGAAAGGAGGGTGCAAGCGGCGAGTAGCCGCTTAGAAGTGTGCCTAACTAAGGCAGATTATGAGATGAGTAAGCTAGACTCGGCCTGAGCCACCAGGCGGCAGTTCAGGTCAGCCGAAAGCTTGTTGGGGTGATCCGAGAGAGAGTTTCTCTTCCTGCGGACACTATAGCGAGTGCGAAGAGGTGCTGTATAGGCAGATGCCTCGTGAATGAGGCGATTTGGGTGGGAGTCTGAGGCTTTAAAAAATCTCACAGAGAGTGATTTGAGGAAGACTTTGAAGCCTTGCTTGAACTGTTATCACGAACAACCACAGTTTTACAATCTGTATCGTAAAACTGCTCACAGCAAGGAATTGACGGCTTAATATTTAGATAAAAAATTGTTTTCTAATTGATTACAAAATCTTAATTAAATTCTTATGACAGAATGACAGATTTCTCGTGGACTTTGGCATTTTATTTTTTAACCATTTATTTGGAAGTAGCATTGAAGTAATATGTACTTACGTACTAGAACAGCTATTTCAAACAAAAAATTGTGTGCTACTCTGTGTTCGCGCGGTTTGTTTTCTTATCATAGAATAAACATAGGTAGAATGATCAGTAGGTAATAAAAGATTGTACTGTTAAATAGGTAAATTATATCGAGAACAATTTTTTAAATTTTGTAATTTATTTTGTATATTATATTTGCTTATTTAATATAATATTACATAATATTATATCACAATTACATTTTAATCACATTTTTATCTCAATATTTTAAAAGGTATCTATCTCAAATATAAAAAAAACATACTAAATGTATGTTTAACAAAATTTGTTAATATAACATTTAAATTACAAATATATTTATTTAAATTAGAATAAGAGCGGTTCATAAATACTGGGCACGCGAGAGTTAAAAATTGACGAATTTATTCCACTTTGACTTTGATGTGGAAACCTAAAAATAAAATATAAGAATAATTTGCAGATTTAAATATAAAAAATTTGGTCTAGTTATGAGAACTCATATATGTTTCTACAAAAAAATGTGTATAATAATATATTCGTCCTATATTTAAGTACCCACAGAAATGTCGCATCTGAACAAATTAATTTAATAATCTATATTACGTGACACAAGATGGCGTCTTAGGAATAATTTGTTTTGTTACTAATTTATAATACTTTTTTATTGATTAAGTATCTTATTAACCAATGAAAAGTAATTCCTTGGTTTTTACTGACATTTCTTGAATTGTTTGTGCAATATATAAGTACGCACGACGGCATATCTTTATCCCGAGATTTTTTTTAAAATCAACACAATACGTGTCAACTCTACAAGCGCCTAGCGAGTGACTGATTAAAGTGCAGTGTATGCACCGCAGTTGAATGGAACATAGTAGCTGAATGCAGTGTCGCCTCTAGTACGTAGTACATATTAGCTCAATGGGAAGTAGACAAATTCCCACTGTTTGTTTAGTAGATTGTAATAATTTGGTCATTCGTAACTATTACAGTTATTCCGTATTTCGGTTTTCAGTATATTATGACAATAAACGTAGGGTAGCAGTTATTAAACCCTTAGTAAGTTTGAAAAATACTTGATACGATCCCAGACTTCACGTGGTAATGTTAATGTACTAATGTATTATTTCCTTGCTCACATATTTGTATACTCTACAGCACACATTTCTCAAATATTTTGACACATGAATAAAATCAACGTACAGTCAATTGTTTTTATTTTTTTAAATTTGGTGCCACTTTATATATAAGCGGTCCGGACAAAATTTGTATCATTTTCCATTATTCAGACTCTTTAGAGCTACAATGCTCATTATGTTGGACTTGTATCACATTCTTAGAAATGATTGTCAATATCAATCAATCAATTACTTAAGCGTACATTCTAAAAGGTCCTAAAAGTTACCATCTGGTGGGCGGTTATGTCATTTATGACATTTTTAGAACGATGTCTGTCGGGTCAATTAATAAATATTATAAAAGTAGAACATAATCTCCCGTTATTTTCGCTTGATTTTTCAATTTTTATTTTTCAAGTCACTTAAAAAAGTAAATTAAAAACATTATTGTGTGTAAAATTACACGACTTTTCCTTTTTTAATTCTTATTAAAGAAACGTTCTTCATTATTGCAGGTATCCAATAAGAATATTGAAAGTTCTTGATCGATCAAGCGCGTTATGAAAAAAAAAAAACCACTGAATGCATATAGTAAAAAGTGGCAGGTAGCGGATTTGTCGATAATTTATTGTAAACGAGGCAATTACGTGGTTGAGTGGTGACAGCGGTGAAGCGTGGAACTTCCACTACGAAGTCAATGAGTTGATCGTCCGGCCGCGGATATCCTCCGCGCACCCAAAACAATAAAAAACGTGAGAAAATGGAGTTTTAAAGAAATATGCTCGAATGACGATTAGATTTCAGGTGTACAGTGGATTATAGTTGTGTGTTAACTATCACTTAATCAAAACTGGAACCTACTTTCTAAGTTGAAGAGCTCCTTTTGCCTGGAAATACGTCTGAGTATTCACTTTTTTAATGACTTGGCAGTTTAGTAACAGTGATCCGAGTGATGGCGGTGTGAGAGAATTCATCATTCCATTGCGTCCCGCGGGTATCGTAGATGTGTCATAAACACATAACTTTCGATGGATAGCGGTATAGTTATCTCGTTTACGTAAAGAGTAAAATACCGAGACTGACTTTCATACTTACATTGTACATACATTTATACATACTTCCACTGACTTTCATAACACAGGTTACCCTATCATGAAGGTCAGGGGATCATCTTATCTCCAGGAGGTCCTATGCTTATGCTAGTCATCTTGTTACAATTTATCAACAATAACATTGTGTTAAATTTAAGGCTTTATTTTTTAAATAAATTCATTATTATTCTTTAATTTATTATTATTATTATTGGAGTATCTCTATAGTTTTCTCATCTGGTTGGGTTCTATAAATATACAATTGTAAGTGATAGATAGATAGAGATTGATAAATATACATAAATATCAATAAAATAAATTAAATACATAAAAAATACACAAATAAATGAAAACCCAACCAGATGGAAGCCCTCGGCAGGGGAGACCAAACGAGGTTATGGGGAATAGCAAAAGAAACCGGAGTGGTATCTAGGAGCGCCGTCTTCTGCATTTGAGCCCGGAGCGGTCTGTCACGAAGTCCCAGTCGCCTCAGATGACCCGAGAGGCTGACTGGGATTAACTCATTTGCAGAAACGACTACAGGTATAATTTCGTTCTACAGCCCACCTCACATGTCGGCCACCTCGTAAGTCAGGTCCAGATATTTTGTTTCCTTAGGTATCTGTTTCGGATTTCAAGAGGTTCTCATCATACGGAATGGTTATTTCGACCAAAAATATCCTTGACTGTGCCCTTATATAGTTTTCTCATCTGGTTGGGCTATATAAATATATAATTATAAATGAAAATGAAAAGATAAATATACATAAATATCAATAACATAAAATAAATACAAAAATACATTATTATTATTATTATTATTATTATTATTATTATTGAGGACAGGGAGTAGCGTCAAAGGTGCAAGGCAAATCCTGCATGCAACAGAAAAGAGAAAATACCTTTCAGAAATCGATGATATAGCTAATCACAAGCAAGTTTGTTTTTGCTCTACCTTCGAGGAGTCTTTTCCTAATTATTATCTATTTAACGCATGGTATATTTACTTCTTTTTATTATATAATCCAAAATAGTGCCAAAGTCAAACCGTCATTATTAGTGCGTTGACTGCCTCTGTGCTCTAGTGGTCGTAAATCCTGGGTTTAAATCCGAGGTGGGGCCAAAACTCAGTTATTGAGTTTTTCAGTCAAGAAATTCTCAGTAGTAATCCGGATGGTGTTTTACCTCTGTGCCTCGAAAACACATAAGGCCGATGGCCCCGAACCTTACCTCACTCCCGTCGTGTGGGATTGCAGTCAGATCGGACTATGAGAGTGAGGGAATAGAAAGTGCACCTGTGTTCGGGCACACACTCGGTTGCTAGTTGCTACAATGCTGTTCTGCACAAATGGCCGGTCTTCGTAGTGACTGGCTGCCGTGACCAAAATTCAGTCTAGAGGACGTTATTATACTGGAGATACCGGAAATCAGATTCAAATTATGTTAGTATTTAAAACGAACGCCTGGCTCTTATGCGACTGATGCTGAAAATATTCATATAAACTTTAATAATAATTTTAAAATATTGGGACAGGGAGAGAGAGAGAGAGAGAAGGAGAGACAGAGAGAGAAAATTTTGCCAAGGACTGGCGTTCGTTGTGGGCGTTCGTTTTTCAAGAACTTTACAATTATGTTTAGACAAAGGTCTTCTAGGCAAAAGGTCGGCTTGTGACGAAATTTTGACCTGTACATGAATACTATAATCGCTATGATGAGCGGTATACGTGGTAGAGTCACGCTGCAACTATATTATGGTTGTAACACGAACGTGTCGGCTCGACCGAGGAAGGACCACGCTCTCTCAGAATACCAGCGTAAAATAGCAGCTTAATACTGCTGTGTTTCGTATAGCGAGTGTAGAGAACCGGAGACCCTTTTTTACTGAAAACGAGGCATTCCATCTTAGTCTTCACGGGTGACAACGCATCTGCGTTTTGATTCTTAATCGAGGATAATTGTAGATGTCTATGGGCCACAGCATCCACTTACCATCAAGTGGACTGTGTGCTCGTTGTCACCCTTATTTTTTTAAAAAATACCAGAAATAGCACACCGGTGTTTACTTTTATTTTTTTAAAATATGACTATTGCTAACATTACTTACGGATGTAACCGTTAACTTAGAATGATCAATGGAATTGAGTATAAGCTTAAAATACTTATGTAAGGAGTGGTTGACGACTGTAGCCTAATGGCGGATTTGAACAGGCTATGACTTTTAATTTCGCGGTTCGTAACCTCAACCACAGAATAAATAATAGCCTCAACTAACAATTTTTTGTCTTTTGATTTGCTTGCATTTTAAATATAATATAACCCTCTTCGTTTCTTTTTTAAGCTAAACTTCTAATAGGAAACGCCAACGAAAAAATTTAGTAAGGGTACTTTTACTAATGTACAGTAAAGACGGACATTTAGAAAGGGTGTAACGTTACACAATATAAACAATCAAAATAATGGTCGATTCAGACAACAATACAGATCGTGCGCGCGCGCAGATGTTATGGGCGCCATAGGCAGCTGCCGTGGTTGAGGTCAACAACATTGATTGGTGTACCTATTGATATCAGAACAAATACTCAACAATAAAAAACTGCAGTTTATATAGTGAGGAAAAGCCTAATATGCTTTTTGCTGTTATGCCAAAATCAAATTATGGAAAGTTAATTTTCACATTCGAATTTAATTATAAAGATTCAGGTAGTATTATGAAAGTAAAGTAATATCCTAGGCAGGTTGATATTTTACAATATTCATTTTTCTTAAATCTTTAGACATATTTAATGAGCCCGTTGTAATTGCGGTGTAAGGGAATCACAGATTATCGGGGGAGTCTGTGAAGATAATCCACTGCCCTAAATCATCCTGAGGGTGCTGTAAGAAACGACAGAAAAAAATGAAACGGGAATGAGGCAGCAGCATCTACTTGAAAACAACTCAAAACAATACAAAACTGTGGTTGCCTGACACGCGTGGCGTAGTTGCGCCCTCCTTTCTGCCAAGGAGGGTCGCGTTCGTATACGGCTTAGAGATCTCTAGTCACATCGTTAAGCCAGTTCCTAAAAGGTTGGGTTTAGTGGGTAAAAGTCGCCACATAACCACGCAGCCGGCTGCGTGGTATGCTATGAGCATTCCCAACCTCCCTCCCCCGCTTTCCGGAGGGTTGCCCATATTTGCTTCGGGCGCAAAAAAAAAACCACGCGTGGCAGCTATGGCAAAAATACAGGGGGTATATTACAATCTATGGGAGAATATAGGACATTTAACAGCGGACAGTTGATAGACTGTAGTTAAGATAAATGATTTAAAAAAAATGTTAAGGCAAGTAAATATGAATAAATGCAATTAATTACTTCAGTAAAAGCAGAATACTGGTTGCTCGGACAATTAAAAATTATGCTCTGCTCCTGAGGTATAATAATTTTATATAAAAATATCGAACATTAAAATATATGTTTTATAGCACGGCATACCTTTTAAGATTTACTGGCCGAACAGCTTAATTTTTGATATAATATTACATCGATTGTGGATTACCGTATCGTTGTGAGTTTTAAACTCGAGCTATCGCAGAAGACCAAGAAATCAACATTTTCAGTAGTCAACATTTTGGAGAGTCTAATCTAGCACAAATTGTTTACATCTTTTGCATAAAAATAATTTTTAATTAACTATCTTTAAAATACTTCGGAGCGATGCCTTAAAACAAATCGAAATATTTGTATAATGTTTAATCATATTTCATAAATTTATGTATCCATTTAAAACAATCTATTGACCTTAATATGCAAATTAGAATACTCTATTAGTATTATTAACGATTAAATATACATTATGTCACTCTACACCTCTTAAATACGTTGATTGAATGAAGTTCGTGAGATTGGAATGTTTTATTTCCTCATACATCTGTTTAATTTACGACGATGTTAGTCGAACGTTACTTCTACACTAGAATTTTCTCCTGTATCGTAGAGGCAGTTAACATACATAAATTTCACAGGGACAAAAATTCAGACCTAGAACAATTTATTTGTAGGCTATACAAATACTTGTTCTTGATTCGAACCCACGGCCCGTAGCGCTGTAACTTACTACTACGCCACTGCCCCACGGAGCCGTCCAAGTTCGTGCCAAGTTATCGACAATCTTTGAGTATTTGAATACCCAAAGTCAACAATTTATGATACGCTTAGTGATATTAGATAAAGTTTAATCAGAGGGGCAAGGTCTTCTGATTACAGCTAGCCTCAAATTCAATTTAAATATACGGGAATAATTATAATGCATTACATTTGAAGACTCACAGTTTTGTTTTATATATAAAAGCCTGGTAACGACATTCCGTTCTAGTTGAAGATAAATAATATATATTTTTACAGAATAGGGGTTTCAAACGTGAACACAGTGCACCTGACGGTAAGTGGACATGGACATCTCTATATATCCTCGATTAAGAATCAAAATGCACATGCGTTGTCGCGTGAGATAGAATAAATACCTCGTTTCCAGTAAAAACGTGCTCCGGTTCTCTACACTCTACAGCATTAGGCTGTTATTTCACGCTGGTATCTGCGAGAGCATGGTCCATTCTCGGTCGAGCCGACATACTTTTGCTACAACTATATACCTGCACGGTGGTCTACCATGTATAAAATAATAACATATTATAATCTAATATATTCCTCAGACATGCAGGTTTTCTCACGATGTTTCCTTCACCGCCGAGCACGTGGTAAATCAGCAATTAAAATTGCAATTAACAATTTCATTGGTGCTGGCGGGGATCATACCCGGGTCACTCGCGTTCTGTTCTATTTACAGCGAGCGTTAACCATCTTAGCTACCACGGCTCTGAGGAAAAAGAAAAGAAAAATATTTCGAAGACATGTTAAGTTCGCCAACACGCATTGGGGCAGCGCGGCGGACACTTCCTTGCCCTAAAACCCTCTCAGAAATGAGGGGAGGCCTGTGCCCAGCAGTGGGACATATATAGGCTGCAACTTTACTTTACTTTAATCTAATATATAAAAATTTATGTTTGTTTGTTCGTATTTTATGCGCTAAAACTTAGTCAACTTATTGCATGCACATGCGCGAAGGTTATAGGCATATCACAATTAACTTACACTAGGAGGCGCGCGAATCGCACCGACAAATTTGTTTGAAAGTAATTCAAGTTCAATTTTAATGAATGTATTATAATTGAAGATATTCTTCCCAATTATACAATATAGCTTCCAAATTTGAAAAAATATTTCCACAATGATTTCTTCTGCGCAGCAACGTGTCGAGCCAGCTAGTATAGAATATAGTAAGGTAGTAATTAAGTTTGAAATCCGCATGTCTGTTTATTAATAAAGTCATCAAAACCCCAGTCTAAACTATTACAACAATGAAATCGATGTCAGCGCCAACGTATTTTAGCATCTGTCGGTAGCAGCCGCCGGTGACATGTGTGAGTAAAACAAAACCTACCCCTCATGGCTGAGGGGTGAGATTTCCTCTACCAGGTGAGAGTCAAAGCTACACATATGTTGCCACGTGTGGGGAACCCCTCTACAGGTGCCCGCTGTATGAATGAAGTCATTGTTGCCGGATCCATTGACAACTGCGAGCCATTTGGCGTGGAATTTTTGGCGGGAGTATGTTTAAACTATAGACTGTAGAGCAATTGTCCATTTGAAGATTGTGTAATTAATTCACGTAGATTTTGGTTTTATGTTATAGATCTTTGATATATGGGGTTATTTAATGATAAAGTTTATTTAAGGTACAAAATTTTAGTTTAGTAATTAAAAAAATATTTGAAAATAATATAACAACCTACAGATATTTTCAATTGGACCATAAATATATCATTACAGCTCTTCACAAGTCCACTGCTGAACATAGGTCTCCCTTAAGGAATGTCACAAAGCACGGTCGTAAGTAAATAATACATCGGCTTCCTGCTTGTCTTACCAGGTCGTCTTCCATTTAGTGGGCGTTGCCTTACACTTCGCCTACCGGTACGATGCTGACACTCGAGCATCTTTCTTCCCAATCGGCTGTCGGTTCTTCGAGCTATATCGCCGGGCTATAGAACCAGAGTGACCGACATAGCCCAACGGATTAGTAAGCTGAAGTGGCAATGGGCTGGCCATGTAGCTCGAAGAACCGATAACCGATTGGGGAAAAAGGTTTTCGAGTGGCAATATACAGGGTTGTTTTACAAAGAGTAGCCAAATTTTAAACTTAAGTTCAAATACATAGATAATGATATTGCAGTTTACCGGTATTGCAGTTTTTGAAAATACGAGTAAATGAGGCTTCTACTTTTCTCTCTTTAGGGTGCCACTTCTTTGCGAAGGTTGGCGATCATCATGGCTATCTTTATCTTTGAAGCTGCAGCATGGAAGAGAGAGCGTGTGCTGAGGTTAAACCATTCACGAAGGTTCTTTAGCCAGGATGTTTTTTTCTGCCAGGTCGGCATTTTTCCTCAAGATTTCCTTGAATTACAAGCTGAGTAATACGATATTTGTGTCCGAAATACTGCAGCTTCCTCTCCTTCACGGTCGTCATAATCTCCATCTTCTCATTCATTCGACGCAGAACCTCAACATTTGTTACTCTCATGGTCCAGAATATTCGGAGCATACGTCTGTATACCCACATTTCAAATGCTTCAAGTTTTGAATATAATGTCGAGGTTAAGGTCCAACTTTCGACACCATAAAGTAGGACACTGAATACATAACAGCGCACCGCACCACTCTCATGCAGCGTTTTAGGTTAAAGCGTTTACACAACACAATATAGTTGTAGCACGAATGGTCGGCTCGACCGGGGAAGTACCACGCTCTCACAGAATACCAGCGTGAAATAGTAGCTTCACGCTGCTGTTTTTCGTATGGTGAGTGTAGAGAACCGGAGACCCTTTTTACTGGAAACGAGGCATTCCATCTTAGTCCTCACGGGTGACAACGCATCTGCATTTTGATCTGTTATCAAGAACAGATGTAGATGTCTATAGGCCGCAGCAACCACTTACCATCAGGTGGATGAGGGTGTGCTCGTTTGTCGCCCTATCCCATAAAAAAATGTAACATTTTATTTAATCTCTATCGTACGAAGTGCAAAATATTAAGTAAGAGAATTTTTCCTAACTAGGTGAACTAAGAGTAGATAAAAATAAATTACCTTATAAAACACCAATATCAGATGTACAAAAATATATTTTAAGGTTAGTGCGAATTGGTCTTACTGGCAGTTAATTTTTTCAGAGTGTGTTTATAAATATTATTATAATTTCTTAAGTCTTTTTTATAGTAACATTTAGTAACACGGTATTTACATACTGGCAGTTTATCCACCAAACTACGACATTTACAATACAATTCTTCTTTGTTCATTTGACCTAACATTTGCGCAGTCCCCTAACACAATAAAATTGATTCCCATGATTAAGATTCCCCAAGGAATAACTCCGTTGTTCCCCCAAACAGGTGTGCTCTGATTAAGGCCAAGGAGCTCCCAGTGCAATGGGTCAGTGGCTACGTCTTGGTTCCGCACTCGTCAGACCATGGATGACCGTTGGGATAAAAAATACGCATGTGTATTGCTTTCATAAAGCATTTAAGAAAAGTAACGGAATAATTTTAATTGCTTTTAAATTAAATGCAATGTAGACTTTATTTAAATGTGGATGATTTCATAATTACCATATAATTTTGATTAATTATTCATGCTATAAGAAAAATATTCTCATATTACGATGCTATTTAATAATTATTTGCGATAGGTTATCTACACTAGGTCTTTTTAAACCTATACAGGACTTGCTAACATCATAACTTTACGTTTTACTTTAATTTTATACCTACAGATATTTGTTGGAAAGACAATGTTTATTGCGGTGTTAATAAAAGCGTAGTACTGTTATTTATTCTGTGATAAAAGTAGGAAGTGCGAGCCTGCGCTGTCTCTTCGTCTATATCAGGTTCCCTATGTAAAACCCTTATTGAGTATTTTATGCCTGCAACTTTACAAGGCGCAGGTTCCGCCTCACATGGAATACTGTTCCCATCTATGGGCTGGGGCTCCCCAGTGCCAGCTCCTTCCACTTGACCGCATCCAGCGCAGAGCGGGTCGAATCATCGACGACCCAGTCCTTTCCGATCGGCTCGATTCACTAGCGCTGCGAAGAGATGTTGCTTTGCATTTTCTTTCGCATCTACCACGGGGAGTGCTCTGAGGAATTGTTCGGATTAATCCCAGCCGCCAAATTTCATGAACGCACATCACGGCGAAATTCCCGATACCATCCACACCATGCTTGGCGATCCACGACTGTACGTATCACTAGAAGTTTTCTTCCGCGTACGACCGCCCTGTGGAATAGTTTACCGCCGGCGATTTTTCCGGACCGATACGACGACATAGGGTCCTTCAAGAAAAGAGTTTACTCCTTTCTAAAAGGCCAACAACACACCTGCAATTCGCCTGGTGTTGCAATTGTTCATGGGCGGCTGTAGTCACTTTCCATCAGGTGAGACGATGCTCGTTTACCCTCCACCCCCCCTCCTATAAAAGAGTTAAAATTATTTTACAAGCACTAGAGACTCTTATACGATTAAATTATTGTTGTTTGCGTTAATATTTGAACTGGATAGGCTACATGTAATGTTTTATCAACATTCTTATAATCAACACTGCGCCTAATAAGCATCTACTGTGCAACGGACAAAAATGAACTAAATTAAAACTCGGGTCTGAGACAGTTCTAGCAGTCTACATCCCTTGGACCCGACTAATCAAAACGGATTTTCTATTAAATTTTCAGTTTAAATTTGTTAGTACGTATTGCAGAACTTTACGCTAATTTACATTGTGTTATCGTTTTTTAAATAATGCCTTCAAGTTAGTTTAACAGTGAAAAAAATGAAAACGATAAAAAATATTTATGAATATTGTCATAAGAATAATTTTAAGGAATGCTTAACTCAGCGATAGATTAACTATTTAAAGATGGCCGCCTGGGTGATTTGCATAATTTCCCGATGTGCAAGTAATGCGGTATTTTATAGCTTAACGCGTTTACCTAGAATCTGTCCCACAAAGGCGAGTAGCAACCATAAAAGTACTTATGCACCGCAGGATACTCCGTCGTAACTGCTTCCTCATTAGCCACGAGCAATAGTCGCTTCCGCCAGCGCAGACATTGGAGCCATGTAGGTACATCTCAGATCATTAAAGTTAATGAAATACGCTCTATCTAGTTAAAGAGCTTGAGCAACTGATGTCCTTCTATATTGATTATTTCTAGACAAATTTAACGAGATAAGAGAACCTGTTACAAGGATAAAAGTAACAAAGTAAAGTTACAGCCTATAAACGTCCCAATGCTGGACACAGGTGACCCCTCATGAAGTGTCCGCCGCGCTATCCCAATACGTGTCGGCGAACTTCACACGTCTTTGAAATTTTTTTTCTTATTTCTCAAACATGCAGATTTCCTCACGATGTTTTACTTCACCGCCGAGCACGTGGTAAATCAGCACTTAAAATTGCAATTGACAATTTCATTGGTGACGGCAGGAATCGAACCCCGGTTTCTAACAAGCAAGCCCTAACCATCTGAGCTACCACGGCTTACAAGAATAAAATTTCGTAATTCACTTTTATATAATTAAAGGTGACAAATGGGCACATAGTCGACTTGATTTTTAATAATAATAATAATAATAATATTCCACAACTATCACACAACGCCATCTAGTCCCAAGCTAAGCAGAGCTTGTGTTATGGGTACTAGACAACTGATAAACATACTTATATATTTCTAAATACATAAATATTATAGATAAATTACACCCAGACACAGAACTAATGATCGTGCTCATCACACAAACATTTGTCCTGGGTGGGAATCGAAACCACGACCTCCGGCATAGCAGTCAGGGTCACTAACCACTAGACCAACAGGCCTGTCAACACACACTTGATTAAGAATCAGAATCTGTATTAGGATTCTTATCGTCGGCATTTTCAATCTATCTTCCTGAGGACTAAGATGGAAATATTAGTAAGTAGTAAGAAAAAATCTTTTATTTTCGTCATTCACCGTAAGGAACAACACTTTGTTTCTTTGTATGTCACTACATACGCTACTATTTTTATTAATTATTTCATTACATTCTACAAAAAGTCCACTGGTGATCACATTAATTACAGCCTATCAAAAGTCCACTGGTGATCACAGGCCTCCCTCGTAAATTGCCTCATAGGGGGAATATTAGCAACCAAAGTTTTTATTAGTTTGAGATGTAGCCATGATGCTGCTTATCTTCTTTTTCATTTCTGACAGTTGCCTCTTACGACACGGCGTGATATGAGGATGCAGGAGATTCTGTTGCGCCACCGCTACACGGGAATGCTGCAAATCGCTTCAGTCGTAATACACTGCAGTGTGGCTCTACCACGGTGAAACTCTAAATCTTTTCAGTAAATAAAACTTGACCTAAAATTAGAAATACCATTTACAAATTAATTCCTTAAAAGATGGAAAATCTATCTTAAAATTTGCCAGTTTTCAAATTCTCATCCCGCCGACGTATATTAGGTTCTCCATTAGAGATGTGTTTAGGGTTCCGTAGTCAACTAGGAACCCTTATAGTTTAGCCATGTCTGTCTGTCCGTCTGTCCGTCCTCGCTTAATCTTTGTGACCGTTAGCACTAGAAAACTGAAATTTGGTACCAATATGTGTATCAATCACGCCGACAAAGGGGTAAAATAAAAATTGGAAAAAAATGTTTTATTAGGGTAGCCCCCCTATATGTAAAGTGGGAATTGATTTTTTTTTAATTTCAACCCTAACGTGTGATATATTGTTGGAAAGGTATTTAAAAATGAATAGGGGTTTACTAAAATCATTTTTTGATAATGTCAATAATTTCGGAAATAATCGCTACAAAAGTAAAAAACAATGTGTCCCCCCTCTAACTTTTGAACCATAAGTTTAGAAAATATGAAAAAAATCTGAAAAGTAAGTATAGTAACTTTATAAGGACTTTCTAGGAAAATAATTTTGAACTTGGATGGAAACAACAGGGAGGTACTGGGAGCAGTTGCAAGAGCGCGGAGCGCTGCTGGAGCGCGAACATAATGGATACCCTTTAAACTCATAAGTGGGAACACTTATTGTGACGGACGGGAAACTACGGAACCCTACACTGAGCGTGGACCGACACGCTCTTGGCCGGTTTTTTCGGCTTTGCTTTCGTACATAATTACGAAATCATTAAGAAAGCTTATAATATGTCTGGCAGTTGACAGTTACTGGCTAATTGCGACTACAGGACACTCATCCTATTGCATATCTATATTACACATAATAAAAATGGAAATTGCCGATGTCTGTACATTATATATTTTCATGAAAAAATGATTGAGAGGAGTTAAAAATACTACGTTCCTATCACTTTAAGTATTACCGGTCGGTTTGTTTATGAACGTATGACGTTTAAAGTAGGTAGGTACAAATATTTTTCAAAAGAATTATATTATTACATAATAATAAGAAATTGGAGACAGTTGATATTGCATGACCGTCCTGTATATGTATATACTTATAATAATAACTTGTGATAATTGCGTTTTGTAATTGTTTTATGAAGTTTCTAGAAAAAAATACTGCTGATGGTAATATCAAATTCAAAGTGAAAATTAAATATTTTTTGTATGTTATTTTAGTGTGTCACATTACAAATGATTGGATATTGCCGCTGTCTTTTTTTAAATTGAGAATTAGGTCGGCGCTTGAACACAAATCCGACTTTAAAAAGATAAAATAATTTTAATGTCTTTTTGTAGTATTAGTATTTTTGTGAGCTTTCAATAAAACATAAAATTGATGAAAATTTTCTTTTTTTATAATATAACATTGGTAATACGACAACGTTTTACAATACAAAATTTTGTTCAAATTATAGATTTTCGTTAACATTTATAAGATTTTATGTGACTCACCATATTTTTAACAGTTAACGAGCTACAAAAAGCAAAAAAATAAATTACGCGCGGAACGAACCGCATGAACAATAAGCTCGTAAACAAAGATAAGGGTGAATACAGTTTATTGTGGGCGCTGCAAATAATTATATCGAAAGTGACCCACATGAAATCTATGTAGACTTAATGGTGGCTTGCACGGAGAAAATGGAAGACAGAGCTTCGTGACCGCTCCAGCCAGGTGCGCTCGGCGTCGCCTAATTGACGCATATCAAGACGCCTCCTCGTAAGTGTACATCATTTGCAGAAATTACACGGCGTATATATACGGTATAATAAACGATACGCGGTCCATCATTAATAACAAGGTTATTTGTAGTTATTTAGAAATGAGAAATTGAAAAATCCGAAACAATGCATCAATCATTCTGTAACATGTTAGTGGTCGTAAATTCAATTGCTGCGTGTCATGGAAATGAAAATTTCGGTTCGAATTCCGGATCGAACCAAAATCAATTACGGGATTTTTCTGTAAAGAAATTCTCAGTAGCGGTACGGAGAGCAATTTGGCGGTGTTGCACACCGTGCCTCGAAAAGCACGTAAAGCCGTTGGTCCGGTGCCAGACCTCTCTCCGGTGGAGTTTGATTACCGTCCCATCGGACTATGGTAGTGAGTCAATAGAGAGTGCTCCTGTGGTTGCGCATACATCCGGTTAATATAATCATGTCCTACCCAGATGGCTAGTCTCCGTTGAGACTGGCCACCGTGACCGAAATTCGGTCTGGAGGACATTACTTTTGATAACTCACTAAGAATTCCTGTATACACATCTAGTAATGATTACAGGTAAGATGGTAAGCGAAAGTTTCCGATACATAGTTAATGAACTAAGATCATAATGTCTGGTGTGGCGAATGACCAGATCCGAGGTACAGAAATGATGGCGCGCTAATAATTTGAAATGTTTTCGGCGATACGGCGTTTCTTGGGTTCGATTCCCCGGGTCAGGCCTTGACCTTGTTATGCGAGATGTTACTATGAAACATAAACAGAAACTCTTTTATTCAATGTAGATTATAAACAATACTTATTGAAAGTCAATTTTTCATTTACTACTGGTTCGCAAAAAAAAACCTCTATCCTGGGAAGAACAGAACGCTGACAATCATGTTTACAATTAACAACACAAGACAAATTAGAAATAGCTTGGTAGTGATCACCCTTCCCAGGGTTTATTATCATCCATAAATTCCTTAATATTATAATAACCCTTTTTATACAAACTTAGTTTCATAAAATGTTTGAACTTGGCGTATGACAAATTTTGTACAATTTCTGGGATTTTGTTGTAAAAGCGTATACATCGCCCCAAGAATGAATTACCGACTCGGTGGAGTCGAGTAACTGGTATTACTAGCTTATGTCTGTTCCTAGTATTTACAGAATGAATATTACTTATTTTTGTAAACTACGTTTATTCTTGTGTACGTACATTACATTTTCATAAATGTATTGAGAGGCCAGAGTTAGTACATTAATTTCCTTAAATTTTTATCTCAGTGACTCTTTTGGTTTTATATTATATATTGCTTTAATGGCCCTCTTCTTATGTGGACTGTATGTGCGGTTTCTTGAAAACCCAAAACAAAATGGCTGACGTGGCACGCGACAGCCTTGGACGATGCACTCGCTCTTCCAACGTCACTTATAATTATTTACGTAAACAATGTTTTTTCCTAAAACTTCAAAACTTAGCAGGATTTGTTTAAATTTTTATAGTCGTATTGCCTACCTGTACTTGTAATAATCACAACTTCTTAAATTCCTTTTAAAATCAGTAAATACAGCTGTTAATATTATTAACACCAAGCTCATTAACAATCTTTTCGGTTGAAGAAAATCTGTTGATCGGTCCGTGTTTAAACACCATGATTCCTGCCATTCGTTGTCCAACTCTCGACGGTCATTCACCAAAAGGTACCGGAGCGAATCGGAGGAGTATGAATAAAAAGGTGCGGTGAGGAATCACGGTGTGTAGGCACCCTTAAGTCAAAGAAAACAATTGGCATAATGATCAAATAGTGATGGTATTCAGAAATCATTTAATGCAAGACGTTGGGGAAGGAACTCTGGTGTACGGACACCCTCGCAGGAAGTCTCGGACGGGTAATTGCTGCAATCAAAGTAGATGAACATAATTTTTTGTATTTCGTGTATTATTCTTAATATCGCGTACCGTGAGGAGAGTTTTTTTTATTTTTTTTAAAACTATTATAAAATGACAAAACACAATTAGTGCATCATTTGTATATAAATTAGAATGGAAATGATACAGACATTGTAATATATGTGTCCAGTTATTATATTGACATAGGCCGTGTTTAAATCCAAACCTACCTACACGTTTCTGGCTGGCATCTTTCAGGATTTGAACACCATTCCAGTCCAAAAAGGAGAGGCGAAATAAGCATAAGCCTTTATAACTACAGCTGGTTTAGCAGATGGTACATTAGCTTTGTTCATGTCTAGATCCTACTAGGTATTAACCTCCTTGTTATAGATACATATCTCTGACATAAAGGTACCGCAAAGTAGTAGAAGGGGGTACGTTGTTGCCACTGTCTAGAAATGAATTACTGGCAAAAAGAGATGTGAACCAGTCCGCCTTCTCCTTATCCTTATCTGTCAAACCAAGATAGATTCTCCAAATGTTTGCACTTTTCTGCTTGATAGCATTCGGCGCTGACCCATGGGCGAGCTTTGCTACTGATGGGTGCGTCATCAAAGAGGATAAAATTCTCCATCGCTTGATATACCTCGTCGGTTTTAACTTCTGCGTCGCTCAATGGATCCGGAAAGAGAAACTGACCTCTCGTCAAGGATAGGATGCAAAAAAGTACTGCACCTTATCCAAGGAACACTTCCGGAATCGTAATATAGTAGGGGATATATCGATACATATTTCGCCAGGCAGTGGTCAGAAGTACTCATAGGGGAGATAATCTGTACATCATACGCCTCTTTACAATTGGCTGTATTCCCAATATAAGGCTCATGGAGTAAACCAGACGCTTGAGTACCAGCAGCGACCAGCTTTAAAAGACATAGCGACAAGGCATATCGATTTCGATAAAAGAAGCTTTAATAAAAATAAGAACTAAGAATTTCACTAATAACATTACCGGCAAAAAAGATTATTCTATGCACTATACTTTCAGTTTCACCATGTGTGAAAAACATAGTATAAATTTATAGCCACGGAATATTTTTAAAGAGCATATTTCACGGTGTTTATGTATCGCTTACGATACCCACGTATATGTAACATTTCTTTCGAAGATTATCTAATCGTACATTGTCTTCTTCTTCTTCTAGTACTTTATCAGCCTTTATAACTGTAGTCCGGAACACGGACCTCTCCTCTTTTAGGGACGATATCCTTAGTCACCACGTTTGTAGGTGGTGGGCGAACGTAGAATTAAATATCTTTTTAATTTAATGTCAATCTTTGACGCTACTGCCCGTTGCCAGTCTAGTTATTTTAAAATTGACATCTATCGGAAGTCATCTTATGAATCATTACGATCATTCACCTCTTACGAACTCACGGGACGATATTAGGCGATAGCTTCTATTATGCCAACTCGCGTATATCAAGAGTGATATGATATGATATACGAATCTTGCGCCCTCCTTTCTGCCAAGGAGAGTCGCGTCCGTATACGGCTTAGGGATCTCTCGTCAGATCAGTAAGCCAATCCATAAAGGCGGCGTTTAGTGGGTAAAAGTCTCCACATAAACACGCAGCCGGCTACGTGGTATGCTATGAGCATTCCCCACCTCCCTCCCCCGCTTTCCGTAGGGTTGCCCATATTTGCTTCGGGCGCACAAAAACAAATATTCTAATGAAATATCATAGATGGCGCTCTAAGAAAATCTTACAATGCATATGGCCAAATGTAGTAGCGGCGTAAGAGTCAACTACCACATATCATCGCGTGGGTGGTCATAACAACGTGGCAGCTTTAGCAAATAATATATTCTCCTTATGAGGCAAGTTATGGGGGAGGCCAATGTTGAGCAGTGCACTTAGATGGGTTGTAATGAATGTAAAAAAAAATTGAATACGTTAGCATAGTGGAATGTAGTGAGAACAATAAAAGGAATTACGGTTCCTGATCATATAAGGTGTAATAACATATTCTAATCTATCCAACAATTTCCTTTGTTCCGGACTGAGAGCACTAATTATATTACAAGGCGTGCCGGGTTCCGCTATGTTGCCACACTTAAAATATAGTTTAGTTTGAGCATAGTTAAAATTTTGAGAAAAACCACCAATGTTGACCCGTAAATAACCCACGTCTGGCCATTGCATTGGTACGTTGCAAAGTCCACAGACTAAACTAGAAACAGCACTTGAGAACAGTCTTCACCGTGTCACTACCCTATACTACCATGTGGTGGCGATGTAAGAATATCTCCTACCTCGTATAGTCCTGTGGGTGTCGACAGGCGACAGAGGGAAACAAAGCAGGGAGGGGAGGAGGAAGGAAATGAGCAGAAGCCAAATAAAAAAATAAAAACTGCGTGCGCCAACCCGCCGGTCAAGCTTGACAACTTTGCCAAATATCCTATAATGCAATCGATGGAGAGCCTATATTCAGTAATTTTGTTTTCAATAATAATATTCTTTATTTGAAAGAATATGGCTGTACAATGGTGTTCGAGTGTAATTCGTTCTACATATTCTACCTCAGAAAAGTAAAGTAAAGTTACAGCCTATATACGTCCCACTGCTGGGCTCAAGCCTCCCCTCATTTCTGAGAGGGTTTAGTCCAAGGAAGTGTCGCCGCGAAGTGTGGCCGCGCTGCGCAAATGCGTATTGACGAACTTCACATGTCTTCGAAATATTTTTTTTCTTATACCTCAGACATGCAGGTTTCCTCACGATGTTTTCCTTCACCGCCGAGCACGTGGTAAATCAGCACTTAAAATTGCAATTAACAATTTCATTGGTGCCGCCGGGGATCGAACCCGAGTTACTCGCGTTCTGTTATATTTACAGCGAGCGTTAACCATCTGAATTACCACGGCTTTCTTACGACCTTACTTCATAGGATCATTTCTATAGTAAGTTCTTCACGAGACCTTCACACTATGTGAGATCTACCTCAGTGATGTGCAAATATTAATGGTCAAATAACTTATACAACAATATTTACCGAATTTTTAACAACACAATTTTTTTAACATTACTCAGTCGATTTGATAATTAATTAATTAAGTAACAGTGTCGGAAAAAAAAAATGCCAATAAGATGTCTAAGTATTATTATAGCTCAATGTCAAATAATCATGTTCTTATGTCAATAATTATATAAAGTCAATTATAAATGTTACATACACAATTGTCATTAATTTATTTCAATATTTATATCTAATTTACTAATTAAATAAATAAAATTTTCAATTTCATAAAAATACCATGATTCAAACATTATTTCAAATATTGTGACAAAGTCTTAAAAGTATCGCCTACTTAAGTGCAAAGAAGTCTTTTATTGTGTGAAAAGATGCTGAATTGGCTTTTTATAGGCTGTAACTAAATGGGTGCTCGCCTCTCATTACTGAGGGGGTAAAGAAGCGGGGTAGTTCCGTTTTAGTGCTTGTTAACAAACTTAACATGTCTTTAGTTTCAAATGATCTTAATTCATATAATGTGGGTGATCGCTACCGAACTATTTCTCATTTGTTTTGTGTTGTTAATTGTAACATACATGATTGTAAACTGCTATTTTAATAAAAATAATACGGCTGGGTTTCTTGTTGGTTCTTCTCCATAGAGGTTTCTTTCGAACCAGTAGAAAATTAAAAAAGTGACTCAATATGGATTATTTATAATCTATATTGAATAAAAAAGTTTCTGTTTCTGTATATACAGTGGCGTCGGCATAAGGGATCAATGATTGTTTTAGGCTCGCTTATTTTAGAATATAAGAGAAAAAAAGTTACACCTCGGTGGCGCTAAGTGTTTCGTTAACTTTAAAAAATAGATTCAGGCAAATTTGCTACTACGTTTCTATTTATGAAATGTGTAATCTTATTAATAAATTATACATAATGTAACTTTCTTTCATTAACACCGATTCAAATCCGATGAAAGACCGATTTTATTCAAAACCAAAACAAAAATTTTATATTATTTTCTTTATATGCATGGTATAAGCAGAATTTTTTTAAATTTTGGCTAAAAATCAGTTTTATTATTTTATGTTTACACGAGGGTGCAAAATCCCTTACGGTAGGAGGGCACTATAGCTCACGTTCAACTGCAACGAACTTCAAACATGAAGGCTAGAGATTTGTTATCACCTCAGAGGCCTAAGAGAGAATCCTTCAAATTTTCGTTTCGTGTTCCGGACACGACATGTACACACGAAGATCGATTGTATGGCAAAAACGGAGCCGTACTACCTAAAAGTATTCAATTTGTGTACTACGGTACTTATTTTTTATGTATTTCAGTTTTTTTATTTAGTTAAAATAAATTAAAGTGGATTAAAGCCCCTAATAACGATTAGAAATAAAAAACTGCGGTTGCCGACCCGCTTTTTAAGCGCAACAACTATGGTAAATATCCCTCCTATGACGGAATCTATGGGGGGGGGAGATATGTTCAGCAGTGGACTTTAATAGGCTGTAATGGTAAGGGTAACGGTTTTCATCATCTTACGGTAGGGAAGGTAGTAATTTGATTGATATCCATTAACCTGTAGCAGCTCTCACTATTAAGTTATTATACCAATATTAGGAATCTAGTCTATCCGATTAACCACGTGCTGCAACAGTGCACGTTGAAGGAGAACATCTAGAAAAATCCTCCACACTTTTATACGTGGTAGAGCCACGCTGTAATTATATTATGGTTGTGGCACGAATGGGTCGGCTCGACCGGGGAAGGACCACGCTCTCACAGAATACCAGCTTGAAATTAGAGATGTTACGGAGGTTCGATTCCGATTCCGAAAGTTCGGAACTTCCGATTGATTTTGTACCCTCGATTCCCATTTCGGTTCTGATAAAATTTAATCGGAACGAACAAGTTTATACTTGTCGCGTGGGGAATTTCCCTTAAATTATTGCTTTGCAAGATCTTTCCTTCAATTTCTCGGAAGGTATTGAGTTAAGACGACTTATGCAGTTCATAGTGCCGAATTATCAGTTAAGGCGAAACAGTTTTCTACCGAATATCTTTGTGATGAATAATGTGTGAAATTTTATTTTATTAGACGTGCCCTTAACACATATCTATCTCTTCTGCCTTCACCTCCGATTCCGGTTCTGGTTCCGACAAACCAAATTTAAAACTCTGATTTCGAATTTGGTTCCGATATAACCACTTCCGTAACATCCTTACTTGAAATAGCAGCTTAATACTGAATGCGTTTCGTATAGTGAATGTGGAGATCTGGAGACACTTTTTTACTGGAAACGAGGCATTTCATTATAGTCCTCAAGGGTGACAGTGCATCTGCGTTTTGATTATTAATCGTGGATAAATGTGGATGTCTATGGGGCGCAGCATTCACTTACCATCAGGTGGACTGTGTGCTCGTTTGTCACCCTTATTCTATTATTATATTCTTACGATATAATAATAGAATAAGAGTATTAGGGTCAGCACACCTCGGTGTAAGCCATTTAACCAAGCTGGCTAAAATATATACACTCCGATAATATATTTCTGCTTGTGCCTCGCATAAGGAATTTATTAGTAGTAACTATACGTTTAGAATAATAATATGTAATAAATTAACATTTCTGACAAAATATACACTTAAAGCAAACAAAATTTATAATAGTTGACATAAGCATAATCATAAAATCAAACCATTATCCCTTTAAGGAACGTAGATTATAACATAAAACCCGTTATGGATTATCTGTTCGATCGCAACGAAGTAAGTTAGCTACGCCGCTCCCGCAGAATGTTCGCAAGTAATTATTTTCAGAAATTATACACTACACATCCCTTTGCAATTACGTCAAACTATTGAATTTTAGCAACTAATTGCGAATAAATATTAATTTTTTATGAATTTTTTGTCTAAAAGTTCAAAAGTATAGATTTGTTTATAAAATAAAAAGTAGAGCAATGCTGCGGCTATATATTGTGGTTGCAGCACGAATGGGTCGCTTCGATCGGGGTAGGGCCACGCTCTCACAGAATACCAGTGTAAAATAGCAGCTTAATGCTGCTGTGTTTCGTATGGTGAGTGTGGAGGACTGGAAACTCTTTTTAGTGGAAACGAGACATTCCAACTCAGTTCTCAGGGGTAACAACGCATCTGCATTTTGATTCTTAATTGAAGAAAAAAAGAAGTCTATGGCCCACAGCATACACTTACCATCAGGTGGACTGTGTGCTCGTTTGTCACCCTTATTCTATAAAAAAAAACTGGACAGATTTAATTTTATTTATTTGTATGTATAGATGTATAGCGATAGAAGTAGATATTATACATTCTAATATTATATGCAACTTACTCGTACAAGCCTATGAGGCGACTATAGAAAAGTTCAGATAAGACTATGGGAGACCTCGGAAAGATCTCGTGGTATAAGGTAGTATGACCATTTCGTATATTCCAGATGTGTAATACCCACACCACCATCGGTGAGTAGTGTCAAAGATGAGAGACGGACGGACGTGGAAGGATCCTACGACTTAATAGTTTGTTTCAAGAAACAAGTTACAAAATAAACTCCATTTCTGGTCTCGATTAAGGAAATTAACAGTGGTAGAGCCACGTGTCAGCTTTGCTGTTGCAGGTATGGGCCGGCTCTAACCAGGGTGGTACCACGACCTCACAGAATACAGGCGTGAAGTGGTAGCTCTGCTTCCGCGTTTCGTCGGTTGAGTGCAGGTGGCCGGAGCCCCCCCCCCCTTATCAACATGGTAGCGGAATTAAATTTTACACTACCCCAGGAGGGCACCATCACCCCTGGAGAATCTCTCGCTGAGCATCCACGACTAAGTTACTCCACTACTAAGCGTGGGTGCTCAGGCTGCCCCGTGTTTAGGGGGGGCGGGGCTTCCGCTCAAGACTACAACTGCTCGCGACAAACGGAGCAACAAGATCAAGGTGACCCCTGCCACGCTCAGGAGTGGAGTAACTTGCTCGTGGATGCTCAGCGAGGGATTCTTACACAGTTTTATTGTGGCATCTCTGCCAAGTATACGTTTAATAAGCGATTTAGTGTCACTTTTACGATTTTTTTTAATTTTATACAAATCGCGTTTCTGTCTTCGCACGTCACTTATCCCTATGTTCAATATGTACAAAAGACGGCTAATTTCTTCTGTTAACGCTAGCGTTGATATTAAAGCAGTGTTTGTCTATTGTAATGATACCGTCATTAAAATCGCATTTTGTCATAAAGCAACCGCGCTTGCAAGAAACTAAACCTATTGTGGCGGATATTGAAACCGATCTACAGTTGCAACAGATAGAAAGGAAGTTTGCTATATAAAAGAGCTTAAATAAATATATGTACACTATCTTTAGCAAGAATATATGCCAAAGATCGTGTTTGAAATGTTATTAATGTGACTTTCATGTTTTTATACGATATAAAATTTTATTACACTTCAATATATTATATTAGTTTCCATTTCTTTATATTTTTTTTTCAAAAATGTCTACATAGTGAAAAAGACTGTATGTTCTTTAATAATTTTTAATCATTAATAGCTTTTATTATGAATAGAAAAACAACAATTTAAATTATTTTAATTTTATTATTTAACAAAATTTGAAATGAGACGTGTTAAAAGTGTTTATTATTTTTTAACGTTTTTGTTAGACATATTTTTTTTAATTATATATTACTAAATTTCGCACATGGAATTACTGGTGTAAGCTATCACTGTGGTACTGCAACTCTTCCTTCGGTCAGAACAGCTTCGACTTCCCTCTTCACTTCTCGCTGAATGTACTTGATGTAATGACGCTTCAACTGCTTAAATAAATAGCAACCAGTTGCCACCAGCACCATCACAATCACGACCAACACTATAACGTCCCATACTGATAACTTGTCTAACATTTCGTCATGTGCATGACCGTTATACAATCCACTCATGGCACGAATTTCACAATTCAAACGTCTAATTGATTGCGAAACTTCGAGAGAATGTCTGACTAAACTTACCGTCGCACATCTAAAGTTTCATTTTTCGTTTACATCGACACTTTTATTAAATGTTACATATTGAATGTAAAAGACTGTAGGTAGGTATAGGTTTGTGTATTCTTATGCTAATCATTCAATTATCTAATTTCATTAGGAATAGCATAAAAGTAGTTAGTCATCGTGATTAAAATTGAAATAAGAGAATTTCTCGAAGCATGGATACTCATAGCACTTCACAGTAATTTTGATATCTGAAAGTTGCAATAATACATTTTTTATAGAAGTAAGGCTGACAAACGAGCACATATTCCATCTGATAGTAAATGAATGCCGTGTCCTAAAGTTACAAATCGACTTATATGTTAGACGCACCTACATCCATGCTTGATTAGGAATTGAAATAAAGATGCGTAGTCACAGATGAGGATTTAAATGAAATACCTTGTTACCAGTAAAAAGGGTATACGATACTACTACACTAACATTTTTAAAATGTAATGTAATAGAACTGAAACACTCATACACTCACACACACGCACGCGCCCGCGAGTACACTCACATTCCTATATTATCATGTTTAATGTCTCTTTAATTGGCTCATAGCTCAGTGATCAGAGTTATCAACTATTAATTACAGGCTCACAGATTTCTATATAAACAGCCTAAATGTTTGTGCGCGTTAAAATATATATACAAACAAGATAAAATATTTTTTGTTCAATACTTACGGAGAACAATTTATAGCACTCTCGGAAAATACCTCTGTCCAGAGTATAAAGATATCCGGTATGATTATATTTTCAATATAAACGTTTAGAATATGTAAGTTAATGCATATTGTAACGCACTTAACATCATTTGATAGTGTAGTTTTAGGAGTATCTTATCGCCGTAATACGTAAAATAACATGACACTCCTTCACAAGCTGACCATAGGCTACTGGGTGGTGGGACTTACGTCTCTTTGAAGAGTCCGTCTGGGTTGCTACCACCTTCTAACTATTTATGTCGAGCATTGCTGTATTCCGGTCAGAAGGCTATAAAGAGCCAGTATTGTTATATACTCACTAACAGGCTGTGAGGCATTCTATCTTAGTTCTCAGTAGTGGGAACGCGTTTGTAGCCTTTTTTATTTGGAATTGATTGCAGGTGCCCATGGGCTGCAGTAGCCACTTGACTTGCCACTTGCCACACACTTGCCTTCATATAGATTATAAGTTCTTACGTCATATCAATTTTATAAAAAACGTTTCACCCCTTTTTCCATGGGTAAATGCCTACACATATCCGCCTCGTGTGGGCACGGTCGTATTATATCGTACTCACACCGACTAAAACCCTATGGCATTTCACATTTACCACCACGCTTTAGCTACACATCCGTGGTCGCACCAGCGCTAGCCGCTCCATGACGGCCCCTTCTCGAGAGAGGACTACCCACTCCTCTGCCTTCTGCTCAGGTAAGATACACCAGAACTCGAAGCGCAACTTCCCCATTTCATCTACGTAAAGGAAAACAGGCTTCCCCTTGGGAATGTCACAATACACGGTCGTAACTCACCTGCATCCTACATAATACATAAAGTATACGTACCAATGCTCGGTAATGTCCTTCTATATAATACATCACATCCATTTGTTAAACAAATAATTTTGACTGCGTTCGCTTGGATATATAATTCAACATACGCACTAGATTGAGGAATACCTTGTTATAAACTTAATAAATACTAGCTACGTACTTGAAATTACATCCGACGTGTAATAATAATAAATTAGCGTTTACAAGCTACTGACCTCAGCGGTCGCCTTGTTTGAATCGCTCGTTTCAGCAACAACTGCGCAAAGGTACATACGTGTATTTATAATGTATATCCTTTGATTTGATTTGAAATGGGTCGGCTCGACCGAGGAAGGAACACGCTCTCACAGAATACCGGTGTAAAATAGCAGCTTTGCTGTGTTTCGTATGGTAAGTGTGGAGAATTTTACTGCAAATAAGGCATTCCATCTTAGTCCTAGCGGGTGACAACGTACCTGCATTTTGATTCGTGATCAAGGATAGATGTAGATGTCTATGGGTCACAGCAACCACTTAACACCAGGTGGACTAAGTGCTCTTTTGTCACCCTTATTCTATTTAAAAAAATACATTACGTTTTTTTTATTAAATAATTTTACATTTATTCGTATAAACGTAATCTTTTCAAAAGCAAACGACGAAAGTGTCAAAATAATAGTCTCATTAAAAAGGTTGCATAACTCCCAAGTTATAAAATGTATTGTTTCTAATCTGGCTGCAGATCCCTTCAGTAATGGGTACATCAAAAGACATGATAAGGATAAAGGACATCAAATAATTAAAGAAGTTTAATTCTTGCTGTAATCAGAAGCTAGTAGCGGCACTGGAGTTTAGAATCAATAGATATTCCGTGTAATGCTAGTAAAAAAAGGGTTTAAACTAATACTAAATCAAAAATCATCTGCTAAATATTGGGCTAGAATGCAGTGTTAAAGGAACGAGGATAATACCAGACTCATAAACCAAAAATTTGTTTTCTGCACAAATGTTGATTACAGCTGCGACTCGAACCCTGAGCCTGTAATATAATCAGGTACTCTTCATCACTGAGTCACGTGGTAGTCAAAAATATAATAAATATGATACGTTTTTCTTTAAAATAAGGCTTAGGATAACATCTGTTGCTGTTTATGTTTCCTCTTCTGTCTTATTTTAAATGCATAATTTTTAAATTTAACAAAGTAAGTTTGTAATTAAAATATCTTGGAATTATAATTTATATTTCCAATTTATATATACGTACTCGGTTAAACTTTGTAAAGTGGGTAGGATATTTAAGTAACACCGAAGCAGTAAAAAGTAGTAAAATATGTTAAAATTAATATATTGGTATGAAATAGGAATTTCTCTTTTTTATTTAGATTAAACGCTGATAAGTTCACAACTTTTTATGAACACTTACTATACTCATTAAAGCACGTAAAGGCACGAAAACCAGTTCTCAAAGTCTACGTTGACTTGGTCAGCACTTTGGGAATGCAATAAGAGTAAAATAAATAAGGTAAAAAGCGACTGGGGCCGAGTGGAAACAAAAGGCTTTGTTAGGTTCCACGTATCCAGCCCGAGGCTCGAGTGTAGGGTTACTAAATTCTATAACTAATCGAAAAGCTCATTGTTTGCCAAAATCTGATTAGCTTTCTTTCTTTATGTATTTCTTGTATTTGATTAAGTGATTTCACAATATTATTTTTGCGATACGGATATTAACCATTTCGCAAATAATACGTATTGTTATTAGCTATACCGGATTTTAAAATTTGTAATGCAATGAACTGAACTGAATGAATGAATTCCCGAACGTCGCATAAATTTAAAAAAAAATCGGGTGTGTGTGTGTATGTGTGTGTTGCCCCGCTGTATAGGTTATTTGTAATAGTTTCTAAAGTTTAAATACTATAACTTTAATTGAAAGTATTCTTTAATTTAAAAAAAATATTCATTAAAATGTAACTTCAAATCGTTTACAACATTTTTTTGGTTATATTACTTAAAACATGAGGTTGAGGGACAGAAGTTCACATTGAATCTTGAAGTTAAATACATAAAAAATTTTTTGAGCGAGCAGCTATGCAGGTCTAATAAGACCAGTATCACTGCGACTAGTAACATCTATGGTATATAAGCATATTTGTAATATACTTCGATGTCTTTATCTGAAGCATATACATTAACCCTGAGAAAAGAAAATAAACTAAGCTCAAATCGAACCAAGGGGATCATACAGGCGAGATATTTCTGATATAAATTTTCTTTTTGTTTCAGGTGCAGAGGGTGACGATGAAGCAGTCTTGACACTGTAATCGAACTCATCAGTTTTTCCGTTCCAGATTAGTCCTAATATTTTTTCAACAACTTTTATTTCATCAACCTTTATTTCTAAATTTGTCCCGCCGTTATTTTCCAGTTTTCCCAATACCTTTTCATCATTCATTTTCAAAAGATATTTGGAAAATCCAAAAGTGCACGCCTTACAGGTTTATTATGATATGATGAAAATAGTGACGATAATTTTTAAAAGAAAAAAAAAACAGAGAATCTGATCGACTTTCATTAATAACTTTTAAACGGTGTTGAGTTAAATAACAAAATCGATAGGGATCCTTCTTAAAATATATAGAATCTTATTTAATACTATATATTTCAATCTACTGCATAGATTTCTATTAAGCGATAAAACTCAACGATGCACAGACCAACGGCCGAAAATCCATATATTTTTTCCATTACATTTTTTACTATGTAATCTAAAGTGAATCAATTAGAAAATAAACTAATCTTTAAATTCAATTTCTGTAGTTATTTTAAAGTTAATAATAATTTGGATTGTAATAATATGGGATGTCTAGCTAAAAGTATAAGAACGATTTTATGTAACAATTGAGGTATGGCCATATATCGAGACCTGATCACACATCAACACATCAGAAATAATATCGTCAGTCGTTGCCTTTATAAATGCGAACACTTCGTGAACGGAACATAGATTTTACTGAATGTTACTCCCGTCCGAAAAATAATCTAAGTTATTCTCAAGGAGAACCTAAAGTTTTACGTCAGTAAAAAAAATGTCAGCCAAGGAATTCCATTTTCGAAAGTAAGACATACTTATTAATATCTAATACATAAGTCGCCAAATATACGCATGTATTAGAGTCACGCTACAGCTGTATTATGGATGTAGCACGAATGGGTTGCTCGACAAGAAATAGCCACAAGCCGAAGAAGGCCAGAAGCGCCAACCTCGCAAGAATTCTTGCGTAAAATAACTGAATATTGCCGTGCATGTCGTGTGGTGAGTTAAGAGAACTGGAAATCCTTTCTACTGGTAACGTGGCATGATATCGTAGTCCCTTTGATTATATAATAAACAAAGCTTAGTCCTCTGGGATGACGACTTTTTTTATAATACGTAATTCTACATGTGTTGATGCCACCAACGAAATTTACTGGTAATGAGATATTTCATCTTAGTTTTCAGGGGTGAAATATCTGTATTTTTAACCTCCGATGCAAAAAGGGGTGCTATAAAGTGCTTAAAAATAAATAAGTTTGACCATTTACGTGTGTCTGTCTGACTGTGTTTGTCTGTGGGACCGTAGCTCTTAAAAGTGAACCGATATGACTGTATTTTTTTAAAGTAGGTTTTCTAGCGGTGGTTCTTAGACATGTTTTATCAAAATT
The DNA here is from genome assembly GCA_036936625.1 of Parnassius smintheus behrii. Taxonomy (NCBI): domain Eukaryota; kingdom Metazoa; phylum Arthropoda; class Insecta; order Lepidoptera; family Papilionidae; genus Parnassius; species Parnassius smintheus. The sequence goes on from JAUPFT010000018.1 coordinate 17,392,469, forward strand.
GGTTTAGCGGTTTGAAGATCGTCAGCTCTTTTTGTTTCGGGGTTTTTTAAATGTTCGGTTTAAGTTATAATTTCTTAATTATAGAGGGTATCAGAGCCGTGGTAGCTCAGATGGTTAGCGCTCGCTGTAAATTCCACAGTATGCGAGCGAACCGAGTTCGATTCCCGCCGGCACAAATTAAATTGTTACTTGTAATTTTAAGTGCTGATTTACCTAGAAACCTGCATGTCTGAGAAATAGGAAAAAACAATTCGAAGACATGTGAAGTTCACCAACTTCAAATTTTGAAGTTCAATTGGGGCAGCTTGGCGGACACTTCCTTGCCCTAACACCCTGTCAGAAATGAGGGGATGCCTGTGCCCAGCAGTGGGACGTATATATGCTGTAACCTTAAATTTTAACTTTAGAGGGTATCTTTGGGGAACAGTATCTACTTGACATTATATTAAGATGTGTGTTCGTTTGTAACCCTTACTTCAACGGCACGTAGCCGGTGATTGCTTCAAAACTATAATATAATGTCATCGATCACTAACAAAAATAGCTACTATAAACTCGATTAGATTAATTTTAGTACATACGGTGCTTCTATACAGTTATACAATGTACGTACAACAAAGAAGCAAAATAGATAAATGAGCAATTAGTATTAATCGCTGCGCGTCTCAAACAGCTGTTATATTGCAATAAAGAGATGAATGAAGCTGCGTGGCGCAGACGAGGACGCTGGCGCCTAAAGGGTTATCGCGGGTCAGCCGCGTCGTCAATAGTCTAATGAAACAGACTACAAATATGTGTCGATAACCGTTCAAATAATTACTACTATATTAGAACTGTATATAAGAGATATATACAGCTCTTATATAGTATCTTCTTCTTATTATCTTATATAGTAAATTCTATATAAGAGATGGTGAGCCGTGGTAGCTTAGATGGTAAACGCTCGCTGTAAATATAACAGAACGCGAGTAACCCGGGTTCGATACCCGCTGGCACCAATGAAATTATTAATTGCAATTTTAAGTGCTGATTTGTCACGTGCTAGGCGGTGAACGAAAACATCGTGAGGAAATCTGCATGTCCGAGGAATAAGAAAAAAAATTGGTGGACAGGTATTGCTACACAATACCCAAATTTATCAAAGTTTGCCAGAATCTGTCTTTCAGCAGCTTGCAGCAGTGTGTACAGCGAAAGACTCTTTTCTGAAGCTGGCCTTGTTTATGAGGACGGACGAAACCGCTTCGCTTGTTACCTTTCAATGCAGAGAAATTAGTATTTATTCATCATAATTTGCCCTTAGCTACCAGGCGATCCCATAATGAACTGGCCTGATATAGTTCAACGCGACATGTCGCTACATGTTGTGTTGCATTAAATAGTACGTTTATCGTGCACTTAATATAAGAAACATGCATCGACATGAAATGCTTAGTCTTAGTTTAACAGGCATTTCAATAACAAGAGTCGCGTATTTTTTCAAAATGTCGAAAACTGAGTATCGAAGTGTCATAAAGTTTCTGTTTAAAGAAGGTTTATCCCCTGCCCAAATAAAAGAACGATTGGATGGCGTGTATAAGGAGTCTGCCCCCTCCTATAGCACAGTGAAAAATTGGGTGAAAGAGTTTCGCCTCGGGAGAGAAACCGTCGAAGACTTTGGCCACGACGGTCGACCTGTGGAAGTGCTCACTCCCGAAACGATTGCTCTTATCGAAGAGGAGAGGAAAAAAGTGAGTGCAAGATGGGTACCGAAACTTCTTTCAGCGGTACAGAGACAGGAAAGAGTGCGCTGCGCTTCGGAGTTTTTGGATCTTTGTGGCGAAAATCCAAAGACTGTGATCGAGCGGCTAGTGACTGGTGATGAAACTATGATCTTGTATTATGATCCACAAAGCAAGCGCGAGTCAATGGAATGGCGTTATAAGGGTGAAAAGCCCCCTAAAAAGGCAAAGGTGCAACAATCGACTAAAAAACTGATGTACACGATATTTTGGGATTTTCGAGGCATTTTGATGGTGGATTTTAAAGAACGTAATACAGTCGTGAACGGCGAATATTATGCTTCTTTAATATATAAATTACGAAACAAGATAAAGGAAAAACGAAGAGGCAAGCTGTCTAAAGGTGTCCTGTTGCTCCATGACAACGCCCCTGTTCATACCGCTGGTGTTTCGAAGGATGCAGTTCGTCAATGCGGGTTCACAGAAGTTCAACATCCACCTTACAGTCCAGACATGGCCCCGTCCGACTATTATTTATTTCCAAATTTAAAGCGGGACTTAAGAGGAAGAAAATTTTCAAGCGATGAAGAGTTGCAGGCGGCCGTCTTCAGTCATTTTGAGGATAAAAAATGTGATTATTTTTATAAAGGTTTAGAGATGTTGATTCACAGATGTCAGAAGTGTGTCAGTATTCATGGTGAATATATTGAAAAATAAAATTGGTTTCGTTTCATTTCCTTCATTGGTTCATAGTTAGGCCAATTCATTATGGGACCGCCTACGTATGTAGTACTATTATTTATTCCGTGCCTTAGCGCAGCACCTGGGAGTATTAATTTTGTGAGTTTTAAAATGAAAATTTTGTGTACTTATTATATTTGTTAAGTTACATAAATGAATTACTTAGCTAAATTTGATATTTTGTGTTTTTTTTTAATCCGATAGCCAGCCGGATAGCTGTTTGTTATCCGGTATCCGTCCGGATAGTAATTTTAGGCCGGATAGGCCGAATACCGGATAGTTACCGGATGTCCGTTTCATCTCTACTCTCAATTAGCAGAAAAAGAAACAAAGTCATAAAAATTGATATATAGGGAAATTTACGTCTCGTCATAAAATGGGTACTTTATTTTGTTGAACTTGAAGTAATAAACGCACAGTCCACCTAATGGTAAGAAACGTAAAGTGCGTTTATGTACCTACAACCAACTTTAAACTAAGAAGGCTACAAGGAAGGCTTTGTTACCTCTAAGGACTAAAATGTGTGAGCTTACACCCTGCTATTATACTGACTATATACCTAGGAATGCCAGATCGAAAGACCAAAATATATGGACAAAATTTTGGGGATGTTGTCAGGAGAATTAAATATCAAAAATATTAAGTTTATTTTTTAAATTAACAGGCTACAAAAAGGAATAGATGTTATTAGATTGAAGACACATAACTAATTTAACAACGCAAAATTTTTAGGGTGCATTAGACTTCACTGAGTCCACCAATTGGATCCTTTGGTAGAATTCATAAGAGATTTAAAATTCAAACAATTTACTTTCAAAGTTTAGTCAAATTGCTATCTCCACTTTCATTTAATCAAAGGGCTGTGATGTGAAGGGAATCTGTTTGTCTGGAATTTAGAGTTTTGTCGGGAGTCTGGAGATCATTAAAATGTCGGGAGTATCTAGACGAATTCCGACCATGTGGCAACCCTAGCTTAACACCAGAATACTGCAGTGCAAACACTGCTATTTAGTAACAGAGATAGTTAAGAGGGTGATACCGATACTACAGTTCTTGCAATTCACGAGTGGGATCTACCTTGGGATGTGGTTCGACATGTACGAGTACATGCACACTGTCACGCTGTGCATGTACTGCAATGGTCGATCGCACTCTAAAGAACTATATCTACCCAGACGGACTCTAACGAGTTCTATCACCTAGTACGGGTATTGAGAGGCTTTTCTTGGTTCTGAAAAGAAATGTTCTCAGGAATCCAGGAAAATCCGCAAAGGCGAGAAAATTTGTTAAGAATTACATATTATTTCACAATCATGAATGTTATCCTTCACTGCCCGGCTGAGAATCAATCAATAATTAAAATAATCGAGAATAAGTTAACATTTTAAAATAATATAATTTTTAGTAGATATTAACTACAGCGCAACCAACATCATACGACATAATTGTAAAAAAAATATGTTGTATTACCTCTTGTTATTTTACAAGCGCTTTTAACGATCGAAAGTTGTTTACGACTTTGTGAAGTAAATATACAATAAAATCCTGAAGGTTGTCTGGTTTTGAAAATGTAAAGTTATTGTAATTTAAACTGTGAAGTTATCTTCAAAAGGTTTTAAGTTTAATACGTTTTGCATATATGTATTTAATCTCTAAAACTTACGGTCATCTTTACCCTTTTATAAGAATTCCGAGAACTTTACGCATAATACTACAGAGCGCATAATAGTACAGAACAAAATTTCAAGTATTTCGACTCTACTTTCAGGGATGAAAGTGCCACATCGCCTCCTGATTCAATATCCGTCAAATTTCTAGCTCTATTGGTTTTACGATACTATGTATGATAAAAATGGTATACGCACAACGGGAGGGAAATTTGACATCGCTACCCGCGTTCTTATCACACAATACCACGCGGTTTGCAATGTCATACTTTCCTACCTCGTTGCATAATATACTATTTTGAACGAAACAGATGATGTAAGATGGAATTATTTTTAAATAACAAATTTGATATAAAAGAGCAATATTTATTAACATTAGGCACAAATTAAAAGCAAGTTACGTAACTACTCAGACATGTGGATGCAACCAATGACTTCTCAGTACGAGTTATTCAAATGGGTTATGTGATCTGAGCAGACGATTGTCATAAACTTAAGGAACGTATTGTAGTGTGCACTACACAGTGCAAGTGTTACAGGAGTCACGTTACTGCTCCGATGCCGCGGGTCAAATCGCGCGGCGCCGGCGCACTGCCACCACACTAACGTTTTAGGTACCAAGAATGAAATGTAAATCGATTCCTGGCGTCTACCTATAATTAATTATCTGTGGTTAATTGAATTGAGAATTGAAAGGATAATGCGTTGTTACTCGTGAGGACTAAGGCAGAAGGCACCTTTTCCAGTAAGAAAGGTCTTTAGTTCTCTACACTCACCGTACCTAACACAGCAGCATTTAGTTTAGCAAAAACTATTTTACGCTGGTATTCTGTGTCCTTCTCCGGTCGAGCCTACCCATTTGTGCTACAACTATACTGTTAATATAGCTGCAGCATGGCTCTACTATTTAAAAAATGTCATATTTTCTGCATTCAGAGATGCAAATAAAGTAATAAGTATGTTTTCAACCAGATGTCAAAAGCTAAGAAAGTCTTAAGGCACATATATACTTAAGAAAATATAAAATGTATTTCCTTCTATTTGTTTTCTTCTCTTTATTCCTTAACATGTAGAATTCAACAGTTATTCAAGGGTTCTCCCGGTACAATTTGCCTTAATCTTTACGCTTAACAAGGGCATTGACGATTGCACTGCCAGACGTCTTGCACCTTCAAACACTGCTGCCGGTCGCCGGCTTGGTTGTTTTGAAATGGTACATCGCCATTTAATGAAAGAAATAATAAATTCTGGGTTTATGGAGTCTATTACGTCGCCACCGCAATACAATGGGATTTATTATAGCATATTGTAATAATGATAATTGATAACGTTCTCCTTGTCAATTTTTGACCATATCTTCTTTCAAATACTTTCGAAAGCCACAACTGTAGAAGAATGTATTGTAATGTTGCAATTGTAAGCGTTAACATTGCGGCTCTCAATATTTTTAATATAAGTAGAGGTGGCAATCGAGCACACAGTCCACCCGATAGTAAATGGAAGCTGTAGCCCACAGATATCTACGTCTATCCTCGATTAAGAATCAGCTGATAAGTTGTCACCCATGAAGACTAACGTAGAATGCCTCGGTACCATAACGAACAGCTTCACGCTGGCATTCTGTGAAAGTGCCACGTGTGGTGGAGCCACGCTGCAGGTATATTAGTTGTAGCACAAATGGGTTGGCTCAACCGGGGTTGGACCACGTTCTCACAGAATACGTAGCGTTTAGAATCGAAGACACCCTTTTTACGGGAAACGGGGCTTTCCATCTTAGTCCTCAGGGGTGACAACGCTGACTGACAACTATGGGGGAGGTTTTGATTATATACCTGTCTATATAATTAAAGGGGGGAGGCTTAGGTTCAGTATTGGTTTTTATAGATTGTAATGGTATATCATATTTTCAAATCAAATCAAATCAAATTAATTTATTTCCATAATACAGGTATAAAAGTTGTTACAAAAAAAAAATGGAATATGTACACTGTATTATTACCTTATGAGGTGTGCAAATACACTACAATATAGACTACGCATTACTAATTTAATAATGGTGCTTCGAAATAAGAATAAGAAAAATAAGAAAAATATTGTCAATAGTTGAGTTGAGTCTATGGTACTAATTGTTGTCATACTAAATACCTTGATGTTATGTAAATATAGTTCATAATACGTACAATCGAATTTAAAATGTCATACAAAATTAAAAGTTTCGATTATAATTTAATACTTGGGGGAGGCCTATGTTCAGCAGTGGACTTGTGAAGGGCTGTAATGATGATGATGATGATAATAATACTAATCTTATCAAATTATTAGATTATTTCAATGTGCCACATAATTCAGGTAAATGTATATTATATTACTATTATTCAATTATAGTTACATTCTAATTTAATATATTAAGTTACAATTAATTAAAACGATTGCTATTAAATTATAATACTTTTATCCTCTAGGTACTCTTTGATATTATAATAACATTTATTAATCAGAAATTTGTGTAATATCGTCTTAAATCGTGAGATAGGCAACTTTCTGATATCATCTGACAGTTTATTGTGTGTTTGTATTTAAATATCTGTAACTAACTCCAGAGTGGCTATTTCTTGTACATAAATCAAAAGTGGATCGGGAAATGACTGTAAGCTTCAAACGGCTACTTAGTACTATACAGCCGAGGCTATAGCAACCAGCTGCTAGTTAACATATATTAACATAACTTACAATGGCCCTATTATGTGTTCCTGAGCCTAAGTTGACACAAGGAAAACGGTCTAAGCTACGCCACGCTGTAATGCTAATCTGCTTTGCCATTATACAACAGTACAGGCTTAAAACGTGTACTTAATGCAGTTTTCTGTATGACAATGTTAAACGGTGCCTATTAATTGTTTCAGTGTAGTATTAAGTACGCGTACATGAAAACCAAAAAAAAAAACTTAATCATTTGGGTGTCCAATTATGACCGCCTATGTTGAATATAGCGCCAATTTTTTGTATCGGTCGTTCAACGTTTTTGTTTCACAGCTGTCATGAACATTGAGGTTAAGCCATGCAAAGAAAAGAAACACGGAGACAATGCATATAAATTGTGACTATCTACCACCGAAATAGTGGGATTTTCACAAAGAGACGGTTCGGATATTTCGTGAAAATTTGGACAGGTTTGAACTGAGCCAAAAACGTGTTAATCAAAATAATTTCATTTCTATTCGCTATCATTCTCGGTGATTGTGACTTGAGTAACGATGTAGTTAATAGCGAATTTTCACTGATGAGATCTTCCACTTTTCCTATTCTTCAACGCCCGTGCCTCCACCACGAGCCACTGTTGGTGTGCATTTTTGACGGCGCAGAGATTGGACGGTTCTCCATCAAGCATGCGACTGGCAACGTGATAAACAACAATAGCGTTCGTTCTCGTGACCACTTCTTCTGGCATCAAATTGCTGAAATGGATTACGAAAACATGTGGTTTTAACAGGACGGCGCAACCTACCACACAGCAAACGAAACAATGAAATTATTGGACTATAAAGAAGTGTGCCCTACTTTACATACATTGATTGACCTGTCATTTGATTCTTTTCTACAGGTCGCATCTACCTACAACTACTGTTGCATAAAATCAATTATGGTTTATAGTAACATAATAACTTATCACATTTTTATTTAGAGGCCAGGGAAAAATGCTATAAAGTAAATAACATTTTCAGATTATAACCTGTCAACTGTACACTATGGTATACTATGGCGTGGAAAGAAAAATAACTTCGACACCATAGTAAAAAACCAGAAAATAGCATATCTGATCATAAAATAATAAGATAAGTAACAAAAACAATTGGTTATTTTGAATATTCATAAATTACATGACTAATAAATAAGATTTTCGTAGTCTGTGAAACGAAATGTGTAAAACCGTTTTTTTTAATATATATTGTCATGGATTCTGGGATTTTAAGTCATTGTTAAACAGCGTAAAATATTAGCTTAAGGCTGTTGTGTTTTCTATGGTGAGTGTAGAGAACCGAAGACCCTTTTTGCTGAAAATGAGGCATTCCCTCACGGGTGACAACGCATCTACATTTTGACCCATAATCGAGGATATTTGATTCATAATCGAGGATAGATGTAGATGTCTATGGGCTACAGCAACCACTTACCATCAGGTGGACTGTGAGCTCGTTTGTCACCATATCCTATAAAAAAAATAACTACTTCGCACATTCAACTAAAACTTTGGTGAGTAGTTGTGCGCCAAATACAGTAGTAAGTAACTAAATACACTCAGACAAAAACTGTACGGTTCCTCCTGCTCTTAATTACATACTTCCTAAAAAAAGTATAATTCCAGCTAGGTATGCCCAGGTCTATGGACCGCCTCTTATTTCTAAAATGGGTTAGTCTGCCGCGCTGCTCGAGTCAATGTTGGCGGATATCACATTCCTTCGCAATATTACTTTTCTTAGACATACCGGTTTTCCACGTTGTTTCCCTTCACCGCCGAACACGTGATAAATATGCATTTAAAATTGTAATTAACAATTTTATTGATGCCGTTGGGTATCAAAACTGTTCCTAAAAGGTAAATAAAACGTTATTTTATACTAATTGTTGTGGAACATCATGAAATTACGAACACTTCAATAAAATGCTTACTGTTGGAATATAGTAAGCGGGTCAAGTTCTCACTAAGCGGCGCCAAAACAACCGCACAGCTGTGTACCTATTTGCGGAAACGAATATCGGATCGCTCTAACACGTCTGCATCGTTTCTGTAGGGTTACCATAAATTTTGAGAGATACCTAGGTCATCTTGAAACAAAGTTTAATATACAGCCAAAGATCAGAATGATTGCTGCTTTAAGAGGGACCTAGACTGCCTCCGGTTAATTTGATTTTCATACATGTTAGAGCCTCGCTGCATCTCTGCGAAACCCTTCTTACAGAAAACGAAACATTCCATGTTCAGGGTTGACAACGCATCTGTAGCCTCTTTTAAATCGGTTACAGGTGTCCATGGGCCACTTATCATGAGGAGGCACTGCAATTGGGCATAAGAAATAGGTAAGAGGATATTACCGTCGCAGACAGATTCCTGGTCAAAAAAAATGTAACCATTAGAAACTATTGGAGGCTAGGTCCGCTGTATTGTCAATCGTTTCACGTCTACAACTACTTACTCTACAACTACCTCCTAACCTAATGTCTAACAACTTGCCTTGACTTTTGGTCAGAGCGGCCAGTCTTAACTAGTCGTTCGCATGGGACAGAATTATAGTGTACAGTGCAGTGAGTGTTGTGCAAACACAAGTGCAGTTTTTCTTCCTTATCTCTCATAGCCCGGCAATCCGACAAGACTAGGGAAAGACAAAGCGCAGGACCAACGGCTTTTCGCGCTTTGAGAGGCACGGCATGAAACACGGCCTAGTGCCTGACTAAGCGGCTTAGAATGGCTTGGGCTTAGAATTTTGTGACAGAAAAACATAATAACTAATTCTGGGTCCGACGCGGGATTGAAAACCATTAAATCAACGAAAAGATCTGTATTATAATAGTATATATTATTATAGGATTATTTTGTTTGAAAATCTGTGGTCGCCAATCCGCTAACCGAGCATAGCATCTATGGCAAAATCCTATGAGCAATCTGTGGGACAGGTTCATGTTCAGCAATGGACTTTTATATTTTAAATATTTTATATAAGCTGTAATGAATGGATAAACGAATATATTATATTCAGCAGCTCATCCGATGGTGACTGACGCCGCCCATGAACATCCGCAACACCAGTCGAATTGCAGAAGCGTTGCCAGCCTTTTAGAAATAAGTAAACTCTTTTATTAAAAGTCCATAAGTCGTATTGATCGGTCCGGAAAAGTAGCCAGTGGTAAAAAATTCAACAGAGAAGTTATACGATGAAGAAAACTCCTAGTAAAACCTACAGTAGTATACCGCCAAGCATCCAGATGGTGAGGATGTTTCTATATGAAATGTTTATTATAGTATTCTATATTATGTGGCAGAAATGTCCTGACTAAAGCGATAGTTTACATGCAAGCCCCAGTTATGCAATGTTCAATGTGGTGACTTCGCGCCACCGCTACTTGTGCCAATTGCCTCGTTTTTCTTCAACGTCTACATTTGAAATATGATACAGAATTTGACTTGCGAAGCGATATCTTTACGTAGGTACTGTTTACATTAAATCTTTCATATATAATGACAAAAGTTTCATAGATATCTAATAAAAAGATAACTTAATTAATTGGAAATTAAATAAAAAAGTTATTTATAATAAACAGCGAATAACCACATGGTTTATAATTATTTTCTTCTACTTCTTCTTCTTCGTCAGCCTATAAAAAATCACTACTGGCCATACGTCTCTCCCACTGTAAGAATAATTTGCCTGAATCGCAATATTCGACAAGAGAAGGCAGTTGCAAAGCCAGATTCCACCTGTACGAGCACACAGTCCACTTGATGGTAAGTGGTTGCTGTGGCCCATAGACATCTACATCTATCCTCAATTACGAATCAAAATACGAATGCGTTGTCACCCGTGAGGACTAAGATGGAATGCCTCGTTTCCAGTAAAAAGGGTTTCCGGTTCTCTCGAAACTGCAGCAGCATACAGAACAGCAGCATTAAGTTACTACTTTACGCTTGTATTCTGTGAGAGCGTGGTCCTTCCCGGGTCGAACCAATCCATTCGTGCTACTACTACTAATATAACTACAGCATGGGTCTACCACATATAAAAGCAGTATAGTACTATTGACACTGCTTCCGTCACCGGTCTGAAATCTTTTTGGTATTTCCCACAGTTGCGTTATACGACACTACGGGAACAAATGGGGTGATAAAATTACTTCGCCACTACCATGTCACATGGTAACCATGGTTTATTCAATATTCTAATGTCTTCGGTCCTTAAAGCAACTGACATAATTAAATGTAAAATATAATACTTACCTTTAATTACATGTACAATTACACAGAAATATGGTAATCCTCTCACTGGTGAAGCTGCTCCCTATTGCTAGTCACGAATTTAGGTACAGATGCAAAACATTTAGGCATCATAGTCACGAATTTAGGTACAGATGCAAAACATTTAGGCAACATAGTCACGAACTTAGGTACAGATGCAAAACATTTAGGCAACATAGTCACGAATTTAGGTACAGATGCAAAATATTTAGGCAACGTAGTCACGAATTTAGGTACAGATGCAAAACATTTAGGCAACATAGTCACGAACTTAGGTACAGATGCAAAACATTTAAGCAACATAGCTACGAATTTAGGTACAGATGCAAAACATTTAGGCATCATAGTCACGAATTTAGGTACAGATGCAAAACATTTAGGCAACATAGGCACGAACTTAGGTACAGATGCAAAACATTTAGGCAACATAGTCACGAATTTAGGTACAGATGCAAAACATTTAGGCAACATAGCCACGAATTTAGGTACAGATGCAAAACATTTAGGCAACATAGTCACGAATTTAGGTACAGATGCAAAACATTTAGGCAACATAGTCACGAATTAGTAGTTAGGTTGTACCAGTTCTGGCGCACTTGTAGTTACGTTGTACCAGTTCTGGCGCACTGAGTCAGAAGGGGTACAAGTACGATGTTCGTCGACTCACGAACCTAAAAAAAAAAAAAAGTTTTTGGCATGCTCTGATCACGAATCTGCGGTCCATTTTTGCGTAGGATGCACGGTTCCGGAGATGTGCAGATCAATTAACTCTTATCAAATTGATATCCGGTGTAGCCTCAACCGTCATTAGCGCTCCATTGTCCTTATCTACTTATCTATTGTTGATCGACTACCGTCATTATCTATTATTCGTCAGCGTGTGGGTCGGCTTATGCTATTGTATTATACTCCTTTGTTCCTATCTACAACACTAATCTGAATCATCAATAAAACACATTACCTAATTTTGTTAAAATTTTTATTTATAAAATACAAAATCTTATTACTTATTATCTATAAAATAGGAGCAAAACATCTCATCCACTAACATATCATTATACAATGTGTTCTCTGTAAATATACTTGTAAAACTATGCATTGAACATCCCTGAAACTTATATAGCAAATACATTAAGCAATATTCGCCACAAACTGAAGTCCTATCAACATTCCAGTTCCATCTTTTACAATTTCGTACAGGTGCCCGTCCATATGAATCAAAATATTCACCGACGTCATTCGAATCGATATATAAAGCTACCCAATGTGACCCTGGTTTATCATCTGTACCCAAATTGCATATTACCTAGTCAGGTCATAAATTCTATCACATGTTTAATATAAAATAATTGAAACGAGTTTATTCATTATGTAACCATTTATATACCAAAATGAACTTAACAAAACATAGATTCTTATGAGACTATAGTTTATTCCAAATGACCTCCGTAATTTTGAATACAGGCCTTCAAACTGCGCGGCCAGTCGTCTATCGCAGCCCGAACGAGGTCCATGTCACATCGGCGGCTGCCTTAATCAAGGATGTCTTGAGTGACTCCAAATTGGGATGAGGCTTTGAGCACGCCTTTTCCTCCAAGTGTTGCCATATCTTGTAATCTAACGGATTCAAATCTGGACTGGTCTTTGTGTCGGATGAAGTCCATTTCACGCGCCGCCAGCCAGTCTTTTTTTTTGTTTTTAAAGAACGTTACCTCCACACTAGGATTTTCTCCTGTATCGTGGGGGCAGTTTACAAACACAAATTTCACAAGGACAAACATCCAAACTCGGAACAATTACTTGTAGGTCGTACAAATACTTGTTCCGTGCGGGATTCGAACCCGCGACCCCCAAGCGCAGCCACTCATTGCTAAGCCACTACGCCATGGAGCTGTCAAAAGTCTTGTGTGCTCTTCGCTCTATGAGCTGACGCCGAATCTTGTTGGAATACCCAGTGCCTGTTATTGAACATGGTATGAGAAACAGGTTACACAAGGTTCGTCAGGACTGTATTTTGATACACAACTGCATTTGTTTTCAAACCTTTCTCACAAAAATGTACCTCTGTTAAGCCCCAATAAGAAACTCCCAACCACACCATGAGCGAGGATGGAAAATGACCCCGTTGGACACGCGGAATACGGTTGCTCGCTTCTTCACTACTGTGTGCGTACACCTTATCATTTTGTTTGTTGTAGCTCTCTTCTACGGTAAAAAATTTTTCATCCGAAAAAAGAATTTCCCGATATTTTTTTCCCGCGTACCGCTTCAACAAAGCGTGGCATCTCTTCAGTCTCAGATCCATTAGACGAGCATTCAAACGATGTTCTGTTTTTCTTCGATATGCCCGAAGCCCTAAGTCTTCATTTAACGCCGTGGTTCTGCTTAACCCCATCTGAAGGGCCAACAGTTTCTGCTTACGTTTGGGATTTCTTTGAATTCGCACCTTTACAGCTTTTATCACTGCTGGAGTCCTAACAAATCGAGGGCGACCACTTCTTGACTTGTCATCTACACTAGAGTCTTCATTGTATCGTTTGATGGTACGATAAACGAATCTTTTGGTTATATTCAAATTTTTCAGTACATCAAAAAATTTAATTGGCGCGTAATCGCAACTGCAACACGGTCTTTTTTAATTGTCCACTCCATATGTAAAAATGAGTAAAATTCTAAAAAGTATACAGTTTTATTTTCATGAACAATTCGAATTCAATAAACTTTTTTGTGGCTAGCATTCTAAAAGAAAAGTTTTTACTGTGTGACTATACTTATGACCTGACTAGGTATATACGTTGGTACGTGGGTGTACATGGGCAGTCTGTTAGCACCATAAACATTATTTTCTAGACTGGGGTGAATCTTTTTCAGATGTTGTTGTACATCTAGTGTATCCATGATATTACTGCTATTAGTAGATTACTACAGTACAATCTACTCAATGACTAACATAGGAATGATCAATTATGTGATTTCTAAATATTAAATTGCATTTTTTCTGTAATACAAAACGTATTTGAGTCATCAATACACTGAATAAGACGCAACACGAAGAATGTGAGATAAGGTTGTTGACGCATAAAGTTATTATCAATTATACTGTAGAAATTCTTTAGATTAGAGTTATTACTTACTGGTACTATATAAGACCAAGCAACTGCAGTCATGGAGTTAGTGTATGGTCGTTTGACCGCAGTGTATCTATCAATAATACATTTGTGTTACTTTAACGCATCAAAGGCCATAGACGTATGTGTTTAATCTATTGACAAACTTACTTTTCTTTCTGTTATTTTTTACGTGTGTACGATTTTGAACGACAGGCCTGTTGGTCTAGTGGTTAGTGACCCTGACTGTTATGCCGGAGGTCGTGGGTTCGATTCCCACCCAGGACAAATGTTTGTGTGATGAGCACGATCATTTGTTCTGTGTCTGGGTGTAATTTATCTATAATATTTATGTATTTAGAAATATATAAGTATGTTTATCAGTTGTCTAGTACCCAAGCTAAGCTCTGCTTAGCTTGGGACTAGATGGCGTTGTGTGATAGTTGTGGAATATTATTATTATTATTATTATTTAGTGTTAACAAATTATATTTAAATATTTTGTGTGTGTATATGATTAAGCCGTGGTAGCTCAGATGGTTAGCGCAAGCTGTAAATTTTACAGTACGTAACGCGGGTTCGATCCCCGCCGACACCAATAAAATTGTTAATTGCAATTTTAAGTGTTTATTCTATTGACACACTTACTTTTCTTTCTGTTATTTTCTTACGTGTGTATGATTTAGTGTTAACAAATTATATTTAAATATTGTGTGTGCATATGATTAAGCCGTGGTAGCTCAGATGGTTAGCGCAAGCTGTAAATTTTACAGTACGTAACGCGGGTTCGATCCCCGCCGACACCACTTAAATTGTTAATTGCAATTTTAAGTGTTTATTCTATTGACACACTTACTTTTCTTTCTATTATTTTCTTACGTGTGTATGATTTAGTGTTAACAAATTATATTTAAATATTGTGTGTGTATATGATTAAGCCGTGGTAGCTCAGATGGTTAGCGCAAGCTGTAAATTTCACAGTACGCGACCCAGGTTCGAACCCCGCCGACACCACTTAAATTGTTAATTGCAATTTTAAGTGCTGATTTACCACGTGCTCGGCGGTGAAGGAAAACATCGTGATGAAACCTGCATGTCTGAGAAAATTTCGAAGGCATGTGAAGTTCGCCAACACGCATTGAGACCGCGCCGCGGACATTTCCTAGCCATAAATACAAAGACAATAGCAGAAAGTAAAAAGTTAAAAAATACTTTTTTAACAATGACAGTCATTAGTTGATCATTAGTGAATGTGATTCTGTTTCCTTAAATTACAGGAAGAAAAGAGCAGAAGGAAGAAATGGGATGATGGGAAGTAATGAAGAATGAATTGTTATGTGAAGTTTGTTGGAACAAACATATTTTAGTCACGTGTAAATACTTTTAACATTTTGGTTTAAAATGACACAAAATCTAAAAAATATTACATACATCATCGACATGGACGGATTTTACATTACATATCCTCATAAACATTTTCAATGTAGAGAAATGGCTATTCTAGACGTAAATCTATCTAATAAAAATGATTCGTTTATCGATCATTATTTGTTTCGGCGAAGTTATGCTTTCAATTATTTGTCGCCAAAAGACAAAAAAACTGTTCGTTATTGTGAAATACACGTGCACGGCATTCCATATTTTGATGTGATCGAAGAATTAAAATGTGTACAAACAAGAGAACATCATTCCCATATTAAATTGGTATATTAAAAATTTGTGCAAAGACGAAGTGATCGCATACAAAGGTGGTTCAACAGAAAAACAATTTTTAAAAATGTTGACGACGAATGATAGAATTTTTAATATTGAAGAATACAAATGTCCAAAATACAATGATTTGGTAAATGTCATAAATTTAAACAAACGTTATGTGTGTGATAATCATATATTTGCAAAAAATAATCACAAAATTTTACATTGTTCTTGTGACGAAGTGTGGGTTTTTTACAAGTGGTTATTATTGCTTGAAAATAAAATTTTAAATTAATCATAAATTTTGTTTGATTTCCAAAAAACATTAGTTATAGTATACTATATAATACAAAATTGGTTCAACAGAAAAACAATTTTTAAAAATGTTGACGACGAATGATAGAATTTTTAATATTGAAGAATACAAATGTCCAAAATACAATGATTTGGTAAATGTCAAAAATTTAAACAAACGTTATGTATGTAATAATCATATATTTGCAAAAAATAATCACAAAATTTTACATTGTTCTTGTGACGAAGTGTGGGTTTTTTACAAGTGGTTATTACTTGAAAATAAAACTTTAAATTAATCATAAATTTTGTTTCATTTCCCAAAAACATTAGTTATAGTATACTATATAATACAAAATTGGTTCAACAGAAAAACAATTTTTAAAAATGTTGACGACGAATGATAAAATTTTTAATATTGAAGAATACAAATGTCCAAAATACAATGATTTGGTAAATGTCATAAATTTAAACAAACGTTATGTGTGTAGTAATCATATATTTGCAAAAAATAACCACAAAATTTTACATTGTTCTTGTGACGAAGTGTGGGTTTTTTACAAGTGGTTATTGCTTGAAAATAAAATTTTAAATTAATCATAAATTTTGTTTGATTTCCCAAAAATATTAGTTGTAGTATACTATATAATACAAAATTGGTTCAACAGAAAAACAATTTTTAAAAATGTTGACGACGAATTATAGAATTTTGAATATTGAAGAATAGAAATGTCCAAAATACAATGATTTGGTAAATGTCATAAATTTAAACAAACGTTATGTGTGTAATAATCATAAATTTGCAAAAAATAATCACAAAATTTTGTATTATATAGTATACTATAACTAATGTTTTTGGGAAATCAAACAAAATTAATGTATAATTTAAAATTTTATTTTCAAGCAATAACCACTTGTAGGAAACCCACACTCGTCACAAGAACAATGTAAAATTTTGTGATTATTTTTTGCAAATATATGATTATTACACACATAACGTTTGTTTAAATTTATGACATTTACCAAATCATTGTATTTTGGACATTTGTATTCTTCAATATTAAAAATTCTATCATTCGTCGTCAACATTTTTAAAAATTGTTTTTCTGTTGAACCAATTTTGTATTATATAGTATACTATAACTAATGTTTTTGGGAAATCAAACAAAATTTATGATTAATTTAAAATTTTATTTTCAAGCAATAACCACTTGTAAAAACCCACACTTCGTCACAAGAACAATGTAAAATTTTGTGATTATTTTTTGCAAATATATGATTATTACACACACAACGTTTGTTTAAATTTATGACATTTACCAAATCATTGTATTTTGGACATTTGTATTCTTCAATATTAAAAATTCTATCATTCGTCGTCAACATTTTTAAAAATTGTTTTTCTGTTGAACCAATTTTGTATTATATAGTATGCTACAACTAATGTTTTTGGGAAATGAAACAAAATTTATGATTAATTTAAAATTTTATTTTCAAGTAATAACCACTTGTAAAAAACCCACACTTCGTCACAAGAACAATGTAAAATTTTGTGATTATTTTTTGCAAATATATGATTATTACATACATAACGTTTGTTTAAATTTTTGACATTTACCAAATCATTGTATTTTGGACATTTGTATTCTTCAATATTAAAAATTCTATCATTCGTCGTCAACATTTTTAAAAATTGTTTTTCTGTCGAACCAATTTTGTATTATATAGTATACTATAACTAATGTTTTTGGGAAATGAAACAAAATTTATGATTAATTTAAAATTTTATTTTCAAGCAATAATAACCACTTGTAAAAAACCCACACTTCGTCACAAGAACAATGTAAAATTTTGTGATTATTTTTTGCAAATATATGATTATCACACACATAACGTTTGTTTAAATTTATGACATTTACCAAATCATTGTATTTTGGACATTTGTATTCTTCAATATTAAAAATTCTATCATTCGTCGTCAACATTTTTAAAAATTGTTTTTCTGTTGAACCACCTTTGTATGCGATCACTTCGTCTTTGCACAAATTTTTAATATACCAATTTAATATGGGAATGATGTTCTCTTGTTTGTACACATTTTAATTCTTCGATCACATCAAAATATGGAATGCCGTGCACGTGTATTTCACAATAACGAACAGTTTTTTTGTCTTTTGGCGACAAATAATTGAAAGCATAACTTCGCCGAAACAAATAATGATCGATAAACGAATCATTTTTATTAGATAGATTTACGTCTAGAATAGCCATTTCTCTACATTGAAAATGTTTATGAGGATATGTAATGTAAAATCCGTCCATGTCGATGATGTATGTAATATTTTTTAGATTTTGTGTCATTTTAAACCAAAATGTTAAAAGTATTTACACGTGACTAAAATATGTTTGTTCCAACAAACTTCACATAACAATTCATTCTTCATTACTTCCCATCATCCCATTTCTTCCTTCTGCTCTTTTCTTCCTGTAATTTAAGGAAACAGAATCACATTCACTAATGATCAACTAATGACTGTCATTGTTAAAAAAGTATTTTTTAACTTTTTACTTTCTGCTATTGTCTTTGTATTTATGGCTAGGAAATGTCCGCGGCGCGGTCTCAATGCGTGTTGGCGAACTTCACATGCCTTCGAAATTTTCTCAGACATGCAGGTTTCATCACGATGTTTTCCTTCACCGCCGAGCACGTGGTAAATCAGCACTTAAAATTGCAATTAACAATTTAAGTGGTGTCGGCGGGGTTCGAACCTGGGTCGCGTACTGTGAAATTTACAGCTTGCGCTAACCATCTGAGCTACCACGGCTTAATCATATACACACACACAATATTTAAATATAATTTGTTAACACTAAATCATACACACGTAAGAAAATAATAGAAAGAAAAGTAAGTGTGTCAATAGAATAAACACTTAAAATTGCAATTAACAATTTAAGTGGTGTCGGCGGGGATCGAACCCGCGTTACGTACTGTAAAATTTACAGCTTGCGCTAACCATCTGAGCTACCACGGCTTAATCATATGCACACACAATATTTAAATATAATTTGTTAACACTAAATCATACACACGTAAGAAAATAACAGAAAGAAAAGTAAGTGTGTCAATAGAATAAACACTTAAAATTGCAATTAACAATTTTATTGGTGTCGGCGGGGATCGAACCCGCGTTACGTACTGTAAAATTTACAGCTTGCGCTAACCATCTGAGCTACCACGGCTTAATCATATACACACACAAAATATTTAAATATAATTTGTTAACACTAAATAATAATAATAATAATAATAATATTCCACGACCATCACACAACGCCATCTAGTCCCAAGCTAAGCAGAGCTTGTGTTATGGGTACTAGACAACTGATAAACATACTTATATATTTCTAAATACATAAATATTATAGATAAATTACACCCAGACACAGAACAAATGATCGTGCTCATCACACAAACATTTGTCCTGGGTGGGAATCGAACCCACGACCTCCGGCATAACAGTCAGGGTCACTAACCACTAGACCAACAGGCCTGTCGTTCAAAATCATACACACGTAAAAAATAACAGAAAGAAAAGTAAGTTTGTCAATAGATTAAACACTTACGTCTATGGCCTTTGATGCGTTGAAGTAACACAAATGTATTATTGATAGATACACTGCGGTCAAACGACCATACACTAACTCCATGACTGCAGTTGCTTGGTCTTATATAGTACCAGTAAGTAATAATTCTAATCTAAAGAATTTCTACAGTATAATTGATAATAACTTTATGCGTCAACAACCTTATCTCACATTCTTCGTGTTGCGTCTTATTCAGTGTATTGATGACTCAAATACGTTTTGTATTACAGAAAAAATGCAATTTAATATTTAGAAATCACATAATTGATCATTCCTATGTTAGTCATTGAGTAGATTGTACTGTAGTAATCTACTAATAGCAGTAATATCATGGATACACTAGATGTACAACAACATCTGAAAAAGATTCACCCCAGTCTAGAAAATAATGTTTATGGTGCTAACAGACTGCCCATGTACACCCACGTACCAACGTATATACCTAGTCAGGTCATAAGTATAGTCACACAGTAAAAACTTTTCTTTTAGAATGCTAGCCACAAAAAAGTTTATTGAATTCGAATTGTTCATGAAAATAAAACTGTATACTTTTTAGAATTTTACTCATTTTTACATATGGAGTGGACAATTAAAAAAGACCGTGTTGCAGTTGCGATTACGCGCCAATTAAATTTTTTGATATACTGAAAAATTTGAATATAACCAAAAGATTCGTTTATCGTACCATCAAACGATACAATGAAGACTCTAGTGTAGATGACAGGTCAAGAAGTGGTCGCCCTCGATTTGTTAGGACTCCAGCAGTGATAAAAGCTGTAAAGGTGCGAATTCAAAGAAATCCCAAACGTAAGCAGAAACTGTTGGCCCTTCAGATGGGGTTAAGCAGAACCACGGCGTTAAATGAAGACTTAGGGCTTCGGGCATATCGAAGAAAAACAGAACATCGTTTGAATGCTCGTCTAATGGATCTGAGACTGAAGAGATGCCACGCTTTGTTGAAGCGGTACGCGGGAAAAAAATATCGGGAAATTCTTTTTTCGGATGAAAAAATTTTTACCGTTGAAGAGAGCTACAACAAACAAAATGATAAGGTGTACGCACACAGTAGTGAAGAAGCGAGCAACCATATTCCGCGTGTCCAACGGGGTCATTTTCCATCCTCGCTCATGGTGTGGTTGGGAGTTTCTTATTGGGGCTTAACAGAGGTACATTTTTGTGAGAAAGGTTTAAAAACGAATGCAGTTGTGTATCAAAATACAGTCCTGACGAACCTTGTGTAACCTGTTTCTCATACCATGTTCAATAACAGGCACTGGGTATTCCAACAAGATTCGGCGTCAGCTCATAGAGCGAAGAGCACACAAGACTTTTGACAGCTCCATGGCGTAGTGGCTTAGCAATGAGTGGCTGCGCTTGGGGGTCGCGGGTTCGAATCCCGCACGGAACAAGTATTTGTACGACCTACAAGTAATTGTTCCGAGTTTGGATGTTTGTCCTTGTGAAATTTGTGTTTGTTAACTGCCCCCACGATACAGGAGAAAAACCTAGTGTGGAGGTAACGTTCTTTAAAAACAAAAAAAAAAGACTGGCTGGCGGCGCGTGAAATCGACTTCATCCGACACAAAGACCAGTCCAGATTTGAATCCGTTAGATTACAAGATATGGCAACACTTGGAGGAAAAGGCGTGCTCAAAGCCTCATCCCAATTTGGAGTCACTCAAGACATCCTTGATTAAGGCAGCCGCCGATGTGACATGGACCTCGTTCGGGCTGCGATAGACGACTGGCCGCGCAGTTTGAAGGCCTGTATTCAAAATTACGGAGGTCATTTGGAATAAACTATAGTGTCATAAGAATCTATGTTTTGTTAAGTTCATTTTGGTATATAAATGGTTACATAATGAATAAACTCGTTTCAATTATTTTATATTAAACATGTGATAGAATTTATGACCTGACTAGGTAATATGCAATTTGGGTACAGATGATAAACCAGGGTCACATTGGGTAGCTTTATATATCGATTCGAATGACGTCGGTGAATATTTTGATTCATATGGACGGGCACCTGTACGAAATTGTAAAAGATGGAACTGGAATGTTGATAGGACTTCAGTTTGTGGCGAATATTGCTTAATGTATTTGCTATATAAGTTTCAGGGATGTTCAATGCATAGTTTTACAAGTATATTTACAGAGAACACATTGTATAACGATATGTTAGTGGATGAGATGTCTCGCTCCTATTTTATAGATAATAAGTAATAAGATTTTGTATTTTATAAATAAAAATTTTAACAAAATTAGGTAATGTGTTTTATTGTAGATTCAGATTAGTGTTGTAGATAGGAACAAAGGAGTATAATACAATAGCATAAGCCGACCCACACGCTGCGAATAATAGATAATGACGGTAGTCAATCGACAATAGATAAGTAGATAAGAACAATGGAGCGCTAATGACGGTGGAGGCTCGAAGCGGATATCAATTAGATAAGAGTTAATTGATCTGCACATCTCCGGAACCGTGCATCCTACGCAAAAATGGACCGCAGATTCGTGATCAGAGCATGCCAAAACCTTTTTTTTTTTTTTTTTTTAGGATCGTGAGTCGACGAACATCGTACTTGTACCCCTTCTGACTCAGTGCGCCAGAACTGGTACAACGTAACTACAAGTGCGCCAGAACTGGTACAACCTAACTACTCGAATTTAGTTACAGATGCAAAACATTTAGGCAACATAGTCACGAATTTAGGTACAGATGCAAAACATTTAGGCAACATAGCCACGAATTTAGGTACAGATGCAAAACATTTATGCAACATCGGAATATTAAGTAACTAAGAAAACTATGCATTTGCAATTGAGCAATACTTAATCAATGATAGATGTTGGTACGTATGGATACAAAACCCCGTTATCTTCAAGTCTAATTAACTCTAATGATGGGTTTTCAACTTCGTAGAGCCACGTTGCAGCAACACGAACGAGTTGCCTTTACCAGAGAAGTAAACTCATCTATCATATAGCTCATATAGCTCATATCACTGCGATATTTCGTGTAGTCAGTGCCGAGAACTGGAGATTTGTTTAACTGTTAACAAGCTAAGATGTTTTGTAACAAGGCATTCCATCTCAGTCTCCAGGGGTGATGACATTAGCAATTTGATACTCAATCGAAGATCTATGAGTCACAGCCTCCACTTACCATCAAGTGATCTGTATCTATATTAGTTTTTTCCGTTTACTTCTACAAAAAAATTTGGAGTGTGTAAGTAGGCACTCGTTTGTCAACGTTTTAAATATTTGAATATAATTGTATTAATTTATTCAGAACAAAAATTTCGATAGGGAGGATTATAATCAAAAGGAAAGATGTAATATTTCAATTTGTGATATCAAACGTTTTACTCTACCTATATCAAACACATTACGCAGTTAACAACAAACGAGTTTCATTACTATATTTTAACAACATTTCAGAATCAAATTGGAGGTACATACTACTTATTTGAATATCATCGTTATAAGTCCACTACACCTGAACATGGGCCTTCGCCTTAGATTGCCTCTTAATCTTAACATAATATAAATGGCACTGCATGAGTTTTAATTACTTTGAGTCGTTATTGAAAAGATGCTGCTGCTTATCTTCTGTTATATATGTATCTTATGATATTCTCTTACACCCTGCCACGCTGCAGCTATATTATGGTTGAAGCACGGATGGGTCGACTCGACCGGAGAAGGGCCACGCTCTCACATAATACCAGCGTAAAACAGCAGCATAATATTGCTGTGTTTCATATAGTGCGTGTAGAGATTTGGAGGCCCTTTTTTATTGGAAACGAGGCATTCCATCTTAGTCCTCAGGCGTGACAACTCTCTGCCTTTTGTTTTCTTAATCGAGGTTAAATGTAAATGAAATGTAGGATAAATGGGCCACAACATCCACTTACTATCAGGTGTACTATGTGCTCGTTTGTCACCAGTATTCTATAAAAACATACAGTGAATATACAAATCTATTATAAATACATTTGAAACAGGATATTCGAATACCATAAATTAGTCAAATGATAACAAAAAGAGATTAAGTAGTAAAACAACATGATAAGAATCTCTAGAGAATTTTTGTCGTTAACTGTTTATTATTCAACATAGTACCTACACGAGGAGATCAAATGGGCAAATGTCAAACCGCATACCGCACGATGACGTCAGAGATACAAACTGAGAACACTTCGGCATAACAAGACGTTTATTGTTATCGGACATCTAAACTGCTGTAACTCAATAAGAATATTAAGAGTTAAAAAAGAGCGACATTAGAATTTATAATTAGAACCACTCAAAATTATTTCATAGGTAGTATTCATTATTACTATTGTTTATTCTTAATTTTATTGATAATGTTTCTTTTTGTCTTTTTGCGCCTGCGTACTTTTCTTATACGTGGTCAAAGATGTTTTATAGGTAAAAACATCTTTGTACGTGGTAGAGCCACACAACAGCTATATTACGGTTGTAGGCTGTAGCACGAATGAGTCGGCTCGATCGTGGTAGGACCACGCTCTCAAAGAATACCAGCGTAAAATAGCAGCTCAATGCTGCTATTTTACATAATGGTAGTGTGTGAGTTTTGGTTTAATGTG
Organism: Parnassius smintheus behrii; assembly: GCA_036936625.1. Lineage (NCBI taxonomy): Eukaryota > Metazoa > Arthropoda > Insecta > Lepidoptera > Papilionidae > Parnassius > Parnassius smintheus. The sequence goes on from JAUPFT010000018.1 coordinate 17,416,964, forward strand.
AGTTTTGGTATGTATAGAGAATCATAAACCCTTTATACTGGAAACGACGCATACTGTCTTAGTCTTCAGGGGTGATTATCTGATAATACATCTGTATTTTTATTCTTAATAGAGGATAAATGTAAATGTCTGTGGGCCACAGCATCCAGTTACCATCAGGGGAACTGAATGCCCGTTTGTCCACCAAACTCTATAATAAAAATTATTGCGTCCGGGATTGACTGGGAGATGCCAAAAAGTATTAATTCCGACCTTTATTTACCCTGTATTACGCGGTAAAGCCACTAAAACTGCAACTACATTATAGTTGAAGCTCGAATGGGTCGACTCGACCAGGGTCATAGGTTACGAATTTATTAGTAAAATAATAGTCTCAATGAAAATAATGCAGTCAATGGATTATTGAAGCTTAGTCTTTGATTACAAACAGGTATATAATCAAAGAGCTTAGTTATTCATGTCACTGCTTTGGATATGATTGGATTTTGCGTGGTAAAGCCATGCTTCAGCTATATTAGTGTAGTTGTAGCACGAATGGGTCTGCTAGACCGGGGAAGGACCACACTCTCACAGAATACCAACGCAAAATAGTCGGTCAATGCTGCAGTGTTCCGTATGGCGAGTGTGGAGAACCGGAGACCCTTTTTACAGTAAACGGGCATTTCATCTTAGTCCTCACGAGTGTTAACGCGTTTGCATTTTGGTTTTTAATCGAGTAAAATGTAGATTTTTAGGGTAATAGCATCCACTTACTATAATTTGCACTGTGAGCTCATTTGTTATCCCATTCTATAAAAAAGGTGATAGCAATAAATCACGAATAAATAAGAATATAGTAAATTATAGACAGACTTATCTGCATGCAGCCTACTCTGTTCATTTTTCTAAACAAGCTACGTGACTACCTTGCCTTGTAACTTTAAAAAAAATATATGTATTATGTAAATCACCTCAACTAATATATCGAAATGAGTCTAATAACACATCAACAACGACCTTGCGAAGTAACTGTTTTTTTGTAGCAAACTCGGAATAACCCAGAATAGTTATGTAAATGATAAGCATTTTGCTGCGATCTTGACATGACAGCTGATATTGGTGAGTGAATAATGTTTACATTTATTAATCAAATTAAATTCAAAAGTAACAAATATACCTAGATTGATTAAGAGTATAAAAAAGTATTACACGGACTGTACAGTATTTTATCAGACCCGTTATCAGATGATGCCAAAAAATTTTATGTGTGAGTGAATAAGAGATTAAGTGATTAATAAGCTTATTTGTAAGAATTTATCCTATTTAAGAACTTGTTGTAACTACCAGGGCGTCATAATCACATCAGCGTCGAAGCTCCTTTTCGAAGAATAAAAAAAATCTTACATGATAGATAATGATATTAATCCCCAAAAGTGATAACGTATCTGTACTTTTTTTTATTTGAAGATAGAGGTGTCCATGGATTACAGTAGCCTGCCATCAGATTTATACAAACATCGAAATGTGTCATAAATATATATGTAGTTAAAATTCATTCTTTGTTACGAATACCTTCAGTATTCATAAACAATGGATACCTAGATTCGATGCAATAAATTTTCGTTTTGTATGTGATGCAAACTCTAAAGAAAGGAGGTTGTTTGTCAGTTTAGCTATTTTTTTAATTTAGCTATTTTATATATAAAATAGTTTAGTTTAGCTATTTTTTTAATTTACCATTAGAGTATATTTTATTATTTGAAATTGGTTTATATATTTAATAATCCAGTATTTAATTACCTTACATTCCAAACCTTTTGTTGTAAAGAAAAAATATATTAATGATATACACAGACTCTGTATAACCAGCTGGTGGCCTTGCAGAGAATGACCGGCGAAAATCTCGGTCAACAACTGAGGACGAACACACCCGGAACTGTTAAATTATAAAGTGCCATTATACCTATAAAAAAGTCTTTTTTTTTCTCATTCTTAACAAGCGCCTTTAACTTTGAACACGTGGTCGAAAACGCACGTAAATCGAGAACCTGATTTGAATTGGATCTCCTATTACCTTTTGATTGTGTTCAGAATCTTGGTATTCAGAATTTTCTGATATCATTAGATTTCGGACATTAGTCAATTAGTCAGCTTTCATTATTATTAGACAAATTAGTAAAACAAATTCCTCTGTTTACGATACTTAAAGATTTGCGTTTTGAAATATATCCATCTTATTTCGCTGTATTTATAACGTAATAGAATTTTGTTTTCCATTGTATATATTAATTATTAATATATCTAATACTCAATCATTAATATATATATATACACTCATCGGCACGGAAACTTGGCCAAGCGGTTATCTCGCGATAGCAAAAGCTTTAAGTGTTTCTGATGAATGTTTGTTATGCAAGTATGTCAAAAAATGTTTACCCTCAAGTTCAAGAGGGTAATTCATTATGTTTAAGTGCACCATGACGAATTCTTTAATTTTTAGTTGAATCGGGTCATTTGAGCGACTAAGTTCACATTTTAAATTTGTGTGTTGTGAAAAGTTTACTGTAAGGTTATTCAATTATTGTGATCTTGTGTCTTAATTAAATAACTAAAGGTGCTTTAAAGCCAATAAAAATGCCATTAACACCAGCACAAGTTGCACAAGCAGTAGCATTAATTGACCAAGGGCTGACACAGCGTGAAGTTGCTATTGTGCTTAACGTACCACGGTCCTCAATGCAGTATTCACTGAAACGATACCAGGAGACAGGCCGCTACACCCGCAGGCCAGGCAGTGGGGGCGTAAGGTGCACATCGGCCCGGGACGATCGTTTTATTGTTATGGAGATTTTGAGAAACCGCTACCTGACCGCTGTTGAGATACGCCAGCGGCTCCAAATCGCAAGAGGCGTTAATGTTAGTGAGCGTACGGTGAGAAGACGAATGGAGGAAGTGAATTTAAAAGCTCATAGACCAGCACGAGGTCCAGAACTTCTCAGACAGCACCGAGTAGCCCGACTTCAGTTCGCAAGAGAACATGTCAATTGGACCCACGAGCAATGGGCTAGAGTGTTGTTCACAGATGAGTGTCGAATAGCTTTACGTGCTCCAGACGGTCGAGAACGAGTGTGGAGAAAAAGAGGAGAGAGGTTTCTACCCATTACCACCACCCAAACTGTGAGTTTCCATGGAGGCTCAATAATGGTATGGGGAGGTGTAAGTTCCGACGCACGTACAGAGTTGGTCATCGTCGATAATCGGCTTACAGCTACTCGATACATCGAGGAAGTTCTTCAGGAGCACGTAATGCCTTATTCGGGATTCATTGGACACGACCAATTCCTCCTCATGCACGATAATGCACGCCCGCACGTCGCACATTGTGTAGAGGAATATCTGGAAGAGGTTGGAATACAAAAATTACAGTGGCCAGCTCGTAGCCCGGACTTAAATCCAATTGAGCATGTATGGGGTATGCTCAAAAGAAAGATAAAGTCCAGCTCCAAACCGCCACAAACTCTAAATGAGCTCCGAAATGCAGCGCTGGCCGCTTGGGACAGCATACCGCAAGTTGATGTCAGAAACATCATTCAAAGCATGCCAGATCGAATGCAAGCGGTTATCAGGGCTAGAGGAGGAAACACCCGATATTAAAACTGATAGACAATAAAGAAACAGACTTAATTTTTAACTTTGTAGTGTTTTTAAAGTGACAATGGAAAGATGTTAATTTTAGTGAAAACATGTTATCTTGAAAAGAAAAATTTCGGTGAAGTAAACATTAAATTTCTATGTTCTAAAACCATTAGAGACACTTATTGAATGCATCTACCCTTAATTTACTGTTAAAAAAACGTTTCAGTGCAAATAATCAGCAAATTCACGAGTGGCCAAGTTTCCGTGCCGGTGAGTGTGTTTATATATATATATATATGGATATATATATATATATGTGTATGTATATATATATATATATAATACATAAAACTACTAGTCCTTCATCATCAGCCCGTTAAAGCCCATTGCTAGACATGTACCTCTCCCGTTGCAGGTATAATAGAAGGGATTGAATCAATCACGTATTCTTATAGTATAACTCTTTGTGCTTAATAAAATTTTAATAAAATAAAATTTTATAAGTTTTTATAGATAGACCTTGCATATTTTCTAGAACCATTTTTGTAAAAGTAATAAATTTGCAAATAGTTCACTTTATGGTAAAAATGGTTATAACAGTTTGGGGATAACTTGGTTACAGGTAGTTGTATCAACTTAAAACAAAGGAAGCGACAGATACATTGTCACCCTCAGGGATGTATTGCCTCACAGTCCATAATTGTACTGTTTATCTTATTACACATCCTTAAATCGATACATAGGAGTTAATACTGTTGTTTAATCGCATAAGTGAGTAAAAGGGGGGTCCCGATACAAAAGCATTCATTAGAGCCCTTTCGCCTAGATAATATCTAGTTACATATTTTGATTTTAGTTAATCGTCACTGTCAGCAAGCACATGCTCGTTTCATAAATAATTTAAAATCGAAAGTGTTACCATCCCTGAAGACTAAAATAAAAACGCCTTCCATAATTTTACATTATAAGTTATACAACCATGTATTATCGACTTAAGAGACTCCACAACGCCATATAAATATCGTTCGTGGGTGTCGTAAGAGGCGACAGAGAAAAATAAAACCACAGCTGGGCAGCCGGGTCTACTTGATAACAACTCGAAAAGAACAAAAAACTGCGCGTGCCAGCCCGCCTGCAAAGCGTGGCTATCCGACCTATAGGGCAATCCGGGGAAGCTTGGTCAGCAATAGTCTTTGATAGATTGTAATGGATAAATAAATAATGTTTTCATAGCATTGGGTGACAAACGAGCACACAGTCCACCTGATGGTTAGGGAATACTGTGCCTGTGTCCCATAGACATCCACATTTGTCTTCAACTAAGGATCAAAATGAAAATGCGTTGTCACCTCTGAGGACTAAGATGGAATGCCTCGATTCCAGTAAAATGTGTCACCGGTTTTCTACACTCACCATACGAAATAAGCTGCTATTTTATGCTTGTATTTTGTGATGGTACAACTATAATATAGAGCTGTAGCGTGGCTCTACCACGTAAAAACTGCCATAATAGTATAATGTAGTAAATTAAAATGAATGCCAAAAAATTATTAACGACTAGTTTAAATATTTTTAATATGCCTAGCATTGAGGCATGAAATCATATCTGCTATCTCATGAGATATACATATCTTTACCAGATTTCGATAATTTCTTTATGAACGCCTACATCATAGATAACCTACATCCAAACAGACAATCTTACACATTCCTAATATAATAATTTAAAATTTTATGTGATTTAAGTAAAGTAGGTCCACTTTAAAAAAAACGTAATGTGTATTTTGAAATCACTAAGCTAATTACAAGTTACACATTTCGCCGTCGCAATAATAAAAATAAGCAAGCGCATATTTAAGTGGCTTTGACACATTTAGAGCTGTCAACAATTTGTTTGACATCTGTCGGGATTATGGCTGCGTAAAATTTGATATTTACGACAAAATATATTGAATTTTAAACGGCTTACAGACGGTGACAGGAGTGATTGTTGAGGATTATGAGAAATAAAGTTTTACGGACAAAAGAAATATTTAGTTTTCCGAATCTGCTACCTATTGTAAAGGATAATTTGTGTTTAGCAACCTAATCAACGTCATTAGCCCTAAATGAATAAAGAGTCGGTCTTTTCTACTCATTAGCCCATTGCCCTCAAAATTTCCAATAGTCAAACCTCGTTTTCAGTAAAACGGGTTTCCGGATCTCTACACTCACCATACGAAACACAGCTGCTATTTTACGCTGGTGTCCTGTGAGAGCGTGGTGCTTCCTCGGTCGAACCGACCCAATCGTGCTACAACCATAATATCGCTGCAGCGTGACTCTGCCACGTATATATGGGAAGGTTTTAGCATAATTGCACAAGCAGTTGGCAGATTAGATATTTTTTGTACTTTTGACACTGAACGGCAGGGCTCTAGCATTTCTTTTTAAAACTGTTTTAAATTTGTTTTATCAAAAGCAGTACGATTGTGTAACTTTAGTGGGAATCGAGGTTGGCATATTCCTAAAGTTCTTTCCCGTGGGTATTGCAAGTGGCGATCGAGGGAACCATACCAAATCAGGAGATTGACAGAAGCGTCTTACCGCCTGCCAAGCAGCGGGACTACGGCAAATATTCCCCTTCTGAGACAATTTATGGAGAGGTCTATGTTCAGCCCTGGGTTTAGATTGTCTGTAACGGTAAGACTCAGGAATTTAGAAGTTATCCTCATTCAAAACTTCTGCACGTACAGACGGGCTTCGCCAAGTTTCAGAATCCTTGCAGCAAATACTTTTTCGTTACTCCGTTTCCCATTTCATATTTTAGGTGGGCTTGAATTATTTTGATAATTAGAAGGCGGCTAGTCTTGACAACTTGATGTTATATAAGTGTAAATGGTAAGGAACTGTTCGGAACAAAATGGTTTAAACAAATATGTTTTAGGTTGGTTTGAAAAACATTTGCTACACCACAAAAATACACGGCATGACAGAACAAAGTCATTTTATTTAAAAAATGTACTATGTAACTTAAGACCCAGTTATATAAAATTAATTTTTCACGCGACGACGGACGGATTGGCGATCGCAATAAGTATAGGATTTCTCGCACAATTGTCGGTGCTTCCGTGCTCCCCGTCGCCAACACATCAGTATTAAAATACTAATTTTAATATATCACCATCAGCAGTCCACCTGACAGTACCTAAGTGGATGCCATGGCAAAATAGACATGCGTTATCACCCCTGAGGACTAAGACGGCATACATGAATGCGCGTAAAAAGATTCTCCGGTTTTGTATAGTTACCACACGAAACACATAATATTATTTTACGGTGGTATTCTATGGGGGCATGGCTTTTTCCTTTCTCAGTCGGGCCAACCCATTAGTGCTACAACCAATGTATATTCGCTTCCTCCATGGTCTACACTATACCTACTATACCCCCTTTCGTTTGATCGTTACGTTCTGGGACATACTGTATAGTTGCAGCATGACTCTAACAGGTAAAAATCAAAAAATGAGGACATGAAATTATTCTCGTATTTCTCATAGTTGCCATTACGACACACAACGGAATGAAACGTTTTGATGGTTTTTGATACGCCATCACCACACGAAAATTAAATTAGTGGAACTAAACCACAAAACGATCATTGTTTCCCAGACCTTGTTAACAAACTAAAAGAACTTATAATTTTAACAACCTCTACAACATATTTTCGAAATCTCAAACCAACCACTACTCAAGGCAAATCGCAAAACAAAGGGTTATTCAAAGAACACTCATAAAGTTTTTATAAGCATAAATGTTAATGTGCCAACTAACAATCAGCCTGTCCTAGTATCCGAATGAGAGGAAACCTCGTAATTAGAACTCGGCTATAAAATAACCATCAAACTTAACCAAGACGAGTGTGTAGATCCCCAAGCTATCCAACAATTTGCATCATTTCCCTTAATATTCAGATAATAAAGTTCAAAATTGGATGCACATACATTTATTTAACGCAAAACGTAAGATAGTACGAGTGGAAAGTCCAACCGCTCCATAAATTACGTTTTGTATGACAGGAGCACGTTGTTGCATGAGTTTTTACGAGCGAATACATGGGCGATATGATTAACTCAGTAAATACTCTAAGGTCGTCAGGTGTTTTTTGTATCGAACGGTTATGAGTATTATTTCAAATCCGTCACAGTCACAGGGCTGTGTTTAACAATAAATGTCATGATGGATGACAAGATGGATTTTCATCGCTACCATCCATTACGGCTTACAAAATTCCGTTGCTGAACATGGGCCTCCTCCATAGATTGTCTCTAGAGGTAGTGTTACCATATGGAAAATTAAAAGGCCCTGATAAATAACCTGATATTCATAGAAAAATCATGACATTTTACAAATGAAGGTAATTAACAAACGTGAAAAAATTAATAAATCAATTGGTAATGTACACTCTCATGATATATCTACGTAGCAGGTTCCACCCCTCTCACGCAAAAAAAAACCTTTCTATGGTTTATTTGAGAATCGAAAAAGTCTGACATTTCCAAAAGCCAACCGCAATCCTGACGAGAGCCCAAAAGTCCTGTCATGTCAGGACAAATCGTATCGTATCGGGTATCCTCCACTAGATGGAGTACAACCTGGTAAGACATGAAGAAAGTAGATGGATGCAGGTGGCACAGGACCGTGCTTTGTGACAAAGGGTTGTAATGATGATGATAGTGGTATTACTATATAAGGAGGAAATTTGTATAATTTAAATAAAAAGGTCACTTCACATACAAAACACAGCAATCTTAAGCTATAATTTTACACTAGGACTAGGATTCTCTGAGTACGTGCTACATTTAAGGTCTAAACAACCCATTCTGTCCACAGCTATAATTTGCACTACGTTTTTGTTCATTTCTTTTCGTTTATAAGTGGCTTATAGGCAAATTTTTACCTACTGTACAGCATTGAGAACCCTCCGGCTCTTTCAAATTCCTTTGTTATTTTCAATGATATATTTGAAAGATAAAGAATACATTATTTTTACTACTCTATGCCAGCGCTTCACCACAATGCCACCTGATGGTAAACGGTGATGTAGTCTAAGATGGTGAAGCGCACTGACTTATCAAAAGCCTATTCACTTTGCCTTGAAGACACCCACATTGTGATCGGATGGAAAGACAGATGCTGGCAATTTATTCCATTCCTTAGCTGTACGCATGATGAACGACGTAGCAAACCGTTTGGTTCGAATGCGTGGTAAGTCAACAACGAAAGTGTGGAGACTGACAGAAATACATATTTGATATTTTTATTTTCGAATGAAACTTTCATGAATAAACATGAAAACACACATACGTACATTTTATGCAAAAAAAAAACAAAACTAAAATAATGGGAAATTTCCCTGAAACTAAGAAAATTTCACTGAAAATTGGTACCTGCTCTAATGAAAGTTGACATTCATTAAAATTTTTATTTAATGCTAGCTGAATTATTTAAATAAAATTTAAAACGTTCATTTCTTATTTCTCAGATATACAGGTCTCCTCACGATGTTTTCCTTCTCCACCGAGCACGTGGTAAATCAGCACTTAAAATGGAGAAGATAACAAGGTTACAATATTAGACTTTTAAGTACGTAGGTAAAAAGTCTAGACCAAACACATAATTCTAGTTTTTATTTCACATCGATCGGTGCACTATTACCGAAGTTATAAGCGTGGAAAGTACGTTACGTACATTTCTAAAATCTCGCCCGTGCCCGCGAGTAGCGCGTGACGTCATTCGTTCCATGCGGCCGCGCCGCCATACCGTTCCAGCGCGCCGATCATATTACGTTTGTAGTAATATTTCGTGGGGGAGCTGTTTGCCCTCGTTCGCTCTGGTGTTTTTAAGTACTTAATGATGGAAGAAGGGTTTCAAAAGGGTCAATCTGACAACCTTGCAATAGTCCGTGACATGATGGTGGTGGAATATTTTCTAAGAAACAAAGATTTTGTCGCGGCTGAAATACGCGGAGTCAAAATGACAAGGTAGGTATAAGAATAAGATAATATTTTCATAACCTAGGTACCCATTATTATTTCTGGGTTTATTATTTTTTTTAATATTCTGGGTTTCATTTGTTAATGATAAGAATAGGTTCAGCCTCTCGGTCTCGTCTGTTAGGTGGTTGATTTCAGCCAGTAAAAAATTAGAATTAAATTTATTTAAACACGCCATTAAAACAAGGTCGCATTTCGCGGCTAAATTCGTTTATTTCTTTATCTTTCTCTGTGGAATAAGACCGTGACTATGTTCATTATGAACTTGGTTGTATGATGTACGTTACTACTAGTAACTTCTATAGAAAAAATAAAAAGAATCTTGTCATTGTCATTGAAGTTCCGTCGATTTCGTTGAATAAAAGTGTGATAATTTTGCTTTTAAAATTGTGAATTACATAAACATCTTTTTTAAGTTTGAGGCGACCACCAACTAGTTTGTACTTCACGTAGTTTTCCATATCGTTTTCGACCTAGAACAAAATACAAACTTATTTAAAGTCTATAAAAAAATAAAGAACCTCGTAATTTGTATTCCATCAATATTAAAATATGTACCAACTATGTAATATATAAAAATACGACAACACGAAAAAAAATTTAAGTGCTCCACTTCATAATCAAACTTATTCCATTATTTGCGGCCCGCAAAGTATGAAAGTTGAACAGCTCTGCGTGTGTGTTTAGTTTTTGCTCGAAATATCGTAAAAATATAAAAAAGTTTGTTAACATATTCCATATTTTAACCTTTATATGCATTATAAACATTTTAAAATTTACTGCAAACATAAGTAGGTATCAAAACTTACGAACTCAAGACAGGTCATTGACTTATCTACATTACATAGGTACTTTACCCAAGTTTGGATGTTTATTTACAATGAAGTAGTTTTAGTTAAATATGTAGGTATTAGGTATTGTTTCTTCTTGAAATTATAATGATCATTAAGCGTGGAAAGGTTTAATGAATCGTTAGTTACTTAAACTCTGCGACTCGAGTAGGTACCTACATGCCTAATAAAAAGCATTTACTAGCAATAACCAAGACCTATCATGTGAAGCTTATTATTATTTGAATACTTACATCGAAATGATCCTCACAACAACATGCTACCGTGTTCGGTCCTAAAGGATGTGCTCTTCTCATAACATTTGTCCATTTTATACCGATGGTAGGGTTTCTAGGCACATTAAAAAACAACTTTTCAGGTGTTTTTGTGCCCGTATTTTTACATTGAGGCACAGCACAATATTTAGTAGATGGTGTCATGTTCTACTATAATGTTTCTTTTTAAAAATAGATAGATAGATCCGCATGCGACGGGCACATTCGAGTAAATGTTTTGATTTTCTAAGTGCGCGTCGGATCGCTCGCACGAAGATGGAACTTATGACGTCATCAACGATGTCGCGCTCGGCCCGCGGCTTAGATTGAAAATGTTAACTTTGCGCCTTTATATCTCGGTCAGTTTTGAAGATAGAAAAAATTTAAAAACACAGTTATTCTCATAAATTTTTGTAGAATTTTTTGGCATATAAAACGAAAAATGGTTATCTTTTCCATTGCAATTAACAATTTTATTGGCAACAGTGGTGATCGAACCCGGTTTGCTCGCCTACTGTGAAATTTACAGCGAACGCTAACCATCTGAGCTACCACGATTTTGAAGACATGTACAGTTCGCCAACACGCATAGGGGCAGTGCGGCGGATAATTCCTTGTCCTAAAACCTTCTCAAAAATTAACGGAGGCCTGTGCCCAGAAGTGGAATGTATATAGGCTGTAACTTTATCTTTTGAATGTTCACTTTAGTTCAGCTAAACAAGAAGCTTCGTTTTCATTCATCGGTGATGAGTTATGACACTGGTAATTTATCAGTGAGTTATCAATATTTACTACTTTTCTAAATTATTTTTGTTAACAGTAATAAAATCTTAATGATTCGTTCGCGTAAGTATAAGACGCGAACAATACACATTGAAATAATACTAGTTTTTACGGATTTTATCGCGTATATTTAACTATAAATACCCGACGTTTCGAGCGCTTTACAGCACCCATGGTCATGGGGGGGACTGAGATGTTCAACGTCCAGATGTCATAGTTAACAGCGGTTATCATAGATAAAAATTTTACTTTCTAGATCGGAACAAAAGTTTTTAAAGAATCTATAATCATCTAATAATTTGTTAAAAAGAATGATTAAAACTACTTTTACGGATTTTATCGCGTTTATTTTTACTTTTTATTTTTAATTCCCGACGTTTCGGGCGCTTTCCAGCACCCATGGTCACGGGGGACTCCATGGGTGCTGGAAAGCGCCCGAAACGTCGGGAATTAAAAATAAAAAGTAAAAATAAACGCGATAAAATCCGTAAAAGTAGTTTTAATCATATGTAGTGTTCGCGTAAATATAAGAAATCATTTGTTAAAAAGAAATTTAATTTATTTGTTATTTTTAACCAGTGGCAAATTGTGATGCAAAAAGGCCAAAATCTCAGCCATTTCTGGTTGAAGTCGATTTCTTTTTGTTTCGTAGATACTTGATATTCCCTGCCTCAGAAAAAGTCTCTTACTATACACAGAACTGGCGCCGCAGCAAAGGAAAACTTTGGCTAAACGGGGTATTTGAATTTATCATCGGATAGGAATCGGTTGGGCCGATTAATTAGCTAATTGGCCAATCGGCCAAAGTACTAACTCTAATATATATATATATATATATATATATATATATATATATATATATATATATATATATATATATATATATATATATATATATATATATATATATACATATATATATACATAATCATCATTACAGCCCTTCACAAGTCCACTGCTGAACATAGGCCTCCCCCAAGGTATGCCACAAAGCACGGTCCTGAGCCACCTGCATCCATCGACTTCCTGCAAGTCTTACCAGGACGTCACTCCATCTAGTGGGGTGTCGCCCCATACTTCGCCTACCGGTATGAGGCTGCCACTCGAGAACCCTTCCTCCCCAATGGTTGTCGGTTCTTCGAGCTATATGGCCGGCCGTTGCCACTTCAGCTTACTAATCCGTTGGGCTATATCAGTCACTCTGGTTCTACTGCGGATATCCTCATTTATAAGTTTATCACGCGGAGAAACTCCGAGCATAGCCCTATCCATAACTCGCTGAGCGACTTTGAGCGTCCTCATACGGCCAGCATTGAAGGACCACGTCTCGGTTCCGTAAGTAATCACTGGCAAAATGCACTGGTTGGTACAACTCAGTTTTCAGGTTTTGAGGTATACCTGACGAGAAGATGCGTCGTAATTTCTCGAACGCTGCCCAGCCGAGTTGAATCCGCCGATTGACCTCTCGGTCGAAGTTGGATTTACCTAGTCGGACTATTTGTCCCAGGTAAACGTACTCGTCAAAAACTTCGAGCATAGTGCTCCCAACAACTACCAGAGAAACTCCGACCACAGCCCTCTCCATAGCTCGTTGAGCGACCTTCAGCGTCCTCATACGGCCAGCAGTGAAGGACCATGTCTCAGATCCGTAAGTCATCACTGGCAACACGCACTGGTTGAACACTTTAGTTTTCAGAGATTGAGGTATACCTGACGAGAAGATGTCTCGTAATTTCCCGAACGCTGCCCAGCCGAGTTGAATCCGTGGATTGACCTCTCGGTCGAAGTTGGACTTACCTAGTCGGACTATTTGTCCCAGGTAAACGTACTCGTCAACAACTTCGAGCATAGTGCTCTCAACAACTACCGGCATAGGTGTGACATGGACATTAAACATGGTCTTTGTTTTGTCCATGTTCATCTTAAGACCTATCCGTTGGGAAAGACTTTTGAGGTCATTGAGCATAGTGCTAAGGTCCTCCAGCGATTCTGCCATAAGGACTATATCGTCGGCAAATCGAAGGTGAATGATGTACACGCCATTGATGTTAATACCATATCCTTTCCAGTCCAGTAACTTGAAAACGTCTTCCAACGCAGCGGTAAAGAGTTTCGGGGATATAACGTCACCCTGTCTTACACCTCAACTTCAACTTCGACGTCAACTTGGCACCGCTGAAGGGACTGTAGCACCGCCCAAATTTCGACGGAATCGAAGGCTTTCTCATAGTCCACATACGCCTGGCAAAGTGGCAGATTGTATTCTTCGGTCTTCTGTACAATCTGCCGCAGGGTATGTATGTGGTCTATGGTGTTGAAGCCTTTTCGGAAACCGGCTTGTTCGGGAGGCTGGAAGTCGTCGAGTCTGCGTGCGAGACGATTCGTAATGACTCTCGAAAACAGCACGTAGACGCGGCTTTTTTTTGCTCCCAAAACAAATATGGGCAACCCTCCGGAAAGCGGGGGAGGGAGGCGGTGAATGCTCATAGCATACCACGCAGCCGGCTGCGTGGTTATGTGGAGACTTTTACCCACTAAACACCGCCTTTATGGATTGGCTTACCAATCTGACGAGAGATCTCTAAGCCGTATACAAACGCGACCCTCCTTGGCAGAAAGGAGGGCGCAAACGGCGAAAAGCCGCTTAGAAGTGTGCCTAACTAAGGCAGATTAAGGGATGTGTTGTGTAGGCTCGGCCTGAGCCGCCAGGAGGCAGTTCAGGTCAGCCGAAAGCTTGTTGGGGGGTCCGAGAGAGAGTTTCTCGGTCTGCGCACACTATAGCGAGTGTGGATAGGGGCTGCATAAGCAGCTGTCTCACGAATGAGATGATTTGGGTGGGATTCTGAGGCTTTGAAAAATCTCTCAGGGAGTGATTTAAGGAACTGCTGGATTGTTGGGAGCTCTAAGTCTCGGTGTACGTCGGCATTACGGACATAATAGGGCGAGTTAGTGGCTTTACGACAGAATAGATTTTGAACTATTTGAAGTTCATTTATAGCTTTGGGCTTAGCATTTGCGAAAATGGGGGCCGCGTAGGTCATGACAGGTCGTATGCAGACCTTATATAGGGTTCGCTTGTTGCGGAGGGACATTTTACTGTGTCTGCTCAACATGCTGTTGAGCCTACCCATGTAAAATCGTGCGGTGCGAGTAACCTTCTTGATGTAGGGTTCGAAAGTGAGCCTTGCATCAAGGGTGACGCCTAAATATTTGGCTGTAGTTTGCCATGGGACGGGGGTTCCTAACATCCGGATTGGCGGAGTGGTGGTGAGACGGCGTCGTTTATATTCGAAGCAAACGGCGGAGCTCTTCTCCGGGTTTATGTCGATACGCCATTTTTGGAACCAAGCTCCTATGTCGTTAACTGACTTTTGGATCTTGTTCCGAAACTGTGGCAGTGAGTTGCCTTTAGAGTAAAGGGCTGTGTCATCTGCGAAGAGGGCTAGTTTAACACCATTCGACGGGATAGGGATGTCGTTGGTAAATAGTATATATAGGAGGGGGGCAAGCATAGAGCCTTGAGGGACACCGGCTTTGAATTGACAAGTAGAGGATAGCGTGCCTTCGTGTCTAAAACGAAAGGTACGATCCTTCAAATAGGAGGCTACAAGGCAGACGAGGCGGTCAGGGAGGCCTAAGTCGTACAATTTGTGGATAAGGCCCTCATGCCAGACTCTGTCGAATGCCTTGGCAATGTTGAAAAAGACCGCGATGGTCTTTTGACGACGAAGATAAAAACCGCTGAGGATATATTCCACTATTCGGTGAACTTGCTGGGGGTAGACGCGGCTCAGAAGGGAAATAGGTCTGTACTTCTTCAAGAGAGCGTTGTCGCCTTTCTTAAAGAACAAGACCACCGCACTTCTGCTCCTCGCCTCCGGAGTAGTGCCACCATGCAGGACGGAATTGAAGAGCTTCTGAAGGACTTCAAGTACCGGTGTTCCACCCGCTTTCAGAAGCTCCGCTGTAATTCCATCGTCACCTGGGGCCCTGCCGTTTTTAAGGTGCTGGAGAGTCATTCTAATCTCGCTCAGACTGACGTTCGGGATATCATCGGAATAGTGTCGGGTAAAACTTGCTCTTGGATCGTTACTCACACTTGCGTGTGGCTCCAACGATGATGTGTACAGCTGCCCATAGAACCTCTCAATCTCACTCAAAATCTCAGGTGTCCCGGAAACGATGCTGCCATACTCAGTCTTCAGCTTTGACAGTTGGCTCCTTCTGGCAGACAGATCTCTAGCAAAGATTTTGGAGTCCTGGTTCTGCTCGATCGCTTCTATATATACGATACAAGTAGTATTAAAGTTGCGTAAGTCTCGCCGCATGCATTTGGAGATCTGTCTGTTCAGTTGCCTGTATGCTATCAAATCTGTTGACGATTGCAGCCTCATCTCCCGTCTAACAGCCATGAGATTAAGAGTGTGATCGGAGAGTTTTTGTGTTCTTCTGCGGCGGGTCTTGCAGAACTTAGCTCCGACCGCATGGACAGTTTCCACAAGCTTGTCATTCATATCGTCCACCGCATTGCAATCTTCTAGGCACTGAAAGCGGTTACGTCACTCGAGCTGAAAGGTTTCGGGATTCTGGATTAGAGCACAAGGGGGACGGAGCGTTGACTTCATTAGACGAGACCTCTACAACTTAACGTTTAGGTTCAGTGTGCCTCTAACCATTCGGTGATCGCTGCCGGTTTTCACCCTTGCGATCACTGAGACATCACTGAACAGTTGGCGCCTGTTCGTCATAATGAAGTCAATCTCATTTTTTGTCGAACCGTCGGGGCTCGACCAGGTCTACTTCCTGTGGGGCCGCTTCTGGAAGAAAGAGTTCATCATAAAGAGTCCCTCTTTCTCCATAAAGTCAGCCAGCTGCTGGCCCCTACGGTTCCGTTGCCCTACTCCAAATTTCCCTAACTTCAGCTCACCGCCTTCTCTTGTGCCTAGTTTTGCGTTGAAGTCTCTTATCGACACCGTGTAGTGGGTTTTGGAGGAATGCATGGCTCTGGAAATATCCTCATACATTTCCTCCACCTCCTCATCGGGATGTGCCGAGGTTGGTGCATAGACCTGTATGACCTTCAGCGAATACCGTTTGGTGATTCTGAGTAACAGGAACGTGACCCTTGTCGACGCACTCCCAATCTTTACAACGTTGTTGACGAGAGACTTGTGGACGATAAATCCGACACCTCCTTGGGACAGATGGTCGCCCTCCCGGTGATAGAACAAGTTGCCGGACTCGAGGATTACCGTGTCCTCCCTCTCTCTTCGGACCTCAGATAATCCAATAATATGCCAGCGCAACTTGTCTACCTCTTCTTCCAGCTCCAGTATCTTCCCGTCAGTCCTCAGGGTGCGTGCGTTATACGTTGCCAGGTTGAGACGTCGTAGGTGGCAACCGAACCTCCACCAGAGATTCTTAGCACCCCCTGCCCCACCGTTACCATGGTCGCCACCGTAGCCAGGAATAGCGGGGCCGCCGGGGACTGGAGGCCGTTTGTTTGCGTCGTTGCTCATGGGGGGCTCATATTTGCCATAGTTGCCACGCTTGGCGAGCGACAACCGCAGTTTTTTACTATGTTATTGTTTTTATTAGGAAGATGCTGCTGCCCATCTTCTTTCTGTGTCCCTCTGTCGCCTCTTACGACACCCACGGGAAGATATGGGGTAGTGGATATTTTCAACCGCCACTACACGGCCAAATATACGTAGCCCTCGGAAATTCAAAATTCACGATACTTTCTGAACAGACCTCGTAAATATATATATAGTACCTGGATGACCGAGCAAATTATATTTTTTGATCTTACTGACATAATAGAAAAAACTGAACTGGTTATTAGAATAAAAAATCATGAGTTCAATTAAATTTTCGTATTTTAAAAAAAAAAATACTAAAAAGGGCTCGAAATAATAGATTTTCTCACAAAAGAAAGGAACTTGAAAAAAAAGGAAGAAAAGTCAAACCGTAGACAGGACAGGACTGGTTCGCGACCAGGAAACTACGATTTCGCGACGGGCCGATATCCACTTGAGCTATTACGATCATTAATAGGTAGTCAAATTTACCTTCTTATATTGTAGCAGTTTTTCATTGCCTGAAAACACGGACAAAACGACATTTTCTAAAAATGAATCCCAGCTAGATCGATTTATTGCCCCCGAAACCCTCTGGACACTAAATTTTATGAAATTCGTTGGAGCCGTTTCCGAGTTTCCGATTATATATATTTATATATAAACAAGAATTGCTCGTTTAAATATATAGGATATTAGTGGGACACCACTGACTGACTCATCACGATATCTGTAAAGCTACACACCCGGTTGGCTTGAAATGTAGTATATTTAGTACATTTTGCAATGTAGACTAGACTAGACTAATGTAGCTCACCAACAATGATTTTACGAAAGTCCTATCAGTAAAAAAGAATTTGATATTTTAGATGGACTGGGTTCCGTGGTAAAATATTATCGTGCGCCCAGCGAAGCCTGCGGGTATCAGCTAGTAAATTATAACCATCATAATAGGCTTTTTTAGCGTCTTCGATAATTAATTAACGAAAGCGCTCTAACAATATTTATAGATGAATAAATAAATACTTTATATTTTATATATTTCGTTATAAGTAAGTTAGTGGCCGGATTTTTTATCTCAGATAGTTTATAAGAAAATACCCACATTATCGCGACTTCGGTCTCATCGTTGCAGCCATTGTTCATAGCGTACATGTTCATTAAAAGTTGTTGTCGTTTTGTTTGATTATAAACAACAATGTAGCGTCATGTATTTTATGTTGTTGGTATTTTAATATTTTATGTGGCACTATATCTGTGTTTATAGCTTGTACAAAACAATAAGATTCTTTCTATGTATTGTTTAATATTTTAAGCGTTTTCGAAGAGGTAGACTAATGATATTTTATAGGGTTTTATACAGTTACGCCATGTCCGTCCACCCGTCCGTGGTTTTACTCAGAAACCCAAGGTGATACAAATCTGTAATTTGACATAATAACCTCGAAACTCTTCACTGCTGGATCGAAAGACGTTTGGCAACTGGACTGAAAATGATACAGGGGCCATCTAGGATATGATCGCAAACTGCAGACTTTGCGATCATATCCTAGATGGCCCCAACCATTACATCAGATTTGATAGACCACAAATCCTCGCGAAAGAACACCGATTCCTACCAAGGATGATACGTGAGGCTATTGAAATTAAAAAACATCCTAATTTCAATGGAGAAGGAGGCTTGGTATTACCACCTGCTTGGGATCCTATAATTAATAAAATTAAAACTAAACCCAAGCATACCACGGCAAGACTTCAAACCACAGTTAGTTCATTCTGCGTAGATCGGACCAAAGACAATAATTAAAAAAGCTGAAGGTACTCCGGGTTAACTTTGACATCGGGACGTCAGTCACCTCAGTCCCCCGTGACCATGGGTGCTGGAAAGCACCCGAAACGTCGGGTATTAAAAATAAAATAAATAAAACGCGAAAAAATCCGTAAAAGTAGTTTTAATCGATCTCTCAAGTTATTTCATTCAATTCTCTCGTCAATTCTAATAATTCGAAAGTATTGCTGCGATGCTGTTGTGGTAGATCTGTATCCCACACGAAACTTTTATTCCTATGATCTACAAATGATTTATCTATAATATTGGTGTATGTGCTAATTATGTATGGAAACGTTACTGTAGAAAAATCACAAAGGAATATGTTTCGCTCTCAACAGTTTCTCAGGCAATAAACAGATGCGTTTTGATGCTTATCCACTCGGGTTAAAAGTATCTTTGTAATTGTACATTACGTAAAGTAACATTTTAATTCCGGCGTGAATAAACAAAGTATGTAGACGGGCGCGGCCGCAGCGTACGGACACGTGCGATGGTCACGACCAGCCGCCGGCTGGGAGGACGTCACGAGTTCCGGCTATCACGACTCCTCAACACCGATATATGTTGTACTATAGATACAAACACATAATGTGTTTTTGCCCAATAGGTCATAAATTGAAATTTTGGCGCGGACAGTGAACTTTTTTTATCTGTCTTAGACGCGATTTTTTCGGTTCGTATACAGCCAACAAGTGATAAAAATTAACAATTTTGCGTGTAAAAATATAGTTAAACATAATTTTTTTACAGAATAAGCGTGACAAACGAGCTCACAGTCCACCTGATGGTAAGTGTATTCTGTGGCCAATAGACCTTAGAGATCAAAACGCAGATGCGTTATCACCACTGATGAATAAGATGGAATGCCTCATTTCCAGTAAAAAAGGGCCTCCAGATCTCTACAATCACCATACGGAATACAGCAGTATTAAGCTACTATTTTACGCTGGTATTCTATGAGAGCGTGGTTCCCCGGTCGAGCCAATCCATTCGTGCTACAACCATAATAGAGCTGCAGCGTGGCTCTACAATACAAAAAAGTGAGGAGACACAATGAGCACAAAGTCTAATGCTAAGTGGTGCACTGTGGCCTATTGACACTCTACATACGTCCTCGATAAAGAATCAAAATGCAGACGCGTTATCACACCTAAAGTTAAGGAGTATTCGGTATTCGTCACTCAACACATAAAATCCGGGAGAATTATTCTGCTATTGGACTCTAGTAATTCGTAAGAGCATGGTTTTTCCCCAGACAAGCCGAACACATTCGTGCTGCAATCATTATACGAGGTGTGTTCAAAAAGTAAGGTGACTTTATATTTTTATGAAAAACTATTTATTTATTCATCAATATTTATGTTGTCCCCTTCAAAGTAATCCCCCTCAGATATAATACACTTGTGCCAACGCTTTTTCCAATCGTCAAAGCATTTCTGATAATCACTTTCTGGTAAAGCCTTCAGCTCTTTCAGCGATGCAGTTTTTATCTCTTCAATCGTTGCAAATCTTCGTCTTTTCATAGGTCTCTTCAGTTTTGGGAACAGGAAAAAGTCACATGGGGCCAAATCCGGTGAATATGGTGGCTGAGGCATGATTGTAGTGTTGTTTTTGGTCAAAAAACCTCTCACAAGCAACGATGAGTGAGCAGGTGCATTATCGTGATGCAAAAACCATGAATTGTTTACCCACAATTCGGGACGTTTTTTACGTATTGCTTCTCGCAAATGGCGCATAACTTCAAGGTAATACTCCTTATTGACCGTACGACCTTGTGGCAAGAACTCATGATGTACCACACCCGTACAGTCGAAGAAAACTGTAAGCAAAACCTTCACATTTGATCGAACTTGGCGTGCTTTTTTTGGTCTTGGTGATTCAGTGTGCTTCCACTGGGACGATTGAGTCTTAGTTTCGACGTCATAACCGTATACTCATGTTTCGTCACATGTTATGACCCTTTTGAGCAAATCTGGGTCGTTGTTGACATCATCCAATAGCTCTTGAGCGATTGTCATGCGACGGTTCTTTTGTACGTTGCAGCATGGGCCTATTACTTAATAAAGTGTTTTAAGTTTCTTAAAAAAAAGTGAATTTAAAACTCAATGTTTAGAAACAATGTAATGCAGTGCAGAGTAACTCAGGTAATTATGTTAGAAGTACATTCTACGACTAAGAAAAATGTCTGGGTAAGTAAACGTGGAACTTACTCTGTATACGATATTACGAAGACGTTGTGGACTTCACATTATACAGTGTAATGACTTCATTAATAGACTGAGTTCATTAATAGCATTTTTCCATACACTAATTAACAAACTATAATTTTGTATAAGTGAAATATCTCAGGTATTTACGTGAGAAACGTTATTCGACGAAGGTCAATGTCAAGGTAAGTGAAAATAGAGCCTACACCATATTCGTACGCAGTGACATGACACACTAAGCTTTAATAATCCATTGACTGCTTTATTTTCATTAATACCGTTATTTTAATAATAAATTCGTAACCATGAATATAAGCAACATACATACGTGCTTTGTGGTACTTCGATAGCAAAATCAAGATTTTAAAATATACAATAGCAAACTTATAAATATTATTATTTACTAGTTGTCCAATTTCTTTCCTTGATCGCAAGAGGCGTCTCTGGTAAAGCCGAACCACGAATCCTTCTATAGCGGTATAACCGTCTCAATTACATCAGACGTAAAATACCCGCCCAATGAAGTGGATTAATATCAAAGTTGAGAGACATATTATAGCACTGCTATAGCTAACCTGTCTGTTAAGTCTGGCAATATGGCAAATCATAAGAGATAATAGCTAGAAGAAGCCTATGAAGAACAAACTTCACTTCCAGCAGACTTGAATACCAGCGTAAAATTCTATTACCTTTAAACGAGCAATTCTTGTATATATATATAATCGGAATCTCGGAAACGGCTCCAACGATTTTCATAAAATTTTGTGACCAGGGAGTTTCGGGGGCAATAAATCGATCTAACTAGGATTTATTTTTAGAAAATGTCTTTTTGTCCGTGTTTTCGGGCAATGAAAAACTGATACAATTTATGAAGGTAAATTTTGATATTCTGTTAATGGTCGTAATAGCTCAAGTGGATATCGAGCGGTCGCAAAATCGTGCCTTTGTTCGCGTCCTGTCTTCGGTCGAACTTTTTCCTTTTTTTTTTCAAGTTCCCTTCTTTTGTGAGCCCTTTTTTTAGTATTTTTTTAAAATACGAAAAATTTTAATTAAACTAATTGCTTAAAATTTTTTAATTAAAGCCAAGCAAAGCTCGGTCATCCAGGTACTAACAGCTTAATGCTGCTGTATTTCGTATGGCGAGTGTAAAAAAAACCGGAGACCCGTTTCACTGGAAACGAGGCATTGCATCTTAGTCCTCAAGGGTGACAAATCATCTGCATTTTGATTCTTAATCGATGATAAATGTAGATGTCTATGGACCGCAGCATCCACTTACCATCAGGTGGTCTGTGTGCCTGTTAGCCAGCCTTATTCTATAAAAAAAGTCTGTTAAAGTCCGATGAAATAGAAGCCATTACACCTTTCAAGCTATCGTTAAAATACATCTTAACACTGGAAATATTCAGGCAGTTTACTAATCAAATTATATATTTAAACCAAAGTGGATACTTGTAAGTGGATACTGTGGCCTACACGTACATCTATTTTTGATTAAGAATCAAAATTTAAATTTATTGTCATCCCTAAAGACTACGTAATACAAAACAAATCAGTTAACTGCTATTTTACGTTATTTTGTGAAATCGTGGTCCTTCTCCGATCGATCCCCCTTATTCGTGCTGCACCCGTAATATAGCTGCTACGTGGCTATACTACGTTATTTTCTTTACAATTACAGTAAGCTGTAGTAGCTCAGGGGCTGAACTCGCGATCATTTTCATATTATGCGAGTTCGGGTTGAGTTGATCGAACTCGATCCCCTCAGGCACTATTGAAATCGGTAATCGCATTTTTATGTGCTGACCACATGCTCGGCAGTTAAGGAAATTATCGTAAAAGAAGTCTGTTAAATGTAATACTTAGAGCACATGTGAAGTCAGCCAGCAAGCGCTGAGTTAATGAGAGGTGGTCGACTTACCACAGATTTGAACCAAACGGTTTATTTTATCGTTCATCATGCGTACAGCGAAGGAATGGAATAAGTTGCCAGCATATGCCTTTCCATCCGATAACAATGTAGGCGTCTTCAAGGCAACCTTCTACCTTCCCAACAATACTAATACACAAAAATACTAACAGACTTCCAGCGCTATGGTACTAGCACTACAGCATTAGACCATTAGACTATACCCAAGTATCTATTATTCGCTATATGTAATATGACCAGATCTGCGCAGACAGTGCACGAGATTGTGCGCAAGCACAGGTGAACTGTCTATTCCTTCACGCTCATAATCCGATGTAAGTGTGGCCGTGGTAGGAAAACGGGAGATCTCCCGCCAGGCAAGGTGTTCTGCCCGGGGAGCGGCCAACACTCCGTGTGATAGTTTTTTTTTTGCGCCCGAAGCAAATATGGGCAATCCTCCGGAAAGCGGGGGAGTGAGGTTGGGAATGCTCATAGCATACCACGCAGCCGGCTGCGTGGTTATGTGTCGACTTTTACCCAATAAACCCAACCTTTTAGGAATTGGCTTAACGATCTGACTAGAGATCTCTAAGCCGTATACGAACGCGACCCTCCTTGGCAGAAAGGAGGGCGCAATGTGTGATAGTTCGGCGATGTTCTATATATACTGTTTATGATTCGGAATGTTGATAGCGTGATTTAGGCTTCGGTGTATTTCACTTGTGGCGCGACGACAGCGCCGCTATATAAGGGCAATACGACACGTCCGGAGAAATATCAGGCGCAGAACAAACGACCTTACGTACTTTCCGTGGCACACGAATTAAACACCGCCTCCTTCCAGACTTTCGGCTACTGAGAAATTCTTCTTAAACCCAATAACTGATTTTGAATAGGCTTTTGTTAAGTTGGTGCGTTTTACCATCTTCGGCTGAATCACCAATTACCCTCAGGTGGGGTAGCAGTCAAGCGCTGACTTAAATAGTCAAAAATAGAACCGCGCCTGAGACGCATACTGTTGAACTATAACTGTACCTTTTTATTTATTTATTTAACTTCATACAGCCTGTATGACATATAGGCGGACTTAATGCCCGAGGCATTCGCTACCAGTAACTTTATGTGATGTAGAGATAAAAAAGTACCTAAGCGTAGAAGTCGATATATATAGAACTGTAAAAAAATACTAGCTGAACCCAGCAGATGTTTTCCTGCCAGTTAATATTATAGGTTTTTTATTTTTATTTTAGCGCATGCAATTTAATTAATTAATTGCCACGCTGGATTGAAAAAAAAGCAAATAATATCAAACATTTTAAACTTCGTTTGTTTCAATTTTTTTTAAGTTAATAAATATTAATCTTCTCCATTAAAAATACATATATACTAGGAGTTTTTTTACCGTCTGGAAAAAAAGGTGTAACAGGTTTACGGATTTAAAGGACGGATTAGAAGCCTATGGCACTGATATAATTTTTTTACATTAACATATCACGAAATTGAACTATTAGTAAATACTACTAATTTAAAAATAAGCTTTCGGTGATAAAAAAAATAAATACAAAAGTTTTGGACGAAAAAATAAATCAATTAAAAACTATCGAAATTAAAATAATATGCACCCAATTAGTATTTATTGATAGATCAATTTCATAATATTATGTTCATGTAAAACAAATTGTAACATATCAGTGCCATAGGCTTCTATCCCGTTCACCTGTAACACCCAAATTTTTCCGGACGGTAAAAAAATCATCCAGTATATTATCAAATTTTCATGGTGATCAATCAAACAGATTTTGAGTTAAGCGATTTCATATATACAAACATCGTCTTGTATAGGTATATATTTATCTTTACTTTATAGAACGAAAATATATTTATTTACATTTTATATACATGACAACCAGGTAGCATTGATTAAATTTTAGCTGAATTATTATTTATAACGCACACAAATCGATGTTTCAGATTCTGGGCGTTTATATACTTATATTATATGCAATTCACATCATTTTTGATTTTGTTTAAGTTTAAGAGCACTTTAGAATTTCTCCTATATCTTGGAGGTGTTTCATAACCATTATTGAAAGTGAAAAAACATTCAGATCTGTAACAATTATTTAGAGATCTTAGAAACTTTTGTTTCTAGTGAGATTAGAACACGCGGCTTGCAGCGGTGCACAGTGGTAAAACGATGGGTGCGAATGACTTAAAAAGAACTTGTAAGAAATTACCTTACTTCAACGATAGGCCTAAGATCAATGATGAGTTTTCAGTGATGATGGCCTTTGTTAGGACTAATACCATTGTTTCTTCCAATTATAAAAAAATCTATTTGATATAAAACTAGCGAACTATGACTAAACAAAAGTAACTTAACTATAACTTATTCGTGTCGTCAACAATGCTTTTGTGTATTTTTTGTTATAACATTATTAAACAAATGTGGCGCTCATGAATTCATGACGAATCATTATCTCGTAGCAGCCTCGCCACGTCAGAAACCGAGTTGTGGACTACGCACATAATGTTATCAGAATAAAGCATTATTTTACAAGAAGACGTGTTGTTTTGTTAAGGCGGGTTTATGTATTAAGCGTTAAGCTATATTATCTATGAGTAATATACTTAATAAATACTTATTTAAATAAATTATACTTATTAAATAATAAACTCTTTAAATTTAACATAAATAACAGCTCGAAATATTGTGTAATTTTTTTATAGCATTGAGTGACAAACGAGTACACAGTCCACCTGATGGTAAGTGGATTATATGGTCCAAAGACATCTCCATTTATCCTCAATTAAGAATCAAATTGGAGATGGGTTTACACCTCTGAGGACTAAGATGGAATGCCTCGATTTCAGTAAAACGGGTCTCCGCTTCTCTACACTCACCATTCGAAACACAGCAGCATTACGCTGCTGTTTTACGCTGATATTCTGTGAGAGCGTGGTCCTGCCCCGGCATTGAGGTATAAGTACATTATACTTCAATGCGCCCCGGTCGAGCCAACCAATTCGTGCTACAACTATAACCACAGATTAGTAAATAGTTATAACATAGTTGCAGCGTAGCGGCACGTAAACATGTATATTATGAAGTTTAAAATCGCGAATTCGTCTCGAATGAATTACAAGCTAACAGGTTACATGTGCGCCGTAATTGTAAGGATAACGAATTAGTTTAACAGTTTATTGGCAACAAATTAACATAAGAACATTGTATAGCCTTCATTTTAGCCGCCGTCCACGCTAAGGAGAAATCAATTAAATCTATGAATTTTTCTAGGATTAAGAAGGTATAAATATTACTTGGCGGTGCCAGCCAAGCAATTGGAGGATAAAATATCTACTTGCTGTATTCGTACCGTGAATGTGGTAAAAGGTGGTAAAGAGAAACAAAGCGGACGATAGGAGTAGAGTCGTCCTAAAAACAAATGAAGGTAAAAAAACTGTGTGGCAACCCGTCCGCCAAGCGCTGCAACTTTGTCAAATAATATCCTCCAAACGGAAATTCAGTGAAGGTGACCCATGTTAACTTGAGACAGGATTATTCTGCACGAGTGTATGCGCAGACACCGGTGCATTTTCTATTTTCCACTCTCATACTCTGACGGGACGGCAAAGCGACACGACCGGAGAGAGATTAGGCGCAGGAGCAACGGCTTTACGGCAGCATTGAAGCACCGCCAACTTACCGAGTTCGGGCTACTACTAAGAAGTTTTCGATTTTTAAAATCTCAATACCTTATTATTATTTTTTTTTTATAGGATAGGGTGACAAACGAGCACACAGTCCACCTGATGGTAAGTGGTTGCTGTGGCCCATAGACATCTACATCTATCCTCGATTACGAATCAAAATGCAGATGCGTTGTCACCCGTGAGGACTAAGATGGAATGCCTCGTTTCCAGTAAAAAGGGTCTCCGGTTCTCTACACTCACCATACGAAATACAGCAGCATTAAGCTACCATTTCACGCTGGTATTCTGTGAGAGCGTGGTCCTTCCCCGGTCGAGCCGACCCATTCGTGCTACAACTATACTACTAATATAACTGCAACATGGCTCTACCACGAATAAAATTTTAAATTTTTGGCACGGGTCGGGATTCGAGCCCAGGACCAGCAGTCTCGTTTACGACCACTAGCCCAAACAGGCAGGCAGTTTGGCAAATATCCCTCCCCCCTATGATATAATCTATAACCGTATAGGGTCGGTGTAAGAGTATCCACTGCTCCATATCTAGTCCCGAGAGTGTCGTAAGAGGCGACAGAGGGGAGTGGAACAGGAGATGCTCAGCAGCATCTTCCTCAAAACAACTCAAAATAATACACTGTGGTTGCCAATCCGTTTCCTAAGCATGGCAACTCTGGCAACATCCCCCCATGAGGCAATTTATGAGGATGGCCTATGTTCAGCAGTGGCGTTCTGATAGTCTGTAACTGTAAATTATGTTTTTTTTAGAAGAGGGGGCAAACGAGCGTACGGTTCACCTGATTTAAGTGACTACCGCAGCCCATGATCAACCGCAACACCAGGGGAATTGCAGGTGGGTTGCCGGCTCTTTAGAAAGGAGTAAGCTCTTTTCTTGAAGGTCCCCAGGTCCGGGCAAATTTCCGGTGGTAAATTATTCCACAGAGAGGTATTTTCGCAAATAATTATGATTGAGTCAAAATTAATACAATCGTATTTTTGAACAAGCAAATTCAAGATAAAAACATAAATTAATCTATATCAAAATTCCAGTTTCGTTAGTGGTGTCATTGGGTGTCATAGTCCTATACTGTTCGATAAAAGGAGGTGCATATTTTCGTGGTGTCGCCTTAATGCCTTAGTAGGTACTATAGTCAGCCAAATCTATGAAATACCTTTTGACATTTCACATTAATCACTCCGCAATAACTTTGCACAAGCGTACTCACACGATTTAAAATAACCTTTTACGTAAATCTGAAGAATTATGACGTTATATATATTTCAATACATCGCCTATAGTTTTTATCACTAATTTAAATTCGAATCTTTCAAACAAAGCAAGATATTAAAAAAAATATCCACTATCACCTTTTTTTACCTGACGTCGCTCCAATGATATGTCACTATGTACCTTACCGTAGTGTTTGGATGAAAAAAATTCATTGTTATGCGAATAATCGGCAAAAGTATTAAAATAATCGGTAAAAATATTAAAATAATCGAATCATTATTTTTTTATGTATGATTTGTTTGACTAAAGTTTTATTTTTAAAATTCCTTAAATTACATGAATCCTGAATAAAATAAGTTTCTTTTTTAACTTTGTCAACGTATATACATACGTATGTACATATACAAGGCCGCGCTGACAAAATCACTCTCAATCTCCCATCATTTCGGGAGCTTACTGTGCGTAATTTTGTCATTTTGTGTTTGTCTTCTTATTTTGTTACACGTCTTGTAACAAATTACACGTCTTTAACTTTTTAGAATGTTTCTTCTATATTCGTTGAAGCATGTGCCCATATTACAAAAGATGATTGTACTGAAAGTGATTCAACTAATAGTACTGAAAGTGATTGAATAAATTTATTTTTAATCTAGTTTTAATCTTAAATTTTTATAAGGAAATGTGCCTCTAGAAATAAGCAGTAACAACAAATACGAAGAAACTGATAAATCTTGTGTTTTAAATTATCCGTTTTTAATTTATTCTGGTATTATTCGGACCAAACTGTAAATGATTACCTAAATAATCGATATCGATGTTTTTTTAAGAATCGAAAATTGTACGTTCCCATTTTTTGGTTGGCATGCGTGGTGCAATAAATCTGGCGGCTGTCAAAATATATTTCTTAGATTTGGTTGACTATAAAACTTTTCTGTGCCGACCTCTAACCGTCAACCCATATTTGAGTTTTTAAGATAGTAAAGGAATTTAAAAAGGATTTTTTTTTAAATTTCTTTAGTTTAGTTGTAACAATTTTGATAATCCATGTGGATGTTGACTAAGCTCTCACCAAGTTCCGGTTCGACGCGATAGCTCGATCGGCGATGATAAACAGAGCGAGCGCAGGTCGGAGGTTGGGGCCGCGCATGCCGCGCGCTTTATCAACTTGCAAATTCATTCCAGCGCCCAGCTGCCGCTGTCAAAACAACCTCGCTCCACGCGCCTTTGCTATTACTAATTCAGAATTTAATTTCGATTCAATCAAAACACTTCGTCACGGGATTTAGAAATATTTATTTGTGTCAGAAGCTATGATTGCATTTATTTTATTTACTTAAAATGAAAGATTTTAAAAGTTTAAGGAATTTATTCTTTATCTGGCCCCGCACCGGCTTGTACCACCACCCACCTACTGGATGTAACTGAGTTTAGCTACCAGAAATCCACTGAAATACACACAAAAAATTCATTAAATTCGTTTGAGCTGTTTTTGGGTATAAGAGAAGAAGATAATTAAATCTATATCGCGTAAAATGTAATTAAGTATGTACCTAAATAGTTAATAATAAAAATTCAAAATATGTATAAACATCAAAATCATATCTATCAAATCAAATAATCAAAACTAAATACATCCTGTATTTATCTTAATCCTACCCCCACTGTCACCTAAATAAATAAAATTTTATTTTTTTTTAATATTTAGAAATACTTTTAAGTGTTTGATGAATCAGTGTAAAGTATTTTTTATTAACCAAAAGTAAATAAACCGGGGAGTATTCAATATTAAATAATTGGTCGTTATCAGGATTTAAACGATTGGCATAACACAAATACCACTGGGAGGATGTTTAAAGTTTCTTAGCAGTCACCTCGCAAAATATAAATGACATTTTTATCTAGCGTATCCGGTCACCGTCGGGTAGTATAATGCCCGAGCTTGATAAATAGGCTTTACTCCCGAAGCATGCCAATAAAAGTAAATGTAAAATTTAAAACTGTGCCATTTCTGGTAATCCTGTCACCGCTCAAAGTTTAATAATGCCTGCGCCATATATGAATTTTTGTTCGCAAAATAAATTCCTAGAAATGAATATGACCTTTAATCAAATAATAGTTTATATCACTACCTACCATTGGTAAAAATGTGGCTTTAGTAATAAATATAATTCATCTAAAAGAAAAAGCAACAAGCGACGTTAATAACTCAAAAGGTCGTGGGTTCGATTCGCCTTTTAACTACTGTCGTTAATGTGAATCACTTCTAACACAAATATTTTAAGCTTACCAGTGGTTTAAGAGAAAATTCATAGCAATAGCAATATAGCATTTCTATAGTATATTCATATTTTTTTTTCAAAATTTTAATTGGTACTCTTTTTAAGAATACGTCATTTAGTTCCATTGACTGCAACATCTTTTCAACCGACTTTAAAAAAGAAGGAGGTTATCAATTCGACTTTCTTTTATGTGTGTTACCTCAGAATTTCTTTCCAGGTGAATTGATTCTGATGATGCTTTTCATGTGGTCCCATACAAATTTGATCAAGATCTGACTAGTAGTTTTTGAGTTATTCTTAATAATGCGTATTTAATTGACTTCAAATACATTGATGATATTATCATTTTATTTATATTGAAGTCAGTTGTACAAAAATTTTAATCGTACCATTTGTTTTACTCATAATAATGCTATTTCTTCTCGATTTTTATGACAGATCTGATTAACAGAATGATAATTTGCTCATGCAAATATAAGACTGTTAGATTCGCCAAAACACAACTTTCACTTATTAACTCTACCCGAATACAATCTAACACTCAGGCGATGGAACCGGAAGTAAGCGTGTAGAGTTACAGCGGTTACGATTGGAAATCAAAGCTAACCTGTAAAATAGTACCTAATTACTATGTGCTCAAGGTGTGGTGCGCAATCGTTACTTTCAAACCAATATGAATTATGTCTTAAGCACA
The DNA here is from genome assembly GCA_036936625.1 of Parnassius smintheus behrii. Lineage (NCBI taxonomy): Eukaryota > Metazoa > Arthropoda > Insecta > Lepidoptera > Papilionidae > Parnassius > Parnassius smintheus. The sequence continues at coordinate 17,447,940 of JAUPFT010000018.1, forward strand.
TAACAGTTTCAGCTGTGATCAGAACCTAGGATCAACGAATGAACAGTCTGGCGCGATGGTCCATGATCTCGATCTACACAATGTTTACTACTACATACATGAAAACACGCCTGTACCTTTACAGGGCTGCGCAGCGAGCATGTGGCAGTGACAGCATCCCTAACAGTAACCAGAGCAACTATTTATATGCTACATCTCACAGCCGCGACGTGATATTTTTCAGACGACAGACATGTCTGTACACAGATGTGTTATTCCTAATGATGAAAAGAACTTTAAGAATAGAAAAATCTATTCTTATAACATTGAAACATTTTATTTTACGAAACAAATTATTCTTTAAAGTCGTAATAGGTATTGCATATATACTATATTAGTCGTACCTATAGTTGTAGCACGAATGGGTCGGCTGGACCGGGGAAGGACTACACTCTCATAGAATGCCAGCGTAAAATTGCAGATGAACGCTGCTGTGTTTCGTATGGTGAGTGTAGTGAACCGGAGACCCTTTGTACTGGAAAAGAGAATTTCATCCTAGTCCTCACGGGTGAGAACGCATCTGCATTTTGATTCGTAATCGAGTATAGATGTAGATGTCTATGGTCAACCGCTTACCATCAAGTGGACTGTGTGCTCGTGGGTCAGTCACCCTTATCCTATAAAAAATAATGCATAAATAAACCTCGACGATGAACAACAACATAATGAAAATCCTTTTTTTTAATTTGCCTAAGATACGATTTAACTATCTACCTGATGGTAATTGGCTTGAACATTTGCGACAACTTCAAGCAAATAATACAAATGCCTTGTAGCTCTTTAGGATTAAGATATACAGCCTACAATTATAGTTGTTCCACATAAAGGGACTGTCTATGACATTATAAATATTTAAGTAGATATTAGGATTGTTTCACAAAAAAACCTTTGTGCATTATTCACCTCTTTTAATGATTTTTATTTGTGGGTACATTTCTTTTATTTCAGCAACCATAGATATGTTAGTTTTGAGCCTTCTCTCAATATAGTGTACCTAGTTAGTCTGCCGAATCTTCGGAGGACTTAACATATGTACAAAATAATAACGTCACTTTGTAAAGCAAAACATTTTACGTATTTTTTAGAGTTCTGCACCTAAAAAAAACACAGTACCCTTTTAGGATAAATTTGTTGCCCGTCTGTCCAAGTATCAAGGCTTTTTTATCAATAATGGGTAGAACTATCAAACTGAAATTATTACTATCATACTTGTCCAAACAAAATTTTGCAAGAGGCAAACCCCCCACAGCACAAGAAAATGCAAAAATTCTGAGAATTGTTAAATTGTAGTTATTTATATGCTATATGGTGATAAGAGGGCTGGTTCTTTCCTCGCTCAAAGGCGAAGTATAGCGAGGAAACGCAGCCAGCGTTCTTGGCACGAGGAGCAGGACTTTTGACTATTAAAATGTTTAGTTTTAGTTTTTATAAATTATAGTTTCTTCTTTTATATTGTGTATAGTTACTATTAATTGTAAATATATTTTAATATATATATATATATATATATATATATATATATATATATATATATATATATATATATATATATATATATATATATATATATATATATATATATATATAAACAATAATATAGAAATACAAATCGCGTCAATTGTAGTTGTTTCATATTAAAAAAAATTTTTTGCGCTTACAAACTGACATTTTCAGTTTGACATACCGGTTCGCATCGACCGTGAAACATATATTTATGGGAGATCATTTTTTCTACTGCAAAGCCATGCTTGTCCGTCAACACGGCTTACCTTTTGTTAAAGCAAAGTTCAGTGCTTAAATTAATTCTAATTCTCAGGCATGGATAAACTATCTTCATACATATTTAAATTTATAGGGAACCCTCGGGTCAGCATAAGTGTCGACAAACGAACACAGAGTCCATATGATAGTAAGAGGATATTATGGCCCATAGACAGCTACATCAATCCTCGATTAAGAATCGAAATGCAGATGCGTTGTCACCGCTGAGATATAATGGAACGCCTCAATTTTCAGTAAAACGTTTCTGTAATTTTCTACACCACCATACGAAACACAGCAGCATTAATCTGCTATTTTACACTAGTATTCTACTAGAGCGTGTTCCTTTCCCGATCAAGCCCATACTGCATCCCCAATGAATTATACTACAGAGTGCCATACGTCTATACAGTTGAAACAATCAATTTACAGACGGTTTACAGCGGATCATGCGCAGTCCGTTCCACTGCAGAGCAAAAGTCTCCCCAAAGACAGCCTGCTAAATAATTTGCGGTCTAGTATCTATTGCTTGCATCGATGGCATGTCTCATCAGGTCTTTACTGCGTCTAGGTCGCACGGAACTCAAACAGATCGAGCCTGTCAATTTAAAACCTTTCTTCCTTATCAGTTGTTGTTACATCAAGCTAAATAACAGGTACATTGCCGACTCATCGGGCTATGTAATAGAGGGGGCTAACGTGTAACGCCTGATGGTAAGTGATCACCGCCGCCCATGAATTTTTGCGACGTCTGAGGAAACGTAGGTTCGTTGTCAGCAAGTTGGGGAAGGAGTAGTCTGTTCATAAATGCTTTCGCAAGGCGAGCTTATTAACCGCTGCCTGCAATTAATTCCACAGAGAGGTCATGCGTAGCGAGATGCAATTGTTATCCTTTAAATATGTTTAAACACAACAATTGTCTATAATTAATTAAATACAACTGTTCACTATTTATATTTGATACATACATATACGTAGACTGTGTTCTTCAAGACATTTCGCAGACACTAAGCCTTCGTCCCGGAAGCACGTGTCCTGCTTTACATACACATACAACAATGGAATATAGCGACGTTGCTCATTTGGCATGCATCATTGCGTCACCGCAGTTGATGGATATCATCGACCAACTTGTCCCCGATCCTTGACAAAAGCTATTTGAAATTGCAAACAAAGCCACCTCCATATTTGCGTACCATATGTGTATAGCGTGATTTGAAAATATAAGTGCGTTTTAAATATTAGAAACGCAATGTGTGCAAGAAACTACTTATCGGGTAACGAAATCTGATTCATAAAATAAACCGGGCCTCAGATCTCATGTTTTTGAGAGGGTCTTGAACTTCGATCAACAATACCAATTGGTATTGTTGATCGAAGGTCTTGAAGGAGAAAAGTTGACTTTTGAACGATGATTTTCTTTGTCAATGTCAAATTTGAGTTTAGCCCCTGAGCTACTTTCACAGAATACCAGCGTAAAATAGTAACTTAATGCTGCTGTTCCGTATGGTAAGTGTAAATAACCGAAGACCCTTTTTACTTGAAACGAGGCATTCCGTCTTAGTCCTCACGGGTGACAACGCATCTGCATTTTGATTTGTAATTGAGGATAGATGTAGATGTCTATGGGCCACAGCAACCACTTACCATCAGGTGGACTGTGTGCTTGTTTGTCACCCTATCCTATAAAATAAAAAAAGCTGTCTTGACTTAAGACAGTGTACACAGTTCTTAACAGATGAATTATAGCTTAATTATGTATTAGATAATACGGTTTATTTCGTCAACAAAAACATTGCCTTTGCGTAAGGAGACGCGTGAACTCTCACCATAATTAGTATTAGCAATAATATATAAATACATAATTTGGTATAAAATTATAACTATATATTATATTTATACAGCGAATAAATAAATGTCTTAAAAATTAAAATCTTTTAATAAAACTTTCATATCTAGCAAATATCCATTATCAACACAATTTAAATAAACTTTTAAAACAAAGTTTCATTAATATTCAAAAGATTATTTTAACACACAAACACACACACTACACAGTCCTAATTCGCTATGTTCATCATAGTAACGGTGTTTTAAACATTTTGTTTTTACTTTAGCATATTATTTACATTGGTTATGTGTAATCGTTTTATTACATTATAAAATTTCAATTTATATGCTCTTGTTTCGATAAGCGATTGTGAATTAATTGCAAGATCCATCTCTGTCAGAGTCTACTGAAGTTGTCAGACGGCAGCGGAGCGACTATCGCGGCATCTCCGACCGCCCCAAGCCTCTATTGTCCAGTTACTCACGACGCGCGTGCTCTATCTAAAATTCGGAGCTCGTTACTCCAACATATAACGTGACAGAGATGACCAAGATTGCAACTTCATGGGTTACGTAATGCTATTGTATATTGTAATAACATTTAACCATGTTGGTCTGGGACTTATAGCTTATAGATCTCATGTTTATTATGTGAGACTTACCTACATCCACTTCTTTTACATTTTTTTCATCTTAAACTATTTTTTGGCTAAACGTGTTCCGAGTTTGCCGCTGCTCTTTGGACTCGGCCACTCGTGAATGTAATAGCACACATACTTATGATAATTGGTTTAATGTATGATGAAAAAAGCGTAACCAAACCGTAACCGTAGTAATGTTTCCTATATTATGGTGGAAGTGTCTAATGAACACATAAAGCACATGGACAAATATCTAGATTTGAACCAATTATAAATACGCCACTTTGTAACATATAAATCAATGCCACTTGCCAAAAGAGCGTCGGTGCCCAAAGCTTGACCACTGCGTTGTCAAGCCGTCGCATTCATCTTATAAAACGTAGGCGAATTATTTAACACAAAATTATTTTTCCAAATTTTGTTGATTAATTAATTGTTCATGATTAATTAATTGTTACTAAGTCTGAGATGTGATTTTAAACTGACGATATGTAAAACAGTCGCGTCTTTATGTCTTTATTTGTCCAAATTTTATACAACTAAATAATGACGAAAAATAATATTTATGTAGCACGATATGCAAAGGTTTATACCTAGTTATAACTGTAGAATTAATCTGTATTTAATACAAAATTCTAAAGTTCTTAATATATGAACACACTGCAAGTTATAGTATGCATGGCGTTTTAAAAAAATTGCCGAGTAATTGATGTATGACTCAATCATAGATAGTCTTTGGACTCAATATACTTTTAATAACCAATAACTAACTAATTGTACACAAAATAAAATATATACCTATGTACATATTGCGTCGAATATTAATGATTCGAAGCAAAGATGTTGTTTTTACCTATAAAACATCTTTGGATTCGAAGTAAGTAGTCGATCAAAGCTTAACCTTATCAAACAGCTCGTTAGTACGGTGCGCGCAGAAGCGCGAATGTAACACATGTTCGATCCAATCTGCTGAGCACGTGGGGTGTAGTGGCACACAGTGACGCCCCTGTCGTCACTGAGCCTAACTGAATGCCAGCATTGTAACCATGCACATGACGTGCACATGCTGAAGAGTCAACCCAATATCGTCCCGGGCTGATGTTAACCAAAACTGACAATATACGACGAATACTATAGATTCACATTTAGAATAATTTTACAATTTGTTGAAAAACAAATAAAATATGATATAAATATCGTAGAATGATGCTATTAAATATTGCTATTTTATAAAAAGGAAAAAGCAAATCATTTATTTGATACTTTGACAGGTGTTAATCATTCCGCGAAGAGGTTAGACCAAAACCAGGTAAATAAAAATCTTGCTTCAGTGATGCATATATAGTAATCCAGTGATGCATAGATAGTAATCCAGTGATGACTGGCATCTTGAGTATCTATAATAATTTGATAAGCCAGATTGTGCGATTTCACGGAGTTGGATACACGCACATTATGTAGGAGTGTGGAAAATGTAGAAATAGGTGTCAAGTAATTATCAGTGTGTCGTAATTTTTCTCATTATATCGTATTATGTAGTTTATAAGCTGTTCCATACTTCTACTATCACATATTATGGGCTATGGCTTAAGTTAAATTATTATTTTTATTTATTGGACATTCCATCTTATAGTCCTCAGTGTTAGGAGTTCGCTGCAGGTGTCCATTGACTGCAAAAGCCACTTGGCATATAGTTCGTTTGTCAGTATTGTGTCAACTATGTGAGAGGCCCTGATTAAGAAAAAGAGTTATCATGATGATGTTACTCGTACTATAAATGCGAACTTCTATACATCTGCTCAATAAAATATTTTATCAACATACTTACAGATTAAACCCTAAAAAATAAAAAATAAAATTTTGAAATTTGAAGTTAAAGACTCACGTATTTTGTACACATGCATGTTGTCATTAATTAAAATTGCAAACAGCGGCCCTCATATGCTAAATGGGCACGCTCTGGCACCGCCGTCCGCCGGATATCACATCATAACATACAATTATTTTTAGCGGCGGAGGCTCTGAAGTGTATGAGCTTCCATTGATATGCGACGCGTAGACTTTGCTGATAACTAACTATCAATGTGTGCTTAAAATTCCGTAAGAGCAATCTGAACGCCTTCACGTATACGCACGACGATTTAAAAGTTTAAAATTTTGAATGGGACCGATATATAGGAACATATTATTATGGATACCGCTTACCTTACGATTTAGCAAGCGTTGGGAGTGTATATATAACATAGGCTTTCCCCCATGGATCGCCTTAGCAGGAATGTTTGCTAAAGTTGACACGCTTGTGCAGGCGGGTTACTAGGAGGATGCTGGTGCCCATCTCGCTCTGCTTTTGGCATATATAATTAAAAAAAAAATTCCGCTGAGATTTACCCTTGGAATTATAATATAGCAGTCCTTCAATAGGATGAATATCATCGATTGCACAATCTATGTTATAATATGGTTAAACTTTTAAACTGTCAATAAATAACAGCCGATTTATTTTTGAATCTTAGAATGATCTTGAAGTGAACAAGTACGTTCGTTTTTGAAAGATGTATTTATTCAATACTTTTCCTGGAAAGTTCTTATAGATATATATATATATATATATATATATATATATATATATATATATATATATATATATATATAGAATAAGCGTGACAAATGAGCACACAGTCCACCTGATGGTAAGTGGATGCTGAGGCCCATAGACATCTACATTTATCCTCGATTAAGAACCAAAATGCAGATGCGTTGTCACCCCTGAGGACTGAGATGGAATTCCTCGCTTCCAGAAAAAAAGGGTCTCCGTATCTCTACACTCACCATGCGAAACACAGCAGTATTAAGCTGCTATTTTACGTTGCTATTATGTGAGAGCGTGGTCCTTCCCCGGTCGAGCCGACCCATTCGTGCTACAACCATAATATAGCTGCTCGCTCTACCACGTATAAAATATCTTATAACAGATATTATGCATTACGCTGCTGTGATCATATCTGAAGGGTATATGAAAGAACAGAGTCAGTAATATTACAAGCTGTGAAGCATTCTAACTTAGTCTTTATAGGTGACAACGCAGCTGTAGCCTTGTTTGTTTGAAGTTGATTGTCCTAGGACTTTAGAAGCCACGTACATAAGGTGGACTGTAAGTTTGTTTGTCAGGTCAGTTTTATTAAAAAAATCTGCAACGAAAACAAGCTGCAAACTATATACATATTTCTCGTTAAAACCAGTTAAACAATCCGGTACGACCTGTACATTTTGCCAGTCGATCTAGAGCATTGAAACGTTTCCATGAATAAATGTTTTAAAAAGAACGAGGAAACGACCTGTCGTTGTCAGAGATACAAATTTCGCTTGAAAATAGCAAGTGGTATTATGTAAATTTTGCCAACAGCCAGCGGTTGTTGATTATGTTGGTTATGTAGGTATGTATGTCGTCGTGATAGAGTTGCCGCGTGATAGGTCGTGTCGTGCGTCCGTCCGTCCGTTTCTTTGACAGACAACGCAAATTACAAAATTTTACTTTAAATTATATCTATATTTTTTAACAAATGAATTGTTGGATAAATTTTCTAGAAGTTACTAGAGATTTAAAAAAAAAGTGAAAGACTGCATCTTACATGCCTTACTAATTACCCTACAATTAATTGCTCGTAAATATTAAGAAGGTATATAATTTTCTATAGGATAGAGTGACAAACGAGTAGGTTACCCAGTTCCTACACAGTTCACTTGATGGTAAGTGGTTGGTGTGGTCCATAGACATCTACATTTGTATCATATCCTCGATTACGAATCGAAACGCATATGCGTTGTCAGCTTGTCACCCGTGAGGACTGAAATGGAGCGCCTCGTTTCCAGTAAAAAGGGTCTCCGATTCTCTACAGTCTACACTCACCATACGAAGCAACTCGACGGATTTAACTCGGCTGAGCAGCGTTCGGGAAATTACGACACATCTTCTCGTCAGGTATACGGTATACCTCAAAACCTGAAAGCTAAGCTATACAACCAGTGCGTGTTACCAGTGATGACCTACGGAACCGAGACGTGGTCCTTCACTGTTGGCCGTATGAGGACGCTCAAAGTCGCTCAGCGAGCTATGGAGAGGGCTATGCTCGGAGTTTCTCTGCGTGATAAACTTAGAAATGAGGATATCCGCAGTAGAACCAGAGTGATCGACATAGCCCAACGGCTTAGTAAGCTGAAGTGGCAATGGGCCGGCCATATAGCTCGAAGAACCGACAACCGTTGGGGAAAAAAGGTTCTCGAGTGGTAGCCTCGTACCGGTAGGCAGGCAGGTGGCTCAGGACCGTGCTTTGTGGCATTACTTGGGGGAGGCCTATGTTCAGCAGTGGACTTGTGAAGGGCTGTAATGATGATGATGATGATACGAAGCAACATTAGGCTACTATTTGACACTGGTGTTCTGTGAGCGTCGTCCTTCCCCAGTCGAGCTGACCCATTCGTGCTACAACTATACCACTAATATAACTGTAGCATGGATCTACCACGTAAATTCGTGAAAACAATAACAATTATCATTAATATAGATGATTCTATGCCGTGGTAGTGGGAACATAAGAGAATAAACTTTCCCACATCTCATGGGTGTCGTAAGAGGCGATTGAAGGAAGCTTGGACATGAGTAGGGCAGCATCACCTTCCTGATACAGCTCAAAATAATGAATAATTGCAATTGCCAACCCACTTGCCAAGTATGGCAATTATGACAATATGAGACAATCTATGGGGAGGGCTATGTATAGCAGTAGTCTTTTATAGGCAACACGTAACAACTTCTTATATTACTTATTTAATAAAAAAAATATTCTTATAACATGTTTTCTTATAAATAAAACCTAAATCCACATTAACAAAGCAAATAAAAAATCCTTTTGGCGCCGTTTGGTACGGATACTCTGATTAGAATTAAAATTATTCTTGAAATCCAATATCCGATTACGAATATGTATACCTATTTTAATTGCTAACAGCTTTTATAAACATTAATTTTCTCTTTAATAATATAATCTATGTTTTAGTTTCAACAAAATTGAAATGAAGATATATTCTAAATAATTGAAATGATATTTTAATTTCCAGACAATTGGAATGAAGATATAGGTAATCTAAAAAATTGAAACTCAGTATTATTGCCTATTTAGAGGTTGGCTTAATACATCATTAAATTCGTTAACCATCAATAATAAAACAATATTACTATTACTCATCAAGGAAAATTCTATACGAATTTGCGCGTTTTTATTTCATATAAATGTAAAGTAAAATTCCATGGGATATTTCTGGAACTTTTAAAACTTTGAAGAGCCCGCCGACATCTGCATGACAGATTGGTCCTCCGTGAAGATTTCCCAAAATTCTGCAGTACACATGTACGTGAGAACTAAAGCGCAGTCGTTTCCTAAAAGAAAGGCTGCCACAGTTATTTTTACGATAACTTCTGGCTGCTTTTACTGACGAAACACATGGCAGAACAGTGTTAAGCCATCATATAATGCTTTCCATTGTTTCTAAGCCGCTGTTGTAAAGTTATTAATTTTATTACACCACATCTGTACAGGAAAACATAAGTTTTAGGGTAATTTATGAATAATTATACACAAAAATATTTTTATCATAAGCCGTACCGGCAAATGTACGAAATTTGAGAATATTTATATATTCAATATCATTATTTTGTGTCAAATTCGTATATGTCGCGATGTGTTGGGTGAATGTTTATTATCTAATTACGAATTAAAGACAAATATTAATTAAAATTATTCTTTAGATTCTTTTTTCCTTTAAATGATTTTTTTACTATTAAAACATTAGTAGATAGATTTTTTAAGGTAGTCTAAGAGAAAAGAAAAAAATTATATTTCGAAGACGTGTGAAGTTCGCCCACACGCATTGGGGCAGCGCGGCGGACATTTTCTTGCCCTAAAACCCTCTCAGAAACATCGAACTATATACGTTACGTAGTGTAAAGATGTTTTATAGGTATCTTTGACGTAGTGGTAATACGGCCTCAATGCTCAGAAATGAGAGCAGGCCTGTCATTGAGTTATACAACACAGTGTTATATAAATCAATGAGGCCTGTGCCCAGCAGGACGTAGTGGTAATACGGCCTCAATGCTCAGAAATGAGACCGGCCTGTGCCCAGCAGTGGGAAGTATATAGGCTGTAACTAACTTTAAATTGTTGCCATGTATAAAGAACTTTATATAGGAAGATATTTTAACATACATGCAAATTTAATCGGAACAGTAATGGAAAATAACGGTTGACTTTAAGAAACTAAAAAGAAGTCCGTGTTTAGACATAGCGTAAGTACTAAAGCCCTGACTATAGGTGCTTTTATAGTCGGCTTTCACTTTTTATTAAAGGACTAATTTTTGACCCTTTTTAATATCAGTGTGACGACCTGGTAAGACATGCAGTTGGCTCAGAACCGTGCTTTGTAGTGTTCCTTGGGGAGGCCTATTTTCAATAGTGTACTTTTGAACGGAACGGATGTAATGATGTTGACGAAAAAGAAATATTACAAGCTCACATTTCGTCTAAATATATAATTAGTGTTAAAATTTTCATGCAATATTTTCCATCTTAAGTGTGGATTATTTTTTGTTAAAATTTATATTAATCCCTTAACATTTTAACCCATTTAATTTAAAAAAAGCTCGATTCATCTGAATATTCTCATTATTTGGATTCCTTCTCTCTCTCTCTCTCTCTTTGTTATTCTCAACAGACCTCCTCCTTTTTTTTTAAGGTCAGCTCAAAAACAGCATTTTATTTTTCTTAGTCAGAATGGAAGTGAACTTATTTTGCAAAGAAATAAAAATAAGAATTGTAAGACAAGAGATAATTTCGTTCGTACGTTCGAGCGCAATTCCCGCGTTACCTGGCGCACAAATCACTCGCGAGCGCACGTGCGCGCAGCTGCTGCGACGCACGTGTGACGGCCAACAGATTATTCCGATGAATTTATGCGCTTTTATTACATATATACAGCGCACATACTAAATTATGAATAAACTTCTTTGTTTAGCGAAATATTATAATAATTAAACCAAACTTCTTAATATACAAAATATACCGGCCGTTCTAAGTCTCTTTTTTTTTTGCGCCCGAAGCAAATATGGGCAACCCTCCGGTAACAGGGGAGGGAGGTGGTGAATGCTCATAGCATACCACGCAGCCGGCTGTGTGGTTATGTGGAGACTTTTACACACTAAACACCACCTTTTGGGATTGGCTTAACGATCTAACGAGAGATCTTTAAGCCGTAAACGGACGCGACACTCCTTGGGTGAAAGAAGGGCGCAAGCGGCGAGTAGCCGTTTAGAAGTGTGCCTAACTAAATCAGATTACGATATGTGTTAAGTAGGCTCGGCCTGAGCCGCCAGGAGGCAGTTCAGGTCAGCCGAAAGCTTGTTGGGGGGGTCCGAGAGAGAGTTTCTCGGCCTGCGCACACTATAGCGAGTGTGAAGAGGGGCTGCATATGTAGCTGCCTCGCGAATGGTGCGATTTGAGTGGGAGGCGATTTGAGTGGGAGAAGTTCTAAGTCTCTTATCTATATTTATTTATTGCAATTCTTATTTAGCTGCTAAACGTCGTCACTACAAGGCGAGAGTTCGTAGTGTAGTGGTGTCGTCTAGGAATCCACCGCCCTATATCATTCTGTTGTAAAACAAAGGACAATAATATAGGTGTAGGGAAGCAAGCAGCACCTTTCTGATATCAACTTAATATAATAAAAACTGCAGTTTCCAACTCGCCACCCAAGTGTGGTGGCTAAACCCTAAGAAGTAATCTATGGGAGCGTGCTTTCTGATCGGCTCGATTCACTGGCGCTGCGAAGAGATGTTGCATCTCTTTGCATTTTCTTTCGCATATACCATGGAGAGAGCTATGAGGAATTGTTCGGATTAATCCCAGCCGCCAAACTTCGTGAGCGCACTACGCTGCAAACGTCCCGATACCATCCACACCATCTGGATGCTTGGCGGTCCACCACTGTACGTTTCAGAAGGAGTTTTCTTCCGCGTACGACCTCTCTGTGGAATAGTATTCCACCGGCAATTTTTCCGGACCGATACGACCTAGGAAACTTCAAGAAAAGAGCTTAGTCCTTTCTAAAGGGCCGGCAACGCACCTGCAATTCACCTGGTGTTGCGGTTGATCATGGGCGACGGTAGTCACTTAACATCAGGTGAGCCGCATGCTCGTTTGCCCCCTCTTCTATAAAAAAGGCCTATATGCAGCAATGGAATGGATAATAGGCTATAATGTATGAACGAATTACTCAAACTCTAACATTTACGAGTATTGCTAAGCCATAATGTACATAAGATGTTATAAAATAATGTAAGACCAGTGCTATGGGCCCTGGTGGGCACGCAATTTAGGGGCTAGGAAATAGGAAGCGTATTTAACTAATTATAATAATGTAATTCAATTTAAATGAGTGATTCTTTCGTTTAATCTATATATTTATATATTATCTAAAAAATATTCATTAATATTATAGTAACAATTATTAGTTAGGAACTCTTTTAATTTTTTTGTAAATATGATGTCACTATTTTAATTTTTTAACATGTCAGGTAGTTTATTATATAATTTTATAGAACAACTAAATTTTCTAGTGCCTAATTTATTTTTATATCGTAGCATGTATTTGCATGGTAAATCTTCACGTTTTGTATATTATAATTGCTTATTTTTTCCAACAAATTTACACATTTCCAATATATAAACTAGATAAGGTTAATATTTTATATTTAAGAAAGAACGGTCTGCAGCTATTATTTTGATCTATATTCGCTATAATCCGGATTAATTTCTTTTGGATGGTGAATTTAGGCTTTTTTGGATCTGTAATTTACAATTCAGGTGTTATTAATGAAAATGGAATCTTTAACACGTTGTTGTATAGAACCTATAAAATACTTCACATAATGTATAGGTAGCTTCAATGTATTTATTTTTCATCTTGCATATTCTACAAATGTATGGCTTTACTGTAAGAGTTTACTAGTCCAAGAACCGAATAAATTAGGGGAGTCCTATGAAGGAGGAGAGAAGTTCCATTTTTTTTGTAGGAAAAGGGTGACAAACGAGCACACAGTCCACCTGATGGCAAGTGGTTGCTGTGGCCCACAGACATCTACATTTATCCTCGATTAAGAACCAAAATGCGGATCCGTTGTCACCCCTGAGGACTGAGATGGAATGCCTCGCTTCCAGAAAAAAAGGGTCTCTGTATCTCTACACTCACCATACGACACACTGTAGTATTAAGCTGCTATTTTACACTGATATTCTGTGAGAGCGTGGTCCTTCCCCGGTCGAGCCGACCCATTCGTATGGTTAGTGTAGAGATCCGGAGACACATTTTTACTGGAAACGAGGCATTCCACCTTAGTCTTTAGGGGTGACAACGCGTTTTGTTTTTGTTTTGATCCTTAACCAAGGATAAATGTAGCTGTCTACGGGCCACAGCAACCACTTACCATCAAGTGGACTGTGTACTCGTTTGTCACTCGAACCTATAAAAAAATATATAGGTACCTTCTTAACATTTACGGGCAATTAATTGTAGGGTAATAAAGGTAAACGATGAGGCTGCAATCGTCAAGCATACAGGCAACTGAACAGACAGATCTCCAAATGCATGCGGCGAGACTTACGCAAATTTAATACTGCTCGTATTAAAGAAGCGATCGAGCGGAACCAGGGCTCCAAAGTCTTTGCCAGAGATCTGTCTGCCAGAAAGAGCCAACTGTCAAAGCTGAAGACTGAGTGTGGCAACATCGTTTCCGAGACACCTGAGATTGAGAGGTTCTATGGGCAGCTGTACACATCATCGTTGGAGCCACACACAAGTGTGAGTAACGATCCAAGAGCAAGTCTTATCCGACACTATTCCGATGATATTCCGGACGTCAGTCTGAGCGAGATTAGAATGGCTCTCCAGCACCTTAAAAACGGCAAGGCCCCGGGCGAGGATGGAATTACAGCGGAGCTTCAATAAACTAAAATTAATATAATAATTATATTAAAATAATACTTACTGAATAAAATAACACAAACAGGTGGACTGTGTGTTCGTTTGTCATGCCTATTCTACATAAAAATATTTAATATTACGGACAGACACCTTAATTTTATTTGTATGTAGGTATAGTTGGGTATTTAAGAATTAATAAAAATGTAAATATTATTAATAAAAACTGAAAGTATGAAAATGAATAAATAAATTAAAAGTTGCCCTCATTATTATGAACAGTAACAATCCAGAGCTATAAACAGGATATAAACAGCATAAAAGTGAAGTTCATTCGAGTCGCTCGCATGATAATAACGTTTTATCAAATCCACGGCCCCTGGTGTTATTGTAGTTTGGCGGAGCGGGAGAAGGAGAGAGCAGCAGCTTTCCTCCCCGGCCGCCGCGGGAGACGCCCTGGGCGTCGGGGGCTACGTCGTGGCCCCCGGCCATCGTAGGCGCAGGCCTGTGGACGGCGAGCAATGGGTAGCTCGTCGTCCGTCCGTCTAATGACGACAGGCCGTGTCGACGGCGCGTTTTGTTCCACGCGCGCCTCAAAGAGCTGTCAGCAGCGTGAAGGGGCCCGCAAGGGCCGACGCCTGCCGGGGCTGCGGGCTGTTCGAAAGAGATACCGCGGCTCCGGAACGTAAGGGCACTGAAGGAACACGGATGGTTTTTAGTCAGTAAAAGTCTGACACTCCCTTGCGCTCCACCCAGAGCGAAAGGGGTCATTAGATGATTTTCCATCCGCAAAAAAAAAAAAAAAAAAAAAAAATGGTGTTATTGTAGTTCATGAGCGGCGGTAGTCAGTGGTCACTTACCAACAGGTAAGCCTCATGCTCGTTTGCCCCTTCTTCTATAACAAATAATCCTACGATTAAGCTTTTAAAAGTAAAGCTTGATAGCTGGCACTATCATCTGTAATAAAAAACCTCATTTCACAGTTTCAAGTGCTTACATATGCCTTGATTGGACACCTACCAACACACTCCACTGTTCAGATTGCGTACTATCGCGCACCGCGGAATATCTCATTACTCAGATAGTGCTACCGTGCACATCTGTCAATATAGTTCGCTTATTGAGCTGAACCAACGCGCTAGAAACGATTCTTTGGATATGGCAATTTATATATTATTATTTTTACGTTGTGATAATTTAAAAAGATGTAAGATTCATTATTCGAAAGGCATATCCATACACTATTAATTTTACTTTCACTAGTCTCTTTATAATAAAAATATTAATTATTTTGCAACCTTCCGCTAACTAAATACAATGATGTGTCTTACCTGGATTGAAGAGCACCTCCCGCCCTCCCTCAATTGCATGCACTAACTCCGTCACCACTAGTCCCAGCACCACTACTCCCAACACCACTACTCCCCGCACCACTACTCCCGACACCACTATTCCAGGTAAGACACATCGACGATAATACGACACGTGTTTCGCCACTACACGAGGCACCCTCAGGTGATGTAGACTCTACGGTGGCTGATCGTTAAGAGGTCCGCCGCCGTATAATGGATTTCTGCAAAGTAACGCCTGATTCTATCAATTGGTCTCTTTATGTTAGAAAAAAGGTAAACTACTATATACGACGGCTCGGTGATGCAGTTACTTAGCATTGAATTGCGGCGCCGAAAACAATGCACAGAAAAATCAAAGAAGAGAAGTCATGATATTAATATGGCATCAGGAATGTATGGTGCTTTGCTTACAAAGAGAATTACTAAGCGTTGTTATTTGCACAAATCGTTCTTAATAATAAAAATTAAGAAATAGAATAAAGTATTTTGTAGTATAGATCAAAATCGCTTTATTCTGCAAAATGCTCCGGACCGATACGACTTAGGGACCTTCACGAAAAGAGCCTACTAAAAGGCGGAACCGCATTTACAATTCCTCTGGTGTTGCAGTTGTTCATGGGCGACGGTAGTCACTTATCTATCTATCACCATGTGAGACGCATGCTCGTTTGTCCCCTCTCATATAAAAAAGCAATATAATTTATGATAAGGAGATGTGATGACTGGTTGTGTTAAACTAACACCCGTGAAAATTAGTCCCTTAATAATTTTACGCAACGTTCTACTGTAGTCAAACTAACCAACTAAATATGTACTACACATGAGATAAGAGACATTTAAGTGCAGATATATCGGTTGGGGTTCGGCCCGATAAACCCAAAAAGTCGTGACTTCGGATCCATGCATTAACTACATCCACTCGACTTAAAATTCTTAAAGTAACGGTAAGTTGTATAACGGCAATAACGTGACTAGTATTATTTTTAAATAAAAATACAACTTAAAAATAAGTTACGAATTCACATTGTTTTAAGGCAAGAATATCTATTATCCCATATTGATATATATAATATATATATATATATATATATATATATATATATATATATATATATATATATATATATATATATATATATATTTGAGGACGCTCAAAGTCGCTCAGCGAGCTACGGAGAGGGCTATGCTCGGAATTTCTCTGCGTGATAAACTTAGAAATGAGGATATCCGCAGTAGAACCAGAGTGACCGACATAGCCCGACGGATTAGTAAGCTGAAGTGGCAATGGGCCGGCCATATAGCTCGAAGAACCGACAACCGTTGGGGAAAAAAGGTTCTCGAGTGGCAGCCTCGTACCGGTAGACGAAGTGTAGGGCGACCCCCCACTAGATGGAGTGACGACCTGGTAAGACATGCAGGAAGTCGATGGATGCAGGTAGCTCAGGACCGTGCTTTGTGGCATACCTTGGGGGAGGGCTATGTTCAGCAGTGGACTTGTAAAGGGCTGTAATGATGATGATGATGATATATATATATATATATATATATATATATATATATATATATATATATATATATATATATATATATATATATATATATATATATATGTATATATGTATATATATATATATATCAGCAGTGAAAAGATGCCGTGAATCACCAAACCCAAAGTATTTTTTTCAAATTGATAATTCCATGTTAAACAATGGAACTTAATGCCACCTCCAAACGGAGCCTTCTAAAAACATTCCGAGAGAAGGTAAGCGTTATCAATGTTAGATGCCATGTGGCGCGCTACTGCGCCTGATAACTGCAGGACGAGCAATCTGTTGCACAGATTTGCGACAAATGTGCTCCTTCCCTTACACGTGCACCGGTGTGGGAACACCGAACCGCTTGCCCCGCACATGTCGGAGATAACGCCTTGTTTTATGAAACTGTTTTACAACTAGCGCTTATGGCTTTCTAAAGGAAGGTGATCACCAAATGTGGCCACCGAAACGTTTCCGTCAATAGACCGAACGATACCCGTAAACGCTGGTAGTAAAAAGCAAATCTTGTTTCCTTATTGTTGACAAATGACGTGCTACGCCTACACTACATTACGTAGTTATACCAAAATACGACTTTAATTGCATTGAAGATCGTATAACGCATTTTATAGTATAACCGGTGACAAACGGATGGAAACACAGCGGCATTTAGTTTCTATTTTAAGTTGTTATTCTGTAAGAGAATTGTTCTTCCAAGGTCCATTCGTGCTACTACCATAATATAGCTTAGGATGTTTTTAAACTTACTTCTTTACTTACTTTCTTACTTCCTTTTTTATACGTCTTTGGCTGCAGCATGACAGATATATGTAATAGGTGATTGGGGCTTAAAAATATGTTACAATGACCATATAAGATATATCTGGTAAATACGAATATGTTGTGATAGTAAAACAGGGAATATGCATAGTTTCTCTTCCCAATCTCACTTGCACTCAGTGTACCCTGCTTTCTATCGGTCGAAGCTCTAAAAACTGACTGTCTAAACTCTAGACTGATGTCGAGGAACAGCAACGCACTCGGAATCGACTCTGTCTCATCTGACTTTTAAAGTTATATAGTTAACTTTTAAAAGAAGGAAGTATAAAAGGGTATGGTGTATATTCGTTATTCACATTTGTTCTGTGCGGGATTCGATCTTGCGACTCGACAACGACGCAACACAAAGCTTAGCAACTGTTCATGGTAGAATACATATTGGTTATTGTCATAATTATAATTTTTTTTGGATTAGTTTTAATCACAGTAACAGCATATTTAACCACCTAGCGGCTTCTCTTCTGCTCGGGAAGCGAGGCTGGATAGCGTACCGTTAGCTCAGTGATATGCGATAATATGGGACGTGAGGTTTAGCTTTAGTGCAGCAATGAGACAAGTAAAATGTATTTACGATCCATCTTACACAAATCAGAACTTCTAGAATCTAGAACAACCGCTAGTTAAAATGAGATTATGTATCTACTTACACTGCCAATCTGATGATTTTCATTTCCTAAGCTATGCTATATATGTAATACGTAAATGAAATTGCATGTGGCAATTTAATTGTAAATTCCGGCAGCAACTCATAAATATTTGACTTTTAATATTTGACAAATGCGTAAGCTCATAAAAGCGTTTGAGTGTCGGGCAAGAAAATAAATCTCGTATCCTTTGACAAATAGCGTTGTAGTAAATTCGGAAATCAGCAAAACATCAGGTGATTGACGGCGACGCTATGATGAAGTACTATATATACTATTCACCAACGACATCCCTATCCCGTCGAATGGTGTTAAACTAGCCCTCTTCGCAGATGACACAGCCCTTTACTCTAAAGGCAACTCACTGCCACAGATTCGGAACAAGATCCAAAAATCGACTTAGGAGCTTGGTTCCAAAAATGGCGTATCGACGTAAACCCGGAGAAGAGCTCCGCCGTTTGCTTCGAATATAAACGATGCCGTCTCAACCCCTGTCCCATGGCAAACTACAGCCAAATATTTAGGCGTCACCCTTGATGCAAGGCTCACTTTCGAACCCCACATCAAGAAGGTTACTCGCACCGCACGATTTTACATGGGTAGGCTCAACAGCATGTTGGGCAGACACAGTAAAATGTCCCTCCGCAACAAGCGAACCCTATGTAAGGTCTGCATACGACCTGTCATGACCTACGCGGCCTCCATTTTCGCACATGCTAAGCCCAAAGCTATAAATGAACTTCAAATAGTTCAAAATCTCTTCTGTCGTAGGGCCACTAACTCGCCCTATTATGTCCGTAATGCCAACCTACACCGAGACTTAGAGCTCCCAACAATCCAGCAGTTCCTTAAATCACTCTCTGAGAGATTTTTCAAAGCCTCAGAGTCCCACCCAAATCATCTCATTCGTGAGACAGCTGCCTATGCAGCTCCTATCCACACTCGCCATAGTGTGCGCAGACCGAGAAACTCTCTCTCGGACCCCTCCAACAAGCTTTCGGCTGATTTGAACTGCCTCCTGGCGGCTCAGGCCGAGCCTACATAACACATCCCTTAATCTGCCTTAGTTAGGCACTCGTCTAAGCGGCTTTTCGCCGCTTGCGCCCTCCTTTCTACCAAGGAGGGTCGCGTTCGTATACGGCTTAGAGATCTCTAGTTAGACCGTTAAGCCAGTCCCTAAAAGGTGGGGTTTAGTGGGTAAAAGTCTCCACATAACCACGCAGCCGGCTGCGTGGTATGCTATGAGCATTCCCCACCTCCCTCCCCCGTTTTCCGGAGGGTTACCCATATTTGCTTCGGGCGCAAAAAAAAACATGAAGTAGCAGATCCAATTCTCAAGAGTAATAGTACCTACCGCATATTCTCTTTAACTAACTAGCGGAAGGCTAGCAATATACGACTTGGGCACGGCCTCCCCTTATTACTGAAAGGGTTTTAGGGCAAGGAAGTGTGCACTGCGCTACCCCAATGCACTTCAAATGTCTTCTTCGAACATTTTTTTAAATTTCTCAGTCATGCACGTGGTTAATCACCATTTAAAATGGCATTTAATAATACTATTGGTGCCAACGGGGATCGAACACGGGTTGCTCGCATACTATGAAATTTATAGCAAGCACTTAGCCCTATACCATGAGTGTTGATTTATTTCCCCCTGTATATATGTATATATTAATATATATATATATATATATATATATATATATATATATATATATATATATATATATATATATATATATATATATATGTATATACATAATGTTCTCCAGACCGAATTTCGGTCACGACGGCCAGCCCCATCGGAGGCTAGCCATCGGCGCAGGACAGGATTATAGCGCCCAAGTGTATGCACAAGCACAGTTGCACTCTCTATTCCCTCACTCTCATATTCCGATGGGACGGTAAACCGACACGACCGGAGAAAGATCAGGTGCAGGACCAACGGCTATACGTGCTTTCCGAGGCACGGCGGTGGGACACCGCCAACTTCCTGACTCCGGGCAGCTATTGAGAATGTCTTGACAGAAAAACTCAATAATTGATTTTTTTGGCTCGACCCGGGATTCGAACCCTGGACCTCATGATCAGCAGTCGCACTACTACAACCACTAGACCAACGAGGCAGGCCGCCGTGACTATATATAGGAATTGTCTGATAATCATCATCATCATCATCATCATCATTACGGCCCTTCACAAGTCCACTGCTGAACATAGGGTTTCCTCAAGGAATGCCACAAAGCACGGTCCTGGGGCACCTGCATCCATCGACTTCCTGCATGTCTTCACTCCATCTAGTGGGAGATCACCCTACACTACGCCTACTGGATAATATCTTAATAAAAATCTGAACTTGTGGTACAGTACTCGATAATAAAAGGTCGAAAACATCATACAGACACAAATATTAACAAAAAAACTCGATTAACTGTCAGGCACATGCCAACCAGCTACTACAAATCATCTGCAGAAATCTACATTAGCTACTATCATTAGATCTAGTCTGATCACTAACTAAAGCGCTTCGCGACTAATGATCGGTCCATTAAGCTCATTACTGAGTAATCGGTGCACGTTGTACATTGGTAATACTGGCTGATCTCATTATTCATTTATTGCTGATTCGACTGAATGTTATCTATTTTCTTTATAAAAAAAAAACAAAAAGATTTTAAGCACTATGCTTTATCACAGGGTAAAAATATATTACAAAACATTTTTAAATTATCTATGATAATTTATCATAGATAATTAAAAATGTTTTGTAATTTGTTTTTACCCTGTCCATTCTACGTCATGCTGGCTGTTACTGATCGTGTAATTTTTGAACCCTTTGACTAATTTGAGATCTAATAGAGACGATGGTTCATATCTATGCTAGGTTTCGATAGATGGCTTTGAGGTAATAACCGAATACTATATTTATGGACTAAAATGTCCCATTTTCACAATATTTCTATAGTGTCATAAAAAACCACAAAATATAAGTGGCACTATGCTCGAGTTATAGGTTTTACATTTACACTTCAAAAACTCCGAAGTGAACTCGTAGAAAAAAATCACCACGTCTACTGACAAAGGCAGAACAACGTCTTCCAAGCCAGTCAGAGGAT
This sequence comes from Parnassius smintheus behrii, assembly GCA_036936625.1. Taxonomy (NCBI): domain Eukaryota; kingdom Metazoa; phylum Arthropoda; class Insecta; order Lepidoptera; family Papilionidae; genus Parnassius; species Parnassius smintheus. The sequence continues at coordinate 17,469,727 of JAUPFT010000018.1, forward strand.
TATAAAATCCGTTCCCATTTTAATTAAATGGAATAAAATTAGTTTACTTCTCTTTAAATTTTAAGATCACTCATATTGTACATTGCGTTTTAGAGAACTCATATTGTACATTGCGTTTTAATATACAGATCATGTTACAGCTAAAATAAACAAAATAAAATGACTAGTGATATCAATTTAAGAAGATACAAAAATAACGAGAGCTATCGTAAAGAGCTACGGTTACTGAAAACGAGACGTAGACAAATGGAGCCTCTACATTGTACTTGTTGGTGACGCGTTAAGACGGCCGCCCTAATCAAGTGCACGGACAAAAGCTCTACAGAAAATCAGGGCCGGTTCTATAACGCAACACGTTATTATGCAAGTAATAAAATCCCATTCGGTCACTGCGGAGCTGTCTGACTGAATCGCAACAATTTTTCAAAACATTCTCGCATCATTTTTCATTGCGTCAATCAGGAGTGCGTTATATGGATCAACTTTAGGGCTGACCAAAATTATTTACGATTATTCAGTAAATATTTCATTAAAGTTTAATCTTTTAGCCGTGGTGGCTCAGATGGTTAACGCTCGCTGTAAATATCACAATACGCGAGTAACCCAGGTTCGATCCCCGCCGGCACCAATGAAATTGTAACTTCCAATTTTAAGTGCTGATTTGTCACGTGCTCGTCGGTGAAGGAAAACATCGTGAGGAAACCTGAACGTCTAAGGAATAAGAAAAAAAATATTTCAAGGACATATGAAGTTTGCCAACACGCATTGGGGCAGCGCGGCGGACACTTCCTCGCCCTAAAACTCTCTCAGAAATGAGCGGAGGCCTGCGCGCAGCAGTGGGACGTATATAGGCTGTAACTTTACTTTACTTTTATTCTTTTTGCTATAGTTTCTTTCATCAGCCAACATAACTATAGAATTTTTTCTTTGCTCAATAGTAAGAATGTGAAGTATTACTTAGTCATGAGAGTGAACTTTTACAGGCTTCAAATAATGGTGCTGAAGATGGTAAATAAAAATAAATATTTTCAAAAGAGTTTTTTATGCCTTGAATGATTACAAATACATAATATACATCATATCTATGGGTGTAGTGTGTAGTAAACATAGGATATTCTTGTATTGATAGTCTACAGAAAATTGTACTTCTTTATTAATCTTGTCCATCCTTACTTTAGACATTAGGGTTGCTGCATACAATTTTGAATAGAGTCAAGCCAAGAAATATTATAATTATTCATGTCATCTCTTCATGTCGCACTTGTAAAGCCAAAGATTTGCCAATTTGAACCATACTATATCACATTACAGCATTTTGTTAACTTTTTATACGTCATCTTTGTTATTTAAATTTGATTACTATGGATAAATATTACGGTAAAAAATTCAATGTAGCCTTTTTTATGTAACGTAAGATGAAAGTCATCAAAGTAATGTAAGCCAGCGAGAAGATCTACGCCGCGATATACTCTTTACTGGTCCGTTTCTTATGCAAATATTGACACAATGTTGCCGTCATTTATCAGACAAAACGCCAGGGGCTCCAGCCATCGGCATAAGTTACAAATGTCTCACGTGCTCCCATCAAAACGATCACAAAATCAAAAATAGTTTATACCCCTCGTGAGTGTCACTGCGCCATTTCTTGAATAAAATCGAAAGAAACATAAATTATTGTTTGTTTAAAACTATTAATAGACTAGAGTATTGTAATAACAACAAAGTAGAATTTTGTGGGATATTGTATATACGATGATTTTTTGAAGATACGAAAAGATTTAAATTATATAAAAAAGGCAAATTAATTATATATTTATTTTTAAATAGTTACAAAGTACCGTATGTGTTCCTAGCCATCCTACAGAGTCCAAGCAATCTCCATACAAAAGGTCAATACTAAGGTCAATCCAGCGGATTAATATTAAAAAGTAGTAATGGTAAAGACACCTAACCTATATCTGCCCTCGATTAACAATCAAAAAGCAGATGTCTTGTTACGCTTAAAAACTATGTCCTCGTTAAATGACCAATAACAAATTTATACATACTGCACCTGCATATAAAAATATCTATTAGGAACAATCTTTGTTCTAAGCGAATTATTACTCTGGAATAACTACTATTAGTTTGTACTATTCAACGTTTATTGAGATTGTTAATAATAATTTTTAAAAGAGAATGTGTGTATATACATAATATATTTCGTATCTAATTTTGTATATTTTTCACGCACGTAAACACGCATGTGTTTCTCTGTTTCTTTGCGCATTCGAGTAACCTAAAGGGCTAAACGTATTTACTATATTATTTTTGTAAACGGCTTTTAAACTTGATGGATTTAGTTGTAATTCACATCATCAGTCATTTGCGGGAAGTGCATTTCAATTAAACGTTATTTAATTAGTTTATAATGGATCACTGAATTGAGATACTTTGTTTTTAATAATAATAAACTCGTATTTAGATTCTCTCCTTTTAAAGTAGGTAAAAAATTTAAAAATATTTTTATCGGAAAATATTTGAAAAAGGTTCACACAAGTCCGATAATAATAACAACATGTTGCATATTGGGATACCAGTAGGATAGGACAAAATAAGTGAAAGCCCAAAAACCTCTGTGCCGTGAAGTCAGTACCTGTGCAGTGAAGGTGCACTTCACTTACTATGACTATATGGGGGTATTCATCAATTAGCTAGTACAAAATAGAATAAATTATATAATATAATAAATTATTACATCAAACATCAACCTTATTGAAAGTCAATTTTTTTATCACTGGTTCGAAAAATACATCTATCCAGATTCTATCCACCAAAAAACCAAGTGGGAATAATATATTTTAATCATAATATTTTACATCAAGTGTATGTAGTTTAGTATTTTGAAGTTGTAATCGTAATCGGTTAGATGAACATAGTCAATCATTTTAAGAATGCTCCGAACTTTTATTTCATGAGCTATTTTTAATCAGAAGTATGTATTATTTCAAGGATAACATAAAAGGCTACAGAGGAAAATGAAAGAGGAATGCTGCTACCTACAGCGGCATGTTTCTGGTAACAACTCGATAAAACAACTGCCATTGCTATCTGACTTCCAAGTGTTGGGTTACTAAGAAATGTTAGATTATTAAGTAGTATCTGGTTGACCGAGCTTTGCTCGGTATTTTTCGCTCGATTTTTTTTTAATTCGTGTGTTTTGGAAATCATATTTAGATACAAATTACATACTGATTAAATACGAATAATATTTTTTGATCTTAGCGACATAATAGAAAAAACTGAACTGGTTATTTGAATAAAAAATCATGAGTGCAATTAGTTTAATTTAAATTTTCGTGTTTTTAAAAAGTACTAAAAAAAGGGCTCGAAAAAATAGATTTTCTCAAGAAAGAAAGAAACATGAAAAAAAATTAAAAAAGTCGGTCGGTCGGTCTGGGCTCGAACCGGGGTTTTAAGATTCTGTGACCGACCATTACACCAACTTAGCTATTTATAATCACTAACAATCCTTCAAAATGTACCTTCTTATTCTATCGATATTGTAGCAGTTTTTCATTGCCTAAAAACACGGACAAAGAGACATTTTCTAAAAATAAATCCCAGCTAGATCGATTTATTATCCCCGAAACTCCCTGGACACTAAATTTTATGAAAATCGTTGGAGCCGTTTCCGAGATCCCGATTATATATATATATATATATATATATATATATATATATATATATATATATATATATATATATATATATATATATATATATATATATATATATATATATATATATATATATATATATAAACGTTAGGAATTAAAATTGACTCTCAACGGTTTTTATACAGGAAATAGCATTTTACAGGTAATTATATTCACATACTTAATCACTCAAATAAAAAAGTACTTATATTTTAAATGTTAGACTGAATAAGTGACGAAGACTGATTTGTTAAAATTGATTAAATAATTAAAAAAACATCCAGATCTATTAATTTTATACAAGCAAGGCAACTATGTAAAATATTTCCCCTATGAGATAATCTATGTGGGACATAGAATATACGTCACGTTCAGCATTTCAGCTTTTGATAGGTTGCTACAATAAATTAATTAATTAGTTAACTTTTAATCAGAACTGGTCTGATGGTTTGAGAAGCGGTAATAAAACCACCACATTGTCTTAGATATCCTTTATGTTGCGTTGATCCGAACACACAGCACTACATCGCAACAACCACTCACTATCATCACAAGCGAAGTGTAGGGTGACCCCCACTAGATGGAGTGACGACCTGGTAAGACATGCAGGATGTCGATGGATGCAGGTGTCTCAAGACCGTGCTATGTGGTATTCCTTCGGGGAGGCCTATGTTCAGCAGTGGACTTGTGAAGGGCCTGTCATTACAGGCCCTTCACAAGTCCACTGCTGATAATGATGTTGATGATGATGATAATAATGATGATGCATGTCACACGGACAGTGGCATGCTTACTGAGTGGTCAGCTATGTAGCGGTAATATTACTGGAGGAGTTACTGTGAGAACACCTTCTTCAATTTCTTCAACTCTTTTAATGATTGACTTGTATTCAACTTTCCTTATTCCTATGTAACCGCCCTCAATTTAACGTCGAGGTCAAACAATATTACTGTCCTCACTCGATCTTAGGTCTCACATAAACGTATCTTATCTGTGGGACACACGGTCGTGTAAACGCAATCATATTCAATAGTAAATATGACGCGTGTAATGTTTTATTGTCAGGGCGGGCGGCAAATGGCGAGGGCCACGTGCTCGGCCCGATATAGCCGAACAATCGTATCCACAGCGGGCACAACGACGCCTTGTGCCACCGTGTCCCGGCATGTGCTGAACATCTGAAAACATTTTACTTTTAGCCGCCCCGGACTGCTCTGCATTTACGAACTCGTTATTAATACTAATGGTGATGACTCTTCCGCGGCAAAAAAACTCTAGTTAAATAAAACACTGCTACCTTTCTACGAATATTTCAGTTCGCGTCGTTGTTAAAAACAAAAGGGCTATTTCGTCTTCATAAAACGTAAACGACAACATTTTATTGCACACAATAACTGCAGCAGGCGTGATTTAAAAAACGCACTTCATCTGTTTATTTAAAAAAATCTGTTTGTTAAGATTAGTAAAAATATTTTTGTGATTCAAGGAATAAAATTAATGTAATGACCGATTAAATGCAACTAAAAAATAATTAAATTTGTGACATTAAAAAAAGAACTGAAGTGGCGACCGTAGGAATCCATCACCACATTTTGTTCCATGGTTGTCTTAAAAGACGACTATCCTAGATGCGTGTCATGCCCAGAAGTGAATTTATAATAGGAAAGGCAAAGAAGAAGAAAACTACAGGATAAAATAATAAAAACTAATGGATCCAAGTGATTTTATCTTATCATATAAGTTAAATTTAAGTTTCTGTAATGATTTCTTAAATTTACGCGAACACTACACATTGAATAAAACTATTTATACATATTTTATCGCGTTTAATTAACTTATCTTTAATTTCCTACATTTCGGGTGCTTTACAGCACCCATGATCACAGGGCACTGAGTTGTTTGACGTCCCAATATCCTAGTTAGCCCGGCTACCTTCAATTTTTAAATATTAATTTAGCATAGATCGGACCAAATTTCGGAAACGTCGGGAATTAAAATTAATTAATTAAACGCGATAAAATGCAATAAATACTTTTTTCGATTGAAGTTTATGTCTATATTATTGAAATAAATATCGTCTATTAAAGTAAGAGCATGCTATTAAGAAAAAAACATTTTTGCCAGACTCACGTCTAGGCTAATCTTCGAAATGGTTAGACCGATTATGATGAAACCTTTACAACGGATAGAGAGCAACAGAAAGAAACTAGGCTATACTTGATTTTGAAAACTGGAAGATTTAAAAAAAAAACGAATAAATCCTATAATAGTCTCTGATTATCTTAAATCGAAATAACGCCATATTTTTCACGCGATCCTTCCCAGGCGAAGCCGGGGTGGGTTACTTTATAGTTAATTCTAAACTTTATGCACATCTGCAACTGCAAACAACGGTTACAAACAATTTTTGTATCAACAAGAGAGTTTATAAAGAAATCACATCGCATTTATATTGTTAACGTCGCAATAAATTAAAATAGCAGTCGAATTTTTTATTACCTAAGAACATATCAAGAAAAACTTTTAACTCACGTTATACACTTCTTCAGTACTTTCAGGCGGAGTAACCAAATATTAACCATAATATACGATCTATAAAACGCCCATTGCACGTTGTACTCGATCTGGGAAGACTAGTAATAAAAAGTGTCGGCTTGTTAGGGAGTTTGCATACAGCAGCTGCCGAGGACGCCAAACGCAGCTGCGGCAGCACGCCGGTGTGAAAAGTTCGGCGCACGGATTCACATAGAGCTATGATGTTAGAAACTGTGCGAGGGGCTGGACTATCAAACATCTGTAATACTTGTGATTTGGAAAAATTGTATTGATTTTCTTTCCTCCAATAAATTAAAAATAACTGCCTTTTATTGATTATATATCAAATAAATGTATAATAAAATTACATACCTATTTCTAATGAGATATTATGTAATATAAATAAAATTACTTATATATCACCCTATCTCGTACTATATGTCTACTCATACTCAGACTATATGTTAATATGACTGCCGCAATGGTATAGTCGTCGTAAGCTCTCACAGAATACCAGCGTAAAATAGCAGCTTTATGCCGCTGTGTTTCATATGGTGAGTATAGGGAACCGAAGACCCCTTTTTACGGAAACTAGGTATTCCTTCTTAGTCCACAGGGTGATAACGCATTTGCATTTTGATTCTTAACCGAGGACAGTTACAGATGTCCTCAGCATCTACTAACCATCAGGTGGACTGTTACCATTAAAAAAAGCGCGACTGCTGATCATATGGTCCCAGGTATGAATACGGATCGGACCTAAAGCACTTGTTAAAACCGAAACTAGAAGTTGGCGGTGTTTTACCCCTGTGCCTAGAGGACATTATTATAATATGTGAATATCCAATGGCAATGAATATTTATGTTGATAATAGCAATGATTGACGAAACGGGGATGTGCTTATTAACTCTCAGCAAAAATAAGAAGGTTCTCAACGTGACAGACCCACGCTGCGGTCGTACCACGGATGCAGCAAAAATTTGTCGGCTGGACTAAGGAAAGGCTGCGTTCGCACGAAATACTAACGTGAAAAACCAACATTTCTGCTGTGTTTTGTATAGTGAACAGCACTGGAAACCCCTTTTTACTTTATTTGGCATTCTATTCAGAACTCAATGGTATTGTCACCATTGAGTTCAATTGACATCTGCATTAATACTCTTAATCAAGAAAATAAATCGGAACAACTCGTTTGTAAACATGACTTGTAAAAAAAAGACATTCAGTAAACTGACAGGACAAGATACAGAGCATACTATAGCCAATAAGAACAGCAATCTGTAACCGATCAAAGGTCAACATTTCTAACAAACTGTATTTATGATGTGATACTGATAATACTTAATTTATCTAAAAATAGAAACTAACACGCCTTTAAACCTTGTAATATTTGGTTATTTAAAATTCTTTATAAGTAACATTTTTACATATAACTAATAAAGACATTTTGTACGCCTGACTGCCTCGTTCGTCTAGTGGAATGGTAAATAGTTGATCTGGTGGATTGAAAGCACGTAAATCCGTTGGTCCTGCGCCTGATCTCTCTTTAGTCATCTAAGATTACATTCCCATTGGACTATGACAGTGAGGGAATAGAGACTGCACCTGTTCTTGCGTATACACATGAACACTATAATCCTGTTCTAAGCAGATGGCTAGTTTCCGTTGAGACGAAAATTCAGTGCGAATGATAATATTGTTATTTCTAAAGACTTTTGTATGCCCATATAATTATTCGATAACAATATATAAGAGTATTGATAGTAACATCCGTATTCACAATTTCAATGCACCAGCATCACAAAACACAAAGTAAACCTACAATGCAAATAATTTAGAATCAACAATAGTTAAAAACGTTAAACTACAAACAACAATATTATCGAACTGACGCAAAAAGAAAAAAACACAAATAGACCAATAACAGCGTCAACTCAATCACAATTCACAATACAGCCATATCGCATCATCTGCAATTAGGGTCACAAATAATTGACGCCAAAGGTTTAAGGCGTTCCTTTCCCCAAAAAAGTACCACATTAATAAAACCCTCATAAACGAAGTGAATCAAGATATCGCTCCCCGTATAGCGCATGCACCTGGCTTTCGCCCCGTACCGGCCACAATTTGCTATCGCGTTTCAAAGTACATACTTGAAGAAATCATAATGCACACAACACAGCTCATTGGTTTTGTTAATAACAATAACCTATGTGAATATTGCGAATATGCTTGTAGATTTCATTGTACAATTAATATTAAAATTTTTGATTAATAGTAATTGTACAACGAAATGTGCTATGTTGAGCCCAGTATGAATACTAGGTCAAATTCATGAATTTTTTATACGTTGTAGAGCCATGCTGCAGCTATATTATGTTTGTAGCACGAATGGGTCGGCTCGACCGGGGAACCACGCTCTCACAGAATACCTGCGTAAAATAGTAGATATCTGGAGACTCCTTTTTACTGGAAACGAGGCATTTCATCTTAGTCTTCATTGCTGACAACGAATCTGCGTTTTATTCTTATTAACGGATAGATGTAGACGTCTATGGGCCACAACATCCACTTACCATCAGATGGACTGTGTGCTCGTTTGTCACTCTTATTCTATAAAAAAGTGCTAATTACAGCATTTTAAAAATACTCAAAGCGTTCATTTACGTTTGTGTTGTAAACATAAAAACATAAACACTCACGCCTGTCATCCAGAGGGGTAGGCAGAGACTACAGACTTCCATTTGGCACGATCCTGACACACCTCTCTCGCCTCTTCTACATCCATATACATACCTGCGCATACATGCTCGTCGGTTAAGGGTACTCCTAATTTGGCCGGTTTTCAATAAATCGCCAATTTGGTCGATAAATTTTTACCTAGGACGTCCCTTTCCGACTCTGCCATTCACTTCTGCACCATAAATTTTCTTTGTCACTCTTTCCTCATTCGTTCTTTCCACATGACCAAACCTTTCTTAATCCTTTCTTAATCCTGGTCACCACATCATCATGGCATCAAACACACTCTTCTCTTATTACACAATTTCTTACCCTGTCACTCAGATTCAGCCCTAACATACTCCTTAAAGACCGCATTTCTACTGCGTTTATTCTACTCTCGTGCTTCTTCTGCCACACCCAACTTTCACTACCATACGTTAAAGTAGGAACCAACACAGCATTGTGAATTGCCATACGTGCCTTTTTCTTAGAGCCCAGCAATCACTTACCATCAGGTGGACTGTGTGCTCGTTTACACCCTATCCTATAAAAAAAGTTGTCAATTTATGAAAGCCGTGTGTGATAAGAAAATCGTTTCAGGTCCTCACGACGCAGGCATGCCTAGTGTGAAGACCACAGAACTATACACAATTGCTTATGCACTCCAGCTTAGTTGGTGTGATAAGTTCATAGTTTATAGTACTTCCATTTTATTACGTTATATGTATTGTATATTATAATATGTACCACCTTAGCTGTAAATAAACATTTTTTTTTCATTTTCATTTTATTTATATTCATAAATGGGCCAAAAGAAGAACACTTAAACGACAAGCTCTTCTAATTCTTTCACTTCTTTCATATCTATAAGGATGTGAATGAAGCGAAAGGTGTGTCCGTGTGTCATGATCGTGCCAAATGGAAGTCCGTAAATTCTACCTACTCATAGGGTCACGGGTGTAAGAGTTTATGATGCTATTTATGTATAATTACGGTAATTAAAAATAAAATTAATGTATTAATTTATTTTTTATACCGTGTAAGAATATTTACAACCCCATATCACTCATTGGGTGTCGTAAGAGGCGACTGAGGTAAAAAGAAGATATGCAAGATGCTGAATGATCAAAATTATAAGAAACTGCGGTAGACAAACCGTTTATCAAGCGTGACAACAATGGAGAATCCTCCCAATGAAGCACTATGGGGGAGGCCTGTGTTCGGCAATGGACTTTTAACAGCTGTAGTGGATGGATGGAAAATGGAATTAAAGTAAATTTTTTTGAAATAAAAAGTATCTAATAAATATCATTAGATTTAAGCAAAACTTTTATTATTGTTAATTACGATATTATCTACTATAGTACAAAATTATATATATATATATATATATATATATATATATATATATAATTCCAGTCAATACGGCCAGCCACAACGGAGAGATCAGGCGCAGTACCAAGAGCTTTACGTGATTTCTGAGGTATGGGGGTGAAACACCCGCCAACTTCATGAGTCAGGGCACCTGCTGAGAACATCTTGATGGAAAAACTCAATAACTAACTTTTTGCGCGATCCGGGTTCGAACCCGGGCCCTCATGATCAGCAGTCGCACTACCATAGCCACTAGGCCAACGAGGCAGTCTATATAAAAATAATAGCATATAAAAATTGGTATTGTATCCGAGGTAGTGCTGATCCGTTGCCACGCGTTAGTGCAACTTTGTGCCGTCATTAAATCGGTCGCGTATCATAATCCAATGTTCATTTATCAGCTACTACGAATGAGCAAAGCGAATCCAGCTAATGGTCCTATAGTTCCTTTATCAGAGCCGAGTTAAGTGCCTCCACAATGGACGCTGCTCCCACGCCGTGTCACAACACCCCATATATCGGTAACCGCCAGTGTAAGATGGCCTCCCGTATCATTTGTATTTCAATGTAGGCGTTGGAGTAATTTGAGACACGATGCTTAATCAAAGTTTTTATTATACTGGTCGTAATACTGCGGGGCGACGTCAAAGCCCGCGTTCAGGGCGTTTCAATCCGCTGATCCCCAGTATTGTAACAATTGTGGGAAAATCGACACGGTTTTTGTTGTGAATCTGTGGGAGTTTCGTTTTGACATTGCAACAGGCTCTTTGTTTGAATACAAAATTTATTTATGGCCTTTTAATTTAACCATAGCGTAAGTATAGACAGCCAATATATAATTACAGACTAAGGCATCATAGCCCTCAGAGGTGGCAATGCTTCCTTGTTTCAAGGTAAACTGGTTGCAGGTGCTCATGAACTTCAGTACCCACTTATTACAAGATGGGCTGATGCCTCGTTTATCGCTATAATGTTACAAAAATAACGTTCTTCAAAAGTTTTTTTAATATTATGGCTGCTTATGAAAGACTTACAATTCTAAGAAATGTACAAATTACACTTCGTTGGATCTAATTATGATACATATGCAAAATCCGAACGTTAATTATATGTATCGCGTAGAAATCAGAGACGCACAACTCGTAGCGGATTCTTTGACGCTGAACCACACGGCTGTGCCGATTTCTGTCTAGAAATTAATACCTGCATTCCTCATACGCATCAAGTTGGTTACGTTATTATCTAGTCATTCAGTGGATAGTAATATAATATCGACTTATAAAATTTTTAAGTCCTATTATGCTTGAATTAATTAGACTTAGTAATAATAGTAATTACTCCTCTATATATGGCACGAAACTTTTTCTTACATGCAATGGCAACACAAACTTGGTTTCGATTAAAACTATATACCGATCAGAGAAAATTTTGGTTCGTTCTTCATATTTGATAAAAATAATCAAATAGTAATTGTATGTTGAATAAAACCAATATTTACTTATATTTGTATATTGATATATTGGCATATATATACCAACCGATATTTAAATTGTGAATCTTACCATCATCCTTCACAGTTAGCTACCGTGGGTAAATCTTTGTTTCAGAGAGCACTAGGGATCTGTGACAGAAAACGTCTGGCCGCCGTATCTTCAGCACGTCAAGCAAGTGTTGCAAGACAACAAGCTTCGGATCCCGCGCCTACGTCACAGTGACCGAGTGAAACCAGCCACAGTCGAGCGTGTGCCTGCTGTACTACCATATGTCAGAGGAGTCACAGACAAGATTGGCTACATATTGAAGCGAGCTTCTATTAGAACATTCTACAAGCCGCCGAAGAAGATTAGTCAGATCTTACCATCCGTCAAGTGTCATATTCCTCTACAAGATGCAGGAGTGTACAAGTTAGGTTGTGAATGTGGTCTCTCTTACATAGGTCAAACAAAAAGATCCATAAAAACCCGCGTGAAAGAACATATAGTTGACGTGAAGCACCGACGCTCCGGGAAGTCTGCAATCTGTGAACATGTTTAAGATCGTCCCCACCATTATATCAGATTTGATAAACCACAAATTCTCGCAAAAGAACACCGATTCCTACCAAGGATGATACGTGAGGCTATTGAAATTAAAAAAAACATCCTAATTTCAATAGAGGAGATGGTTGTGTGCTGCCATCTGCTTGGGATCCTATAATTAACAAAATTTAACCCAAACCCAAGCATACCACTGCAAGACTTCAAGATACTGTAAGCTCGTTTTGCGTAAATCGGACCAAAAATTAATATTCAAAAACTGAAGGTAGCCGGGTTAACAATGACATTGGGACGTCAAACATCTCAGTCCTCCCCCATGACCATGGGCGATAAGACGGCCTATTTTACCAACTACATATATTGATTTTTTTTAATAAAAAAATAAATTTATTGACTGATAAAAAATATTAAAATTTATATTTGAATTTGATATCAAAATCCATATCTATAACGAGTTTGCTTTTGGTAATAGATGCCAAAGATATTTAATTAAAAGCTAACAAGTCGTAAATAATACTTTAGCGATACACTTTCATTAATTACTAATACAATGCGAGATATACATATGTAATATTAGGGTTTAAATATTCACCCCCGTCTATTTGAAGAGAGAATGTTAATGTTGTCACGTGACCGCCACGCTGCTTCGCCTCCCTTTTCTTTCATTACTGCGATTGCTAAGCTAGGCTAGACATTTGTTCATTGGGTGCGCACGTGAGTGGATGTCTGCATTATTAAATGTCTTTAAAGCTTATGACTTGTTTAAATTTTTATGAAGCAAATTTTGGTATAATAGCAACAATATTCATTTTATTATTTACATTTTTTTTAATAGAATAGGGTGACAAACGAGCACACAGTCCACCTGATGGTAAGTGGTTGCTGCGGCCCATAGACATCTACATCTATCTTCCATTGCAAATCAAAATGCAGATGCGTTGTCACCCATGAGGACTGAGATGGAATGCCTCATTTCCAGTAAAAAGGGTCTCCGGTTCTCTACACTCACCATACGAAATACAGCAGCATTAAGCTACTATTTCACGCTGGTATTCTGTGAGAGCGTGGTCCTTCCCCGGTCGAGCCGATCCATTCGTGCTACAACTATACTACTAGTATAACTGCAGCATGGCTCTACCACGTAAATATAACTGCAGCATGGCTCTACCACGTAACTTCAGCATCACCTCACTAGTCATAGTAAAATAAAACTGTCAGTCGTAAGACTGCACGTCGCTCGGTGCCGACGAATGAAGCAAAACCCTGTCTATAATGGTCAGGTAGATGTCTATATCCAGTAGTTCACAACTTTTTAGGACTGCCTCGTTGGTCTAGTGGTTGTAGTAGTGCGACTGCTGATCATAAGATCCTGGGTTAAAATCCCGGGTCGTGCCAAAAAATCAATTATTGAGTTTTTCTGTTAAGATATTCTCAGCAGCTGCCCGGAGTAAGGATGTTGGCAGTGTCTCACCCCCGTGCCTCGGAAAGCACGTAAAGCCGTTGGTCCTGCGCCTGATCTCCCTCCGGTCGTGTCGGTTTACCGTCCCATCGGATTAAGAGAGTGAGAGAATAGAGAGTGCACCTGTGCTTGCACATACACTTGGGCAGTAAAATCCTGTCCGAAGCCGTTGGCTAGCCTCCGTTGAGGCAGCCGCCGTGACCGAAATTCGGTCTAGAGGACATTATTATTATTATTACTTTTTGACGGACTTGTAAAAAATCACTTTATACGAGAGGATAATATATTGAAATTAATATTTTCTTTTTATAAGCTTGCAATACCTGTAAATAATACTGTTACGATCTAGTAAAAGTCCAAATGCGGGTTGGCAATCGCACTTTTTATTTTTTAGTTGCTATTGGGAAGATACTTTTGCTGACCTCTTGGCTTGTAATATTATTACGATTTCTGGGGTCTATCGTTTCTTGCGACACCCACGGGGAGTATGGTACAGTGGATATTCTTACACCGCAACTACCTACACGATTTCTTTACTAGTACTAAATTTACTATCGTGTCGCGGATATAATGGGCTCTGGGCCGTGGTAAGTTCCCAAATATTTATATATATATATACATACACACGCACACACACACATATATATATATATATATATATATATATATATATATATATATATATACATACACACGCACACACACACATATATATATATATATATATATATATATATATATATATATATATATATATATATATATATATATATATATATATATATGTGTGTGTTAATGTGTGTGTGCGCCTGTGTGTGTAATCGTTGATACGTCTACATAATCATATCAGGCCGTCTACATAAAAATATGCAATATATTTTTATGTAGACGGCCTGATAGTTGTCATTTTATATGTAAAATTGTCAATATGGTTGTAGGTGTACGATAAAAAATATATCCTCTTAATAAACATAATTTTGAGTAGTTGAAGGTTAATACCACTGTAATACCATGAAGGTTTTGTGTCCTATTAATTTCACAGCACAATTAATAGAACACTAAATCTTCATGCGTTCCTGCTTCTCTCATGATCTTAAAATATGTTTGGATACCTCTAGAGCCTGTTCTGAAGTATTTTGAGTCCGCCTTTGATTAATCGCGACGGGGTCAACCAAAATATACTTACACCTTTACCGGTATACGATTCATTATTGAATGACCCAAATCGTTTGGTTTCCCAGAATTTCATACGGTATTAACGTACCTACAATGTGTCTTCAATTTAAGGTGCTTATATTTTAGATTTTTTTTTTCAAAAATCGCTTGGTTTTTTTATCCACCTTATACTACATTTTAGAGTGTGATAATTCTTAATTTTACAACGTAGGAAGAAATAATTATAATGTCAATCAATGCAAACACAATACACCCCAATAGGATGAGCGTGCACCGGCCGCCGTTGCATCCATAATTATCCCGGCGACCTGTGACCCGAGCGCCGATTCCCAGGCCGCCTCCTCGGTCACACGAGAACACGACCGTTCTCATCGGAACTTTACTCCTGAACTTTGAAAAAGATTACGGATATATTGAACAATTATTTGCTGTGGGTAAGGCTCCCGTTGCGAAACGTTTTCCTTACGACTAAAGCGTTACATTATAAATGGAAAAAAGCGAAAAACCCCAAAGAACATAGAACCACATATATTATTAATGTAGAAGTTTGAGAGAATCATTCAACGTTTGTAACTTATGCGTAAGTTGATGCGGATTGGGATAACATTTAGCACACAGATAGATCGAGTCTTGGCTGAGCAAATTTTTACTACAAAGGTAAAATTTACGTCAGGGAAAAAGAGCATAAAGTCGATTCTTATTCTACGTGGATGGAACCGCGTGCAGAAGCTGAGAAGAAAAAAGGAAGAATGTATGTAGTCGGTCTCGGGAAGCGATTCGGAAAATTAGAGACAATAAGAGTAAAATGTGTGATACACACTCCATACATTTAAATATAACATATTATAAATCAATATAATATATTCAATGTTAAAATCGAAATATTTGTAAAATATATTACAAAAGTAAAATTGTTTCAACGATGTTGTGGCAACGATGTTGTGAAGCAGTTACTCGTCAAGCTTTCATCCCAGTTAGTGATTAGTTAGGCTTTCAACGAGCAAAATAGCTCATGTTAAATAAAAAAGTAAAGTTACGCCTCACTCTTAAGCACAGGCCTCCTCTTATCTCTGAAAGGGGCTTAGGGCAGGGGCAATGTCCACCATGCTGCCTTAAAAACGTGTTGACGGACTTCACACGTCTTCGTAATATTTTTTTTAATTTCTAAAGCATGCAAGTTTGAAATTGTTAATTACAGTTTTAAATCACTTTAAACTGTAACTAACAATTTCATCGTTGTCGGCAGGGATCGAACCCGAGTTTCTCGCTATGATATTTACTAACAATAAAATACGAGTTTGGTGAAATAAATTTTAAAAACAAAAATGAGAAACTGACGTTTTTCGTGCAAAACGACTTCAACCAGATAGAGTGAGTAATATCTTTTTATGGTCTATTTTATATTACCTTTCTTATTGATTAAAAGAAAAAAATTGACATAACAATATAATGTACCTAGCTACAAAATGTCACAAAGAAATAAAGATAAAGAAAAAAAACTTTTGAGACAACTATGAACTCTTAATTATGATAAGTGAGCTGTGCGTAGCTTTTAGATAAATTTATACACTTTAAATAATTTTAATACTTAATTAGTTTTTAAACAGCAATATAGCAATTGTAAAATTAAACGAAGCGAAAGATATATATCCATAAATTACTATATTACATAGCTGTCACACCCCCTTTTTATATTCGTTGATCAAAGCGATTGTTCAAGTGCGTGCAGTGCACGTTCGATCCGTGGAACAAAATCCAATATAAGATCACTGCACGCGGCAGCACGTGGCGGTGTAACGCGTAATGAGACCGCACCTGCAGGTCACGAATTATGGGATTTCTCGCGCCCTCCCGTGGGACCGGAGGGATCCTAACGCACAAACAAGAACCGTTTTCTCTGTCAATAATTGCACACGATGGAATAATAACGGCAAACCATTATAGTCGGTGGTCATTTTACCGGCCTTCAAATTTGTATACAATATTACAATTATTTTTATTATTTACAATATTATATTATAACTCAAAAACTACAGCCTTATTTGCATAGAAGGCATAGGAAGGAAGGAATGTAATACGATAGCTTTGCATCAGTCAATCAAATAATAAAGAGTCAAAAGAAAGCAGCATTATCGACGCCATTTTAACAGTCGATATTATAGTAAATATTTTAGTCGATTTTAGTATGGCGTAATGTGGTTAGTTTATATTAAGTTGATTTTCGAAGTGTTCCTAATTATTGCCAAAGCTTATTTGCTATTTTTTTTAATTAATATATTAGTTATAATATACGACTTCGTGTTTTTGTATCTATCCTTCTTCAAAGCTTATGGTGACCACATTAACCTCATGCACCTTATTTCGATCACAGTCAAGGTATGTGTAATTTAATTCAACGACGTATGAAATTAAAACTAATTTATTAGGGTTTCATTTCATTTCGTCCTCTTCTTTATGATCCTATCGCTTGTGCTAGCTTGAGTCTGAATCAGTTTTAGTAGTCATTCTACTCCATTTTACAAGACCGATATGCAGCCATACCATGGAAGTAAAATGGATATGAACAAGGGTTGCACCCAATATATTACTTGTGCTTTAACGTCTAACATAATATTTGTACAGTAAAATGTGTACCTATAATAAATCTCACTTTGATAAAGATTTAATTCGAACATGCTGTCAATTTCAAATTGATTGTTTATCACGTGGATCAACAGACGAGGAATGTTAAATTAGACTTGTGAAATCGAACAAAACACGCCAATAAGCCATTGTTTTGAGTGCATTTAGTAAATGGATGGAGTGAAACGGGCTCAACTAGTCGCGATCAATCGGGGTGTATCACGCGATGGGAGCGACACGCGCGCGGCACTCCCACGACACGCGCGCGGCACTCCCTCGACACGAGCCGGGGTGATGCCCCCGCCCCGTGCCTAATGTAACAGCCTTAATGAAACTGCTATCGATTTTTACATTTCTTTACTTTAGTTTATTACAGTAGCAACTGAAGATAAAAATGCATGTATTGTTAATGGAGGTTTTAAATACTGCAGAACTAAAATTATAGTCAGGCACTTACTGCATTCATGAGTAGGGTAGTAAAAGTAGGGTGGTTATAGAATTTACGATACCAATTTACAATTTTTACAATATCATAATACCCATTTAGGCATAGCAATATAGATAAAAGCAACATGAATATACCTATATGAAATACACCGTCATAACTAAAACTATTTAACATTAATTATATTATTATAATTAATTATATTAAATTGAATATTAATATAAAATAAAATACTCAATTAAATCATTATAGCGTTTATATAATAATAGTCTTTTTAATTGATCATTCATCATCATTACAGCCCTTCACAAGTCCACTGCTGAACATAAGCCTCCCCCAAGGAACGCCACAAAGCACGGTCCTGAGCCACCTGCCTTCATCGACTTCCTGCATGTCTTACCAGGTCGTCACTCCATCTAGTGGGGGGTCGCCCTACACTTCGCCTACCGGTACGAGGCTGCCACTCGAGATCCTTTTTTCCCCAACGGTTGTCGGTTCTTCAAACTATATGGCCGTCCCATTGCCACTTCAGCTTACTAATCCGTTGGCCTATGTCGATCACTCTGGTTCTACTGCGGATATCCTCATTTCTAAGTTTATCACGCAGAGAAAGTTTATCATTAATATAAGTTAAAGTTAGTTAAAGTTACAGCCTATATACGTCCCACTGCTGGGCACAGGCCTCCCCTCATTTCTGAGAAGGTTTTAGGGCAAGGAAGTGTCCGCCGCGTTGCCCCAATGCGTGTTGGCGAACTTCACATGTCTTCGAAATATTTTTTTCTTATTCCTCAGACATGCAGGTGCAGGTTTCCTCACGATGTTTTCCTTCACCGCCGAGCACGTGGTAAATCAGCACTTAAAATTGCAATTAACAGTTTCATTGGTGCCGGCGGGGATCGAACCCGGTTTGCTAGCGTACTGTGAAATTTACAGCGAGCGCTAACCATCTGAGCTGTCACGGCTCCCGTATCATTAATATATCATTATTATATTTATTTTCATTATATTTATATATCAATAAATAATTATCATTAATATATTTTATTTTATTCAGTTCCTAGTTCATTAGGTACATATAACGTGAAGCCCCTAAATAATCCTTTTTTGGTCACTTTTCTAGAAAGATTATAGAGGCAGATTATACCCATGGACATCATCTTCCTAAATATCAGAGGATACATTATATAAACATAAAATATTTTGAGGTCTCCCGTAGACCTGATGTGTGATGTGTGTGATGAATTGTCTTTAAAACATTTCGAATATCTTGACCGGAGGCGAGGACCAGTATGAAAGGTGTAATAATACGATGAATAGATCAAATATTGGCACCAATAACTTTTAAATCTTTAGTGAACACGGACAAAACGTGCCTAAAATTAAATTATATTTTACCTGTTCTAAACAAATTTCACACCTAAAACTTTTAAAGGACGACCATAAACATCATTTACGACACTTGTGAGAACAATATTGAAGAGGAGTATCCTTTTTATCATCGATGTTTTTTATATATTATAAAAGCACCTTACAAAATGTCATTACTGAAATTTAATTAGGAGTCGAGCACGTTGCACATGGACTTATTTTATTTATGTTATTATAAAATTAAAGTTCGTGTAACTTTAATTTTCGATGTTATGCAATGGGATATTAGATTGTTATATCCTTCATAGCATGTTGTAAAGGAAATCATTATACCTATTGCCTATATAATAACGAATATGAAAAAAAAGCAATATTATCAATTATGATATGTAAATAACATTAATTTAATATCCACCAAGCCGAATCGCGGTCATGACGGCCAGTATCAAAGAGGACTAAACATATTATGCGCAGGACAGGATTATAGTGCACCAGCGAGAGCGATCAGGCGTATTTCCATGAGCTTTACGTGTTTTCGGAGGCAAGAAAGTGAAATACCGTGAACTTCTGAGTCTGGGATACTACTGTGAATTTCTTTACAGAAAAACTGATTTTGGACAGAATTTGAGCCCGGGACCGCATTACGCCCAGCAGTCGTAACATAGGGGGAATATTTAGCATAATTGTCACGCTTGGCGTGCGGGTTGACAACCGTAGCTTTTTATTTTTTGTTATTAGAAAGACTTATACGCAAAAACCAACTTGATAAACCAAACTTGTGTAACAACTATACATTTATTGCACTTGCACTTTAATAAAAAAATATTACCACTAATTCTATTCAATCAAACATACAATTACATAAAAAAACAACAACACACAACTTAAGAAGTAAAAATAAACTACAACTAATAACTGCACGAACTAATTATGGCAAAAAAAACCCTGTTTTTTGAGGGAGCACAGCTGTTCAATAAACTACCAGATGACATAAAAAATTGCAATAACATGAAATTGTTTTAAGTAAACTTAGGAAATACGTACGTACAGTGTACGTTACCTTATATTTATTATATAGTTACCTCATCATATATAGTTACCTCATAGTAAATAACACCTCCAGCACTAGAGGTAGATGCGATAGTTTTACTTTAGCATAATAATTACTTTGTATCTCATTATAAGTGAACCACTGTGATGTTCTTATGAGAAATAAATTTCTTTAAACCGAAGACGCTGCCCCCCCCCCCCCTCCCTCATGGTTTGTTTCCCGTATGTCGCCTCTTACGACACCCACGAGGCATTATGGGGTGGTGAATATTCTTATGTCGCCGCTATACGATCTCTTTATTAATAAATTAATTGACAATAAAATAATTGAGTTTTACTCACATTAAACATTGATACACCCTTGTGCACGTGCCCTAAAGATTTTAACGTCGCCGTAATATTTTTTCTCGTTCGTTTTTATAAGTGTCGTCGCCTATGTAACAATGGGCAGTACCTGTCCATTTAAAACAATATCCCAGAACTAATTGCACAGCGAGAGGCTTTCAATGTAAGATTAAATATTATACAAAGGCTGGTCAGTACGTGAGCAGACAAATATACTTACCTGTAAGGTAAATTGTCTGCAAGTAAATCTAATTGTAAGGATTCCTGCGAAAACACGTTTTGACATCAAATGCTCAAATAAACATGTGTAAGGAAACACCCGGCTAATTGTTCGTTATACTAAAATTGAGTGTAAACGCTATTCAGTGGTTATTTTTTATGTTTTTACTTAGTAGAGCCATACTGTGTTAAAACTGAAACTCGTATGTGGTTGCCCAACTCAAAAAAAGTTAGTCGGTTGGCTTGTACAAAATTCCTACGTAAAAAACATAATGCTACTATGTTTCGTAAGGTTAGCGACATTCCATTTTAGTCCTCATGGGTGACAACGCATCTGAATTTTATTGGCCACACCACCCAATATCAGTGTGCTCAACTTTCATTGATTGTGACAATTGTTAACAATATGATCTGATTAAAGTAAAAAATAAAGTAAAATTACAGCCTATATACGTCCCACTGCTGGGCACAGGAATCCTCTCATTTCTGAGAGGGTTTTAGGGCAAGGAAATGTCCGCCGCGCTGCCTCAGTGCGTGTTGGCGAACTTCACATGTCTTCGAAATATTTTTTTTTCTTATTTCTCAGACATGCAGGTTTCCTCACGATGTTTTCCTCCACCGCCGAGCACGTGGTAAATCAGTACTTAAATTGCAATTAACAATTTCATTGGTGCCGGCGGGGATCGAACCCGGTTTGCACGCGTATTGTGAAATTTACAGCGAGCGCTAACCATCTGAGCTACCACGGCTCACCTCTCAGGATCTCATGAGAGGTAAATCGTGGTAGCTCTCATGATCTGATTACCCGTTAAAAATATGTATAATATAATGATTTCGAAACGAAGTGAAACATGAAACAAACCTTAAAGTTAATAATAAATTAGGTACTTATTAATAAGCTTGTTTATGAATAAACATTTAGTTATACTATTTTATTCTAAAGTTAAAATAAATAATGTTCCTCAGGCTTTTTTTTAAATAACGGCAATAGCAAATCAAATTTAGTTAGTACTAGTAATCCACCCCGGCTTCGCACGGGTGATTCCTGGATCTCGACAACAGCGCCAAATACTGGGTCTCAATATGAGTCTAAACCATCTAAGGACCGTAGTATAAGGAAGTATTATCGAGACAAACGGAGAGCGATTGGTTTTTATATACGTAATAGAGTTGAGGTAAAACATGTGACACAGCAATGTGATTTAACAAGGAAGTTCGAAAGTAGTACAACTAAATATAGGGCATAATAATCAAAAACTCAAAACAAAAAATCTTTAAGCACCCGGCACTGACCAATTTAAATTATACGGTCCTATTTATCAAATCGTATCAACATTAGCAGACCTTACATTTTGAAATGAAGCAATTAATAAAGTTGAGAGTTGTTGTTAAAGAACCTGAGTTCTTTACTCCCGCCTCCAAGGTGACTCGTGACTTTTTGCCGAGGTTATTTTTTATGACCACGGCTTTAATATTACGATTCGGACCTCTTTGTGTGGTCGCTTCGAACCATTGTGGTGTCTGCACCTTAAATACAACTAAATATAGTACTTTCGCATATCTTTGAAGAGGCTTCATTACAAATTATTGTAAGTTTTGTTTAATGCGCTCCATATTGATACGTTTGCGTGCATGTTCTTCTTATTTTTAAGTAATAAAACTAAAGGTAATTTTAATGATTGATTACTATAATTTAATTCATCTGCAATTTTTCCTAAGTAAAAGTAACCTCAAATAACATTGATTTTATCTAAACTTAAATTTTTTTGAGATTGTTTAGGTACTAATTATCTAAAAAGTTGCTAAAATTAAGACAGTTATAATAGACAGTTACAGTCACACCAATTTCAATTATCTTTTAATGAACTGTATATTGCATATGCTTATATTGTAGAAAAATATGCTTACATTTCGATAAAAACTTTTATGTAACTAGTGCTGTGCTAACTTAACACACGCATGGTTTTTATTTTATTTTAAATTTAAAGAATTTTAAACATTATAATATTATATTAATTTTAAAACAATTAGATATTTTCTTTTTTAGAAATGTGGAAATCTGTAGCCAAGTTTAAACGAAGAGGTTAGAAATTCTTTGGCACCTCTCAGGACTAAGATGGAATGCCTCATAGTCACAGCCTATTTCTAATTATACTGGCGCTTGGGGAAGGGTATAAGCTCAATAGAACGGAACACAGAAGCAATCACTGCTATTATTTTGTACTATTAAGTTAAAAAAACACATCTCCCATCACGGAATAAATATCTTACCAACACTTACTTTTCTTCAAATAAAATATTAAAAGTTTCAAATAACAAAAACCATTGATTAAAACTACTTTTACGGATTTTTTCGCGTTTTATTTATTTTATTTTTAATACCCGACGTTTCGGGTGCTTTCCAGCACCCATGGTCACGGGGGACTGAGGTGACCATGGGTGCTGGAAAGCACCCGAAACGTCGGGTATTAAAAATAAAATAAATAAAACGCGAAGAAATCCGTAAAAGTAGTTTTAATCAATGTACAGTGTTCGCGTAAATATAAGAAATTATTAACAAAAACCAAATAACAAATATGAAAAATGTTTTGAATTTTGATTTAGTCAAAAATATTATTATTTAGACAATGTTTTTATTAGACATTTTTAGTTAGTCTATGTGAACTCTAAATAGTCGCTTAATATGTGTTATGGGTATATATGTGGTAGAGCCATGCTGCAGTTATATTAGTAGTATAGTTGTAGCACGAATGGGTCGGCTCGACCGGGGAAGGACCATGCTCTCACAGAATACCAGCGTGAAATGGCAGCTCAACGCTGCTGTGTTTCGTATGGTGAGTGTAGAGAAACGAAGACCCTTTTTGCGGGAAACGAGGCATTCCATCTTAGTCCTCACGAGTAACGCATCTACGATTTGATTATTAATCGATACGTATTTGAAGATAGATGTAGATGTCTATGGGCTACAACAATCGCTTACCATCAGGTGGACTGTGTGCTCGTTTGTCAGCCTATCCTATTAAAAGTGGTTATTTATGGTTATTTTTAAGGATAAGTAGATAAGTATGAGTTATATTACTATACTTCTGCAATATAAGAATTAAGTAGGAAATAAATAATAAAAAAGAAATAAAATAATTGTTTTTCCATGTTATTTGCCCGACCAGCTTTCAAACCGACCTTAAACATTTTTTTAAATAATAATATTAGAGTTTGAGACAACACGATTTGATTATATACTGTTGCGATCACAGTGACAATACTAGGTGATTTTCTTTAAATTGTATTGTCATCGATTCGTATCGTATTATACGTATGCAACATTTTAAATATTCAGTCGACCGGGAGCCGGTGAATGTGAATTATAAAATTCCAACACATTCATTCATAAATATCTACACACACGTAATTACAATAAATAAGTCAATAAAATTAAAGTAGCTGCGTTTTTAAATAGTACCTTGTAAATTTTCTCCCGCCAAGCTGCAGTGAGTTTACTGCTGGGTTCCGGTTTTAAGGGAAAATACCCAGTAAGGCTTCAAGCTATGAGACATTCCGTGGGTACCAAGGTCTCGTTAAACTTCTTTGCTTGAAATTGTAAGCTGCACAAGCCACTTATCATTATAATGTTAATAAAACCTATATTCTAGGTAAAATCCTGTTGACTCTTCAAAGCAATTCGTCTGAAGAATTTTGAAATTTGATTGGGTCGGCTCGACCGGGGAAGGACCACGCTCTCACATAATACCAGCGTAAAATAGTAGCTTAATTCTGCTGTGTTTCGTATGGTGACTTTAGTGAACCGGAGACCGTTTTTATTGGAAACGAGGCATTCCATCTTAGTCCTCACGGGTGACAACGCATCTGCATTTTGATTCGTAATCGAGGATAAATGTAGATGTCTAAGGGTCACAGCAAAAATTATCATCAGATGGACTGTGTGCTCGTTTGTCACCCTATCCTATATTAAAAAAATTCAGATAAACCTCTTTAGGCCAACAACGATATCAGCAGTAAAAATTTCTATAATCCCATTAAATTCGATCTCCCGTAGATTCGGGAGTCGGTCGCAGCCTCCTGGACCTGTCGCGTGGGACCGCGGCAAGTGGATGCCGACACGTACGTCCATTGTTCACCGACCCTGCCCCCCTCCCGCTGTTCCCCGCCCGCTTGTCCCGACACGTAGATTACGCGGGGCCTAATCGAAAAAATCGAATGGCCCAATAGAACGAACTCCAAAACTCCAATTGATGAATCATCAGTTGCTTTAGAGCCGGCCGCTCAATTTCTTTCTTTTCTCTTGTAGAGTTCTCACCATTTATTGCTGGTAGTGTAATAAATAACAAAATTTTTACACGTCAAGTATTACACTAATGGAATTTTATTACGTTTTTAGATGGACGATCACGTAGTTCAGTGGTTAGAGCACCCGCCTGCTTGCGGGTATCAATTTTAGCCGATTACAGTGGTCATCATAATCATATGAAGTTATAAAGGAGCTCAGTGAAAGACAAAGGCTTTAAAATGTATCATCTAAGCAGGTAGGTGATGCATTTTGACCGTCTCCAGTCTGTGGAAATTAGGTTTTTTTATATAAGGGAGAGATTGGCAACATCCGCCTCACCTGATGTTAAATGACTGCCACCGCTCATGAACAATTTACCTGATATTGCAGGTTAGTAAGCATTACGTCAGTAAGCATCGTCGTGTGCATGTGAGGTTGACATAACTTAACATTAAGGACAATAGTTTACATTTTCCTTCTTTTTTTATTTTTATTATACTTGACAATAAAATACCAATTCGATTGATCTGAATGAACCGTGTTTATTTGCCTCGGCATCTATGTCTAAGCTTATCTACAAACTTATCGGACAAACGCTATCAAACATGGATGATTTAAGTAAGGAATAGTGATATAAGTTAACGCACCTAATTTAATATAAAAATCATAATATTGTACTGTTATTGTTACAGCTAAACCAAGTAGTAAATTTAAACATTTTGTACAACCTACTTCAATATAAACAAAATGCGTACATTATCAATGTAGTGGAAGTCAATTAGATACGCATTATTAAGGATAACTCAAAAACTATTGGTCAGATCTTGATCAAATTTATATGGGACCACATGAGAAGCATCAGCTTTGAAATAAAGGATCATCAAAATTGGTTTACCTAGAAAAAAGTTCCGAGGTAACACACATAAAAAACATACAGTCGAATTGCGTACCTCCTCCTTTTTTGATGTCGGTTAAAAGTAATCCTCGTAATCCTTCTTCAAATATTGCTTCATAGAGAGGCTATTTGCCATAGTTGCTACACCAGGCAGGCAGGTTAGCTATATCAGGGATTTGTTTGATATTTCGTATAGGTAGAGTTAGTAGTCTTAATGACGTTTTCTAAAGATCACCCTCGAAATTAGAAATTATAGCAATAATTACGGCTTATTCGGTATATTCAGTAATAGAATCGAATACATAAGTAAAACACATTTATCATATAAAATAACATGCATCAACACGAGAATCTTATCAATATTTTCAGTTAGAATCACTTGAAATTAATCTCTACGGAATATAGAGTATCAACTATAATATCGAGATAAAATATATGGAGTCACAGAATAAATAACACGACTACGTACATTCAAAGTACTAGTATGTAGTATTATTTTAGTTATTATTAAGATTTTATACATAATATACCGAAATGATTTAGCAGATACATTATTTAATATAATATATCTATTATTTTAATAGGCCAATAGATCAAATCATATGGTAACGTAAAAAAAGGCGGTACATTTATTTCCTTATAGTTGAAAGAATGAATTACTTAAGTAAATAATCATTGAATACAAAGGTAAATAATCATTTATAAACATAGGTTTCGTACGAATCTTAAAGAAAGCGTTAAGCAGTCTCAAAACAAACAAGCGCGCAGGACAAAGTGCGTGTCATGAGCGCAACGGCCTTAGCCAGGGCGGGCGCGGGCGGGCGCGGGCAAGCGCCGCCGGGCCATGGGAAAATCAGGCTTCGGCGCCCCCGCCCCGCGCGCCCATTGGGCCGCCGGGACCCGCCCCGCGCCCCACCCGTGTCCATAAATACCACGGCGCCGCGCGCATCTCCTCATTCCTCACTCACTGCTCACTTGCAGCGCACGCGTTACGCGATATCGTTCAAAACCAGTGTTCGTGTTCAGTGACCCCCGAGATGAAAGCCATAACGGCGATGTGTGCGACTGGAGCCTCGGTGCCGGCCATCGCCGGCGGGCGGGTGCAGAGGCACCGTGATGGCGAGAACGCCGAGATACAAATGTACCTGTCCAAGTTACAAGACTTGGTGCCCTTCATGCCGAAGAACAGACGGATCTCAAAGCTGGAGGTGATCCAGCACGTGATAGACTACATCTGCGATCTACAGTCAGCCTTGGAGAATCACCCTGCGGTGGGGCAGTTTGAAGCGGAGGCTGCACTGGCGCCATGTTCTCCGCCTTCGCCGAAACCGCAACGTCGTCCTCTCGGAGTTCGCACAACGCCAAACACCATCCTGCGCACCCGACCCACACAACACCATTCCACACACACGGTAAGTTACTAAAAAAACTATATATATAATTTGGCATTTAGTAAACTACTTTTCTAACTCTATAGTATTTAAAATTCGTAGTTTAATTATAAAAAGAAAAATAACTCCTTAATATGTAAAAAACCTTCTGACTTTTGCTTATCACAAATTTATGTTCTTAAAATTTCACAAAAAGTCTTGCAATTCTAAAAACAAATTTACATACAAATCTCAATTTATATTATATACATCTCTGGACTGACTTCTGGCACACCGCTCGAATAGTAGACACTATTGCATAAAAAGTAAATGAAATCGGCCGTGTCGATGTTTTTGCGGCGCGCACCTGCGCGTTTCGCAAGCGCGGGAAGGTAAGAGCGGAGATGCTGTGAGTTTCACAACACAAGTTCATTATATTGACAGCACGCCTTATAAAATAAATCTCAGAATAGAGAGCGAACTTTTATGAGTTTTATAATGCGTTGTTTTATGTCATACATCAACGTCGACAACAATTGTTCGTGACATTCTTTGTAAAGGTTAAATTTGCTGATTCTTGTTAGAGCGTCATGAAATCTGCGGAATCGGTAAACAAGCAGTCGCAATCAAAACCGCTATTCACGCACGCGTGACGGCTGCTTTGAATTTCAGCCTTGAAGCGCGGCCACCTGCGCCGGCGCCGCGTAAACGACCATGTACTGACACACAATCTGAATATTCAACGACATATTTATGTTGCCTCGTTTAACATTCCGATTCACACCTGCGTACCGTCGCTATTTTGTCATTTCAATTCAGTCTTAACGTTCACTGTCGAAGTTCGTTTCCGGCTAACTCGCAGCCGAAGCGAGATTGTTCGATAAATGTCCGCGACAAAGCAGGTGCATCTCGCAGGATTTATTCGTCCACACGCCCAAAGCGCAATGCCCGCTCGTTTATACTTGGTCTCGCCACGTCAATTTTAATCTCTGCCAGTTGTTGGGACTGCGGGAAACATTCAAAACAAAGTGATTTAGGAGACACAAGACGCTTTGCGAAAATTACAATAGTATGTGTGTCACGGAATAAATGAACGCCACGCGTTTTCTCTGTGATTATCCTTATTTGAGATTTGACTAACGAGCAATGAAGCGAAAGAACCGTGTCTAAAAACTCTTCTAGCGTAGCTAAATTAACGTGCGTGCTAAATCACTCGTGACTATTCAACTCTTTGCTGTTTATAGATTTCGCTTCAAGCTATTTTTAAAGTTATGTCTACGTACCCGAGGCATAGGCAAGTTGAGTTTAGTAGCAAATCACGTCCTTACGAGCTAACAGCTGCCGGTAATTGTCAATTACTTATCTTTGTCCTTGTCCGGTGACTTAAATTGCTACTGTTGTTACCGTACCGAACCGAATTACTTTAATTATCATGACTTATTTATCTATTTATAAACAACAAGCAATGACTGCTACAATTATAGGCTAGCTTAAGCACAAACACTATCGCACTCTATTCTCGTTATTTATCAATATTACGCCTACACAATGCAGGAACTAATATAATTTAGATTAACGTGGCCACATTCCAGAAGAGAGCTGAATATTGGATTGCATAATAAGGAGTAAAAAGCGGCTCTCTTGAATTCTGCTTTAGATCTGTAATTATTGAACGAGTTAAAAAAAGAAGTATAAAACCCAGGGCGATCGTGACGGCGCTCGTAACTTCGAAGTGCGCGTCGTGAAACTGCATCTCACGGTGGTATCTCTCAGGTCATCGAGCGCTGTGCCACACAGCTTGGTCACGATCACACGCTTCGGGTACTATTGGGACGATGCTTGCGGCCTTCTACCTATAACAATCATGAAGGCATTACGCCTATTACAGTCTTCCTTATTGTTCGTATCATCGAAGATCTTATGTTTACTTCAGTTGTCCCATTTGCCCTTTTACCGTCACGACTCTTAAATGTCAGGGCGTACTCTCTCACGGATTCAACGAGTATTAGTACTTGACTTTTCGCTTTGACCATAATAAGCAAATAAGTATTATAATGAACACAGTTAAGCGTGTAATCCATATCCAAGCCCCTTTATATTCAACACAATAGACCGCACCCCACTCATAAGTATATCATTCGTAACCTAATGTATACTAATGTGTCATTTTTATTTCATTCTCGAGTGAAAGTAACGAATCTTCACTGACTCAATTTTATTACAAAATGTCGATATCACTTAGTCACCCAATTAAGGCCCGCATGTTGCCTTTCAAAATCAATTAAGCAACTCCGAGATACGGTGCAGCTTAATTCGGTTATAAATATAAGTTTATGTGGCGGGTGGTTAAACATCCGACCGTCGATTCCAGCAGACTAGGAACGAAGCCAGATAAATGTATCGGCAAAGCCAGTCCGCGCCTACGCTCGCGTCCCCGTCGGCGACACTAACGAACCGCCAGGTGTCCGCGCCCACGCAACTTCGCCCGCTCCTCTGAATATCTTTGTCCCCCCATACCACGCGCATAAATCGCGCACGTGAAAATTTTACGACTACCTTACGCTTCTCCGAAGTAATAAACCTCACGGCGGTGAGTAGACAATACAGCTTCACCGCGAAATGTCTTTGCGGACCTTCGCACACGTGCAGCGATTTTGCTGATCGCCTGGATTCCATCGCCTTTCGATCGATCGGGGGCATTGTTCGGGTAACGGTCGCACACAGCTGCGTGAGCACACGTGGTAGTGCCGGTTGCGGATAGCTAAATAAATGCGACGCACCTATTCATTATCCGGCCGACAATGCTCGTCTCATAAAGGGATTTCACGTGTTCGCTCTCGCGAAGTCCCGATCCGTTCGGGTTCGGGACATGTGCGCTCTCCCTTCTGCATGTATCCGTAAATAGGGTGTGGCCACGTGCGGCCGTTCAGCTGTGTCGCGGATGCGAGCGGACGGGAAACAGTAATCTAACACTTGCCGATACTCGGAAAGGTGCAGCGAAATTGACGTCGAAGTACTACGTTAAATAAAGTCTGGTGTAACTCCGACGGGCTGTAGTGGTTAATAGAGCAATCACACCATACGTGATGTCTGCACTCAAATTAGGGTAGCGTACAATTGGCCCATTGTATGGCCGCTAATGAATTAAAACGGTGATGAAACAGAGCGCATATGCGCGGTGACAGATGGCCGGTCGCGGGTGGGATGTATATGTTGAACCCAATACTTGTCGCAATCACTAACAACCATACTATAGGGCATCTGTATGAGGGTCAGTTATATTGGACTGCTTTAACTACGCGACTATCGACATGAATCATAACCGAAACTACTAATCATTATGTACATTTGAATAACCCTCAGTTTTCTTTGTTACAGACTCCTGAAAAACAAGATCAACCCGACAGGCCAATGTCGTGTTAAGTGAAGCTTTAGGTTAATAAGGACATTTTAATTTATGGTGAATCGTGAAGGTATATACCTCGAGGCGCGGAGAGCCGCCAGAAGACAGGACGCTGCCCGACTGACACCAGCGGGAGCTCCCGTGACAGTTCCAGTGAACATCATCTCGCGATGATATCCTAATGCGATCTCGTTATGATCAATAAACTATTTTAATTTAATTAATTTGTGGCATTACATAAAGACTTGAGCATTGCAATGCAATAGGCCGGCGACGGCTGTTGTTAATAGCGTTTCTTTTTTGTATAAAGCTTTACTAGTTATTAGGATGAACGTAAACGTGAATTTGTAAATATATAGAGTGGTTTGCGGAACATCTAAACTATTATTTTACTATATTCTGTATCAAAGTACTGTATAAAATTGAGAACACGTTTCGTACATGTTTCGTCTTTGTATATCTTTTTACTATTCAAATCACGTCTAGATTCTTAGTTTCTTAACGATGCTTCCATTTATATCAAAGATGTGAATCAATTTTAAGTTGATTTACCTATTTTAAGTTTAAAACTTCTCTAGTGTGATTATGCATAGCGATTTTGTTGCTATTAGAAATAATGGAGAATTTTGGCCGTGTTTCACGCGAGAATCCATTTTTTAATTTAAATCTTGCGTTAAACACGCGAAATGTGTAAATAATGTATGTAAAATAAAAACATTTATAAAAAATTTAAAGGCAAATTATCGATTGGAAAACTATTTTGATTTTATTTTGAATTTAAGGTGAAAATGCTTTAATTATCTTATATAATTCTTATTATGGTATATTATGATTTTAATAGACTGTTATAGTTTTAGTTATTGAGGGATGCGTTGCAAGTTTCAAGCAAAGTGTATTGTTGATTGAATACCGTGTATGTGGTATGATGTGATTGTGTGCTCCAGATTCTGACTGCTCCTTCACACTATAGGCAGCTGAGTTACGACATAAGTCACAAACTGTATTACTAAGTAGATCAGAGCTTGATAGTTTTGTTATCAATAATTTCATCTTTGTTTCGATTGTGAATCTTTGCACTGATTTTACAAAGAGCCTACTTCTTTAACCAAACTAAAAATAAAAAAAATATTTAAAAAAATATCTTTAATTTCATATGTGCTCGCTTAACCTTTTCCAAATAAAAATTTTAAAAGATTTAATATGTTTTGCCTAAATTTTATAACCTAACATGACATTCAACCGTGTCAGAAGTCAGAACATTGTTTTAATGTGGTAAATTTAGTATATTTATTTGACAGCATAATTATATGCCGTATTATATTATAGTTATAAGCAAATCTACTAACTTATATCATTCCGTACGTGTTGTAAGACGTGACAATGGGATATAAAACAGGATATGGGTAACAAAATCTACCGGATAACAACTCCAAACAATACAATTTAACTTTTAATAAAAAGTAAACGACCTATTTCAACAAACGAAAAATAGAGGAAGAAGAAGTCCTACCCACCGATATATTTATTCATATTTTTCGTTTATTACATCTCACATCCCATCAAACATCCACTGATGAACACAGACCTTCCCGACAGATTTCCTCGTATGAGTGATTTTTCCACAGTTGCGACGCATACTGGTTGGCAACGCAAAACCTTTTTTAAGAAAAAACGGAGTTGCTCATTTCGCATACACTGGCAAAAGAAAAAAAATCCATCGATATTTCCTATCTATCGTGAAAGCGTCTACGTGTATGAAAAATAAATTACACATGGACCCCAAATCCGATACAATTATTTGTAAGATAAAGCAATACTTGTCCGTGCGGGAATCGATCCCGTGGCTAGCTTTACCGCGGACAAACGCTTAGCTACTACTCTACTGAACCGCTGAATAACCAAAGTATTTTATTTTAAATAATTTATCCAATTTATTAGAATCCAGTTACATCGTGAACAGTGTTCCGATTATGGGAATTTAACAAAGTTATCTTTTGCTAATACAAATAACATCCATTTAAAGAAAAGGCTTATAAAAATAAAAAAGTAAGTGTAGTATTCCTTCTTAACTTTGAGTATTCAAAAATTAGTTTAATACTCAAAGATTCTAATTGATCAGTTAAAAACAAAAACTTTCTACACGTAAACTGACTAAGTACATACAACTCACTAATCTGAATTGGAAAGAAGACTATTTTTATTTTTTTTTAAAAACGGATGATAAATGAACGCACTGTCTATAGATGGTAAGTAGATGCTGTGGCCCACATACCGCCATTAATCCTGGATTAAGAATCGAACTGTAGATACGTTATCACCCTTGAAGGTCTCCGGTTCTCTCATCATACGAAACACAGAAGCATTATGCTGCTACGTCACGACGGTATTCTGAGCGAGTCTGGTCCTTCCCTGGTAGAGCCAACCCATTTTGAGATATAGTGCAGCCAAGAAGCGTAGGTCTTCCGCATAAAAAATAAAGATCACAATCTTTACAACTTGGCTGCTGACGTAAACACACTTCCTCCAATTACACCATTAAATATAAATATCTTTCTTTATTTTTTAATTATGAAAAAATCTTTATTTGGATATTTGTCCTTCAATCACGCTCGAATAGCTGGACACATTACAATGATATTTGGATAGATTCCATACCAAATATAAGACTTCTGGACTAATAGAAGTCTAATATTTCCTGTATTAGCTACAGCTGAAATAAGAATTAAAACTAATTAAGTGTTAATGTAATCTACTATTTAAGCTTTATTTAAATCTACTGTCGAATTAATTCTTTAAATAAACAGTTGTTATCGCCAATAGAACCTCTGATATTACAATAAGATAAAAAAGAGTCTGTTATTAAAATATTAAAGAGGACATACAGCAAGTGCAGAAAATATCTGTGCTTTCTAGCGGCTATTTAGACTTTTATCGTTGTAATTTTTCCTTTTTTTTCAATTAATAAAGGACTCACTTTTGAACTCCATCCGATCTGATGACAAA
The DNA here is from genome assembly GCA_036936625.1 of Parnassius smintheus behrii. Classification (NCBI taxonomy): domain Eukaryota; kingdom Metazoa; phylum Arthropoda; class Insecta; order Lepidoptera; family Papilionidae; genus Parnassius; species Parnassius smintheus. Next base: position 17,503,735 of record JAUPFT010000018.1, read on the forward strand.
GATGAGGTCTACGATAGAGCGAGTTTGTCCAGGAGAATGCTATTCACACGAACCTTGAAGAGGTTATGGTTATATGAACTCGGTAAAACTGACGCCGACAGGGCATTCCACGCCATGGCTGTGCGCATTATGAAAGATGACTTACAACGTTTGGTGCGAATATTCGGAATATCAACTAAGTGTGGATGGCAATCTGCAGTACATCTGGTACTCCAATAGGAGAATGGAGATGGCAGTATGAGCTTATGAAGCTCATGGTCACACTCTCAGACGTACAATCTGTAGAAGACCGCCAAACAAGCAACCTGGTGGCGGTGAGCTAAGCTGAGAAGCTTAGCTTCCACCAGCCTTTTGTCTCTGTGTTGCACTGAATCGAGTGCAGCAAGTAGATATTTTGCTCAGCCATCCCAAAGGTGGCGACAATACTCCATGTACGTTCGGACTTGAGCTTTATATAAAGTTAGAAGCTGTCCAGGCGTGAAGTATCGCTTTGCCTTGTTTAAAATACCCAGTTTTTGGTGGCAGTTTGTGTTTTCGACTCCACGTAAGCGCCAAAGTTGAGGTAAGCACTCAACTGTATGCCGAGAAGTTCGAGGTGATCAGTAACCTCCACAGATGTAACTCGGAAAGTAGGAGTCAGATCAAACGAATTCCGTTTTGTGGAGAACAGACAGGCCTGCGCGTTTGTGGTTATGAAAGTTACCAGATTGTACCCCATTAGAAGACAAGACTTAAGGTCGCATTTATCTGCTCCACCATGGCCTCTCTAAGTGAGCGTATTACCGTCCCTCCATCTTTTGCACTGGACATGATTCTCTCTGTGCCTGTGTTGTCATCTGCATACCCAACAATACCTGGTAGAAGTAGGCCTTTGACTTGCAGCTGGAAAAGAGTCACAGTGAGAACAGACCCCTGGGGAACTCCGGCATTAATATGCATTAGATCAGAAGAGCAGCCATCAATGACTACCCTGATTGACCGTTCACTCAGGAAGTCAGATATCCAGTTACAAAATGGGCGGTGATTCCCTAATCAGGAAGCTTACTCAGCAGACTTGCGTGCCAAACCCTGTCAAGATCCGTCGAGATATCGAGTAAAACTGCTAGAGCTTCACCGTTCTTCTCGATGGCCTCGCCTCAAAAGTGAAGATGATGGCGATTGGTCGATAATTACAGGGATCATCACGACTACCCTTCTTGGGTATAGGTTGCACATTCATAGCTTCCAAGATTTTGGCACCGTTCGAGTTTGCGAACTTGGCGGTACATTCGCGTCAGAACATAAAAGAACACAGGCGCACAATGTTTTACTAAAGGAATACCATTAGGACTACTGTCCTTGTTTACGTTTAGGTTTTCCAAAGTTCTACGTACCTCTTTCGTGTGGATTGTGACCTTCAGCATCGAAGAATCACAGCGAATGTGTTGACGGAGAAATGCTCGCAAACAAAAATGTAAATAAATTTGTTTTCTCAGTCGCGGAGTAAGCCAAAGACGAAAATTGCTTACTAACTCGACAAAGCAGATAGAGCTGGCGTCGGCAGATAGGCTGTTAGGTCCAGGGAGTGAATCAATTTAACACAGGGTATGTGGGCGTTCAGTAAGAACCCCGTTGATGGATTATAAAGGAAAAGGTGTTTTCATAGCAGAAGAATACTACGTTAGAATATTTGAAAGGTTGAAGGGCGTTGAACCCAAATAACCCCTAAAGAGATATATAATTACAAAAGCGAAAAAAGGTCTTCGTGGGAAAAAATGAGAGAGACAATGAGGTCATCAAATTGAGTTCTGTCCATTATGAGAAGATATTTTTTTAAATTAACCAGAGTCCAAGGGCAATATTTTGAGAAGAAAAAAATATTAAGAGTATAATTTTTTATACTCAAAATATTTTAAATCGCGAGTTAGAACCCAGGACTCTTTGCAAGCATCAGCACGACCACAGTCCGCATCATACTGGGGCCGAGCCTTGTGACCGAGCGGAATGTTGAAGAAGGGAATAACATATTCCATTCCCTGTCGTATTATTGTCGTATTATATTATATCAGCTCGTAAGGGTTCCAGTATTGGCTTCCACAGTCTATACTTGGGACTTGGTGGGAAAGAAAGATTTGGCGTAATCAAGCAGGCGTATTGGCGACGTCAGTACAAGACATTTCAGTCTTGAGGCCGCTAACAGTCGCCGGTTTGAGAGTTTATATATTTATAACTTATAATGCCATCTATCGGAGGCCACAATATTTTCCGACGATTTTCGGTTACCTGTTACGACACCGATGGGATAAGATGACTCAATTATCTGATGTGTGCGGTCATCGAGTGGTCTATTTTCTGTGATGCAGTGTAACAGCAAGCTAACAACCCAGTTCTTATGCAGCTTCTTTGGACTCAGTCATATAAAAAGTTTGCCTACACGAATTTGTAAAATAAAAATTGAAGAATCGGAATTCCATACCCAGTTCTTTTACAACAATTTACAACCATATAAATGTGAGCGGAAATAGCGAAATAAAACTTGAAGAAAATTAATGATCGAGGATTGTAAATAAGCTAAAATTAAGAGTAGTAAAATCGTAAAATTAATTTTATTTAATATTCACATAAATTAAATAAATCATTAAATAAATCTAATAATTGTCAATAATATAGTAGAAGATATTATTCCCATATTAAGATTATATTCCCTTCTCTTTCAGACGACTACTTGAGACTTGATAAACTTCCTTGAAGTTGTCAAGTCTATCATCGCATTTAACAATTAAGGGGAAATATAATCTCAAATGGCTTAGCAAAATCCTTCGCTATGCCGAAAATATTGCAGCATTAATTTTGAAATACATATATGGTAAAGTTGAGGATTAATGTTAAGGATTTTGTTAGATGAAAACATGATTTCGTTAAATTTACTGGATAGAAAAAAATCCAAAGTTACCTCCAAAATAAAGAATAAACCGCTGTTATACATAAATTGCTTTAAAAAATACTAAATAAGATCATGAAACTTTGCATACTAACTGAACCAACTATAAAGCAGTGCTTATGTTATTTACTTTTTTTAAATACCATTATTTTCAATGTGAAAACAAATTACCTAAACTATCGGCCTCTTGAAGCGTGATTCCTGCCGCCCGGTCTCTTCGCTTCGGCCTTTGAAGGGGGAGGTTGTGTCGCTTACGATCAGAATATACATTACGCAACAGGACGACGTAAAATTAAAATCGGAAATAACCGTAATAAAAATAAGAAGCGACTGGCTTGGCGTTAAGAAACAGGCATAAATATGATAAACCTAATGAAATAAGTGTCTAACGACCTTTTTACTTACAGTATTAGTGATTACAAACATGTCGGTACATAGCATACGACGTGCACCTTTTTACTTACAGTATTAGTGATTACAAACATGTCGGTACATAGCATACGACGTGCGGGCAAGTGGGGACGAAATTAGAATTTGAGCTGACTTACTATATCCCCTTAACATATCACAGATGTACCTATAATTCCGCCCACAGCCGAGCAAGGTCTTTTCTTATTTCTGAAAGAGCACGAATGTACCAACGCGTGTCGACAGACTCAATTTTACACTTTATTTCTAATATTGTCACACACTTAAAACTACGATTAATAATTCAATACATATATCCATATTCCATATATACATTATAGCCCTGTTGCTTCATATTGGGATTTTGCCATAGTTACCAAGTTTATGTGCAACTATGACATGTCAACATGTGTGTTTAATTTAAAATAGAACATAATACATAATGATTTCTTACATTTAAGCGAATACTATACACTGAATGTTACCAATTTAGGGATTTAGACGCGTTTAATTCAATTTTTTAATTCCCGGCGTTTCAGGCACGTTATAAAACTCATAGTCAAGGAGGGGATTGTTTAATACTATATAATATTATACTACATGACTAGATTACAATGCATAGATAATACATTTATAAATTAAACAATTTTTTACTATTCACATATGTCTCGTCAGGAATCTACATAATTGGGGGCCTTCATGAACGGATGCGGTGATCACGCGATTGCATCACGGCCAATTATCGCGACTACAATATTTGGTCAGCTGCGAGCTTCCATTAATCTCATACATACATACATATCCTTGTATACAACTAAATAAACCTACAGTCTATAAACATAAAGTTTGAAATAGCTTGCAACTACTGTATTTTCAAATCAAAACATTTTATGTTTTTCGTCATTGACATAGAGTTCAAAATATAATGAGTGATGCATTTTCTACATAACAAGTTTGCTCGCCAAACATTAACTTAACGTTGTTGAAAAGTTTAACAATACGGCTAATTATCAAGGTAACTAGTAAAAATAAAGAAGATAGGAAAATTAGGACGTGAAAAACTAAAAAGTTCAACACGCGACCCTGCCAGGATTCGAACCTGGAATCTTCTGATCCGTAGTCAGACGCGTTATCCGTTGCGCCACAGGGCCTATAATTAGTGCTTAGAAAATGTGCTAAACTATATATGCATAAGTATACATGTTTCAAATAAAGATATTTTAAGAAATAATCATTCAGTTAAAATGTCTAACTTTTGTTAGCTAGGGCGCATCGAATCTATCTCGAAATTCGACCCTGATTTTCTCGTAATCGTCCACATGTTAGACACGAACCTCTCCAATAAAGTTAAGTTACAGCCTATATACGTCCCACTGCTGGGCACAGGCCTTCATTCGCCAGAAATCGTTAATAAAAATAACCTTTTAAAAAGTTGTGTTTATAAAGTCACAACGTTGAGTAGGTAATAAGTAGACAGTAGATTCTGGCACCATATAAGAGTGCACGGTTGTCTTCCTGTCTGAAGACTAAATCTCTTTAGTACAATTACAGTATTATCTCTCCACACAATTATCTCTCCACTATAATCACAGGATTTAATACAACAAAAACATCTTAGACATGACAACGTATCTCTAGCCTTTTTGTTTGAAATTCACTGCATACCCACTTATTATCGAGTGGATTGTAAACACGTTTGTCTCTAATTTTATAAAACATGTTTAAATATACATTTATTTACATAAAATATGAAAATAGATACTATTTATAAGAATAATATGAAGATTAAACCAAAAAGTGAAATTATTATACAGCCCTGCTCCCTGGGGTGTAGTGTCAAGAACGTTAGAACAAGAACGCTCTAAATTAGCCTTTGAGCGGAAAAATGATAAACTAAATATAAAATTGTATTGTATTCAAATCGTTGGCGAGCCGTTTCCGAGAAACACAACGAGCACACCAATTTTTAAAATCAATTATTTTAAATATTTTACTAATTATTTAAATAGTTAGTATGTAATGTTACAGTAAAATTGCTTTATTTAGTCCAGTATTTTTGGTGACAAATCTGTAATTTTGTACGCAATTCATGTTACAGCAACATGCATAAGGATAGCATCGCTACCAGTACAAGAATCTTATACGTGGTACAGTCAAGCTGCAGTTATATTAGTAGTATAGTTGTAGCACGAATGGGTCGGCTCGACCGGGGAAGGACCACGCTATCACATAGCATAAAATAATAGCTTAATGCTGCCGTGTTTCGTATGGTGAGTGTAGAGAACCGGAGACCCTTTTTACTGGAAACGAGGCATTCTATCTTAGTCCTCACGGGTGACAACGCATCTGAATTTTTATTTGTAATCTAGGACAGATGTAGTTGTCTATGGGCTGCAGCAATCAGTTACCATCAGGTGGACTGTGTGCTCTTTTGTCACCCTATCCTATAAAAAAAAGTCTCTGTATGTTTTGGGACTAGTTGTGATGTGATTTCCCTCTTCTCTCTGACACTGCGATCTAGCTTGACTTGACTTCTTACGGCATAAGCATTACATCGAGCACAGCAAATCGGCACGAATGTCTTTGTCGATGTCTTTGTAAATCTATCCCTAGTTTGGGATGAATGTCTTATGTTTGTGCTTTTTGTAGCACAATAACTGTTGCGTAGTTGACAGCTTTAAATTATAGAATTTATCGAAGTCGATCTACCAGGAGAACATACCTATGCTGATAATAGCTTTGTTGTGTGGACGTAAGAGAATTCATCACCTATTTCGTTTCGTAGGTTTCAAAAAATCTTATGACAATCGATAGATGGCAGTAATCTTGTAGGGGATTAGTCATGCACTCGTTAGGAGCATCAATTGTGTCCGACCGAAGGTCGATTTTTGGCCGAAGGCGAAACCTCCGGCTATTCGGCTACCGACACAACGGCTTTTACGTGGCAGAGCTATATTGTGGTTGCAGTACGAATGGATCTGCTCGATCGGGGTGGGACTACGCTCTCATATAATACCAGCGTAGTACTGCTGTGTTCCGTATGGTGAGCGTAGCGAACCGGATATCCTTTTTACTGTAAATGAGGCATTCTATTTCAGTCCCCACGGCTGGCAACGCATCTGCATTTTGATTTTTAATTGAAGATAAATGTAGTGTACTAGATCAATTAAAATTTACTTTTAATAGATGTAGCTCATAAACATCACTACATTCAAAATTTTTGTTTCTATTTTTTGTAAATATCAGTGCAATAGACCTCTACTCCGTTCACATGTAGCATGTATATGAACTATATTAAATTGATTTATTTCATATTTGCGGTCGGAGCTAAGTTCTGCAAGACCCGCCGCAGAAGAACACAAAAACTCTCCGATCACACTCTTAATCTCATGGCTGTTAGACGGGAGATGAGGCTGCAATCGTCAACAGATTTGACAGCATACAGGCAACTGAACAGACAGATCTCCAAATGCATGCGGCGAGACTTACGCAACTTAAATACTGCTCGTATTAAAGAAGCGATCGAGCGGAACCAGGGCTCTAAAGCCTTTGCCAGAGATCTATCTGCCAGAAAGAGCCAACTGTTAAAGCTGAAGACTGAGTGTGGCAGCATCGTTTCCGAGACACCTGAGATTTTGAGTGAGATTGAGAGGTTCTATGGGCAGCTGTACACATCATCGTTGGAGCCACACGCAAGTGTGAGTAACGATCCAAGAGCAAGTCTTACCCGACACTGTTCCGATGATATCCCGGACGTCAGTCTGAGCGAGATTAGAATGGCTCTCCAGCACCTTAAAAACGGCAGGGCCCCAGGCGAGGATGGAATTACAGCGGAGCTTCTGAAAGCGGGTGGAACACCGGTACTTGAAGTCCTTCAGAAGTTCTTCAATTCCGTCCTCCATGGTGGCACTACTCCGGAGGCGTGGAGCAGAAGTGCGGTGGTCTTGTTCTTTAAGAAAGGCGACAACGCTCTTTTGAAGAACTACAGACCGATTTCCCTTCTGAGCCGCGTCTACGTGCTATTTTCGAGAGTCATTACGAATCGTCTCGCACGCAGACTCGACGACTTCCAGCCTCCAGAACAAGCCGGTTTCCGAAAAGGCTTCAGTACCATAGACCACATACATACACTGCGGCAGATTGTACAGAAGACCGAAGAGTACAATCTGCAACTTTGCCTGGCGTATGTGGACTATGAGAAAGCCTTTGATTCCGTCGAATTTTGGGCGGTGCTACAGTCCCTTCAGCGGTGCCAAGTTGACCGTCGGTATATCGAAGTGCTGAAGTGTTTGTACAGTAGGTCTACGATGGCTATCCGAGTACAGAATCAGAGCTCGAAACCTATCCAACTGCAGAGAGGTGTAAGACAGGGTACCGTTATATCCCCGAAACTCTTCACCGCTGCGTTGGAAGACGTTTTCAAGCTACTGGACTGGAAAAGATACGGTATTAACATCAATGGCGAGTACATCACTCACCTTCGATTTGCCGACGATATAGTCCTTATGGCAGAATCGCTGGAGGACCTTAGCACTGTGCTCAATGACCTCAATGGTGTCTCCCAACGGATAGGTCTTAAGATGAACATGGACAAAACAAAGAACATGTTTAATGTCCATGTCTCACCTGTGCCGGTAGTTGTTGGGAACACTATGCTCGAAGTTGTTGACGAGTACGTTTACCTGGGACAAATAGTCCGACTAGGTAAGTCCAACTTCGACCGAGAGGTCAATCGACGGATTCAACTCGGCTGGGCAGCGTTCGGGAAATTACGACACATCTTCTCGTCAGGTGTACCGCAATCTCTGAAAACTAAAGTGTACAACCAGTGCGTGTTGCCAGTGATGACTTACGGATCAGAGACGTGGTCCTTCACTGCTGGCCGTATGAGGACGCCCAAGGTCGCTCAGCGAGCTATGGAGAGGGCTATGCTCGGAGTTTCTCCGCGTGATAGACTCAGAAATGAGGATATCCGCAGTAAAACCAGAGTGACCGACATATCCCAACGGATTAGTAAGCTGAAGTGGCAATGGGCCGGCCATATAGCTTGAAGAACCGATAACCGATGGGGAAGAAAGGTTCTCGAGTGGCAGCCTCGTACCGGTAGGCGTAGTGTAGGGCGACCCCAAACTAGATGGAGTGACGACCTGGTAGGACATGCAGGAAGTCGATGGATGCAGGTGGCTCAGGACCGTGCTTTGTGGCATTACTTGGGGGAGGCCTATGTTCAGTAGTGGACTTGTGAAGGGCTGTAATGATGATGATGATGATGATATTTATATTTGTCATATTTATATCATCTTAACTATACTAAATAAAATTGAAGTTTCTGTCTGTATTATTTAAGTAACTGGGTTCTATTCAGCTCAGGGGTTATTAGCACGCTATTAAGTCATGAATAACCATTTTTATTTAGGTCTGTCTGTCTGTCCGAGCTAATTTTCGAAGTTTCTGCACAAATTGTAGTGGAACTTTGCAAACTGCCAGGCAGGATCTAGGCTATATTATGTACAAACGACTTGAATATTTTTTTTTGAAAATAAAGAATTCGTCAAATAAAACGTCGCTGATTACCTTAAATCTAAATAACGACACATTAATAGATCCTATTCAAGCAAAGCCGAGGCGGGTCGATAGTTAATTATAATTTAATTGGGTCTGCAAGAAATATCAATAAGAATGTGTATCACATTTACAAAAAATTCTTTCGCGGAATTCTTCAAGAGCAAGTCGAGCGTCTTGTCTCCGATACCGTTACAGCCTTTTTTTTATAGAATAAGGGTGACACACGAGCACACAGTCTACCTGATGGTAAGTGAATGCTATGACCCATAGACATCCTAGATTAAGAATCGAAATACAAATGCGTTGTCACCCCCGAGGACTAAGAATGAATGCCTCGTTTCCAGTAAAGACGGTCTCCGGTTCTCTACACTCACCATACGAAACACAACAGCATCGAGCTGCTATTTTACGCTGATAATATGTGAGATTAAAGTCGACTGCTGAACATTGGCCTCCTCCATAGATTGCACCATAGGAGGATATTTGCCATAGTTGCCACGCTTGGCAAATGGGTTGGCAACCGCAAAACATCTGGTCAACCGCAAAACGTCTGTTCTCGAATTGAGTAATTTGATTTCTTCAAAATATTTGATCCAATTTTTGCGTGAATACTTTGATATTTTTCCGTAAACATGATGGTACGCGATTTGTACTGGAATTTCGAGTATTTACGTGAAGCGTAGCGCAAACTTCGTTATCACTTATGATAACGCTGGCGCGATTGTACAGGTGTGCCCGTACTGACGACCTTCAGCCGGTGCATGTGTCTTTTTGCTTCGATGTTCGACGAGCTGTGTACCTGTTGTACTCGATTCATTGCAAATGTTTCTACAGCAAAGGTGTTATATCTGCTTGTCGTAATTTAGGTACTAATTTGTTAGATCAATATGATGATAAAATAAGAATGTATTGACACATGTTGTTTTTTTGTTAGTAATGACTCACATTACCACCTTAATTTGAATTTTATTTATACCCGTGTTTACTTGCCAATGTAGTTTTAAATATAATGCGAAAAACATCTGAATGCTAGATATAAATAAAATTTGAAAGTTAACTAGGTACTTATGTAGATAACAGGAATCCAAGAATCAACTTTAATTGAATTTTACTTTCTTTAAAACTCTAATCTCAGAGATTATCCATCGCAAAATTATTAGATTAACCATGTAGGGGCGGTGTAAGAATATCCACTACACCATATCCACTACACCATATCCTCTACACCATATCCACTACACCATATCCACTACACCATATCCACTACACCATATCCACTACACCATATCCACTACACCATATCCACTACACCATATCCACTACACCATATCCACTACACCATATCCACTACACCATATCCACTACACCATATCCACTACACCATATCCACTACACCATATCCACTACACCATATCCACTACACCATATCCACTACACCATATCCACTACACCATATCCACTACACCATATCCACTACACCATATCCACTACACCATATCCACTACACCATATCCACTACACCATATCCACTACACCATATCCCCTACACCATATCCCCTACACCATATCCACTACACCATATCCACTACACCATATCCACTACACCATATCCACTACACCATATCCACTACACCATATCCACTACACCATATCCACTACACCATATCCACTACACCATATCCACTACACCATATCCACTACACCATATCCACTACACCGTATCCACTACACCATACCCACTACACCATATCCACTACACCATATCCACTACACCATATCCACTACACCATATCCACTACACCATATCCACTACACCATATCCACTACACCATATCCACTACACCATATCCACTACACCATATCCACTACACCATATCCACTACAACATATCCACTACACCATATCCACTACACCATATCCACTACACCATATCCACTACACCATATCCACTACACCATATCCACTACACCATATCCACTACACCATATCCACTACACCATATCCACTACACCATATCCACTACACCGTATCCACTACACCATATCCACTACACCATATCCACTACACCATATCCACTACACCATATCCACTACACCATATCCACTACACCATATCGCCCCGAGGAAAATGAAACAGGAGATGGGCACCAGCATCGTCTTGATAACAACTAAACAAAAATTCTTGATAGTATACGTGGCAGAGCCACGCTGCAGCTATATTATGTTTGTAGTACGAATGGGTCGGCTCAACTGGAGTCTCTCCGGTTCTCTACACTCACTATACTGTTTTCGTATGGTGAGTGTAGAGAACCGGAGACCCTTTTTTACTGGAAACGAGGCATTTTACTTTAGTTCTCAGGGGTCACAACGCATCTCCGTTTTGATTCTTAAGCGAGGTTACAAATGTAGATGTAGGTATATGGGCCACAGTATCCACTTACCATCAGGTGGACTGTGTGCTCATTTGCCACCTTTATTCTATTAAAAAAACTCAACTAGTGGAAAACTGCGGTTGCCAACTCGCTTGCCAAGAGTGACTACAATTGCAAAATCTTCCTATATGGCAATCTAAGAGAGAGTCTTTAGTGCAGCTTGTGATATATATATATATATATATATATATATATATATATATATATATATATATATATATATATATATATAAGAGGAAATGCCTACGCAAACTCGCCTAGCCGCGTATTGGCATGGCTACGGGAATGCTTCTGTACATATCCGCGGTCCCATCAGTACCCGTCACCCATGACGAACAATTCTCGGGTTGTCCTCAACGAGAAGATGAAGGGAAGGCCCTTCTCTTTCACAGGTTAGTCGCACCAGAATATAAGACGGACCTTTATCATACAACGTACTGCGCGGAGTCAGATACGCGGTGGCTATTGACGGGAACAAAAACAAACTAAATGATTGATTAAAGGGCGCTACTTAAAGATTTTTTAAGAAGAATCTTCTCGCTTTTTTCTGTCTTTTTTCATCATCAGTTGTCGGTTCTTTGAGGTCGGCTCATAACCACTTCACCATATGCGGTAATTCTCATTTCATGTAACTCGAATGCTACCGCACAGAGAAACTACAAGCGTTATGCTCCTTATTGCTCACTGAGTGATTTTGAGCTTCCTCATATAGGCAGTGGTAAAGTACCACGTCACAGATCCATAACATGTTGTATACTCCTGATTTCACGTTTTGCAGACGAGAAGAAGTTTCATTTTTTTTTACAGATTTACCCCCTCTAGTATGAAAAAGGAGCATGCTACTCAACTGGTGGTAAGTGATTACCACCGCCCATAAACCAGGGAAATGCCACCCTTTTAAAAAGGATCTAGTCCTTTTAAGTTTTTTGTGATTTAATCTTTTTGTGATCTCCCGAAAGCTGACTAAAGGTTAGAGTAGTTGAATTATTGAAATTCATTTCAAACATCATTATTTAAATAAATTTGCTTGAAACTGAAATAAAATTCTTGAGAGTAACATTAAAATTTAGCGATAACACAAAAGGATGCTCTCGTATTTTATTTATTTATAATGTGATTTCACTGCAAGCGATAATAGCGCAGGTGGTGTACACAGGTGTGAGTTATCAGCGATACTTCGCGCCTCTGAAACCCGTTAAGAATCGTGTTATGCGCATTAGTCGTACAGTACGCTCGTACTGAACCTTGCACGTCTAATCGGTCACATCATCAAACTGCGCACGATAGAGACCATTTGTGAAAAATAAAAATTTACATGTTCTTACGTCAAGTTAAACTATTGTTTCTATTTTTATTTTAACATTTCATATGTGTATATTCATTTTTGGTGAAAAAAGATTCCACCAAACTACTTCGGCGTGAGCTAACAATTTCAAAACGATGTTTTCATTCAACGCAGAGCACATAAAATCAAAGATTCAGGTCTAACGTTCTAAGGTCTCTGTAAATGTGTATAACTGTTTCTTTTTTATAGGATAGGGTGACAAACGAGCACACAGTCCACCTGATGGTAAGTGGTTGCTGGGGCCCATAGACATCTACATCGTTGTCACCAACATCTACATCGTTGTGTTAAGATGGCATGCCTGGTTTCCAGTAAAATGGGTCTCCGGTTCTCTACACTCAGCATACGAAACACAGCAGCATTAAGCTGCTATTTTACGCTGGCATTCTGTGAGAGTGAGGTTCTTCCCGGTCCAGCCGACCCATTCGTGCTACAACTATACTACTAATATACTAGCAGCATGGCTCTGCCACGTATAAGCTGTATCCTATAAACATAATTACCAAGGGCGCTATGTAATTGATGGCGTGGGCTTATGATTGCTTTCAATGTACAGCAAATCATTATTATCATCATCAATATTAGTATATAACACTATAACAGTTTATTAAAACAGACGGCTCCATGGCGCAGTGGCTTAGCAATGAGTGTCTGCGCTGGGGGCCACGGGGTTGAATCCCTTCACGGAACAAGTATTTGTATGGCCTACAAATAATTGTACCGCGTTTGGATGTTTGTCCTTGTGCAATTATGTTTGTTAACTGCCTCTACGATACAGGAGAAAATCCTAGTGCGGGGGAACGTTTTAAAAAAAATTGTCAGACGTTAACCATCATCATGAAACATCAAGATTAATAAGTAATTGGAAACCTCGTATCTGGCATGCAGAATGGCCGTTATCTTCGCATTTGATTTTTCTCTATTTCTTGTTAACCTATTTCCTGACATTTTTCTTTCTACAAAACGCAAAATAGGAATTAGTTTGTCCTTTGTACATAAAATCACCTCATATAGTAGTAACCTAATTACTATAGTTGGTACTAGTGTGTGTGTGCGTGCGTGCGTGCGCGCGTGCGTGCGTGCGTGCGTGCGTGCGTGCGTGCGTGCGTGCGTGCGTGCGTGCGTGTGTAAATGTGTGAGTTTATAAAGTTAAATAAACAATCGTATAAATAATAGTAAAAGTATCATTGACGTGGAAATTAAGGATTTTCCTTTGTCGCTAATCTAACGTAACCGAAGGAGGAATTAGGTACTAAGATATGTAAGCAGACAGGTGAGCATGGCAGGTGTTTGCACTTGCGAGGTGTGAGCGCACCGACACTGATAAGAATATAGATAACGGATACCTCAACCATAGTGCTCAACGCACTAAAACACACACTTAAATTTACTACGTCTCATGTAAAATTAGCAAAAAACTTTACTCTATATTACCTTAACATTATTACTCTTATATTACCTTAACATTATTCGACACGCATTGTATTTTAATGTGTACAAATTACTCTTCAAGTCTTTACAGTTTTGATATAACTTTTTAAACGTAGAATTTAATTCGGTTACGCAAAAAGACTCCGGGAGTGAAGGCACAGATCGAAGTCAGTTGTTAATTGGCCGATCGCCTTCAAGTAAGTCACATACTTTAATTTCGCGCCAAAATCGATGAAATATTTGTAGGACCAAACAAATCGCCTCTTCACTAGTCTTGCATGCGCAATAATTCTCTTCCCAACTTCATTGCTGAACATAGGCCTCCCCCAAGGAATTCCACAAAGCACGGTCCTGAGCTACCTGCATCCGTTGACTTCCTCCATCCCTTACTAGATTGCCACTCCATCAAGTGGAGGGCCACCCTACACTCCACTTCCCGGTAGGAGGCTGCAGCTTGAAAACCTTTCCTCCTCATTGATTGTCAGTTCTTCGAACTATAAGGCCAGTTCTTTGCCATTTCAACTTACAGATTCGTTGGGCTAAGTCATTTATTTTGGTTGTACTGTCGATATCTATCACGGCGGTTTTCTTTATATAGGTAAATATAAAAGCCTTATTAAGGTGCACCATCATAAGTACGCCACATACATTTAATTTCACGCCAAAATCGATAAAATTTTCACTAGTCTTGTTTTTCCACCACTCTTTTATTTCTAGTATGCTTATGGTACATGCAGTTTTTTCTGGACTTGTCTTTTGACGATTGATTTTAAGAAGAAGAGCACAAATATATATTAATTCTATGAAATCCATAACATACTGATCCAAAAGCCTGGAAGTAATAATAATAATAATAATACTTTATTTTCAGACTTTGTCCATAAAGATGTTAGTAGAACAATAACTACTTAAAACTAATGTTAGTATTTAACTTTTTGAAGTGGAAGTGGCATACTTGGTACCTGTAAGCGAAGTCAGGGCGGCTCTCCTTTTAATGGAGTGATGAACTAGTAAGAGATGCAGAAAGCCGATGGATGCATGTGGCGGTATCACCATCGCTTTATGCTAGATGTAAAATACCTAGACCGGTGACGGCTAGCAGTACCAAGGTGCCAGATGGCCAGAAAGCGTGGCGATTATGATAAATATGCTCTTCAGTAAAAGAGACTCATGTCCAAAGATGTAGGTGTTACGGTTATTAAAAAAGAAAACGAAAAGCACAATTATAAACAGTGCCTACAAGGTGTCTTCACTTTTCATATTACTTAGTAAGCACTGAATATTACGAAACGTTGTGTAATGTTGTTTGTTGAAAGAATTGCAACAAGAAACTGCGAATTGTTGCAACAAAAGCCAACTAGGCAACACGATTATTATGCTAACCATAACAATGCACCGTTGCGTTGTGCGCCGCGAAACTTCCGAGACCTAAGCTGAATATTGCCAACTCAATTTTCATTCTTCAGTCCGTTTTAATGCTTCGACTTTGACCATAACTTATTATTTGCTAAATAAATTATTGTACTCTTAGTCACCCAAAATTAGGACATATAGAAATAATGTCACCTAGCGGCTTTGGACTCAATGAAAAGGCTTGCTAAGAGTCTTATTGGAGACATCAATTACATTAGAACCAATCTTACCAGCCTCGAGCACAGAAGCTAAGTAGCCAGCCTGTGGATTTATTACAGGATACGCTACGGAGAGTGTGCGCAAGAGTTGCGTGAATTAATTCCACCCTCTCCATTCCATCATTGAACCATCAGACGCTCGGCTTGCTTCGACGTTCAAAATGCGTAAAGCATAGGAGTCGTATAATTTGCAGGCATTTTTCTTTCCATTCGATTATAACGTGGGTGTCTTCAAAGCAGAGTGAATAGGCTTGTTGAAGTCCATGTGCCACCATTTTCGGCTGAATCACCACTTACCATTGGGTGGAATAGTAGGCAAGCACTGGCTCTTTAAAAAAAATGGATATAGTAAAAAACGCGTATGTCAGACGACCAATTGTAAAACTAATCATTGTCCGAGATGTCATTCTTAATACGAAGTTCAAAAAAAAGTTTTAATTAATTAAGTAAGAAACAAAATTTTAATTTACAAGACTTTACAAATAACCAGCAAAATGAAGGGATCTATTTAATGTCGCTGAGACAAATCATTTTATTACAAATATCAAATATTTCTCTACAACAGTGCAGTTCGTAAGATTATACAATTTTGCAGTGATATTAGGAGAACTTAGTGTAAGCTGTACATGCATTACATATTGAACGTGGTCAAAACCGTTTTATTTAGCACTTAGCATTTTCTATCAGTAAAGCAAAAAACTACGGTTCTCCAATAGTAAATTGCATCTTTTATACCTTAGAGAGTCATAAAAAGCTTAATGATGCATTTTTGAGCATAAACTTTTTAATTCCATATTTAATTGCCCCATTTTAATGGAACTTTTTAAATTTCGTATACCTTCGAGATTACCCTGCAGCACTTAGCTTACCATTAAAGAGAACTTAATTAATGTATGTAGCAATTAACACATTATCATCATCGACATTCGACAGACTCATCCAGAACATCTTGTGAGTCTATCCGTAAAGGTTTAAATAGACTAAAATGATATTTTTACATCGCTTGCGTTTATGAAGCATTTTTTAATTTTAATATTAGTTGAGGATCAATTATTGTTTCCAGTTTATGTATTTTATTAAGTTTTATGCATGTGCAGTTTATCTTGAAGGGCCTTATCAGACACACCGGCGATTTGCGAGCGACGTCATAGCGAGGCAAGTACGAGTACGCAGCAAGCTTGCTGTTCGCAACGAACGCACGCGAACAGACCACGGAAGCGCAGAGAGCTCCCCAATCCGCTTGCGATTCCCGTTTTGGACACTCCGAATAGTATTTTGACGAGGAAACACTGCTGTTACAAAATGGTGTCGACGGCGCTATATGCGCAGTGTCTTCGCGCTTGCTGCGAGCTCGCAGCGAGATCGCTGCGCACTCGCCTTGTTTTTGACCCGCTTGCAAATCGCCAATGTGATAATGTCCTAAGTAATTTTTGTTGTATAATATGATATATTATTGTTAGCAATAATTGGTAAGCCCAATAAAAAGAAGTACGTTGTAGTATACGTAACATATATTCCACAGCGATTCTACAGATAAAAATAAATTGCTTGATAATAATTTTAATAGTTTTATTGATGTTATCAGTCAGGTGTTTGCACGAAAAATGTACCCAGTGCCCTGCATTGCTACGTGTAATGTAAATATGAGTGACTTGTTCAATATAAATTTATTTTTTCCGGCACTTGATAAATGTTAAACTCATCGATAAAGCGTGCAATTTGTTATAATTCTATTTTGATATTAATTTATCAAAATAATGCTCAAGTAACAAGACTTAAATTGATAACACTAAAAATTTTACGACGTAATCAACTGAATTATTATATTATTAATAATAAATGTCTAAACGGAATTTATCGACCAAATTAGCGATGCATTGAAGACCTTAACCGATGTATACACATCAGCACGGTATGGGGATATTTTTTTAAAATATTGACCACTTGAAGAAGTACTGGCCACTTTTAAATATTTTTAACTAGCTGCTGCCCGCGACTTTGCACGCGGATGATGTTGCTTACGCCAGCGATAACGGGGTCGTCAAAATCGAAGATCTAAAACGTCTGTTTTCGAATTCTAAGAGCCCGGGGACGGGAAAACAACGTGATGTGCGAGACGATTCGAGACGTTCCAGATCTTTCATTTTTGTAAGTCATCACGAAATGCCCATCAGATTAAACAACTTTTGCTAAGGCGTCATTCCTATATATGTTATAATGTCGCTGGGCTTTGGAGTTCCACAACAGGTGTTCCAGATCTTCAAATAACTATAGCTGTACCCTTGGCTTTGCCCACGTTCTCGGTCACGCGCAAGTCGTATCTCACGCTCCTGACTGCTCTCAAGTGATCGAGCAGTCTCAGAGCGGATATTCTGAAAACTCAACCTCTGATCCCTCTGTGTAACCGTTTCGGATGCGCGAGACAAAGAATGATGATCCCAATTGATAGCTAAAAGCATTTCTCGTTGTTCCACACTTTCCTGAGATCGAGAAGCAGTAGTGCGGACTCGTTTAAATTCTAGTCGTAATTGGCGCTGCGTGGAAGTTTCTGCGGACAAACTTAGTGCATTACGCTCACGGTTAGCACCTAGCCGTTGTTCACGCTCTGCGTGGGTTCGAGAGAAACTACTGCTACCACTAACTTGCGCATCTTAAAAACCCTTGAGTTTCGAGACAGATTTGATCTTTTTATAAAAGGCACAGCTAGATTCCTTCTTAATCCGATACTTTTTTTATAGAAGAGGGGGCAAACGAGCATGCGGCTCACCTGATGTCGCTGCCGATGATAAACCGCAACACCAGAAGAATTGCGGGTGCGTTGCCGGCCCTTTAGAAAGGAGTAAGCTCTTTTCTTGAAGGTCCCCAGGTCGTATCGGTCCGGAAAAATCGCCGGTGGTAAACTATTCCACAGAGAGGTTGTACGTGGAAGAAAACTCCTTATGAAACGTACAGTGGTGGACCGCCAAGCATCCAGATGGTGTGGATCGTATCGGGACGTTTGCCGTGTAGTGCGTTCATGAAATTTGGCGGCTGGGATTAATCCGAACAATTCCTCAGGGCACTCCCCGTGATAGATGCAATAAAATACGCAAAGAGATGCAACATCTCTTCGCAGCGCCAGTGAATCGAGCCGATCGGAAAGAACTCGGTCGTCGACGATTCGAGCCGCTCTGCGCTGGATGCGGTCAAGTGGAAGGAGCTGGTACTGGGGAGCCCCAGCCCAGAGATGAGAACAGTATTCCATGTGCGGCCGAACCTGCGCCTTGTAAAGTTGCAGGCGGTGTGCCGGCATGAAATACTGTCCCGCTCTGCTGAGCACGGCAAGCTTTTTAGAGGCCAATTTGGCCTTCCCTTCCAAGTGACCACGAAACTGCACGTCACTCGATGTGTCGACGCCGAGGATTCCAATACTGGCTGAGGCAACAAGGGGAGTGCCTTGAAACTGAGGGGATACGACAAAGGGGTTCTTTTTAGCGGTTAACGCGGAAACTTGTGTCTTCTGGGGGTTAAACTGGACTAGATTTAGTCGTCCCCAATCCGAGACTCTGTTCAGCAAAGACTCGACTACAGACACAAGTTTGTCCCGGCACTCGGAGACGTTTTCCCGAGAAATATTGGCTCGGCAGGTGTAAAGAGCATCACCAGTGCTGTCATCCGCATAGCAATGAATGTTACGGGTATGCAACATATCATTGATATGCAGAAGAAACAGCGTTGGCGATAGCACGCAGCCCTGTGGAACACCAGCATTAATAGGCTTACAATCGGAGCTTGCACCGTCTACAACGACCTTGACGCTCCGATCTGCAAGAAAGCTGGTGATCCAATCGCACAATTTCTCGGGAAGCCCATAGGAAGGGAGCTTCGAAAGAAGCGCTTTGTGACAAACCCGATCGAAGGCCTTCGCAATGTCCAAACTAACGGCCAATGCCTCCCCTTTGAACTCTACTGCCTCCGTCCATCTGTGAGTGAGGTAGACCAGAAGATCACCAGCTGACCAACCACGGCGAAAACCGTATTGGCGGTCACTAATCAGCTGGTGATCCTCAAGGTACCTCATGAGCTGGCAGTTTACAATGGACTCCATTGTTTTGGAGAACAAGGAGGTGATGGCGATTGGCCGGTAGTTGGACGGGTCTGAGCGGTCGCCTTTTTTAGGGAACGGGTGGACGAAAGCCGTCTTCCATGATTTTGGGACTACGCCTAGGGATTAGGAGTACCGGAAAAGACGCGTTAAAACCGGTGCCAACTCTGGAGCACACGTCCTCAGCACAATTGGGGGGATTCCGTCAGGCCCACTCGACTTGTGGATGTCCAGGGAGAGGAGTGCTTTGCGAACCGAGCGCTGTGTGAACTGCACTTCCGGCATGGAGCACTCACACCTCGGGATGGTCGGCGGCGTACTCCCCCCCCCCCGTCATCGAGAGTCGAGTTAGACGCAAAGAAAGAGCCTAGAAGATCGGCTTTCTCCTTTGCAGTATGGGCCAGTGAGTCGTCCTCCCTGTGCAGAGATGGAAGAGATGGCTGACAGAAATTCCCCTGGACAGCCTTGGCGAGAGACCAGAATGCACGGGTTCCAGAAGGAAGGCGAACTAGTTTCTCGCCAATTCTGCCTATGTGCTCTGACTTTGCCTTGGCAATGACTCTTTTGAAGGACCTAGAGGCGGAATTATACTTCTTTTTTAGAGCGCTGGTGTTTACATCCCGGGACGCTGATGCATCAACCCAGGCTTGGTAGCACTCCTGCTTATAGCATGATGCTATTTTACAGGAGCAACCAAACCATGGCTGAGATTTGCCTCCAATGGGCACCACAGAGGAAGGAATAAAAAGTTCCATACCCTGAAGTACCACATCAGTAACAGAATCCGCAACAACGTTGGGATCATCCGGCGAGAAGCAAACCCGCCCCCAAGGGTAGGATGCAAAGAAAGACCGCATCCCATCCCAATCGGCTGACCTATAGTGCCAAACACGGCGGCAGCCTGCAGAGTGCAACCGCGATTTCAGCGTGAGTGGCACAACACTCCGGACCAGACAATGGTCCGAGGAGCCTAAAGGTTCGTTGACGGAAATCTGATATCCGTCCGGGTGAGAGGTCAGCAGAAGGTCCAACAGGGAAGGTGCATGATCCTCCACATCTGGAATCCGCGTAGGCGAAGTAACCAGTTGTGTCAGACCATATGCCAAGGCAAAATCATGAACAGATCTCCCCGCATGATCGGTTAAACGTGAACCAAGCCATTCGGCGTGATGGGCGTTAAAGTCGCCGAGGATCGCGATCTCTGCGGAGGGGATCTGCTGTAGCAACGAATCTGCAGCCATTTGGACGTGGTCGAAGAGTCGGTCTGTTTCGGCATTACCGCTATGGGACCTATAGAGGCACCCGTAGATGCGCGGATGGTCGTCGCTGTCTACGCGTAGCCAAAGGATGGACTCGTCCGAACCTTCAAGTCTGCCGAGGCGTCGAGAACAGATGTCCTCTCTGACGTAAACGCAAACTCCAGCTCGAGGCACAAAGGAGTGTTCCAGTTTGTACCCCGGGTAGGAGAGATACGAGACATCAGCCGGAGAGGACACCTGCGTCTCGGTCAGAAAGAGCAGAGCCGGCCTCGCCGTCTCGAGATGGTAGTGGACGGCGTTTAGGTTAGAGTGAAGTCCCCTGATATTGCAGAAATTCACGGACAGCGTGGCAGGGGTCGCCTTGGTTTTGTTGCTCCGTTTGCCCCGAGTAGTTGTAGTCTTGAGCGGAATTTTGCCCCCCCCCCCCCCCAGAATACGCGGGGCAGCCTGAGCACCCACGCTCAGAAGTGGAGAAACATGGTCGTGGATGCTCAGCGAGGGATTCTCCAGGGGTGCTGGTACCCTCCTGGGGTAGTCTATCATTATTTAATTCCGCTACCATGTTGATGGGGGGGGGGATTTGGGCCTCCGGCCACCTGCACTCACCAGACGAAACGCGGAAGCAGAGCTTCCACTTCACGCTGGTATTCTGTGAGGTCGTGGTACCACCCGTTTGAGCCGGCCCATACGTGCAACAGCAAAGCTGCCGCGTGGCTCTACCACTTGTAAAATACTTGTAGAATACTAACGATATTCAAAATAATGAAAAGTTATCGAATAAGTACGTAATAGTAGAAAAATAATAATTATTCGTAAGAAAATTAAACACAACAACCAACACAGACAACAAAGGTGACCCCCGTTTCTATAGGATGATAACTTAGAACCAAAAGTTTGACTTGACTTCATGATAATGTAACTTGTTGTACCACCAATCAAACTGTTTAGTAATATTGGTGTGAAACTCTCCATACACTCAGATAGGACATGTAAAGTTCCCGGATTTCCTAATGCACATAAAAAGTGCAAAAATTAAACAAAAATTACGATTTTTCAAAACAATATTATGGGATTTAAACTTGCACCATTTAATGCGGTAAACATTTTTGACGGTCGACATATTGTTAAACAGCTGTTCCCTTGCAATTTATAATATTACTGCCCCGCTCCTTTATAAAAATAGCGTGATTATTATGTTCCCAGAGTTAAATTTTTATTTTTATTTTAACTAATAACATATCATTTTGTGCATTCAATTATTTTGTGCATTCAATTACAGAGAAAAACCTTTTCAAATCAATACTGCTTACCCCCTACAACATACAGCGTGATAATATGTAGCCTAAAGCCTTCTTTGGTTTACAAAGAACATTTTTGCTGAATTTCAAATCAATCTATTCAGTAGTTTTGGCGTGAAGCCATACACACAGACAAACAGACAAACAGACAAAAATTCTAAAAAGTCACTTTTTGTCATCAGTTACGTTTTCTAACAAAAGCCACTTATTTTTTCTCGAAAATACTCAATGTACAGTTTTTTTTTCGTTACTGTTTTATTATATGTATAGATATCTAATTTTTCGTTATTTATTCCAAACTTAAATAAAAGAAAAAATAAAATGTGTTGGCGGTAAAAATTCCTAATTGTAATAAAAATAATTCTAGGAGCGAATTTTGTACTGAGAGTAATTGTTATTTTCTTTTGTTGAAAACCGCCATTTAAACATCTTTTTGATTCAACTTAGGCTAATTGTAATAATTTGACACTTTATTGCAATACAACTTTGACATTTAATTGGAAAAGAGATGTTAAGAACAGTGAGAATGCCGTCGATTGAAAATCATTCCAACGTGACGTCGCTACGGCAATCGGAACTATGCAAAATGTGATTTCGAGGTTATGGTCACGCTATCGTGCTACGGGGTAGGTGGCGAAGAGACGTCCAGAACCAAGTAAAATATGATTTCGAGGTTATGGTCACGTTATCGTGCTACGGGGTAGGTGGCGAAGAGACGTCCAGAACCAAGCTGCCTTACTATACCCAGACAGACGGGATCTTTTTTTGTAAATTGCTGCAAGAAGGCAACCAAATGTTACGGCGATGCAGTCGGTCCAAAGACTACATTTTAAACACCAGACCAAACTATGAAGAGGAGACTCCACGAAGTCAACCTTCATGCTTGTAGATCACTTCAGATTCCAGCTCCAAGCAGAGAAAGTCGTAGACTGTAATGGGCTAGGGGACATGTGAACTGGGAACCTCATCAATGGTCGTTGGTGCTTTTCACCGATGAATCCCGATTTAGTTTTCATCTTGATTCGAGAAAAGTACGTGTTTGGGAAGTTCCTGGTCATACAAGTCGGCTTTAACACCCTCCTCAACAAGTTTACCCATACCAAGGTGGTACAATTATGGTGTGGCGAGGAATTCGTTTTGGTAGAAGAACGTACCTCGATGAGATACAGGGCACTATGACTACTGAAAAATACCGTAATGAGATGTAAGAACCGATAGTCTTGCCACATGGAACGCAAATGAGTCTAAATTTCCTGCTTATGCACGACAAAATCCGTTCACACACGACCAAGTTGGTAACAGTCCGGTTGCACGAACATGATGCCACAGTCCTAGAATGGTCAGGACATTCCCAAGATTTAAATCCCGTTGAGCATACTTGGGATATGCTCTAAAGAAGAGCTCTGAGGGATTTTCCTGAAATTCTGGTTGCAAAAAAACAACTTTTTATATATCTTATTAGGACCTTTGACAATATTACTCAACAGGATATTAACAACCTCACTCTGAGGATGCCCAGCCGATGCGATGCGTTGTGAATGTCATAGGTGCTTTAACTGATTATTAACTCTTAATTAAAGGACACCCTTAAAAGGTTTTACTTGACTTTATTTTTCAATTTAAAAGTTAAACTTTCTTGATGTGCAATTTTCAGACTTGCGTTTTATTTCTCTGCATAAAATCCTGAAATCTCATATAAAGCCAATGTTTATATAAAAATGGTAGATAATTAAATAAAGTTTTCTTGGATACATATACCTGTCTTAAGAAAATATTGACACACTGTTAGGAATTCGGAGTTCATGGGTTCTTAAAATATCCCTTTACCGTACTGATGTGTTATATGGATGTAAAAGAAGCAAGAGTATATCAGGATCATGCCAAATGGAAGTTCTCTAGTCTCTGCCTACCCCTCTGAGAAACAGCCGTGAGAGCTAATGTATGTATTATTGTATAATATACTTATTTCTTACTTATTGAAGATCATAACCTCGGTGTAGTTTTCACAGTACACGAGCAACTAGGGTAAGGATACCCGTCGGCACAATTGATATGATTAATTGCAATTTTTAGAACGGATTTACTACATGATCGCCGATGAAGGTAAACATCATGAGGAAACCTGATAGTCTAAGGAAAGTGTAACTCTTCCAAAAATAATAGTAGATCAGTAATGGGACGTACATAGGCAGTAACTTGTTCTCTTCATAGCCTTACTAAGAATGCGCAATCACGCATTTGTCTAAAGGGTATAGAGAACCAATAATTTCAGGCTGTGAAGCATTCCATCTTAGTCTAAAGAGGTGACGAGGCGTCTTTAGCCTTCTTTGCTTTAAGTTGTAGATGCAGCTGTCCATATGCTGTAGTAGCGACTTACTATCAAGTGGAAGTGCAAGTTCACGCACGCGAGTGCTGAACGTAGAGCTGGCTACCCTCGCACTGCTAATGCTGTTCGCCATCACCAGTCTCTCTATATTGACTAAAAGCAAGCACCCATTCGAGCTTTGTCCATATTATGATATTACGCTACATACATTTAAGAGGCGACTATGGGATAATCAATAAGATGCCATAGCTTCTGATAAATAGTGCTATAAAGCCAACCTCTTTACGCTAGGTGAAATACCTAGACCGGCGATGGCAGCGGCGTCAATGGTAAGACATCTACTAGCAGCACTGTAATCGTGAATGCGCCTGTTGACGGGACAATAAGCGCTGATGATGATGGTGATGTTAACTATGTATATTTTATAGATCATCACAATAATCATTATAGTCCACAAGTTCACTTCTGAACAAAGGACTCCCCATGGGATGCGGGGATATCGACTACCTGCATATCTTACCAAGTTGTCAATACATCCAGTGCACGGCCGCCTCCGGCGCCGCTTGCCGATACGAAGTTACCACTCGAAAACTTTTCTTTCTCCTTTTGAACTCATTATTCTATTGGGCTATGTCGTTTATTCTAAATTTACTGTGGATGTTTTCATTGCGTATTCTACCACACTGAAACATTTTGAGAACGGCTATCTCCATTCAAAAGTAAATCAATAGATTCTAAATTTTTAAGGAAAAATTACTTCAATACTTATTACGTATTAGAAACACACGATGTTCCGTCTTTATGACTTGTTGGGGTCAACCGTGTTAACCTTTCACGCTATTTACTCCATAATTATTAACTGCTCAATAATAATTGACTCCGAAAACTTATAATACAATTTTTTGTACGGCTTTTATAAACGGCTTTTATAAATAATTAATGTATTCAAGTAAAAATATATAATATACTATAGTTTAAATCCAAGCGAGAGGTAGGTTAAACAAATATAATAGCAGACATTTCAAATTAAAAGAAGAAGAATTGACCTTAAAACCAATAATAATGTGGAAATTATTTTATTATTCTTACATATCTGAAATCTGCTTTTATTTTTTATTAAAATTCAATTGTTTTTATCCTTCGTAAACCACTTAGTTTTTATTATCACCAGGACCACGGTTCGACATGTGCCTCTTCAACTTTAAGAATGATTTTACATAATCAACGCTTGGCAAATTGATTAGCGATCATGGTGTTGGATGTCTCGCACCTTTTATAGGGTAAGAGGTGTGAGACAACCAACAGGTGCGACACACTTATTTAAACCTACCATTACTCAATACTTTTGAATATCAGCGTAAAATAGCAGCTGAACGCTGCTGTGTTTCGTATGGTGAGTGTAGAGAACCGTAGACCCTTTATACTAGAAATGAGACATTCCATCTTAGTGCCAACGGATGCCAACGCATCTGCATTTTAATTCGTAACCGAGCATAGATTTAGCTACGTCTATGGGCTATAGTAACCACTTACCATGAAGTGACTGTGCTCGTTTGTCACCCTTAACCTATAAAAAAAACACGCGTACGCGCATGTTCACAGACACCCACAGACATGCACGCATACTTTCACTCACTCACTAGATTTGGTAATTTTCTCATTTCTGAAACCGCCATGACTCAATAATTAAAAACATTTCATTAGCGGAGCCTTCGATTTTTAAAAGACAATTATTAATTTATCATGCATTACAGTTTAAACTTATTAATCTATGTAGGTAAATCGTATGAGTAATTGAGTTAAAATTAAAGAAAACATATGCAGCTGGCGGAAGGTTATTAAATTAAAACCAGCGCAGCGTTTGCATTCATTCTGATTGAACATTTTTTTAATAAAAAATATAAAACCGATGTCGTATAATCCTCTATTTTATGTTATATTCGTCTGCATCATTCTTTCTATATTCAATAAAAAGAAACATAAGAAATTCTAAAGCGTCATTGTATTCAACATAAGTCGTGCCTATAGGTCAAACGTGAGTGAAACCGGCGTGGCGGAGGATTTAAATATTCAAAGGGTGTAAAGGGCAACACTGCGCATATTTCCCTGGAGACTAACTTTTACCCCTTACCTTATGCATTTTTATCAATACACAACTCTATGCTTATAAATATCTAATGCGAGCTCGCACTTAAGTACATGTATCGTAGTTGAGTGATTGAAATTGAAAAATAAGTGGTAGTTTGAACGAAAACTACTTACCAAATCTTAGTTATTTTTATTTTTAGTTTTCGTTTAAAATTTTATACCTACATACTAAGAATTTCTCGGGTAGTGTGTAATATGAAGGCGTTTCACATACCTACATACATACATTTAGATCAATAATTATTTGAAGTTCAAACAAATATTTGATCCGTATTGTCGAATATTATATATTATATATCGAACCCATGTCCCGTGGCCCACACACTTGGCTAGTACCTACGCTATCAAACCGTCTATATCGAAGTTAAAAGTTCCTGAATTAGTTTGAATGAAATTGTCACCACACATCAACACAGGATTCCGTACTTATCCTATTTTTTTATAGTTTCCAATCTCAATTGTACAGTGAAAAATATTTCTAAAAAGCAAATTACTCTTATAATTTGTCCCTTAATCTGATACTACAAACCTGGCCTATCTTCGTTATAATCGCTGGAGTGAGTGCCTCTACGTCTGCGTGTACACTTGTAGTATAATATACTATAATTTCGCCTTCGATTTGAATAATTTATTTGTATCAAGGTATCCGGCGTCAATCAGGAGGGCTTCATGATATACATAAAACACTTTTATACGTGGTAGGGCCACGCTGGAGCTATATTGATTGTAGCATGATTGGGTTGGCTAAACCGGGGTAGGACCACGCATTCACAGAATACCACCGTAAAATAGCAGCGTAATGCTGCTGTGTATCGTATGGTGAGTGTAGAGAACCAACGACCCTTTTACAGGAAACGAGGCATTCCATCTTGGTCCTCATGGGTGACAACGCATCTGCATTTTGATTCGTAGTCGAGGATAGATGTAGATGTCTATGGGCCACAGCATCCACTTAATCAGGTGGACTGTGTGCTCGTTTGTCATCCTAATTCTATAAATAAATTGTAAACTGCGCATAGTTGCCAGCGTTATTTATAATTTCTTCAGAAAATATTTAAACAAATGTACATACACCTAACAATAAATGTATCTTGCACAATATAAAGGTACTCGTTTGTGGTAAAATAGTTTAGAACTTTATAAATTGATTTTCGGAAAAATATTAGCTCGATACAAAAATTACTTATCTATTAATTGAACTCAAAAGATGATTATCAATCATCATTCAAATAATCTAAAATCGATTGCGCAAAAGCAAATTTAATCTTATATACCTTATATATATATATATATATTATATATATATATATATATATATATATATATTGTCTGCCTCGTTGGTCTAGTGGTTGTAGTAGTGCGACTGCTGATCATGAGGTCCTGGTTTCGAATCCCGGGTCGGGCCAAAAATCAATTATTGACTTTTTTGTCAAGAAATTCTCAGTAGATGCCCGGTGTCAGGAAGTTGGCGGTGTCTCACCCCCGTGCCTCGGAAAGCACGTAAAGCCGTTGGTCCTGCGCCTGATCTCTCTCCCGGTCGTGTCGGTTTACCGTCCCATCGGATTATGAGATTGAGGGAATAGAGAGCGCACCTGTGCTTGCGCATACACTTGGGCACTATAATCCTGACCTGCACCGATGGCTAGCCTCCGCTGAGGCAGGCCGCCGTGGCCGAAATTCGGTCTGGAGGACTTATTTATTTAAATATTTAAAAAAAAACAGTTCCAAATATACTACAAAGCCATCATATGAAACAAAAATAAGTCTCAGGTCAAATAGTCTAATACTAATCGGATTCGTTTTGCTTCATTAAATTGCCAATGTTTGATCGAACGTTTGCAAGGTTGCAGTTAAAGTGCTGGAGTATAGCTGTGCTAGTAGCGCCATTTCGATGTTACATAAGCTTTTTATCTCTACCTACCTACCGTGTAAATATAGTATGGCCTCGACTGGAAGCGGAAGCGACGCCCCAGTCACCTCGTGCATTGTGTACGAAACACAGTTAAAACCGCTACTCACATCAAACATTTACAGTTCTGTTTCACCACTTCTATTCAAGAATTCAAGATTTCAACTATTACATTTCAGTAGATATTATCTAACTTTGAATGTATTATTATTTATTAATTGGTCTTACTACTACGTTACTTATAAACAACTTGACCTAATTGAGCTCAAATTTTCACAACATACATAGGTATTTCTTTTATTAAAACGATAACATATACAAGCCAGGGTCCGACTGGTATAGTCAAACTATTAACGAATTCTAAATTTATGGACCAAAATGAGTGAGATTTATTAAAATTTATTTATTTTATTATAAAATTATTGAGATTATGTTGGTTTAGAGCCTAAAAAGCAAATCACATCATCTTGTAGCGCTGCTGATGTGTTAATATTTTATTATACATATTTACATTATAAAAAGTCTGGAGTTGATTCGAATTGAAACTGATCACACTACCTACCGGAAATGGCAACACTACGTCTGCCGGATCAACTATAATATATATATATATATATATATATATATATATATATATATATATATATATATATATATATATATATATATATATATATATAAAGGCACTTAACAACAACAGGATACGCGAAGAAGAAAAACTAATTTGAGTCTATAATCTTTACTTAAAATTTTGATAATGGAAAACTTATTATTTCAAATACTTATTTGTGATTTTTTCAAAATGATTTTTTTCCCTAAAAATCTGATGGGAATTCGCTCACAGAAATAAACTTAGTCTACGTGATTTTTCAAATAATGTTTGAAGTTCAAGAATATTTTTGCGTTTATTTGTTCACGAGCTGGAAAGAACTGTTTTAATTGGTTTAATGAATTTAAAATAGAAAGAGGAAACTTTAGAAATGACGTAAATACAAGTAGATCGTCAACCGTCCAAATTACTCGAGAATACTGACAAATTATATATAGCAAGAATGTAGAGTCAGAATGAGTATATTGCACAAGCAACGATACAACCATCATTTTAGAGTTCTCGACCAACTTTCTCCCCGTGAACGTTGTTCGATCTGTACGCTACACTTACCGATGTGCAGAAAAATCGTCGAATGTATTGATGCCAACTATGCTACAGTAACTTTGGACGTAAGTGACAAAAAAACCTTTGCGATATACAGACTAGCAATAAAACATACCTTTAACTATAATCCTGAATCAAAGCCAAAGTCAATGAACAAGACGAGTCATTTATTACTACGATGCTAGAAGATCAATGAACGGTCAACTCCTATAGATATGTGACAGTTTCTACTCCAAAAGTATTGATTGGCCAAAGTCAGGAATCCGGGAGCTTATCTGGCCCTACAACAAGACAGCGGCGCACACGTCAGCCAGAACTCTAGATTTTTTTAAATTCATAACATTATTAATTATGTACTTATAACATAACATTACATTCACCTGCCATATTCGCTTGTTAAAAATAAATTCATTGAGAAATTTGCAAATACTCGAAGTATTTCAAAATCTATAAGGGTTTTCATATTTACTTTCTATTCAACTCATTCTAATAGATATTATCATATAAAACATGACAAATGGACGTTAACTGTGTATACATATATGTACCCTACTATCTGTGTAAGCCTAATATCTATGTAAACTGAACTTCCGGCTGTTCATTGAGTCCAAGGCCAAAGCAGTCGCAAGGAAGCTAGGAGTCCTTGCAAATGTGCGGCGATACTTCACCCCGGCACTAATGCTTACTTTATATAAAGCGCAAGTCCAGTCGTGCATGGAGTATTGCTGCCATATATGGGCTAGTGCTGCAAAATGCCACCTAGCAGCTTTGAACTTAATGAAAAGGCGTGCTAAGAGGCTTATTGGTGACCAGCAAGTGGTTAAAATCAATCTTACCAGCCTCGAACACAGGCGCAAAGTAGGCAGCCATTCGGTCTTCTACAGGATGCATTTCGGAGAGTGTGCGCAGAAATCGCATAATTTATTTCCTCCCTCTCCCTTCCACTATCGGACAATCAGACGTTCAACCAGTCTCCACCCTTCCGTTGTTGACTTACCACGCATTCGAACCAAACGGTTTGCTACGTCGTTCGTCATGCGTACAGCTAAGGAGTGGAATAAGTTGCCAGCATCTGTCTTTCCAACCGATTACATTGTGGGTGTCTTCAAGGCAAGAGTTTTAGTTAAACCAGTGTGCTTTACCATCTTAAGCTACATCACCACTTACCATCAGGTTGGAATGCAGCTAAGTGGCTTAGAATAATTAAAAAAAGTGTAATTTTAAACCCTATGGATATGAGACAAAACGCATGAGTATCGTGTGACCCAAACAAAAAAAAATATTATCCTAAAGTCTATAAAATACTAAGTAGTTTCATATAAAGTAACTACAAAAATTATGATTACTATACACTTAAATGTGTATTAAAATACTTGTTCGTGTTTTTTTTATTTATAAATATTTTCATAACTTTGTTCAAATTTAATATTTATTTTATACATAATAAAATATCGTAAGTCATATCTACATACTCATTATTTAATTATAACTTCGGCATTCATAACGTAAACATATCAAGGTATGTCACGCACCCAAGCATTCGAAATACTGGCAACAATACACAGATTGATATATTATACAATCAGTTTCTTTGATACTTTTTTATTTATTTACTCGACGCTGTGTGAACACAAATCAAAGTGAATTGCGTACCGGCCAAATTGACATGACACTTACATAGTGTGGACGGATTGCAACCACAATAAAATACACAGCCACTGCAATCGTCTTGCTCTAAATATAAAACGCTTGTTCACTTGTTCGTCATTTGTTTTGCAAAAGCAAAACTGCGCTACCGTGACGAAGTGAGAATCGTTTCTTTAATTGCACACATCGAACGCGAAACAGAGATGTAGAGCCATGAGCTCTATTCTTACTAAATCAAAGATCGTGATTCACTCAATTTAAATCATTTCCACTATCTTTATATTGCACTTATATAATAAAACTAAATAGATATAACAAAAATAATTTTGTCAAATTATAACAAAAATTTATTTAGTCAAAATTTGCACGCTTCGACAAGGCAGAACGTATAGGAACTTTTATGTTTTATTATTACTCTTGTAATATCTATCTACATTCTGTGCAAATAAATAATTATGAATTATGAAAAAAAAGGACACAAATAGCAAGAAGAGATTTCAATTAATATTTCTGGCATAGTTGTAGGATTATTTATTTCGATTATTATTTAAAAAAAAAGTTAAATGAAACTATTTTGTATTATTTTATCGCGTTTGATTTAACTTTTTAATTCCCGACGTTTCGAACGAGAGACTGAAATGTTTGACGTCCCGATGTCCCATAGTTAGCCCAGCTACCTTCAGTTTCTGATGTTAATTTCTGGTCCGATCTACGCAGAATGAGCCAACAGTACCTTGAAGTCTTGCAGTGTTATAAGCATAAGAGGTTAGATTTAATTTTATAATTTATATCTTTTTTATTGAAATTAAGATAAAGATATTAATATTTAATTCGCAACCATACGCTTAATTAAATACAATGATGTGTCTTACCTGGATTGAAGAGCGCCTTCCGCCCTCCCTCAATTGCATGCACTAATCCCGTCACCACTAGCCCCAGCACCACTACTCCCGGCCCCACTACTTTCAATACCACTATTCCAGGAAAGACACACCATCGACTATAATACAATACTTAAATGTTAATGATAAAATATTAATATCTTTATTATAATGAATTTCCGCAAAGTACCGCCTGATTCTATCAATTATTTAATTGCAATAGCCTCGCGAGCCCTCCTAGGCGAGAATCAGTGTTCTTTTGCGAGGATTTGTGGTCTACCAAATCTAATGTAATGGCGGGGTCGATTTTGAACATGTTCACCGGCTGCAGACTTCCCGGAATGCCGGTGTTTCACGTCAGCTATATGTGCTTTTACGTCGGCTCTTATAGATCTATTTGTTTGTCCTGTGTACGAGAAACCACATTCACAATCAAGCTTCTCCTGCAGCTTATAAATAGCGAAATTGTGGAACTTTACCCATAAACTTCATATACATATATATATATATATATATATATATATATATATATATATATATATATATATATATATATATATATATATATATGTGTGTGTGTGGAAGTAGTGATACCAATTTACCCAGCTATAATTCATGCATTAAAACATATTATATGGAGCGAGAAATCCGCGGCCTGCCTAGCACAAGTGCTCTTTCATGATTATGAGATACGAACGCGCGAGTGTTTAACGGCAAAATTAATCACCGCTCGTAAGGATTGGCCTTATCTATTTTAGTTGGTTCTGAAGTGGAGAATTCTAAGGCGGTCACTTTAAATTTGCTTCGGATCTGAAGTGACAGGTGCTATCTGCCTGCTAATGACCGTAGCGAACATTTATTACTCGTCTAGGAATTTTTACTAGCAAGTTCGCTCACAGACTAATAACAACGTACTACTATTACGTTTATTTTAAATAATTGTTATTATTAAATATCTTAAGAACTTACTAACATTTTTACTTAGATTTTATTGCATTTCATATCGATTTATAAACATACAGATAGTTCCTACCGAAGCTTTTGTTTTAACTGTATTTGGATTTAAATGAAATTAGATAATCGAAATATAGGTAAGTTTATAATAGGTGTAGGTTCGATATTTGGATCAAAAACCTGAATTTGTTTTGGTATTATGGTGAAAAGAACTGCAATTATTTTATAATGAACTACTTGATCAACTCGGCAAGGGAACTGGAGCCTCCATTTTACCAGATTCTAGTTTTTGATTATAGGATTTTAATCAAAAGTCTGATTTTTACCAAAATCCTTCGTCACATTTATCGTATTTTTCACTACATTTATCATGATTAAAAAAAATCTTTCTAAAATTGACCGTAACATAAATTACTCAACTCACCAGTTATTCGAATAAGGTAGTGTTCTAACTCATATTAACTGTCGACAGTTACATAATACATTTACATTTACTTTGAGGTTTTACGACAATGTGAGGAAATCCAGTCAAGACAGCTTCAAAAAATTGATATGTAGTACAAATATATCAATTAATGCATATTTTTCAAACTTTCTTCGCAGCAGTCGTGGCCGAGCGGTTAAGGCGTCTGACTAGAAATCAGATTCCCTCTGGGAGCGTAGGTTCGAATCCTACCGACTGCGAATATTTTTATGAATGTTAACTAGAATATTTTTATAATTTTTACACCATTTTTTAATTCTTTTTTTACTTTATCTGACATGTTTTCACAATATATAAATAACGAGTTTTGGCGGGAACTTGGCCGTCGACGGATTGTCGCTCCTGTTTTGTCGCTTAAATAATGGTTTGAAGTGGATTTTGATTCGTAAAACTGATGCGATTTTGTGAATTGTCTGCACGTGTGAACTATTAGAGAAAACGAAGAAACAAATGTTTTGATGTTGATATAAACCTCAAGTTAATTTGATCGCTTGGGCGCCTTATGAACTTGAGTGGCTGTCGTCATCAACTGTCCGCTGGGTTGAGCTGTAGTCAAAATCTCCCAAGGGCTTCGCAATGCGACGCTTCAGCATATTGTGGAGAAAAATTATATAAAAATGAAGTTTCCGAAACAAATGATAGGCTCAGAAGGGCTAGAACCCAGAGTCATAAAGCCAGTTAAATATTTTTTTTAAATAGCTCTTTTGACCTTATCTATTCAATTAAATGTGGTGTCATTTAGCATTAGTATTTGCTAACTTGACAATTTAACATTCAAACGATTTTAGATTATAAACAATAAAAACAACTAACGGCCAACGCAGTGATTATTCGGAAGACTGTCGGCGCTGTAAGCTCCGTAAGAGCTCATTAAGCCGAAGAGTGCACGTGCGTTGCCTCCAGCAATCGATGCTTTTATCTCCACCACTCAGGGATGCGTCAGAAGATACCTCACATTTTTGGTTTACATTATAATAATAGGCATAAAAAAGCAAATATGATCTTACGAGGCAAATTTGCGTAAATACATAGGTGATTAAACTTTCTATTTTGTTGTAAAAAATTGTACATCAAACAATGTGTTAAATTTAAATCGGATATAACAATTGGATTACTCAAGAAATAACAATGTCTTTGTATAAAAACTCAATTTGCGCTTGAAATGAAACACTAAACCACATTAGCTTCGGCCAACTGGCACCCCTGCGCGAAACAACTTTTCGTCATGGGATTCAGAGTCCGTACCAGGGATTTAAGGTTTCATTACTTTGGCGGAGAGAAGACCCCTACATCCTATACAACGCCCCTACTAAGGTTCAATCGAAGATAAATATAAAATGTTTCTTTATCGTATTATGTAAGGCAAATTCCAGTCATCATTTTGCGTTTAAATGCAAATGCAATTTAAAAATTTACATGATTTTGTACACAAGACTACCTGCAACAGTAATTTAAAATTTTCTAGAATTAGGTTAGCCAAAAGAGAAAATTCTTACTGAATATAACTGAAAACTATATATGAATTTGGCATTACTTTGTATTGGTATTACTGAAGTACCCGAAAAGAAGTTATTAAGTATTGTTAAGCTTATGTTGTTTGTCATAAAATTGACGACTTTTTACACTACTGATAGGGTAGCAAAATGATATGATATAAAATGAAATCATATGATGTAAACTGAAATTGAACAAGAAAAACTCAAAATTGCATTATGAATTTCTAAAACAAACAAGAGAAAATAACTATCCCTAAGTTTCTTTAGAACTAAACCGAATGAAATGATTGATTTTTAAAAAATAATGGAGTTTATTGTTTCAGTTATAGAAATATAACCAGGCTTGTTATGTGCTTTCGATATAATAGCACGATACGGTCTAAAAACTGCGGTAGATATACAGTCATAATCATGACGTGGGGGTTCACGTAAGTTCAGTTAGGTATATATTATATAGCTATATAGCTCTTAGCTTCAAACGCTTCATCACGCGGCTTTAAAACGCTTTTTGAGCTCTTTTACTCTGCACAGAGCAACGTTGTAGCTTCATCTAAAATAATTTATCATAAAGGTATCTGATTGATTTTTTTTTATTTTTATATAGAAGAGGGGGCAAACGAGCATGCGGCTCAGCTGTAAGTGACTACGGCCTCCCATGAACAACCGCAACACCAGGGGAATTGCAGATGTGCCGGCCTTTTAGAAAGGAGGAAGCTGTTTAATCGCTGTACTTTACAAGGTCTAACCTAAGAAAAATACCCGAAGTTTACCTGAAATTATTAATCTTTAAATGTTACACAGTTGTCATAGACTGTTCTCACTCGTATTCCGTAGTAGAGGTGAATTTTCCCTCTATAGGAAAGTAAAAGCTATAGAGTCAAATGCGGTGGCAGGAGGGAGCGAAGTGAGGCGAGACCTCTAATGTACAAATATTGCGGACGAAATGAATATTTTCGGCCCCTCCTCGAGGGGCTGAACAAGTGTAGGTTTTGATTAAGTCACCAAGCAATATGAATATATGCGAAGTTTTAGTTGACATGTAGTAAAATTGAAGATAGAACTTAAATATATCCAGCTGGTGGAAATAAACGCCTCTCACGTACAACAGGCTAATGAAGGAATTAGACTGTCGTACTGTTGTAGTGCCTGTTGGCAAACTTTGCGTTTTTCCTCTTATATAAAATATTTTTAATTTCTCAAACATGTAAGTTTCACTACGAAGTTTTCCTTTTCCACCGAGCACCTTAAAATATGCAATAAAATTGAAATAAACAATACTCGATGCTGTGACCCATAGACATCTACGTCTATCGTCAATTGAATATAAAAAAGGACATGTGTTGTGCACTCTGCAAACTAAAATGGAATGCCTCATCACCAGAAAAAGGTCTTCGATTCTCTGCACTTTCGGTTTTACGGTGGTATTTTGTGACAGCGTGGTTCTACCCAGGTTGAGCCGACCTACTCATGCCACAGCTATATTAAAAAATTGTAACATGCTTATTTTAATGTTTTAATGAATTAATGTTTTTAATCTTTTTTTTTTTTGTATTTGCGATTTTATCATATTTAATTACTTTGTACATAGTTTAAAAGTATAAGTCAGGTAAATGGGGAGCCTGCTACTTTGGACTCCCGCACAACACCTCAGGGAGGAGGGAGCGGCTGAAAAACAGCTATGTATGAGATCTGTCTCTCGTTATAGACAAAGCTGAGCCGTCTTCTTTTGTCTCAAATAATTATAATGTTCTTTTGTTTTAACTTGAATGTAACTGTGTGTTTTAGAGGCAATAAAATTATTTATTGTTATTATTTATCACTTTCATGTAACACATAATAAACTTTAAACCTAAAAATGTACCACATGCCAACTTGGCTGCTATTTAAAAATGAAGTAACAAACCCGTGGACAAATGCAGCCAACTTCAAAACGTCCCAGATACGTTGTCATCTTTGAGGACAAAGATCGAATGCCCCACAGCATGTACCCCTCAATTCGGAACGCAGCAGAGCATTTTTGCTGCTTTTTACAGCAGAAATAGGTACGATGGCGGTACCTACTCCGACGGAATCCTAGGCAGAAAAAAAATCCCCACCACCTAGTACAGTAAGTAACGGAAACGTGGTATTCCTTAGTTGAGACATCATGCTATAGTCGGTATCGGTTCGAATACGGCTCTACCATTTCCGCCGCTGTTTCACTTTTACCTTTGAACTGTTTTTCTCGAATGTTTTGATAGAGTCGATACCATAGAATATTATAATACACTGTAGAACGGCTGTCAACCTTATTTTGTACGAGGATCAGCGTCGCCGGGAGCACACATACAAGCAATTTCGTCGTATTATCAGTTATCACCACAACAAACACATTTTACTCGTTTGATTAATGGTTTTGACACATAAATATTTCTTCATTTTTAGGGTTCCGTAGTCAACTAGGAACCCTTATAGTTTCGCCATGTCTATCTGTCCGTCTGTCCGTCCTCGCTTAATCTCTGTGACCGTTAACACTAGAAAGCTGAAATTTGGTACCAATATGTGTATCAATCACGCCGACAAAGTGGTAAAATAAAAATTGGAAAAAAAATGTTTTATTAGGGTAGCCCCCTATATGTAAAGTGGGAAGTGATTTTTTTTTTAATTTCAACCCTAACGTGTTATATATTGTTGGAAAGGTATTTAAAAATAATTAGGGGTTTACTAAAATCATTTTTTATAATGTCAATAATTTCGGAAATAATCGCTCCAAAAGTAAAAAACAATGTGTCCCCCCCCCTCTAACTTTTGAACCATACGTTTAGAAAATATGAAAAAAATCTGAAAAGTAGAACTTTATAAGGACTTTCTAGGAAAATTATTTTGAACTTGGATGGAAACAACAGTACCCACTACCGGGAGCAGTTGCAGGAGCGCGGAGCGCTGCTGGAGCGCAAACATAATGGATACCCATCTTTAAACTCATAAGTGTGAACACTTATTGTGACGGACGGGAAACTACGGAACCCTACACTGAGCGTGGCCCGACACGCTCTTGGCCGCTTTTTGTTTCTAATATTCACAAAATATAAATAGTTTCGACTTACTGGTTGTAGGATATGTCTCCTTTATTTAAATTCCATTTCCCGCTGTTCTTTCGACACGTAATTATTAGACAATTTGCAATTTTTTAAATAGTTTGCATGCAGCGACGCTTGACACGAAAATTGGAAACCATTGATTGTGTTGACATTTATAGGTGTGAATTGACATGTTAGTGACATGTTAGTGGCTGCACGGGCTCTGCCCACTCCCCCGTTCTATTATATATGTATTATAGTATTCTATGGTCGATACGGATCAATAATATAATAATAATTGAAGTTTCTTATGCCACGCATATACTCACACAAACACAGATACAATTTGTGCTGGGTTCTATCAGAAAACATTTTATCTGTATTTCATATCGTCACTCAGTCGGTCTTTGTAAATAATCTAAGGAGCTCTATTTGTGATGGCGTGCAAAACCGATCATGACTTTTCTTTTGTACTCGTTTGCAAATTCATCATGCCATACATGTTGACTAAATACTTGTTAAATATGTAATATGTGTTTAGAACTCAGAAAAATATAATAAATAAAATAATTATAAAAAATAATAGAATATATTTTATTATTTACAATTAACAGACAATATATTAACAATTAACAGTTAACATAAACAAAGAAATAATATTGTTTACCTAAATACGTATTTATGTACATATATATTTTTATTAGTAATGTTTAATGTCAGTTTCTCAAATATCTAATTTTAGTAAAAAGCCCAGTGCGCTTCTAAGTCGACAGTTGTTCCTTTACGAGGCAATCCGTATCCACCACGTCCCAAGTGTCCCGCTAATACTCCATATGGCGCAACACAATGTGCAATGAACAAACCATACCATAAACAACCAAACAACAATGAACCCCCGAAGAACTCTGTTAAAACCCCTTCACCCTGTTTGAACGAGAACGGGGGGGAACGAGGTAGGGCAAGTGATACTGGCGTATTATTCATAGTGCTGCTAGGGCGGAGCAGTTGATGCAACGACATGTGCATGCATTAGGGACGATGAGACAATCAGACACCAATAGCTTACTCTATTAATTCCAACAACTGGCCTAAAGGCTAAAGGAACGTCCCTGTTATTATAACAGGTCACAGTAACAATGATTTTCGTAAACAAATTTATACTATTCACATAGTTAGGATAGCTGTGTGTTATAAGGCTATAGGATATTACATTGTACCAATGTAACAATCTAGTAGATTACGTATTTTTTTATATTCATTACAGCCCTTCACAAATTCACTGCTAAAAATAGGCCTCCCTTAAACAATGCACGGCCCTGAATAATATACATCCATCGTCCCTCTCTTACCAAGTCGCCACTCCTTCTAGTGAAGGGTCACCCTCCACCCCGCTTACCGGTAGGAGGCTGCAACTCGAAAACCTTTCCTCCCCATCAGTGGTCAGTTCTTCGAACTATATGGCTGGTCCATTGCCACCTTAGCTTACTGAATGTGCTAAGTAGTTTATTCTGGATCTACTGTCGATACTACATTCTACATATATCCTGATTTATAAGTCTATCACGCAGAAAAACTTTAAAAAAATACGAGTACTATTAAGGTGCACTATAAGTCTTCAAAACTAATATAAAGTAGAGGTTTGTTTATATGTAAAATTACATCGTCATGGAAAATAAGTATTACTTTTTACTAATAAGAAATTTTGCATAAAGAATTATTCATTAAAATCTTTCCAAACATTGTTCACTTACGTTTTCAAGTATAACATGGTTATATTACTATATTAATTTTACTCACTATATTACACGGATACAGTCATACTGAAATAAAGCCATACGTTGTTAAAATACCACGAATATTTAAAAAAAACCGTAAACTTTATCTTTATGCCTTTAAATATTAAATCAGTTTCTTAATATCAACTTTCACTGAAAACTTTTGTTTCTTAACTACGAGACATACGCTAAATATTATTTACACCGATGAAAATTGGTAGTGATCATATTAACTGTAAATTACCAAACTATTATATACTTTAATTTAAAAAAATCAATATTGTTTTAAATTTTAAGTTTATATGTAGATACCAGAAATCTAAATAATAAGACACTATTTAGATTTGTGTGGGGGAGACTCTTCGCGGTATTTACTTTACGTACGTTACTTAACAACTTCGTTGCCAAGTATTTTTTGTGTAAATAAGTATACAAATTTAAATTACGAATATTGTAAGTTTTTATATATCTATATCACTATCATTTTTAGGTAATCATAAAGTAAGCGTATTATCAAAAATTTTAATAGACTTCAAAACTGATTTAACTTATATAAGTTTCTCATGTATGTATTTATACGTGGTAGAGCCATGCTACAGCTATATTACTGGTATAGTTGTAGCACGAATGGGCGGCTCAAACGGGGAAGTACCACGCTCTCACAGAATACCAGCGTAAAATAGCAGCTTAATGCTGCTGTGTTTCGTATGGTGAGTGTAGAGAACCGGAGACCCTTTTCACTGGAAACAAGGCATTCCATATTAGTCCCTACGGGTGACAACGCATCTACCATCTATCTGCATTTTGATTCGTAATCGAGGATAGATGTAGATGTCTATGGGCCGCAACAACCACTTACCATCATGTGGACTGTATGCTCGTTTGTCACCCTATCCTATAAATAAAAAATATAATTTAGTTTTCATGACGTCGGAGTTGTCTGTAATTTCGCAAACTTATTAAGAAACGATTACAAATAATTTTATGACTGTGACCTAGTATTTTCACTACGATCATCACAATTCATGATCAATGCGTGTTATTTAAGTTTTTTAAACTCTAATATTATTATATTCAATTCTTGCATTAACGCCTTTTGTAAATTGGTACGGAGCAAGTTTCTCAGCCAATCCGTGTTTGTATTTCCCACGGACGTCCCACGCAATTCTCACCTCTTCTGGTCTCTATATAGCATTTAACGTCAAGCTTAAAACATAGTTTTGTGGGAAAATTATGTGGCTTCACCTTTTACGTCTGTTAGTCTTCGTAGAATAGAGTGCATTAAACTTAAGCCCATAATAACTTACTAACTTACTTAAAAATAATTTATTTATTTACATTTAACTTAAGTGTATGCTTATAAACATAATAACTATAAATATTGCAAATTCTTTTAGAACTGTGATAAATTGGCTTAGAGGGTAATGAGGCGATAGACGTTCTTGCTAAAGAGGCGATAAGTGATGGGGAGAATTTCGACTGTGTACCTTATTTCTCTGAACTTCTGTCTAAAGTTCGTGAAAACTTTACAGAAAAGTGGTTCGAATACTTTGATGAAAGGTCACTGTCAAAAAGTTTTTGGTACAAGACGATACAAACGCATCTTTCCCTCTTCCTTTTTTTTTTTTTTTTTGAAGTCTTCTCTTCCTTAATTTGAAGGATGCAATATAGGAAGGCAAGAAATTATTACAGCAATGAGGCTTCGTTCCGGACATAGAGAATATAACCACGATTAATATAATATATAACCATGGTTATATAGTCTTTGGTTCCGGACATGGTACATGTGAATTCACCAAATTGTGACAAATGTGGAGTTGTGGAAGATGTTATTCATATTATGATGATATGATATAGAAAGCAATTAGGTTTTGACAAAAATAGTGTTGGAATATATAATAGTCCTAGCTTTTCCATTGTCGGATAAGACTAGAAAACCTTATAAACTTGTATTGTTAGGTATTAGGAAAAGGTAATCTTTTATTATTGTTCACGTGAATTTATCATTGTCTGCATATGTGTTTGATTGTGTACCTATAAGGGTGACTTGATCTCTATAATAATAATAATAATAATAATAATAATAATAATAATAATAATAATAATAATAATAATAATAATAATAATAATAATAATAATAATAATAATAATAATAATAATAATAATAATAATAATAAATAATATACTTTGATGGGCATAGACTTATCTATGCCCGTCAACTTAAGAACCCTTTCCGAGGCTGAAACATACCGATACCTGGGTATGTCACAGAACATCGGTATCGATGAGGCTGGTATGAAACAGTCAGTTTGCGACGTGTTTTATGCACGCTTGACCAAAGTGCTTAACAGTCTTTTGTCCGGTGTGAATAAGACACATGCATATAACGGTTGGGTCATGCCTGTCCTCATGTATACCTTTGGCATACTCAGGTGGAGTCAGACTGAACTTAACGCCCTGGATAGAAAAGTCCGCACTACAATGACGTCCCATAGGATGCATCATCCGAGATCGTCGGTAATGAGGCTGTACTTGCCGCGAAAGCATGGTGGGCGTGGCTTCCTGAGCGCGCTCACCATGCATAATCGCGAAGTGTGCAGCCTCCGTCATTACTTCCTGGCGAGATCGGATGATCCATTCTATAATGACGTCATTTCTAGTGATAAAGGACTTACCCCTCTATCCTTAGCCAACGAGCAATGGGAAGACCCGGCAGTACAGAGCATTTCCGACCGGGAGACCGTATGGAAGGAGAAGGAGCTCCACGGGAGGTACTACAGGGCTCTACATGAGCCTCACGTAGATACAGCCGCATCCCTCAACTGGCTACGTTTCGGTGACCTCTTCGGGGAAACCGAGGGTTTTGTCTGTGCAATACAGGATCAGGTTATTAAGACCAACAACTATCGGAGATACATCCTAAAGGATGGCACTGTCGACGTCTGTCGAGCTTGTCGCCATCCCGGGGAGTCACTTAGGCATGTCATCTCCGGTTGTTCGGCGCTTTCTAACTCTGAGTACTTGCACAGGCACAACCTAGTAGCCAGAATTCTACACCAGGAGCTCGCTCTGAAATACGGTCTCGTGGACCGAAAATTGCCGTATTACAAGTACTTGCCGGAATCCGTGCTCGAAAATGACCGCGCCAGGCTCTACTGGGACCGGGCCATCATCACAGACAGGACTATTCTTGCGAATAAGCCTGATATTGTGCTGATGGACCGGGCACAGTCAAGGATATTTTTGATCGACATTACCATTCCGTATGA
The DNA here is from genome assembly GCA_036936625.1 of Parnassius smintheus behrii. Classification (NCBI taxonomy): domain Eukaryota; kingdom Metazoa; phylum Arthropoda; class Insecta; order Lepidoptera; family Papilionidae; genus Parnassius; species Parnassius smintheus. Next base: position 17,547,211 of record JAUPFT010000018.1, read on the forward strand.
AGAGAACCTCGTGAAAGCCGAAACGGATAAACGAACAAAATATCTGGACCTGGCTCACGAGGTGACCGACATGTGGGGTGGTATGCCGACCGAAATTATTCCTGTAGTCGTCTCTGCGAATGGGCTAATCCCAGTCAGCCTCTCGGGTCATCTGAGGCGACTGGGACTCCGTGACGGACCGCTCCGGGCTCAAATGCAGAAGGCGGTGCTTCTCGATACCGCCCGCATCGTCCGCCGGTTTCTTTCCCTTTCCCCCTAACCCTCGGCCGTTTGGTCTCCCCTGCCGAGGGCTCCCATCTGGTTGGATCTTATTTATTTATGTAGTTTTTGTATTTATTTTATTTTATTGATATTTATGTATATTTATCTTTTCATTTTAATTTATAATTATATATTTATAGCACCCAACCAGGTGAGAAAATTATATAATAATAATAATAATAATAATAATAATAATAATAATAATAATAATAATAATAATAATAATAATAATAATAATAATAATAATAATAATAATAATAATAATAATAATAATAATAATAATAATAATAATAATAATAATAATAATAATAATAATAATAATAATAATAATAATAATAATAATAATAATAATAATAATAATAATAATAATAATAATAATAATAATAATAATAATAATAATAATAATAATAATAATAATAATAATAATAATAATAATAATAATAATAATAATAATAATAATAATAATAATAATAATAATAATAATAATAATAATAATAATAATAATAATAATAATAATAATAATAATAATAATAATAATAATAATAATAATAATAATAATAATAATAATAATAATAATAATAATAATAATAATAATAATAATAATAATAATAATAATAATAATAATAATAATAATAATAATAATAATAATAATAATAATAATAATAATAATAATAATAATAATAATAATAATAATAATAATAATAATAATAATAATAATAATAATAATAATAATAATAATAATAATAATAATAATAATAATAATAATAATAATAATAATAATAATAATAATAATAATAATAATAATAATAATAATAATAATAATAATAATAATAATAATAATAATAATAATAATAATAATAATAATAATAATAATAATAATAATAATAATAATAATAATAATAATAATAATAATAATAATAATAATAATAATAATAATAATAATAATAATAATAATAATAATAATAATAATAATAATAATAATAATAATAATAATAATAATAATAATAATAATAATAATAATAATAATAATAATAATAATAATAATAATAATAATAATAATAATAATAATAATAATAATAATAATAATAATAATAATAATAATAATAATAATAATAATAATAATAATAATAATAATAATAATAATAATAATAATAATAATAATAATAATAATAATAATAATAATAATAATAATAATAATAATAATAATAATAATAATAATAATAATAATAATAATAATAATAATAATAATAATAATAATAATAATAATAATAATAATAATAATAATAATAATAATAATAATAATAATAATAATAATAATAATAATAATAATAATAATAATAATAATAATAATAATAATAATAATAATAATAATAATAATAATAATAATAATAATAATAATAATAATAATAATAATAATAATAATAATAATAATAATAATAATAATAATAATAATAATAATAATAATAATAATAATAATAATAATAATAATAATAATAATAATAATAATAATAATAATAATAATAATAATAATAATAATAATAATAATAATAATAATAATAATAATAATAATAATAATAATAATAATAATAATAATAATAATAATAATAATAATAATAATAATAATAATAATAATAATAATAATAATAATAATAATAATAATAATAATAATAATAATAATAATAATAATAATAATAATAATAATAATAATAATAATAATAATAATAATAATAATAATAATAATAATAATAATAATAATAATAATAATAATAATAATAATAATAATAATAATAATAATAATAATAATAATAATGGACAGTATTATGAACATAACTATCAGTTGCAAACAGGAGAGCAAATCAAATCTTTAGAGGAAAATGGAGTGTATAAGTATTTAGGATATAATCAGTCTAAACAAATACATCATAAAGAAATTAAAAATACATTAACAGATCAGTTTCGATATAGACTTCGCTTAGTATTAACATCTCAATTAAATTCTAAGAATATATTTAAAGCTATTAACACATTTGCAATTCCCATACTAACTTATTCCTTTGGCATAATACACTGGTCCAAAACTGAACTAAAAAAGCTACAACGCGAAATAAATACATCTCTTACGAGGCACCGTAAACACCATCCAAGATCATGCATACAAAGACTAACATTGCCACGAAATGAAGGAGGAAGAGGGGTAATAGACATAGTTAACTTACATAACAGACAAATAACCACACTCAGAAATTACTTTTATGATAAAACAGCAATATCATCACTACACAATGCCATATTACAGAATGATCATAAATTGACACCGCTTAATATGCATGATAAAACATTGCAAAAAAATGAGTTACTTACAGATAACAACACAAAAATTGACATATGGACCCAAAAGTCTCTACATGGAAGACATCGCCATGATTTGAACCAACCTACAGTAGACAAATTAGCTTCGAACGCATGGCTTCAACGTGGTGAGCTTTTCCCTGAGACTGAGGGTTTTATGTGCGCAATTCAGGACCAAATCATAGAGACACGCAATTTTCAAAAGCATATTATTAAAATAAAAAATTTACATACCGACACATGTAGACGTTGTTGTAATGCTTCAGAAACAATTCAACACATCACTGGTGCCTGTAAAGCGATTGTTCAGACGGACTATAAGTATCGGCATGATCAAGTAGCCAATATCATTCACCAAAAACTTGCCTTTAAGTATAAATTAACTGACCAGCCAACTCAAGTATACTATAAATATAAACCAGAAATAGTGCTTGAAAATACCACTCACAAAATGTATTTTGACAGAGCTATACTTACTGACAAAACAATACACTTTAATAGACCGGATATAACATTAATAGATAAAGCGAATAAATGTGCTCTTATTATTGACATTGCTATACCTAATTCACATAACTTACAGACAACAATTAATGAAAAAATTTCCAAGTACACTGAATTAAAACATGAAATTATTAGAATGTGGAATTTGCATAACGCCATTATAGTCCCTATAGTCCTCTCTACGACTGGTGTAATACCAAAAGCGCTTCATCAATCATTAAAAACTTTAGATTTACCAAAACTAACATATATTCAGTTACAAAAAGCAGTTTTACTTAATACTTGTAGAATAGTTAGAAAATTTACCTCCACAGAAAACTACCCATAACCAAACAAGTTCATGGTATCCACTTGGCTTTGTCCCGTGGTAATAACCATTAATCCAGTTTTGTTAGAAACAAACTGAGAAAACGTAGAAAATATAAATAATAATAATAATAATAATAATAATAATAATAATAATAATAATAATAATAATAATAATAATAATAATAATAATAATAATAATAATAATAATAATAATAATAATAATAATAATAATAATAATAATAATAATAATAATAATAATAATAATAATAATAATAATAATAATAATAATAATAATAATAATAATAATAATAATAATAATAATAATAATAATAATAATAATAATAATAATAATAATAATAATAATAATAATAATAATAATAATAATAATAATAATAATAATAATAATAAACGTAAACCACAGCGAGGGCCCTTGGATGGAAGTTATGGCGAGCCAGAGTGCAAGTGTTACGCCTATGGACCCCGTCACCATAACGCCTGAAGACGTGGCTGAGGCGGTCCGTAGGGCCCCGAACTGGAAAAGTCCGGGGCTCGACGGGCTGCATCATTACTGGTTGAAGGGGTTCGTAGTGTGTCACGCTGTGCTCGCCCGACAGTTTCAAGAGGCTCTCGATCAGAAGTCGCTCCCGAGCCTCTTCACTACTGGGATCACTCATTTGGTTCCTAAAGATCAGGATACCACAGACCCGAGCAAATACCGCCCCATCACGTGTCTACCCACCATATATAAGACACTGACATCCATTTTGAGCGCGAGAATCACTCGTCACCTGGAGCTAAATCAGGTGATGTCACGCGCTCAAAATGGATGCCGGGGCGGTGGTCGTGGAACCAAGGAACCACTCCTCATTGACGCGGTCATTGGCAAAGTGGTGAAACGCAACCGTCGGAATTTCTCCGCCGCCTGGATAGACTACAGAAAAGCATTCGACTCGGTGCCCCATACATGGCTAAAGAGGGTCCTCGAGCTGTACAAGATTGACTGTACAGTTCGAGACTTCCTCGGGCAGTGTATGGGGCAGTGGAGTACGATCCTTTGCTATCTGGGCGAGCGGATGATGGCTGCGGAGAACCACATAAGGATAAGAAGGGGTATCTTCCAGGGCGATTGTCTGAGTCCAATCTGGTTTTGCCTCTCCCTGAACCCTCTGAGTACTTTACTGGAGGGCTCCGGGAGGGGATTTCAGCTTCGGAAAGGAGGTACAAAAGTGACCCACCTTTTCTATATGGATGACCTCAAATTATTCGCCTCCAGTCGCTCCCATCTTATGGAATTGCTAAACATCACGTGTGAATTTAGCAATTCCATTAGAATGGAGCTGGGGACGGATAAATGTGCGGTCCTCCATGTTGAAGGGGGAAGGGTTGCTAACTCTGAGGGCATAGACTTATCTATGCCCATCAACTTAAGAACCCTTTCCGAGGCTGAAACATACCGATACCTGGGTATGTCACAGAACATCGGTATCGATGAGGCTGGTATGAAACAGTCAGTTTGCGACGTGTTTTATGCACGCTTGACCAAAGTGCTTAACAGCCTTTTGTCCGGTGTGAATAGGACACACGCATATAACGGTTGGGTCATGCCTGTCCTCATGTATACCTTTGGCATACTCAGGTGGAGTCAGACTGAACTTAACGCCCTGGATAGAAAAGTCCGCACTACAATGACGTCCCATAGGATGCATCATCCGAGATCGTCGGTAATGAGGCTGTACTTGCCGCGAAAGCATGGTGGGCGTGGCTTCTTGAGCGCGCTCACCATGCATAATCGCGAAGTGTGCAGCCTCCGTGATTACTTCCTGATGAGATCGGATGATCCATTCTATAATGACGTCATTTCTTGTGATAAAGGACTTACCCCTCTATCCTTAGCCAACGAGCAATGGCAAAACCCGGCAGTGCAGAGCATTTCCGACCGGGAGACCGTATGGAAGGAGAAGGAGCTCCACGGGAGGTTCTACAAGGCTCTACATGAGCCTTTCGTAGACACAGCAGCCTCCCTCCACTGGCTACGCTTTGGTGATCTCTTCGGGGAAACCGAGGGTTTTGTCTGTGCAATACAGGATCAGGTTATTAAGACCAACAACTATCGGAGATACATCCTAAAGGATGGCACCGTCGACATCTGTCGAGCTTGTCGCCATCCCGGTGAGTCACTTAGGCATGTCATCTCCGGTTGTTCGGCGCTTTCTAACTCTGAGTACTTGCACAGGCACAACCTAGTAGCCAGAATTCTTCACCAGGAGCTCGCTCTGAAATACGGTCTCGTGGATCGGAAATTGCCGTATTACAAGTACTTGCCGGAAGCCGTGCTAAAAAATGATCGCGCCAGGCTCTATTGGGACCGGGCCATCATCACAGACAGGACTATTCTTGCGAGTAAGCCTGATATTGTGCTGATGGACCGGGCACAGTCAAGGATATTTGTGGTCGACATTACCATTCCGTATGACGAGAACCTCGTGAAAGCCGAAACAGACAAGCAAACAAAATATCTGGACCTGGCTCACGAGGTGACCGACATGTGGGGTGGTCTGCCGACCGAAATTATTCCTGTAGTCGTCTCTGCAAACGGGCTAATCCCAGCCAGCCTCTCGGGTCATCTGAGGCGACTGGGACTACGTGGCGGACCGCTCCAGGCTCAAATGCAGAAGGCGGTGCTCCTCGATACCGCCCGCATCGTCCGCCGGTTTCTTTCCCTTTCCCCCTAACCCTCGGCCGTTTGGTCTCCCCTGCCGAGGGCGTCCATCTGGTTGGGCTTTTATTTATTTATGTATTTTTATATTTATTTTATGTTATTGATATTTATGTATATTTATCTTTTCATTTTCATTTATAATTATATATTTATGGGACCCAACCAGATGAGAAAACTATATAGATACCCCAATAATAATAATAATAATAATAATAATAATAATAATAATAATAATAACCCCACCAGCTTGCTTGGTGTCGGCAGGGTCTTCGCGGACCCAGCAATCGGCACCCGCCACTGGTGGAGTACGCCGCATGCGATGGACCATCAATATGAATACAAACGCATTGCGGGCGTATTTTAGGGCGAAAGGGGGAGAAATTGGAGGTTTCGCGTATCGGGCTAGGATGCATCGTCTTTTTACTGAGCTGGAGCCATCTATTACTGTCACCGAGCAAAACCTGGCAGACCGAGTTCGGTATATCTTACGCTCAAATATATTTGATGGCGCCGAACTCGAACGGCTACGACGTGAGGCTGTTCCCTCATCAAATGAAAACGCTGCGACTGAGGGTGCGGTGCCACAAGTTGCAGAACAACCCGCACACGTGGATGCCGCCGTGAATACCCCAGTGGTTGCTGATTCAAATGATGATGGAACATTCACCCAGGAACTAGAAATGGAGCAAATGAGGAGTACATTGGAAGAGGCGATTATGGAAACGCGCAGTACGCCTCTCGAAAATCGACCGCGACTTCCCCGCATAGCCCTAAGCAAGCGGAATCGGGCTGTCGTGAGGGCTCTGAACCCAATGCTGGTGACCTATTTGAAAGCCAGCCGGGACCTTTGCGAGACGGACTCAATTCTCTTTGGCGCCGCACTGGCAGTCTGCCGTATTATAGGTGCCAAACTTTCCACGGCTGGACGCACTACTGGACAAAGTAGTGCTATCCCAGCCTGGAGAACAAGAATTGAAGAACGTATCGCAAAGGCTAGGGCTCTCATCGGCAGACTGATATGCTTCAGGTCAGGCAATACCAGGCCAAGGGTTGTGCGCACCGTCAGGATGGCGTTTGCTGGGACAAATATTAGTTTGTCCCAGCCGGATATAATGCAAAAACTGACGGAGCGCATAGACGACCTGAAGCAGAGAATCGCTGCTTGGGGAAAGCGAATTCGGCGATATACCGAGAGGTCGACACGGTTCAACCAGAATCGTCTCTTCCAGAGTGATCAGAAGAGGCTCTATAAATCATTGGAGCGACCAATGGTAAGTGGAACGGGCCCAGTACCGAATCAGGCCGACACGGTCGCATTCTGGCGCGGCCTGTGGTCAGAGCCCGTAAACCACAACGAGGGCCCTTGGATGGAAGTTGTGGCGAGTCAGTGTGCGGGTATTACGCCCATGGACCCCGTCACCATAACGCCGGATGACGTAGCTGAGGCGGTCCGTAGGGCCCCGAACTGGAAAAGTCCGGGACTCGACGGGCTGCATCACTACTGGCTGAAGGGGTTTGTGGTGTGTCACACTGTGCTCGCCCGACAGTTCCAAGAGGCTCTCAACCAGAAGTCGCTCCCGAGCCTCTTCACTACTGGGATCACTCATTTGGTTCCTAAAGACCAGGTTACCACAGACCCGAGCAAATACCGCCCCATCACGTGTCTGCCGACCATATACAAGACACTAACATCCATTTTGAGCGCGAGAATCACTCGTCACCTGGACTCAAATCAGGTGATGTCGCGCGCTCAAAATGGATGTCGGGGCGGTGGTCGTGGAACCAAGGAACCACTCCTCATTGACGCGGTCATTGGCAAAGTGGTGAAACGCAACCGTCGGAACTTCTCCGCCGCCTGGATAGACTACAGAAAGGCATTCGACTCGGTGCCCCATACATGGCTAAAGAGAGTCCTCGAACTGTACAAGATAGACTGTACAGTTAGAGACTTCCTCGAGCAGTGTATGGGGCAGTGGAGTACGATCCTTTGTCATCTGGGCGAGCGGATGACGGCTGCGGAGAACCACATAAGGATAGGAAGGGGTATCTTCCAGGGCGATTGTCTGAGTCCAATATGGTTCTGCCTCTCTCTGAACCCTCTCAGTACTTTACTGGAGGGCTCTGGGAGGGGATTTCAGCTACGGAAAGGAGGGACAAAAGTGACCCACCTTTTCTATATGGATGACCTCAAGTTATTCGCCTCCAGTCGCTCCCATCTTATGGAATTGCTAAACATCACTAGTGAATTTAGCAATTCCATTGGAATGGAGCTGGGGACGGATAAGTGTGCGGTACTCCATGTTGAGAGGGGTAGGGTTGCTAACTCTGAGGGCATAGACTTATCTATGCCCGTCAACTTAAGGACCCTTTCCGAGGCTGAAACATACCGATACCTGGGTATGTCACAGAACATCGGTATCGATGAGGCTGGTATGAAACAGTCAGTTTGCGACGTATTTTATGCACGCTTGACCAAAGTGCTTAACAGCCTTTTGTCCGGTGTGAATAAGACACAAGCATATAACGGCTGGGTCATGCCTGTCCTCATGTATACCTTTGGCATACTCAGGTGGACTCAGACTGAACTTAACGCCCTGGATAGAAAAGTCCGCACTACCATGACGTCCCACAGGATGCATCATCCGAGATCGTCGGTAATGAGGCTGTACTTGCCACGAAAGCATGGTGGGCGTGGTTTCTTGAGCGCGCTAACCATGCATAATCGCGAAGTGTGCAGCCTCCGTAATTACTTCCTGGCGAGATCGGATGATCCATTCTATAAGGACGTCATTTCTTGTGATAAAGGACTTACCCCTCTATCCTTAGCCAACGAGCAATGGCAAGACCCGGCAGTGCAGACAATTTCCGACCGGGAGACCGTATGGAAGGAGAAGGAGCTCCACGGGAGGTTCTACAAGTCTCTACATGGGCCTTTCGTAGACACAGTAACCTCCCTCCACTGGCTACGCTTTGGTGACCTCTTCGGGGAAACCGAGGGTTTTGTCTGTGCAATACAGGATCAGGTTATTAAGACCAACAACTATCGGAGATACATCCTAAAGGATGGCACCATCGACATCTGTCGAGCTTGTCGCCATCCCGGTGAGTCACTTAGGCATGTCATCTCCGGTTGTTCGGCGCTTTCTAACTCTGAGTACTTGCACAGGCACAACCTAGTAGCCAGAATTCTACACCAGGAGCTCGCTGTGAAATACGGTCTCGTGGATCGGAAATTGCCGTATTACAAGTACTTGCCGGAAGCCGTGCTCGAAAATGATCGCGCCAGGCTCTATTGGGACCGGGCCATCATCACAGACAGGACTATTCTTGCGAATAAGCCTGATATTGTGCTGATGGACCGGGCACAGTCAAGGATATTTTTGGTCGACATTACCATTCCGTGTGACGAAAACCTCGTGAAAGCCGAAACAGATAAGCAAACAAAATATCTGGACCTGGCTCACGAGGTGACCGACATGTGGGGTGGTCTGCCGACCGAAATTATTCCTGTAGTCGTCTCTGCAAACGGGCTAATCCCAGTCAGCCTCTCGGGTCATCTGAGGCGGCTGGGTCTACGTGGCGGACCGCTCCAGGCTCAGATGCAGAAGGCGGTGCTCCTCGATACCGCCCGCATCGTCCGCCGGTTTCTTTCCCTTTCCCCCTAACCCTCGGCCGTTTGGTCTCCCCTGCCGAGGGCCTCCATCTGGTTGGGCTTTTATTTATATATGTATTTTTATATTTAGTTTATGTTATTGATATTTATGTATATTTATCTTTTCATTTCCATTTATAATTATATATTTATAGAACCCAACCAGATGAGAAAACTATATTGATAGCCCACATAATAATAATAATAATAATAATAATAATAATAATAATAATAATAATAATAATAATAATAATAATAATAATAATAATAATAATAATAAGTAAGGCGTAGGGAAGTGACGACCCCATCGCCCGCTGACGTAACAGTTATGTGACAAAACTGCGACGTCGGCGCAGTCAGTCAGCATCCTGCCAAGTGGTGTGAGCGCCGTGCCTATGCAAAATTGTAGATGCAAAGGTCCGTTTGTGCATATGACCCAACCAAGAAACGGTGCCGGGCTTGGGCGTCTCCCGTTATTTGGCGCCCATAAAATGGATGATGGAAAAAACACGGAAAGGAACGCGCATAGAGCCGCTGCCTGGAGGTCGCCGGGGCGCGTCTGGAGCTGGCGCTGGACGCGGCAGCATGCGGGCCGCCAGCCGAGCGCGAGGAGCTGCACGATCACCTAGCAGCCCCTCGCATCCATCATCCCCACCAGAAGGCTTGGTGTCGGCTGGGTCTTCTCGGACCCAGCAAGCGGCACCCGCCGCTGGTGGAGCACGTCGCATGCGTTGGACGAAATCCATGAACGAAAACGCATTGCGGGCGTACTATAGGGCGAAAGGGGAAGAAACTGTGGGAATAGCGTATAGGTCTCGGATGCATTGCTTTTTTGCTGAGCTGGAGCCGTCTATCCCCGTCACGGAACAAAACCTGGCAGACCGAGTTCGGTACATCATGCGCTCGAAAATATTTGATGATGCCGAACTCGAACGACTACGACGTGAGGCTATTCCGTCGTCGAATGAATCGGCTATGGCTGGAGATGCAGCTCCACATTCGACAGACCAGCATCCACACGTGGAAGCCGCCATGGATCTTCCAGTTGTGGTTAATTCGAACGACGATGAAATAGTCTCCCACGAACTAGAGCAAATGAGGAGTATATTGGAAGAGGCGATTTCGGAAACGCGCAGCACCCCTCTCGAAAATCGACCGCGACTTCCCCGCATACCCCTAAGCAAGCGAAATCGGGCTGTCGTGAGGGCTCTTAACCCAATGCTGGTGACCTATTTGGAAGCCAGCCGGGACCTTTGCGAGACGGACTCGATTCTCTTTGGCGTCGCAGTGGCAGTTTGCCGTATTATTGGCGCCAAACTTCCCATGGCTGGACGCGCTACTACACAAAGTAGCGCCATCCCAGCCTGGAGAAAAAGAATCGAGGACCGTATCGCAAAGGCAAGGGCCCTTATCGGCAGACTGACAAGCTTCAGGTCGGGTAATAATAGACCGAGGATTGTGCGCACCGTTAAGATGGCGTTTGCTGGGACAAATATCAGTTTGTCCCAGCCGGATATCACGCAGAAACTAACGGAGCGCATAGACGACCTGAAGCAAAAGATCGCTGCTTGGGGGAAGCGGATTCGACGATTTTCCGAGAGGTCAAGGCGGTTCAACCAGAATCGTCTCTTCCAGAGTGATCAGAAGAGGCTCTATAAATCATTGGAGTGACCAAAGGTATGTGAAGCGGGCCAAGGACCGGATCAGGCTGACATTATCGCATTCTGGCGTGGCCTGTGGTCAGAGCCCGTAAACCACAGCGAGGGCCCTTGGATGGAAGTTGTGGCGAGCCAGGGTGCGAGTGTTGCGCCTATGGACCCCATCACCATAACGCCAGAAGACGTGGCTGAGGCGGTCCGTAAGGCCCCGAACTGGAAAAGTCCGGGGCTTGATGGGCTGCATCATTACTGGCTGAAGGGGTTCATAGTGTGTCACGCTGTGCTCGCCCGACAGTTTCAAGAGGCTCTCGACCAGAAGTCACTCCCGAGCCTCTTCACTACTGGGATCACTCACTTGGTTCTTAAAGATCAGAATACCACAGACCCGAGCAAATACCGCCCCATCACGTGTCTACCCACCATATATAAGACACTGACATCCATTTTGAGCGCGAGAATCACTCGTCACCTGGAGCTAAACCAGGTGATGTCACGCGCTCAAAATGGATGTCGGGGCGGTGGTCGCGGAACTAAGGAACCACTCCTCATTGACGCGGTCATTGGCAAAGTGGTGAAACGCAACCGTCGGAACTTCTCCGCCGCCTGGATAGACTACAGAAAGGCATTCGACTCGGTGCCCCATACATGGCTAAAGAGAGTCCTCGAACTGTACAAGATAGACTGTACAGTTAGAGACTTCCTCGAGCAGTGTATGGGGCAGTGGAGTACGATCCTTTGTCATCTGGGCGAGCGGATGACGGCTGCGGAGAACCACATAAGGATAGGAAGGGGTATCTTCCAGGGCGATTGTCTGAGTCCAATATGGTTCTGCCTCTCTCTGAACCCTCTCAGTACTTTACTGGAGGGCTCTGGGAGGGGATTTCAGCTACGGAAAGGAGGGACAAAAGTGACCCACCTTTTCTATATGGATGACCTCAAGTTATTCGCCTCCAGTCGCTCCCATCTTATGGAATTGCTAAACATCAGTTGTGAATTTAGCAATTCCATTGGAATGGAGCTGGGGACGGATAAGTGTGCGGTACTCCATGTTGAGAGGGGTAGGGTTGCTAACTCTGAGGGCATAGACTTATCTATGCCCGTCAACTTAAGGACCCTTTCCGAGGCTGAAACATACCGATACCTGGGTATGTCACAGAACATCGGTATCGATGAGGCTGGTATGAAACAGTCAGTTTGCGACGTATTTTATGCACGCTTGACCAAAGTGCTTAACAGCCTTTTGTCCGGTGTGAATAAGACACAAGCATATAACGGCTGGGTCATGCCTGTCCTCATGTATACCTTTGGCATACTCAGGTGGACTCAGACTGAACTTAACGCCCTGGATAGAAAAGTCCGCACTACCATGACGTCCCACAGGATGCATCATCCGAGATCGTCGGTAATGAGGCTGTACTTGCCACGAAAGCATGGTGGGCGTGGTTTCTTGAGCGCGCTCACCATGCATAATCGCGAAGTGTGCAGCCTCCGTAATTACTTCCTGGCGAGATCGGATGATCCATTCTATAAGGACGTCATTTCTTGTGATAAAGGACTTACCCCTCTATCCTTAGCCAACGAGCAATGGCAAGACCCGGCAGTGCAGACAATTTCCGACCGGGAGACCGTATGGAAGGAGAAGGAGCTCCACGGGAGGTTCTACAAGTCTCTACATGGGCCTTTCGTAGACACAGTAACCTCCCTCCACTGGCTACGCTTTGGTGACCTCTTCGGGGAAACCGAGGGTTTTGTCTGTGCAATACAGGATCAGGTTATTAAGACCAACAACTATCGGAGATACATCCTAAAGGATGGCACCATCGACATCTGTCGAGCTTGTCGCCATCCCGGTGAGTCACTTAGGCATGTCATCTCCGGTTGTTCGGCGCTTTCTAACTCTGAGTACTTGCACAGACACAACCTAGTAGCCAGAATTCTACACCAGGAGCTCGCTCTGAAATACGGTCTCGTGGACCGGAAATTACCGTATTACAAGTACTTGCCGGAAGCCGTGCTCGAAAATGATCGCGCCAAGCTCTACTGGGACCGGGCCATTATCACAGACAGGACTATTCTTGCGAAAAAGCCTGATATTGTGCTGATGGACCGGGCACAGTCAAGGATATTTTTGGTCGATATTACCATCCCGTATGACGAGAACCTCGTGAGAGCCGAAACAGATAAGCAATCAAAATATCTGGACCTGGCTCACGAGGTGACCGACATGTGGGGTGGTCTGTCGGCCGAAATTATTCCTGTAGTCGTCTCTGCGAATGGGCTAATCCCAGTCAGCCTCTCGGGTCATCTGAGGCGGCTGGGTCTACGTGGCGGACCGCTCCAGGCTCAGATGCAGAAGGCGGTGCTCCTCGATACCGCCCGCATCGTCCGCCGGTTTCTTTCCCTTTCCCCCTAACCCTCGGCCGTTTGGTCTCCCCTGCCGAGGGCCTCCATCTGGTTGGGCTTTTATTTATATATGTATTTTTATATTTAGTTTATGTTATTGATATTTATGTATATTTATCTTTTCATTTCCATTTATAATTATATATTTATAGAACCCAACCAGATGAGAAAACTATATTGATAGCCCACATAATAATAATAATAAATCAACATATAGCCACAAACAACATCCTGACTGAAGAACAAAAAGGATGTCGAAAAAGTAGTCAGGGGTGTAAAGAGCAACTCATAATAGACTCCGTAGCAATGAAACATGCTATTTCTAAAAGGAAGAACATCAATACAATGTATATTGACTACCGAAAAGCATTCGACTCCGTACCGCACAGCTGGCTCCTACATGTACTTCAACACTATAAAATTCACCCACAACTTATACATTTTCTTGAAAAATCAATGCAGCACTGGACAACTACATTAAAAACCATAGGAACGTCTTGTATAGAAACACCAGAAATTCCAATACGTCGAGGAATCTTCCAAGGGGATGCGCTTAGCCCTGTATGGTTCTGTCTCGCATTAAACCCTCTCTCGCAAATGCTGAACAAAACCAATTATGGTTACTCTATCATCACACCACACAAACACACCACTCTAACACACCTGATGTACATGGATGACATAAAACTATACAGTAACACTACACAATCATTGCATCGCCTCGTAGACATCACCCAATCTTTCTCAAACGACATTCATATGGAGTTTGGGATTGACAAGTGCAAAACTTTCTCGGTTAAAAATGGAAAAATTAACCCCAACAGCTATAGCCTAGTAACAGGAGACACGATTGAACCTCTAGAACCCCACGCCTCATATAAATACTTAGGTTTCCAACAAGCGCGACAGATCCATCAAAAGGAAACGAAAGAAGGTCTCAAAAAGAAATTTAAACATCGGCTCAATAGTATATTCCGGTCTCAACTCAACTCCCGCAACATGTCAAAAGCAATCAATAGTTACGCAATCCCCATACTGACATACTCGTTTGGTATAATAAACTGGACTCAAGGTGACCTTATCAATCTGCAACGTATTATAAATACCACTCTAACGACTCACCGCAAGCACCACCCTAGATCATGCGTGCAAAGGATGACTCTTTCAAGATCCGAGGGAGGACGAGGTATAATAGATGTCCTCAACTTGCACAATAAACAAATCAAATCACTTCGTCAATATTTCCACCAACGCTCAGAACACTCACTTCTCCACGAAATAGTAACCTTAGCCGACAAACGCCTCACACCACTTAACCTCGCGGACCGAAACACACAACGCAGTGAACGGATCACTGACGTAAAAGAGAAGATGGCCTCATGGCAACAGAAGTCCCTACACGGACGGCACTACCACGACCTGCAGCTGTCACATGTCGACAAAAAAGCGTCGAACGCCTGGCTGAGGCGCGGTGAACTCTTCCCAGAGACGGAGGCATTCATGTTAGCGATCCAGGACCAGGTTATCGATACCCGAAACTTCCAGAGACACATAATACGTGCACCTAACCTCCCCACTGATACTTGCAGACATTGCCACTCTAGCCCCGAAAACATACAACACATAACATCCGCCTGTAGAGCCCTTGCACAAACCGACTATAAGCATCGGCATGACCAGGTTGCCTCCATAATACACCGATATCTTGCCCTTAAATTTAAATTCATACAAAAAATGACACCATATTACAAATATAAGCCGGACACCATATTAGAAAACAATAATCATAGAATCTACTGGGACAGGACCATTATCACGGATAAAACTATTCACTTCAATAGGCCCGATATCACAGTGTATGACAAAAATAACAAAACTACTTATCTTATTGACATTGCCATACCAAACACCCATAACATTCAATCCACCATAGCTGAAAAACTTACAAAATATCAAGATTTAGCTATAGAACTCAAGCGTCAATGGAGAGCAGAAACCATCCATATAGTCCCAATAGTTATCTCATCTACAGGAGTTATACCTAAAAGCCTACAACGCAGTCTAGATATTTTGCAAGTACCCCAACACACACTTCACACCCTGCAGAAAGCTGTCATTCTCAACACCTGCCGACTCACACGCAAATTCCTCACCACGTCATCCGTCACCTCTGCTTACACCATCACCTGGCACCTGCTCACGCTTGGCTTCGGCCCGTGTGATTAGGTTTTAAGTTACCTCTTTAATAGGGAGAATATAGATATGTACAAAATATAATAATAATAATAATAATAATAATAATAATAATAATAATAATAATAATAATAATAATAATAATAATAATAATAATAATAATAATAATAATAATAATAATAATAATAATAATATAATAATTATAATAATAATAATAATAATAATATAATAATAATAATATTCCACAACTATCACACAACGCCATCTAGTCAAAAGCTAAGCAGAGTTTGTGTTATGGGTACTAGACAACTGATAAACATACTTATATATTTCTAAATACATAAATATATTATAGATAAATTACATTCAGACACAGAACAAATGATCGTGCTCATCACACAAACATTTGTCCTGGGTGGGAATCGAATCCACGACCTCCGGCATAGCAGTCAGGGTCACTGACCACTAGACAAACAGGCCTGTCAACTATAATCAATAAAGATACTGAACTGTAATAACTTCTCAACGCTCCACCTCACTAAAAAAAGTTAATCGCAATCTAAGTGCGACCCGCCAGCACATTTTAAATATGCATATCAATGCATTAAGGCTGGGCAACGAACAGGTTCCAAAACTTAACCCTTAGAATAAAGCCGCGGTATGTGCCTAGTAAGAAAATTGTAGTCAAAGGAGTGGCTAATAGGTGAGATTCGCCATCGTGTCGAAATTATAAGTCAATACGTGATGAATAGAGAAAACATTAATTGCATCAATCGAGACGCTACTTTCGCGTATCGAATCACCAATACAGAGGCAATAAACAGTTAATGGATAAATAATGATGATGCCAACTAATTATTTTGTAATATTGTAATATAAATGCTATTTTAATGATTTAATTGTTCTATGAGTCATATATTAATATTTATATTATGTATGAACATTTTGATTGTTATGTATTGTGTTCTTTTCACTAACAGGAAAAGTGTTAAAATTCTGGATACTTTAAATACTCATAACATGGTTTTTGTTACACCCTAAATCTTTTAACATCATAACACCTACGAAAAATCAGATAAAGGCAAAAGTTAACTGAAATATAGCCGAAAGATAACTGATGTCTGTTAAACATTTGAACCTTCGCACTCCTAACAGAAACACTTACATCAAAATTGCCACTTAAGCGAATGTCTCACTTGACACTCACAAAACTAAATATTTAAGATTAGGAGTGCTAGAGAAAGTGTGTCGAAAATATTTGAAAATAGATGATCTCGTTCTTAGATAAACGAAACACAAAAACAACTTTTAATGTTATGAGTTGTCGTTGATGACACTTCAGCTGTGACTTTTTAGTTATCTACTTCAAGTCAAGTCAAGTCAAGTCAAGTCTTCAATTCAAGACGGTCCAATCTTAAAACTTTGTATCGTATCGTTATAAAAATAATGCACTAAGCGGTAAATAAAGTCAGTAATAAGGGTAAACATTGTTCCTAAAGTCTTATTAATGTGTTTGGAACTTGGTAATGTTTTCTATGGTGGATGACGATTACAGGAGACACTTTTTTGCTGGTAACGAGATATTCTCTCTTGATGTCTTTTGGCCACAGTGTTAACGTTCCATCAGGTAGACTCACTTAAATAAAAAATAATATTTAACTTCCGTTGAATAATCATTCAATTCGCCAATTTTATAATAAACCGCAATAAAAACGTATTTTTATCAGGGAAGTGGCAACACTACGCGGTAGGTAATAACGACAGTGGCCGGCGACGACCATGACGACGTATTGATTAGACATAAGAGCCTTGTCGCATTCATTTACAATTCGTAATGGCTTTTATGACAGTTTTAATGGAATAAAAAATAACTCCCATTCTATATAAAACAACACATTAACGAAAATGTAAATTTGTAATAAAATATAAATGAAAAATTATCCTCACTAAACATAAATAATCGTAACTGTAAGTTCTTAATTTCATCAATAAATAAATATATAGGAGTTTAAATGTTTTCGCTACATTATATATAGCAGACAGAAATGTAATTTATACGAAAATTATTTTGTAATACCACAGTAATATAGCACATAATTATTCTTTATACATTGCGTATTAGATATAGAGGTAGATTGACCATAATTGCCACACTTGAAGCTGATTCTAGGTACTTTAGGTTTGGCTTAGGTATAATATGTCACAATGTGGGGCTGATTGCCATCAGGATGTGCTCGGACTGGATTGCGCACGTGTTTAAAGATACTGCTGGACACATGATACAGTATCACATAGGACACTGCAGCAAATATACAATATGTGTGTGTGTGTGTGTGTGTGTGTGTGTGTGTGTGTGTGTGTGTGTGTGTGTGTGTGTACACGCACGCACACACGCACATGTATGCGTACGTGCGTGCGTGCGTGCGTTCGTACGTGCGTGCGTGCTTGCGTGCGTGTATCTGTGTGCGTCTGTGTGTACTTTATTGCGAGAAAATCTAAATAACATAAATTATGCGTTCATTCCTTTTTAATTTCAGCTTCTATCATAATTCCTCTGATGAACCTAGGCCTCCCCCATTAATTGCATAATTTATGTTATTTAACATGATGTACCTATACAAAACATCGTACCTATTCTAAAAACGTTTTGTACGACGTTTTAAGCTCATTGGCGCCACGCACGGGTATAATACGAACTAACGAGGCCACGCGGCCGACACACGGCCTTTACAATTTACAAGCCCATTATTACTTGCCATAATGAATACTACCATTAGAGAAATGTTTATTATTATAGACATTTGAGCAATTGTTTAATACATGTAAGTATTTAATGAAATATTACATAATATTATGTACTTTTTAGTAAATATATACAAATTAAAACAGAATATAATCGAAAATAAATATATTTATTAAAGAATAACAAATAAGCACACATCACAGTCCACCTGATTGTTAATGTTGAGTGGATACTGTGGTCCATGGACGCCTGCTACATATCGATTAAGAATCTCAATACAGACTAAATATGTGTTTTCACTACCATGGACTAAGATAAAATGCCTCGTTTCCAACACAAAACTTCTCTGTTTCTTACCACTCACCAACTCACCACACAAAACACAGCACATTATGTTGTTATTTACAATAATATTCTGTGGGAGTGCGTTCCTTCCTTGGACAATCAGAACTATTCGTGCCACAGCCATAATATACTTCAGTGTGGCTTTACCACATTCAAAAATAATAAATGTAGTACATATGTATTACATACTTATTAGAAATAAAATATTTAAAAATACCGTCAAAGTAATGTCTTTCTAATAATATACAACTGGATTTGTACAAAAATTTGGACAGGCTCAGCGTAGGCCCTGTGGCGCAATGGATAACGCGTCTGACTACGGATCAGAAGATTCCAGGTTCGAATCCTGGCAGGGTCGCGGTTAATATTTTTGTACAATTTTTAAACCATATTTTTCTTATTTATAAATAATAATTAAATTATTGAAAAGTTAAATTGTTTTTTCTTTACTTGCCAAATATATATTATTATTTTAATAATATTTTAAACTATAATTTTATTATTTACAAATAATAATTAAAAATACTAAAAAGATAAAATGTTTTTACTTCACTTGCTAAATAATTCCTTAACACCTAATCTTACGAACATATAATATCACACATCGTATGATATAACATTTAATTACACATTTTGGATTTAGATATACGATCAATAATTATTACTAAAGTTTATTTCCAATAAATCTATTTAAATTTTCAGTTTTAGTTTTTATTTATTACGGCTTTTTTAAATATTGTATGTAGGTACATATATTTCAATGTTATGTTACATATTACTTAAATGTAAAAACAAAACAAAAAAAAGCTTATGCAAGAACAAAGTTAAGTAATTTTGTTGAATACAATTTATTTTAGTATTTTATACCTATAATATGTATTATAACAAATTACATAAACTTACTATTTTCGTTAATTGTTTACAATATTTATCTATTTTATTTTTATTTACATGAGTATTGATATTATGAAACGAATATTACCTTAAACTCTAAATTATTTTTAATTATTCTTTTTATATTAATATAACCTTCATGATTTCTTTGTTTTTGCGGCTAGATTTTAAGAACATTTTAGTAAATGTTGTATATTAACCGTGACAAATCCTGTATGTTAGCATTAGTAACATTTAAATACGTAATTAGCAACCATTAGAGCGTATAAAATCCACTACTGAAACTAGGCCTCTAACTAGGTCAGCGAACGCGGTTTTTTATACATAGTTTTGTGTTACTAAATTATTGGAAGGAGCTGCTGTCCATATCCTGGTCGCCATTTCACCCACCGGACGATATGTGATAGTGGATTTATAGATAAATTTTGGCAACACTATATAAATAAAGTTAATCTTGACTACAGTCAGTGTGTGCAAATTCTTAGTAATAAATATATGTATCAATAAAAAGGACTTTCCTGCACTACACTTCCAAACCATACAACACATTAAATTACATTCACTGCGCAAGTTCGTAACAATAACTTTTTGATAATAAATAAATTAAATAATATAAAGAAAAAGGAAGGAAAGAGCAAATTTATGTTGCTGAAGTGAACGGCAGAGTCGGTAAGAGACGCCCTAGCCCTAGGCGAAATTTTGTCGACCAAATTGACGACCTACTGAAAAAAGGCCAAATTAAGAGTACCCTTAACCGACGAGCATGAGCGTAAGTATATGAATGTGAAAGAGGCGAGAGAGGTGTGTCAGGATTGTGCCAAATGGAAGGCTGTAGTCTCTGCCTATCCCTCTGGGTGACAGGAGTGAGTGTGGAAAAATTGTTATAGGTCCCACCCAAATTCTATAATATAACATACAGTTCATTCCGCAAATATGAGGCGGACACTCGCCTCTTTTACTTCCTCACTTCATTTTAATTTACGAGCGCAACAAAAATCGTAATTTGCAATTATTGTTTAAAACTTAGTACACTCATCACTCAAATCCAATGCTGAAGACCTTTTCATTATTTGTGATATATGTAAGTGATATGATTATGTATGATGCTATGCGTGCAAGTGAGGTTTGCACTCTATGAAATTCCTGCTTGAGTCTAAAACGTATTAATAGACTTCCATGACTACTGTTATACGTGGTAGAGCTGTGCTGCAGCTATATTGTGGTTATAGCATGAATAAGTCGGCTTGATCTGGGTAGGACCACGCTCTCTCAGAATACCAGCGTAAAATAGCAGCTTAATACTACTGTGTTTCGTATGGTGAGTGTAGGGAACCGGAGACCCATTTTACTGGAAACGAGTTATCCCATCTTAGTCTACACAGTTGACAATCGCATCTGCAATTTGATTCCTAATCGAGGATAAATGTAGATGTCTATAGGCCACAGCATCTACCCTTGAGGACTAAGATAGAATGCCTCGTTTCCAGTAAAAAGCTAAAAAGGCGTCTTCGGATCTCTATACTCACCATACGAAACACAGCAATATTAAGCTGCTATTTTACGCTGGTATTCTGTGAGAGCGTGGTCCTTCTCCGGTCGAGCCGACCCATTCGTGCTACAATCATAATATACCTGCAGCGTGGCTCTACCACACATAAAAAGTACAATAAAATAGTCACCCTCGTGTTACTGATACTCATATCAATCACAATAACGATTTCTGAGGGGCTCATACATAATTTAAAATAAAATTCTTTACAACCATTTCATTGTAAATGCCGTCAGCTGCTTTATGAGTCCCGGTTCTTATCAGTTCGGGGTCAAGAGCGCGCCTTCCGCCCGATAAGGCAGCAAGATAACCGACCGATGCCAACACAGCATCCAGAACCGGGCCAGCGTTATTTATAGACTTAAATAAAGTGCTGCTACAAAACGCAACGACAAAAACCGTCACCGATAACCGAGCACATGTCAAAGCTTTTTATTGCAGTGTTTACCGTAATGATAAGCCTCTTTCAAAATATTATGTTAGTGTTGCCACAACATCCCTTTTTCTGGGATATTTCACTATCGTCGATTACAAATCAAAATGCAGATGCGTTGTCAGCCGTGAGGACTAAAATGGAATGCCTCGTTTCCAGTAAAAAGGGTCTCCGGTTCTCTACACTCACCATAAGAAACACAGCAGCATTATGCTACTATTTCACGCTGGTATTCTGTGAGAGCGTGGTCCTTCCCCGGTCGGGCCGACCCATTCGTGCTACAACTATACTACTAACAATTGCAGCATGGCTCTACCACGTATAAAAAACTATTCGACTACTATCGTGAACCGCTCCTAAGACAAGTATTCTAAGCTTACTTCAAAAGGTAAACGGGAGTATTAGTAATGTTTTCAATTTGATATTTGTTATTTTCATTTATAGTGGTAATCATAGTCGTCAAATAAAAATAACGGAACGGACTTTATCACGTTTAATTTAAATGAATTTTTAATTCTGCACGTTTCGAGTTTTATGCACTCGTCATAAAAAAATTTCAGCACCCATGTGCCCATGCTATTTGAACTATTATTTATTCTGTGGTGATATGTAAAGCGCAGAAAAAAAGTAAACAAAAAATTCTGTTCTAATTCTCCTTACTGATGCTTAGGGCTATGTTGTTAATTTAGACCTAACATGGATAAATAAATGCGTAATAATTAACTTAATTATCATCATCGTCACTATTAAAAAACCAATTACCCGGAAACAATAAGTTGTTGGATCAAGATGTACATCAGCAGTAATCTTCGTTTTCTCTCATCAAACATTTATCTTCAACTTTTGGGGACTCGTTAACGAATATCATATGCATTTGGTTGCGACGCTGCAGGGTCGCGGGATGAATCCCGTATGGAAAAAGTGTATATATAGCCTACAAACAATTGTTTCGTAATCTGCATGTTTGTCTTCTTACAATTTATACAAAGACTCGTAAGGGAGGACTTACGGTTACGGGCTATTGAGAGCGCATATTCTGAAGCACCGCGACGCGGACTGCAGTCCCAAGGTACCCTGACCCACGCTTTTGGAGTGAGGCTTATCGAGATAGATGGGGAGGGGGAGCTCGATGTGATTGAAGGGCCCTTCAGAAGGAGGTAATTTTTACTTGTACCGCCAGATATTGGAAGGTGGAGGCTATACCCATGGGACAGTTGGACAGTTGAGTGCTGCAAGTTAGATGAATTGTTTCACACGTTTATCTTACTTAATAAATTAACCACAACAGATACTTTTAGTTTACAGATTTATTTCTTACTTTGTTATTATTGTGGTAACCCCAAGATAAGAAGACAGACCACGTCTTTTTGAGATGCATTCATCGGTCGGCCACGATAATCAGGATCCGTATTTTTTCATTTTTACGAGAAAAAAAACTTGATTTTAAATATTTTCTTAGCTTTTAGTCCCTTAGCATCACACGGCCGGTAAACATCCTGTCCGGGAATAAATATTGGACTTGGACCACTTGCATTCGTCGCCTCACCCGGACATCGCGGACACGCGCTAAACACCTATGTACATCATACTTATCTCTTTCATTTTTTACTTACGTTTAAAACCGCTTTTACATATATGTATGTATTTTTATTGAGAATAGAGCAATGTTTGACCAAGATCTCATCCCCTATTGAGTGATAATAAGGTCGAAATAAGTAAACAAGTTGCTCTAAAAGTATATAATCTATGTCTCCCACTTTCACACACTTGCTCTGTACACTGCATCTCTCTGCGTGCAATTCCATCATAGAAACAAGTTTTTTGAAGAACAAATTGAAACATCACGCATCCTCGTGAGGATGAAATCCAGCGATATTTCGTTGGTATACGAGTATAATAAATCCAAAAATGCGAACCATGGTCATTTTCTCAAAAAAAAATTATTCTAACGTACGTAACGATTTTCAAAATTATGAAGATTAAAAAAGGGGGTAAAAGTAGATTAATTATACGGATACTTACTATAGTACTTTTAATTAGTTTAAATTTAAACTCAAGGTGAATTGTTTGCCTTAAAGTTATAAAGGAATACGTAATGAATTTGGCTACCATAAAAATGATTTCAAGTTAGCCAATTAAAGAAATTTAGGTGAGGTATTGTTATCGTGCTTATTTTACGTAACTTTAACCAATGATATTATAGGTAAAATTGTTACTTATAATATCATTGAACTTTAACCATAATGTTATATCAATATTACTGCAGGAAACAAGCAAAAAAGAAGCTGATAATCATGCCATGTATCCTTAAAACTACTTTCTTTTTTCGTTTTCCTATCTTGTCGCATGTTGAGTGTTAGGTACATCGGGCATATAAAGTTAAAGATAAATAAGCGGTAGTTGTAAAACCTAGTGATTTGATTCACTACCCTTTCGACCGCTATGAATTGGTTTGAATAGTCTAAGCTATGAACCAAATGATAATCAAAATTATCACCTACAATGCATCATTCAAAGATCGCCAGCTTTGAGTAACTCCATTACGTATCCTTCTTTTGGTTTTTAATTGGCGATGTACGAATATCGCCAGAGAGCTCTTCGCTTTATTGTGGAATGTTTGAAGGTGTCAAAAAAGGAACGTATGGTTAATTCACAATGCTCTGTTAGTTTCCACCTTAAAGTATAGTATATAGTAGTAGTGAAGTAAACTTTGGCAGAAGAAACATGAGAGTAAAATTAATACTGTGAAATACGGTCATTATTCGCGGTGACTCTAAAATCTAAATGATAGGGTGTGAAATTGTGTGACAAGTGAAAAGTGGTGTGCAAGAAGATGTTGTGACCCTTATTAAGAAAAGAATTCTTGTTTGGCCCTTAACCGATGTACATGTATGCGTAGAGTAGTGTCAGGATCGTGGCCAGGCTGTGGCCTCGTTTATTTTTTTCTTGGTTAGATTAGACCATAAACCGTCCGATAAGCTTATCCTGGTAAATCCCACTATCTTGCAACAAAAGCCATATCACTGTTTCCTTAAAGAATCCCAGATTGTAATCGGACAGAAATATGTAACTCCTGTACATTTTCTCCATTGACGGCGCGGATATTGATTATATCTAGAGGTATATTCAAGCATACTAACTATTTATTTTGCCATATGTATCCAACACAACTTTACGGGCCATTTTTGTTACGGACATATACGGTGCTTAATGGGATTTTGGATATCTTAGACAATCCAATCCTTTTGCCCCTTGATGCTTTAGTTGTTACTATCTCCTATAGCCACTACAAAAATAATAATCGAAACGAATAAAAATTAAATATTTCCAAATTGCAGTCGTAACAGATAGCAATATTAGTGTCTAGGAAAACTTAAACACCATTGATCATGAGCAATGATATTCCTGGCGAGAACACTGGGTAATAGTTACTAAAATATTGTATTGTATTGTCATCGGTACTTGATACGCATAGAATACTATGATACGCAATAGAATGTCTGTCAACTTTATTTTGTACGAGTATCGGTATCGCCGGGAGCACACATACAAGCAATTACGTCGTATTATCACTACTACAAACCCGATTCGCTGTATTGACAGACCGAGCGAACTCACACATTTTAGACTTTTGATTAATGTTTTTGACACATAAATAATTCTTTATTTTTGATTCTAATATTCACAAAATATAAAAAGTTTCAACTTACTGGTTGTAGGATATGTCTCCTTTATTTAAATTTCATTTCCCGCTGTTCTTTTGACACGTAATTATTGCACAATTTGCCATTTTTCAAATAATTTGCATGCAGCGACGCTTGACACGAAATTTGGAAACGATTGATCGTATTGACATTTATAGGTGTGAACTGTGAATTGACATGTTAGTGATATGTTAGTGGCTACACGGGCTCTGCCCACTCCGCCGTTCTATTATGTATACTGTATTATAGTGTTCTATGTTGATACGAGTGCAAATTTTCAAGTCAATTTGCCGTCTACAAATTGGTGAATATTACATTAAAAATTCCGTTTTATAGATAGATAAGTAGTTAGATGCAAGCGTAGCTAATAAAATCGTGATAAAAAATAGTCTAAGTTTTCGTTGCTAACTGACACTTATAACCTTATAACATAGTTCCCCTCATTATGAGACGTAGCGTGACTCGCCGACACGAGCGCTGACAGCCGTACCGTCAAGTGCCTTTCAACTTTCGAGTGCTGCGGAGCGAAGATCATTCGATTAGAATGAACTCGTAGTCGTATGTGAGGCATGTCACGATGAAATTACAAATGATCATAAATAGTAAAAGTAACTTTATTTTTTTTTTTTGGTTTAAAAACTCTCTTTCACAACTTATAATTTTCACTTTTTGGGAATTGCAGACGGATTTATATGCAGAATAAACGTGTATTTAAATTGGCTCTATACTGCGGGGAGTAGGATTGTATGATAATTGAAGCTTTTAGTTCTTTTTTGAATATGGAAATATATTTAAATTTTTTAATGTTTAAAATTAATATTCTAGCCAATGTTATCTAAGACTCTAATATCTGAATCCATAACAGCCTATAAAGTCCACTGCTAAACTCCATAGACTGTCTCGTAGGGAGAATTGGTTAATAATTGCCACGCTTGACAGATGGATTTGTTTTAGGAAAGATGCTTCTGCCCCGTCTCCTGTTTCGGTTTTCTTTTGTCGTCTCTTATACCACAATACCACACGGTATAATTTCTGAATTCCAAATGGTGATTACTTACGATACCTACAATAATGCTCTTATTGCTTCAACACACGTTACTTTCGCGTGTCTGATGAAAATCCACATTATTTTATAAGTGAGTATGTGAGTATTCACCACTTACCACCAACCAGGTGGGGTTGTAGTTAAGCGCTAACTTAGAATTAAAAAATATTCATTCTTCATTCAAGGGAATTAAAAACAAAAATAATAAAAAGTAAAATTAAACGCGATAAAATCCGTAAAAGTAGTTTTAATCAATGTATAGTGTTCGCGTAAACATAAGAAATCATTATAAATAATATTCATTTAAATTTATCATTACTAGAGAAAGACAGACGAGGATAAAGTAGGTATGTTTTGATTCCAAAAGCGAATTTGTAAAGAGATTATCGTGACGACCAAAACAAATATGAACTATTTTCTTTTATAGGTTATATTCTAAATATAAATATTTGATTTAATTTTAAAAATTTTGTGTTTTTATCTTTTGTGACAATGGTTGACTGGTAGAGAATGCCTCAAGGCATTAAGTCCGCCATTTATATTCTTTTGTTTTAAGGATGCAATAAAGAATAAATACATAAATAAATAAAAGTAATGATTACAAACTGTAGTCACAGCTAAAATTATTGATGTGCTGGAGCCGCGGGAATGCGTCAGCTCAACCAGCGGGGGGTCACCGTCACGCAGGATACCAGCATAAAGTAGCAGAATATTGCTGGTAAGTTCCGTGTGGTGAGTGAAGAGAACGGTAAGCGCTTTTTAATTACAACGAGACATTTCATTAGTCACAGGTGACAACGTATTTGCACTTTAAAACTTTTTTTCGTTATTCTACTAATTACACGCTGCTTACTAATACCACAGAATAAATAATAGTACAAGAACTAATACTTAAGACAGCAATGTTACTCTAATGATTACAATACATGAAAATTGTAATCATCATTGCCGTGGCAGACCTTCATCAAGTCCACTACTAAAAATTTAATCTTTCGCAAAGCACAGTCTAGCCACCTCCTTCTATCTACTCCGTCTCGTACGAATTTTTATATCTTGTTACTGTATTCGTACGCCTTGTGATAAACGGCGAAAGAGATTCTATTGTTTTATTTCGCACTATGTGAACCTGACTTGTTAATAACAAAATCCACTGAAACTTATAAATATGAATTGGTATCCTTTGCTCTTAGTTTCACATAGTTAAAAACACTTTTAACCTAAGCCTATTATTAAATGAAACACAAGAGATAAGACCATGTAATGTTTACAAAAGCAAATTTGCTCATAATTGTATACACAAAACTAACACCCTAAGCAACATTTTTATCTGCATGTAACTTAAAAAAGGGCATCGATTAAGCCATGTAGCGTATATCGTAAATTTAGCTCCCTATGCCACGTGGCATGGATACGGTTGCATCCGGACGCGTGTCTTGTCGGGTGCCTTTATATAGATAGAGATAAATCACGAAAATACATTTTTTGTTGTTTATGCACATGCAAAGTGATAAAATTAATAATTTTGTAGAACCGACTTCGATATAAATCAAATTAGAACATTATCAATGTAGTCGAAGTCAACTACTTAAGTACGTATTATTAGGGATAACTCAAAAAATACTCATACGGGTCATCCGGTTAATATGGACTTTTTCTTATAATTCAAAACTAGCTCTCTTCATCAGTCAATCAAATAATAAAGAGTCAAAAGAGCGCTGCTTTATCGACGCCATTTTGACAGTTGAAATTATAATAAATATTTTAGTCGATTTTTGTATTGTGTAGTATAATTGTTAAGTTTTTTTGCTTTATCGACGCCATTTTGACAGTAGAAGTTATAATAAATATTTTAGTCGATTTTTGTATTGTGTAGTATAATTGTTAAAGTTTTTTTGCTATTATTTTCTTAATGTATTAGTTATAGACTTATAGTACCTATATGACTGTGTTTTTGTCTCTTTCCTTCTATTATCCGTGAACAGACAATCCGTTTCCCATGCATCCCTCGAGTGTCGATGCCACCAATGGAAACTCCACGGCAATCTACTAATCATAGCTAATGATGGCCATCAGGTATGGCGTAGTTTGCTTACATCGGAGATATTATCAGTAAACTGTTTTTTTTTTCGGTGTTACGAATAGTAAGAAATTAAAAAAGTATTTTCGTTTTTTTCGTGTTAACTGTTTATAGCGTTTAGTACCTAGTCCATCTTCCGAATATTAATTATTTTCAAGTATGAAAATAAATGTTACGTGTTAGGACATGCGTACGATTTAAATTCTAAAATCTATAAGAAACAAGAAAACTTATACAACATGGAACACAAAATTATGAACACAAATAATAACGAAAATTTTTATTTTATATAAAATGTCATTTCATGTAAAATTTTACTGTACATATACACAATGAGTCAGTCATAAAATTTTCCCGCGCTTCCGGGTCGGCACGTGGACTCGTATCCGGCGGCGCACCGGAAATAAACAAACGGATACGATAAGCGCACCGTTCTGTGGGAAAATACTATTGATTTTTAACATTATGCTACCGCTGAAAATTACCAAATGTATGCACATTATAGTATGTACTTTAAAACTCGCGTGACACGTAATATGCCCGATAATATTCGCGGGTAGGAGTTGATTAAGTTAGACATATTTTAATACACTGAAATCTTTAATTTGTATAATATTATATCTAGGGACTATTGAATATAAATTTAATGGTCCTGTGATATTTAAACTCCTGCCAGTCAAGTCTGAAATATATTTAGAATAACTTGAACTCTTTAGCACATTCACTTCACTACCACATTGTTATAACCTTAAAAACAAATGGAGTCAATTAAGAAATCTGTTGCGGACCTCACTGAACATTTCAACTTAAGGATGGCCGAGTTTCAAAAAGATCTCAAGAGTTCAATTCCAGCAACAAGCCCCACTTCAAATATTAATCACCAATTTCATTCATTCCGGTGCTTTGTTTTAACTGCTTTAGAAAATTTGCAACTGCAAGTTGAGCTATTAGCTCAACAATATGATGGCATGGAGATGAGATCTCGAAGAAAAATCCTGCTTGTTCATGGTATAGCCGAAGACAAGAAAGAGAACACATCCTCTAGTGTTGTCAAGGTTCTATCCGATCACTTGAAAGTCCCTGGTATTACCACTGATTCGATAGGCCGGTCACATCGTCTTGGTCAACCTGGCACTGATAAACCCCGGGCTGTGCTTGTAGAATTTAGAGACTATGGGACAAAAGAGAAGATATGGCTTGCAAAGAAAAATTTGAAAGGCACTGGGATTACATTGTCCGAATTTCTTACAAAGGGTCGCCATACTACATTCCAAGCGGCGCGCCAACGTTTCGGAGTTTCAAGGTGCTGGACGAGGGATGGCATCATTTTCGTACTAGGACCTGATCAAGTACGCCATCGTATCCATTCTAGGCTTGATCTTGATGCAATTTCGACCTCTGAATCGGTGACTCAAGCCACATCTGCTGCAACCTCGGTTCCAAGTGTGGTGAAAGGCTCCAGGTCAGTTCAAGTAAGAACCAAGAGAATTGGTAAAAAATGAATCCTTTTTTGGAGCTGGTTAAATCTGTTGTATCTTGTGCGACTACCGTATTTCTGATTTGTTTACATTCTTTTATTGTAAAAATTTTTAATTTATTTTTATTAATATATATTACCATTTTTCTTTTATATATACGATGTGAGGTAGTTACTTGTAACTTATATATAAAAAAACCATTTCAATGTAAACAAACAATAAGTGAATTGACATGACATTGCACAGACTACTAAGAGGATACCATTGGATAACAGTTGCACATTTTTATTTCTTTCTTCGGCGTAGGCAAAGGTCTCATAGTCATACAGCCGTACCTTATGGAATTTTGGACTTCTTTTCTTATCACAAAGCAACATTTCTATAACAATTCTCTTTGTGCTCATTACATATTTTTATTTGTAAAATGCTATTTGTTTACAGTTTTTGGTAGTTTTGTTTTGTTTAAAAATTGTCTCCTTTTTATTTCAGTTATTCTGAAACATCTATTATTATTATTATTATTATTATTATTATTGATTCATCTCTTTCAGACTGCTGGCGGGATAGAGATCTGTTTAGGTACTTACTTATATATTTAATTTAACTATTTAGTTTTATATTTATATATTATATATATTATACATTTTATTTCATTTTACTATGTTGTTAGATAATTATGATGTAGGTAATGATTCTGACGATTTCCTGTCTTTGTCGTCAAATGATAATGCATGTAGTGAACTCAGCTTCCACAGTACAACGTCTTCAATTCCGATAAATGTAGCACTTAATTCATATTTCTCAGATTCCCTGAAAAACTTTAATGTAATTCATATAAACGCCCAAAGCATTCCGGCTCATTATCCTGACATGCTTGCGTCCTTTGAATCCCATAACATTCACGCCATTCTAGTCTCTGAATCTTGGTTGAAACCATGCTTGCCATCCACTTCTTATTCATTACCAGGATTCCATCTTATTCGCAACGACCATATTGGAAGGGGGGGGGGTGGAGGTGGGGAAATCTATCTCCGTACTTATTTACCTTTTGCGGTAGTAAGCTTGTATCCCCAACCATCTCCTTCTAATGCGGCTGAGCATCTCTTCCTTGAAGTAACCCTATCCAATACGAAAATTCTTCTTGGCGTTTGTTACAGTCCTTCTCTTCGTATTGTTTATTTCTCTTCTTTCGAATATTTATTAGAAAATTTAATCCCATTATATACTCACACTATAATCATGGGTGACTTTAACACATGCCTACTCAAGGGTGACTATCGGTGTGAAAAGCTAAAATCATTAACCGAGGCATGTAATCTACATATATTACCACTATCTGCTACGCATAAAATGCCTGACTGTACTCCACCACTACTTGACTTAATTATTGTATCCTCTCCAGATTTTGTCCTGAAACATGGCCATCGTGACGCTGATCTCTTCGCTCATCATGATCTCTTGTTTCTTACACACAAAGTCCGTCCTCCTAAAGCAAAATCGAGAATCCTTCTGCAACGTAATTTTGGTGGAATGGACAAAGAACGTCTTCGGGAAGATGCTAGTCGCATGGACTGGTCAGCTGTTGAAAATGCTTCAATAGTCGACTTAAAAGTCGAGTTATTTAACTCCTTTCTTATCCAACTTTATGACATCCATGCCCCAGTAAAACCAATAAAAATGAAACATTTACCTGCACCTTAGTTAACGGATAGTCTAAAAAAACTTATTATAAAAAAAGGATTTGTTAAAGGTAAGTTAAAAGCTGATAAATCTGAGAAAAACTTACGATATTATCATAAAGTACGGAATCGCTGCAATACATTGTGTAGGGATGCACAAAGACGCCATATTCACAAATCCGTCGAAAACGGCAACGCAGCCAAAGTTTGGAAGTTTCTGCAGTCTCTTGGAGTTGGTAAAACATCCAATAATTCTCCTCATCATAATGTTGATGTTGAATTCCTTAACAAATATTTCACCTGTTCTAGCACATTAGATAGCTCAGATAAAGACCGGACTCTGAGTATTCTTTCTACAATACCAAATCCTGATTTTCCACCGTTTAATTTCTCTCCTTTCACTGATAGTGATGTTAAAAAGAACATTTTGTCCATCTCGTCCAATGCCGTGGGTGATGACAATGTTAGTCTTAACATGATCTTACCTATCCTAGAATTTGTTACTCCTATCCTCGCCCATATCTTGAATAAATCCATCTCCTCTTCAAAATTTCCTGATGTTTGGAAAAGTGCACTTGTAACGCCTCTCCCAAAAAAAGCCCATGCTTTGTATTTTTCCAACTTTCGTCCTATCTCAATTCTCCCGTTTTTATCCAAACTCCAGGAGAAACTAGTTTTCTTTCAGTTAAATATCTACCTAAATAGAAATTGTATCCTGGATCCTCTCCAATCTGGTTTCCGATCGGGTCATAGTACGACAACAGCGTTGGTTAAAGTTACCGATGACATTCGACGAGGTATGGATAACAAAGAGCTCACTGTGTTGGTATTGCTTGATTTTAGCAATGCGTTTAACACTGTTGATTTTGACATCTTATTGAGTGTGTTACGTTCTATTAACATATCTCCTCCAGTGATTGGCTGGTTTCATAGTTATCTTTATGGCCGACGGCAGCGTATAAGCATCGAAGATGAGTTCTCATCTTGGTGCGAATTACGGGCTGGCGTGCCTCAAGGTGGTGTGCTGTCTCCTTTACTTTTTGCTAATTCATTAATTCTATCTCTCAAAATATTACTTCTCTCTATCACATGTATGCAGACGATCTCCAAATCTACATTCAGTCAACTCTGTTAAATCTGCCTTCTGCTGTTGCCACCATCAACAATGACTTAGCGGCTATAAACCAGTGGAGTCAGCGTTATGGTCTAAAAATTAATCCGTTCAAGTCCCAGGCTATAAATATTGGTAGTGGAGAGATGGTCTCCAGAGTTGACTGGAACAACCTACCCTCGGTGACATTAAATGACGTTGTCACACAGTAAATCTGTAAAGAATCTGGGGATATATTTAGATTCTACCTTGTCGTGGTCGCAGCAGTTAAAACAAGTGAGTAAAAAGGTGTTTGCTACTATAGGTTCACTTCGTCGTTTACGTTCTTTTCTCCCCATTCCCACTAAGATTATGTTAGCACAATCCTTACTTCTCTGTATTCTCGATTATGCGGACGCAAGTTATCTCGATTTAACTAAAGACCAACTGAACAAACTTGAGCGAATTCAAAATATTGCAATTAGGTTCATATTTGGTTTGCGCAAATATGATCATGTATCCGAATATCGTTTACAGCTCAAGTGGTTACCCATTTGCTTTCGCCGAAATTTGCAAACTGTATCTCTTCTGTACTGTGTGTTGTTCAATCCTCTGACTCCAAGTTACTTGAAGGAAAACTTTAAGTTTCTTGGTCATGATCGACCTGATAGAGTTCTTCGGTCAGCCGGCGAACTAGTTCTAGAACCATGTTCATTTCGAACAAAATTTATGAAATATTCTTTTACGAGCCAAGCCATAAGGTTATGGAATGAACTTCCACTCAAAATTCAACGTGCACAAACTTTGGAAAGTTTCAAAAGTGACGTCAAGAAGCATTACCTAACACTTTGTGGTTATTGATAACCAATTCTAGCAACAGATAGTTATTCTGTGTTTTTCTTTTTTGTTTTTGTATTTATGTATTTATTATCTATGTATACATATATGTATGTGTATATATTTATATATATATATATATATATATATATATATATATATATATATATATATATATATATATATATATATATATATATGTGGTGATATTTCAAGAATTTGAGACGAAACACTCACTTTTATACTGCTTCTTTTATTTTCATTAAATCACAAAAAATACATTACATCTTACTATCTTGATTACAATGACATTTTTCTAAAGTGACATCTTACAATTTTATTTTCAGTTCAATAATCCAAGGAGGTCAATATTCTACAACAAACAATAAAAACAAACTACTCATTGCTAAATTATCCCACACGGCCGTCCTGATCATTCATCTGACCCAGATGAATCGTCTTCCGGCGAAATCCACCGCTTCATGAGATCAGCTGAGGTGGTTGTATTAATCGGGCCTTCGCTGATACCAATCTTCTTTACAACATAACGATCGTTTGAATTGCATTTAACAACTTCATAGGGTCCTAAGTACTTAGGACATAATTTACTCCCTTGTGAGAACTGTGTCTTTTTTATGGCTACCAAATCTCCAATATTAAAGGGTATTGCTGCCCTTCGCTTTTTATTATAGCTTTTTATGTTTTCTTCTTGTACTTTCTGTATAGATTCTTTGGCCTTCTTTCTAAGTTCTTCTCTTTTCTCGTTAAAATTCTGTATGCTTTCTTCTTCTATTAATTTCTGAAGTTCATCATCTTTATCTCTCATTTTAGTGCCAAAAAGCAGTTCAAATGGTGTCATTCTTATACTTCTTTGGTATGTTCCATTCAAACATCGTTGTACTTTGGACACACGGCGATACCATTTAGTCGGGTCATCAGCACTTAGTTTGCTCAACACGGCTATGATAATCTGATGGATGTGCTCAACTTGGCCGTTTCCTCTGGGTTGTCCGGTGGTAATTGTATAGTGCGTTATATTCTCACTCTTACAATACATTTTACAATACTCCTGGAAGTCTCTTGAAGTAAAAGCAGCGTTTCGATCAGTAAAAATTCTTTCAGGTGCTCCAAAGGTTTGTTGTTGTAGTCTTAGTTTCTCTAAAGTCTCTTCCGTGGTTAAAGTCTTAACAGGATAAATCCATGTAAATTTCGTATAAGCATCCACGACGGTAAGGATGTATTTGTAACTCTTGTGAATCGAAGTCATTGGTCCTAGATGATCCACATGGTATGTCGACAGTGGCACATTACCTTTGTCTATCGGGTGTAGGAATCCTTCTTTTTTACCTCTTTTGTGCGACATGAGAATGCATTCAATACAATTACTTATGACTTTTTTTATTTTTTCAGTTAAATTTTCAATGAAATATTCCCTATTAATCAGTTCTTCAGTTTTTAAAATTCCAAAATGTCCTTTTTCGTGATTTTTCCTGATTATCTTATACTACATTTTCTTAGGCACAACAATCAATTTACTGCCATCTTTCTCTTTATATAGTATTTCGTTCTGTATGATATAATCCTTGTATTTTTCTGTTTCTAAAATTCTCTTAATCAGTCTCACATAGTCGTCTTCATTCTGTGCTTTCTTTAAACGAGCTGTAGTTTCAGTAAGTATCATACAGATAGAATATCTGCTCAGTGCGTCGGCGTGTCTCATTCGTGTTCCTGGTCTGTGTTCGATCTTGTAGTCGTATTCTTCTAGAAGCAGGGCCCAACGAGCGACTCTAGGTGGTAAGTCCTTTTTTTGTAGTGTCATAGTAAGAGCAGAGCAATCTGTAACTATTTTAAATTTTATCCCAAGAAGGTAAACTCGGAACTTCTTTATGGCAGCAACAATAGCTAAAATTTCTAAGTAATAACTATGGTATTTTCTTTCAGCTGGAGTTGTTTTTTTACTCATATAGTGCACGGGGTGAAATTGATTGTCTTTAGGGCTTCTTTGTAGAAGAACAGCTCCATAACCGTCAGTACTTGCGTCGGTGTGTAATTCTGTCTCTAAATCTGGATTGAATATTCGGAGAACTGGTGAGTTAAACAATATTTGTTTCAATTCTATAAAAGCTTTCTCACACCTTTCATCAAAATTGAATACAGCATCTTTCTTTAACAAATTCGTCATCGGTTTTGCAATCAGGGAATAGTTTTTTATAAACTTTCTGAAATACCCTGTCAGCCCAAGGAAAGACTGCACAGTTTTTATATTGTTTGGTTTCTTGAAATTCGCTACAGCTTTAATCTTTTCTGGAGACGGTCTTACTTCGTTGTCACAAATAATGTATCCAAGATATTGGATTTCCCTCTTTAAAAAATGGCATTTCTTCCAATTAAACTCTAGACCGAATTCTTCGCTTCTTTTAAATACTTTCTCTAGCTTACTTATTCCTTCTTCTTCTGTTATCGAGGGTATGATTAAATCATCAAGGTACACTAGCAGTGTCCCATCGGTAATTAGATAGCTGAAGATATCGTTAATAAATCTTTGAAACACAGATGGCGCTGTACATAATCCATAAGGCATTCTTTGAAATTCGTACTGGCCTTGGGGTGTTACGAATGAAGTGTACTTTTGACTATCTTTGTGTACTTTCACATGTAAAAAGCCATTCTTCAGATCAAGGGACGTGAACATTTTGGCCTCCTTCAACTTGTCTATCTGGTCTTCTATTATAGGTAGGGGAAATCTTTCTTTAATTACCTTTTTATTTAATCGTCGATAATCTATACACATTCTACGTGAACCATCTTTTTTATCAGCCAGAACTACAGGACAGGCGAAATCAGATTTGCTAGGTTTGATTATTCCTTTGTCTAACCATTCTTTTACTTGCATATTCACGGCATTCATTTCTAAGGGTGACAAACGTCGGGGATTCTGAAAAACTGGTTCTTCATCGGTAAGTATTATTTTCAATTCAACGTTATTTTCTTTCTTCTTTTCATTAGGTCTGTACTCTTCACACATCTTACGAATCTTTTCCGCGTATTTAGAATCTCCTATATCATATTCTTGTTCATTATCCTTTTCCTCCAATAGAAGTGTAAGATGCATAATCTTTTGTATAAAGACACCTTCAGGAGTGAAACACACTTCGAAATCTTTAAGGATAGGATTTCCAATCAGTAAAGTTACCGGTATCTCGTTGTCTTTTACAACATGAAACTTGACATCTGTGTAGTAATTGTCAATTTGAACATTGGCTGTAAACATTCCTTCAGTAAGAATTTGTTTTTCGGCTATTCCTGTTATACACGTTGATTCTGTTTTATAATCTTTAATTCCCTCTTTAACCTTCTCGAATTCTGATTTTGTTATGAGGTTAATATCACTTCCAGTATCTATTAAGGTAACAAATTCTTTACCATTAATCTTTATCTTTTTGTAGGGTACTTTCTCTTCTTCACTTTTATTTCTAATTTTTAGCGTCTTCTTAGGTTTTCTTATACATTCAGTTGATTTGTGACCAAATTCATTGCATTTAAAGCATTTGACTCCCTTTGGACAGGTGGACGATTGATGATCCAGTTCGCCACAGTTGTAACATCTTTTTACATGAGTCATCTTACGGGTTGAATGATGCCCATGTGATTGGCCAGACTGTGCCGATTTGTTAGGCACCTTCGTTCTAAAAGCACTGTAGATTTCTAACTTCCTGCGAAAATCCTTTATGTCTGTAGCGCCATATAAAATAACTTTATTGGTCTCTAGATCACGAATACCATCAATGACATACTCAATCAGCGCAGCGTCTTCAACCTTGCCATGAAGTGCTAATTCTTTCATAGACAGGAAATATTGTTGGTAAGTTTCATCGTTCTTCATCTTACGCGATGCAAGTTTCTTATGTATGATTGCGCTATTAATCTTGGGACCAAATTCTTCCTTAAGTGACTTTTTCAAACTCGCGTAGTCCTTTACTCTTCCCAAAGATCGTAAAAATAGCTTGGCAGTACCGTCTAAAAGTCTCTTTGCATAGACCAGCTTCTCGACTTTAGTCCACTTCATAATTTCGGCAGTATCTTCAAATTCATCAATAAATGTCTCAATAGGATAGGTGTCATCTCCGGTAAAAATGTTCATTGACTTCTCCAAGTCTTTAAATGAAATCTGTATATCTAACTCCTGCCCTTCATCTTCACTTTCTTTTACATCTTTCTTCGGCGGCATTGTGGTTGTCAAACTACTATTAGTCTTTCTTTTTCTAGTCGTGCAAAATGACAGCTTATTTGAACTCATTAAGTTTTCGGTCCTTAAAATAAATTTTCGTATCCAAATTCCAAAACGTTGTAATAAATCTTCGAATCTTTAGTCTTCGTTTCGCCTCAAATTTTGGGCGATCCCGGACGAGCCCCCAAAGTTGTGGTGATATTTCAAGAATTTGAGACGAAACACTCACTTTTATACTGCTTCTTTTATTTTCATTAAATCACAAAAAATACATTACATCTTACTATCTTGATTACAATGACATTTTTCTAAAGTGACATCTTACAATTTTATTTTCAGTTCAATAATCCAAGGAGGTCAATATTCTACAACAAACAATAAAAACAAACTACTCATTGCTAAATTATCCCACATATATATATATATATATATATATATATATATATATATATATATACACACACATATATATATATATATATATATATATACACATACATATGTATATAAACCTATTTATTATTATGTATGTTTATTTTATTATTATTATTTTTATGTATTAGTGTGGTATTTTAACAAAATATAGTTTAGTTTATTTAGATATTAGAATGTAATAAATAGAATGTAATAAGTAGTGTCTCCTACTGTTCTTAATTCCAGTTTCTCCTTAGCCCAAAGGTTGTCTGGAAGAGATCGCTCTTTAGCGATAAGACCGCCTTATTGTACATACGTATATATTAATTGTTTATTTATTCGTTGTATATGTGTGGTGTACAATAAAGTATATACTACTATGTTTCAAACGCTGCTTTATGAGAATACTTGTAAGATATCACAGAATAGGTACCTAATGGTGAGTGTAGAGAATCGGAGAAATATTTTACTGGAAACGCGACATTACATCTTAGTCCTCAAGGGTGATAACGCATTCCGCAGTTTGATTTTAATTAAACGTAGATGTAGATGTCAATGGCACACAGCATCCACTTAAAATCGGGTGTTCTGCAGAACGTTTGGAACTCTTAAACCTTTAAAAAACATGTGTTATAAATGTGAAAGTCTGTTTTATTGTTTGTCATTCAATCACGTTAAAACGGCTGAAGGAAGTTTACAGAAATTTGGCATAGAGTTAGCTAATATTTATTATAGGAAAGGAAAGAGCATAAGAAACTTTCGATAACGCTATGAAATTCGGAATAGGATGTAACATCGATAAGTTTCTAAATATTATTGAGCAGCAGCTAGTATTACTATAAAGCCACAAGTGCCACAAATTTATGATGTACGCCGATTAGGATAAAAAAACATGTGTTATAAATGTGAAAGTCAAAAACATGTGTTATAAATGTGAAAGTCTGTTTTATTGTTTGTCATTCAATCACGTTAAAACGGCTGAAGGAAGTTTACAGAAATTTGGCATAGAGTTAGCTAATATTTATTATAGGAAAGGAAAGAGCATAACAAACTTTCGATAACGCTATGAAGTTCGGGATAGGATGTAACATCGATAAGTTTCTAAATATTATTGAGCAGCAGCTAGTATTACTATAAAGCCACAAGTGCCACAAATTTATGATGTACGCTGATTAGGATATCACTCATCCTTATCGACGTATGTCCGACGTAAAGCTTGTACGATAAATTTGTATCAGAAATCACAACACTCAAAAACAACGCGTAACGTTTACGCAGAAATGTTGAATAAGCGCCTTGGTAGCACAGATGGTTGGCGCTCGCTGTAATCGTTGTAATCGCTGTAATTGGCGATCGCAATTTTAAGTGATGATTTACCTATCTACTACGTGCTCGGCGGTGAAGGAAAAATTGTGAGGAAACCTGCATGTCCGGGAAATAAGAAAAAAAAATGTGAAGTTCGCCAACACGCATTGGGGCAGCGTGGAGGACACGATTCCTTGTCCTAAAATTCTCTCAGAAATGAGGGGAGACCCGTGCCTAGCAATAGGACGTATAAAATCTGTATATTTAGAACTCTGAAATACTTTTACCACAAATCTAAGCGCTTATTGTCTTGTAGTAAAAATATCAAGAAAACAACGAAACAAAAAAATCTCTGTGACAGACCAGAAAGAAATTATCGGCCGGATCGTATCGTAATACAAGGATAGTTGCAGCCTGTACACGTCCCATAACTGGGCACAGTTCTTCTCTCTTTTCTGAGAGGGTTTATAGGCAAGGATATGTCCACCGCGCTGCACTAATATGTGTTGCCGATCTTCACATGTATTTGAATTAGTATTTTGATACATAAAGGTTTCTTCTCATTCTTCGTCATAATACAGCATTATTTTCAGGATCATTCATTTTCGGGATTGTATTTTCTAAATTTTAAAGAACTCACAAGGCGATATGATAAAATAATATGATAAAAAAATATGATGGTACAACGCATATTTTTATGCCTCCAAAAACGATCATTCACAATAACCACTTTTAATTGATTTATGTGTATGTGTAAGGGATAACCTTAACGGTGCTAAATTCTGTTTAATTTAAATTACACATTGCTATTAAGTGGCTTAATCATAAACAAACGTTGTTAATTACTTTAATTAAATGAAAGTTTGTGTTTACCCTTTATGCAAAATTAATTTATCCATAAAAATAATATTCACCACCACGTATCACGTTTTACTTTAAATTACGTAAGATAAATATTAACGACATAAGTAAAATCGTTTGATAACAAACATGTGTATAATCAAAGCTAAAGTCATGGTGGCTGATGACTTGGGCGTGGCAGTACTCCCGAGAGACCACAGTAGAAGGATTTTTAATATAGCTTTGCGATAAAAGCTTACCCTTTTTGCTCTGCGAAACGTTTATGTATTTACTTTTGTTTTATATTTCTTTATTATTTCCTTATATATCTAAAGTGAATAAGTGAGTTTGGTGTCTGGTTTTTAGTAATTACATTAAAATTTTCTTTGCTATTTCCTTACATATTTAAAGTGAATAAGTGAGTTTGGTATGTGGTTTTATTCTTCTTCTTCTTCCGTTGGCGCTACAACGCTTTGTGGGTCTTGACCTCCTCCACAATCTTCTTCCAGTTGTCACGGTGCCTGGCAACCTTCTTCCAGCTGGTAAACTTTCCCATCTTCCTGAGGTCTTCTTCCCATAAGTCTTTGCCGAGGTCGTTGGGTTTTAAGCAATCTGAATTTTTCTGTATTGGACTTCGGAACATTTGGGTTTTTACCTTGTAGGGTTGTTGGCCCTAC
This sequence comes from Parnassius smintheus behrii, assembly GCA_036936625.1. NCBI lineage: Eukaryota > Metazoa > Arthropoda > Insecta > Lepidoptera > Papilionidae > Parnassius > Parnassius smintheus. Next base: position 17,588,597 of record JAUPFT010000018.1, read on the forward strand.
GAAGAACCCTCCTCCTTTACCCGGACTTGGGACCGGCAGTGCGCAGTATGCAACACAGGGGGAGTTGTGTGGTTTTATAGTAATTACATTAAAATATAACCTACTAGATGGGAGAACTTCTTTTATACTTGGGACTCTGTTTTGTTAGGCACCAGCCTCTTAACTTCTTCTGTCGCCAAACGGCTGTGCTTGCATTACTGTGTTCGGGTCTTAAGGGTGGAAAACCAGAATAATTACGAGCTGATTCGTCGACTTTGAGGATTAAGATGGAATGCTTACATTCCAGAAGATGGAATGTAAGCATTCCATCTTAATCCTCAAAGTCGACAACGCATGTGTTCCTTTTTTGTTTGAAGTTGTACGGCAGTAGCCACTTAACATCAGGTAAACCATAGATACCTATAAGAAAGAAGTTCTTTTATATTTCTATGTGGTTGACTGTATTTGTTTATCGCTTTAGATATATAAAGAAAAGAACTCAAATTTAATTTAATAAAAATATTAATTATTTGGCAACCTTCCGCTAACTAAATACAATGATGTGTCCTACCTGGATTGAAGAGCACCTCCCGCCCTCCCTCAATTGCGTGCACTAACTGCGTCACCTCTAGTCCCAGTACCACTACTCCCAACGCCACTACTCCCAACACCACTACTCCCAACACCACTACTCCCGGCACCACTACTTCCAACACCACTATTCCAGGTAAGACACACCATCGACGATAATACGACCCGTGTTTCGCCTCTACACGAGGCATCCTCAGGTGATGTAGACTCTACGACGGCTGACCGCTAAGTCATTGTATTTAGTTGCAAAATAATTAATATTTTTATTATAATGGATTTCCGCAAAGTAACGCCTGATTCTATCAATTATCAAATTTAATTACAAAATTTTAAAAATGAAATGACGAAGTTTTATAATTTTGGTATTTAATGCCAAATTTTAAAAGAAGCTTTTTCAACGCAATTATACACAGCAGTTTTGAATATATTAAAGACTAGCTGCTGCCCGCGACTTTGCACGCGGATGATGTTGCTTACGCCAGCGACAACGGGGTCGTCGAAATCGAAGATCTAAAACGTCTGTTTTCGAATTCTAAGAGCCCGGGGACGGGAAAACAACGTGATGTGCGAGACGATTCGAGACGTTCCAGATCTTTCATTTTTGTAAGTCAACACGAAATGCCCATCAGATTAAACAACTTTTGCTAAGGCGTCATTCCTATATATGTTATAATGTCGCTGGGTTTTGGAGTTCCACAACAGGTTTTCGAGATCTTCAAATAACTATAGTGGTGATCTTCAAATAATATACCCGTGGCTTTACCCACGTTCTCGGTCACGCGCAAGTCGTATCTCACGCTCCTGACTGCTATCAAGTGATCGAGCAGTCTCCGAGCGGATATTCTGAAAACTCAACCTCTGATCCCTCTGTGTAACCGTTTAGGATGCGCGAGACAAAGAATGATGATCCCGATCGATAGCTAAAAACATTTCTCGTTGTTCCACACTTTCCTGAGATCGAGAAGCAGTAGTGCGGACTCGTTTAAATTCTAGTCGTAATGTGTGTGCGTGCGTGCTAGTTTCTGCGGACAAACTTAGTGCATTACGCTCACGGTTAGCACCTAGCCGTTGTTAAAGCTCTGCGTGGGTTCGAGAGAAACTACTGCTACTACTAACTAACCTGCGCATCTTAAAAACCCTTGAGTTTCGAGACAGATTTGATATTTTTATAAAAGGCATAGCTAGATTCCTTCTTAATCCGATACTAACGATATTCAAAGTAATAAAAAGTTATCGAATAAGTACGTAATAGTAGAAAAATAATAATTATTCGTAGGAAAATTAAACACATCAACCAACACAGACAACAAAGGTAACCCCCGTTTCTATAGGATGATAACTTAGAACCAAAAGTTTGACTTGACTTCATGATAGTGTAACCTGTTGTACCACCAATCAATCTGTTTAGTAATATTGGTGTGAAACTCTCCATACAATCAGATAGGACATGTAAAGTTCCCGGATTTCCTGATGCACATAAAAAGTGCAAAAATTAAACAAAAATTACGATTTTTTAAAACAATGTTATGGGATTTAAACTTGCACCATTTAATGCGGTAAACATTTTTGACGGTCGACATATTGTTAAACAGCTGTTCCATTGCAATTTATAATATTACTGCCCCGCTCCTTTATAAAAATGGCGTGATTATTATGTTCCCAGAGTTAAATTTTTATATTCATTTTAACTAATAACATATCATTTTGTGCATTCAATTATTTTGTGCATTCAATTACAGAGAAAAACCTTTTAAAATCAATACTGCTTACTCCCTATAACATACGGCGTGATAATATGTAGCCTAAAGCCTTCCTTGGTTTACAAAGAACATTTTTGCTGAATTTCAAATCAATCTATCCAGTAGTTTTGGCGTGAAGCCGTACCATACACACAGACAAACAGACAAACAGACAAAAATTCTAAAAAGTCACATTTTGTCATCAGTTACGTTTTCCTAACAAAAGCCACTTATTTTTTCTCGAAAATACTCAATGTACAGTTTTTTTTTTCGTTACTGTTTTATTATATGTATAGATAAAGCCAATATAGCAATTTGCGTCGCAATATCGTGAAGTCGTGAAGCGTCGTCTGTAGGGTATACACTATAATATATAACGCTACACGGTTTTCCACTTGAGTCTCGGCGACGGTGCATTGGCTAAATTACGCGGAACGTGCCCGCAATCTTAAAACGTCCCTCACCCTCTCCGGGCACATCGATAGCTTTATAGCCCGTTTGTTAAAAAAAAATAATCGAAAGCGTATAGAACACTATCAGCGGTGTATCATTGAATCTATTCTGAAAAATAAAAGCATAAAACATTTATCGTAAGGGACGTTCTATCTAGAACCTTATTCACTCATATTCTTTACACTCTTTTTTCGTAAAAGATATTACTTATAAGTGTGGAGCGTAATAGAACTTAATAATTATTTTTTTTTAATTAAAAAAATATTAGTAATCTTACTAATTAACATTACTAATATTCCTTTTAACATCTCCTGGTAAGCTTGAAACGTTTGTGTTAGGGGTGGTTTACGACAGTAGTCAAATGGCGGATTCGAACCCACGATCTTTTGAGTTCGCGATCCGCGCCCCGCCATTAGGCTACTGTCGCTTACAGTAGTAAAGTAATTATATAAGAATCCACGTAATTTTCCCGTAGATGTCATAAGAGACGACAGAGGGAAATTAAACAGGAAACAGGCCTCTCACCCACAGGGGTAGGCAGAGACTACAGACTTGGCACGATCCTGACACACCTCTCTCGCCTCCTCCACATCCATATACCCACGCATCTTCCTAATAACTACTAAAAATAATAAAAATTGCGGTTGCAAACTCGCCTGCTAACCGTGGCAACCATAGCAAATAGGATATTCTCCTCTATGGCATTCTATTAAGAAGGCCCAGTAAAGGAGTTTTGGCGGGAACTTAGCCGACGACGGACTGTCGCTCCTGTTTTGTCGCTTGAATAATGGTTTGAAGTAGATTTTAATTCGTAAAGTGATGAGATTTTGTGAATTAAGTGTTTGTGCGTGTGAACTATTAAAGCAAACGACGAAACTAGTGCTTTGATGTTGATATAAACCTCAAGTTAATTTGATCGCTTAGGCGCCTTATGAACTTAAGTGGCTCTCGTCATCAACAGTCTGCTGGGTTGGTTGATCTGTCGTCAAAATCTCCCAAAAACTTCCGAATGTGACGCATCAGCATATTGTGAAGAAAAAATGTATACAATGAAGATTCTGGAAGAAATGATAAGCTCAGAAGGGCTAGTACCCATAGCCATAAAGCCAGTTAAATAAAAAAGGCCCAGTAATGCGTCAATGAACTATTGAACATATGAACGATAGTTATTAAAATCATCACACATAACACATACAACATGTTACAAAGTCTTTTGTTACATTCATTTGATGTAAGTATACACAGCTGGATACACAGTGAAATTACATTAAATCGAATTAATTTATTTTAAGTAAACCGAACCAGCGAATCATACGGGCGAGCCCGTACAAGTAAGCCACCCGGCGGCCGCCCTCGCTCAGCAATTTAATAAAAAGGTTTCCCATAGAGATTAGTGTGGCACGATGTACTTGTAGTTTTACTCGTAATGAATCCACTCCTACCCCTCTTTGCAGCCACGTGCACTACAATTTATGGACTCCGATCGATGCCTAGATTCAACTTTGTTTGGTTTCTCGAATTAAACGTGCGCGTTGCTATTTACAAGAATTAACCATTTCTTCGTATATTGCTGGTTTAACAGATGCTGCTTGTGAGATTGTGCACGGGTTCACTATACATCGATAGGCTCCAAATTTTAATAGTCCTTTTATTGGAGCACTAATAAAAATATACACTACATTACAAATTTACTTATTTTTCACTTATTTTCCCGTGGCTATGGGTGCTGTAAAGCACCTGAAATGTTGGGAAAAAATAATTTAAAAATAAGTTAATTAAATGCGATAAAATCCGTATTATAAGTTAATTAATCGCGATAAAATCGAAATCATTAAGTTTGTTTGCTTCTTTTTTTCTGATAACCTGGTCTAAATCTACCTCTATCATATTTTATTGCATATGAACGGCTAACTCTTATATCATTTCTTATATTATATAAATCGACTTATTTGCCGTCAGAGACTAGCACTTACAAGCAACGCATAACGAGGGTCCTGATTAAGTTACGCGACATGCATCTGCCAATTTGTATCGTGGAACCCCTTGATTCTGGCTGGAATTTATCGTCAGCGAAATTTTATTATAGCTTCATAATTAAATAGTTCTTTCCTTTAACTACCGCTCAGTTTGTTTACTTTGTTAATAAATAATACTTCCACAAATTATTGTACCTACGAAAGTGTGTTAGTTATTTTATTGACTCTTGCGTTGATACCATTGAGGCTTTTTGTTGCTCATATAGATTTCTAATTTTTTTATAGGATAGGGTGACAAACGAGCACACAGTTCACTCGATGGTAAGTGGTTGCTGTGGCCCATAGACATCCACATCTATCCTCGATTACGAATCAAAATGCAGATGCGTTGTCACCCGTGAGGACTAAGATGGAATGCCTCGATTCCAGTAAAAAGGGTCTCCGGTTCTCTACACTCACCATACGAAATACAGCAGCATTAAGCTACCATTTCACGCTGGTATTCTGTGAGAGCGTGGTCCCTCCCCGGTCGAGCCGACCCATTCGTGCCACAACTATACTTCTAATATAACTGCAGCATGGCTCTACCACGTATAAAATTTGTTCAGAAACAGAAAGAAAAGGATATTTTGTTTCGCTATTGCGTTTCTTTACTCAAAACAGTAAATTTGTAAAGCAATATTATATTATTTCACATTATAATAACTGGACTGCATCGTCATCAATCAAAACAATGCCTTTTATTACAAATATTGTGAATGAAAAAAGAAAATATCAAATAGAATTGTGAATTTTATTTACATTCAAATTATATATAGTCGTGCGCAGTGTAAAACAAGCATATAGCCCATTCCATAACCATCCACAGTTAAAAATAAAATTGCAAATGCGTTGTCATCCTTAGGAGCTAGATCGTATTTACGGAACATTTCCAGTAAAAAGAATCTACGGTTATCTTTCTAACCATACGAGACACATCAGCATAAAGCTACTATTTTGCGCTGGTATTCTGAGAGAGCGTGGTCCTTCCCAGTGTTAGCCGAACCATTCGTCTTACAACCATAACATTGCTGAAGCATGGCTCTATAACGAATGTTAGATCAATGTGGAAATAATTTATAATAATATTCCCTGATGCTGCAGCCCTACTCTTAAAATGGTCCACGCGGATACAAACATAATCTATTGTATGAAAAATAAAAATAAATCTATAATAATGCTGCTACTTCAAAGGTATTTACAAAGAACTTCTTATCACTTTAGTGAACATAAATTCTTCCAAAAATCGCAAAAAAAACTAAAATATTTAGGCATGAGCTATTTTTCAAGCATGGCGATACTACATAGATCCTTATTTAAATCACCACGGCGACATAATAACAAAATAAGTTTGCAAGTAGTAAGCAGTAGTTGGTTAGTAAAATTTTATTAGAAATCCTTTAGAAAGATCCTTTGGGAAGATTCATTATTCTGGTCACGTAAATTTATGCGTTCGGATATTGTTATAGCTGTTGCCGACAGCGACATACTTAAAATACGAAGAAATAATTTCAACTCTACATTAAGTATTACTTTACAAGTACTAAAAACATCTCAAGACGATACTTTATTACAAGAAATCTTTTTAATGAGGTAGATAATTAGTGTAACCGTAACTCACAAATAATGTGTTCTTTATTTATTCAATTTCTTCAGCTAATAGAAACAATCATTTGTATATCATAGCGTTACTAAAAAAATGTAATCAAATCATATATTTTATCGACGTTGCGCTACTTCCAGATACCAAACTAAAAGCTTCCATCAACAATCCGGCGCTTCACTTATAAGCTTCATATTATAAACAATAACATCGGAATCTTTTTAACACGTCATTCAGTTTATATACTTTGTATTAGAGCAGTCGGCAAACGAGGCGAATAATTCGACTTGTTAAGAAAATACGCGCACGTGCAAGCAAATGCGTGGCTTAACGAGTTGGAATTTTGTATTTTATAGAGTGTGTTTATTAATAAACTAAATGTTTCCCGTGTTAACTTCGTCCGCGTGGATATTATTGCGATTTCGTAGGTTTTAGCTTTTTTGCACGGAACGCTGATAATTTTTCTAAAATAAAAAGCCTTAACTACTCCTTATAACATCAGCTATCTGTCGGGGAAAGTCCCGTCAAAGTCGGTTCAGCCGTTTCAGTGATTAGCCGGGACAAACAGAAAGACTGACAGACAAAAACCTTAATTATTTGTTATAAGTACCGTACATATATACTTTCATATGCATTTCGTAAAAAGCTGCTAATTTGACATTACAAACAGACAGTTAAATTTTGTTTATTTGTATAGATTATGTATGGTGGCTGCTTTACAGATTTACTTGATTACGAAGTTAATCATTATCATCATCATCATTACAGCCCTTCACAAGTCCACTGCTGAACATAGGCCTCCCCCAAGTAATGCCACAAAGCACAGTCCTGAGCCACCTGCATCCATCGACTTCCTGCATGTCTTACCAGGTCGTCACTCCATCTAGTGGGGGGTCGCCCTACACTACGCCTACCGGTACGAGGCTGCCACTCGAGAACCTTTCTTCCCCATCGGTTATCGGTTCTTCGAGCTATATGGCCGGCCCATTGTCACTTCAGCTTACTAATCCGTTGGGCTATGTCGGTCACTCTGGTTTTACTACGGATATCCTCATTTCTGAGTCTATCACGCAGAGAAACTCCGAGCATAGCCGTCTCCATAGCTCGCTAAGCGATCTTGAGCTTCCTCATACGACCAGCAGTGAAGGACCACGTCTCAGATCCGTAAGTCATCACTGGCAACACGCACTTTAGTTTTCAGAGATTGAGGTATACCTGATTACGAAGTTACAAATATTATTCATCATTTTCATGCGCCATGGGTTAAGATAAATGTCTGTAAAAAAACCAACAATATTTAACACTTACATTTTTTCAATATTATATGCAGTTTGGTATACGCTTGAGGTTAAGAAACAACGACAATGAAAACTTTTGAATATGTCATATTCAGAATAAGAAAAAAAATATGAATAACTATTAACAGTAATTATATTATTGTGAAGTACAAACGTCCGACTGTCTATACTGAGTGAGTACGTTGTAAGCTCACCGAAAAAGCTTTTCTGTATTCTGAGATTGTAAGTTGTTTAGCGCAGAAGTAAAGGGATAAGAGGACAGAATGTTGGAGTGATAAAAGATTATGGTATTTATCCAGTTGTACTCCAATTTAAATAAGGAGCCCAGTCAGCTAGTTAAGTTAGTAAGTAAATAACAAGTTATGATCGATTTATATTACTCTATCAGCAAGCATCGGGTGTTTATCATTGTTCAATATTCGCACTAGTTGTTTAAAGTTACGAAGATTTCTCATCGGTGCAATGAGTCAGTTGACTGATGTGGCAGAAGCGTCGCGTCGTTATAGCGCCGCCGCTGACGCTGCGCGTACGCTCTGATTTATTTACTCGAGTCCAAACGTACGCCACAACAAGCACAAGCGTAGGTTTGTTTGATTGTTCATGTAAACGACGAGCTATTAAAGTTTTATTATTGTACTTATTATGTTTTATTATATTTTTTAATTTAATAATAATTTTATTCCTTTTACACATATTCGTCAACAACTTTCAAAAACCCATTTAATACACTTAAAGTATTGTTTCCTTTGCTAATATTATGTCTTAGTTTGCTATTTATGGTGGATAAATTTAATCTTCTACTTTATATGAATTTTTTCTTTCGAAAGTGTTAAAAATTTGAGACAATAATGATAGTTATATCGGATCCAGGAAGATAAAGTAAATGTAGAACAATAAGGAAAACTTGAGCAGGTGCGATCATATCTTCCACATGAATTTATATGAAATGCCTTGTAATTAGTTTGGGGATAGAAAATTTTACAAATAAAAAGAAAAGTTAAGATTTACGTATTCTCTACATCGCAAGTCATAACATAAAATTTAAATAAAAAAAATAAATATCAAAACGTCGCTTGGATTCATACGTTAACCACTTCTAACCACCTTTTTTAATTCAATATTAATACTCATAACAATAACTTTAAGTATATGCACCACCAAAAAAATCGTATTAAGCTAATCTATTTATTATTATTTATTTATTTATATTTATTATATATTAGGCTAAGCGCTCGCCGTGAATTTAGCCGTAAAGTTCGATTTTCGTGAGCACCAATGATATTTTAACTGCAATTTTATGTACTGATTTACTACATAACCGACCGTGAAGGAAAACGTTAGGAAAATAGGAAATATCTGAGGTTAAAGTCCGCCAACTTGTACGGGAGCGGTACGACGGACTACTAGACTACTACAACATGGTAAACGAACCGACCATAGACAAAGTTTGATACAACCACGCTATGATCGGTACACTACTACAAGCTTAAGGCGCGTTTTTGCGTGAGCTACATATTTACTACATACGTTCATAAGTGGGAAGTTTACTTTACTTATAACTACCAAAAAATAAAATTCCTTGACGTGTTTGATAACTAACGAATTTGGCAGAAGACTCCGTCGTTAATGTTCGTGATTACCATAGACAACCAGTAAAGCAATAAATTTAAGTTTTTCACAGATTTCTGTGCTAGAGCTGTAGAGAGATTAGCTCTCTAGTTATCTACTATGCTACATAAAGAAATTATATGAACTATCTATTTAGGATAAAATCTAGTATTACTTATAACAGTATAATTATAGAGAATTTATCTGTTTACGATTTGAGTGTTTTTGGTCGAAAAGACCCAGTGGTTGAAAGTGTCAACCGTACCACATGTTTTCGGTTCGATTCCAAACTGGAATCAAAATTTCTTTTTACCACAAAGCCGTTGGGTTCAGATGAGATTTGTATGGACTGAGGTGTTTAAAGTCCTTATGTTATTGTTAACGTAGGCTACCTTCAACTTTAAAATATTTATTTTTGGTCCGATCCACGCAGAACGAGCTTACAGTATTTTGAAGCCTTCCAGTAGTATGCTTGGGCTCGGATAAAATTTTATTAGAATCCCAATCAGATGGTAGCCAGTTGAAATAATACTGTAATATCAACAACTTTGATCTAAATCCATCTAAATGTACCTTTATTACATATTCACGCAAGAGAAACATAGTTCAATTCGGCTATCACCTTAAAGGTCAGAAGCCACAAAATCTAGATCTATCTATCTATCTAGATCTAATAAAGATCTAGGGTAGTTGACAATATTATAGCTAGATCATCAACACTGGCGGCCCAAGGAAGGTGAGAGCGGTGCAACTGCACCGGGCGCCGTCATCGGTAGGGCGCTGAAATCAACCGAAACGCTACCATCGGGCACTGGTCCTTTCAATAGGCTCATGTGGTGCCTAAATATCGAGCTTTTTTGTGTAACCAGACTCTTTAAAATGGATTATAACTGTTTAGTGGTCAATCCTCAATTCCTCGACTATGTCATAACTACTAATATGTCGATCTCGGTCGATCATGATCGATTCAAAAATGGCATCAGCTTTATCCGTGTGAGGGCGACCAGAGCGAATTGCATTTTTGACATCAAACTCTTCGGACCAAAAACGCTTGGATCGACTTTGCGCTGCTCTAGCTGACACTGCATTAGGTCCATAAACGCACCGACCGAAAGAACTAAATACACAGACCCATAAAAAATTCTCTAAAAACTGTTTTTTATTAGTGATCGATGCATAAAGTCACATACTTTAACGCGGCTTAAATCGCATTTTTCCTTTTTGGTAATAAAACTTCAGAATGTATCGAATTTATTCGTTTGATTCAATCATTTCGGCGGACTGAAAGGATCTCGTGGCATTACCTAAATGTTTTGCAAGGGCCGCCACTGGGAATCAAAGGCGTTAGATTTTGTCATGCGAACTGAAAAGGAGTTTAATAACATTAAAACGATTAAAATATTGTAGTGTACTTATGTTCGCAGTACGTGGTAGAACCATGCTGCAGTTATATTAGTAGTATAGTTGTAGCACGAATGGGTCGGCTCGACCGAGGAGGGACCACGCTCTCACAGAATACCAGCGTCAAATGGTAGCTTAATGCTGCTGTGTTTCGTATGGTGAGTGTAGAGAACCGGAGACCCTTTTTACGGGAAACGAGGCATTCCACCTAAGTCCTCACGGGTGACAACACATCTGCATTTTGATTCGTAATCGAGGATAGATGTAGATGTCTATGGACCACAGTAACCACTCACGATTAGGTGGACTGTGTGTTCGTTTGTCACCCTATCCTATAAAAAAAAGTACCTACGCTCGAATATCCTTCGTAGGTTTGGAATCGGTGTGTGTAATACTTATATTTCACGGATTGAAAGCATCCAACGTAAGTTATACGAGTACGATATCTTTGCTATCTTACCCATAGAAATCACCGATCACAAGACTACCTCTACGTATGCAAGCAGAATCCTCTGTTAACTCTGTCAAAGCGTCGTAAAGGGATAAGAGGACAGAATGTTGGAGTGATAAAAGATTATGGTATTTATCCAGTTGTACTCCAATTTAAATAAGGAGCCCAGTCAGCTAGTTAAGTTAGTAAGTAAATAACAAGTTATGATCGATTTATATTACTCTACTTGTAACTTTTTCTTCGCGTTCGTTGCAATATTATAATATGTTATAGCTACACAGAATTCACAAACCAAACAATAACACTTACCCCTCTACCACGTTTTACTTGCGCCAAACCCTTAAACAAACAGCGCGGCGCCGACGTTGGAGATTATGAGAGCGCGTGATTAATAACGAACTAGCGCCTATGCACGATATCCGCAACTTATTGCTTGGATCAGCTAGCTTCTCACACATAAGTATATATACATTTATACCAGTAAACATAGCCATTATACGCATGTTTATATATTGGAATCTAGCTGCAAGAAAAAACGATCCATCTTATAACTCCGTATATTTGTTTGTTGAAACTGTTGACGATTCGTGATTTTTTTTAAATAAAACCTATCTTACTCTATAATAAAAATAAGCGAGCGTTCTTTGATTATATACCTGTCTATATAATCAAAGCAAGACTCTTCTCACTAACAGAAATACAATAACAAAATCTCGTCGTTTAAATTACATAGCCAAAATAGGAGCATCAAAAATGGAGTCTAATTTCAACTTACAACATGCATAAATAAGTAAATCAGACAATAAAAGCCAAAAAGAAAGAAAAGAAAAGCAGGACGCATACGCACTCAAATTTTTTTAAAATTAATTGCAACAGGCACATAACACTATCGACTTAATGCCCGCCTTGCGCATACATAGCTAGTAAAAATCGTGCTTCTTGCATAAATTGTTAAAATTATCACCAGACCGTCATATGAATGTAGGTATTTCTTCCATAATTAGTAGATGAAGCTGACAAGCAGAGTAATGCATTCGTTCTAAGGTTCACTTTAGGCGTTCTCGGTGATATTTATGATGAGAGTCAACATTGCCAAAACCGATTTTTGATAAAAATGCAATGTCAGCAATCTCACGACGCTTTGACAGAGTTAACAGAGGATTCTGCTTGCATACGTAGAGGTAGTCTTGTGATCGGTGATTTCTATGGGTAAGATAGCAAAGATATCGTACTCGTATAACTTACGTTGGATGCTTTCAATCCGTGAAATATAAGTATTACACACACCGATTCCAAACCTACGAAGGATATTCGAGCGTAGGTACTTTTTTTTATAGGATAGGGTGACAAACGAACACACAGTCCACCTAATCGTGAGTGGTTACTGTGGTCCATAGACATCTACATCTATCCTCGATTACGAATCAAAATGCAGATGTGTTGTCACCCGTGAGGACTTAGGTGGAATGCCTCGTTTCCCGTAAAAAGGGTCTCCGGTTCTCTACACTCACCATACGAAACACAGCAGCATTAAGCTACCATTTGACGCTGGTATTCTGTGAGAGCGTGGTCCCTCCTCGGTCGAGCCGACCCATTCGTGCTACAACTATACTACTAATATAACTGCAGCATGGTTCTACCACGTACTGCGAACATAAGTACACTACAATATTTTAATCGTTTTAATGTTATTAAACTCCTTTTCAGTTCGCATGACAAAATCTAACGCCTTTGATTCCCAGTGGCGGCCCTTGCAAAACATTTAGGTAATGCCACGAGATCCTTTCAGTACGCCGAAATGATTGAATCAAACGAATAAATTCGATACATTCTGAAGTTTTATTACCAAAAAGGAAAAATGCGATTTAAGCCGCGTTAAAGTATGTGACTTTATGCATCGATCACTAATAAAAAACAGTTTTTAGAGAATTTTTTATGGGTCTGTGTATTTAGTTCTTTCGGTCGGTGCGTTTATGGACCTAATGCAGTGTCAGCTAGAGCAGCGCAAAGTCGATCCAAGCGTTTTTGGTCCGAAGAGTTTGATGTCAAAAATGCAATTCGCTCTGGTCGCCCTCACACGGATAAAGCTGATGCCATTTTTGAATCGATCATGATCGACCGAGATCGACATATTAGTAGTTATGACATAGTCGAGGAATTGAGGATTGACCACTAAACAGTTATAATCCATTTTAAAGAGTCTGGTTACACAAAAAAGCTCGATATTTAGGCACCACATGAGCCTATTGAAAGGACCAGTGCCCGATGGTAGCGTTTCGGTTGATTTCAGCGCCCTACCGATGACGGCGCCCGGTGCAGTTGCACCGCTCTCACCTTCCTTGGGCCGCCAGTGTTGATGATCTAGCTATAATATTGTCAACTACCCTAGATCTTTATTAGATCTAGATAGATAGATAGATCTAGATTTTGTGGCTTCTGACCTTTAAGGTGATAGCCGAATTGAACTATGTTTCTCTTGCGTGAATATGTAATAAAGGTACATTTAGATGGATTTAGATCAAAGTTGTTGATATTACAGTATTATTTCAACTGGCTACCATCTGATTGGGATTCTAATAAAATTTTATCCGAGCCCAAGCATACTACTGGAAGGCTTCAAAATACTGTAAGCTCGTTCTGCGTGGATCGGACCAAAAATAAATATTTTAAAGTTGAAGGTAGCCTACGTTAACAATAACATAAGGACTTTAAACACCTCAGTCCATACAAATCTCATCTGAACCCAACGGCTTTGTGGTAAAAAGAAATTTTGATTCCAGTTTGGAATCGAACCGAAAACATGTGGTACGGTTGACACTTTCAACCACTGGGTCTTTTCGACCAAAAACACTCAAATCGTAAACAGATAAATTCTCTATAATTATACTGTTATAAGTAATACTAGATTTTATCCTAAATAGATAGTTCATATAATTTCTTTATGTAGCATAGTAGATAACTAGAGAGCTAATCTCTCTACAGCTCTAGCACAGAAATCTGTGAAAAACTTAAATTTATTGCTTTACTGGTTGTCTATGGTAATCACGAACATTAACGACGGAGTCTTCTGCCAAATTCGTTAGTTATCAAACACGTCAAGGAATTTTATTTTTTGGTAGTTATAAGTAAAGTAAACTTCCCACTTATGAACGTATGTAGTAAATATGTAGCTCACGCAAAAACGCGCCTTAAGCTTGTAGTAGTGTACCGATCATAGCGTGGTTGTATCAAACTTTGTCTATGGTCGGTTCGTTTACCATGTTGTAGTAGTCTAGTAGTCCGTCGTACCGCTCCCGTACAAGTTGGCGGACTTTAACCTCAGATATTTCCTATTTTCCTAACGTTTTCCTTCACGGTCGGTTATGTAGTAAATCAGTACATAAAATTGCAGTTAAAATATCATTGGTGCTCACGAAAATCGAACTTTACGGCTAAATTCACGGCGAGCGCTTAGCCTAATATATAATAAATATAAATAAATAAATAATAATAAATAGATTAGCTTAATACGATTTTTTTGGTGGTGCATATACTTAAAGTTATTGTTATGAGTATTAATATTGAATTAAAAAAGGTGGTTAGAAGTGGTTAACGTATGAATCCAAGCGACGTTTTGATATTTATTTTTTTTATTTAAATTTTATGTTATGACTTGCGATGTAGAGAATACGTAAATCTTAACTTTTCTTTTTATTTGTAAAATTTTCTATCCCCAAACTAATTACAAGGCATTTCATATAAATTCATGTGGAAGATATGATCGCACCTGCTCAAGTTTTCCTTATTGTTCTACATTTACTTTATCTTCCTGGATCCGATATAACTATCATTATTGTCTCAAATTTTTAACACTTTCGAAAGAAAAAATTCATATAAAGTAGAAGATTAAATTTATCCACCATAAATAGCAAACTAAGACATAATATTAGCAAAGGAAACAATACTTTAAGTGTATTAAATGGGTTTTTGAAAGTTGTTGACGAATATGTGTAAAAGGAATAAAATTATTATTAAATTAAAAAATATAATAAAACATAATAAGTACAATAATAAAACTTTAATAGCTCGTCGTTTACATGAACAATCAAACAAACCTACGCTTGTGCTTGTTGTGGCGTACGTTTGGACTCGAGTAAATAAATCAGAGCGTACGCGCAGCGTCAGCGGCGGCGCTATAACGACGCGACGCTTCTGCCACATCAGTCAACTGACTCATTGCACCGATGAGAAATCTTCGTAACTTTAAACAACTAGTGCGAATATTGAACAATGATAAACACCCGATGCTTCACCAATCTAATTTTTATTAATGATTCTGAGAACGGTGTATATGCTGGCTGCTAAATGCTTTGCAACTTAAACGCTCCCTCTTGCCATCACTTGACCTTTTATAAGCTTAATCAAATATTTATCATCATCATTCCTTCTTTCGGAAGCTAGATAATAGTAGTTTTGGCGTAATAGTACGATTGTACGTAACTTTGACCCATGTCGGGTGAGAATTTACTGTGATTCGCTTCTCAAGCGAATACATGTTATTGCAATTATGAATCGATCACCGACGTTTTTCTTCATCGATTTGGTCAATATTGATTAGATGAAAAAGTACTTCTTTTAGACGTTTTTCATTAAATAAACAGGACTAGCTAGGCTTCAATGTGTAAAGTTGGATGCAGATGTCCACGGACAGTTTTATCGTTATGTAGAGTGCCGTTTTATTTGTCACTAAAATAACTACATCTTATCATCCCATAGTGTTTTAAGAGGAAAAAAACTGAAACATTAGATGGGCAGGAGCATCCTCCAGATAACAACTTAAAGTACTTATTCAAAAACTGCGGCTGCCAAAACGTCTAACAACAACACATTCCCTCCTATGAAGCAATCAATGGGGGAGGCCTATATTCCGCAGTTGGTTTTGATAGGCTGTAATGGTGATGATGATAGTTATTCTTAAGTTAAGGCTACTTATTTACACAGTATATTAATATAAAATATTTGTATATTAACAATAAGGAAACAAAAAATTAAAAAGCTTTTTAACAAAAAAATTTAACTGCCGAAAAAACTGAAAAGCAAAAAATAATAAACTTTTTTCTTTTACCTTAATAACTAAGTTCTTAAACTAATGTAAATGTATCTAAGTACATATTTTTGTAATTATTTTGAGTTTTTAACTAACCTTATCCAATAAAAAAGTAAAAATAAAAAACGTACCCTATCCAATAAAAATAGAATTATCAAAATCGAACTACTCTGTAAAAAGTTATGCGTAAAGTCAATACATAAAAAAAATACGCAGCGACTTGAGTACCTCCTCCGTTTTTTCATCGGTTGAAAATTGTCATGCATTCTATACCCCGCAGTACAGTGTCAAGAGTGCTTCTTTGGTGATTGGCTATACTTAGCATTTGGGCGAGAAAAGTACCAGCCGTCTTGTCAGCTGCGATAATGACCAGTCGCGGATACATCTCCGTTAGAAACTTCACCGCACCTGGACTCTGCGGACCGATACGGATAGACCGTAGAGCCTCTACATATCTCCACTCATATTTTAGCCATTTATATAAGTGGAGAGATGTGGAGATGCAAAATATTTTAATAATAAACTTATTTACAAATTACAAATCATATCATAAGAATCAATATCAATATTATTATATTGATATTCATTACAACGCTAATGTGACACTACAAAAAACGACAAGAGTAATTATGAATACACAGTAGCAGCTCTTTGACAAACGTTTTAAATTATAAGACGTATAAATTTAGATTTTGAATTTGTTACGCTATGTAAATACGTCCAGGACTCAGGGTTCAATTTAGCAATCTGTGCGTGTAGCACGGCACAAGTTGAGCGCAGCTGTCCAGACAACCAGACAACAGTTGTGCGACTTGCGACTATTACGCATTAGAGCAGTGCCGAGACTTTTATTGTCGACTATTTTTTCTTATTCTAATGTCCGATTACTCACCCTTTAATCTAAGCTAGAGTTTATTCTGATTCAAGTAAGTGTCAGGCAGACATTAAATACAGCTGTTTCGGTCATGTCGAGCCGCCGACAATGAGAATTATGTTAAGTTTAATTTATTGTATTTATTTATTTAAAAACTTTATTGTTTTAACCATAAAGGTTACAAATGGAGAACTCAATGCCAGTTAGCATTTTTACCAGTGTGAGCCAGTCAACACATGGCGTGTGGCACCTTAAATAAATATACAATATTTATATTTTATGGATAAACAAACAAAATCCACCAACCATTATTTCCAGACAGAAAATTGCAGTACCTCTGGATTGCGTTGATTTGTCACCTCTCTGTTGTCGCAGTTAAAGGTACCTAAGAAGCTCTCCTACGAACGTGGACCACTTGTCGTGATGGAAAGAGGTCTTAGTATCCTTTGCTTTGACTACGAAAGGAGTACGACATCTCTCCCTTCAACGATCGAGATAAAGTCGCGGCCGAAGAGAAATGCGTCCCGCTTTTTTGTTGCACTCAATTGCTCACTAGCGTACCACTAGCTCAACCGTCGAACCTGGATCGGTGGTGAGATATTTTAGATTAGTTAGATTTTTTGATTTAGTTTTAGTTTAGATTAGCCTTTGAAATATTTAACGTTACTCACAACGCTGTGCATACAGTTTAGTGCGTGTAAAGCCGCTATCCCTGCCTGGTAATCCTGCTCCTAATCTTTAGACTGCGAAGTTTGAACTTCTCAGTCTAATGATTCCTATCTAGATGGATTTTGCGCCATTAGTCGGTTACCAGAACCTCGTTAGTGAGAAGGTTGCAGCGCATGAAAGTGAGGTTGGCATTTTGGAACGATGGTGGCATATAAGCATGTTTATACAATGTCACCTAGAGAAATAGCGGAATCACCGTCGTTTAACATCATTACGGCTCTTTACAAGCCCACGGTTCAGCATAGGTACAGAACACGGTCCTGAGCCTCCAGCATCTATCGACTTCCTGAATGCCTTATCAGGTCATCAGTCTATCTAGTAAAGGGGCAACATACACTTCACTTACCGGTACGAGATTTCCACTCAAGAACTTTTCATCCTCATTCCAATACTCCAAACATAGACCTCTCCACCGTACACTTCTTAATTTTAAGCTTACTCATAGGCCACATCTCATTCTTGTTATCCAGTTTTGAAGAATGCGTGATGAGAAGAATTGTCGATACCTTCCATCGATCGGTCCCCGGTCGAGTCGACCCATTCGTGCTGCATCTATGCTACTATTATAGCTGGCAGCGTGGCTCTACCACGAAAAGTGTTTATTCGTTATATTAAAATTTAACATCGGTGTTGCTCCTTATAAATTAGGATACGAAGAAAAGTGAATGAAGAAAGGTGATAATGGTAGACATAAATATTATTTCTGCTGCGTTTTGTAATACTATGGCACCTTTTAATTTTATAAGCCGTTTGATATCAATATATGTACTTGGATACAACGCCGGTGTATAAATCTTGGTGGTAATAAATAAAGTTTGTTTTGTAAAGTATGATGTAGTATGGCAACTCATGTTTTATGCGAATTCTTATTCAAGAGTTACGACTTAGCAATAGTTCAGAATAAGAAAAATGGATGTTTACAATGGATTTTATTTTAAAGATGTATTCTTTTTATCAGTGCATGCGGGAGTTTTTGTGACCAATAAATTAATCCATGTATGTATGTAATAAAGTATATTCGTACCTCGTCATCTAAGGTATAACGATTAAAAATACATTGTTTTGAAAAATCCTTACAGTCTATCATTAATCCACTACTGAACGCAAGCCTCGTTTGTATCAAAAAATTAACTGAGCTAAAGGGCGTCTATCGCCGATTAGTTTAATTCACGCAATGAAACCTCCTAGACAAAGAGGCTTTTTGATTTTTTATTCGATAAACGAGCCACTAACGAGCTAATGGATAGTAAAGTATCTGCTGCAGTCCAGCAGTTGCGACCAACTTTAAACGAAGAAGACCAAAGTTGCGTTTATCAATTCTGAAAACTTATATCAAAGGTTACGTAGCATGTAATTACACTGTTATTTTACCGTTGTACCGTGATACCAAGTCACGGGGCCTGCATGACAAACAATATTCTTGAATCTTGTATTAAAGTGTCTCATGACGTATGACGCAAGCATCGCCACGGGCGTGCAACGCCCTGCGGGAAAATTCTCTTTTCAGTCAAGCCTTGCAATAAAAATGACAATAGTACATTTTTATTACCCTTACTAACGATTAATTGACACTCACTTTCTCTTTAACTTCTATTACTTAAAAATATACCTACGGTTCATACGAACAAATTAATACAAACGCCGCTTGTCTACAGTCTTAATTCATCGCTACCTTTACCACTTTCTAAAGGAAGTCCGCTTCGTGCGTACGTTATTAAGCCAACAACTGGTGTGATTTTTAAAGGAAAACCATCCAGATGAGCGGCGTATCTTGTGACATGAACGAAAATAATTTGACGCAGACGTTCGGCGGACGACATACGGAGACACGTGGGCACGATATATTACAGGCGAGCCGCGCACTAAAAATATTGTGTTGGCAAATTAATGGGCATTCCCGACGGTAGGTTGTGGGATGAAAGGAAGTGCCTTTTATATGTGAAACGTTGGTTTTGTATGAAAACGCGCGGCAGCCGCTCGCACCTGTCCGCGCGTATTGGAATGGTAACGCCGCGGACGTTCATAGGGTTGCGACATTATTTACTCTGTGACACAGCGTGGACACAACACTCTTGTTGATACATAATAACAGTAAAACAAAGATCATACAAATAAACACGGAGTTTAAAGTCGTATCACTCAGGCTATTTGAATCAGACCTTTTTTATTTTTCTGTACTAAAAGAATACACTTATGGTAATCCATAGAGGTTTTTGGCTACACTTTTTGACTAGCAAACAATGGATTTAGGTATAAAAATTAAGCTCTTATTTGCTTACTGTTAGAGGTAAACACTGCTAAAAAACTACATGATTTATCTGTGTTAAAAACGTCACAGGATATCAAACATATAATATGTACAGCAAATGAACACACGGTGAGTTTTAGGTTTAATCGCTTCCGTTTTGGAAAATTAAACCCCAAGCCCCGTGGACGAATGGAAACCAAATTCGAAAATAATGAATTGAAAACTATAGTGGAAGTAGATTCACCTAAAATCACGTTAGAGCCAACCTTCTTTTCTTCCTACCTTTTTCTGCAGCAGCAGTAGGTACTAGTTCCGAGTTTGATTAAAATTATTATTAAGTCCGGAAACGCATTTACAATTCTCCTGGTGTTGCAGTTGTTAATAGGTGGTCATGGTCACTTACCATCCGGTGAGTAGCATGGTCGTTTGCTCCTTTTATTAAAAAAATATAGGGCGTCAGTATAATTACAGATAAGGTATTCCATCTTAGTTCTCAGTTGTGACATTGCATCTTTAGTCTTCTTTGTTTGATGTTATTTGCAGGATTCCATGGGCTGCAATCCTGGGGTAGCACTTACCGTCAGGTGTATTGTGGGTTCCTTTGTCACTTTGTACACAAACATTTTTATACGTAAGACACAAAACGGTTTTATGACATTAGGGACAAATTGGGTAAATAAATTATATTGGAATCGGTACAAAAATGACAGGGTTTTCGGTACACAATGATTAAATTAAAGATTAAGATTAAAGTTACCAGAGACGGCCAAGCGATATCTTCCGACTGTACGGTTGACTTGTACCTGTTACAGTTCCTTGAGATTTGGCATAATGTTTACTATAAAAGTATTCTCTTTGTCAGACATCAGCTTGCAACTACGATGGACAAGCTCGTCAAACAAAACAAACTTAATAATTCTAGCTCTAGTAATTTACCACGCTTTTCCAAACTCAAAATTACAAAAGATTTCGCTAGAAACCACCCGTTATCCACTGTACTCGCCCGACCTAATTCCCATATGTTTTTATTAGGTTTATTTTTAAGTTTTTATCAAATGGTTTTGTTTTTTGCATAATAATTACGTTCAAAAATATTTATCTAGGTTCAAAAATGTTATAAAGTACTTCAAGATCGCCTTAATAAAATACATGTATAATATATAATTTTCAAATAGAAACTTGTATAGACTTTTTACTTTGCTTGTATACGTGGTAGAGTCACGCTGCAGCTATATTATGGTACAACCATAATATGACACGAATGGGTCGGCTCGACTGGGGAAGAACCACGCTCTCACAGAATACCAGTAGCGTAAAATAGCAACTTAAGACTGTTGTGTGTCGTATGGTCAGTGTAGAGACTTGGAGACTCTTTTTTACTTAAAACGAGGCATCCCATCTTAGTTCTCAGGGGTGACAACGCATCTGCGTTTTGATTCTTAAGCGAGGATAAATGTAGATGCCCTATGGGCCACAGCATCCACTTACCATCAGGTGGACTGTATGGTCGTTTGTCACTCTTATTCTATAAAAAAAACCATAAATCGTCAATTTCACGCGAAAAGCAAAGACAATTTTTTTTCGAACCTCGTATTCTAAAACTCTCACAGAAGTAAGAAGGCATAATATATATTATGCTGTTACTTTAGTTTTTACTATTATAAAGATACATATTACATAGGTACTACTAAATTTATTTAGGTAGAGATATAGGTCTTTGATAGAGATAGAGACCTTATGTTTGCATTAATTATATCTTTATATTACTTATATTAGATTATTTTCATATCCCCTAATTTGATTTCTTATTTTTACGCCAATATTACGGGGCGACTCCACCGTGACCATGGGTGCTGTAAAGTGCCCGCAAAGTCCGAAATATAAAAGTTAAATTAAACGCGATAAAATCTGTAAAATTAGTTTTATTCCATCTGATAGCGTTATTTATACCATCCTTATCATTGTGTAGACAACATATTTTTAACAACATTGAACTATCCTTGCGTACTTGTATGTACACACTCTTTTATCAACTTTTTTCTAATCTAGACAGCCCTGTCCGCAGCGGATGCGACAAAGAAGACATGTGTCAGAGTGTGCGTCAGTTTCGTAATAATTGAGCAGATTAATAGCCCTGTAGGGTGTTCATATTTCGCCGTCCGGCCGCCTGTCGCGACTCTCTTCCGTGCCTCGCCTCATCGCCCACGTTCTTTTAACGTCCAAACCCTTTAGTAGCCCTAGTAACATGACAGGAAAGAGCAAAGCTTCAGAATAAAAATCTACAATATATGAATTCTATGATTTGAACTTGCATCTGTTGTACTCATTCAAATACAAAAATATTACATTATTTTCCTTCGTTTAATAACGATAGACGATTTAGAAACATTTTAAAGTTTCTTGGCGTTAAATTTTCACACATTCGGTGTACAATAACTGCAAATGAATTTAACTTTTTTATGTGAGTACGCATTAATTTTTATTTATTATTGTTATAAAGTTAAACATTTAGTCAATCAGACATTTACGTCTTATAAACGTTTTTTATTATATAACTGAGAAAGTAATTGCCTCGTAAAAGCAACTCGATAAAATTACTTTGGTGATTTTTCAGTACTTAATACTGAAAAGTTTTTTATCACGCGAAACGTCATTCCCTCATTCTCTCTTCTCTTTAGTCAGTAAAGTGCGTAATCATAATCATCATCATCATTACAGCTCTTCAGTCCCTGCTGAACATAGGACTCCCCCAAGGAGTGGCACAAAGCACAATCCTGAGCCTCCTGCTTGTCTTATCAGGTCGTCACTACATCTAGTGGGGGGGCCACCCTACACTTCGCCTACGGGCACAGAATGAATAATATGTAGTAAGTACTACGTACTACCGGTAAGGCGCGTAAATATTGTTTATCATTAAAATTGCGACTTACTATTTGCATTCCTGAAAGTTGCTTTGTATATTAGTATTTGTTTTCGAAATAAATTTATAACTGCCTTCAGTTTTTAATAGTTAGGTACATAGTAACATTTTACACGTTAGCGAAACGGGCATCAAAGCTTTGCAACTAAACTTAATACAAAGGGAAGGTTACTTACTCTAAATGTCATCGACGGATTATATTATGCCAACTTGCCAACTTTATGGCTCCGTGGCGTAGTGGCTTTTTTTATAAAAAGGATATTAGCAATGCTATAAACGTTACTAATATTCCCCTTTAACCACTCGTGGTAAGCTTAAATTGCTTGTGTTACGAGTGGTTCACGCCAGTAGTCGAATGGCGGATTCGAACCCACGACCTTTTTAAGTTCGCGGTCCGCACCCTGCCATTAGGCTACTGTCGCGCTTAGCAATGAGTTGCAGCGCTAAGAGCCGCGGGTTCGAATCCCGCACGGAACAAGTGTTTGTATGGCCTGCAAATAATTGTTCCGGGTCTGGATGTTTGTCCTTGTGCAATTTATGTATGTAAATTGTCCCCACGATACAGGCAAAACCTTATGTGGAGACATCATTTTAAAAAAAAGAGAGGTTAATTTCTTATATTAACGCGACTACACATTTACTACTACACATACTACACATTTAAACAAAACTATCAAGCTGTGCAAAACTATGACACCGAGACCGAGACGTCAAACACCTCAGTCACCCACGTGACCATGGGTGCTGTAAAGTGCTCGAAACGTCGGGAATATAAAAAAGTTAACATACGCGATAAAATCCGTAAAAACTAGTTTTATTTAGAAGAGAGATTGTATGAACTGTAATAAGACAAATAGCGTTGTCTGTTGGCATTTATTATAATATAACCTTTTTTATACAGTCACTAATTTTTCTCGGTGGTAGAATCCTTTTCTGTCTACGTAAGTAAGTACTACCATCTGACCTATTACTTGCGCCAAGTAGCGGTGTCTACATTGCAGTATTTCGGCCTGTAAAATGTGGATAGTGGATACTTACAGGCTATAACATATTCCACCTTAGTTCTTACAGGTGATACCGCCTCTTCTTTGTTTGAGGTTGGTAATAGGAGTCGAGGGACTGCACTAGCCACTTTTCATCAAGTCGACTTTAGAGTACGTCTATCACTTCAGCTTTGTAAAAAAATAAATAAAAAAAGACGCCATCTTTTCAAAGAGATTTTCAACCTTTCTTTACACTTTACAGTAAATGTAATGAAAAATCATGGCTACTCTAGCAAACTGCCCTGGCTTCGCCTAAGTTAGATATTTAAAGAGGCGTTATTTAGATTTAGGATATTCATCAAAGACCATTTTCTTTTAATTTTTTTTTAATTTTCCTGTAAAATATAGCCTAAATCACTCCTGGCATTGCTGTTTATCTGGTCGTGAAGTTTCATTATAATCCGGTCAGCCATTACAAAGATTAGCTTAAATAGATGGCATAACAATTGGTAAAATTAAAAAAAAATTACAACCGACTTCAATACCACCGAATCAATATATTCCAAGTCAATTAAATACGCATTATTAAGGATAACTCAAAAACTACTGGTCAGATCTTCATTAAATTTAAAGGGATCACAAGAGAAGCACCAGCTTTCAGATAATAAAAAGAATCATCAAAATTGATTCACCCAGAGAAAAATTATGAAGTAACACACATTAAAAAAAACATACAGTGGAATTGAATACCTACTCCTTTTTTATGACGGTAACATTAAAAATGTTAATTCATGCCTTAACGGCATGCGAATAACCTCCGGCTCAAACAGGCACTTCATTATTCTTTATAATGTCTAGATTTAAACAATAGTCTCTCAAATTGTTTCACGCAGTAACAGTCAAGAGTAAGTAGCACAAAGTCCTGTCGAAGGGCGGGCGGCGTCGGCGCCGGGACGGTATAAATACGCGGCACGTGCGCCGGCGCAGCTGCCCGCCACGTGGCTGCCTCTTTACGCACTCGCGTAAAAATAGATCATTGTCTCGCAACGGACACGCCCACCGCGCAGATAAAACACCACATCAAACAATATAACTACAATAAAATCGCACGTTTATTTGGCCGGCGGTAGTATCAAAACACCTGTTCACCATTAAATTGTTGAAAACGTTTAAAACAGAAAAATGTTTCATGCGGCATTCCAAAAAAACATGACGGCCATACCGCGTCTGTTTATAAATCTATTGAACAGCACCCATGTACACCGACAATACGGTGGAACTAGAGCACGCTCTGTAATTTTTAGGTGTACTATGCCTAAAGTGATGTCCCCTCGCTAAGAAAAGAAATGAAAAGACAATCGAGCTAACTTCCGCACGGAAATGCTTCCGTTATAACTAAGTTTCTTATACAATACCTATTATTACAACTTCCTTGTTGACTTGAGTACTTTTTGAAATAAAGTTCCACATGATAAGAAATCGATATCGGTAAGTAGAGTCATATATAAAGGCAATAATTTTTAAGCAAACAAGAAAGTAAATAAGTTTGTAAGTTATTATATTATGCCAAGATATACATCATCTTTTCTCCCTCAGTGAATGCGTAAAAGTCGAATCGACCGTGACCTAAAATAAAGTGCCCATTGATTGATATATTCTAAACCTGTTACTGTCTAATGTTTGAGGGTTTTCCAATGATTCTTAAATCGGGAAAATTTCATGATTGTAATTCTGCCATTAAAGTGGTTGATCTAAATAATACTTGCCGTAGGTACACAATACGTTGCTGAATTTATAGATCTCAGAGAGAATCAATACTTAGTTTTAGTTTCCAGTTTTTTTTTAAATAGTTTCTTTATCAAGGTACATACTCGTTCATTTGTACAGACAATCAGACTGCGATTATTTATATCATAATAAGTTGATATTCATGAAAAAGGTATCACAAAAACAAATATAAAAAACGACGGGTTGCACACCGCGAGTTCCGGCAGAAGTGAAAACTTGAATATTAACGTTGTGCATTTTTGATAGTTTGGAATTATTAGGGAATAATTTTGCACGAGTTGCTTTAATTATCACACACGAACATTCGCACAAACGCCCTGCGCCACTTAAACGAAACAGCAGGCATACATTTTCGCCGCGCCGTAGAAAGAGAGGAGGATACTTCCTCTCCTACGCCGCGCCGGCTGTCTACTCTCCATCCGTCTTACGAATTTTGGATCAGGGTCACGTGTCCTGACGCGATTATAAAATTTTTTACCCATAAAAAAAAGTGTTCAACGCCGCTAAAGAAGTTTTCATTTCAAAAAATCGCAGCGTTTGTATTTCATCAATTTATTTCTTTGATTGATTTATGTAGATGACACAAAAATTGTGCCAACGATTGTGAGATGATTTAGGTGCAATCTGTTAACAGATCTTTAAACGAGCTTCAGACATTACGGCACTATCGCATTCCGCACTTTATTGTTTACAGTTGCCTTACCGTTTCAGTCAGCACTCGACAACTGGACGCTCGGCGCGTGGCGATGAACGCCAAACCATAAGCCAAAATATACACACCAGCCCGCTGAGCTGTTGTCTTCTTGTTTTTAATGTAGTCGCCGCTATTCTTAAACGAGAAACATTAGAAAACAAAAATCTGGTCTTCACAAACAATTGTTTAATGTAAAAAGCTATGGAAATTCTACGAATGACATATATACATATCTATATAATTGTATTTAAACTCAATAATACGTATCGTGATACGCTATACTTCAACATTTATAAGTACACAAAAATTTAAATAACAAACATAGCTATACGACGAGAATTTGTTAAACAAAAGTATGATGAAGTGCCTCCCTGGCTAGAATCTTATAATTTAAAATAAGTTCATCAAAATGTACTCGTAAAATAAATGCATAGATAATATACTACATTATGATTACATTCAATGAACCAGAATTCATAGTAAGTGCAGGTCGATCTTAGCCTTATTTTTCTATTGTTTAATCAGGTCTTCAATATTCGTAACTAAAGACATATTAACAGGAATGTGTCTTTAGTTATGAATATGAAACAGTTCAATCAAATAATAATATATCAAAATTAAAAATGATTAAAGATCAGATAGATGGTGAGCGCTTTACTCATCGAGTGGTATTCCAAACAGATCAAAGTTTCGTGTTTTAACTTTATTTATCATTTTTGCAAAATTATTTTTCTTGCTCTTTTTCTTTTAATTCGACGAATCAAGCTGGCTCAGGACTGTGTTTTTTGAAATAGCTTGGGGAAGCCTATGATCGGCATTGTACTTGTGAAGGGCTGTATCCAAAAGTATCACTGATAAAAGTCTGAATAAATTAATTAACAAGTATGGATAATAAAGTATAGATTGCAGAAAACTTATGCATAAGAAAAGTTTATTTAATAACTTTTTTGAAATATTGTATGGAGTAACAATTAAAAATTGATGAGCCCCTTTGTCAATCAATGATCTTTTATTAAAAAGTTTTTCCGGAAATAGAAACTGAAAACAAAAACTAAAAACTTAAGAAATAGAGTTTATATAGATGTTTGCCCAAGTGCAGTTTATGTACGTAAAATGCTTCAGCGATTGGAGAAAATCCTAGTGTAGGGGTAAAGTATTTTTAAACAGGTAATATAACAAGTTTTCAACTTTACTCATAAATAATTATTTTCCAAAGTAAACAAAAATGTTTTAATCATAATAAGATAAAAGGGTGAAAAGTCTCTACTGTCTGTTGGTACCTAATGCAACCTAAAAATATCTCCATAAATAAATAGTTACTTCATCCTCTTCATCATTTTCCATTTTGGCCTATGTACGTTCTTACTCTAAGTTTTGGCCATACATAAGTCATACTAAGATAGGTCAGGGTAATATGGTGAGCTTAAGCTTTGCTGCCCTATAAAACCAAAACTAAAAATCGGGAAAAAAACACAAAGTCATATACTATAACTAATATACCACTCTCAAAATGAGAGGAAATATATGCCCAGCAGTGAAACGTATATTGTGGGCTGTTACTTTAGTTTACTTTTTTCATCAATATGGCCTGTATGTATGTGTGGTATTAATATAATGGAATTTTATAGTTATTTAGTTCATGCCCATTTCCAATCGTACAAATAAACCGAAATTATGAAGACGTATTATGAAATGAAAATAATATACAAAAATTTCATGCTTGTTGTTATTTAAACTCTAATATTATTACTTTTATGTTTTTATTTGTATGATGTTAGATAACACCACAATAAATAATCTTGGATGGATTATTGCATCTCCATGCTCTTCCGTTATTTGATAAAGGGAAAATATATCAACATTTTCTCAAAGTGAAAACCCCTTCTTAATACAGTACACCCTGTAATGATGACGGACGCTACGCTCCATCAACCGATTTGCGACATCCAACTAACCATTTAGCGTTGTGTGATAAAATAATAATATTTTTCTGGCATTTGTTGCATTACGAAATATTTTAATGGGTTGTGAAAAAATAAATGAGTCATGATTATCAGGATAAAAGTTCTACTTTCGCTTTCAATTGGTGTAAACAACCTAATAGTTTAGTAAGGGTGCTGTTGGCATGGAACACTAGTTGAGCAAGCTTTAACTTGACCGATTTCTCAAATCTGTATTTTAGCTGACACGGTTATATCCCTTGCTGTTTAATAGCATCTCACGTGTGAGCGCAATTTTAGCACGCCTCAGTTCACCGGAAACCTCTCCCCTTCGGATCGATATGCGTCCGCCATTTTGAATTTCCCGACCAATGCGCGTAGTCATGGAAAATCGTTGCCATGGAAACGCCTTACAACCGCCGCCACTGCCCGAAGGGGAAAGTGCTATAGGGAAGGCTTTATTGCCGCTTTGTTCATATTTCCCTATTTATAAGTATCTAAGTTCATGTACCCATATAGAGAGCTGGTTTAATATACATACTAGCTTGTAATATATAAGCCGTTATCTAACGTAATTATAAAGCAATAAGTACTCGAATGTATGTACTTAATTGTTTCAGTTGACATTGTTGAAATGTATTTAAAGTTCCATTGCCATTGTCTATCATAATCCTACACACATATCTATCACAATCCTACACAAATCTGGTGTTAAACGTAGTCCTGTCATAAATAATGTCACAAAACACGGTAAACTGCCTGTAACCAGGTCTTCACTCAATCTATCGGAGCAGCCACACTACACTTCGCTTACCGGTGCTAAGTTGCGACTCGAGAAACTTTATTTTTTTATATAAATCGTGCGGACGTTTACATAAATCAAAAATCTAATGCTGAACAGAGGCATACACTCATAAAACATCCTACATATTCGCTATAATTGCATCGCGCGACAGGCGACACAATTCCACACAGAATTTGTACGAGGAAGAAAACTTCTAGTAAAACGCACAGTGGATGACCGCCAAATATCCAAATGGTGAGGATGGTATCGTGAATTTTGACGCGACGAAGTTTAGTGGCTGGAACTAATCCGAACAATTCCTCAGAGCACTTCCCGTGGTAGATGCGATAGACACCATCCCTACGCAGCGCCAGTGAATCGAGCCGATCATAAAGCACTCGATCGTTGACGATTCGAACCGCGCTGCACTGGATGCGGTCAAGTGGAAGGAGCTGGCACTGGGGAGCCCCGAGCCAGAGATGGGAACAGTATTCCATGTGAGGCCGAACTTGTAAAGTTGCAAGCGATGTGGCGGCATGAAATACTGTCTCGCCCTGCTGAGCGCGCCAAGCTTTTAAGAGGCCAATTTGGCCTACCCTTCAAGTGACCACGAAATTGCACACTATTCGATATGTCGACGCTGAGTAATCCGATGCCAGTTGAGGTATTTGAGGCAGTGCCTTGAAACAGAGGAGATACGACAAAGTGGTTCTTTTTAGCCGTAAACGCGTAACTTTTGTGTCTTCTGGGAAATGAACTGGACTAGATTTAGTCGCCCCCAATCCGAGACTTTGTTCAGCAAAGACTCGAATTTAGACACAAGTTTATCCCGGTACTCGGCGACGTTTTCCCGAGAAATATGAGCACGGCCGGTGTACAAGGCATCACCAGTGCTGTCGCTTTTGCTATGCAAAAGCAATGAATGTTTTTAGTTTGTAACATAGCATTGATATGCTAAAGAAACAGCGTTGGTGATAGCGTGCAGCCTTGTGGAACACCAGCGTTAATAGGCTTGTAATCAGAGAATGCACCGTCTTCTACGACCTTGATGCTCCGATCAGCAAGGAAACTGGTGATCAAATTGCACAATTTCTCTGGAAGCTCATAGGAAGGGAGCTTCGAAAGCAGCGCTTTGTTCTAGATCCGATCGAAGGCCTTCACTATGTCCAAACTAACGGCCAATGCCTTGCCGTTTAGCCATTGTATTGGACTATACTGCCCCCACCCATCTATGATTCAGGTAGACCAGAATATCACCAGTTGATCGACCATGACGAATACCGTATTGGCGGTCACTAATCAGCTGGTGATCTTCAAGGTACCTCATGAGCTGGCACTTCATAATGGACTCCTTTAATATTAGGAGGTGATGGCGATAGGCCTATAGTTGGACGGGTCTCAGCGGTCGCCTTTTTTGGGGATCGGGTGGACCAAAGCTGTCTTCCATGAATTCGGGACTACACCTTGGGAGTAGGATTACCGGGAAAGACACATTAAAACCGATGCCAACTCCGGAGCATACGTCTTCAGCACAATGGGTGGGACTCCATCAGGCCCACACAACTTGCTCACGTCCAGGCAGAGGAATGCTTTGCTTTGCTTAGGTATAATATGGAGTAGTGAATCCTCCTACGCCACCACTAATCGGCGAATATAAGTAATTAAATATATTAATTGTTTATTATTATAACTATTATTGTAATAAATATTTCTTTTTACTCGATGGTACGCTTTGGAATAGGTCAATGAAAGAAAATCACACTTGAATTTCCTTTCAAAAGGCTAATGAAATTTTTATGATGATTTTCAATGAGAAACAAATAACATTTCATTTCCATGAACACTTTTCTCTTTCCAGTTAATATTTGCGCATTTGCGTTGCAATTCTTACCTTATTTCTATGGTCTATGGGTACGTATATAATCAAAACTGCTTTATGCGCCAAATTTATAGAAATTACAACTATAATACCTTCAAAAACTTGCAAACAATAATATATTTTTGTTCGACCACAGGAGATTGTATTGTGTGGTACCAACAGTACACTAAGCACAATACTGCGCGACGGACATGCTAATTCCCTTCAAACAGTAAATCATCAGTATAAACATCTTCCTCTTCATTCATAGTTTCGTTTAAATCGCTTCATTTCGAACACTTTTATGTGTACTCTTTATTGTTTATGGTCTTGTTTACAGGCTCTCCAACAAAGAATAGAGGCACCTGCGACCTAACTGTATGTAAGCTAAATTGTCTGAAATATTATCAGGCGAGAATATAAGCCATATAGTAAACTAATAAGGATGAAAATGGCGTTTTCTAATCTGGCGGGCGGTATTCTAGTCTCAGTTGACTGTTCGGCGAAATCTTCAACAGAGAGCGGACTTTCGATTTAACAGTTTCCTGCGTTTGTTGCCGAACAATGGGCTATAAGGCAGCTAGAGTGGGCTCGCGCTGACAGCCGATGTGCTATTCAAGCCGAACCGTAACATTATAAGTAAACTATTCACAACATTGTGCTTATTCAATTGCTAAGCACAAAACGTGGTCTGTAATTTTGAAACACAATGCGTATAGCGCATGCAAGTTGTTTGTTTTTAGCTTTGTCTACTTATATTTATGATTAAACTGCTACTTCAATAGATAATTTCAAGAGCAGACTTTAATATAAACAAAAATAGGTAACGCAGTCACTAAGTATTCGGCTGTGATGCTAGACGGACACGGGTTGAAATCACGCAGAAAAAAAAATTGTGGCCTACAAATAAGGTATCAGGGCCGGAAGTTTGTGCTTTTGGAACTCTTGTAAAATACTCACAAACCTCCGCGATACGGAAGAAAAACTTAGCGTGATGGAAACGTTTAAAAAAAGGGAAATAATATTAGCATCAAGCAACATTAACCCGCATAATAAAAGAAATTTATCATTGACCCTTAAATAGGTGCTAAAACGGTAGTGGACAGCAATGGTGCCAGCCCTGCCGTCCGATCCCATGACTTTAATCGTAGGGCTACCTCACCAATCAAACTTACCCCCAATTGCAATTTCTCACCCTTTTACTTACAATTCTTAGAGAACTATATAACACTCGCTCACACACACACACACACACACACACACACACACACACACACACACGCCGTAACACACACACACACACACACACACACTTTACTTTGCTTTTACTTCACTTGCTTACTTTACTTTCTATTTCTACATACTTTGTTATGTCTGTAATTCTTCATAAATTTTAAGTCATTTTTGCTTTGCTACACAAAATGTTGTTGTGAAATCTTTTGTTTGACCTCCACGAGACAGGCCATGCCTAGTGTGGTTGTCACAGAACTTTTTGTACTTTGCCTAAGTATTTTCTGGCAAATAAATTAATTTATTACTATTATTAAATAAAAAAACGAAAAAAAAGGAATTGACCCTCACTTTCACATAAAAACCTCGGGTATGTAATGCATCACTACATCATTATAATCCTTCACAAGTCCACGGCTGAACATGGGCCTCCCCCAAAAAATGTCATAAAGCACGGTGTTGAGCCACCTGCATCCATCGACTTCCTGCATGTCTTACCAGGTCGTCACTTTATCTAGTGGGCGGCTCTAAGATAGTTCACATCATTGTGATACTAAAACTCAGGACTGCCCAACGACCACCTAAACAATGTCAATTAAGGCTTGTAACAGTGTTACAAAAGCCTCACGTAGTAAAAATAACACCATATCTTCTTTTAAATTAAATTAGGATTAAATCGAATAATTTACAATAAAAAAATACTATTAACTACATTGCTTGAAATACAAGCGAAAGGTGATAACATGAGTCGTGTTAAAATAAATGTTTTCAAAAATAGAACAATAAGAAAAATAACATTATACACGTGCTTTGTTACAAGAAACTGCAGAAGTTCGCAGAATGTAAATAATAATGTGACAAAGATGTAAAAGTGACCACACACACTAGTGCGCGGGCAGGGAGAGTTCTGAGTCAATGCTCCCTGCATTGACTCAGATTGCAGGTGTAGGCTGCGCGCATCACGGTGACGTCAGCGAGCGTTGCCTTCGGGCATTGTGACATTACTATGAGACTATCGTCCACTATACTTGACTACGACTGTTTTTGTTGACTGTTATTTTAGCCAACTATAACACAAAGATGATTTAAGCAGTGTACAATGTGACATACTAAATTTTGAATCATGGTAAATATCGATTTATTGTATCAGTATATAATGAATCTATGTATTCGTCACTAAAATTAGGTTTATATCAAACATAAGACGCCTTAATTATATTATACAGCTCTGCTACAACAAACAAGGAGAAAAAATTTCAATCTTATACCTCGCTACATAAATGTGCATTACTTAACTAGCGCATCGTCCATTGAAAGTTGGCATTGTTGGTCCACTCCAGCGCATACCATAATACCATATATGTGGGTAGTTATGTATAGAAACATGGCGCCGGCCGGCGCATGATACAAATTCTAAGCAGCCGACGTGTCGCGTATACAGATTTGAATTAATACTTTGGGTACTATGTATCAATTGATTGTTAATCTTATAACTTATTCTATTGTAGATATGTATTATTTCCATATTGATATAGACAAACATTAAAGTTTAAAAAAATTCAAAATCTCACTTAATAATTTACTAGCAAACTGTTGGACCTTTGAGCACCTCTGGACCTTTGAGCTTTGAGAGACTGTAACGAATTCGTAAATGAAGATTGATTAAGTAAGAAGTCATTACTAATTAAAATCATGCCGTGTGGTAGAAGAATCGATCAGCCATGATAAGCAATGGAGATTTACGGACTTGGTAAGAATGAAACTAAAATTCATACATAAGCTACTACTCTACACTTTTTTATACATATTCAGTCTATATATATATTAATAACACCTACGTATTATATTTAATTATTTCCACATACATAATAACTTTAAAGTAGAGCTTAAATTGGAGACATGTCAATTACAGGTGCATACTTCATTTACCGAAAAACAATAATATTACTAATATATTACTAACAAAAAGAAAATAAGCTGTGTATAAGAATATAATATAAAAATTTCATGATGGGAATAATTAACTAGAGATCATAATTTGGTATTATTTGCGTCTAATTGTGAGTCATTAAAATATCAATTTCACTATAATGTGGCTGAGGACAATAATTATTTTCACTACATTCCTATCAAGGGTGACTTAGAGCCTTAGAGTATACATTAGGAAAGATTGCTTGTATACTCTAAGGTTAGAGCCTATATTTGTTTTATAAAGCGGAATATGAAACAATTTTCGAACTCTAAAACTCAAACGCAACCTAGATACCTAGTAGAAATTTTTATACGGAAACGTTATTGTAATTAGCTTGCGTTGGTTCTGGAGAGATTTCATACAAAAATGCTTCAGACGCAGCTCATACAGGACTCGATACGAAATGCCTACAGTAGTGGAGGCCTAGTTCTTCTGAAATACCCACTGTACTATTTCCACATTCTGAGAATGTACTGCGTATATAGGATTGCACGAGACAGCAACGTATTTAAGTGAGATCTGATCAAAATTTGTACGTGGTAGAGCTATACTGCAGTTATATTAGTAGTATAATTGTAGCACGAATGGGTCGGCTCGTCCGGGGAAGGACCACGCTCTTACAGAATACCAGCGTGAAATAGTAGCTTAGTGCTTCTGTGTTTTGTATGGTGAGTTTAGAGAACCGGAGACCCTTTTTAGTGGAAACGTGGCATCCCATCTCAGTCCTCAGGGGTGACAACACATCTGCATTTTGATTCGTAATCGAAGATAGATGTAGATGTCTATGGGCCACAGCAACCACTTACCATCAGGTGGACTGTGTGCTCGTTTGTCCACGCTATCCTATAAAAAAGCATTATAAAATACAATGTTGGTTTTCAAACTATTGTGTTTCTTTTGATGAGCCCAAGAATTTTCGCATAACTCTGTACTTCCACCGTTGAAGCCCGTAAAGTATAGTATTATTCTGTTTAACAGTAGGTATATATACATACATATAATAATATACACCAGTAACAACAATATTCACTAGTAAATCTTCACGAACATTTGAGATATTAGTAACCAGCTTACAACTTTCGTCCAAAATCAGCTAAAAGCCAATGTGAACTCCGAATTTTACACATTTCTGTTTCCATATGAAGCGGCCATTACCGTAAATCCACTCGCAGACTGTCGCGGTTTTTTTCTAACTCCGAAAGGAAAGCTGGCATCGCCTTATTATAAACATACTTAAGAGCTCGTTACTAAAAGAAATCTCTGCCTTCTCTGAGACATGTTGCATGCCATATTTGGCCTAAAAATGTGCATATTGTGAGGGAGAGATTTATAAGGAGTCGTTATCAGCAGAGCAGGTGAACTGCACTGTAACTTTTTATTGCCTATTTTAATGGTCAAGAAGCTCATGATTTATTGTCCTCCATATTATTTTTAAACAATAATGAGACAAAATTAAATTAAAACTTTAAAAATAAAACTGTTTTTAGGGATCCGTACCCCAAAAGAAAAAAACGGAAGCCTTATACTAGAATAACTTCGTTGTCCGTCGGTCCATTTGTCTGTGATATTACTTTTCGCTGGAACGATTAGAGATATCAAGTTCACTAACAGTACTAAGACCCTTAGAGGTAAAAAAAATTATACTTCTAAGTACTTTAATAATCAAAATCAAAAGACACGGCCATTTAAGTCACATATTTTGATTTTTGCAAATCACTCATCATAACCTATTCGTACCATTAACCTAGAATCATGAAACTCGGCAAACAAAAAAACATTGTCATAACAACATAAGTAAAGGAAGTTATCCGAATTCGTTCGTTAATTTGTAGGAGTTATATGACATAAAATATGTTTTGTGATTATAAGCTTACATTTTTGCAGATGAAGTAGATAGATGTATGAAATAACGTTTTTCTCCACTAAAAAGCTTAGTTTTAGAACAATGTTCGGTGCTTTCTTTACCTGTAATTCACAAGATGAATGAACTTTCTATTTACATAATTAAGCTGAGAAATATTTAAAAGAATACCAAAATAATTTATTGAAGGTGACCAATATAGAAAATGATTATTCGATATATTTGTGTTCATTTATTATTTTTGTGGCTTAGGTGAGGTTAAAACGAACACATGGAATAAACGAACATGAGCCATTAAGTTACTAAAAACCTTAAGGGCGCGGGTCCTACTCGCTTTTGTCCGGTTACTAAATGAAATTATAAAACAACAGCTATAAACACAAAATTATTAACTACAAGAATAAAGATATATTATATTTGTACTTTTTTCTTTTATATAAAAGGGGGCAAACGAGCATGCATCCGATCTGATGGTAAGTGACTCCCACCGCCCATAAACAACTGCAACACCGGAGAAATTGAAGGTGCGTAACGTGAGGTAATTTTGGTCGTAATATTCAAGCATTATGTACAGTCTTTAAGAACAATAATGATATCTGGTCCGAACTCTATATCTTCTTGTTCTTCATGAGCCCGTAAAAGTCTACTGCTGTAAGACAAATTGGCAATTACAGTACATTTGATGTTACTTTCCATCGCTATTCTGGGTAGATTACATTTGTCGTGAGCGGAATGGTTAACCTTAGTCTTTGGAAGCCGTTCACATATTGTCCCATAGTCGCCTCTTACAAGTACCACTCACGGCATTAAATGGATTTATTTTACGTCGACATCACATGACGAACTCTATGTATAATTTATTTATTTTTAAGACACATTAAGGGCCTTAGCAAAAAACACGATTTATCCAGCCTATGGACTAGTGACTAGACTAACGCCATCTACTAACAAGCAATCGAAATTAATAAAAAGCCTAGCAGTAGGTAATCCTTAGCTAAGAACGTGACTTCAATATTATACCGATGAACTAGACTTAACGACTAACGCCATCTAGTAACAAATAATCGAAATCAATATAAAGCCTTTCAGAAAATATTATTTATAAGTAAGTCCTTGAAACGATATTGAAAAAGTTTAAAATAAGAATGGTTTAAAATGAGAATGAAGAATAACGT
Source organism: Parnassius smintheus behrii (assembly GCA_036936625.1). NCBI lineage: Eukaryota > Metazoa > Arthropoda > Insecta > Lepidoptera > Papilionidae > Parnassius > Parnassius smintheus. Next base: position 17,625,877 of record JAUPFT010000018.1, read on the forward strand.
TTATATAGTTCTTTAAAAATCATGTATGTTAATCCAAAATATTTAATTTTAATGGAAGAAAAGTACTAAAAACATGTTTGGACTTAGAACAAAACCTTTTGGACTGACAATTGGACTTAGGGATTGGTAAAAGAAATTAGAACTTAGATTTTTTTTCCTTATTATCTACTATTGTGTCTTTGAACTATTTTAGGGGAGCGGGGGGCACGTTGTTACAGGGGTAAGAAGTTACACGCGTTTTTTACCGTGATTTTAAACTCTTTGATAGATATAATTGGACTTATTTGTTTTCTTATAACATCGTGCATTAGATAAAAACAATCATTGACCCGCCCAGCGCTGAGCTGCTAGGTTGTGTGCGTGTGTCCCGATTTCAACCAAGTAAGTAAAAAAAATCCTTTACGAAATTTTTGATTCCTGATTACTATATTTTTTTATTTTGTCAAAATTTTTAACCTTGTACGTTCATAATATATCTACCTTTAATTTACAACATTGTTTTATTCTACTATCAATATCTATTAATAATGACTTCAATTTATATTAAAAAACGTGCCATGGGGCAAGTAGTTACAATTGTTTGGGGTAAGTTGTTACATGTAACTTACCCCAAAAATATAACCATATCTGATATTGTACCGTTCGTTTTCTTATTTTAAAAATTCTACATATTCTTTGTTTTTTCCAGAATGAGAAACTATAAAAGAAAAACAGAAAGAGGTACAACTAGTAAAAAACTTTATGAATCTGCTGCAGCAGAAGTACTGCAGAATAAAACGAGCATTCGTAAAGCAAGCGAGATGTTTAATTTGTGTCCGATGTCCTTATCCATGTATGTCAGAAAAACCAAAAACAACGAAAGTTGTTCATTGGGTTACGTTAAACCTAGATTGGTATTCTCAGAACAAACAGAACATAAATTAGCTTCTTATCTACTCAAAAGTTCAGAAATATATTTTGATTTACTACCAACAGAAGTACGCAAACTAGTTTATGAAAGTGCTCTAAAATTCGACTTAAAAATATTCCCCCCAGCTGGCATAAAGATAATATGGCTGGGCCGGACTGGTTTAAAAGTTTTATGGATAGAAATCCTCAACTATCTCTATGAACACCAGAAGCTACATCTTTGAGTAGAGCAACATCGTTCAACAAAACCAACGTTAAAGATTTTTTTGACAAACTGCAAGGCTTGTTCCTAAAATATGAATTCACTGCTTCAAGAATATGGAACGTTGACGAAACGGGTGTCCCGACGGTACAGAAGCCTAAAAAAATAGTTGCTGCCCGGGGTCAAAAACAGGTCGGTGCGATGACATGTGCCGAAAGAGGGACACTTATTACTCTTGCATGTGCCATAAATGCTGCTGGGAATTCAGTTCCGCCGTTGTTCGTGTTTCCCAGAATGAGATACACGGATCTTTTTCTTCATACTGGACCAGTAGATGCGATTGGAGCGGGCAGTTCTTCGGGATGGATGACAGACGTAGAATTTTTAAAATTTATGGATCATTTCATTCAACATGTCAAACCTTCTGCTGAACAGCCCGTTCTGCTCTTTTTGGATAACCACAGCTCGCATGTAAATTTTCATGTCTTTGAGAAAGCCAAAATAAACAACATAATCATGCTGTCATTTCCACCGCACTGCTCTCACGATTTACAACCATTAGATGTAGGAGTTTATGGTCCTTTTGTAAACCACCTCAATCGAACACAGACAGCCTGGATGTATAATCATACAGGAAAAACCATGACGATTCATGATCTTCCTGCCGTGGTGAAAGATTCACTGCCTTTGGCCCTAAATCCTGCTGAGTGGATTCAGAAGAGTTTATTAAAATAACTAATTAAGAAGTAAAAGTGAATAATTTAATTACTACAAGTTGTTATTTGCAGGCTAAGTCTGTGCTTTTATATAAGATTTTAAAATGTTCCTGCCAAAGTGATTTTCAACAATTTTTTTTTAAATAATTACCATAATAGATATTATAATTACTCATAAATGTTAGAAGACTGTATAAAGTGATCTCTATTGTTTATATCGTTTTGAAATACTAATAAAAAATATGTATCACTGATGATTTTGTTTATTTATCTACCGTAACATCGTGCCCCGATGATGTAACAACTAGCCCCAATTCCAGGGTAAGATGTTACAATCTACTTGTTTAGTTAAATTCTCCATTGTGAAAAAATTACATAAATTTTACATACTAACAATACAAGTAATCAAATGTATAATTTATTTGATAGCTTTTGTCATATTGACAACTATCTAAAAAATGTAACAACGTGCCCCCCGCTCCCCTACTAATATTAGACTGGTCAAGTCTAATATGTGTAAAATAGCTCAAAGACACAAAACAAAGCTTTTATTCTTATCGGTAGGTGCATTCTTTCTTTATGAACTAAAATATCAAAAAAGTTTACTTAATTGTAAAACATTTTTTTTATTCTTGTATACTACATATAAGTTATTTCTTGACCTACCCTCATGAGCAACATAACATTCAGTTAGGTATTTCAATAATATTTGTATGTAGATATCACAAATGATGAAATTAAAAAAATACACAAAGACTAAGAAATTTTTCGGAAGGATTGATTGTTTTAAATATATATTATAAGGGTAATAAATGAGCACACAGTCCACCTGATGGTAAGTGGATGCTCTGGCCCATATACATCTCTCGATTAAGAATCAAAACGCTGATGTGTTGTCACCCCTGAGGACTAAGACGTAATGTCTCCTTTCCAGTAAAAAAATAGGCTCCGGATTTCTACACTCACATACGAAACACAGTAGTATTAAGCTGCTGCTTTACGCTGGTATTCTGTGAGATAACTGGACTAAGAGTTTATGGTGTTTTAAATAACAGTACAAGAAATTAAACAAATAGACTCAACCATAGAAAGTGAAGAGCTTTAGCCGGCTGTGTTGTTAGTGTATAATATAATCCCTAAGTGGACTTAGGGACGTCTTCAACTGGGCCATTCAATTGTCTGTTCGATTTATCCATTATTAAATGACAAATATTCATTTACATAGTCCTACTTGCTTACTTCCTGTAGTTCACTTTTATACGTGGTAGAGCCATGCTGCAGTTATCTTAGTAGTATAGTTGTAGCACGAATCGGTCGGCTCGTCCGGGAAGGACCATGCTCTTACAGAATACCAGTGTGAAATAGTAGCTTAATGCCGCTGTGTTTCGTATGGTGAGTGTAGAGAACCGGAGACCCTTTTTACTGGAAACAAGGCATTTCATCTTAGTCCTCACGAGTGACAACGCATCTGCATTTTGATTTGTAATCGAGGATAGATGTAGATGTCTATGGGCCGCAGCAACCACTTACCATCAGGTGGACTGTGTGCTCGTTTGTCACCCTATCCTATGAAAAAAGTTAAGGTTATCGTCTCAAAGTTTAGGTAGCTTTAGTGTCCTAGTGTAACTATGTGGTACGATTCCTTTTCGTCCCCGGGCTTCGTCTGTGTAGATACTATCCTCTTTATCTATTTTTGCTGCAAAACAGCAGTGCGCACACTCACGTGTTCCAGTATGAAGTGTATAAAAAGCCATAAAGTTACAAGCTGAGAGGCACTCCAGCGTGGTGCTCAGCGGTGACAAAACAGCTGTGACCTTCTTTGTTTATAGTTGGTTGCACGTGTCTTCTTGCGTGGTAAAGCCACGCTGCAGCTATATTATGGTCGTAACACGAATGGGTCAGCTCGACCGGGGAAGGACCACTCTCTCACAGAGCACCAGCGTAAATAGCAGCTTAATACTGCTGTGTTTCGTATGGTGAGTGTAGAGATACGGAGACCCTGTTTTTCTGGAAGCGAGGCATTCCATCTCAGTCCTCAGGGGTGACAACGCATCTGCATTTTGATTCGTAATCGAGGATAGATGTAGATGTCTATGGGCCGCAGCATCCACTTACCATCAGATGGACTTTGTGCTCGTTTGTCACCCCTAACCTATTAGGTATAGTAAGTGACTGCTGGAATATATACTATATAGGGGAATACCAATTCCTTTATCATTTTATTTTTATTTAAATAAAAGTCCAGTTTATAAGCTCGTCACAAGTCAGTTAATGAAGAAAAACGAAGACAGAATGGTTCATATTATTTAACTGGAATTGTCGTATTCCACTCCGTCAGATATCGCCGGAGTGACTGGTCACAGGTTATCTAGTGGCGTCGGCCTGGCGTCTACTTATCAACCTGCCTCTAACCACATGCAGTAACCATTAGTCAGACTGGTGACCGGCCACAGATACTGTTAAAACAATAACTGCGTACATTTTTATCGCGGCTCACTCCGTAATAAGTTATAAATCAAGACTTCTGAAGTCGGTGCGGCTAACACACCTCGAGTGTGGTCCTAGCTCTTGTTTAAGACGGTTGATAGTATCTTCTTTTATCACTCAGTTTGTGATAATCGCATTCTTAACTCTGTCTTAACTAATTTTTACTATAACCATTTCACATATTACGAAGATCGATGGATTAAATATAAAGCCATTAAATAACTTTTTCAGATTTTTGATTATTGCATTCCAAGAATAACCTACAAGTTATTTTCTTGCGCTGTATTTGGGTTCCATATCCGACACATGTATCAGAGTCATCAAACATTCTTAAAAAGGATGAAACCGTATAACATTTAGAAATTGAGATAATTTAAAAAAAATTATAAAAATATTCATGGGTAAATTTTATATTAGATATTCTAGTGAATTATTACGACCGTTAACAACAGACAACGAACAAAAAGACTCATTGTGTGGAAAAAGAAAGTGTATCACAAGAAAACAAGCTATTATAATAATATTTTTGAATTATTATTTCAAAAATAATGATGTCATTTCGAGGAGTGTGTGGAGAGTTGCTTATCTCAATTCCTCTCTCTCCCTTCGACCATCGGACAACTAGACATTTGGCCATTCTTCATCCCTTTTGTAATCGAGTAATAACATATCAAACATTCAAAACAATTTTTTTTTTATAGGATAGGGTGACAAACGAGCACACAGTCCACCTGATGGTAAGTGGTTGCTGTGGCCCATAGACATCTACATCTATCCTCGATTACGAATCAAAATGCAGATGCGTTGTCACCCGTGAGGACTAAGATGGAATGCCTCGTTTCCAGTAAAAAGGGTCTCCGGTTCTCTACACTCACCATACGAAATACAGCAGCATTAAGCTACTATTTCACGCTGGTATTCTGTGAGAGCGTGGTCCTTCCCCGGTCGAGCCCACCCATTCGTGCTACAACTATACTACTAATATAACTGCAGCATGGCTCTACCACGTAATAATTTTCTTCGTCATTCGTAATGTGTACGCAACGGAGTGAAATAAATTTGCCGGAATTTGTGAATAGGTTTTTGTTAAGCTAAATCAATTCGCTTTACCATCGGCTACATTACCAAACCATAAGGTGATATTAGTCAAGCACTGACATATAATAATTAAAAAAAATAATATAAAGACGTAAATGGTCGTCTGTAGAAACCGCAAAACGCATGTACTCTTATGAATTATTAAAAAGAAATATAATTACATTATTTAGTAATTCCATCTAAAATACAGCTTCCGTTGATATGCATAATAAAAAAATATATCAAGTCTATATATTAGTCACTAATGTGTTATTAAAACTTTTAAATCGTATCTAATTTAAATTTCAAAATATCCCTAAATTATTAGTGGGCATAAAATGACTAATCAAAAACTTAACAAGCGTCACGTAAATCGTAAAAGGGGTTCCGCATAAATCTTATACACAACTGCATAATAATATAGGCAAAGAACATTATATGTGATTATATACCTACATTAAATAAATAAATAAAAATAAATAAGTAACTGCTTGCCCCAACAAAATATTAGTACTTACTTACTTACTTATAATACATGTAACTGTTTTGAGACAAAACATTTTCATTTTATTTTTAATTTTCATTTTCCGCCACCTTCTTGGTGGCAACCTATTTCTGCCGCTGAATAGCAATTTTTACACTTCTGTCTTCCGATCTTAGGCGTATAGTAAGAGCCTGTACTTATAATTAGAGGGTGTGAGGCATTCCAACTTAGTCCTCCGAGGTTACAACGCATTTGTTGCCTTTCTTTGCTTTTTCGGTGAACTGTGCGCTAATTTATCACCCTTACTTATATAATAAAAACTTACAAATATATTATTATATTAAACTCTTTGTACAAAACGAAATTCATTTTTGAAATTATTAACATTTGGATGAAGTCTTGAAGCTCACCATACACAGGGTTATTTTGCAATAACTGGCCAAATTTGCAGAGAAAAAAGAAAAAAGAAGTATAAAACATTCTGTCTTTTTTATCTTTTAAATTCAAATACTGTAAAGATTTCGTTTATCTCATTTTTCGAGGATCACTAAATCCGTGTTATTAACAATCCTTGGGAAACCTCTTGACATTGTGAACACATAAAACACAACAAAAAACACAAACGCTCTTTCAATACAAAAATGCACCTGAGAATGAAGGCGGGCCTACTTCACTAATACCTCTATTAGTATAAATAATCGAATAGTGTGTACGTAAACAATTTCTATGTTCATTGCTCTGTCATTTCAATAACTTTTATTTTATTGACTACAAATACAGCAATGTAATGGATTGCTTATGTTAAAAGTAGCGACACTAACAAGGAAGTCTCAGGTAGTAGTTAATAATTCGTTTAGTAGAAGTTGCGCCCATATTTTTTTCTATTGCGCGGCCACACAGGTGCACTCGTCGCTTAATTTCTATTCCCAATGCGATATCGGTGATGTGGGACAAAGATTTGTTATAAAGATCCTTTACAGTTTTTATTTTTAAATGCATTTTTTGCCATGTAGCATGACTTAAATTTTCACGCGTATTCTATAATATTGACGTTTATCAATTGACGGTAATGGATTTAATATTGTTTTGACACTTCGTACATCAAAATCCGACTCTAGGTCAGCCATAATTTGAGACGGATTCATTCTCTGGACAGCCAAGAAGTTTATTTATAAGGTAATAATTTCCTGAGTTGGTCTCTACAATCTACATTAATGTATGGCAGTGAAAGCTGGCCGTGGCAGAAGAAGCACGATAGTAGAATAAATGCTCTAGAAATGCGGTCATTAAAGAGTATGTTGGGTCTGAATGTGAATGAGGGTGAGATATTGTGTGATAAGAGACAAGTGTAGTTTGCAAGATTATGTTGTGAGCAGAATTATTAGAGAAATGCTTCGGTGGTTTGGTCATGTAGAAACAATAAACTAGGAAAAAGTGACTAAGCAAATTTATGTTGCAGAAGTGAACATTAGTGTAGCCCTAGACGAAATTTTATCGACCAAGTTGGCGATATATTGAAGATGGGTCAGATTAAGTAGGTACCCTTATACGATGAACATGTATACGTAGGTATAAGAATGTAAAGGTGGCGAGAGAGGTGGGTCAAGTGCGTGGCAAATGGATATCTGTAGTCTCTGCCTACCCCTCTGGGTTACAGGCGTAAGTGTTTATGTTAGGTAGGTATATATGTCAAAATTTCCCCAACGAATGCGATTGTATCTATAAAGCACAGTTCATTCGTTAGAAGTCAGCGTAGTCAGGTCACTCGTCACGAATTGCATGCCGTTTAAGACTCATTGTCTCCTCGAAACTCATTTTCAAAAGTAACTCGGATTATTTTAGATCTTACACTTAAACTTGACAATGTTAAAATCTGAGCCACATAAATTTGAGGTTTGAGTTTAAGCTCGATTTTTCCTTTGTTTACCGAGCTTGGTTATAAATATAGCGTTATCTATTGTAGAAAAAATTAGAAAACATAGAAAAAAAGAAAAGAATAGAGAAAAAGGAATTAATATATAAAATTTATTTAAAAAACATAAAATACAAAACAACTATCCCTTAGCTCGGCGAATGTCTGTCATTTCCGAAAGGGTTACGGAGCTGTTGGTTTATCACTCAGGTCCAGCAATAATGCGTGTTGACGAATTTCACATGTCTCGAAATATTTTATTCCTCAGGCATTCAGGTTTCCTCACGATACTTTCTTCACTGCCGAAGACGCGGTAATGCTGCTAATCTAATCACTGCTTCTAAAAAAATCTCTTATATTAAAACAAATACCACTTAATTAAGCTTAAAATTTTTGTGTTATGAGTTTTTTTTAATTTTGCCGTCCGAACCCTTAACTTGTCATTTTTTGGACTCATGGCCTGTGCGGTTGCTAGCTTCTTCATTAGATATTCACAATTTTCATCTTCTGATCTAAATGCATATTCTATATGTATCTATAAAGAAACAAACTTTGGTTTTCAGACGTGGTGGAGCGCGATTAGATCGACTTGACCGGGGACGGGCCATGTTCTAATAGAATACGAAAGTATAGTATCAACGTTAAACTGTTGTGTTTCATATAGTGAGATACTCACAGACATAGATGTAACCTAAGAGGACTTTGAAGTGCCAATCAATCAAAGCGGTATTTCAAAAAATGCTATGTGTTTCACATCGCTCGCTCCGTATCGCCGTCGTGCCATACAAAGAGTTGCAAATGTTGGAAGTAATTGCCTACATATTCTTTTAAAAATATTGTTTCGAGCGATAACTTTTTCAAAAACCCTAAACCTTTAGGAAATGAGACAACTTCGGTCTCATTAGTTCAGTATACCCTAACTTCGTTTAACGTAGATACGTTTTTCTTTTTTTAGTAGTTCAGTTTAATTAAATTAAAAAAATAAAAACGCTCGAGGATGTTTTTAAGTCAAAAATATGGATATTTAGATGCTAATAACTTATATGGTACGCAATATATCCTTAGAATAAAAACGTACGGACCCAGTTTTTCATTATATTTATATCTACAACAATTCCAAAAATTATGAAAATTAGACTGTGTCTACGGGACGGAAAATGCTATCGCTTTTTGTATGAAAACTTACAGCTTCACAATGCTCTTAATAACGTATCTGCTGTAGGTGTCGCCATGTGGCAATGAATTTATTATTACAGGTTGTAGAATATTCCTCCTTATTTCTTAGAACTGACACTGACAATTTGTAGCTTTTTTTGAAATGTTTAATAAATGAAATAACATTAATAACCTTATTAATTATTAAGCTTGCACTTTTGTTACAAGTGATCACGACATTAGTTGAATGATGGATTCCATCTCCACACCCGACTTTCCGAGTTTTCACATACCATCAGGTAGACTATGAGCGCCTTCGTCACTCTTATAATATAAAAGTAACACGTTTTCTTGTAAGTCATTTAAGTATATTTTAAATTAATATTTTTAGAGAGTCTTGCTTATCCTCAACGCGACAAACTCTAATCACACCACGTAATCAACGGGAAGTAATTGAAGCAATGCCTTCGGCTGAATAACGCCGGGCTAGTATAAAGCGACGAGGCGCCATTTTGAATTCGTATTGTCGCCGATGCAATCGTATTGTCACTGGGAGGTCCACATCCGGCGCCGGCCATTTGCATCGAACGAGACACGAATCGATTATTTAATTTACATTAAGCCTTAATTTTATTATAATAAATTCTTGACAATCTATATTGTCTATGGTTTTATAGCACTTTGAAGAAAAATTAAAATAATTATTAGATAGATAAAATTATACGTGGTAGAAGAACCAAGCTATAGCTGTATTATGGTTGTAGCACGAATGCGGTGGCCCGATCGGGGAAAGACCACGCTCTCACAGAATACCAGCGTATAATAGCAGCTTAATGCTCGATGCGTAGGGAACCGGATACCCTTTTTTACTGGAAACGAGGCATTCCATCTTAGTCCTCAGGGTGACAACGGAACTGCATTTTGTTTCTTAATCGAGGATATATGTAGATATTCTACGGGCCACCACTTAACATCATGCGCACTGTGTTCTCGTGTGTCAGATATATTCTTTAAAAAAATATATCAGAAGACGGATCATTCCTGAAAATATTCTCGTCGTAAAGTAAAATCAATAATATCTATTTGATTTTACTGTACAACTTTACTTCTTAAAATCGTTAGTCCGAAAGTTTTCAAATAACGCAACATGTTATAGTGACATATGACCTTCCTATGTATTTTTATGGGATATGGTAACAAACGAGCACACGGTCCACCTTATGGTAAGTGGTTGCTGCGGCCCATAGACATATACATCTATCCTCGATTACAAATCAAAATGCAGATGCGTTGTCACCCGTGAGGACTAAGATGGAATTCCTCGTTTCCAGTAAAAATGGTCTCCGGTTCTCTACACTCACCATACGAAACGCAGCAGCATTAACCTAATATTTTACGCTAGTATTCTATGAGAGCGTGGTCTTTCCCCGGTCGAGCCGAACCATTCGTGCTACAACGTGCGTACGTGCCACGTATATTATGAACATGCGTGATGATGATGATGCTCGATCTAATCATCCAAGTCTTTCTAGTTTCTTTATGATGTTTTCTTTCATCACCAAGTACGGTGGTAAATAAACACTTAAAATTGTGATGTGCAGATTTCGTGGTGCCAGCGGGAGTCAAATTGGTATTATGAACGTGAACTATGAAAACGCACTATGCGCCTAAGAGGAGGCTAACCTCTGAACGGTACTATGGCTTTCGCTAATTCACTCTTTCAATTCCAATTGATGGAACTTTGTACATGAGTTTTCAATACAGTTAAGGTTTACATGAATTTTCTATTTTTACAGTTGGTCCCTACTCATAACGTACCCATAACAACCTCTTTTGAGAGTTTAACTTTCAATCTTAAGCACCATGGATAGCCTTATAGAACCTTCTGGCACTGGTTTCTTTGACCTATACAGACTATTTAGTTGGAGGGGATTTTCTTTTTGATTATTTGTCTCAACAGTAAGCAAAACATGAAAACTGTTTTGTAGCTATGAAAATCACTTGTTTACTCTAATCGTATAAAGGTATAAAGTCTAATTATATATTGCTAGTGTAAGATCTATAAGTGCAAAATCAACGACAGGTGGCCCCGCACGTGCCGCCTTGAATAAAACGCAATGAATGTCAAACGCGGTACACTTGCAATGATATCTACCAGCTTTTTGCTTATAACTGACTGGGCGAAAACACATTTATGACATCTTTATAAAGTCTATTTTGCTTCCTCGCTAAACATCTCTTAACACCTTGTAAAGCGAATGAAACATGAAGATACTTTCTGATTCCATATCATTAAGATATTTATTGCAAACGTGTACCCTATCATTTAATTTTAGCGACTGTTTCCTGGGTTATAAAATTTACTTTCGCGTCGTTCAAGGCGACCCGAGACTGAGGGTTGATTCGCCACCCTCTATGACTGTCTGACTTTTCATTATCGAGATGTTTTATTAAAGAAGGGCTAGGGACAAACTTGGCTGGAGAGTACTAGGGCTACCGAATTGAAAGTTTTACAACGACATACTTTATAAAAGTTTAAATTCATAACTTTTTTTGTAATCTAATCTCCCATTTTAATTTGTGCATTCTTTTCAAAGATATTAAGATATACTTTACTTATTTATGTAATTATTCTTAAAGTATTAACACCCACAATATAAAGGCTAAATAGGACAGACTTAATATATATTATGTACATATATCATTCTATAACATTCTTTGCCTGTCAACGCTGAGAAACAACGAAAATTACTTTTTATTCAATCTTTACAGCGTGCGGAATATCACGCCCACGTATTGCCTCATATTTGGAGGGGGGGGGGGGGGGGGGGTATTTACTATAGTTACCAAGCTTGGCCGCCAAGTTTGCAAAGGCAAACGTTTTAATACTTTGAGGTGTTATCACGAAGCTACTGCAACCGATCTCCCGTTTCAGTTTCCTTCCGATGCGTCGCCTCTTACGATACCCACGGACCATCTGAAGAGTGAAGAAGTGGATTCTCTTACGTCACATTGAACGGCATGAAAAAAGTACTGCATGTGTTTATATACTGACGTTTTAAAATATCGCATTCAAATATAAAATTTTGTACACAGCTCACACTCTAGAAAAATTGATAACCCTAGATTATCTTGTCATATATTGAGTTACCCGCGCGCAGCCTGTGGGTGGAATGTTTACACTGGGATTTAGGGCTGGCCATATTGCATTCCTATAGACATGAAACATGCACGTACTGTATGTCATTAAAATACATGCAGAACATGTATATCTTCATCAACGGAAGTTGATAGATTTCTTTTTTCATTTCACTGAATGATAGGGTTCATACTAGATAAGTTATCTTCAAGGTAGTACCGCCTTCCTACTAGTTACATCCGCCGCAATGGTGTTCTGGTTCAACACATATAGACAGCCGGTATAATTTCAGTTACAAGTTAAAAGGCTGTGAAACCTTCCATTTTTGTTAAAATATGACGAAGTGAAAAAAGCTATATTAAAAAATATTTATTACACTAGAATAACGTCAACAATTTATTTTGACTGTAACAAAACGAAATGTATTAAATTCACAAAGTTCACCAGTGTGCTTTTAAAAGGGAAGGAGCTAAGTTTTTTGAAATACACTTATTTTCTCGGAATAACAGTTGACAGGCAGCTTCAATGGAGCTTCTATTTATCTAAACAAGTAAGCCTCTTCAACTTAGTTCTGCAGCACTTGCTGTAAAAATGTTTAGAAGCCTTACATGTGTTGAAACAGCTAGATTTGTTTATTTTAGTTATTTCCATAGCATAATATCTTAGGCATCTTGCTATGTGATAATACGACTGACATCAAAACTATTTTTGTTTTAAAGTAGGGTGCCATGAGAGAAATTTATAACCTAAAACCGGTGGAGTCTCTCGGAGAAAATTAAAAAAAAATTATCTTTAGCCTCTCAATATAATATACTGATAGGTACCAGTATATTTAAGAAAATTTAATGTAGGTACACATAAACAAAAATAGTTTTATTAAAAATAGCAAATTCTGTAATACTAGGACTAGCACAAACTAGTTATTCAGTAACTCGACTCAAAAAGATTCTATCAAAAAGTTAAAAATCTTATTAAGCAAAAATTGCTTAGTAAAGGTTATCGTACCAAGAGTACATGATTGATATTAACCCCTGGGAATAAGACGTTCGTTACCATGCTGTTTCTAAACGTTTTATATTTAATTTTACCAACATAACATTACCGTTACCGTTGACGTTACCGTTACAGCTACAGCCTACGAAAGTCCACTGTGGAACACAGGCCTCCCCCATATTGCCACATAGCGGCAATTATGGTTGTGAAGACGTTGCTGCTCATCTCCTGATTTATTTTCTTCTGTCGCTTTCTAGGAAACATATAGGGTTCATATGGGGTAGTGGATGTCAAAAGAATACTCGTAAGGAGGAGGTATAAGTAAGAATATTGTACAATATATTATATTGCAAGCTAATGTTTTATAAATAGTCCCGCTGTGTTTCTTGCTGGCTCTTGACTGATGTTTTTCCGAAACAGTCGTCGGCGACCGAGTGCTTTCCGATCGGCTCGATTCACAGGCGCTGCGAAGAGATGTGGCATCTCTTTGCATTATCTTTCGCATATACCACGGGGAGTGCTCTGAGGAATTGTTCGGATTAATCCCAGCCGCCAAATTTCGTGAACGCACTACGCGGCAAACGTCCCGATACCATCCACACCGTCTGGATGCTTGGCGGTCCCCCACTGTACGTTTCACAAGGAGTTTTCTTCCGCGTACGACCTCTCTGTGGAATACTTTACCACCGGCGATTTTTCCGGACCGATACGACCTAGGGACCTTCAAGAAAAGAGCTTACTCCATTCTAAAGGACCAGCAACGCACCTGCAATTCCCCTGGTGTTGCGGTTGATCATTGGCGGCGGCAGTTACTTACTCGTTTGCCCCCTCTTCTATAAAAAAAAACAGTGGTAAAAGCATAAACGACTTCCATAAAACAAACCTGTAATCTATACTGAATAAAAATTATTCTAATCTATGGAATTAAACTAATTTTACGGATTTTTAACTTCTTTTATTCCTGACATTTCGGGCACTTTACATCACCAATTGTCACGAGGAGAATTGAAGTGTTTGAAGTCCTGATGTCATAGTGAACGAGGGCTACCTTCAACTTTTAATTGTTAAAATTTGGTCCGATCTAAGCAGAACGAGCTTACAGTATCTTGAAGTCTTGCAGTAGTATATGTTTAGGTTTGGATTTAATTTTACTAATTATGGGATCCCAAGCAGATGGTAGCACCCAGCCATCCTCTCTAGTGGAATTAGGATGTTTTTTAATTATTTCAATAGCCTCGCGAATCATCCTTGGTAGGAATCGGTGTTTTTTGCAAGAATCTATGGTCTATCAAATCTGATATAAGACAATGATGGGAATTAATTTTTTCTATGTGAATTTTTCGCGTAAATGAAAGAAATCATTATTCCATTCTATTTAATTCTATTGTTTATGGATGTCGCACGCAGTACTAGTAATACGTTTAAAGTGATGGTCAAGCTTCTCTGACTTTCAAAAGTGCTATTTAAAGTTAGTAGAGTTTTTCAAGTAAGTAAAAGTCGAATTTGAATCCAAATATTTATTTCTAAATAGACTTTAAGGAGACTTCTTTTATATATGGAACAATATATACCCTATCGATAGAGTTAAAAGCAACCTTCACAAGAAAATCTGCATAAAAGTACGCACTGAATGTACCGGTTGAGTAGGCGAAATTTTACCTTAAGGTTAGAGATAATGTGCCTGCAAGCTAATTTTGAAGTTAAGCATCGAAATGTGGAACCAACGGCAATAGGACGGATACCGTTATCCTTTTTTTGAAGGCACACAATCTTGCCCCATATAAGTAGGAAATGAAATTGGGATTGACATTCCCATAAAACATAAAATTACATTAAGAAGTACTCTACTGGAGTCACCTACAGACGTGCTTACAAGATTTAGAGATGTTGAGGTGTAATCCCATCAATGCCGTCGGCAGAGCCGTTCGAAAATGACAAGATTGCGTCTAAATTGTACTTTTCAGAAATTTTGTAGTACAAATAATACTGTGTAGTGTTGTTGTGGTTATTACATGATGGGCTAGATACGTATGTCCCCATAGGTTGTAATTTATAAAAATTAAATTAAAATGTGACCAAACTTTTATATATAGGTCACAGGTAAAATTCAAATATCTGACTCACAGAAATAAATAATTTATTATTTAGATTTCTGTCATCTGACTATTTTCTAAAGTTGACTGTATTGGTTATAGTTTGAATAAAACTTTAGTTTACCAAGTTGAGTCGTCGCTTATTTAAAAAAAGAGTTAAATAACATTATATAAACAAAATTTATACGTGGTGAAGCCACGCTGCCGCTATATTACGGTTGTAGCACGAATGGGTCGACTCCACCGCGGAAGGACCACGCTCTCACGGAATACCAGCATTAAATAGCAGCTTAATACTGCTATGTTTCGTATGGTGAGTGTAGGAGATCCGGAAACCCTTTTTTACTGAAAACGGGGCATTCCATCTTAGTCCTCAGGAGTGACAACTCATTTGCGTTTTGATTCTTAATCGAGGATAGATGTAGATGTCTATGGGCCACAGCAACCACACCATCACGTGGACTGTGCTCGTTTGTCACCCTCATTCTATAAAAAAATGTGCAAGAGGTGATCGTTACCAAGCTATTTCAAGTACGACCTGATGATACAAACGAGTATATATATATATATATATATATATATATATATATATATATATATATATATATATATATATATATATATATATATATATATATATATATCTTCACCACCCATACAAATAAAATCAGTTAGAATAATAGAACCTGATAAGATAGAAATAAAATGGCATGATAGTCTTTGCTGACCTTGTTTTGGTTTACATTAAAACGACTTCGTCGAAGGTAATACCGCAATAATTGGGCCTAAATTAATTATTACAATAATTATAAGTATTTAAAAGCAATTATATACGGTATATGAAAACAAGTCGTTATATACATAAACGACGTTTATATTAACAAATCGAAGAAGACGATGTTCAATAAACATGGTGTCTGTTATAAATCATTACGCTTATAGGTTCCTCGAAACTGTTTAACAAAACATTACAGACAATGACACGCGCCGGAACCAAACATTTGTGACTCAATCGCCACAACGCACTGAACAGTCACCATCCTGCCTACCACAATCTAAAATACCCAGACCGGCGACCGCGAAGTACGACACATCTGGTACTGCTATCAACAACTCCCTGTCAAACGTAGCGATAATGGCAATCCTTTTTTTATAGGATAGGGTAACAAACGAGCACAAAGTCTCGTTCACAGAGTTTCCAGTAAAAAGGGTCCCCGGTTCTCTACACTCACCATACGAAACACAGCAGCACTAAGCTACTATTTGACGCTGGTATTCCCGTGGGAGAGACCTTCATCCAGCAGCTATTTACAATTTAATGACAAATGAAAAAGTAAACACAAAATCAGAAAAAAATAGCACTTCTAACAAGTCAGTATCTGTCGCCCAGGATCTAAATTAAAATTATACAATTCCTACAATAAAAAAATATTTAGTGCAAATTTCAGGTGATGGCAGCGTATCCCTACAGGGATTATAAAAAAAGCTTCGCCTCAACACTCAACAGACGGCAGCGTAAACATCTCATATACGCCAAAAGTAAAATACGCAGATCGGCGATACAGAGTAGCGTTAAAGTTGCGAGACTTGCCAGTCGTGAGTCGTGGCGATAGCGGCAATTCCTACATTCTACGTAATTTTTTTTTTTTTTATAGAATAGGGTGACAAACGAGCACACAGTCCACCTGATGGTAAGTGGTTGCTGCGGCCCATAGACATCTACATCTATCTTCCATTACAAATCAAAATGCAGATGCGTTGTCACCCGTGAGGACTGAGATGGAATGCCTCATTTCCAGTAAAAAGGGTCTCCGGTTCTCTACACTCACCATACGAAATACAGCAGCATTAAGCTACTATTTCACGCTGGTATTCTGTGAGAGCGTGGTCTTTCCCCGGTCGAGCCGACCCATTCGTGCTACAACTATACTACTAATATAACTGCAGCATGGCTCTACCACGTTTAAAAAAAAAATTAAAATTATAAAGCAGAAAGAGATTAGTACATATTTTAATAATTAAATATTTTGTTTCTTGGATTTTGGCCTTGCTGCGGCTATATTATTGTTGTAGCAACTATATTATAGATCGGCTAGACCGGGGAAAGACCACGCTCTCGCCGAATACCAACCTAAAATAGCGGCTATGGTGAATGTAGAAGACCGGATACCCTTTTCACTGGAAACGAGGAATTCCATCTTATTCCTCACGGGTGACAACACATGGTCTATGGGCTACAGTAACCAATTACCATCTGTTGCTTGTGTGTTCGGTTATCTTATTAAAAAATAAACTCTTGATCTAGATCTACTATATTCCTGCTTATGAGTGATTTAAGTATTTATTATTAAATTGGATGGTGTTTCATGCGAAATGAATAAATGTAAGTTGGCGATATTATTTACGAAAAGTCATAAAATAAAATATGATTGAAATAAAAGTAAATTATAATGAGATCGTAAACAAACAAAAAGAAAAAAACATAATATATTATTGAAAGTCAAAAAATATAATGTTGAAAATGAAGAAACTCAATAGGTACAATTTTCTATCATATTTATATATCCGCACTTGAAACAAAATAGCAACATAAACAATTTAGTCACTAAGCGTCTTTAAATATTGTACAAATATGTTTATTGTGTACGTATCCCATGGTAAAGCTACCCAAGCACAGTTATTGTTCGACAATAATGAAACACGCATTGAATTTCTTGTTGACGGATGATCCAATAAAGAACGCGGCGACTTAAAGTGAAATGGGTCCGAATACTCAGGTGTGCCTGCGCTACGCCACGAAACGGATACATTGTGAAGGCGCGCCGCTCCACACGAACAGAAAATAGAATTAAACTCGAATCACAATAGGTAGAGCTTTTTCAATGTTCAACAATAATCCCATTTGTAATTAAATAATTTCCGTTTTATTTAGAAAAATTCAAACTCTTTTAATGCAAATTGTATACATATTTAAATAATTTAATAAAGCACTTTTGCATTTTAATTGAAGTTCATTGATGCCTCCACTATAGAATTCCAAAGATATTTTTAATGGAGATCCTCTTCCCGTATGCGATATTGCGAGTATAATTAATAATGAAGAGCGTCCAGTTGTAGCTCATGTAATTTCGAAACATTTCGTCGTGCTGTGTAACCTATTCGTGCATTCACATTCCTCAAGATAATGATAATCGTTATCTTGAGGAAATAGTTGACTAGAGAATTGAAAAGTCACACTTATTTTATAGCGAGTTTGTCCATCTCCGTTCGCAATTCTGTAAATAATGGTTGATAATACGCTTGCATTAATTTTTGTGTCAGATATCCAGAAGTTGCAAGGAATAATTCTTACCATGCCTCCCATGCTAGATACTCAGAACCAAATTTCATTGACACATTTTGCGTTTGGGACACTGATCGAAAAGATGCAACCATTGCGAATAAGTGCCAATCCCATTTCGAATATTATCTTCAGTGTGCCGATTTAACAAATAAAGACAATCTTCTTGTTGTTGGCTTCCATCCGAGCTTCTCTTTTTTTCACAGTTTTACTTAAATGAATGCACATATCGTTTCGGCACTCTTGTTGTAAAATGCAGCAAACTCAACATAGTTTCGATAAATCCACTTCCACTCATGGTTTCCACCGATTCATTATCGGTATTAGGCTCGGACCGTCCACCGGTCTCATTTTTGCAATTGAAACTTCCAAAACAGGAACGAAAAAAACGCACGATGCTTTATTTGTGGTACCTACCTAGCTCATATACCATATCTATACGAAAAGTTAGAATGATAGGGATTTCCTTAATCGTATAACTTTAGACGAGCTTACTACAAGATTTTAAAAATACCTTATCATAGAATAAGAGCTTTTGAAGATAGTCTTATTACTAAAATCGGATTCATTTTATTTCGAAAATCAGACCGGATTACTCGGGACACCAAATGCTGAAATAATCTTCCACCACCACTGAAATATTCTACGTCTAAAAGCAATGTTTAGACACACTTATGAACGGTTATTATTTGGACCCTTCACTGCTGTTAGTATAATTAGGTACTAATTAGATATCCTGAGGTTACCATTTATAATTTACTAAAACTTGCTGTAAATAGAAACTAAACTTTAAGCTTTTAAGCTTAGAATAATGATGTTATTGATAATATCGCTCAAATAATATGCTGCTCGCCGCTTTTAAGCAAAGGTAAGTAAATAAAATTATTGTTACACACATTATTGTTATATACAGCCACTCAATAGGATGACTCAAGTCGCTCACTTAGTATTTTAATAAACCAATATTCATTATTTTTGGAACTCTGAATTTAAATTTAAAATGACTCGTTTAAATATTTACCATTAAAATTAACTACATTGTTATAGCATATTATATAAAAGTTTTCTAAAATTGTAGTATTGTTATATTACTAACCACAGACCGCAGAATATCTGAAGGCTTCATCTTAAAAGGCTTCTTCATACACTTCGAGCTTTCCAAATTTAAAAAAGAGAATTCAAAACCATCTTATCCTTAAAGTTCGACCGATGGGTAGGAATGGTAAAATAAATATATTTACTTATTTATGCACATCTTTGGCTGTCTTGGTTTTTTTTAAAATATAGAACCAGGTGACAAACGAGCACACTGCACAGTGGTGGATGATGTGGCTCAAAGACAACTAAATTTATCCTCAATTAAGAAATAAAATTCAGATACGTTGCACTCGCCATAGGGAACACAGCAGCATTAAGCTTCTATTTTATGCTGGTATTCTGTAAGAGCGTGATCCTCGCCGGTCGAGCCGACCCATTCGTGCTACAACCATAATATAAATAAATAATAAATTTTATTTGACATAAAATATTACAATAAATATTTCAGTGAATCCATAGGCTCCCAAACTAGTGTAAAACTGTGTTTCAGGAGCCAGTGGCTTCTCCCATAATTGCACTATTAATTTATGCCGTAAGATAAGGTACATTATTTGCTTTCATTACGCCATCTGTCGACCACGAAAAGCTTAAAGATGTTACTGTCACAGATATTCACGATTTTTTCTGCCACCAGGGCGGCGTCCCTTAAAATTTATATTTGATAAATTTCATAGCAAGGAAGTTAATTGGTCGAAAAATGAGAAGGTTAATTTTTAGTTATATTTTAAATTCATTATAAAATAAAACATACCACAGATATTCGTGAATTGAAAATTTTAAAAATGGGTTTTAAATGTGCAAATACTGAAGGAGAAAACCACTGAGGCATTGTTTTGTTTATAAATTTATTACTCTAGAAACCGATAAACTTTTATTTAAAACTAACTTCCCAATTTAAATGATATTGTGTAACAAAAAATTACCTTAGTATCGACTAGTGACATCTTGTGAGCGGAAGATTATTAGCCCTCATTCAAATTCAGTAGCTTTGGTAAATAGATGGCGCATTCCATTCGCATAGCGCCATCTATTATCAAGTAGAATCTTTCAATAATATTCTCTAATAGTTTTATAATAGCAACCCAGTTACTATATAAGCTGACGCCATATTAAAATTAAGCCTATTTTTGATTGGTTCATTCTAGTGGCGGTCTTCTATAGTTGTCGTTCATTCGTTAATATAGATATGTCATGTGCGAAGCGTCGGCGTTGGCCACCGGCGGCCATTTTACTGTTGCTTGTTTCCGAAATTGAAATAATTATACGAAAATCCAGCTAAATTGCGGCAATCTGTCGCATTTTTAAAATTGGTAAGTGCAATTTATGCTCAAAATTATATACATTTCTTAAATCTTAGTATATTTGCACTAGGTATCTCCATGATCGATCATTTACCTCGTTCATGGTCGTTTTATCGGTGCTATAGCATATTAAGGCTCACCCATTCGAAAGCACATTGTTATCTCTGTTTTCGTCAGTTACGAGCTTTACATTTATTTTTTAAAAGAGGTATTGTAGCGTTTTTGAATGTCCATATATACATATCTCTATTGTGAATGCATTTACAGGACTTATGGATATTATAGCCTGCTGAAATAATGTATCTATACAATTTAACTCTCCAAGGCTCTACGGCCATCACGCATGCCGTGCATGGTAACTTTTCTGGTACTAAGCAGCAGGAGATAGTAATATCGCGTGGAAAGATCTTAGAACTTCTCAGACCCGATCCTAACACAGGCAAGGTACACACACTGATGAAAGTCGAGATATTTGGAATTATTCGGTCTATGATGTCTTTCAGACTTACCGGAGGAACTAAAGGTTAGTGTTCTTATAGAAAACACGTGGTCTATTATTTGATAAGTGGTGTGGCCCACGTGGCTTAGAAACTTATTGCATTGTCTTGCCTCCATATCCTTGTCTTAAATAGGAGTGTGGTATAACTAGATGCATATATTGTTTCCAACGCGTCGCTCCTGATTATTCAATAATAACTGGGATGTATGTAGTGATGGAACAATCTATGTTTAAATAAAATGACAATTTAATACTTTCTTTTGAGATTTCTATTAAATAATTGTTTGGAGATATAACATTGTGATTTATTAATATCTATTGCAGATTACATTGTAATAGGTTCAGATTCTGGAAGAATCGTTATACTGGAATATATACCTGCTAAGAATATTCTAGAAAAGGTTCATCAAGAAACATTTGGCAAATCTGGCTGCCGTAGAATAGTACCTGGTCAATATCTGGCCATAGATCCCAAAGGCAGAGCTGTAATGATAGGTAAGGCAAACATTAAAATTAACAAGTTTACAAACACATTTAACTATAAAAATTTTCATTGTTTTACTGGGTTGAGACGCTTAAAACTAAGCACTTATAACTTGTAGACATTACTTTATGCGCTTTGACTCCCAGTGCTCCCTTAGATGTTTTAGTTGTAGCTAGTAAGAGTAACACCACCTACACAGTTTTAACTGATCAGTTCTGTCATTTCAGTTAAAAAACATGTATCAACAATAATATATCATCAGTTTTAAATAACCGACAGTTTTCCTCATACACACACTTTGTTTTCACTATCAGTTAAAACTTGGTTAGTCAAAACTGACAGTTTAAAGTGATCATCTATAACACCTGTAAGCTTCTCTGTATATGTGCATACATAGCCAACAGTGCCATGCACTTGCCTAATATTGACTTACTCGGCTTATTCCTACAAAGTTGTGATGTTTAATTTAAAAACATTTTAATTCGATCCAAATTGCTTAAGCCAAAAATGAATTGGTCACAAGAGCAAACACTATTGCTTTTGGAGTTGCTCCAGGGGCAAACGGTAATATGGTACCCTGGAAATAATTTCTTTTTTTGCATCCAATATGTGTACATAGTTAAAATACGCAACAGTGCACAAAGCAAACACAGCTGCCACTTGTATGTCCTCCATCTCGGCTAGCATGTGAGCGACTAATTCCTCATGAAGTTGAGAGAGTGTGTTCAGAGGCTCCTCGTACCTCGGCTGGCCTCGGTGAATACTTCGGGCGAGGAACTTCGCGAGTAGTGTACTGCAGCCTTAAAAATAGACTGTATATATGAGGGGATGGTACTAGTTTATTTGTTAAATAATGCAATACACTGCATAAAGTGCAGGATTCAAGCTAGACATGGTGTTTTCTCACATTTACAGTACTGTTATATTGATGGTATTTGAAGGCTTTGGTTTTATAACATTAACATTCACATTTTTGTTAGATCTTACCAATTTCATTAACTGATCCTGGATCCAAGACCTTGAACATCCTCATTTTGACATACATCATAAATGTCCTGATGTAGGTCAACTTAAATCTGTTTCATCACAGATAACATAATTCGATATTTATATATTTACGGGCAGAAAACACATCAATTCATATAACATGAGTAAAAAAGTGATGTATGTGTAATTTTTTATTGCTATTATGGCCTAATCTTTCTTTTTAGGTGCAATTGAAAAACAAAAGCTGGTTTACATTCTCAATAGGGATGCTGAGGCAAGATTGACAATTTCCTCGCCTCTAGAAGCCCATAAATCAAACACATTAGTTTACCACATGGTGGGTGTAGATGTAGGTTTTGAAAATCCAATGTTTGCCTGTTTAGAAATTGATTATGAAGAAGCCGACTCTGATCCCACTGGTAAGTATTACTTTAAATATTATAACACCATACTTTTGACGTGACAACGTCTTATAAATTGGTTCTTCTTCTTCTTCTTCTTTCTTTTGTGGCGGTTTGATAAAATTCGCCAATGACGTATTGAGTAGAAAATGAAAGCTTATGAGTTTAATTAAAATAAGAGTCTGTGATAATACAAGGATTCAGTTTTCCTCCGAGAATTTTGACAAATCTATTTGTTGAGTTACCTAGAACAAATATGACAAACACAGGTGTTAGACTCTTACCCGTATGTTAAAAGTGACAAGGATTTAAAGTTTCATATTATTAGTATTAATAAAATCACATAAAATATACACAAAAGGAGTACTGGTATATGTTAAAAGAGAATTAAAATCTATAGGTCGAGGAATATAAGGAGGAAGGTAATCATAAAGGGAGGAGGATAATTTGGGACAGTTGAAAAAAATATGGTTTGTGGAACCTTCATCTAAGCCACATTCACACAATGAGCTATCCCTTACTCTGATTTTTGCCAGATGTGCATGTGTGCAGGCGTGTCCAATTCTTAATCTACAAATGATTGAAGTTGCATGTTTATTTGCTTTGTTAAATTTAAAGAACCAAGGCTTGGGAGGAATAACCTCTTGGATGGCAGCATAGTGCTTACCTTTAACATTTTTGGAAACTTCCCATAACTTATTCCAATTTTCATTCAGTTTCCTTTTAGCTAGCAAAATTAGGTCATGTGAGTAAATTAAATTTTGTAGAATGCCATTAGCAATTGCATTTTTAGCGAGTACATCAGCTGTTTCGTTACCATGGATACCACTGTGGCCTGGAATCCAGGCCACTGAAACATGGATTCCTTTAAGATGACATCTGAACAGGGTATTTTTTATTTTAAGAATTAGTGGAAATTTATGTTTGTTATGGAATTGATTGGACAAAATAGCTAACAAACAACTTTTTGAATCTGTGAAAATAACTGTTTTATTAAGATTATGTGACTACATATAACAAAGCTTCACTGATTGCAGTTGCTTCACCGGTAAAAGTGGAGGATAGTGAGGGGCATTTAAAGTTAAGAATGATTTTGAACTTAGGAATCCAAACAGCAGCTCCAGTATAGTCTTCATCAGACTGTTTTGAAGCGTCTGTGTACATGACAAGCCAATCTTTAAAGGTGTTTTCTATAATTTCTTTTAATTTCAAATTTGCCATTGGAGAATCCTTTTCTATACCCAGATCTAGATGAATGTCGGGTTGGTAAACAATAGCCTCGTAAGGAACATCAAAGAGTGGATTTATTTTACATTGAAAGATTGGGTAAGGAAGCTGAAGAAAAATTACAAAACTTTTAAACAAGCAGGGAGAGTCCTTATGGGTCCAGTATCGGTCAGATGAGATATACTCTGAAAGAAGGTGCAATTTAGGAATTAGGGGATGATCTGAAAGCTGGCAGATCTTAAATAAGAATCTGTCTGAAAGGTATTGCCTTCTTAATCTTAAAGGAGGATCTACGCACTCAACCTGAAGAACATTTATTGGTGAGGATTTCATTGCCCCTGTAATAATGCGAAGGCATTTCGATTGAATTTTGTCCATTACCTTCAGGGATGATTTATTGCAAGGCTCCAACAGAAAACATCCATAGTCAAGGTGGCTTCGTATTAAAGCATTGTACAGTAATTTCTGAGAAAAAGGATGGGACCCCCACCAAACACCTGACAAAGACCGAAGAATATTTATGTTTTTTTCGCATTTTTGTGTTATATATTCAATGTATGGACCGAAGGCCAATTTCGAATCAAGGATAACTCCCAAAAATTTTACATTGCCTCTAACTGGAATAGGTTGCTTATCATATACAACAGATATATCGGGAACTCGCCTTTGGCGGGAAAAGATCACCACACTACTCTTGGCCACAGATAAAGAGAGGCCATGATTAGTTAACCATTCTTGTAAATAATCCATGGATGAGTTTAGACGGGAACATGCCACTGTGAAGTTGTTTAAGGAGATGTATAGAGCTAAATCGTCTGCATATTGAAGAACATTACAAAAAGAATTTACTGAAAGTTCTAAATCGTGAGTATATATAGAATAAAGGAGAGGACTAAGAACTGAGCCTTGTGGAAGTCCTTTCCATATAGTTTTTGGGGGAAGCAGGAGATTTTTAACATTTATAGATATTGATCTAGAAGAGAGAAAGTTAGAGACGTAATTGACTATCCTCACTGGAATGCTCAGATTAAGCATTTTCTGCCTGAGCACAGGAAGAAGCACATTATCATATGCAGAAGAAATATCCAAGAAAACTCCTATGAGAAATTCATGTTTTGAAAAAGCAATATGAATATCTGTGACCAAAGTACTTAGGCTATCCATGGTACTTAAACCTTTTCGGAAACCGAATTGGCTTTTAGGTAAGAGATTATTCCTTTCCAAAAACCACTCCAAGCGATTTTTTATTAAATGTTCCAAGATTTTTGCCAAAGTACAAGAAAGGGCAATAGGTCGGTAACTGGAAGGGTCATTGCTAGACTTACCTGGTTTGAGAATGGGCAAAATAATTTGGGTTTTCCATTCAGCAGGAGGATCACCAGTAATATAAATAAAATTTAAAATGGATAGTAAGACAGTTTTAGTGTTCTCACTACTATTAATTATAAATGAATAAGGAATCCCATCAATACCTGGTGAGGAGTCTTTAAGGCCATTGAGTACAGTAAACAACTCCTGAGAAGAAAAGGGGGAATCAAATTTATCATTTGTTTTTAAAAAAGCTGAATTAAAAACTAGGCATTCATCATAAGATGGGACTGTTTGTGGTGCAAGTTTATTAGAGAATTCATCTATCCACGGGGAAGGATCATTAGAAATTATATTTTCACTAGAAACTGCACAGCGATATTTTTTAACATTTCTCCAGACCAAAGATGGGGGAGTCCTAGGTGACAGTGACTCACAGAATTTAAACCAACCAGTTCGCTTTTTGTCTGACAGTAATTTTAAGGTTTCTGCAGCAATTTTTTTATAGGAGATATAATTCTCTGCAGTCATAGAACGGGAGTATATTAATTCAGCCTCTTTTCTTCTCCTACAAGCTGCTGAACAATCTTGGTCCCACCAAGGAGGGGAAGGATACTTATTTTTAAAAGGTTTTTTTAAGGGGATTGACTTATTAGCAGCAGAAATAATTGCATTTCTGAACTCTATATATACAGGAGCAATATTATCATTGTTAATTGGGGGAAGAGTTGAAACCTCTTGTTCCAAAACTGTAGAATATAATTGCCAATTAGCTTTGGATAGATTATACTTTAGTCTTGGGCAAAATGTAAAATTTATTCCAGGTGAAGTAGGAGGAGTGATGAATATAGGAAAATGGTCACTGCCATAGCTAGAAGGTAATATTTGCCACAGAAGAAGGGAAGCAATATCTGGGGAGCAGAGAGTTAGGTCAACGGCACTTTTAACATTTTGTAATGGGGATACTCGACGGGTAGGAGACCCGTCATTTAGAATACAGAGATTAAAATTATCAATAAGATCTAAAAATAAGGGAGCCAGTGAATCACACAGATGGGAGCCCCAAACAGTATGATGCATATTAAAATCTCCCAAAATAACCATAGGAGGTGACAGAGAAGAAATAAGTGTTGCAAGTTCTGTTAAAACATTTGCATCAGGATTAGGAATGTAAACAGAGAGAATAGAGACATCAAGGGCCTTAATAGCAACAGCATTTACTGCTGGACTATGAGAAGGGAGAGGAATTTGTGAAAATGTAACTGTTCTTGAAATTAAAATAGAGGTTCCAGCACGACCATCACTCCTATCATCCCGGAGGCATGCGTAGCCTGAAACCCTAAAATGAGACTCAGGCCTAAGCCATGTCTCCTGGATGGCAAGAATGAAGGGATGAAATTTATTAATGAGGTAAATGAGTTCATTTTTTTTATTTCTAATGCTCCGACAATTCCATTGAAGAATTGGCGGGACTGCGAATGTTACGGGCTAAGGAGGAAAGCTGAGTAAGTTTTTGGTGTAAGCTGAGAGGAAGTTCCGTGTCACTAAAACGGGAGATCATGTTAATTAGAATTGATATCATAAGTTCGCAGAAATTATCATTACTAGAGGAGTTGTTGTCATTTCCCAGTAGAGCACACCCATTAGGAAGGGAAGAATTAGGATTCTCAACAATTGCCTGATGGGCTGCCATATCATATCCAGAATTTAATGATTGGCTGTAGGTACGTTGAGGGATAAAAATTGTTTTTTTGTATGATGCAGTTTGTGAGAGCTGAGCCGAAGGGGTTGACAGACTCTCAGTTATGGTATAAGGGGTCTGTTGAGAACAATTACGAGGCTGGATTCTTGTTGTATCAGCAAAGGATCTTTTTGTCTGAGGGAATCTAGCTGAAGCTTCTAAATATGAGATATTTTCTTGTGACATAACAAGTTTAATAGATTTTTGCCTTAAATGTTCAGGACAAGTAGGGTCTTTTGCGGTGTGGGGACCTGAGCAGAATAGACAAGTAGGAGTTTGTCGAGAACAAGATAAACCTTCATGATTCTGTGCACACACAAAGCAGCGAGGGGATGATCGGCACTGGGAAGTAACATGGCCAAATCTACAGCATTTATGACACTGAATTAGTGGCAAAATATATTTTTCCACTGGCATTGAAGTGTAAAAACAGTAAATATGGGGAGGAAGTTTTTGTCCAGAAAAAGTTAGAACAACCGTCTGAGTTGGAACCCATGAAACGCTATTGCTGTCACTCACTGATCGTCTATTAAGTCGCCGTGCTTTAATTATAGAACCGTAGCCAGAGGGAATTTCTATAGCTGCTATTAATTCTTCTAGTGTCCACTCTATGGGAACTTGTCTAACTAGCCCCATACGAGTGATACTATATGAGGGGATGGTTGCTTCATATTTAGAAATTTGGAGAGCTGGGTGATCGATAAAAGTGTTTGCATCTACAGCTGTTTTAAACTCCACTGATATTCTATTTCGTCCAACTTTTTTGACTCCATCATGGACTATATTTTTAATCTTGTTATGATACAGAAAGTGACCGAATTTAATTGGTTTAAGAGTTACTCCAGACAGCTGATCATTTGAGATTTTACTTACGTGAACTAGAAAAGGAGCGGCATCATCTTGAGAGTACTTAACTTTTTTATTAATAAAATCAGGATGGGTATATGAGGATTGTATTGAAGGAAACTGTTGTTTTGGATCAGTAATAACTATTTTTTGTGGATGGGCAGACTCGTTACTTACTTGGGCACGTTTACGGTTAATTAGTTCTACATTATCAATGTTAATGGGTAAGGAAAAGGAATCATTGCGAACCCTTCCGGGATCGGGAGGTTCGTCCTCCATTATATTACTACAACAAAAAATTACATAAAAACGGCACAACTACAAACACTTACTAATTTACAGATATTAAAACCTCCACCAAGACAGAAAAATTTACTATAGTAACTCAACAACACTTAATAAAATAATAAATTTTAAGCAAAAAAGGCACGACACTTGTATCTCTCACTTCCTCCCACCAAGCGATCCTATAAATTGGTTTGCCGGGTGACACTTCAAGAAACTGCGTTACGCTCCGCTCACGTTATGCGCTCACAATGAGAGCGAGTGAGAGGCACGCGTCCCTTCCACTCGGGCATGGTTAGCCCGCCTAAGAGCGAGAGAGACAGACATAAAAAGTGTTATTTCATCCTTCTTCCTACTATACGAATGAATATTCACATTAAAATTATTTTACCACTCAAAGTCGTTGTCACGTAAAACTTTCGCCCGTATACCGACTTTACAGGCAACCAATTTTTTTTTTTATTTTTTTTTTTATCCATTCCACCCTATTTTTCAGCAGTTGCAATGAAATAATGGTTTAGATGAAGAAAATTCTGAAATGTACCAGTTCATAAGTTTAATTAAAATATTAAGTTACATATTTTCTTTTTATAATTTATACATTCTCCGTAAGAGAGCCATGCTGCAGTTATTTTTTTTTTATAGAATAGGCTGACAAACGAGCACACAGTCCACCTGATGGTAAGTGGTTGCTGCGGCCCATAGACATCTACATCTATCATCCATTACAAATCAAAATGCAGATGCGTTGTCACCCGTGAGGACTGAGATGGAATGCCTCATTTCCAGTAAAAAGGGTCTCCAGTTCTCTACACTCACCATACAAAATACAGCAGCATTAAGCTACTATTTCACGCTGGTATTCTGTGAGAGTGTGGTCCTTCCCCGGTCGAGCCGACCCATTCGTGCTACAACTATATTTTATGGTTGTAGCACGAATGAGTCTGCTCGACTGCGGTAGGACCACATTCTCCCAGAATAGTGCTTATATTTACAATGTAAATAGCAACTGAATACTGCTGCTGTTTCGTATGGTGTCGAGTGTAGTGAACTGGAGACTCGCTTTACTGTTAATGTGGTGTTCCATTTTGATCCATAATCAAGGATAAATATTGTGCCTATGGGCCAATCCACTTGGTGAACTGTGTGTGAGTAGTATGTCAACCTTATTCTATAAAAAAAAGTTACAACCTATATACATCCATGCTGAGCACAGGCCTCCCCTCATTTCTGAGAGGGTTTAGGGCAAGGAAGTGTCCGCTGCGCTGCCCCAATGCATGTTAGCGAATTTCACATGTCTTTGAAATATATTTTTTTTTCTTATTCTTCAGACATGCAAGATGTTTTCTTCACCACCGAGCATGTGGTAAATCAGTACTTAAAATTGCAATTAACTATTTCCTTGGTGCCGGCGGGGATTGAACCCAGGTTACTCGCGTTCTGTTACAGCAAGCGTTAACCATCTGAGCTACCAAGGCTCACCCTTATTCTATAAAAACAAAGTTTAAATAATATGTCATAATACAATATTTATAGTATGATTATTTTGAGGTCCGTGTTTCTGACTGACAGTGACGCCAAATCCTCATTTGTATGAATGTAAAACTTTGAATCTTGTTTTGTATGTATAGTATTATGAATTTTCTAAATAAATTGCCTCATTTACAGGTGAAGCTGCACAAAAAACTCAACAAACTTTAACTTTCTATGAATTGGATTTGGGTTTAAACCATGTAGTAAGAAAATATTCTGAACCTTTAGAAGAACATGCAAATTTTCTCATAACAGTACCTGGTGGTAATGACGGACCTTCTGGAGTTCTTATATGTTCAGAAAACTATTTGACATACAAAAATCTGGGTGACCAACATGATATCCGTTGCCCAATACCTAGGCGGCGTAATGATTTGGATGATCCTGAAAGAGGGATGATATTTGTGTGCTCAGCTACACATAAAACAAAATCAATGTTTTTCTTTTTGGCTCAAACTGAACAAGGTGATATTTTCAAAATTACAATTGAAACTGACGAGGACATGGTGACAGAAATTAAACTCAAATACTTTGACACAGTGCCTGTTGCATCATCTATGTGTGTTTTGAAAACTGGATTTCTTTTTGTGGCCTGTGAATTTGGAAACCAGTAAGTATTAATTACTTTAATTTGCATGTTGACATTTGAGCATGGGACTTTCCTATTCTCATATTTTTAATCATGCTAGAGAAATCAATCTCTGAACCAAGGTCCTACCTTAACTATGGGGTAGTGCACACTGATTAGAGATATACACAAATACTTATCAATTACTTTATACACAATATGAATGGCTGTAATAACAATGATACCCTATGGTATACAACATGTCCCATTAATATATTTATATTTATTTTAGCTACTTGTATCAAATTGCTCACTTGGGTGATGAAGATGATGAGCCTGAATTTAGTTCTGCAATGCCCTTAGAAGAAGGTGATACTTTCTTCTTTGCTCCAAGACCTCTCCGAAATTTGGTGTTAGTTGATGAATTGGATTCGCTTTCTCCTATATTAGGCAAGTATTTTAATGTTTTATACAATGTGATTAAATTTAAATGACCACTTTGACACCACTTTCTGAAGTTATAGTCAAAAAGGCAACCAACTTATAGGGCCCTGTACATGTATAAATAGTATAACTAATTAAATGAAGTTTTGTTTCTCCAAATAATAATTTATATTTTAAATTCAATATTGTACTCAATATTTTATTTTTTTAAGTTAGAAAAGTGAATTGGTCCCATTTTTATTGTAATTATGTATTACATTATACTTATCACAGTAAACTGACAAGTTTCCTTGCATAAAAAGTTTTATTTCTAATTTATATTTTTAGCCTGCCGTGTTGCTGATTTGACTGGGGAAGATACACCTCAAGTTTATTTAGCATGTGGTAGAGGTCCTCGATCGTCTATAAGAGCTTTAAGGCACGGTTTGGAAGTGGCTGAAATGGCCGTTTCTGAATTGCCTGGTTCTCCTAATGCTGTATGGACTGTCAAGCGACATAAAGATGGTAAGTTTTTTTTTTACTTAACTGGAATTTTAGAAATAGGAACAAGTCTTAAAAATATGCTGGTGAAAGCATATAAATAAGGGTTTAATATAGAAATACAATATATTATAGCCAATCAAAAGTTCATAAACATAGACCTTCCACATACATTGCCACTAGCTGCTTGCTTGCTTTCGATTGCGAAAAAACATGAAATTAGACACTTTACACTGTGTGGGTTTGCCCTCATAAACTTGATTTACAATCAATGCTAGTAACCTAGCATAATTTTATGTTTTGTGTAGACCATAACAAATAGTGACTTTTATTTTGACAGTTGTGTGTATAATATAATACAATAAATATTTTATATAAGACTAAAGGTTGCGAGCATATTTCAGATGAACAATGTGAAATAGTTAGGTTTGCACGATGGCTAGACTAAACTAGTTATTTATACTATTGAACAAGAAATTTTGATGTATGATGTTGTAAACTTGCATCTTGGTTATTAGATAATCTATAAGTAAGGTCTTTAAAATAGTTTGCCATCATTTAATAAAAAATAATTTTTGGAAACAATCACTGCCGAGAGAGTTTTCGTATTGGAAACTATCATTGCCAGAAGCAAGCGAGCGGCTAGAGGAAATTTGCCATAGTTGCCATGCTGGTTAGCAACTGCAGATTTTTATTATTTTAAGTTTGGAAAATGCTGCTGACAATTTCTTGTTTCATTTCTCTGTGGCCATAGTATGTATATATGATATGGAGTAGTAAATTCTTACGGACACCACTACAAGCTGAATAATAAAAATAAGAAAAAATATTAAATTCACTGTAAACTAACTAAAAGGAGCAAAATGATTATAACTTTTGGTCCGTGTTACTGATATACTGTGACGTCACAATAACCACTTATGAGTGCTCCTTTTTATCAACAAGTTACTAATAAAACCCTGGTTGTTTGTGCATACATAAACACCAGTGGTTTTTCTTTTCAGAATCTTCTCCTGGGGATGAACAAATAGAGATGGTCTCATCGATAACACAAAGGTAGGCATCAGAAACTCCATTTACTTCACTGGAGGCTGCCATCACAATGGGAAGAGCTATTATTCTCAACCTTATATTGCCTTCTATATCTTATCTTTACTCCTTTCTTTGGTTACAGAGGAATATGATTCTTACATCATTGTATCATTCGTAAATGCTACACTTGTGCTGTCTATTGGTGAAACTGTTGAAGAAGTAACTGACTCTGGTTTCTTGGGTACAACACCGACACTTAGCTGTCATGCATTGGGTAATGATGCCCTGGTACAAGTTTACCCTGATGGTATAAGACATATAAGAGCAGATAAACGTGTCAATGAATGGAAAGCACCAGGAAAGAAATCCATAGTAAAATGTGCTGTAAACCAGAGACAAGTTGTGATAGCTTTGACTGGTGGTGAACTTGTGTATTTCGAGATGGACCCGGTTAGTACAATACTTTTCATAACATTACTACCGACGTGGTTTGCATTGCAATTCCTTTGGGTGTTGCAATGTGAGAGTGGCGCGTAGCTGCCAATGCAGTGATGGGCCCACAACGTCGCAGATCATGTCAAACTCCCACTTGTGGTTGAGATTGGCACTCAGCATATTCCATAGCCATGCTGGAGTCGTTCAGACTATGAAGGCGGCAAAACCATGCTGTGGACAATTCAAATTATTTACTATAGCCAATTGCTTTGAATCAAAATCTGTAATACAGTAATTGTCAATAATGTAATACAGTAATTGTCAATAACTAAATTCTTATTACAGACTGGGCAGCTAAATGAATACACTGAAAGGAAGAAGCTATCATCAGATGTTTCATGTATGGCACTGGGTTCAGTTGCAACTGGTGAACAACGGGCTTGGTTTTTAGCTGTGGGATTAAATGATAACACTGTCAGAATCATTTCTTTGGATCCATCGGTAAGTTGTATTTATGCTGCAAAATTTCATACTGAACATGTGACAAAGTGATGATACCAGGACACCACTGAGTACTATTGATTACAAAAACCTAAAAATGCGTTATTCTTTAAACATCTGAATATTCTAAAAATTTTAAGAAATATATACATTTAAATGAAATATACTCTTCATGATACATTTTCACCACAGGATTGTTTGGCACCTCGCTCAATGCAAGCCTTACCAGCTGGTGCGGAATCCTTGTGCATTGTTGAACAACCATTTGAATCTGGTGCTAAATCTGCACTACACCTAAATATAGGTTTAAGCAATGGAGTACTTCTTAGAACTACATTGGACTCTGTGAGTGGTGACCTAGCAGACACTAGAACCAGGTAACTTGTGTATGTATATTGTAAAATGTTTTTTTTTTAATTGGACCACCAATGATGACTACCTTTTCGCTCCGTGTTTCATCTGAAATACATTGACGATTAATTAACCAGATCTGAGGTTTATGTATAATAAACATTTGTTTTACTGCTTCTTTAAAATCATTATATTACAAACACATTTTTATTCTCTCTAGATATTTGGGTTCAAGACCAGTAAAGTTATTTAAAGTGAGAGTGCAGGCAACAGAAGCTGTACTTGCTGTGTCCTCGAGAACTTGGTTGGGATATCATTACCAAAATCGTTTCCATTTAACACCTCTTTCATACGAGTGTTTAGAATATGCTGCAGGATTCAGCTCAGGTAACTACTACTGTTAATTTTATGTATTTTTATTTAAAATTTTAGGAATTGTTTTGAAGAATATTTTCAATCATAGTGAAGCTTAAGTTCAAAAATTAGATTAAAATTTTTATTATTAATCGACGTATTTGCATGGCAATGCCTTAGGGTGTTACCATGTGAGAGTGGTGCGTAGCTGTCAATGCAGTGATGGGCCCACAACGTCGCAGATCATGTCAAACTCCCACTTGCGGTTGAGATTGGCACTCGGCATATTCCATAGCCATGCTGGAGTCGTTCAGACTATGAAGGCGGCAAAACCATGCCGTGGACAAAATTTCGATTGGGTACCTGATAAAATGTGTATACTAATAAATATGAAACCAAACTACAATAGTGTTTTCTTTTTATAGAACAATGTGCTGAGGGTATTGTGGCAATTTCTTCGAACACATTGAGAATTCTTGCATTAGAAAAACTAGGAGCAGTATTTAACCAGACATACTTGCCATTAGAATATACACCACGAAAATTTGTTATTAATTCTGATAATAACAACATTATTGTTCTGGAGACTGATCACAATTCCTACACAGAAGAAATGAAGAAGCAAAGAAGGTAATTGTTTACGATTGTAAATTATTAACAAATTAAGAACTGTGGCAGCTCAGACGCTTAATGCTCGCTGTGAATATCGCAGTACCTGAGCATACCGAGTTTTAGGATTTACCACGTGCTCTGCTGTAAAGGAAAACATTGTTTAAAAAACCTGCATGCCTGACAAATAAGAAAAAAATGTATTTCAAAGTTCACCAACACGCATT
The DNA here is from genome assembly GCA_036936625.1 of Parnassius smintheus behrii. NCBI lineage: Eukaryota > Metazoa > Arthropoda > Insecta > Lepidoptera > Papilionidae > Parnassius > Parnassius smintheus. Next base: position 17,661,095 of record JAUPFT010000018.1, read on the forward strand.
GAGGCAGCGAGGCGGATGCTTCCTTGCCCTAAAATCCTCTCCGAAATGAGGAGAAGCCTGTGTCCAGCAGTGGGACGTATATAGGCTGTAACTTTTAGTTTTTTATTTTCTTATAAAGTATTTATTATATTCCAAAAGTATTATTGTGATGACCATTAACACACATGTAATCTGAATTTTATTGTTGATATTCCTGCAGTACTGATTTATTTAATACAAATGTATAAACCATTTAGTGTGATTCTTATTTTACATACACAAATATCCTTCCTTCATTTAAGAATCCAAATGGCGCAAGAAATGAGAGAAGCAGCTGCTGGAGGTGGTCCAGAAGAACAACAATTGGCAAATGAAATGGCAGATGCTTTTCTGTCTGATGTCTTGCCTGAGAATATTTTTTCTTCACCAAAAGCTGGTGCAGGTTCGTATTTTTACATCTAAATTTATTGAAATTTTGCCACATTCTCTGGGCAAGAGCAGATTATGTCTCTGAACATGCTAGCTCTAATCGAGTGTGGCAATATAAAATCCTTGCGTTAATCCCAGATGACTTATGTAAGTCATTTGATTCAAGCATTGGATACAGTGTAATATCTAGTAAATAGCTATTTTCTTATGTATATATTCCCATCTCATGGGACTTCTTGTTTAAAGGAAAACCTGGAAAAATCTCAAACTATTCACAAGCTGGCAGAATACCCTTACCTTTATACCTTGTGGTGGTGATATGACACCTATAGAATGAAATAAGATGAGATTCTCTTATGTTCTAATGTTTTATAATGGTTTAAATTTATTTTTGTCAGGTATGTGGGCATCACAAATCCGTGTAATGGATATGGGAGTTAGTGGTGGTCAACCAAGTACTTTATTTAAGCTGCCTTTGGAACAGAATGAAGCTGCTGTCTCACTTTGTATCATACGTTGGTCGGCACACGCCGAACACGCACAACCGCATTTAGTAGTAGGAGTTGCAAAAGACATGATCCTTTCACCAAGATCTTGTACGGAAGGCAGTTTACATGTGTACAAGGTAATTTGAACAGTAATATTTATTCTATTATAGATCAGTACCTGGTTGACCGAGCTTTGCTCGGTATTTTTCGCTCGATTTTTTTAATTCATGTGTTTTGGAAATTATATTTAGACACAAATTACGTACTGATGAAATATAAATAATATTTTTTGATCTTAGCGACATAACAGAAAAAAACGGAACTGGTTATTTGAATAAAAAATCATGAGTGCAATTATTTTAAATTTTAAAATTTTTTAAATTTTCGTGTTTTTAAAAAATACTTAAACTAGGGCTCGAAATAATAGATTTTCTCAAAAAAGAAAAGAACATGAAAAAAAATTAAAAAGGTCCGTCGGTCGGTCTGGGCTCGAACCGGGGTTTAAGATTCTGTGACCGACCATTATAACAATTAAGCTATTTATAACCACTAACAATCTGTCAAAATTCACCTTCTTATTCTAACAATATTGTAGCAGTTTTTCATTGCCTAAAAACACGGACAAAAAGACATTTTCTAAAAATAAATCCCAGCTAGATCGATTTATTATCCCCGAAAGTCCCTGGACACTAAATTTTATGAAAATCGTTGGACCCGTTTCCGAGATCCCGATTATATATATATATTTATATACAAGAATTGCTCGTTTAATAGTATAGGATTTTACATGATTTCAAAATGCTAATTTTCAATTGTTATGTTTCAGATACTTAGCAACACTGGAAAATTGGAGCTAGTCCATAAAACCCCCATCGATGAATATCCTGGGGCTTTAGCGGCTTTCAATGGGAAACTTTTAGCTGGGGTGGGTCGCATGCTAAGAATGTATGATATAGGACGGCGGAAATTACTGCGCAAATGTGAAAATAGACACATTCCAAATCTTATTGCAGACATTAAAACCATTGGACAGAGAATGTTTGTATCAGATGTACAAGAATCAGTATTTTGTGTTAAGTACAAGAAAAGAGAAAATCAATTGATAATATTTGCTGATGATACTAACCCTAGATGGATAACAAACACTTGCATATTAGATTATGATACAGTAGCAATGTCTGATAAGTTTGGCAACATAGCTGTGATAAGATTACCTCATTCTGTAAGTGACGATGTAGATGAAGATCCCACTGGAAACAAGGCTCTGTGGGATAGAGGTAAAGAAAGTTTATTTATTGTTCAATTGTTTATAATTTTAATGTATATTGTATTCATATAATCAAAAAGTGTACGTTTTCCTTTATTAACCTTACTGTAACAATATTAGGACTTCAATTCTCACTTTAAAATGGAAATTTTTATGATGATACTCTTAATTAACACATGCTAGACTAATGAAAATTAATGATTTTAATATATCAGCTGAAAAAAATAAATGTATTGCTCACGTAAAATACGTTTTTCAACTATACTAAAATATTTTTTTATATAGGTTTGCTGAATGGAGCATCACAAAAGGGTGAAATAGTAGTTAATTTTCATGTTGGAGAAACTGTAACAACCTTACAAAGGGCTACATTAATACCAGGAGGATCTGAAGCATTACTTTATGCAACAATTAGCGGATCCCTTGGAGTCTTACTTCCGTTTACCTCTAGAGAAGACCATGACTTCTTCCAACACTTGGAAATGCACATGAGGAGTGAAAATTCTCCACTGTGCGGTCGAGATCATTTATCCTTTAGAAGTTACTATTACCCAGTGAAGGTAAGTTTAAATTAACTATGTAATATGTTTAAATAAAATAGCATAGAAAGACATCAAAATCGGTAAATATTTGAAAAGTATAGAGACGCAGATGAGTCTCGAAAAAAAATTCGTGCTACTTATGTAACATGTTTTGGCATGTTTTATATTGATTTTGTTTAATCCCTTTACACCAATTCGCATAGTCAATGTATCAATTTTATATCTGTATCTGTTACGACCTAAAAACGAATTGAATACTAAATTGTACTTATACAAACTATCTATACGTTTGAAATATCTTGTTAAATTAGCTATCCACAGTAAGTCAACAAATACCCACTACATAGAGGGCTTTTGTGTTACACTGTTGGTATAGAAGCTTCGCAAGGCAGCGGCGCGTTTGTTTGCCGTTATGGCGACTGCGCGCTGCACCGTGCGGTGCCATTCCTGAGAGTCGGAAATGCAGCTCAATCTGCATATCTGTAGTATTTGGAACGAACAAACATCAATATTAAAGAAAGAACTTTGTATTTAGTGTTCATTTTATATTTGTGATTTTTATTATATTTTTTGTATTTGCGTCTAAATGCAATATAATAAATATGTATAAATTTTGGTTGTTACAGAATGTCATAGATGGTGATCTCTGCGAACAGTTCAATTCTCTAGAACCTGCAAAACAGAAGGCGATTGCGGGCGACCTTGAACGAACGCCTGCTGAAGTATCCAAAAAGCTTGAGGATATTAGAACTAGATACGCTTTCTAAATAGCTTGTGTGATTGTTTTAAATATTAAGAAATAAATTGGTAAATCTATAATTTTGTTACTCTTTCCTTTGCATTCATCATTTTACAAGGCCATTATTCACTATGATATTATTCAGTAGGTATCGTAACTTAGTATGGAAACTGAAAAATTAAACCTTGAGGTTTTTAGCATTCAAATTAAAAATAATTTATCAAGAATATATGTAATGTAATTTGGCAGGCAGTGTTTACATGCATACTGACGTTCCTCACATACATATACTTACATTTTCTCTTTCAATCACAAGAGAAATAATTGCATTTATTTTAATTGGACAGATGCAAAATAGAACCAACCCAAAAAACTAGAGAAATTGAGTTATTGGTACCAACAGAATCTACGAATCAACTTTCATATACTCAAAAGAGATCCAAGCTGCTTGAGATAGTTTTTACTCACATTGACGAAAGCTCCTTGGCAGCTTTCATTAATGTGAGTATCCAACCCTAGATAGTCTTTTAACGGATCTATGCCGCTTAGTACCTATAGATCTTCAGCTTTTTCAATACGCAAAATACAGCCAAGCCACGTGGTTCCTTTATAAAAAGAAACTGACAAAATTATGTTTGTCTTCCTTGCTAAAAGGAACCATTTTATATAACAAATAAACCGCTTATAAAATAACCAAGATACTTAGTTCCTTATAGGTAATTAAATTTTGTAAAAGCAGTTGTAAAACCAAGAAGGGTTATTCCATGTCAAACACAATTTTGGATTTTCAGAATTGAAGTCTCAGATTTTTATGGTTTTTTATGCAGCAATATATCATAGACTTAAGAAAAAATACCGAATGACAGTTATGTAAGCACAATTATATTACATAGAAGATATAGATAATAGTTTTCAAAGATTTAAATTTTTATGAAAAAACTTCGTTTTAACCCGTTTGGATGCATATAAACTGATAAACATTGATGATATAAACCTGGCAGTGGTCTCATTTTAAAGCTGTTGAATAGGGCTTTAATATGATATACCACAATATAGGATTACAATATAAGATTTTTTTTAAAAGTGGCTATTTTAAAAATTTTCAATTGTTTTTTAAATATAGTGTAGGTATAATGTCTTAATACATAATCATGGGATCAAGAGATACAGGGCTTCGTAAATACACATGTTATGTAAATAATGTACCAAGGTAGTAGTTTTAATTACAAATTTTGCTATGCAGTGTGCAGTATTTCGGAACTAAACTAAACTTTATAGTAGGTACCATGTTTGGAAACCTCTAAAAGAAAACTGAAGCTGATTAGACTACAAGTAGAGGGAAATCCCTTTTACTCAGATAAAAAGGGAAATTCCTTTTGCAGACGTGATATGCAAAATGAACCCCGTCACATAGACTGGCGGAACATACAGTCAGACAGTGAAGTGGTCAAATGTAATGTGTGTCTCGAATTAATAAATTAGATTGATTTGTTTATTACGTTTTTTATCAATCACGCTACGCTTCTTGAGATCCGCCACAGTTTCTTGCCTAATGATACCGATTTTGGCCGAATCGAATGTCTCTAAAATTGCAGCCAAGAATATACACTCCGGAAGACTACATGCGAATAATAAAAATACTAATACAGACATGCAAAAAGAATAAACCAATGCAAATGCATAGAATGACAAGATTTTTCTCAAGTGCTAACCTAGAAAAGAGAATAACTAACAGAAAAAAGCCACTGATGGTTCAAAAGTATCTCGGCTTAAAACAAAAGAGATAATGGTCAGGAAAGAAGATGAGTTTTCGATTTTTTATGAGATCTGATCTAGATGCCGACTATGTAGAAAAGTAAATAAGAAAAATTTACTAGGAAGTACAGTCTCATTAACCAAAGAACTAATGGATCCGCTTTGGCGTAATGGTAAGCCAGTCCCCGAAGCGAAGTTAATGACTTAAAAAGCTTGTTGCATTTTATTCCTGAAGATGACCAAGACTTTTACAAACAATTAATGGCAGATGTTACTGTTGAAGATGACATAGATGGGTTTTGGATTTTGAGGTAGAAGTGGATGATGACGATTTGGTTATGTAGGATGAAGATCAATAACAGTACTTTGCTTAATAAGTTGTTACAGGTACAATTTTAATGTGTTAAACTAGTACGTATGTTCAAGTCAATAAAAATGTTATTAAAACATAAGTATTTTAAAGTTATTTAAAGCAATCTACGTACTTGAAAAATCTTAAAAGATTGTAATAAAGAACCAACCCACAAAACAGTAATTTTGCATAAAGGAACCATCATTAAGCTTTTTGATAAAAAACATGTAAGAAATCTGACTAAAATCCAAATAATTTAATTGTCCTAATTGATAGAATCAGGCGTTACTTTGCGAAAATCCATTATAATAAATAATTTATTTCTTTGCAACCTTCCGCTAAATAAATACAACGATGTGTCTTAACTGGATTGAAGAGCACCTCCTGCCCTCCCTCAATTGCATGCACTAACATGCTCTTCAATCCAGGTAAGACACATCATTGTAATTAGTTAGCGGAAGGTTGCAATTGCAAAGTAATAAATTATTTATTAATTCTCCTATATTGTCATCAATACTAACCTTAACACGATAAAGATGTTTGTTTCAAATAACTTCCCTATTTATTCCTACACACTTTAGAAACAAAAATCTAATTATCTCTAAAGTCCCTTTTTGTGCGTTGGTTCTAGTTTGCATAACTATGTCCAATGATTATCTTATTTAAACTCGTAAAATGTGTATTGTAAAACTGTTTTTGGAAGAGCGGTGTTTCCTAGGACAAGCAATTTAATTGGCTTAAACTTAAAGCGCTTATTACATTATACAATTTTTAGGAGATCTAATTAGGAAATAGGAAGGTGTAATCGTAGTTAGAACAGTTAGGATCCGATTTAGTCAAATTGGAGGTCCCAATCGCTCTACTTCCTAAATTGTTTACAATTTAGGACAGTGTAATCGCAACGTTACGATTTAGAACAACCAGTCGGCGCCCGCGCTTTGATGCAAGCGGATGTCTTGAAGTTTTGATAGAAGTCTAATATCAGAGAGCAGTACTTTAAATCTTAATATTAATTTCCGGTGGCTATAAAACGTAATGTCACCATCAAACATTCTTTGGTACTCACACTTTATCGAAATATCGTGACTTCTTTTTCAATATGTTTCGATACCAAACTTAACAAATATTCAAACATATATAAAAAAAAGTTTCACAGGTGGTAGAGCCATGCTGCAGTTATATTAGTAGTATAGTTGTAGCACGAATGGGTCGGCTCGACCGAGGAAGCACCACGCTCCCACATAATACAAGCGTAAAATAGTAGCTTAATGTTGCTGTGTTTCGTATGGCGCACAGAGTACATTATATATACCTGGAATATGGCGAGTGTAGAGAACCGGAGACCCTTTTTACTGGAAACGAGGCATTCCATCTTAGTCGTCACATGTGATAACGCATCTTCATTTTGATTTGTAATCGGAGATAGATGTAGATGTCCATGGGTCGCAGCAACCAGTTATCATAAGGTGGACTGTGTGCTAGTAGTTTGTCACCCTATCCTATAAAAAAACTGCTTAGAATCTAAAAATATATAATTATATTCAATATTCATATTGGACAGTTTTTTCTCAATGACAAGTACTCTTTTCTCTTTTTTTAATATCCATTGTTCCCACCATGGCTAAGGCAAGTCCTATTTTCTGATGTTTTGATAAATACGGCGCCATCGATCAAACGTGCAACCCCGTCGATACTTCTTTACGAATGCGGTTCGTCACGATTTAGAATTCAATTTAGTGTAGTGTGATCACTAGCTTCCAATTTAGGTTCCTAATTAGATTTCCTAAAAATTGTATAGTGTAATAAGCGCTAAAGGCTTATTACATTATACAATTTTTAGAAAATCTAATTAGGAATAGAGGGTCGACTATTTGTCCCAGGTAAACGTACTCGTCAACAACTTCGAGCATAGTGCTCCCAACAACTACCGGCATAGGTATGACATGGACATTAAACATGATCTTTGTTTTGTCCATGTTCATCTTAAGACCTATCCGTTGGGAGGCACTATTGAGGTCATTGAGCATAGTGCTTAAGTCCTCCAGCGATTCTGCCATAAGGACTATATCGTCGGCAAATCGAAGGTGAGTGATGTACTCGCCATTGATGTTAATACCGTATCCTTTCCAGTCCAGTAGCTTGAAAACGTCTTCCAAAGCAGCGGTGAAGAGTTTCGGGGATATAACGTCACCCTGTCTTACACCTCTCTGCAGTTGGATAGGTTTCGAGCTCTGGTTCTGTACTCGGATAGCCATCGTAGCCCTACTGTACAAACACTTCAGCACTTCGATATACCGACAGTCAACTTGGCACCGCTGAAGGGACTGCAGCACCGCCCAAATTTCGACGGAATCAAAGGCTTTCTCATAGTTCACATACGCCAGGCAAAGTGGCAAATTGTACTCTTCAGTCTTCTGTACAATCTGCCGCAGGGTATGTATGTGGTCTATGGTACTGAAGCCTTTTCGGAAACCGGCTTCTTCGGGAGGCTGGAAGTCGTCGAGTCTGCGTGCGAGACGATTCGTAATGACTCTCGAAAACAGCACTTAGACGCGGCTCAGAAGGGAAATCGGTCTGTAGTTCTTCAAGAGAGCGTTGTCGCCTTTCTTAAAGAACAAGACCACCGCACTTCTACTCCACGCCTCTGGAGTAGTGTCACCATGGAGGACGGAATTGAAGAGCTTCTGAAGGACTTCAAGTACCGGTGTTCCACCCGCTTTCAGAAGCTCCGCTGTAATTCCATCCTCGCCTGGGGCCCTGCCGTTTTTAAGGTGCTGGAGAGCCATTCTAATCTCGCTTGGACTGACGTCCGGGATATCATCGGAATAGTGTCGGATAAGACTGGCTCTTGGATCGTTACTCACACTTGCATGTGGCTCCAACGATGATGTGTACAGCTGCCCATAGAACCTCTCAATCTCACTAAAAATCTCAGGTGTCCCGGAAACGATGCTGCCACACTCAGTCTTCAGCTTTGACAGTTGGCTCTTACGGGCAGACAGATCTCTGGCAAAGACTTTGGAGCCCTGGTTCCACTCGATCGCTTCTTTAATACGAGCAGTATTAAAGTTGCGTAAGTCTCGCCGAATGCATTTGGAGATCTGTCTGTTCAGTTGCCTGTATGCTGTCAAATCTGTTGACGATTGCAGCCTCATCTCCCGTCTAACAGCCATGAGATTAAGAGTGTGATCGGAGAGTTTTTGTGTTCTTCTGCGGCGGGTTTTGCAGAACTTAGCTCCGACCGCATGGACAGTTTCCACGAGCTTGTCATTCATATCGTCCACTGCATTGCAATCTTGTAGGCACTGAAAGCGGTTGTGTAACTCGAGCTGAAAATTTTCGGGATTCTGGATTAGAGCACAAGGGGGACGGAGCGTTGACTTCATTAGACGAGACCTCTCCAACTTAACGTTTGGGTTCAGTGTGCCTCTAACCATTCGGTGATCGCTGTCAGTTTTCACCCTTGCGATCACTGAGACATCACTGAACAGTTGGCGTCTGGTCGTCATAATGAAGTCAATCTCATTTTTTGTCGAACCGTCGGGGCTCGACCAGGTCCACTTCCTGTGGGGCCGCTTCTGGAAGAAAGAGTTCATCATAAAGAGTCCCTCTTTCTCCATAAAGTCGGCCAGCTGCTGGCCCCTTCGGTTCCGTTGCCCTACTCCAAATTTCCCTAACTTCAGCTCACCGCTTTCTCTTGTGCCTAGTTTTGCGTTGAAGTGGTGGGAACAATGGATATTAAAAATACCTACTTGTCATTGAGAAAAAAACTGTCCAATATGAATATAATTATATATTTTTAGATTCTAAGCAGTTTTTTATAGGATAGGGTGACAAACTAGCACACAGTCCACCTGATGGTAACTGGTTGCTGCGACCCATGGACATCTACATCTATCTCCGATTATAAATCAAAATGCAGATGGAATGCCTCGTTTCCAGTAAAAAGGGTCTCCGGTACTCTACACTCGCCATACGAAACACAGCAACATTAAGCTACTATTTTACGCTGGTATTCTGTGAGAGCGTGGGCCTTCTTCGGTCGAGCCAACCCATTCTTGCTACAGCTATACTACAAATATAATAGGTGCAGTACCATGGCTCTACCACCTGTAAAACAGTTTATTTGTTAAGTTTGGTATCTAAACATATTGAAAAAGAAGTCACGATATTTCGATAAAGTGTGAGTACCAAAGAATATTTGATGGTGACATTACGTTTTATAGCCACCGGAAATTAATATTAAGATTTAAAGTACTGCTCTCTGATATCAGAACCGCTTCTATCAAAACTTCAAAACACCCGCTTGTATCAAAGCGCGGGCGCCGACTGGTTGTTCTAAATCTAAATTCTAAATCGTACGTTGCGATTACATTGTCCTAAATTGTAAACAATTTAGGAAGTAGAGGGATTGGGACCTACAATTTGACTAAATCGGATCCTAACTGTTCTAACTACGATTAAACCTTCCTACTTCCTAATTGGATTTCCTAAAAATTGTATAATGTAATAAGCGCTTTAAGTTGATAACATGAAGATTTTTAATTTTTTTAAATTCAAATGATATACACAATAACCACAGAGTATTATGGAACTTACCATCCCGTACTAGTTTTTAGTTATTTCTTTGAAGACGATTTGCTCTAACGAATAGTAAATGAATCTAACAAGAATGCTTTACAAGAAAATGCAACCTTCACCGATACTTCTTCTGTCGACCATTAAACCGCTTTGCGATCATATTGTCAGCAACAGCTAGATTTGCACTTATCGCAGATACTATAACCAAATCTCTGAAAAAAATCGCCAATACGAGTATGTTTGATAATTGATAACGTACATCACTTTCCCGTTAGTCATCCTAATCACGAAAAATTGCACTCTGTAGATGAACAAATGTATGCAACCAAGATTGAAGCAATACCTACCAAACTAACCCCATAAGTAGGCTTTTAATTTATTGTATCATGTTTCTTGATGGGATACGCGTACAGTTCAGAGGTCTATTCAGGGGCACAAAATGTTGAAAGATGACAAAATGAACCCGATTTAGGTGCCATGTCCAACACAGTCTTCTGTTTGTTGCGATCTGTTCCACAAAATGAAAGTCATATTGTGTACTTAGATAATTTTTATACAAATGCTTCGGTACTATGCAAAGAAATAGACTCTGAAGGACCTGAAAGTTACCAAAAAAAACACGTACCTAATGAGAGCTGATGTTTCTCGAGGGTCATACTGTGAAAATGTTAGTCATTATAATGGATTAGAGCCGTGGTAGCTCAGATGGTTAGCGCTCGCTATAAATTTCACAGTACGCGAGCAAACCGGGTTCGATCCCCGCCGGCACCAATGAAATTGTTAATTGCAATTTTAAGTGCTGATTTACCACATGCTCGGCGGTGAAGGAAAACATCGTGAGGAAACCTGCATGTCAGAGAAATACTAAAAAAAATATTTCGAAGACATGTGAAGTTCGCCAACACGCATTAGGGCAGCGCGGCGGACAATTCCTTGCCCTGAAACCCTCTCAGAAATGAGCGGAGGCCTGTGCCCAGTGGGACGTATATAGGCTGTAACTTTACTTTTTAGACCTGGCAGCTACTAGTTGGAAAGACAAGCTGGTTTTATTGCAATCGACCTATGTAAGAGCAGAACCAGTAGGATCAATCAAACGGCTTGACAAAAAGCAAAAAGCTACTATTGAAATTGTTTGCCCTAGAGCCTAGAGTCGTGAAAGAGTTCAATGCTCATATGTGCGGCGTAGACCTAATGGTTAGCTACTCAGGTCGGTACCGCATCAGAATGAAGTCTCGCAAATAGACGACACGATTGTTTTATCATCTGCCAGACATGACGGTCATCAACGCTTGGGTGCTCAATAAAAGGGTACTGATCAAGAAAGGAGAGAATCAGAAACCGATAATGGATTTAACTGACTTTACAACAGATCTAGCAGTATCTCTATGTATGTGTCATGATGTCAAACGTGGTCGGCCAATTTTTAGTCGATTAGAAGAACTAATCATCAGGAAGGCAAGGACAATTCGAGCGCATGAACAAGCAATGCAAACAAGAGATGTCTATTTTGACAATGTAGGACATGAAAAGGAATATTGTAATAAGAGAAAAGTGTAAATATAATAATTGTCGGAAGTTAACATCTGTCATGTATTCAAAATGTAGTGTCTTTGTGTGTCAACCATGTGAGTAGTAGATAAACAGAACAGAGATAAAGCATAATATTATAACCGCCAGTGGCGTAGCGTGTGTTTTCTCCGCCCGGGAGCGTCCGAAAATTCGCACCCCACCCATTTTTTAAAATTATTTTTATTTTAGATATTTTAACTTATTGAAAAACTATATTAACTACCACTGATTCGAAAGGAACTAACATCTATGGGAAAAATGGCGCAAGAAACCCACAAGCATTGACTTATATATTACTAGCGTAAGGATAGGCCCATATAAATAATTTACTCATAACATTTTCATACAAGAAAAAGAAGCACATCTGTCATAATTCAAACGTCATAACACGACGTAACCAGGGTCGGATTTCGTAATATAATTATACAATTTTTCCATTATTTCATAGTGTGTTGTATCTTAATAAAACTAGGCGAAAATACGGTAATTTTATTTTAAAGTCAACCGACTTGTATTATTATTGGGTCCTTTTACTATTTAATATTAACCCTACAATATCGAGAATTTCTGTATTGTGCGTGAGTACTGCCTTGCATAGGTTGACGACATAACTTTGTATATGCATACATGATTTTTTATCACATTTTATCGTAGTTGGTTAGTATAACTCAGTTGCAAGCCGATACATATAACGATTTCCTTTTTGCGATGATATTTTACAGGTAACAAAGAAAACGTAAGTAAAACAAATCAATCTCAAAGAGCTTTAGTTGAAATTATATAAACAAGTTAATTTTGTTATATGCAATATTATTGTTATAATAATTTAGTATTAGAATATTTTAAAAGCCGAAAATAAAAGACAAAAAAGTTTGGATATTTTTGTGTATAATATTACAATTATTGTCCTTTAAATAAAACAATTTTTTTAAATCTTTGTCTTTCAGTTCCCTTCCCCGTGTTTTCCATGATAGACTCGCGATGCATTCTGACATTTATATACTTCTTAATTATGGCTCAAATAAGGTGCAATCTATGATTCAATGTTGCCGGCTGATCAACAGAGTGCAAGTTTAAAACAGTGAAAGTGCTCTTTCCTATAAACTTTGCTAGAGTTTTTGTTTACAGAAACATTAAGTCACTTTTTGCCATAAATTGGGGTCTATTATTGTGACAACATTTTGCAACATTTCTTTCGCCTTTCCATAATGTGGCCTATCGAATGTTCATCTCATCAAAAATTAGACAGCATTCAACATTTTCTGACATACTGTCCCTCTTGAGTTTAAGCATTTCAAATGATTCCTGGGTGAATCCAAGTTCGCCGTTAATGGAGCTATACCTATAACAAAGAGTACAATCAAACCTATGAAGTAAAACATATACGCGTCCGGTTTATGACACATAACTAACAAGTCTTTATTAATTTACCATTTAGTTAGTGTTCTTGGGTGAGGAAGACAACAGTCAAATTTTCGCCGTACATTTTTATAGGCAGATGGAGAGTAAAAATTTAATGTCATAACAAATTTTCGAAGGGCGGGTGGATAAGACGGTCGCTTTGTTTTTCTTGGCTTGTCTATTTCTACTGTATTTATTTTTAAGCAATTGTAATCTGTAAAGCTCTGTTATTTCGGCTTTTGTTCCGAGAGCAGACTCAATTTCCTCTGTGATATACTTCTGCTGTTTCAAATCTTTAATTACATATAAAAATGATTTGTTTTACTTTTTTAACCTACTTTTTTTCCGAGAGCAGATTCAATTTCCTCTGTGATATACTTCTGCTGTTTCAAATCTTTAATTATATATAGCAGTGATTTGTTTTACTTTTTTAACCTAGCATTCTGTTTTTAATTTTTTTATTTTCTTAGCTGAACCCTTTCATGTTTTTCTAACTTATGAATTCTTTCCATTAGGTGTACTTCCCTTGGCGTGTCAAATATTGAATTGAGATCGGTTGAAGGCCGGAGTTCTTCGTTCTCACAAACCTGTAAATAATTTATATAGATAGGTTTCTGAATATGGAGAACAAGTAAACAAAATTTATTTTACTGTAGATAAGTAGGTATGCATGAGACCAATACCTCAGTCTCCAATCGCGGTATAGCCGATCCTTTCAGCCTTCGTAGTCCGGCTTTTGAAATATCAACATCTTTGTCACAAAAATGAGCAGAGCATATATATATAGCTCTTGCGTTTTAATAAGGCTTGAAATAAGGCTCTTTTCGTTGTTCCCTAATAATACGACTCCAAATCTCTTTACGTGTTGAATCATGTGGAAATCTGTAATTCATAAATTATTTGCAATGCAGTTTGTCATCGCACAGGTATAAACATTCTTTATAAGTCTTCGCCTATTCATTTTTACCAGAAGCTTGATGACGGCAGCAGCTTCTCTCAGTTTGCGTGTTGAAAAGAAAACAGAATTTCAAAATATTTTATGAATCAGATTTTCAGTTTCAATTAAGTAGTTATTGTTTCTTTTGTACTTCTTTCGTTTTACCCCTATTGAATATAGAAACCAATGTTCAAAATTTAACTTACTCTAACTTCATACAAAATAAAACAGAAATAAAAATAAAACCGTCAAATAACGAAACGTATAGATTATTCGCGTGATGCCAATATATCGGCGCATGGGAAAAAGAAACAAAAATGTCAAACGTGGTATAATCTTGGACAATAATATGTTGAAAATAATATAATTTTATTTTCCATGTACAATATTTTTGAGGGTCTGAATCCAACCCTGGCGTAATCTTGGTAACGTAACTAAGCGGACTAACTGTAAAACTGTGTGTTGAAAATGCGTTTATATAATAATTTAATTATAACAAAATTAATGTAAGATATCCCATGTTCCTTTTTTTCCTTGTATCGTAATTTTTGCATCCATTTACAACGCAACTAAGCATATTTATGACAAGATGACAATCAAATCTGTCCTGCGTGCGCGCCTCTGACGAACGATTCGCGTTGGCCCTAATTTAGGGCCAACGCACTGGTCCGTTTTAATTGTTCGGTCGGCCCGGTCCTTACGCTAGTAATATATAAGTCAATGCCCACAAGAAGTTTATCTTTAACTGTCAGTCTAAATTGTCAAATTGTTTACAAGCCGTAACTACTAACTTAACACTAGGTACATACAACAATAAATAATAATAATGAATGTACAATTGGATTTTAAATTATATTTACATAGTGCTCAACACTTAGCAACCTGTACAGGCATTGCAATAAAGTATAAGCTTACTTAGTTATATACTTAAGGGGCAGACGAAAACGCCACCCATCATTTTATTTCTTTACTCCTAAATCAGATCAAATTAAAAAAAATCTAAAAGTAACTTGAGTTTAAATTAAATTACCCATAGAATACTATTATACATACATAAATTATAGTGTTACGAGCTTGAGGTTCGTGACAATAAAAATTGCCGATAGAATTACCTAAATTAACACTTTAATTCACTTTACACTAATTAAAGTTAAAAACACTAATAATTAATCACACTGATTCACTTTATTCCGCTCCGAAGCTTCGCTTGTCTCGCCAAATTCAATACTTCCCCGATCGCATCTTGCAGCGCCTATAACTATAAATTAGCAGCGAAATATCCAGAATATTCAAGTAAACACGCGCAAGGTACCGAGAGTTCGAGTTTCAACTTCAAGAAGTTTAGTTCTTCGGTTCGAGACTAGATGGCGCTAGTGCCGTCGACTTAAGCGCGTAACACTGCCTCCTCCTAAGACATGCTCGTCCCGAGCATTTTCGGCCCCATAATAACGCGCCAGGCAATCCACATGGACGATCTTAGGAGTCCCTCTTGCGCTTTTCTGTATCCGGTAGGTTACATCCTTGATCCTGGTCACAATCCGGTACGGGCCGTCCCATTTAGCTTGAATCTTAGGAGATTTCCCTTCGCTGCGGACTGGATTGTGCAACCACACTAGTGAACCTTCGTCGAACCCTTTGTTGTTCATTTTGCGGTCGTACCGGGTTTTCATCTTTTCAGACATTTGCTGGCCCGATTGTCTGACGTGCTCGTAAATGTCATTCATTTTGTTCCGCAAGTCATTTGCATAATCGGTTATACTGCGTGGGGCATCAGGTGGTATCCCGGTGATCAGGTCTGCAGGCAGCCGTAATTCTCTTCCAAAGTTTGCGAAAGCTGGTGTCACTGCTGTACTTTCGTGAACAGCGCTTCGATATGACAACAAAAACGGTTGTATGTGCTTGTCCCAATCTCGTTGCCGGTTGTCTACAACTTTTGCTAGGTACCTCTCCAATGTCTGATTAAATCGTTCTACCATTCCATCAGATTGCGGGTGATAAGAAGTCGTTCTTGTTTTATGAGTACCCATAACTCGGCAAGTTTCCTGGAATATTTGAGATTCAAAATTCCTTCCTTGGTCGCTGTGAATCTCTAAAGTTACTCCAAAACGACAGAAGACTTCATGAACTAGTTTATCTGCAACTGTTGAAGCTTCTTGATTTGGAATGGCGAAGACTTCTGGCCACTTAGTGAAGTAATCCATCACAACCATGAAATACTTGTTACCGCTTTCACTCTCCGGAAACGGCCCCGCCACGTCAATGGCTATTCTCTCCCATGGAGCACCAACATTGTACAACTTCAATGCACAACTACTACGAGTCTGAGGTCCCTTTACAGCCGCACAACTTGTACATTTCTCATCAGTCCTCGACATCGTTTCGACAGTGGACCCAGTAAAACCGTTCTCGGATCTTCAGTAGAGTTCGTTTAACTCCCAGATGGCCTCCTGAATAATCATTATGGTACAGCTGTAGAACATCCGGTACTTTAGCTTTAGGGACAACCATTTGCAAGTGACAGCTGTCTCCCCGAACATTTTCCCATTTACGGCACAGAACTCCATCCTGAAGCAGCAAGCTGTCCCATTGGTCCCAATAGCTTTTAGTGGTTGAACTCATCGCTGAGACGTTGCTCCACTTGGGCTTGGGAGCACTGGCCTTCATCCATTCCAGAATCGGCTTGATGTCCCGGATCTTCCTGCTGTGCATGTTGTACGCTGTCCTTCCACTCGTTGCTGAGGTGGTCTGTCCTGAGCATCCTCACGGATACCACTTCCTTACTCTCCTGCCTAGTACAATGTTTGCAATCTTCAGGACAAGGTCTTCGTGATAATGCATCTGCGTTGCCATGAGATTTCCCGCTGCGATGTTCGATCTCAAAGTCATATTCCTGCAGTAGTTCAATCCACCTCGCAACTTTTCCTTCTGGATTTTTAAACTGCAATAGCCATTTTAGTGCAGCATGGTCAGTTCGTAAGTGAAATTTCCGCCCCAGAAGATATTTGCTAAAATGCTGCAATGACTTTACCACCGCTAGCAATTCGCGTCTTGTGACACAATAGTTCCTTTCCGGTTTTGACAATGACTTGCTGAAGTACGCTATCACGACCTCTTGGTCACCATTCCGTTGAGACAACACACCGCCAAGTCCTATATCACTTGCGTCTGTGTCAACTATAAATTCTTTGCTTGCATCAGGGTATCCCAAAATAGGTGTTTTGCACAGACGGTCCTTGAGCTCCTGGAATGCGATATTGCAACTTTCATCCCAGCAGAAATGTCGCTTCTCCTCAGTTAGCCTATGCAGAGGTTTGGCTATATCTGCAAAGTTCTTCACAAATCGCCGGTAATAGGAGCAGAAACCCAAAAATGCTCTAACCTGCGACTTGTCTTTTGGAACCGGCCAATCCTTGACAGCTGCTATTTTCTCTGGATCCGTGCGGATACCTTCTTCCGATACTACATACCCCAAAGAGTTGACTTGCCGTTTGAATAGTGAACATTTCTTCGGACTTAACTCTGAATCTTCATGAGCACGCGTTTCAGGTTTTGAAGGTGTTCCTCAAACGTACGGCCCACGATGATGATGTCATCCAAGTAGACCAGACAGGCATCGCCAATTAGCCCGGTGAGTACAAGTTCCATCAGCCTTTCAAACGTTGCTGGAGCATTGCACAACCCAAACGGCATTACTTTAAATTGCCACAGACCCTTTCCCGTCGAGAACGCGGTTTTCTCCTTGTCCTTAGGGTCAATTTCAACTTGTCAGTAGCCACTTTTTAGATCCAGCGTGCTAAACCACTTTACTCCTGTAAGCATGTCCAGCGTGTCATCAATTCTTGGCAAGGGATAGCTGTCCTTCTTCGTAACGTCGTTCAGACGGCGGTAGTCAACACAAAACCACATGCTGCCATCCTTCTTCCTTACCAGCACCACTGGTGAACACCATGGACTAGAGGAAGGTTCAATAACACCATCCTTCACCATTCCTTCAATCATGGTTTCTACTTCCTTTTCACGTGCTACCGGCAGTCTTCTTGGTCGGTGACGGATAGGCAATTCTTCTCCTGTGTTCATTTTGTGTTGAACTAAGCCAGTCTTTCCTATGTCAGCATCGTTTGATGAGAATACATCGGCGTACTTGAGTAACAACTTCTTTGCCTTGACCATTTCGTTCGGGGAGAGAACGCTGCGACAGTCTTCCATAAGTGTGGTCACTCTCGTTTGTGCATCCTTGCTAGGGGTCTCACTCGATAGATATCGGCACCGACGTAACCAATCCACTTCCTCACAAGTACCAACCAGCGTGCCTTTTTCTGTAATCTGTTCCCGGTCACAAAGGTTCAGCACACGTACTCCTGTGATGTCATACTTACAGGAGTAAAGTGGTCCTGACCAAGGTTTGAGCTACTTTCCATGGAAGGTCATAGTTTACCCTTTCCACAAGTACACAACGGTGAGCTTGCCCAGCGTTTCGAAGAAGACTAACCGGCACAATCGTTTCTGATTTCGGCGGAAGAACAATCTTCTTAATGCTGTGCACGTTCCCTGGTAACGCACCTTCCATAAAAAGTTCCTCCTGTCCACATTTCAAAACACCTTGCTTAACGTCGATCTCACAACAATTATTCCTCATAAAGTCTAAGCCTAGGATGCAGTCGTCCATTATATCAGCCACGATGACATTATGCAGGTAGATCACGTTGCCTAGTTTCAACTCCATCTCTTTCTCTCCACGGACGGGTATACGCTGACCGGTGGCTGTTACCAAATTAATGCGTTCTCGGTTGTATGCGGAGTCCCCAAGGAACTGACTTATAAGTTGGGAACTAACAACCGTACGAGAGGCTCCAGTGTCTATGGTCAGTTTACACGGCGTTCCGTTGACCTCGCCCTTGATGATTAGACTGTTCCCATCATGGGTTTGTGAGATCGAGATCCTTGGGGCTCTTTTAACATCAGCCAGCACCCCCCCCCCCCGCAGTTCTGGCTTTTACTCGTTTCCCTGCTGCTGCTGGGTGGTGCTGTTGGCCGCACTACCCTCCTGTGGTCGTTCACCTTCCCTTTCTAGGGTTCGCTTGGGGCAGCTGGATCGAAGATGGCCCTTTTCCCCACAGCCATAGCACCTAGGGCTGTATCCTTTGTTGCGGTCGCGTACTGTAGCTGCTGCAACCTCCCTGATGCGATGGAAACGATGATCCTGCCGCACGGCTTCCACCTCCAGTGCATGGGCCAAGGCGTCCTCAAGCGTGTCGTGGTGCCCGAGTCTCACAGCAGCTCTGACTTCAAGGTTGCGGATGCCGACGATGAATGTCTGAACCAGGTTCCCTTCAATGAGCGCAGGTACAGACTGGTATGCTTTTCGAACCATCTTCTCCACCTCAAGGGTCCACTGCTGCAGGTTTTCGTTGCTGCGCTGCACGCGATCTTTAAGCTGCGCGCGAAAGACGTGTTCCAGGTGAGCGTCACCATATCCCGCTTCCAAGGCCTCAAGAAACTGCTCGTAGGTCACTTTCTTACCGAGAGCTTCCAACACAGTTAAGGCTTGGTCGCGCAGGCCTAGGGTGAGTGCAGTCATGGCTTGGCTTTTATTCCAGCCGTTCGCCTCCATGACGGCCTCGAACTGGATTTTGTAGGCCGACCAGGAAAAGGTCCCGTCGAACGGCGGCACTTTGAATCCCCGTAGCGAAGGTGTTGTAGTTACTACGGAAGCTGTTGTTCCATCCCCAAGTTTGAGGTCGTCCAGCGTTTTCTTCACGTCAGCCATTACGTTGTCAACCCGATTGTTTACTTGGTCGATTCGGGTTTCAGCTTCCGACAGGCGGTTGTCATGTTGAGCAACCTTATCCTTCACCTCCCGTATCTCTTTTCCGAAGATAGCGTGAAGGTCCTTCATGAGGAGCATCTGCTCTTCCTTATCGCGTTGGAGTTGCTCTTCTAAACGACGGGCCTGTTCCTCCTGCCGGTGGGCCTGTTCCTCCTGCCGGCGGGCCTGTTCCTCCTGTCCGCCCCGCAGCTGCTCTTCCAATCGGCGGGCCTGTTCCTCCTGTCCGCCCCTAGCTGCTCTTCCAAACGACGGACCTGTTCCTCCTGTCGGCGAGCCTGCTCCTGCAGCATCACCATCAGAGCACCTCAGTCAGGTGCTGCAGATGTAGGAGCTACTGACGGGCCTGCAGCTGGCGGCTGGCCCTCCAACGTCTGCGGCGTTGCACCACCAAATCTTCTTTAGTCCGTCTCCTGCTGGCGTTGACTTCGGGTACGAACACCCTCCGTTTCCTCCTTAGGTAAAATCGGCATGATTTTATCCCACTTCTGACACCAAGTGTTACGAGCTTGAGGTACGTGACAATAAAAATTGCCGATAGAATTACCTAAATTAACACTTTAATTCACTTTACACTAATTAAAGTTAAAACACTAATAATTAATCACACTGATTCACTTTATTCCGCTCCGAAACTTCGCTTGTCTCGCCAACTTCAATACTTCCCCGATCGCATCTTGCAGCGCCTATAAATATAAATTAGCAGCGAAATATCCAGAATATTCAAGTAAACACGCGCAAGGTACCGAGAGTTCGAGTTTCAACTTCAAGAAGTTTAGTTCTTCGGTTCGAGACTAGATGGCGCTAGTGCCGTCGACTTAAGCGCGTAACAATAGCATTCTATGTAAATTACCAGTAGTGGATTATTGGAATCACTTATCGTTACTTTGCATTTGATAAATTAAGAGAATCGTTAATTACTGTCAAAAGTGGCTACTTATAGCGATTGTCAACGTTCTCTTAACCAACAGCAATTGAGATCAACTTGGATGGAATAAAATATTTATATTAAAGGGTGCCTAGAATTATTAGTTATTTCTGTCACTGTTAGCTTCAAAATTAAATAGAAAATGTACTTTTCGTGTTTTTTTTTTCTAAGCAAAATCTTTAACACAATCGTCAATATCAAAATGTATGTCATGTTCCATTTCCAGAATAGCTAAATTTGGTAGTCTCAATGTTGACGCCGTCGATCTCAGATAATTTTTTAGTACCTTAAGTTTAAAAAAAGTTTTTCTCGCATCTTGCTGATTAAAAAAAATCTTCAGTATTAAATTTTTATTATGATAATGTTTGGTAAGCCATCTGCAAGTTTGGACTCAATTACGTATTTTAATAAACCCAGAAAGCCGGAATTAAGCTCTTTTTACAGTCTGGGTCTGTTGCAGCTGCAACGCTCCTGTTGGAACTTTTCTGTATTTATGTCCCAACGAGCTTGATGTAAGTTAAATTATTCCGGCCCAATATTACTGCAGGCATTAAAAAGGCATATTTTTGTGCAAGATTTTGCAGCTGTTGGAATCGATCATGAATTTTAGCAGTTACTCTGTCTACTGAAGTAAACATTGTTCGCCTCAATTCGTTCTCGTACGATAACCCAACATCTACATTTTTGTCGCCAAAAATATGCCTCCTCCAGATCTTGGGGGTTCAAAGGAAATCTCTAGCTCTTCACATAAATTTTTAGCATATCGTAAAGGGTTGTTCACAAATTCCTCTCGATTTTCTCCTAATACTATTACAAGAAAATGGAATTACAGCGAAGCTTCTAAAACCGGATGGAAAACCGGTAAATGATGTCCTCCCGAAGCTGTAATTCTGTTCTTCATGGTGGCACTACTCCGGAGGCGTAGAGCAGAAGTGCATTGATCTTGTTCTTCAAGAATGGCGAAAATACTCTCTTGAAGAACTGCGGACCGATTTCCCTTCAGAGCCGTGTCTACGTGCTGTTTTCGAGAGTTATTACATTACGAATCGTCTCGCATGCAGACTCAACAACTTTCAGCCTCCCGAACAAGCTATAGGCCAGCCTTCGGCAAATTGTACATAAGACCGAAGAGTACAATCTGCCACTTTGTCTTGAGTATGTGAACTATGAGAAAGTTTTGATTTCGTCGAAATTTGGACAGTGCTGCAATCCCTTCAGCGGTGCCAAGTTGACTGTCGGTATATCGAAGTGCTGAAGTGTTTGTACAGTAGGACAACGATGGCTATCCAAGTACAGAACCAGAGTACGAAACATATCCAACTGCAGACAAGTGTAAGACAGAGTGACATAATATCCCCGAAACACTTCACCGCTGGATTGAAAGACGTTTTCAAGCAACTGGACTGAACAGGATACGATATTTTCGTCAATGGCGAGCACATCATTCGTTTTCAATTTGCCGACGACATAGTCCTTATGTCAGCATTGTTGGTGGAGGACCTAAGCACTATGCTCAATGACATTAATAGTGTCTCACAACGGATTGGTCTTAAGATGAACATGGACAAAACAAAGGTTATGTGTAACGTCCACATCACACCTTTGCCAATTGTTGTTGGTAGCACTAAACTCGAAGTTGTTCATGAGTATGTTTACCTGGTACAAACAGTTCGACTAGGTAAGTCCAACTTTAACCGAGAGGTCAATCGACGGATTCAACTCGTCTGGGCAGCATTCGGGAGATTATGACACATCTCGTCAGGCATACGTCAAAAACTCAAAACGAGATTGTACAATCAGTGTGTATTGCTAGGGAAGACCTATGGATCTTAGACGTGGTTCCTCACTGCTGGTCGTATAAAGCTCAATGTCGCTCAGCAAGCTATGAAGAGGGCTATGCTCGGAGTTTCTTTGCATGAGAGCATTAAAAACGAGGATAACGGCAGTAGAGCCAGAGAAATCGACATAGTTCAACGGATTAGTAAACTGCAGTCAATGGGCCGACCATATAGTTCGAAGAACCGACAACCGATGGGGAAGAAAGGTTCGCGAGTGGCAGCCTCGGACCGGCAAGCGAAGCGTAGGGCGTCCCTACACTAGTTGCGGTTACGACCTGGAAAGATATGCAGGAAGTCGATGGATGCAGATGGCTCGGGACCGTGCTTTATGGCATTCCTTGGGCCTATGTTCAGCAGTGATTGTTTTGTTTGATTGAATTATTCGCCGCTGCAGTGCCGGCCAGCTGGGCGCCGGGTGGTTGTCGCTAACACTTTGGCAGTATTTGACTTCATCTCTTACGCAGCCTTGCGGTTTCGCTTGGCACATAACGTTGTGGGCACAGTTTAGAATTAATTTTATTGAAAAAATCTTGGCGCTTTCCACCCCCCCCCCCCCTTTCGTATGGCACCCGGAGCCATGCCCCCCCCCCTTTCGTATGGCACCCGGAACCATGCCCCCCCCGGCACGCCACTGACAACCGCGCGATTCGGTTGCACTACTACAAGCACGCGAGGCATGTACTTATACTTATACGTACTGGCCGCTTGTAGCGTACGCGCGGTGAGACTGGAAAAAACCGATTACGCTGGCACAGCCAGTAGACAACCTCAGGGTCAGTGCGACGCACGTTGTTTGTATTATTATTATAATTATAATGGTTGTTTATTGTAGTGTGTATGAATAATACTAGAAAAAATAAAATAATGTCATACTTTAACTATCCCAAAATGTACAAAAGGTAAGTAAATATTTGAAAATTACTTTTTCAAGTAAGTACCTTTATTTTATTGTATGATCCTTTCTCCAATAAGAAGAGGGTACTACACGGTGTATTTTTACCTTTTTATTGTTAGTAGGTACAAGCTTTTACTTAACATTTGTAGGTATGTGAGTGAGAGTTGGTATGTAGTAGATACACATATTGCAAGTTAGATTTGAACCACTTCCCGATGTTTGATTGAGTAGAAATTTTGTACACCGTAACTTCAGGGACGATGCAATAATATAATTGAGATATAACCTGGTGCTACAGCCAGGATTATCTGCTCACTAAGGAACTCTTCAACGGATTGTAGCAGGGTCACAAAATTTTGTATGTCAGTTTAATTTTAATAATTTAGCACGATTTTTTTCACCAACTGCTGCTGCAGCCAGCATTGTCTACTTACAAGAGAACTCTTTAACGGTTAATAGCATGGACTCTAAACTTTGTATTTAAATTTAATTTTATTTGCTAAACATGATCTTCACTATAAACTGCTGCTGCAGACAGGATAGTCTCCTCACGAGGGAACTCCTCAACAGCTGTAGTAAACTTTATGTTAGATTCAGAATTTACCACACCATTAAAAGAAACAACAAATTATTAAAAAAACAAAAATTATAAAAAGAAAATTATTAGACTAAGTAATTTATAAAGTATTCTATCATACTGAATAGTAAAACTATTTAACAATGTTTTTTTTATTTGACTTCACCTATGGTGACAGCTTTACCAAAATAGGTAACAACTAACAATTTTGCTCGTTCTTAAGAAGCGTTGTCTATGCTCCGTTTATCTACTCATGTGGTGTCAAGAGAAACAATACCTGATTCTTAGAGTAATTACATACATAGTACGTATGCATAGAGAGAATCTACAATTCTACATAAATTGAGTTGGTATACTTGTCTCGCTTTTTCTAATTTAATTTTCCATTAAGGCAAAAAGAGACAAATCTATTGAAAGATGTTGCGTGTAATTCACGCGTGACAATATAAATGTCAAGTGGTCATCTTTGGTCTCTTTATACTATGCCAAATATGAGCGTAAGTTTACTCGTAAGTTCTGATTTAATAAAAAAATAACATCCATGATTAAAACTACTTTTACGGATTTTATCATGTGTAGTGTTCGCGTAAATATAAGAAATCATTAAATAACATCCATATTGTGGCAGTATTACGTATGACGTTATTTTTTTTAAATCTTTATTTATTATTATAACTTTTTTAATTAGTTTATTTTCGTTAATTGTTTTTGTTACCTCGTTGTTATTTGTTTTTTTTTAGTATTCCTTGTTATTAATTGTTTTTGTTATTTCTTGTTTTTAATTATTTTTGTTGTTATAATTTGAGTGTTCAGATTTTGGTCCAAATATGCAGAGAAGGAAGAATTCGCTGTAAAATAGACAATCCCGACAAATGGTCTATTCAGTGTTTAGTTACATGGAAAAATTAGGTACTGCGAAAAACATCATAGACGTATATAAACAGACTGCTTAGGCGACTAATATCTCAGTAGCCACTGTACGGCGCACCGCAACACCAGATTTTATGGAAGGCATATCACTTCTTCCTTCTTCTTAATAAAATAATCAATTCTAACCACACGAATATCTGCAACATTACTGTATCAAAGTAAAAGTTGATGTGTTCGAGTAAACATTTTCATAAAAGTCGGCGAAAACATTCAATTACGAATTGAAATAATAAAGGTACCCAATAATTTTGCCCGACAGTGTACCTACCTCCCATCACAGTTTATCTGTGCTCACGACTCGTGTCGGCAACTATACGTCTTTAATCTATAGTGATTTCGTTCGCAATGTTAGCTACAATCGACATCGATATACTCGTTTTTTTATTGTTACTACTTTAAATGCCCAAAATATATAAAAAAAGGACTAGACTTATTATTAATCGAACGATCAAGTAAAATCAAATGGTGATGATTATTACATTACATTTCAAATATTCGTTTCGTAAACTTTAAAAACTAATATTAGGGAGGATTATATATTCCACATAGTAGGTATATATATTCTCTTTTTTTCTTTTTCTTTTTTTTTAAAAAACGTTCCCCTACACTAGGATTGTCTCCTGTATCGTGGGGGCAGTTTACAAACATAAATTGCACAAGGACAAACATCCAGACCCGGAACAATTATTTGTAGGCCATACAAATACTTGTTCCGTGCGGGATTCGAACCCGCGACCCCCAGCGCAGCCACTCATCGCTAAGCCACTACGCCACGGAGTCGTCGAATATATATATATATATATATATATATATATATATATATATATATATATATATATATATATATATATATATATATATATATAAATATATACATATATATATATATATATTTATTATATATTATACAAGTTGGATCCCATTTGTAATCCCAATTTTATATGCTGACTAACGATCCGCCCCGGCTTTCCACGACTGTTTTCTAGATCTCGACAACAATGCCATTTACCGGCCCAATTGTAAGTGTTAGTGTTCATCGAAATCTGTCCAGTCTCTCTGAGGTGCTGATCCTTTATATATGCGATAATTGATTTTATTTATATGGATTTACCACTTGCTTAGCGGAAAATATAAACCATCGATTATATTTAAAATAGCTTAATCTGCTTGAATGAAAATATTTTTAAATCATGAAGGTAAGAATCTTGATAATACTGTGTAGCGGCGCAAAAAAGAATTCATTACCTTCTACTAAATAATATAATATATTATTACTCAGAAGCTCTAAGGCCCATACTATTCCGTGAGTATTGTAAATAAAGACAGAGAGAAATGAAACATGAGATAAGCAACAGTATCTTCAAGATAACAGCTCAAAATAATAAAAAATCTGCGTTTGCTAAACCACTTGCTAAGATAGAGTACTATGACTAATGTTCCCCTACATTCAGTAGTGAACTTTTGATTAGCTATATTTTATTAATGAATGATGGATAATATCTTGAGGGAGCAGAGAGAAAAGGGTAATACGTTAATAATCGATTTATTGGTAGTTGTGATCTAGCGACAAAATTGAAGGCGGTCGTGTCTCTGATATATCACAATACTACTTTACGTAGTAAAGCCAGCGTAAGAGCTATAATAGTTGTAACACGAATGGGTTGGCTTGACCGGGGTAGGACCACGTTCTCATAGAATACCAGCGTAAAATGGCAACTTGAGGCTGCTGTGTTTTTAATGGTGCGTGTAGAGAACCGGTGACCTTTTTTAGGGTTCCGTAGTCAACTAGGAACCCTTATAGTTTCGCCATGTCTGTCTGTCCGTCTGTCCGTCCTCGCTCGAACACAACCTGTGTATGTCGCACGACCAAAGCGAGTAGTTGTGCTTATGTATGTTTTTATATGTAATCATATAATTTTATCTCTTTTCGTAACCTTTCCTCTTATTTTGATTAATAATTCGTCGAAAGAGTTTATAGACATTCCATAAAACACAGTTGTGAGACGTTAGAAATTTAGTCAAGACATTCTGCTAGCGAATATGGACGACGGATTTCTGATTGAGATTAGATTGTTGCTGTATCATTGTTATCACTAACATCTTTCATATTATCTTTTTCCGCCAAAACGCAGCAGAGCACTGACTGCAGTTATGCGGTTTAACGTTTAAAAGAGAAAATATAATTACAAGCTGTGAAGCACTTCGTCCTCGTCGGTGACAGCGCATCTATGATTTTGCTTGAAGTTGGTTACAGGTGCGCTGCAGTACCTTAACATCAAAGAAAGAAAACAATCATCCTCTTAACACCGTAAGATTTCAAGATAGTTAATATTATGTAAAAAGAACCAAATTGTGAACCTATCCAGAGATTTTTCTTTAAATACTATCGGATGTCTATAAACTCTTTCAACAAATTGTTAAACAAAATAATATGAAAGGTTACGAAAATCTCTTTTCGTAACCTTAACCACCACATATAAGATTACATATAAAAACATAACTACTCGCTTCGGTCGCGAGGCATAGAAAGGCTATGATGCCCTCAAAGATAGCAACCCTACCCCTAGCAATATGGAGGACTACCCACTTATCTGTCCCTGGCTCCAGCTCCATTTTAATAGAACTGCCAAAAATCTCAAGTGATATTTATCAATTCCATTCTATTGGGGTATTTCTATAGTTTTCCCATCAGGATGGGCTGTATAAATATCAATGCAAATGTTAGATATAAGTGAAATATATAAATAAAAAAATACATACCTACATAAATTATAACTCAACCAGATGGAAGACCTCGGCAGGGCAGACCAAACATTACGACTACGGTTTCTTTTTGCCTGAATTTCATTTATCACTGTGTCAAATTCAAATTCACTTTATTTAAATATGATTTGTCCTTAACTCTAGACTTGACTTTTTAACCTGGTGTTGGGGTTATGTAACAAGTGTACGAAGTTGTAGATTCTGCCTTAGCTCCTCCTTGCATTCATCGCATAGGTATGACAAGTTGAGTGTTTGAAGTGCAACAACACGCATGTTGTTACATGCGTGTTGTTGCACTTCAAACACTCAACTTAACAGTACCTGGTTGACCGAGCTTTACTCGGTATTTTTCGCTCGATTTTTTTTAATTCGTGTGTTTTGGAAATTATATTTAGATACAAATTACATACTGATGAAATATAAATAATATTTTTTGATCTTAGCGACATAACAGAAAAAACGGAACTGGTTATTAGAATAAAAAATCATGAGTGCAATTATTTTAATTTAAATTTTCGTGTTTTTAAAAATTTCATGCGTGTTGTTGCACTTCAAACACTCAACTTAACAGTACCTGGTTGACCGAGCTTTACTCGGTATTTTTCGCTCGATTTTTTTTAATTCGTGTGTTTTGGAAATTATATTTAGATAAAAATTACATACTGATGAAATATAAATAATATTTTTTGATCTTAGCGACATAACAGAAAAAACGGAACTGGTTATTAGAATAAAAAATCATGAGTGCAATTATTTTAATTTAAATTTTCGTGTTTTTAAAAAATACTAAAAAAGGGCTCGAAAAAATAGATTTTCTCAAAAAAGAAAGGAACATGAAACAAAACTTAAAAAAAGTCGGTCGGTCGGTCTGGGCTCGAACCGGGGTTTTAAGATTCCGTGACCGACCAGTATACCAATTAAGCTATTTATAATCGCTAACAATCCGTCAAAATTTACCTTCTTATTCTAACGATATTGTAGCAGTTTTTCATTGCCTAAAAACACGGACAAAAAGACATTTTCTAAAAATAAATCCTAGCTAGATCGATTTATTATCCCCGAAACTCCCTGGACACTAAATTTTATGAAAGTCGTTGGAGCCGTTTCCGAGATCCCGATTATATATATATATATATATATATATATATATATATATATATATATATATATATATATATACACACACAAGAATTGCTCGTTTAATAGTATAGGATTTATTTAAAAATCTTTATGGCCTACAAAGTGTACAATCGGCGGACTTGATGCGTTTAGGCCATAGAATACTATAATACACAATAGAATGGCTGTCAACCCTATTTTATACGACGATAGGCGTCACCGGGAGCACTACAAACCCGATGTGCTGACGCTGTGTTGACAGACAGATTTTAATACATATTTATTTGTAAATAGCGTGCAGTTTGGCATTTTCTAAATAATTTGCATGGGAAATTTGGAAACAATTGTAACGTCAAAACACATCTCGTGTTGACGTTTATACGTGTGAATTGACGTGTTAGTGACATTTTAGTGGCTACACGGGCTCCGCCCACTTCCCCGTTCTATTATGTATGTATTATAGTATTCTATGCTTTAGGCATTCTCTAAGGAGATAAAGTTTTCGCGGTTGTGCTATATAAATTTCAACCCGATTTGATGATAACTGAAATTCAATCTAGAACAATCATGATAGTCTCGTTTTAGCTGCGTACATGTTTTTTTACATAATTTCAAATAATTTTATGACCAATAATACCAAAATCGTAATTAACATAAAATTAGGGAACTTACACAACGCGTACAATATGCGTGGAAAATAAATATGTAAGTAAACCATAAACGTAAATTCTTAAAAGAAATTAATAATTATAGAGCTCACACACATTTTATAGCGAACACTTGTAAGGTTGCCTTACTGGTAGCTGGCAAGGGTTCGTTGTTTTCTTTGACCTACTTCGGATGTAGGTATGTGGTATGAAAACTACGCCCCTTGCTTTCACGTCGACGAGGAGACGGAAATGTTAAATGTTGTGTGTCGTTTCATAAATCACTTTTACCACTTAGAAACACATTTAACTTACGTGGTACTCTATTTACTAACTTTGATTAACATTTTGTATCATATATCACTAATATAATCAAATATTACCAACAACGATACAAATATACGTAAAAAGTGTTATTGAACTATTGATTTTATGAAAATATAATCATTTTGTAACATACAAAAGCTTCTGCGGGTATATTGAACCTAAGAACTCACAGTATCCGGTACGGTATTAATTGGCTGAGAATACTAATTAATAATCGATAGATAAATTGTTAACATAGCATTTAACATATTTTTTTGCTGAAATAAATATATTAGTAGGTAAATATAATAAAACAGATATGAATAGTGTTTGTGTTTAATTATTATACATACTAACACATATATTATTATACATACTAACACATTATTATTGTAGTAGTGCGACTACTGATCATGAGGTCCTGGGTTCGAATCCCGGTTCGGGACAAAAAATCAATTATTGAGTTTTTCTGTCAAGAAACTCTCAGTAGCTGCCCGGAGTCAGGAAGTTGGCGGTGTCTCACCCCCGTGCCTCGGAAAGCACGTAAAGCCGTTGGCCCTGCGCCTGATCTCTCTCCGGTCGTGTCGGTTTACCGTCCCATCGGATTATGAGAGTGAGGGAATAGAGAGTGCACCTGTGCTTGCGCATACGTTTATACACTATAATCTTGTCCAGCGCTGATGGCTAGCCTCAGTTGTGGCAGGCCGCCGTGGCCGAAATTCGGTCTGGAGGACATTATTATTATTAATTATTAATTACCAGGGTAGCCCATGGGCTAAGAGTCCGGCGTAAATTTAACGCGAGCAGTTCTAATCTATTCCCGCCGAGACCAATGAAGTTATAAAACTTGTTTTTTACTATGCAATCAGCAGTGAAGGAAAAATCGTGAGAAAACTTGCACGAGTGGGAAATATATTAAATAAAATATATATTTCGAAAAATGTGAAGTCCGCCAACACGCATTGAGTCAGTGAGTAACATTTCCTTGCCCAACACCCTGGGCCCTAGCAGAAACGAGAGAGTGCATTCAGCCGAGGAACGTATTATTAATTAAACCACCCTAAGTCTTTTACCTTAACTGAAAGGTATATAAAGGTGTACGAAATCTATACCTACATATAATAAAAATGTAAATTGCATGCGTCTGCATATTTAAACCCAACTAACATAATAAATAGAGCTCATTGAAATCCAAATGAGCTCTAGCTTTAAAACTTAAATGTATATGACGGCTCCGTGGCGCAGTGGCTTAGCAATGAGTAAAAAAGCGCTATGGGCCGCGGGTTCGAATCCCGCACGGAACAAGTATTTGTATGGCCTACGAGTAATTGTTCCGGGTCTGGATGGTTGTCCTTGTGAAATTTATGTATGTAAACTACCCCCACTATACAGGACAAAATCCTAGTGTGGAGGTAACGTTTTTAAAAAAAATGAAAAATCTGTACAATATATTTCTAGCATTTGTATTTTGTAGTGGTAGGTACAATCTTTTCAAGCAATTTAAATCGTTCATTTATATCATATGGTAGACATTTATTAAACATGTGAAAGCTTTAGGTGAATAAAATCTTGATAAGAAGTAAAACAAGCTGCAATAGCTTTAAAAACAGAATTCAATCAGCAGAATTTTTGCAAATGTTCGTGTCTTGTTCACATTCTCGCTATAATAGTATTTTAACTCGGTCCATATTGTACAAAGGCGCGGATTTACTTTCATTATTGTATCATTCTTATTCATCAAGTGAGCTCGGCTCTAGTGTAGTCAGTGTAACTTTCAACGGAATATATTTACGCGCTCTCTATTTTAAGTTGCGACGTATCAAACATAAACAAAGAATATTTTTTAACAGCAGCAACGAACGCGGGCTATTGACCTAAAATTTAAAGGAGAAAAATGCCTCATTTTTCCGCGGTCACTTGAAACAAACGTTGCCATAACTACCATATCGACCGCCGGCTTTTCCGAGGCTTTCCTCTGAAGTACTCACATTTGCGTGACACACGCTGAAGCAAGGACTAAATGTCTAGACGTCGAGACAGTTGTACTTTACCGTTCATTGCGATCAGTGTTATCGCAGTACACGTAATAATGTGGGAGCGGTCGATGTAGACAAAGTGCCGTTATATTAAAATATAACATTGTTATCCGTGAGATTTTGAATTGCATAGTAGAACCGCGATGTGCCAGTCCAACAATCGCGGACAATGAGTGCACGTGCGAGACGAAGCGAGACGCGCGACCGGCGATGCGCAAGCGGCCGTTTTTAAAAAGCACTCTGGATCACTCATTAGCTGGTGGCTGGTGCACCGTAAATGCGCTGCGGTTGATGGAAACGCAGTGCGTGTGCGATACGGGAACTTAGAAAGTGTAATGTACAGTGCGGTGCGATGCTGTCGGTGAGCAAGCCGACGTCTTTAGTCCAGCAGAAGAAACAGCAGTGGGCGCGGGAGAGAGGTGCGTACTGCGTACTGCGTCCGGTCAGAACGAGCGCGCTCCGGCCGCCGATGCGCGCTCACTGCATCACCTTAACACTTTTGCAACACCTCACGGTCACACTTTAGTGAAGTTTCGCGTCCGTTCCCGCCACCGCACCGTGACAGATTGGTCTACCAGTATCTGCACGAAACACGTGAAGTTCATTTTTAACGGATTTTGAAATATTAATCTGGTGTCGGTATGTAAACGCCAATTTATCTGTTTTAACAGCTTTTCATAATATGTGATTTATAATTTAATTATTTAAATACATATTGTAATTTATTCCATAATTTTAACATAACACAAAAATAATAACATTACATTTAATTATTTTTTGTGTACCTTTGGACCAATTGAGACGATAAATTTGATTAATTAATATATTAACTTTCCAAAAAAGTTTTTAACGAGTTTTATAGTGAAGGCATTCATAATAAATAGTTATTTTGCTCGTTCATCTTGAAAAGTAATAGTGTCATGTAGCTAGAAATGCATACAGTGATAATATCTTGAGTATTTTAAGGCCTTCTTGTAGTACAGTGTCTATGTATGAAAACGTTACCTCGCTCCCCGTAATTGTCAATTGTAATTTGTAATTGTAATTGTAATTGGTATAAAAGCGAGAAGAATTTTAAAACAGCAATGCACATCCACCCTCAAATTCAGGCACTGCTTAGATAATACTAATATAATAACAGTATAGTTTAAATTGCGATTTGGTATGATTAGGTATGATTTTTAATCGACCCTTTCATCACATGATTCGTGTTTTTTTGTCTTCACACAACCTTTCATCTATGTTCAATTTTTTTAAAATAATTTTGATATTGTACAATAATTACATTTAAAAAAATAATGATTTCTTATGTTTGCACGAATGCTACATACGAGTATAGAATAAAACTAATTTTACGGATATTATCGTTATCGCGTTTAATTTTAACTTTTTTTCTTCCCGACGTTTCACTGATGCGAAACTCTGACGCACCGGGAAGTCTGCTGTATGTCTGCAACATGTTCAGAATCGTTTCAACCATTATATCAGATTGGATTGACCACAAAACCTTGCAAAATAATACCAATTCCTACCAACGATGATTTGCACGGCTATTGCAATTAAAGTACAATCTAATTTTAATAGAGAAAATTGCTGGGCGATCCCATATACAATTAATAAAATTAAATACAAACCCAAGCATACTACTGCAACGATTCAAGATTGTTGTGCGTGGATCGCACAAAAATTAATAATTAAAAGTTAAAGGTAGCCTTCGTAAACTACGACATCAGGACGTCAAACACCTCAGTTTCCCCCGTGACCATGGGTGATGAAAAGTGACAAAAACGTCGGGAGTTAAAAAAATTAATCTTAAACGCCCTAAAAACCGTAAAATTAGTTTTATTCCATAGATACTTATATCACAGAGCTTTAAAAATATTTAAAAAGCACTGCAACGTCGCCTTAACGCAAAACGTGCCTTGTTACTATAAACATCTAACATGCCAGGAACAGAAATTCGTGCAATTATTGTATGCAACAACGAAAGTGACTTGCATTTTAACAATTTCATAAGAAGTATTTAAAAAAGTATTTGTACGAATAGAAAATAATATGATAATAGACGTGTAGGAAGGAGGAATTTTAAGAAATCTTACCAGCACGCTGACCTTTCTTCCTGCAGACGTAACTCGGGCTATCGACTGATGGCGAAAAATCTATACAAAAAGTTCGAGCCCAAATTTTACAGACTGACAGCCAAAATAGCTATTCCTTGCGTGCTATTCCGCCGTCGACGCCCTCATCGGGTATACTGTATTGTGATGCCAATTTTTGTGTAACAATAGGTTGTTGGTATATAAAAGTGGTATATAAAAGACACGCTTTTTAGAGCAACAATCAAGCATAGTCCACCAGTAACTGGACAGTGTAGGCCTTAGACATAGACACAAGTCTTTGATTAAATTTAAAATGCAAATGAGTTGTTGATACTCTTAACATCTTAGATGGAATGCCTTCTTCGCCGATCGATCCAGTTGATTTAGTGCTGCAACCATAAAACCCACAGTTGCAGCGTGGCTGTACCACATGTAAACCTTTTTTTAACATGTCATACCTACCTTGGTATAGCTCATCCCATTGGCCTCTCATCGAACACGGACAATTGAGGACAAGGGTCTTTGTGTTTGTGCGCTCAATTGAGGCCCTATTATATTTCCTGGCCAAATAACTTCCGATTACAATTTGGTGGTCACTGTCGTCATGCGCATTAATTGTATATTTGGTAAAAAATATTTTTTTATTGAAAGCCTACACTACTCCTGTTAATTCTCCAAATACATATCTGGGGAAAATTGACCAAGAGGTTGTAATTTAAAAAAAATAATTTTCCAAAGTTTTGTTATATTACTTTTAATGGGGTTGAAATGTTACTTTAAAACTTACCCACATTTTGTGATAACAGGTGTATCCTGTAAACTAAAGTGATTTGTGAAAGGTGAAAAGTGGTGAAAGAGAAAACATCGATTTATTATTTTAACTATTTCCAAAGACCTGTATAATGATAGGGAAGTTTGCAAATATAGAGAAGTACTCAGGAAGAACACATAACACACGTTGTTTTGGTAACATATTATTTAAATTGAGACCTAAATTGCATGAACATACTCCAACATCTAATTACGTTAGAAACTGCTCTGAAAAGTATGACAGTGTTACTCATTAGTTAAGTGTATTATGCTCTAAGATAAGGATAAATGTACTGAAGGAAATTGTAAGGGTCCTTTAGTATGATAGCGGAATCATTAAAAGAACGATTACTTTAAAAAAAACTTTTTAGACAGTGCGCAACGATTGCAATGTATAATATGATATGTATAAATGTTTCCATTGTCAATTTATTGATCAATAACTGTTATTTAGAGGTCTTTGCCGCTCGATAAACAATTACGCACCCGTGAACCTTTCATCAAGGTCCGAAAGCAATGAACTCTTCTATTTAATTCAAACACCAGGTATTGGTTGTGTATATAAAAAATATATCGTTTTAAACTAAAAATCAATTCCATTTCCTATCAGTATACGAATGAGTAACTTATCACTAACTTTAAAAAAAAACGTTACCACCATATTAGGATGAGCCTAGTATGGTGTTAACGTTTTTAGGGTTCTGTAGTCAACTAGGAACCCTTATAGTTTCGCCATGTCTGTCTGTCCGTCTGTCCGTCCTCGCTTAATCTCTGTGACCGTTAGCACTAGAAAGCTGAAATTTGGTACCAATATGTGTATCAATCACGCCGACAAAGTGGTAAAATAAAAATTGGAAAAAATGTTTTATTAGGGTAGCCCCCCTATATGTAAAGTGGGAAGTGATTTTTTTAATTTCAACCCTAACGTGTGATATATTGTTGGAAAGGTATTTAAAAATGAATAGGGGTTTATAAAAATCATTTTTTGATAATGTCAATAATTTCGGAAATAATAGCTCCAAAAGTAAAAAACAATGTTTAGAAAATATGAAAGAAATCTGAAAAGTAGAACTTTATAAGGACTTTCTAGGAAAATCATTTTGAACTTGGATGGAAACAACAGTACCCACTACCGGGAGCAGTTGCAGGAGCGCGGAGCGCTGCTGGAGCGCGAACATAATGGATACCCACCTTTAAACTCATAAGTTACAAACACTTATTGTGACGGACGGGAAACTACGGAACCCTACACTGAGCGTGGCCCGACACGCCCTTGGCCGGTTTTTCTGTATCGTGTTTTAAGCAGTTTACATACATAAATTTTACAGGGATAAATATCCAGACTGGAACAATTATTATCAGGCTAAATAAATACTTTTTCCGTGCGGCAATCGAACCCGCGGCTCTCAGTGCTGCAACTGCTGAGTTATTATTGAGTATTGCTGAGCCACTGCACCACCGAGCCGTTTCTCCCTTATAAATTTTTTATAACTTTACGACAAATAAAACAACGTTGAACTAACGTGAACTATATTTTAATGCCAAGCAATAAAGTTTATATTTAATTATAATTTACAGTAGTCGAACTGTACGACTAATCTATATATTCTTAGGTACACACAATATATACATAATATAAATAAAATTACAGTGTATTATTAAGCTGAAGTAGTTATTTGCAAGTTATTAAGGCATAAATAACATTTTCTTTCTATCTGTCTGTCTACCTACAGGCTAATCTTTCAATTAATGTTAGGAGTGACCTAGGCTAACAAGAACAAAACAAAATGGTCTTAGATAATTATTTTAAATCTACATGGCCCACATTAATAGATCCTCCTCAGGCGAAGCCACGGCGGGTCGCTAGTATATTACAAATATATAACATTTTTGCAAGCCATAATTGATGCCCCTAACGCCATCAAGTCTCTAGAAAAGTACACACTCAAACCTACATCTAGTCGGTCGGGACCGGTATTTGCTGGGACATTCTAGATGTTTCGGTGGAATAGGCCTATATAAAGCCGTTAGGGCCGCGACCGGGGCAGGGCAGTATTGAATTAGCGATACGAGTGAAGCTTTCGGAGCGAAATAAATTGAACTAAAGTGTTAAGTGTGATTAATTATCAGTGTGATTTAGGTTTTAATTGGTGTTCAGTAATTAAAGTGTCAATTTTGGTAATTCAATCGGCAGTTTTTATTGCCACAAACCCTAAGCTCGTAACAATATATATTTGTTTTAATAAGTTTCTCAAAAACTGCTCTAATGATTTCGATGCAATTTAGAATATAGGAGATTGATGGGGTGAAAAACCGATATGGGTGGCATTTCTTGGATAGTTCATTTTCTCCCTGTTTTCACTTAACAAAGTAATTCTGCCACGGAAATTATCTTCTCATTATATTATATCTCGTATGCGTGCGTAAGAGCGTAGGTCTAACAGGCCGATGTGCGCGTGTGCGAATCCTGCGATGTGGTTACGATTTTCAGTTTTTATTTTTGTTCTTTAGTATCCTAGCCAAGATGGTCACGCAGATGGTCAAAAATAAAACTATAAACTTAAAATGTTTTGTTTGCAGATTTCCATACATTTTTACAGACCCTATATTTTTTATAGACCCATTTTAATAGAAACGAGACATTCCATCATAATCCTCTGGGGTGACAAGTATCTGCATTGTGATTCTTAATTGAGGATAAATGTAGATGTCTATGGGCCACAGCGTGCACTCTCCACCAGGTGGACTGTGTGCTCGTTTGTCACTCTATTTTTGACCTTATGCGTGAGCTCAAGACTTTGTTTGATAAACGTTAAATTACAGTACTTCCCCATTTAATCGATATATAATCAAACCTGTTTATAACCGATATCAAAAAAAGGAAGTTCTCAATTCGACTGTATTTTTTTAAATGTGTGTTACCTCAGAACTTTTTTCTAAGTGAACCGATTTATATTTTTTTTTGCTGGAAAGCTGATGCTTCGCATGTATTCATATAAATTTGATCATGATCTGACTAGTACATATAAATTTGATCATGATCTGACTAGTATTTTTTGAGATAATGCGTATTTAATTATTGAAGTCGGCTACATGGATTATGTTCTCATTTTATTTTTATTGAAGTCGGTTGTACAAAATTTTTAATTTTCGACTGGATTGAACAATAAAAAATAAAGAAAACAATAATATTTATAACAATACGTAACTGGTTTCTTGGAAATGGCTCTAACGATTTCGATGAAATTTTGTGCTGCGATTACGTTTTACTTTCCAAGTTTATAAAGTGTCAATCATGAAAAAATCGTATTTTTTTCTAACATCGATTACTATGTTCAGGAATTTACTTTTGATACGCTGTTATGAATAAAAATGTATGAGCAATAAGTTAATTAATTAATTACAAGAAATTCCTTTTTTGTAGAAAAACATTTTCTGTTGATAAATAAAACATCTCATTGTCTTCCTTAGAAAATGTGTTCCTTTAGCGTAGGCGTTATCAATTTATAATTGTAAATTGATAACGCCTACGCGTTTCTTATATGGATACGAAGGCGTCATCATTCATCAATATTGGGCGGCTGACCTTCGTGCGTTTTAGGCTACCCCATGGTTGTTTTACCATGAATATTTAGATGGAGTATAGTATATTCAATTTTTCATTCTCTATGGATCTATATACCTATTTAAAAGTACCTGAATTCTAATAAAAATATACTTGCCTACCCATTAGTTTGTTGGGAGAAAAAAAGTTGGAATGCAAATGCCAATAGTCCACAATCAATACATTAAAGTAATTACACCAACGGTGTAAAATAATTTGATGTTATAATTGCTTTTCATGTTTAGAAAATTTTAAGGTTTTAAGCTTTTAAGAGCATTGAGTAGTAGGTCAATGTTTAAGAGTCAAACTTATCGTTTTTAGAAACGTAAAAACGATAAAAGCTATTAAATTACGATATCAAAGAAAAAAAG
Organism: Parnassius smintheus behrii; assembly: GCA_036936625.1. NCBI lineage: Eukaryota > Metazoa > Arthropoda > Insecta > Lepidoptera > Papilionidae > Parnassius > Parnassius smintheus. The sequence goes on from JAUPFT010000018.1 coordinate 17,699,881, forward strand.
GCCACTTACAAAAAATTCAGGATACATCAAAATATGCAGACACTTGACACTTACCTACCAACTAATATAATGTAGATGTAGATTTACAGAAAGTGTCAATCGTGCGAATGCTCATGTGGTTCAAAGTATGTAGGTAGCTCTATTATTAGCGAAAATGTGCGGTGTAAGACTTTATTTATTATTTTACTTCAGGTGAAAGTGATGGAGGTACTAGGTATAAGAAAGACACAACACAAAACTGTAAGCTGAAAGCGACACAAATAAACTACTTATCATCGGTCTTATTTACATGCCTACGAATTTGTAAGGGGCTCTAATGATGACGACGATAATGATGATGATGAGCACTGCAAAATACAACGACATTATGCAATAACAAAACTACCATAGAGATTCCAAAGAATATCAAAATCTACCGTTCAACTCCGATTTGTGTGAAGCTTTAAATGAAAAAGTAGAAGACGAAAGTGATGAATTAATTACTTTAAGGGCCTGTACAGCCTAGCTCAAATTCTAATTTCGCCGCCACTTCCCCGCGCGTCGTATGTTATGTACCTACCGACATGTTTGCAATCACTAATACTGTACGTAGATAGGTCGTTAGGTACTTATTTCATTAGGTTTATCATATTTAGGCCTGTTTCTTTACGCCAACCCAGTCGCCTCTTATTTTTATTACGGTTATTTCCCATTTTAATTTTACGTCGTCGTCTTGCGTAAAGTGTATTCTGATCGTAAGCAACACACAGCTTTCCCGTTCGAAAGCCGAAGCAAGAATCGTTAGTTTCTGTTTTGTGGGAGCGAGATGAGCGGGGTTATCGGGTGGCAGGGAACAAGCTTCAGGACGCCAATAATTCTATAAGAAATAATAATTCAGGACGCCAAAAAATTATATACTTAATTTCTTTTTACAGTGAAAAGAATGGTATTTAAAAAAAACATAAGCCCTGCTTTATAGTTAGTTCAGTTAGTACGCAAAGTTTCATGATCTAATTTAAAGTATTTCGTGAATACCAGCGGTTTATTGTTCGGTTTGGAGGTAACTTCGGATTTTATTTCTAGCAAGAAAATTTTACGGAATCGTGTTTTTGGCAATCAATGGGGAGGCCCATGTTCAGCAGTGGACTTTAAAATGATAGTTGAAAATACTTATAGCGCCATCTATATAAAATTACAGTAGTTAATTTACAATAACAGTAAAATAAAAATTATATATATATATATATATATATATATATATATATATATATATATATAAATATGTATATATATATATATATATATATATATATATATATATATATATATATATATAAATATTTTGAAATGAACGGGTAGGAATAATATTACAAAAAAATTCAAATTCGGGTAACGTAATTTTTCAATTTCACGACAATGTAAATTTTAAAACTTGGAAATGCAAAAGGGAAGTATAATATGTTTATAGTAGGTAGGTACTGCCAAGCTTATATATGATTGATATTATCCTTGCCGAAACCAAAAAAATGTTAATGGCTCTTTCAAAATTTGATTGTAGGTACTCGGCGGTTAAGAAAAAAATTATAAGCACACCTTAAATTATAATTTAATAAATAATTTGCACAACACCATCTATCGATGACATTCGTTAACTATTGTACTTCTTTAACTAAAATATTAGGGTTTATAAATTTTTTATAAATATTTATTACGTTATTCCTTATTATATTTGTTTAGTGCGTTTAGATACTAATTACATCATTATAGAACACTATTTTACATTATCTAATTACAAAAATGTCCTTGATCAATCGACGCCACCATTGAACAAATTCTTTCTTATATTTCGTACCCATACTTCAGAATATTAATCATAACTTTTGATAGGATGAGCCGATTTTAATAAAACAAGGACTAAATTTAAAACGGAGATATGCTTTACAATTTTTCTGACGATTTTTCTGATGTAAATCCGTACTTTATACATGATACGTTAACAAACAAACAGACAGACAGAAAATTCTAAAAATTTAGAAATGTATTCAGTTACTTAATTTTAATCCCTCTTTATCAATTTTGTTACAATGATATAAAACGCACAGACATCTGCAATTTACATTTCTATTATATGTATAGATATAGACTAATGTCGTAGTCAAAAAATCACCCGGTTTCAGCTGCCAAATAGTGCAGTGCAAAGACAAAGTGTGTCGAAGAACCAAGGCTTTGATATTAGAAGCTATTAAATCATGTGTAAATTACTGTTCCTGCACCTAAGCTCTCTCTGATCGTGATTATGAGGGAGGGGTTATGAGGGATTGGGAGTGGTTATGAGGGATTAGGGAGTGCACCTGTGCTTGCGCATTATTAAGGCTTTGACATTAGAAGCGAAGCTATTAAATTATGTGTAAATTTACATTCCTATTATATGTATAGATATAGACTAATGTCGTAGTCAAAAAACCACCTGGTTTCGGCTGTCCATATAGTGCAGTGCAAAGACAAAGTGTGTCAAAGAAATAAGGCTTTGATATTAGAAGCTATTAAATCATGAGTAAATTACTGTTCCTGCGTCTAAGCTCTCTCGGACCGTGATTTAATGATTTGGGAATAGAGAGTGCACCTGTGCTTGCGCATACATTCGGACACTATAATTTTGTACTGTGCACTATAATTCTCGGTAGAGACTGGCCGCTGTAATAAAAATTCGGCTGGGAGGACACTTATCCTAACAATCAACCCAACTCTCAACTCAACTTAACACTCATCTCAACTCGAGACAACCGACGCACTGATGATAATCACGAGGAGTGCGTTTGTTTGTCAGTTTGTGTTCATCATTATACTGCTAAGTGCTAAGCTAAGTGCCGTTAAGCGATGAATTCATATGTCTTTAGAACTTTAAGATTTTTTTTTCTATCGAGAAAATTTTACGGAATCGTGTTTTCATCTAACATAGTCTTTACCATATTACCATATGTTTATTTCAAAATTAATGCCGCAATATTTTCGGCTTAACGGAGGATCTTGCTAAGCCATTTGAGGTTATATTTCCCCTTAAGTCCTTTGTGCCTCCAAGTAACGAATATACGAATTTTAAAATTAGGTGGAAATATCGCTAACAGCGATCTTTTACCATAAAGTTGGTGATGGAGGTTTCTTTTTAATTTAAGTATATAGAAGTGTGCGTAAATAAATAGATTTATTTTTATTTTAAAATCTTTATTGTGTCCCCTTAGAAAAAAAGTATAAAAATAAGCTGTGTATGAAATATAAGAACACAACAGAAACATATAGCAACATATAAATATATCATTTACATACATCACACTCAAACTTAATAGAGAGGCAGAATAGTGATTTAAATAATAATCTTTCAATAGACAAAGGAAAGATTCTATACTTTAAGTATTCTTGATATTTTAGGGAATTGTATTTAGTGCTTTGCTTTGTTGTTGGTGGTTGTTGGCTTTTGACAAACCAAATTTTATTTTCTTACGTTGAAAGAAATTAAAATTTTCATTTCATTTGACACAAAAAGAGAAATGAAAGAATGTTGAGTTGTGAGCAGTCGTTTATAAAAGTGAATGAGGTTATCAGTTAATCTGTACCTAACGATCTTTATCTGCGGCTACGCACTAAAATTTTTCTTTAAGATACCTTTGTGTTTCCGGGCAAAAATTTTACGCAGTACAGCAGAGATATAATAAGAGCATTTCGACGAAGTTTTATAGTGAGCCACTTGCCTAATGCGAAACTCGAAAATTTGCAAAGGCCTGAATATAAACCCTAAAGTGAAATTCGGAACAAGTGAGTTTACTTAATTGCTCTTCCATAAGATTAGAGTAGCATACATCGACACAATCAAGGATAAGGAAAAACAAGGACTGAACCTTTAAAATACCAGTGGGAATGGGTAACGAGTTACGCAAACGTCGGTGGAATTTTTTCTTCAAATTTAAATACAAGGTAAAGCTAATTTAATAAAGCAAGAATCATTAACCTCCTTACAAAAATGTAGGTAACAAACAAAATAATTATTAAGAACTGCCCCCTTTTTGTAGTCTGTAAATAGTATAAATTTATAATGTTGCCATCCTCATTATATAAGCGACTTTCTGTAGCGTTAAAATAAAACAAATCATTCTGCGCTCGCTTGTTAACTCTTTGTGCAAGAGAGCGTGGAGGGCAATGCGATATCCCGCAGACTAATGTGGCGGTAATGCTGCGGCAGTTTTTTTTATACATATAATTGCATTACACTTTCTGAGATAAATGTTTAATTTTGATAAGAATGTAATTAGGCACTCCCCTTGTTGCCTCAGCCAGTATCGGAATCCTCGGCGTCGACATATCGAGTGACGTGCAGTTTCGTGGTCACTTGGAAGGGAAGGCCAAATTGGCCTCTAAAAAGCTTGGCGTGCTCAGCAGAGCGGGACAGTATTTCATGCCGGCACATCGCCTGCAACTTTACAAGGCGCAGGTTCGGCCGCACATGGAATACTGTTCCCATCTCTGGGCTGGGGCTCCCCAGTACCAGCTCCTTCCACTTGACCGCATCCAGCGCAGAGCGGCTCGAATCGTCGACGACCGAGTGCTTTCCGATCGGCTCGATTCACTGGCGTTGCGAAGAGATGTTGCATCTCTTTGCGTATTTTATCGCATCTATCACGGGGAGTGCTCTGAGGAATTGTTCGGATTAATCCCAGCCGCCAAATTTCGTGAACGCACGACACGGCAAACGTCCCAATACCATCCACACCATCTGGATGCTTGGCGGTCCACCACTGTACGTTTCACAAGGAGTTTTCTTCCACGTACAACCTCTCTGTGGAATAGTTTATCATCGGCGATTTTTCCGGACCGATACGACCTGGGGACCTTCAAGAAAAGAGCTTACTCCTTTCTAAAGGGCCGGCAACGCACCCGCAATTCTCCTGGTGTTGCGGTTGATCATGGGCGGCGGTAGTCACTTAACATCAGGTGAGCCGCATGCTCGTTTGCCCCCTCTTCTATAAAAAAAAAAAAAAAAAAAAAAATTAGGTATACGTGTTCTTGAGCTACTATGAAATATAATTACGTCACACAATAAATGACGTTCTTGAAAACGTTTTTTAAACATATAATACGTAAGAATACTAAATTTTAGGTATTTCACACGCTTGCACTTTATTACATATTGTTAAGTATTTAGATATAGTGTAAAATATATAGTAAAGGGATGTAAGGGTGAGTGTGCTATCCCTGCTGGATGACGGCCGAGTGTTTGCCGATCGGCCACTTGTCCAACTTGATATAAAGAGTACCGTAGTACTATTATTTATTCTGTGTTAATACTATGAGTTCTTCCCGGGTCGATAGTACAAATTAGCGTGTCTCAGGGCTCAATTCTTGGCCCCTTTCTTGTTCTTGTATATATTAATGACCTTACATAGTAAGATATAACCATGATATAGTATTATTTTCTGATAACACTTCATTAATTTTCAAATTAAAATTCGACATTTACTAAAATATGACGAAATAAATAATGCTATATCTTAATTAGTCAATTGGTTTAATGTTCATAATTTGCATTTAAATGGGATTAAAACTAAATTTATAAAATTCATAACTCCGAATGTTTAACATTTAAATACTAATGTAATTTTAAAGTGGGGAAGAGCTGAGGCTTGTCAATACTCATTTTTCTTGGAATTACACCAGACGCAAAGCTTCAATGGCGTCCCCATATATCAAAACTAGCAAGCAGACTTAGTTCTGCAGCATACATAAGTACTGTAAAAAAAGAACTGTGAAGAAAGAAGTTTTACCAAAGTTGAATTGAAATACCTAGACTAGTTTACTTTGGCTATTTTCATAGCATAATGTCGTATGGTATTTCGACACTGAAATTATATTTGTTTTACAAAAGAGGGTCATAAGGGCAATCTATAATTTAAAACCTAAAGAGTCATTCAAACAAAAATTTTAAAAAATTAACATACTTATTTTGGACTTTCAAAACATTCATGAAAATGTTATGTGCCTACGTACATAAAAATAAAAGTGTTTTTTCAAAAATAAGTGACATTCATTCTGTAAATACCGAAAACAGACACTAGTTAGTATTAGGTCCTTACATATGAAATTAGCGTTTTGTAGTACTGACCACTTCGATATGAAAGATCTCCCCTTTGGTTAAGAATTCCAAATTTAAATTTATAAATTCGTTTAGCTGGTACATTTGAGTTTTGAAAACAGTCATTCACTTGTTTTTTCCTCATTATTTTTTTCTTTGGCGTCGCTTATTACAGCACAATGGAAAACATGAAATATTGGTCGCTATATTTACGAGTACGATTTCTGCCATGGCACCAGTGCTGCAGTAACAGCTCGAAGGATTAATGATGTGTACGGCGCAGGTGTCGCAAAAGAAAGCACGGTACGTTTATGGTTTCAACGTTTTCGTTCTGGACATTTCAACCTTCATAACAAACCTCGTGGACGGCCGGAGACCAAAGTGTAAAATTAAGAACTAAAGGCTATTGTGGAAGCGGATCCTTCAGAGATAGCTGCAAGCTTCGGGATAAGTGATAAAACTGTATTAATCCACTTGAAACAAATCGGGAAAGTAAAAAAACATGAACTATGGGTACCTCATGAATTGAGGGAATCGAACTTGCAAACACGCGTCGTCTGCTGTGTTACTTTACTCAACCGACAGAAAAATGAAGGGACTTTAAATCGAATCATTACTTGTGATGAAAAGTGGATACTGTACAATAATCGGAAGCGCTCGTCGCACTGGCTGAACCCTGGAGACCCAGCCAAATCCTGACATAAACGAAAATTGACTCGAAAAAAGTTACTTATGAGTGTTTGGTGAACTAGCGCTGGTGTCGTTTAATACAGCTTTCTAAAATCTGGCCAAGCGATTACGGCAGATATCTATTGTCAGCAACTGTATAACTGTATTACCTGTATAACCATGAAGGAAAAACTAACTGTTAAACAACCGAGATTGGTCAATCGCTCTAGGCCACTGCTGCTTCACGACAACGCAAGACCGCACACTGCACAACAAACAACCACTAAGTTAGATGAGCTACAATTGGAATGTCTGCGACATTCACCGTACTCCTCGGATCTAGCTCCATCAGATTACTATTTTTACAGGAATTTCGACAACTTCTTTCAAGGATAAAAATTCAAGTCCGATGCGGCAGTCCAAACCGCCTTCAAAGAGTTTATTTATTCTCGCCCCCATGGTTTTTTAGTAAAGGAATCAATGAACTACCTATAATATAAGATGACAAAAGTGCATAGATAACAACGGTGCATACTTTGATTAAAACGCCAATTTCATATGTAAGGACCTAATATTACCAGTTACTCGACTTCACCGAGTCCGTAATTCTTTCTTGGGGCAATGTGTAATTTTTTATAACAAAATGCCAGACAATATACAAAATTTGACCTGTTCAAAGTTCAAAAACTTTTAAACTAAACTTGTTTAAAAAGGGTTATTAGAATATGAATGATAATAACCCCTGGGAATGAGGTAATTGCTACCAAGTTATTTCCAATTTGTTTTGTGTTGTTACATGACTGTAAGCATGACTGTAAACTGTTATTTTAAAGAAAAAGAGTTGTGCTGGGTTTCTTGCTTGTTCTTCCCAAGACAGAGGTGTTTTTTTCCGAACAAGTGGTAATTAAACAAAAGAGTAACTTTCAATAAGTATTATTTATGTATAATTTATATTGAATAAAAAAGTTTCTATTTCTATTGCATGTCAAAAGGCACATAGGAAAAAAAATAAGAAACAAGAAACTGAAAAAGAAAAGAGTGATTCAAAAAAGAGTCATAAACACAGTAGCACGATAAAGTTCATTTATCGAAAAAATAGTCTTGTTTAGTTCATATACAATTCATAAAATTTAACTATTTAATATTTCGGATATTAATTATTTCTTATTTTTTATGCGATCGACACTCATTTCGCTTTTTCGTTCCACAAGAAAAACATCGCTCTTCGTTGCCTCATTCTTTATCGTAACATACATTTGTCCATGTTCAAAAAAAAAATTAGTTTCATTACGATTTTTTCTGCGAATGGTAACACATTTATAATAATAAAGATTAAATGAGGAATTGATCGTTTATATTTCGTTTCGTGTATTTGGCACATATTTTTGTAACAAGTTAAACAAAGTTGCGTAGCTGGCATAAATTTCAAGAAAATGAATTTTTGGTTAACGTACATTTTTACAAATATCTATGAATGACTTACCTTTTTCTTTGCATGTGTATTGATAAAACTTAAAAACCCTTCGATATAAAGCGTAAGGGGAAATTCTTTACTATCTTTACGGGTTCTTTTTTGTATAGCGCCGTCCTTCATCATGGAAGGTACTAGCACGAGTAGTGAAATAAACTTTAAATTGACTAGAGTTACATTATTAGAAAAGATACGATTTTTATTTTGCAGAGGAGATGTCCCAGTTTTACTTACCGTGGGGTTCCGGAGAACGATACACCAATCGCTTGCAAGTACGGAACCAATTCGCAAGCAGCCTTGAGCTGCACAAGCAATCCTCTTATGATTATCAAGAACCAGTGGTGGTGCAACGACAAAGAAGCCCCAGCTTGCCGCCTATTCATCACATTGAAATAGGCAAACAAATTAAAGAAGAACGAAAAACCAAAGAGATTTTAAATCGTAATATTTCAAGTGCGAAAAGATTCGCTTTTTACGACGAAGACGGCGAAGGTGATACTTCCGGATACGGAAGTGAAACTGTCAATCACATGAATATCAGAAATCAGTGTGGAAGCAACAACAATAACGACCCTGTAGTTGCGTGGCAACAAGATACAAAGGAAAACAGGTACGTTACAAAATATCACTCCTAAATATTTTAGAAGTAGAGAACTTAAAACATTAATTGCATCTCTTTAATAAACTAATAATTCAATATTTGTAACCTAAAATATTTTTAGAAACACTTCTTCAAACTAAAAATGTATATACGACTTGTACAAAAGTATTGGTTATCGGTTTACTTTGGTTTAAATTTATATACAGTAAAATTTAAAAAATAGTGTACTGATACCATAATAAAGATACAATTTAAATAAAATTGTTACATGTATTGCTTCACAAAAATAAAAAGTCACAACTTTTCAAAACGCGCCTTGATTTTACGATTGCAGATCACGCGATGTGGACTATCTCATTTATATCCAACGGTAAAGGCGTGCAGAAATCTGAAAAAAAAAATAGATATTATATTTAATACTAGCTGTGCTCCGCGGTTTCACCCGCGTATAACGCATGATCTGAGATCTGAGCATGACAACCCGCTCATTTTTTAGTTCAATCATTTTAGCTACAAAATCACCAAAATTATTAGAGTACTTTTATTTATAGGCATATATGTACGTTATACAGCAAAGTTAAATTTTATCCACTCTCCCTCCCCTCCCGAGTGAGTATCGTCGCCCCCGCGCCCCAAAATGCCCGGAAAAGCAGTATTTTCCCGTTTTAAAGACAAATGTACACGGTATAAAAAAATAAAAATACGAAATGATCTTTGATAAATTCTCTATCAACCTTTCACACACACAAAAGCGATATTCATTATGATAAAACTATTTATTTGAATAAGAATGAATAACTACGATAGGAATGTAACCAACTTTTGTTTTGACCGGCGGCGGCGTGGCGATCTAGTTAAATTTTAGAACACCGAAGCTACTATTGTGCCTTAACTGTGACAGATATATTCTCACGAGGTCTTTTTTGTAGACAATAATGAGCACTTTAATCATTTAGTACATAATTTTTTATGTATCATCAATAGTTTTCTCAACGCACTCCAAATAATGAATTTTATAGGCAAAAATTTTCTATTTTGGGTTACATTATAACAATTTTACTAAGGATGTCTATTTTTTTTTTTGGAAATAAACCTTTGTTACTTTCTGACATGGACCTAGAAAAAAGGGCGGACGCCGTCTTTTAACAGGAAATAGTATGTGAGCTCAAATTGCGATTTAGCCCCCGCGCCCGCAGCCTCGCGAGATTTCCTTGAGGGTCGCGCGAGGTTTCTTAAAAATTATGCTTTATTATTTTACTAAACCTTAGAGAACCAAAAGAAAAAAAATGTATAAGAAAGTATTCACCGCCGCAAGCATATTTTTTTTTCGCCAACCCTTTTTTTCCTTTGTAATTTTTATTATTTCCCATTATAATAAATCACTAAAATACACTCGAACGCAGCGACGCAGGTCAACCAAAGGTTAATTTGGAAAATTTAAAACGTATTTTGCATAGATATCTTAATAGTTACACTATTATTGAAAATCTGGTAAACTCACAAAAATAATTAAAAGATTACCAGAGTTTTTTTATCTCTAGAAATACAAAGGTAACTATGGAATTTCTTTCTATCGAAAAAAATTCAAGGATTCGTGCTTCTGAAAAATATTTTGCATCCTTAACTTTCTTGAATATGAATCACGAATCGAATGATTAAACACTGTAGATACAATCGAGGTCACTAAAGTTACTAAAACAGTTATTTAACTGCCGTTACCTATTAAACTATAACACTTCCAGCACTAGAGGTAGATTTGGTAATATTACTTTAGTATAATAATAACTTTGTACCTCATTATAAGTGAACCATTGTATGTTCTTATGAGAAATAAATTTCTTTAAGCTGAAAAGGGGCCTAACGGTTCTCCTTTAAAGGATTTCATCCAGATATTTTTAGAACCACTTCAATCTCTGAACGAGCGTTCCTAACGTAATATGTATATAAACAATATACTTTCAACGCACGTCACGCAGGTTTCCACTCTCTTGTCTTGATAAACGGACGTTACTTTCGAAACAATTTTATTTTCTCAGATATGCACTTTAAATTTTTTCCAAATAGAAAACAAAATATAACTGGGCGCGCTACAGTAACAGATGGTTTATGGTCAGCACGTAGCCCAGGACCGGTGGAAGAAGGCCGACCTCGATGGGGAGATCGTGGAGTGGCTACGGGAAGGTTGTGGGAACCAACAGCACCTAATGCAAGACTGCCGCAGGTAAATTGTTAAGTTTACTCTTACGAGTAGGTATACACGTTTCTTTTCTATGTTACCTGTTTTAGCTGCGTTTACTTTTTCATTTTTAAACGAATACCATTTTATTCACTCTAATGATGATAAAGTATCATTAGAAATGCTGAGGGCTGGAGAGGGAATGGTGGTAAGCGTTACAATTTCTTTATTTTTTGTCTGAAATGCACACCTTGTAACAAGGTTTTAAAAAAAGACATGATAGATTGGACAAAGTTGCAAACACTTGGCGTCGTTTGGGTTGAGCACGGGGTCAATACAGGAATTAAATCTCTCAACTCAAATGCTTGTACGAACTGATTCGGTATAAAGGTGTCAAACATAGTGTTGCACGCCAAAATTAATGCCACTATCACCATCTAGTATCAAGTAGCAGAACTATGAGAGCTTTCTAGAAAATTCCCTACTAGAGCTTTCTACACCTAGTCGGTCGTGACTGGTATGTGCTTGAACATTCCACATGTTTTAATGGAAAAGGCCCTATATATGGTATAAAGGCCGCGACCGAGTCAGTATTGAATTAGCGATTCAAGCGAATACTTCGAAGCGATGTAACTGCGAATTGTGTTTTATTATTTGTATGCTTTAAGTTGTAATTGGTGTTCGGTGATTAAAGTATCAATTTTGATAATTCAGTCGGCAGTTTTTATTGTCACGAACCCCAAGTTCGTAACAATCGGTGTCAGAAGTGTGATTAAATCATTCTGATTTTACCTAATGACGATACGGAGGGTATTCGTACCCAAAGTCTACGCCAGCAGGAGACGGACCGGAGACGATTTGGTGGTGCAACGCCGAAGACGTCGGAGGCCGGCCCGTCGTACATCTGAAGCACCTGACTTATATAGTGGTGTGAGCAGTTATATAGTGCTCTGATGATGATGCTGCAGAAGCAGGCTCGCCGACGGGAGGAACAGGCCCATCGGTTGGAAGAGCAGCTGCAGTGCGGACAGGAGGCACAGGCCCATCGATTGGAAGAGCAGCAGGAGCAACAGGCTCGCCGACAGGAGGAACAGCTCAAACGCGATAAGGAAGAGCAGATGCTCCTCATAAAGGATCTTCACGCTACTTTCGGGAAAGAAATAAGGGAGGTGAAGGATAGGGTTGCTCAACATGACAACCGCCTGTCAGAAGCTGAAACCCGAATCGACCAAGTAAACAATCGGGTTGACAACGTGATGGCTAACGTAGAGAAAACGGATGACTTCAAACTTGGGGATGGAATTACAGCTCCCGTAGTAGCTGCAACACCTTCGCCACATCAAAGTGCCGCCGTTCAACGGGACTTCCTCCTGGTCAGGCTACAAAATCCAGTTCGAGGCCGTTATGAAGGCGAATGGCTGAAATAAAAGTCAGGCCATGACTGCTCTCACACTAGGTCTGCGCGACTAGACGTTAACTGTTCTGGAAGTGACTTAAGAGCAGCTCCTTGAGGCATTGGAGGCTAGATATGGCAACGCTCACCTGGAACTCGTCTTTCGTGTGCAGCTTAAAAATTGCGTGCAACGCAGCAACGAAAACCTGCAGCAGTGAGCCCTTGAGGTGGAGAAGCTGATTCGAAATGCATACCGGTCTGCACCTGCGCTCATTAAAAGGAACCTGGTGCAGATTTTCATCGACGGCATTCGCAATCTCAAAGTCAGAGCTACTGCGAGCTCGGGCACCACGAGATGCTGGAGGACACCTTGGCCCATACACTGGAGGTGGAAGCCGTGCGGCAGGATCATCGTTCTCATCGCGTTAGGGAGGTTGTAGCAGCTACTGTTCGCGACCGCAATAAAGGTTACAGCCCTAGGTGCAACGGCTGTGGGTAAAGGGGTCATCTTAGATCCAGCTGCCCTAAGCGAAATGTAGAAAGGGAACGTGATCGATCTCGAGAGGGTAGTGCAGGTAAAAGCACCACCCAGCAGCAGCAGGGAAACAAGTAAAAGCCTGGACTGCGGGGTGGGTGCTGGCTTACGTTAAAAGAACCCCAAGGATTTCGATCTCACAAACCCATGATGGGAACAAGCTAATCATCAAGGGTGAGGTCAACGGAATGCCGTGCAAACTGACCATAGACACTGGAGCCTCTCGCACGGTTGTCATTTCTCAACTTATAAGTCAGTTCTCAACTTATAAGTAAGTTCCTTGGGGACTCCGCATACAACCGAGAACGCATTAATTTGGTAACAGCCACCGGTCATCGTATACCCGTCCGTGGAGAGTAGGAGATGGAGTTGAAGCTAGGCAACATGATCTACCTGCACAGTGTCATCGTGGCTGATATAATGCATGACTGCATCCTGGGCCTAGACTTTCTGAGGAAGAATTGTTGTGAGATCGACGTTAAGCAAAGTGTTTTGAAATGTGGACAAGAGGAACTTTTCGTGGAAGGGGCGTTACCAGCAAACGTGTACAGCCTTAAGAAGATTGTTGTTCCGCCGAGATCAAAAATTATTGTGAGATTAGTCTTCCTCGGAATCCTGGGAGAGCTCATCGTTGTGTACTCGTGGAAAGGGTAGACACCAGGGTAAGAACCACTGATATCCCAGGAGTACCTGTGCTGAACCTTTGTGACCAGGAATAGGCTATATAAAAAGGTACACTGGTTGGTACTTGTGGAGAAGTTGATTGGTTGCGTCGGTGCCAATATCTATCGGCTGGGGCCCCCAGCAAGTATGCATAAACGAGAGTGACTACACTTTTAGAAGACTGTCGCGGAGTTCTCTCCTCGAATGAAATGGTCAAAGCGAAGAAGTTGTTACTCAAGTACGCCGATGTTTTCTCGTCAAACGATGCTGACATAGGAAAGACTGGCTTAGTTCAACACAAAATAAACACAGGAGAAGAATTGCCTATCCGTCAGCGGCCATGAAGATTGCCGGTAGCACGTGAAAAGGAAGTGGATACCATGATTGAGGGAAGGCTGAAGGACGGTGTTATTGAACCTTCATCTAGTCCATGATGTTCAACTGTGGTTAGCACCATGAACTAAAGTAACAACAAAAGGCACTAGTAAAGAAAAAGCACGGAAGCACGAGGTTTTGTGTTGACTACTGCCGTCTGAACGACGTTACAAAGGACAGCTATCCCGTGCCAAGAATTGATGACACGCTGGACATGCTTACAGGAGTAAAGTTGTTTAGCACGCTGGATCTGAAAAGTAGCTACTGGCAGGTTGAAATTGACCCTAAGTACAAGGAGAAAACTGCATTCTCCACAGGAAAGTGTCTGTGGCAATTTAAAGTTATGCCGTTTGGATTGTGCAATGCTCTGGCAACGTTTGATAGGTTGATGGAACTTGTACTTACCAGGCTAATTGGCGATGCCTGTCTTATATACTTGGATGACTTGGTGAGCCGTACGTTTGAGGAACACCCTCAAAACCTAGAACGCGTGCTCATGAAGATCCAGAGTGCCAACCTCAAGTTAAGTCCGAAGAAATGTTCACTATTCAAGCGGCAAGTTAGCTTTTTGGGGTATGTAGTGTCTGAAGAAGGTATCCGCACTGATAAAGAGAAAGTCACTGCTATCAAGGATTAGCCGGTTCCAAAAGTCAATGCATTTACTTAGAGCATTTTTGTGTTTGTGCTTCTGTTTTCGGTGATTTGTGAAGAACTTTGCAGATATAGTCAAACCTCTACACAAGTTAACCGACAAGTCCGGAAAAGCGACATTTCTGCTGGGATGAAAGTTGCGATATCGCATTCCAGGAGCTCAAGGACTGTCGGTGCAAAACACCAATTTTGGGTTACCCTGAGGCGAGCAAGGAATTTATAGTTGACACAGACGCAAGTGATATACGACTTGGCGGTGTGTTGTCTCAACGGAATGGTGATCAAGAGGTTGTGATAGCGTACTCCAGCAAGTCGTTGTCAAAGCCGGAAAAGAACATGATCAAGCAGACAGCTGTCATTTGCAAATGATTGTCCCTAAAACTAAAGTATCATAATGGCTGTTGAAGATGCTATCTGGGAGTTAAACGAACTCTACTGCAGATCCGAGAACGGTTTTACTGGGTCCACTGTCGAGACGATGTCGAGAACTGGTGTCGCAAATGTACAAGTTGTGCGGCTGTATAGGGACCTCAGACTTCTAGAGGTGCATTGAAGTTTTACAACGTTGGTGCGCCTTGGGAGAAAATAGCCATTGACGTGGCGGGACCGTTTCCGCAAAGTGAAAGTGATAAAAAGTATTTCATGATTGTGATGGATTACTTCACTAAAAGGCCAGAACTCTTCACCATTCCAAATCTAGAAGCTTCAACAGTTGCAGATAAACTAGTTCATGAAGTCTTCTACCGTTTTCTTCCTTGATCGCTGTGAATCTCCAAAGGTACTCCACCTTTGGAGATTCACAGCGATCAAGGAAAGAATTTTGAGTCTCAAATGTTCCAGGAAGCTTGCCTGGGTACTCATAAAACAAGAACGATTTAGTAAGACATTGGAGAAGCACCTAGCAAAAGTTGTGAAAAGCGGCAACAAGATTGGGACAAGCACATACAACCGTTTTTGTTTTCATATCTAAGCACTGTTCACGAAAGTACATCAGCGACACCAGCTTTTGCAAACTTTGGAAGAGAGTTACGGCTGCCTGCAGACCTGATCACCGGAACACCACCTGACACCTCGCGCAGTACAATCGATTATGCAAATAACTTGCGGAACAAAATGAATGACATTTATGAGCACGTCAGACAATCGGCCCAGCAAATGTCTGAAAAGATGAAAACCCGGTATGACCGCAAAATGAACAAACAGTTCGACGAAGGTTCACTAGTGTGGTTGCACAATCTAGTCCGCAGGAAGGGAAATCTCCTAAGCTTCAAGCTAAATGGGATTGACCGCACCGGATTGTGACAAGGATCAATGACGTAACCTACCGGATACAGAAAGGTGCAAGAGGTACTCCTAAAATCGTCGACTGGCGCGTTATTATGGGGCCGATAATGCTCGGGACGAGCACGTCTTAGGAGGGGCAGTGTTGCGCGCCATAATTAATGCCACTTGCGCTATCTAGTATTGAGTGGTAGAACTAGGAGAGCTTTCTAGAAAATTTCCTACTAGAACTTTCTACATCTAGTCGGTCGGACCCTTTTAGATGTTTCAATAGAAAAGGCCTTATATGTATATGGCCAGTAAGGGCCGCGACTAAGTCAGTATTGAATTGGCAATATAATGTGACAAGCGAATACTTCGAAGCAATATAACTGCGGATTGTGCTTTATTATTTGTGTGTTTTAAGTTGTAATTGGTGTTTGGCAATTAAAGTATCAATTTTGGTAATTCAATCGGCAGTTTTTGTTGTCACGAGCCCCAAGCTCGTAACAATAGCATTAAGCTATTACGTAGTACGTAAGTACATATTACTTCAATGAAACGTAGTTGTGTGGCTTCCCCGTGGCTGTTTAACCTGTTAATGGACAGTTCTTTGGAAAACTTTTAAAATCGAAGAATGTGAGTAAAGAATGGGTTAGCCGTGAAATGCTGTATTTAGACTTAATTTTTTGGCCTCTGAGTCCGTTTTGATATGTATATATCCCTCTTACCTATTACTGCCATTAAGTAGCAGGACTTGCACTGCTGTGTTCCGGTCAGAATTAAACAGGATAATTACAGGCTGAGAACATCTTAGCCCTCAAAGATTTGTAGCCTTTTATATTTGACATATGACGTATGGTATTCACAATATATTCGTTTCTTACTTTAATACATGGTAGCGAAAGTTGACTGTGGCAGAAGAAGTATGAAATTAAAACGAATGCTGTAGAAATGCGGTCATTAAGAAGTATCTAATCGAAAAAATATTATTCAAAAAAATATTATTCTAATGCATTGAGATAATTTTTATTGATTTTTTACTCTAATAATAAATAAAACAAAAATACTTAATGTATTTTTATGCTACTTATGCTTTATATTTTAGGCGTATCAGGTGATCAGGGCTTTATGTAACCTTTCAACATATTAAAACATTTGGGTTTCTTTTTCTCACTTCAAAATGCCATCCTTTAAAATTTATTATTACCGCGTTCGTAACTAAAATTTATAATGACGTAGTTCTTTGATTTATATCGTATAAAATTAATATACCTATATATTTTTCAAATACAGATGCAAAATCAAAAGAAAGGTACACCGTCATGGGTGGAGCGTGGATTAAATATGATAGATAATGCATCAGATGTTCTAGTTATCGATCAAAGAAGTTCAACAAACTCAGGATTAGAATGCGATAGGTCTTCATGCAATGGAAGCGATGAAGGAAAGTATGTATTTTTATAAAATAATAGGTCAAATTTATTTTATTAACAACACCAATGTTAAGACTAATAGTTTAATAAAACAATGTTCTTACAGAACTTTTCTTCGGGGTCAAAATGTACCTATAGAACCAGAAGTGAGAGCTCAACGTGAAAATAAACGTATCAAGGCCTTAGAACTTCAATCAGCTATTTTAAGCCAGTTAGAAGACCGTGAAAAGAGACGCCAAGAAGAAAGGGAAAGGGAGTTGAGAGAAGAACGTTTGGAAGAGTTACGCATACAGAGACAACAAGAAGAAGACAAACTTAAAATGGAAGAAGAAAAAAGAAAACATGAACAAAAGCAAGTATTAGAACAGCGTAAACTTGAGGCATTAAAGAAGGCGCTAGAAGAAGCGGAAAAAAAGGCAAAGACTGAAAAAGAGAAAAA
Source organism: Parnassius smintheus behrii (assembly GCA_036936625.1). Taxonomy (NCBI): domain Eukaryota; kingdom Metazoa; phylum Arthropoda; class Insecta; order Lepidoptera; family Papilionidae; genus Parnassius; species Parnassius smintheus. The sequence goes on from JAUPFT010000018.1 coordinate 17,717,650, forward strand.
ATATATATGTCAAAAACAATTAGTGAATCCAACAGCAACCGTATCTGAAGATAATAAAGTAAAATTCGTTGAAAATACTGTAATGGCTGATACTACCCCAGTCAGTGAAATTATAAGTCCTACCAAAACTAGTAGAACTTATGAAATTAATTCTCCTAAAAGTCAGAAAAAGGACTGTAATTCCCGACAATCCGCTTTTAGCTCACCAAGATCTTTGGGTACCGGGAATGTTAACTTATTTATTCATAATGTACCCCCAGTAGCACTAACAGATAGTCAATTCAATATTATACCTCTTGGTATTAATGGACATGGGGAAATTGTAAGTACCCAACCCAGTAGCCTACAATTAGCAGTTTTGGTGCCACAAAACTTAAGTAATAATTTATATGGTATATCAATAAGTTCTCTAATCAATAGTGATTTAACGGACACACAGGATAAAGTTTTGACACCACAAAAGTACCGTACCTTGAGGACAAGAGATGTGTTTACTCAAACTGAAACAGATTTCTTACGTTACAAAGTCGATAAAAACGTTGAAACAATTGATATGGAAAGAGATATAGATAAGGACTACCCTAATATTGATGAAAATGCGCCACAGGATGGGATTCGGAATAGTTTAAAAAAAGAGAGACGTTTGCGATCAGAGGAAAGGTACAAAAAGGATATTGAAAATCGACCCAAATGGGGCGCCAATAAACCAATTGCACAATACAAAAAACAAAGCGAAAAAGATCCGTTTTATTGTCAAAAGCGAAAGATTCGGCAGAAATATCGACCACATGCACGGCAATACATGTCTCAATCTAGTGAAGACAGTCGGTCTCCAAGTCCCCCAACTAGGTCAGAAAAAACCACAGAAAGTAGTTTTAAACAACGCAATTCTCTAACTCAGTCATATTGGAGAAAGAAACGATCCAATCAAGATTATTTGCGAAATAGTAGCGGTATAGAAGTTTTAAATACTGATGTACCAGAATTTTGTTCTCTTGACCAAATTACAGGTGACAAATCAGATCAAAATAAGTTAACGAAAAGGTTAACGTTATCACAAAAGTTCATAAACGATAAATATGGGAGTAGAAAGTTATGGATGGAAGATATATGTGAAAGAAATACTAAATTCAATAACTATGAAGCTGAAAATTCGAAAAGAAATAGCGACAAACCCAACGGTACTAAAAGAGATAGCATATGTATTAACGAAGAACAAGAAAATTTTGTAAAGCTAAAAATTTGAGTTTATTATATTTAATAATACAATAATAATCTTAGTTCATCTAAGAGCACATTATTTTATGTAGACAGCTGTGCAATATGTAGTTAAAATTAGGTTACTCACATAAAGCATGTTATCGATTTAACAGTTTCTAAGGAATGGGCTAAATGGGTGTTAAATCTATAAGCTTATTTAGTTTGTATTGCATTACTGTATAGCGTGCAAGTACCTGTGATAATGTCGAAATTGGATGACTTATTTGATAAAAAGAAAGATGAAGCGCCTATGCTTGATTTATCCAAAACCATTATCAATACTGCTGAAGAGTATAGAGCCGTCCTAGACAAAGTTCCGGAGTTCAAAACTAGACCCGAAAAGGTATTGCTTTTAATAATAATAAATATTGTATACGCATCCTCATTTCTGTGTTCATACAGAACTTCGTAAGAAAATGTGCTATTAGGTCCGAAGGTAAAGCATCCCTGGGGAACCTTACTCCCGTGTTCACCCCTCCCAGTTTATCAGTTATGATTTAATATTGACTCTATAATAAAACAAGACTTATAAACCAATTTTCGTTTTGAAATGAAGCTTGCTTATGTATAACTCTAATGTAATTTGAAATAAATTTCTGTTTTATTCTAATTTGAGTAAAAATATCATTAGCGTTAGAAAAAATATTATAAGAAAATAAGTAAAATGTGCAAAAGTTTTGCTTAGCTTGATTAAATAATGTAGAAATTTAACTAATTTTTCTCCTGACTTGATTTGACTGACCAAACTTGGCTGACAAGTTTTATTTCAGTGAATATTTTTGAGAAAATTATACCTGGAAAACCAGGTTAAATTGACTCAGAATAAACGTGGAGGTGTTTCGAGTAATACTCCGAAAAAGTTTTATCTCTGACACCTTTTCTTGGGACAACGCATATATAATATTTTTCGCTTAGGTGAGAGCTGAAGATATTAAAATCAAAGATAGACCGGAGGACCAAAAAACAAAGACACCTAAAAAAGAAATAAGGGCATATGAAAAACTTGGCACCCGTGGATATGAGGATAAGCATTTCACGTTCATGGATCCAATACCGGTAGAAATGCGGGGCTTGAAATTCGAAGAGCTATGTGCCGTACCAATAGAGTGGCGAATGCTTACGTCTGTTAGACCTAAGTCTAAACTAGATGAAGAATATTTTAATAGGTAAGCTTGACAGCGTGAGTGTATATATGTAAACGGTAAACATAAATAGCTCAATTTAAACATTAGATATAAGGAAAGCAAGTTAAAAGCGATATCAATTTCAGGTTAATTGAACTGCGCAAATCGGAACTAAGAACCAAGGCCCGAGACAAGAGGGAACTGGCAAAAAACAATATGATTAGAAAAACGAAAAACCGTTCAGGCGTGACGGAAACTAGAATCTTGTCTTGCTCGGAGTGCGGTGAAGAATACTGTAATGGTAAGTGCAATATCATTTACTATACATAATACATACATAAACACTCACGCCTGTCACCCAGAGGGGTAGGCAGAGACTACGGACTTCCATTTGGCACGATCCTGACATACCTCTTTCGCCTCTTTTCAATTCACATTATTGAATTGATCATCTTTTTATTTGATGTTTAAGGGTGCTAGTGTATGTAGGTAGATATTTTTATAACATCTACATCGTATAAGTAGTTAAGCGCTTGCATAACTATTAACAGAAGCTAAAATATCAGATTTAATAACCGCAACAGTACTCTCTCGTAAGCTCGTAACTAATATCTAGAACCTATGCAATAACACTAACGCAATATTACAACAGTAAATTTCACTTACCTACTAAAGGCAATCAAATTTCATTTGAATATTATAATTTGATCATTAAAAATAAAAGGTTGTAATGTATGCTTAATCATCATTACAGCTCTTTACAAGTCCACTGCTGAACATAGGCATGCTGCATCCATCGACTTCCTGAATGTCTTACAAGATCGTCGTTTATCTATATAAGCTATCCATATAAAATAATAATATACACATATTACACATAAAATAAAAATAATATATATATATATATATATATATATATATATATATATATTTATATATATATATATATATATATATATATATATATATATATACATATATATATTACATATAAAATAATAACTCACTGATTAGTGATTACTGATTACCGATGGTTTTGAAAATTTGACATAACGTCGCTTTTCGGCTACGCACGTGTTATATATTTTGCAGTAAGATGGTTAAAACCGTGTTATAGTGATATCACTAGTGATATAGCTATATACCGTAATATAGTCATATGACAGCGATTCCTAATTTACTTTAAACTTAATATATAGGAGGAGCATACTCGTGTTACACGGATAGACGAAATGTTCACGTTATAATATTGTCGTGTTGATGGTGACGGATGGCAACTGTTATTGCTATTATCAGGCCTCTGTCACTCTTGCTACCTGCGTGAAATAATTACCTAAAATCGCGAGTCACCGACTGTGTAATACGCAGTCGGGGCTAGCGCGTTCTAGGCGATTGAATGTTAAAGTTTTTTAAGTTTAAGTTTCGTAAATAATTTTTTGTAAATACTTGTTGAAATAGTTTTTGTTTAGGGTTTGATGTTTGGGATGGGTGATTTTTGTCAACTTCCTACTTAAATGATGAAATTAAAGTAAAATAAATGTCCCCGGGCGGCAGATTTCGGTGATGAGATTAAATTTCAAGAAATATAAAAGTTTATTTGAAAAAGTGCTGAATAAATTTGCGTGGTAGCGCCACGCTGCAGCTATACTATGGTTGTAGCACGAGTGGATCGGCTCGACCGGGGGAGACCACGATCTCACAGAATACCGGCGCAAAATAGCAGCTTAATACTACTGTGTTCCGTATGGTGAATGTAGAGATCCGGAGACCCTTTTTAACTGGAAACGAGGCATTTCTTCTTAGTCCTCCTTCTTAGTGACAACGCTTCTGCGTTTTGATTCTTAATCGAAGATAAATGTAGATGGCACGGCAGACGGCAGCATCCAGTTGCCATCGGGTGGACTGGGCGGTATATATTCCACCCTTAATTTTTAATTAAGGCATTTTGTTTGTTTCATTTAAGATATTTTGTGAGTTTAATAAATTTTAGTATAGAAATAATCGATGTTTAATGTATTAATTTCAAACTTTTCTAAAAAAGACGGGGTATACAAAAATCATTTTAGACAGGTAAGGAAAACTAATTTACAACCAGGTTTCTTTAAAAAAAATCTTCATAATTTATCAAATAATCTTACAAGTATTATATACCATTTTGAAATCATTATTATATGCGTCAACTTTTAAAGTTTGTTGCCAAACTCGTGTAGTACTTTTTTTTTCAATACAATCATTTAAAACTGGGTAAAGTATTAATTTTGAATACTTGATTGGGAAAAAAGTATATTTCCCTCCGGAATGAAGGCTGTGAATTTTAAGCAACAGTTTCCAGAGGCATTATTGAGGATTACATAACAAAAATAATTAAAAAAAAAGAAGTTAAAATTGTATGTAGCAACAGGAGTTAAAAGACCGTCACAGGTTGTAGATTTTCTCGATTTTTTTTATAAATGCCTGTAGTTGTTTTAAATACATAGCAAATACTTTTTTATATTTTTCTGGGAACTATCCTATTAACCGATTCCAGTTTGACGTCGACTTCTGGAACAGCCTGTATATTATAAGCGCCATAGGCACCATTATTTTTTCGTAAAGATATTTATTTTAAAAATCCGAATTTCTGATGCTGCTCTAGTATTGACATTTTTGCATGCTTTCGAATTATTTTATTCCTCAGACATTCATTCATACTAGCTTTACCTTCACGGCTGAACGTATAGTAAATCAGCACTTAAAATTGAAATTAACAATTTCAGTGCTCACGTACTGTGAAATTTACCGTGAGTTTCGGTGTCCATTAAATGAGGTCCGGTGACAAACCGTTTTGTAATATGCCAGGGTCCTGAGATGCAAGCCGCGTTTAGTTTAGGACCCGCAATTCCCTTTATTTATATAATGTTACCTTTGTTGTTAAGATTAAATAAACGAAATAATAGTTCTTAGCCCCTGACCTACCACGACTATTTGAATTTCACCATTATTTAAACCCCCTAAGCCCAGGTCAGCGGATCGTAGGGATCCGCTTACAAATTTCTAATCCAAACAACAGCGGAGTTAGGCTTAATTTCTCCACAATGGGCTTTGTCAGTTTATATACAGTTATGGATTTTATAATCTGAAATACTAAAATAGTCCTCACCGTAGCTCGCTGAGCGATTGGGAGCCTTCTTACATGACAATAGTCTTATAACGTTTTTATATTTTCAGGTACAATGTGCAACATAACGAATTACGACATGTTTGCCCGTCTGAAATTAGAAGTTGAGCCAAAGGTAACAAGACATGTGGCTCCACCACACGCTCCCGGCAAACTACGAAAGCTGCGCAAGAAGATAAGAAGAAAGCCGCGCAGCAAAAGCGCCGCACCACCGTTGATACACAAAGCTTCTAGAAACAAGACTGGGGCTAAAAGCGACTCTGAACTTTAAACCCTTTTGAATGGTGAAAACTGAAAAACGACGTGTTTTGCAAAAGAAATTCTTTTATTTTTAAAACTATTTCGTTTTGGGCTATATATAATACTCGTAGCTAATTTGTAGATTTTTTGTGAATCAAAATGACATGGGTATTTCTTCTCTAAACGTAACTGTGCTAACATAACCTAAATGAAACCTTCTCCATATTTCGGTAAAAGGATAATAAATTATTTTATTATCCGGCCCTTAGGCTTAATTTAGTCGGCTACAACTACTATGCATATGATACGGGTGCTTATGGATAGATAACTAGTTCACCTTGCCATCCCTTCCTAAACTTCTTTCGGTTTTAAACCTCACGCGTGTATTGTATTACTCGAATAAAGGCGTTTTATAAACATCCAACTATCAATCTATACTAGTAATAATATTATAGAGGAAAGATTTTTTGTTTGTTTGTTTGTACCGATTAAGCTCCAAAACTACTGGTTCGATTTAACCATTTTTTCACCAATAGAAAGCTAAATTATCAAGAAGTAACAAAGGCTATAATTTATTTACAAAAAAAATAGGGTTCCTTAAGAAATTTGCAATAATTTAAACCAAAGTAGCAAAATTTGCAACAAGTTGTGTAGAGGCTTACGAGACGACGTCATATCCATAAATCTGTTCAAAACGAAGATCCAAGCCATGTTTGGAAATTCCTAAGGTCTCTTGGAGTTAGGAAATCACGTTCAATCTCGATTTAAAATGATTTAGATTTAAATTTGCTTAATCAGCACTTTTCTTCTGCTTCTTGCACTGATAATGTTGCAAAGTCAACTACAACTCAACATTCATCATTACCCACTCCTGACTATCCTCCATTTTTGTTTAGGCAATTTGCAGATTGTGATGTTAGGAGAAACATACACTCTATCCATTCTGACGCTGTCGGAAGTGATGATATCAGTCGTAAAATGATTATTCCCTTACTTGATATATTAACACCTATTATTACCTTTATCCTAAATTTTTCTATATCCACATCCTCCTTCCCTTCCCAATGGAAATATGCCCAAATCATTCCTTTGCCCAAAAAAGCTAATCCTTCGAGTTATTCCGAGTATCGTACTATTTCAATTCTTCCTTTTCTGTCCAAATTCCTAGAACGTCTTGTCCAACAACCATTAAATTCATTTTGCACAAGAAATGACATCCCTAATTCTTATCAATCCGGATTCAGACCGGGACACAGTAAGACTACAGCATTATTAAAAATCACTGACGAAATACGTCTTGGAATATGCCCAAATCATTCCTTTGCCCAAAAAAGCTAATCCTTCGAGTTATTCCGAGTATCGTACTATTTCAATTCTTCCTTTTCTGTCCAAATTCCTAGAACGTCTTGTCCAACAACCATTAAATTCATTTTGCACAAGAAATGACATCCCTAATTCTTATCAATCCGGATTCAGACCGGGACACAGTAAGACTACAGCATTATTAAAAATCACTGACGAAATACGTCTTGGAATGGATAACCGCCAAGTCACAGTGATGGTGTTGCTGGATTTCAGCAATGCTTTCAATGATGTAAATCATGATATAATAATTGGTGTACTGCGTTCTCTTAACATATCTCCAACTGCAATTGCCTGGTTTCGTAGTTACTTATATGGACGTCGCCAACATGTTCAGGTAGAAGACAGAATGTCTTCGTGGCTTGATACCGTTGCTGGCGTTCCACAAGGTAGCATGTTATCTCCTCTCTTTTTTGCACTCTTCATAAATTCCACCACCTCCAGAATATCTTATCTCTACCACTTGTATGTTGATGATCCCCAGATATATCTACAAACCACCGTAGAGGATCTGCCAAACGCAATTTGTGATATAAACAAAGACCTAGCGTATATTCTTGACAGGAGTCGATCTTATGGGTTAACTGTTAATCCGATAAAATCCCAAGCTATAATTATTGGTAGTTCAAGACTAATCTCCAAATCAAATACAACTCAGTTAAACCGTATAACATTTAATTGTGTTCAAATTTCTTGTAAGGACGTAGTGAAAAACTTGCGAATCTTGATAGATTCTAGCCTTTCTTGGTCTCCTCAAATCAACGTAGTGTCTCGTAAAACGTTTGCAGCTTATGGTTCACTCTGAAGAATGAACTACTTCTTACCCATGTCCACCAAAATTATGCTTGCCCAATATATACTGCTCCCCATCCTTGATTATGCTGACATAAGCTATCTAGACATTACCGAAGAGCAACTTAACAAACTTGAGCGACTCCAAAATCTATGTATAAGATTCATATTTGGACTTCGTAAATATGACCATGTATCAGAATACCGCGCTAAGCTCAAGTGGCTTCCAATCCGTCTTCGTCGGAATACTCATATCCTTTTTGCTTTCTACTGTTTCTCTCTACTCTCCTAAACTTTCCCTTCGGTCCTTAGAAAACCTTTCCCTTTTATGTCCCTTGAACTCTTCTACATTTTACAGGAAACCTTTTTCAGTTCTTGGAGTGAAGCTTTTGAGTTCCTTACCATCAACTATAAAACTTGTTCAAACAATAGACTTCTATAAAAAACTAAATTAAAAACATTATCTTTCCTTCTAAACTCTCCCTCCTCCTTTCATCTCTTCCTGTCGTTTTATAATCACTAGTATGTCAATTAAGTAAATTCCGGCATGTTTATTAATTCAATTTTATCATAATATTATTTATAGTGCACTCTACCCATTAATGAACTTATCACTTATTTTTATTACCTATTTAGGTTGTCTGGAAGAAATTGCTGCATAGCAACACTTTTTGTTTTTCTCTTCGTTTGTTTCTTGTTATGTTATTTGTTTTCTTAGTGTTCAAAAAAGGGTATTGTATTGTAATTTCGCCTATAAAATTCATTATTTGGCGTGCGCTGAAAAAACTATTGATGACACATAAAACGATGTACTTACTACATTGGGCTATTATGTACTTACGTACTAGAGGCGACACTGCATTTAGCTACTGTGTTCCACTCAACTGCGGTGCATACACCGCACTTTAACCAGTCACTAGTTAGGCGCTTGTACCTAGAGTTTTCACGTATTGTGTTGATTTAAAAAAAATCTTTTGATAAAAATATGCCGTCGTGTGTACTTAGAATTTGCACAATAATTCAAGAAATGTCAGTAAAAACCAAGGAATTACTTTTCATCGGTTAATAAGATACTTAATCAATAAAAAAAGTATTTTAGATTAATAATAAAACAAATTATTCCTTAGACGCCATCTCGTGTCATGGAATATAGATTATGAAATTAATATGTTCAGATGCGACATTTCTGTGGGTACTTAAGTATAGGACGAATATAATATTATTATACACATTTTTTTGTAGAAACATATATAAGTTATTATAATTAGGCCAAATTTTGCATATTTAAATCTACTTATTATTCTTTTATTTTATTTTTAGGTTTCCACATCAAAGTCAAAGTGGAATAAATTCGTCCATTTTTAACTCTCGCGTGTCCAGCATTTATGAAAGACTCTTGTTCTAATTTAAATAAATATATTTGTAATTTAAATGTTATGTTAATAAGTTTTGTTAAACGTACATTTAGTATGCTTTTTTATATTTGAAATAGATACCTTTTAAAATATTCAGATAAAAATATCATTAAAATTTATTTTGATAATATTATGTAATATCATATTAAATAAGCAAATATAATATACAAAATAAATGACAAAATTTAAATATTGTTCTCGATATAATTTACTTATTTATCAATACAATCTACTATTACCAGATCATTCTACCTATGTTTATTCTATGATAAAAAAAACCAACCGCGCGAACACAGAGTAGCGCACATTTTTTGTTTGAAATAGCTGTTTTTTTTTATAGAAGAGGGGGCAAACGAGCATGCGGCTCACCTGATGTTAAGTGACTACCGCCGCCCATGATCAACCGCAACACCAGGAGAATTGCGGGTGCGTTGCCGGCCCTTTAGAAAGGAGTAAGCTCTTTTCTTGAAGGTCCCCAGGTCGTATCGGTCCGGAAAAATCGCCGGTGATAAACTATTCCACAGAGAGGTTGTACGTGGAAGAAAACTCAGTGGTGGACCGCCAAGCATCCAGATGGTGTGGATGGTATCGGGACGTTTGCCGTGTCGTGCGTTCACGAAATTTGGCGGCTGGGATTAATTTGAACAATTCCTCAGAGCACTCCCCGTGATAGATGCGATAAAATACGCAAAGAGATGCAACATCTCTTCGCAACGCCAGTGAATTGAGCCGATCGGAAAGCACTCGGTCGTCGACGATTCGAGCCGCTCTGCGCTGGATGCGGTCAAGTGGAAGGAGCTGGTACTGGGGAGCCCCAGCCCAGAGATGGGAACAGTATTCCATGTGCGGCCGAACCTGCGCCTTGTAAAGTTGCAGGCGGTGTGCCGGCATGAAATACTGTCTCGCTCTGCTGAGCACGCCAAGCTTTTTAGAGGCCAATTTGGCCTTCCCTTCCAAGTGACCACGAAACTGCACTCGATATGTCGACGCCGAGGATTCCGATACTGGCTGAGGCAACAAGGGGAGTGCCTTGAAACTGAGGGGATACGACAAAGGGGTTCTTTTTAGCGGTTAACGCGCAAACTTGTGTCTTCTGGGGGTTAAACTGGACTAGATTTAGTCGTCCCCAATTCGAGACTCTGTTCAGCAAAGACTCGACTTCAGACACAAGTTTGTCCCGGCACTCGGAGACGTTTTCCCGAGAAATATTGGCTCGGCCGGTGTAAAGAGCATCACCAGTGCTGTCATCTGCATAGCAATGAATGTTACGGGTATGCAACATATCATTGATATGCAGAAGAAACAGCGTTGGCGATAGCACGCAGCCCTGTGGAACACCAGCATTAATAGGCTTGCAATCGGAGCTTGCACCGTCTACTACGACCTTGATGCTCCGATCTGCAAGAAAGCTGGTGATCCAATCGCACAATTTCTCGGGAAGCCCATAGGAAGGGAGCTTCGAAAGAAGCGCTTTGTGCCAAACCCGATCGAAGGCCTTCGCAATGTCCAAACTAACGGCCAATGCCTCCCCCTTGAACTCTACTGCCTCCGCCCATCTGTGAGTGAGGTAGACCAGAAGATCACCAGCTGACCGACCGCGGCGAAAACCGTATTGGCGGTCACTAATCAGCTGGTGATCCTCAAGGTACCTCATGAGCTGGCAGTTTACAATGGACTCCATTGTTTTGGAGAACAAGGAGGTGATGGCGATTGGCCGGTAGTTGGACGGGTCTGAGCGGTCGCCTTTTTTAGGGATCGGGTGGACGAAAGCCGTCTTCCATGATTTTGGGACTACGCCTAGGGAGTAGGAGTACCGGAAAAGACGCGTTAAAACCGGTGCCAACTCTGGAGCACACGTCCTCAGCACAATTGGGGGGATTCCGTCAGGCCCACTCGACTTGTGGATGTCCAGGGAGAGGAGTGCTTTGCGAACCGAGCGCTGTGTGAACTGCACTTCCGGCATGGAGCACTCACACCGCGGGATGGTCGGCGGCGTACTCTCCCCGTCATCGAGAGTCGAGTTAGACGCAAAGAAGGAGCCTAGAAGATCGGCTTTCTCCTTTGCAGTATGGGCCAGTGAGTCGTCCTCCCTGTGCAGAGATGGAAGAGATGGCTGACAGAAATTCCCCTGGACAGCCTTGGCGAAAGACCAGAATGCACGGGTTCCAGAAGGAAGGCGAACTAGTTTCTCGCCAATTCTGCCTATGTGCTCTGACTTTGCCTTGGCAATGACTCTTTTGAAGGACCTAGAGGCGGAATTATACTTCTTTTTTAGAGCGCTGGTGCTTACATCCCGGGACGCTGATGCATCAACCCAGGCTTGGTAGCACTCCTGCTTATAGCATGATGCTATTTTAGAGGAGCGACCAAACCATGGCTGAGATTTGCCTCCAATGGGCACCACAGAGGAAGGAATAAAAAGTTCCATACCCTGAAGTACCACATCAGTAACAGAATCCGCAACAACGTTGGGATCATCCGGCGAGAAGCAAACCCGCCCCCAAGGGTAGGATGCAAAGAAAGACCGCATCCCATCCCAATCGGCTGACCTATAGTGCCAAACACGGCGGCAGCCTGCAGAATGCAACCGCGATTTCAGCGTGAGTGGCACAACACTCCGGATCAGACAATGGTCCGAGGAGCCTAAAGGGGCGTCGACGGAAATCTGATATCCGTCCGGGTGAGAGGTCAGCAGAAGGTCCAACAGGGAAGGTGCATGATCCTCCACATCTGGAATCCGCGTAGGCGAAGCAACCAGTTGTGTCAGACCATATGCCAAGGCAAAATCATGAACAGATCTCCCCGCATGATCGGTTAAACGTGAACCGAGCCATTCGGCGTGATGGGCGTTAAAGTGGCCGAGGATCACGATCTCTGCGGAGGGGATCTGCTGTAGCAACGAATCTGCAGCCATTTGGACGTGGTCGAAGAGTCGGTCTGTTTCGGCATTACCGCTGTGGGACCTATAGAGGCACCCGTAGACGCGCGGATGGTCGTCGCTGTCTACGCGTAGCCAAAGGATGGACAGGTCCGAACCTTCAAGTCTACCGAGGCGTCGAGAACAGATGTCCTCTCTGACGTAAACGCAAACTCCAGCCCGAGGCACAAAGGAGTGTTCCAGTTTGTACCCCGGGTAGGAGAGATACGAAACATCAGCCGGAGAGGACACCTGCGTCTCGGTCAGAAAGAGCAGAGCTGGCCTCGCCGTCTCGAGATGGTAGTGGACGGCGTTTAGGTTAGAGTGAAGTCCCCTGATATTGCAGAAATTCACGGACAGCGTGGCAGGGGTCGCCTTGGTCTTGTTGTTCCGTTTGCCCCGAGCAGTTGTAGTCTTGAGCGGAATTTCGCCCCCCCCCCCAGAATACGCGGGGCAGCCTGAGCACCCATGCTCAGAAGTGGAGAAACATGGTCGTGGATGCTCAGCGAGGGATTCTCCAGGGGTGCTGGTACCCTCCTGGGGTAGTCTATCTTTATTTAATTCCGCTACCATGTTGATGGGGGGGGGGGGGGGGGATTTGGGCCTCCGGCCACCTGCACTCACCAGACGAAACGCGGAAGCAGAACTTCCACTTCACGCCGGTATTCTGTGAGGTCGTGGTACCACCCCGGTTTGAGCCGGCCCATACGTGCAACAGCAAAGCTGCCGCGTGGCTCTACCACTGTTAATGTTAATGTTCTAGTACGTAAGTACATATTACTTCAATGATCTACTACTACATTATTAAAGTACTCGTTATTATCAAATAAAACCCATAAAATACAATCGTCATAAATACAAAGTCGCGAGGAACAGCTAGTATATCATATTACTTAAATATTATATTACCAATATAGTTTTCAAGTTTATTATATTAGTGTTTTACTTTGGTAAATTTGCCACAAAATACTAAAAAAAAAACTGGTGGGGCTGTGTGAAACGTCTATGTCAGCCAATCGCTTTTAGTGTTAAAGATTGAAATGAAAACAAGATTACCTTCGTTTTAAATATTTTAATACAATACGAGAATATAATACTCGTACTGCAACACCAGGGGAATTGCAGGTGCGTTGTCGGCGTTCCAAGAAGCAGAAAGCTCGTTTCTTGAAGGTCCCTTCGTCGTATCTGTCCGGGAAAATCGTCGATGGTATTTGTGCGAGAAAGGAAACTCCTAGTTAATCGCATTGAATCATCAAGCATCCAGATAATGTGGATGCCTAACGTAAGTTTTATCGCGATGTGCATTGCTGAAATTTGGCAGCCAGAATTAATCCGAACAATTACTCAAAGCACTCTCCGTTGTAAATGCTATAGAAAATAAATCAGCAGCGAAAACTCCTAGTTACTCGCACGATATTGAATCACCAAGCATCCAGATGATGTGGACGGCCAACGTAAGTTTTGTCACGATGTGCATTGGTGAAATTTGGCGACTAGAATTAATCCTGTTTGCCCAAGATCCTGTTCCTGGATGCGGCAGGAGCTCTTGGGTGATGTATATAATAAATTGATGTCGTCGAATTCCCAAAATAAAATTCTTGTCTTTAATTGTATTAAATGCATATAATTCAAGAAGTAAAGGATGAAAACAAGATTTCTATATTGAAAGACAATTACAAATGTATGTAAAAGGTGAACTACTGTCTTAAGTTAAACTATGCTATCGTGTCTTGAAGAAGTCTAGAACCGTTATATATTTTATTCGAATTTTTTGATTGAAACAATTAATCAAAGCACTCTCCGTTGTAAATGCTATAGAAAATAAATCAGCAGCGTCAGTAAATCGAGCCGTTTAGGGAGAACTCGGTCGTTGACGATTCGAGCTGCTCTGCGCCGGATGTGGTCGAGTGGAATGAGCTGGCACTGGAGAGCCCCGGCCCAGAGATGATAATAGTATTAATAGTAGTAGATTGACGACTCCGTGGCGCAGTGGCTTAGCAATGAGTGGCTGCGCTGGGGGTCTCGGGTTCGAATCCCGCACGGAACAAGTATTTGTATGGCCTATAAATAGTTGTTCCGGGTCTGCTTATTTGTCCTTGTGCAATTTATGTTTGTAAATTGCCCCCACGATATAAGAGAAAATCTTAGTGTAGGGGTAACGTTTTTATAACTAAAAAAAAACAGAAAGAGAAAGTATTCCATGTGAAGTCGAACCTACGCTTTGTAAAGTTGCAAACAAAAGTTAAAGGTGCCGGCATAAAATACTGTCCCGCTCTGCTGAGCACGCCAAGCTTTTTAGAAACCAATTTAGCCTTCTCTTCCAAGTGACTACGAAATTTCACATCACTCGATATGTCGACGACGAGAATTCTGTAACTGGCTAAGGCAACAAGGGGAGTGCCCTGAAATTGAGCAGTCCGACAAATGGTTCTTTTTAGCTGTAAATGCATCAACTTGTATCTTCTGGGAATTGAACTGGACTAGATTTAACCAGCTGAGTATGTGTAGGAGTAATTTTAAAGACGTTTCACGTTCGACGTCACGTCAAAATTACACTAGAAATTTCCCCTGTACCATGGGGACGTTTACGTCGCTGTCACAAAGTATTTCATTAAACGCCTGATACCTGAAAGTCCTAACCAAACGCTTAGCCGTTGTACTACGAAACTGTCGAATTACTTAAATGTCTACTGATATTTATATCATATCTGGTTGAAAATCATATGAGACCGCTGTGAAGTATAATGTATTAATTTTTCCACTTAAACCTCTGAAAAATCGAAAAATCGTAAGGTTATCACCGAAATTATTTGTGACCTAAATAACTTAAAATGTATCATAATTTAAAAAGTACCTTCTTTCCTAGACGCTCTATAGCTTTCTATGGTTTGTACCAAGGGCAATATATACACTTTTCAATAAAAAATGTGGTCACCTCCTTTTTTGTATGTTTTGCTATACAGGGTTATTTTGCAATAGCCAACTAAAATTGCAGAGAAGGTTCAGAATAAGTAATATTGGCAAATGGTGAAGAAAAATTTATTTAAAAAAATGTTAAAATTTCTGTCGTTTTTATGTTTTAAATTCAAAATGCGTAGTAATGTATTATTTTAACTGATTTTATTGCGCACGCACACATTCGTAAGGGTCAATCGGTAGACAAAAATGTTGTTACCCACTAATCACATTCAATTTGGGATAATTTCATATAAAAGTAGAAGCCTTAATTATTCGTATTTTCAAAACAGAAATAACGGTATATCATTATTTATATATTTTAACTTAAGTTACCTATAATTTAATCTGCGACTCTTTGAAAAATAACCATGTATAATATGCTACTACTTTAATGACAAATTTGGCATTCTTTTGCTAATACAGGTACACATTATTATGTAAAAATAAAAGCATCGTTGTTAAATTCATGCTTTCAATGTTATTTATACTAAAGAAATGCTCGAGATAAATAACGTGCTTTCATGTTGTTAGTCCCAATTTAAATCTAAGACCTTATCTCAGCAAAACAAAGCACTGTCCTGAGCCTCCTACATCCATCGACTTCCACCAGGTCATCCGTCACTCCATCTAAAGGGAGGCCGCTCTGTACTTCACATTCCTTGGCAGAGGCCTATTTTCAGCAGTCGACTTGTGAAGGAATGTAATGATAATGATGACTTATAAGTACAAACAATTGTAATTTTCCAATTGATATTGACAATCTTTATTCATTAATACTCTTAGAATTAAATAAAAAATACGAATATAATATGTATCTACATATTCTCATTTTCACAATGACTGACTAAAATCACTCACTATTATTACCTAAGTACTTTATGTAACTATACTGTCACTTTATATTGTCGTATGTCGGTATAAAAATAATTTTATGTAATTTGGATGTAAGAAGGTAATGCGACTGTTGTTACTTGGCAGCAGGGTATCCAGGGTATATTAATGATTACACAAATCAAAATTTACAGACGGGAACAAGTGTCAATGACGCAGCTAATTAGCTCAATTAGCCTTTCAGTTAAAATTCTAGCCTTTTTGCTATACGCCGCCGTTCAACTATGTAGTGACCTGAATGATATTCAGCCGATGCGTCTCATATAACATTGTACATGTCTTGTAATATCAGCGACAGTAGGTTAAGGGTGCGGTTGGGCCACCCTAAAATCGCTTACATTAATATTATATAGCACATCTTAGCGCTAATTATGCACAGACCAGCGACCGTCTCGTTGAATGAAATTAATAGGGTGACCATGTCATGTATAAAGTACAGCTTAAAAAATTCTAAAATTTAAAAAGGCTTTTAACTGAAAGGCTAATTAAGCTAATTGGCTGCGACATCAATACAATAATTAATGAAGAAATGTGTGTACTATAGAAAATCGTTTTTATTCATCGCTTAACAAAATAATAAATTATGATATGAGTTTTAAACCACAGATTTATAATCTAATATTAAAACTAATATACCACAAAAATAATAGCACATTTTAATGGAGGATTAAAAATAAATTTATTAACTCATTTGTACATAAAGTTTTTACCAATACTAATTCTTTCATAGTTTGTACGTATTTATAATTTTATTATTAAATTTATAGAAATTAAAATTCGTTTTAATTGTCGCCTTTTTATCATTACCTCCTAATACCCACTCTTGCTCTTCTTCTTGCTTGCGTGCCTTTTTATCATTACCTCCTAATACTCACTTCGCTCGTGCTCAAGTTCATATTCATTTATTTTACATGGTTTGCAGCATCCACTGTATGGCGTGTACCTAACCTATACCGTGCAATACCTGTCAGCTCTGCACACAGCTCTCCGTAGATTACCCAGTACGTGCGCAATAGGTAGGTACGCGAGTGCACGAATGGGTTCGATTTCCGCCGCCGGCACCAATTGTTAGGGTGATACCTCGAAAATTTTGTGATTTTTCTAATTAACATATTTTTTAAATTTTATAGTTTACAAAAAAGGGGCATGCCCAGTCTTCATAGACACTTCGGCCATGAGTGCCCACATATAAAAGCATATAGATATGATAATATGCAATTAAAACAATGAAATGGTAAAGGAATTGCTTTAAAAAAAGTCGGGGTTTTGAAAATATTTGAAGTTTTTATTTTCACAAATGCAGTTTTTTTAACAACTATTTTTATCGATTTTATCGCGTTTTATTTCTTTGATTTTTAATTCCAGACATTTCGGGTGCTTTCCAGCACCCATGGTTACGGCAGACTGAGGTGACCGACGTCCCAATGTCAGTGTTAACCCGGAGTACCTTCAGATTTTTAATTTTTATTTATTGTCCGATCTACAGAATGAACTTACTGTGTCTAGAAGTCTTGCAGTGGTATGCTTGGGTTTTTAATTTCATTAATTACCAGGGTCCTAAGCAGGTGGTAGTAGCAAGCATCCTTCCTAAAAAAGAATTTATATATTAGATATTATATAGAATTTATATAATAAAATACACTTTACGACTAATAGTGATGACTTGCAATTCTAGCCCTAAGTAAAGATCAGCTAGGGCTTAACTTTATTCCTTCCATAATGCTGCTCCTCTGGTTATTACAGAGTTCTATCCGGTAGCAACCATTAAATCTTATATGCTCACCATAATAGTAGCGAGCTTGCTTTAATTGGTATGTGACACAAGCAATTAATATTAAGTCGCTGTAAGTTAAAACAGGAAATTCCCTAACATTTTAAAGTCTACATTTATATTTCTAAAGTCTGCCTGCCCTAGCTCTATTTAGATTGTTTTCCCTAGCATACTCAGAAAAATCATTATTTGTCTCCATATTTTGATGAACTATTTCAAGTATTTGAGCCGCATCATCCCTGTCCCTTATTTTTGTGTGGAATTTATTAACTATAGCAGAAGCCACAGCAGTCTATCATCAAATGTGTAGAAGCCCTGTTAAAGTAATTTTGATGAAATATTTTAAATTCAGTTTTAAAAATGCCATTCACCACCTCTACTACCCATATCGACACATAGTCACGGCTCTGGATTTATTAGCATATCTTGTCATTAACTGAAATTCACCATCTGCTGGAGACATTTCTGCGACCCTTAGACATCCACATCTATCCTCGATTACAAATCAAAATGCAGATGCGTTGTCACCCGTGAGGACTAAATCATTTTCTCGTTTCCAGTAAAAAGGGTCTCCGGTTCTCTACACTCACCATACAAAACACAGCAGCATTAAGCTACTATTTCACGCTGGTATTCTGTGAGAGGGTGCTCCTTCCCCGGTCGAGCCGACCCATTCATGCTACAACTATACTTCTAATATAACTGCAGCATGGCTCTACCAAGTATAACACACATACATAGTACTTGTCACTATGTATGTTTGTTATCGCAAAATGTAGTTAATCACAAAAGAGACATACTTGCAATGCTGATGGAACTGTTACAACATGGTAAAAAACATTGTGCTTTTATATAATTAGTTAGCAGTACACTGTGTGATGTATGATCTAAGCTTTGTTGTTCTGGGTGCAATACATTACTCACTTCAGATTGCAACGAGGATGGACTAGATGATTCAGATGGTTCCCGTTCTGCAGTTGAACATGATGCTGTTCTATCAGTTCATTGCCAGCAATTATGATATACACGGCATGACAACTGAAATAATGTAAAATACAAAAAATGAAGTCAAAGTGAAAAAATAAAAATAAAATAGATTTATTTCAAACTCAAATATAAATAAAATATTTATCAAGTTAAATGTTACTGCACAAGGACGGATTTAATGCCCTATATTATTTAATAATTAAGGACTGACAGACTACCAGCAGTCCAAAAACAATGAAAAATCAACTGTCTCCTTTCTTGGTAGTTGATAAAACTGGTTAATCTCATAAATAAGCTAGTATGTTTGTCAGATACAGCTAGGGCAGATGTGAAAAAATAAAACAAGTTCTTGAGTTGATATACAATCAGTGTAAAAACATGTATAATTATCAGATATATGGATCACATTTAATAAATTGAAATGTTAAACATGTTAAACACTTACCTCACGTAGCGCAAATAATTCCTCACGTGGAAAATCGAAGACAAACAATGTGTGTGATCTTATTCTCATAAGTGTCAGTGCCACAGCTGATGTATAGATGTTCAAGACGAACTATTGGTGCATTTTGCGAGTGCCACACTACACGTTCACTGTACTCGAAACTTGTACCTAATAAAGAAGCTACAATTATTATATTGATATTATTCAAGTAAACTCAGTTATAAAGCATTTCTTAGAGGAAGACATACCACATCGTGATATGTACCAACTATTTACCTGCTGTGTTCGAACCAATTGTTGAGAGATCAACAATTGCATTTTACTTTTATAACAAAACAATAACATGATAACAACACGTAATTTAATTCTTGTGACATAACAGTGACAGCGGCCTACCTGTCGGATACGATGTTGCCACTTAACGGTCATAAAATCTATGGAATGATATCGATTTTTATTCGATTAATAATATCATAAAAAGAATAATCTTTGACGCGTTTTAAGTTCTGCACGCTTTTTAAAATATAATTTCCTTTATTTATTGAAACTCTATTTCAAATGTATTTTTAAGAACAGTTAGCTTGTGCTGTATTGTTTTGTTATGCTTTAGAGAATTCGTGGTAAATCAGCTGGAAATTAACTTCTTGAATTATCATAACATGATTCCATTTTAAATGTTATGTTAAAAACAGATAAGAATAACAGTTAACTTGTGCAGTAGCGTTTTGTTATACTCTAAAGAATTCTTGGTAAATCAGCTAGTAATTCGCTTGTTTAATTATCATAACTATAAATGTGAAGGTTGTCAATGAATTCAACCGAGCCTATAACAACGGTTGTTTTAGTTTTTAATGGTTGACTGCCGCTTTTGATGACTTGAAATTAATAAAAACCTATTTTGCGCAATAAGTTTTTTCTCTTTGGTAATGAATAAACCACAGAAACCCCTTTAATGTATAATAGTCCTTTTTTTGATACAAGTAGCACATTTTAAGGAACCGCAAAAACAACTTTGTTATTTATACAAACACTATGAAAAACAAAATAATTTGTTGCTGGCGATAATGACAGTGGTATTTTGACTCGATTTAAAATATATGCTTGTTACTACTAAACTCTTCATGGGCCTGCGAGTCCGACTCGCACTGAACCACTTTTTTTCAACATTTAGTTTTATTCTAATAAATAGTTTTTTCGTTTAAGCGGAGCTCTTTTACTTTAGGTTTATTACCTCTTTATCTACAATAATCAATCTGAGTAAGTACAGTGTGTAAATACGATTCTTAAATTGTAAAAATAATAATTGGATTTGAACATCTTAGGTAGGTATTTAGTTTTATTTATTTAGAAAATATTAATCTCGCAATTATTTATTGTAATAATATAATTTATCACACAGCTAACGCCCTCATTAGCAATGTAATGGTGAAAGAATTTTCAAAATCGGTCTAGTAATTTTTGAGATTAGCCAAAAAACGTATTCATTGAAAGTAGCGCCCTCAATAATAAAATTAACCCTATATTAGATATCTAAAATTATACATAACAATCTAGTGGTGAAAGAATTCTTAAAGTTGGTCAAGTACTTTACGAGTTAAGCGAATAAAATATTCTTTGATAGTAGCTCCCTCAATAATAAAATGCATCCTACGTTTTAAGCACCATAGCAAAAAACGATTCAACATAGCCTAATCCGCACACACAGTAAAAACATAACCATCCTTTTTCGTCTGTAGTCGGTAAACATTTGGTTAATAACGGTTGCGTATCGACTGCTTTGGATAAATATCCATTGTCAACGGTTATTTTAAACCTATATCATAACATCGTAATAATTATCGAAAGATCATATAAGCATTGTAATAATGACACCATAAGTAATCGATTGAAAAGGGGAATCGATTTTTTAATGATTTTTGTGATTGGCAACATTTTTTATTTTATTCACTGACTAATGAATTACGTATTTACCTAATTTTATTTTTATCTTTTCGGTACTTTTAATTTGTGCAAAAATATTCCCATTGTTTTAGGATAAATGAATACCGCGATTAATAACCATAAATAAAGATATATTTTTTTAACAAATGCACATTGTTGGGCGTTCGATGGCCTAATATGGGCATCCCCCTTTCGGTATACGATTTTTGACTATATCATCTTGGATTGCATAAAAGGAAAACACGATATCATGTAATTTTCTCGATAGAAAGAAAATGCAAAATTAGCTCTAAGTAAGTTCTCATAAACCAGATTTTTAACCCATAAGGAAGTTTGGTTAAAATAAATAAAAATGTTGTTTGGCGCTTACTTAGATTTTTTCCGAGCGCTTGCTCGGTATGGCTATCACATAATTTGACTTTCACTTTCATTTTGACACTCCCTCAGTCGTCCCTTAGCTTCACCGACAAAGGAATAAGCCACGCCCCCAAAACTTCGATTCATTTTCAAGGTATCCTCTTAATGGGCGGTTTTTCATTTACCGGCGCGGCACCGACCGGCGGAGCGTCGCGTCGATGCCTCGTTCGCGTCGCCGGGGCTTCGTTTCTCCACTGCGCCGGGCCGGTGCTGGTCTACGCTTGTTGTTTGGCCAGTAAGATAAGCTACTAAAACAGACTTCAGTTCTACAACACGTAAAAGTGGTCTCGTCAAGCCGTCGTATTTGTTTATTACATCTCTTACACTAAGGATAAAATTTGATCAACGCAGAGAAGTAAAATTTTGAATTCATCCAATCTTAAAAATAAGATACTTAGAGAGAACATATTATACCGTATTTTAGAAATTGTAAATAAACTCCTAAAATATTTCAACTAATTTCGCATGAACGAGGAGACATTTCATCATTTCACAAGTAGATTTTGAGGCTCAACCTCACACGCCCCTTCTACCTCGGCTAACACGCAAATACCCATATGGTTACAATACACCTGCATTTTTACCGGCAACGAGGGGGAAGCTTGCTGTCCCGGCACCGGTGGGAATCATCGCCGTGCTTGCGCCGGCGCCGGTATTTTCATACATGTTGCATCCCCGGCAGCCGGACTGTTGCATTGCCCGCATCGGCGTCATGAATGGAAAACCGCCCCATTGCAATTGTAAGTGCTGATTTACTACATGCTGGGCGGTAAATAAACATCTCGATAAACCTCGATCAAGAGCGTGAAATCCGCGAACACCCTCTGAAACAGCTTAGCGGCGTAATCGCTCCATAACCCTTTCAGGAATCAGAGGTCTGTGCCCAGCTTTGAAACGTATATAAGTAGTCTGTAACCTCTAACTTTACGTCTGAATAACCCAACACAATTTTTCATAGCATCAAACAGTGTTCAAACATAAAAACATTTATGCCCAACACTCAAAGCGGCTCTATTTATTATGCCGTTAAGTGTCTTGCTGTTTCTACAACTAAGTCAAAGT
Organism: Parnassius smintheus behrii; assembly: GCA_036936625.1. Taxonomy (NCBI): domain Eukaryota; kingdom Metazoa; phylum Arthropoda; class Insecta; order Lepidoptera; family Papilionidae; genus Parnassius; species Parnassius smintheus. The sequence continues at coordinate 17,740,389 of JAUPFT010000018.1, forward strand.
GACTGCGACTCCATGCTCAATATGATCTATCACCTGTTTCAAGTCCAGCGATGTAATATTCCACAGGAAACGTAAGTCAAACGTGAACTATCATCATATTTCATACACATTCAAAAACTCAGCATCACTTGCATGCCAAGCGTATTTTGCAGCACTGTCGTACCAATTATTAAAGGGCCTAAGAAGATTGTCTCAACGTCCAAGTCGGTCGTCACGTCAGTCAGGACGACACATCGCATATTACTATGTTATATAATTACAGGGTATGGACACAGTTTAAAGACCTTACAGTTAGGAAACGGATGTATTAGTGCATAGCAACGATGGCTTACTGCGAGGCAGGGGGTGGGCCAACCTTGGCTAGCGCACTTTACTGATAGTGGCGAAGCTTCCATAATAGCCGAAAAGCCGGGCTTGCCTTATTAAAACTGAATCATTCAATAATATCAACTAATAAAATTACTCGTAAAATGTTTCAAGCTATTTCAAATTTCTCGCGCACTCCACTGTTCGACACATGTCGACCGATGACCTCGTATTGCCTTAGCGATACTGCTGCCGTCATAAGAAATGAGTTTTAATAGAGCGATTATTTGTCTCCCTCGCTCGCGTGGGCTTTTTACGGGGCTTTCGAGAAGACGATAGCCCTCTTTCTAACCTACCTATGGCAAAATATTCTATAATGAATTATAACTACGATTGTATATATAGCAATTAGTATGGAGATGTAAAGCCAGGCTTTTGGGAATAAATTTGTTAAAAGCGGAGGCACGCGGCCAATACGTTTGCAAGTTCATTTCACGTTTTAATGTTTATTTAGTCTGTGTGCTTCATCATCATCATTACAGCCCTTCACAAGTCCACTGCTGAACGTAGGCCTCCCCCAAGTAACGCCACAAAGCACGGTCCTGAGCCACCTGCATCCATCGACTTCCTGCATGTCTTACCAGGTCGTCACTCCATCTAGTGGGGGGTCGCCCTACACTACACCTACCGGTACGAGGCTGCCACTCGAGAACCTTTCTTCCCCATCGGTTATTGGTTCTTCGAGCTATATGGCCGGCCCATTGCCACTTCAGCTTACTAATCCGTTGGGCTATGTCGGTCACTCTGGTTTTACTGCGGATATCTTCATTTCTGAGTCTATCACGCAGAGAAACTCCGAGCATAGCCCTCTCCATAGCTCGCTGAGCGACCTTGAGCGTCCTCATACGGCCAGCAGTGAAGGACCAAGTCTCAGATCCGTAAGTCATCACTGGCAACACGCACTGGTTGTACAATCTAGTTTTTAGAGATTGAGGTATACCTGACGAAAAGATATGTCGTAATTTACCGAACGCTGCCCAGCCGAGTTGAATCCGTCGATTGACCTCTCGGTCGAAGTTGGACTTACCTAGTCGGACTATTTGTCCCAGGTAAACGTACTCGTCAACAACTCCGAGCATAGTGCTCCCAACTACTACCGGCATAGGTGTGACATGGACATTAAACATGATCTTTGTTTTGTCCATGTTCATCTTAAGACCTATCCGTTGGGAGGCACTATTGAGGTCATTGAGCATAGTGCTTAAGTCCTCCTGCGATTCTGCCATAAGGACTATATCGTCGGCAAATCGAAGGTGAGTGATGTACTCGCTATTGATGTTAATACCGTTTCCTTTCCAGTCCAGTAGCTTGAAAACGTCTTCCAATGCAGCGGTGAAGAGTTTCGGGGATATAACGTCACCCTGTCTTACACCTCTCTGCAGTTGGATAAGTTTCGAACTCTGGTTCTGTACTCGGATAGCCATCGTAACCCTACTGTACAAACACTTCAGCACTTCGATATACTGACAGTCAACTTGGCACCACTGAAGGGACTGTAGCACCGCCCAAATTTGGACGGAATCAAAGGCTTTCTCATAGTCCACATACGCCAGGCAAAGTGGCAGATTGTACTCTTCAGTCTTCTGTACAATTTGTCGCAGGGTATGTATGTGGTCGCCGGTTTCCGGAAAGGCTTCAATACCATAACTGAAGAATTTCCGGAAACTGGCTTGTTCGGGAGGCTGGAAGTCGTCGAGTCTGCGTGCGAGACGATTTGTAATGTCTCTCGAAAACAGCACGTAGACGCGGCTCAGAAGGGAAATCGGTCTGTAGTTCTTCAAGAGATCGTTGTCGCCTTTCTTAAAGAACAAGACCACCGCACTTCTGCTCCACGCCTCTAGAGTAGTGCCACCATGGAGGACGGAATTGAAGAGCTTCTGAAGGACTTCAAGTACCAGTGTTCCACCCGCTTTCAGAAGCTCCGCTGTAATTCCATCCCCGCCTGGGGCCCTGCCGTTTTTAAGGTGCTGGAGAACCATTCTAATCTCGCTTAGACTGACGTCTAAGCGAGATTAGAATGGCTCTCAGGCGGCTTGCTCTTGGATCGTTACTCACACTTGCGTGTGGCTCCAACGATGATGTGTACAGCTGCCCATAGAACCTCTCAATCTCACTCAAAATCTCAAGTGTCCCGGAAACGATGGTGCCACACTCAGTCTTCAGCTTTGACAGTTGGCTCTTACTGGCAGACAGATCTCTGGCAAAGACTTTGGAGTCTTGGTTCCGCTCGATCGCTTCTTTAATACGAGCAGCCGTGTAGTGGCGGTTCAGAATATCCACTACCCAAAATTTATGCTTTTTTAAAGATTTTTAATGAAAATGGAGGATAAAAATGTTCCTTGTTATGAATTGAAGTGTGTTAAAGTGCTAATCGGAAAGGAAATCTTTAAACTTTGTTGAGATATTACACAAGGTTAAGAGTGTATTTCAGACCTATCAATTATCGCAATTAAAAAACAGTTATTGGTACAATTAAAACGTTCACCAACATTTTACGTGGACGTGATTAAATCTTTCCATAAGAAAGCGAGGCGATTCCACTTATCTTATCTGTTATCCATTAGAATGTAAATAATTTGTTTTTGTTTTTTTTTAATTTTGTACGAAGTTTGTTTGTACTTTGTTCATGTTTTACTTTTGTTCGTGTATTGTATTGGATGTAAATATTTTTTTCTTTCGCTTAAACAAACCCAAACGGCTTTCTTCAAAGCCACCGAAGCTATGCAATTGCTTATATGTAATACAATCTATCTAGCAGTGGTATGCCTTCTGTGTGCTTTGTTAAACACGTCCTTGACAGCACTGAATATGAAACTGAAGCGTGGAGACAGATCAAGATTGGTGTATTTTTATAAAGCTGCTAAAAACAACAATCTATATTTTTATCAATTTATATCTTGAGCTTGCCCTAGCTTGGAGCTCTAGTTTCGCCACTGTTTACTGAGTCTGATAAACAAAGCATACGTTTGGTGCGAGCGTGTTTTATAGTATTTATTTAACTAATTTTAAGTGCCGTTTTCTAGAAATATAATATCTATAATAAAAATAATGTTATCTATACATATAATAGCTATTTAAGTTACTAAGTAAAATGAAACGGCCATTCTTATGTTTCCCTTTTTTTGATGAAATTCTTTATCCTGATACACTACATAATATATATACACTACATAATTAAATTTTACTATCGAAAACTAAAACATCTATAAAATATAGGGCTGTGCAACCAACCAACGCGTGTATCTAGTTAGTTTGTAAGTGCAACACTTATTGTAAATGTGTTTTTTCTTGTAGTAATAAAAATGATCTCGTTCAACGAATGTAAGTTGTAAGTATGTACATTTAATAACTTCATTTTCATTTTTGTGACAATCTCTAGCATACACGCTGGCCGCGTAAATACCTACGCGGGCGGCGGTGTCGCCTGTCATCAAAGACTTTTCACAACAGTGAGGTCTAAGCCTCTAACTCTAAACTGTGTAGACATGTGTCAATCATGAATGATTCGTTCGTTTGAGCTGGTATACTTATTGATGGTTCATTCATCTGTTTTTAATTGTTGTTTGAGTCACTAAACAATTGAAGGAACCTTGATAATTCATCATTTGTGCGAATTGTAAATGCGTCAAAAACCGACCTATTCCCGAATGATCTGAATTTTTTAGTGTAGGGTACTGGAGCCTAAAATGATCCATTTGAATGATCGATCTGAATATACCGGCACGTGTGACGAAATGTACTAGAATGATTCGGTCACGAACACTGAATGATTGACACATGTGTAAAACTGGTATGGACTAGAGGCAGCTTACTCTACATGTGAACGGCCAGGGGGCTAGAGGCGCGGCGGCGGCGGCAGGGGGGAGGGGGACTAAGCGTTCTTGCGATAAGCCAGTATGTGAAAAAAGAAACAATAAGAACATAATCAATATCACTCTTTACTGATTTTAAAAAAATATATTACACATTCATTACATTCCAGAGTTATATGAACCAATAACATTCACATGAACAACCGTTTAAACACTACGGCCCATCTAAATCTCACTTGTGCCTGGTATTTATTGCACTCATCATACCATGCTACAATGTATGAACTTAAACCAAAAATATTTTCATTTTACATCTAATGTATGTACTTATTATATGAATTAATATATATGAATTTAAGTGTTTCCGTTATCTAAATTACTTTTCTCAGACCCTAAGTACTACCTTGATTTAAGTAACAAACATCAAAGAAAAGGGCTAGTAGAAATATTTATAGGTCTTTCAAACATACTTCTCTAAAGGAGATAATTTATCAAAAGAATGTACAAGAATTCACGGTATTTAATGGAGTTGCCTGAGATAATTTTAAACACTTAGGTATGAAGTATGAACTACTAATGCAATGGAAATTTATTTTAAAGCGCTCCTATCTTTCCTACAACACAAACATCACAAAAGTACAACCCTATTTGTGAACATTTAATTGAAAACTCGTAAAAATATGGGTTAAAGATCTACTTTCAAAAAGGTAATGACTATGACATGCACAAAAAGTATAGTTTTCCCATGACTGATCCATAGAGCGTTAGACAATTAGCAGTCCCAAATTAGATTTATTGCACAGCCGATAACCCCCAATAATTTACAAATAACTAAAGTTTAGAAATTCGTAGTATTATAAACCTATACCTAACTATATTTTATACCTCGTCCACCTTAACAAGTTCAAAGTTATTGATGCTCTCAATCCTATCCTATTAATAATTACAATAATAAATTACATTTACGGAGTCATTAAAAATTCGAAAATAATATTTCGTTTTTTTTACATTTTCAAAATAGAACTTTGTTTCTTAAACATTAATATATAAAATAGGAATCTGCAATAAAAAAATCGATGTTTCATCCATCAGCTCCGATAGTTACTTAGATCATCAAGAGATAGAAGATCAAGTATATATCACACCAGAACCAGAACAAATGTGAGTGTGAAAGTCAACATTAATTGTCCGGACGGAACCTATTGTGTTATAACTTATAATAATGACAACTAATTTTTAAGAAAGGATAACTTTTTCTACATAATCATAAAAAAATTATTTACCATTGTATAAATATATATATATATATATATATATATATATATATATATATATATATATATATATATATATATATATATAAATTATATATATAAATTTGGTCTCAATACATATGTGAGTAATAAACATTTTTCAAAAGGATATGTTTTGCTATTTTTAGATATCCTAGATACTTTAAAAAGAGCAATATATATATATATATATATATATATATATTTAATGTGTTTGTAAAAGGATAAGTTACACATATGAACATATAAGTAAAACTGGAATGAAATGAAATATCTCTTACTTCTACAAGCACCAGTTCTTGAATGTCAATATGGAAAATTTCGTTAGATATATGTACATACCTACTACTTTATACAACTGAATATGACCTCTGAAATCAAAAATGTACCTAATAGCCAATTACAAAACACATGGCTGAATATAACACCAAAAGATATTGCAGATTCCGAGGTTCCCTCATACAAATTAGAATGTAATGACTCTTAAGTGACATAAATTAAATTATATTATGCTTTATTTAAAAAAGGAAAAACAATATTAAATTCTAACGAAAAACAAGTCATAACATAAAATATGCAACTAAAACATGGACGTAAATTTACTGAATGTGTGAAAACAGTAATTAATATTATGTTTTAAACTTAATATTTAATGATTTCTTCACACCATATAAAACTACAAAGTATTTGTTTATATATTTTTAAATGTCAACTAAGAAGAATAAATAAATAGAAGATGATTATTTTAAATGTCATGTGTAATAATATGCAACAGTAACTTTAATTATATTCAAGTTATAGTTTTATTAATGGTGTGAATGGCATTGAGCTAGCAACTGGGCTAATGACCAGCCAGATCCCATCTGCATAACTCACGCTTCACTGGTCTTTGCGAGCTTTCTTTTTGCTTTTCTTAGTAACCTTGGCATCTGTCCATGTGTCTGAAAATATTAAAAAATATTAAGTTTAAAGGGTAAGTAATAAGCATGCCTGGAGCATACAATGTTTAATCAATTCTATTTCATTTACATATAATATTTCATTTGCAGAAATTGTGTGCAAAAAAGGGGGATAAACCATAATACATATAGTAAACATTTAATAATAATTAACATTGCTATCTTGCCTTTTAAATATTATACAATTATTCATACAACACTCACTTTTGGTCTATATTGTGTGGCGGTACGTCTCGGCAAAAAGCTCAGTTTGCCCTACTAAAATACTAAAAACCAAATAAAGACTTCAAAAATTAAAAATGGTTCCTGCTTATCAACTTGTATATTGCACTGCATATACTATCTGTAACTAAGGCCATGTATTTAGGCACCTAGGTAAAAAGTTATGAATGTTATCTGCCATCTTGCTCACACTCGGCTTGCAATAGATGGATTATAAAAATTATCACCATCATCTTCATCAGCGTTACAGCTCTACACAAATTCACTGCTGAACATCTGCCTCCCCCAAGGAACGACACAAATCACAGACCTGAGTCGCCTGTATCTATCGATTTCCTGCATATTTTACCCACTTGTCACTCAATCTAATTCTAATGGGGTGCGCCTCTACACCGCTTTCTGGAACATGGCTACTACTCGAGAACCTCTCTTCCTCATCAGTTGTCAATTCTTCAAGTTATATGGGCAGACCATTTCCACTTCACCTTATTGATCCTTTGGACTATGTCAGTGCAGATTCTACTGCAGATATTCTCTTTTTTTAAATTTTATCACCCAGAGAAACATAGTATAAATCTCTCCAGCCATAGCTTGCCGAGCGACCTTGAGCTTCCTCATATGGCCATCAGTGAAGGACCACATTTCAGATCTATATGTTAACACTGTTTTCAAGTTTTGAGAATCACATGAAAAAATAATGTGTCATAATATTCCAACCACTGCCCAGGTGAGTTGAATCCGTCGATTGTTGTCTGAAAAATTGTCTTAGGTAAACATATTCATCAACAACTTCAAGCATAGTGTTCCCAACAACTACTGGCATAGTTGTGACATGGACGACAAAGCCTTTATCTTGTCCATATTACTATTATGGTCATTGAGCATAGTGCTAAGGTCCCCCAGCAATTCGGTCATAATGCCTATATTCGCCATTGATGATGATACAGCAACCTAAGCTATCCAGTAGGTTAAAAATCCTTCTTTGCATTGGTGTAGCTTCAAGGATATAATGACACACTGTCTTACACCTCTCTGCAATTGGAAAGGTTTAGTACTCTGGTTCTATACTTGGATGGCCATTGTAGCTCTACTTTAAAATCACATTTACTGTTTGTTTCTCTTCAAATGAATTTTATTAATGCCATCCATAAGAGGCCTTACAATTTTTCTAACCTGTTCAGACACACTTATGGCATAAAAATGTTTGGCTTGCCTTATCCTCTGACCTTATTAAGACATTGGTAACACTTTTTATATAAGAGTTAATTACCATTATCTTTAAATACAATTATATTTAAATAACCTATCTGCTTACCCCCGAGTTCATCAAAAACAGGTGCATTTTGATTATTGTCCTGTTTATCAGAGGAATCAGATGCATCCTTCTCATCAGTTTTAGCAGCACTCTTAGTTACAGCAGACTGTAAAGAAAAACATTCTGATAATTAAAATTGCCAAACTAAAGTAAATAAAAATTTTACTTTAATAAAGTCTGGGCCTTTGCTCAAGGGAAATGGGATACTAAAAATAAGAGAAGAGAAAATTTTTGTCTAATAAACCAATCGATGGTGTGGTCTAATTCAAAGCTAAAATTACTTATTAAAAAATTAAATATTTTCTTCTATTTGCAAGAAAATATATTTTTTATATAAGAATAATTTTCTAATCAATATATCTTGTGTATTAAAATTTGAGCCTACAAGCTTACTGCCTCTGTATGTCACCATCCTACACCTCTTTTAGGCTTAAATCCTTATCAATCTCCGAAAACTAAATAGTAAAATTTAGTACCAACTGATCCTGACAAATATGATTTCAGTTACTAGTGCTGCATGACATTATATTTATAGTTGTTTTTATAAATTACATAAAAACAAGAATAGAATTAAATTTTTACCAATTTTTCTTTGAGTTGCACTTTACAAACCATAGATATATTTAACATATTATTATATTTGTTAAATCTAGCATGAGGTAAGCCTGATTTGTCTTACTATACAAATAAATTTTGTCAGCTGTTTATCAAGTAGTTCTAAAGCAGATTTATCTAGTCACCAACCAGTTGTTGATTTCGACACATCTTTCTGCTTGTGTTTGTACTGCTAAGACATAATATTAGGAATTCTATCTAGTGGTAATAGCTCTATACTGCCCTGGCCTGTAATGCAAGTTTATAATATAAAGTGCACATGTCATAGTTACATTTAAATGTGTTTTTAAACAACATTAGAGAAAATAGTATATATTTGAGGACAAAATGTCCTGCCAGATGTAAATAAAACATATTATTATATACTCCCATGGTAAAGTAAAGTTACAGCCTATATACGTCCCACTGCTGGGCACAGGCCTCCCCTCATTTCTGAGAGGGTTTTTAGGGCAAGGAAGTGTCCGCCGTGCTGCCCCAATGCATGTTGGCGAACTTCACATGTCTTCGAAATATTTTTTTCTTATTCCTCAGACATGCAGATTTCCTCACGATGTTTTACTTCACCGCCGAGCATGTCGTAAATCAGCACTTAAAATTGCAATTAACAATTTCATTGGTGCCGGAGGGGATTGAACCCAAGCTACTTGCATTCTGTTATATTTACAGCAAGCGTTAACCATCTGAGCTATCACGGCTCATGATAAACATTAACATCAACAAAATTTAAGAAGATTACAATTAAATAAAGTGGGAAATAATGTTGCAGTTGCTAAGACAAGAATGGTGGCAATATAGCAAGAGCAGCGGCCTCAAACCCACAAACTTAATGTTGGTTAACCTAAAGTAAAGTCTACAACTGCAGGTGCCACAGATACTACAAATGCAGGTGCCATAGATAAACACTTTGTTTTAGTCAGCAGACATGCTTATTTTTGCAGCAATTTACTGATGTTGCAATAATGATTACTAAAACTGATTTGGCACTACTGTAATTTCAGCACAATAAACGTATCAGTTTTAATAAATTTGTATTTCTTATTAATGTTGTTATAACAAATTTATCACATTAAGCAAAATAACAGTACAAATTTGTTATTGACATGTTATTTTAGTAGGCCCTGTTCACAAACTCGAATTAATGAACTGCTTGGCTTTGGTTTCAAATAACGAATCCGTTGCTTAAAGGTAATAAATAAAAATACATACTAATTAATTATACAAAAGTCTTAATAAGATAATTCACCTCAGCTGCTTTCTTTTTTGTTTGTTTCTCCTTATTTTCCTTTTTCTTAATGCTCCTAAGATCCTTCACCTCCGTCAACTCATTTTCAGCAGTCTCTTCTTCTTCTGTGCTACCAAGAGCAGCTTGCTCACGGCGTTCAGCCTGTTACAGTTAAGATGTTATAACAATATACATATAAAAACTTAAAAAGTTAAACAATTCAAATGTTCATATGATTCATGGGACAGGCAAAGGGTTAACCACCATTCAATTATACACTATGTCAGTATCAGGAGTCCAATTTACCTTGAGTTCAAATAAAATTCAATTGGTTCACAACTGTTGATTCTGACAGGATTTGTACTTCTGACAGATTCATGACTATTTTGCAAGCTCCTATTTTATGCTGGTATTCTGTGAGTAAGGTTCTAGCCCAGTTGAATGGACCCATTGATGCTACAACCACAATATAGCAGCAGCGAGGCTTTTCCACATAAAGAAAAGGAATTAGATTTAGGGTGACGACCTAAATCTAATTACTTTTGTTTTGTATATCTAGGAAAACCTTTGCCTCTTTATTATTAAAGGGCTATAAAAATTACATCTTGCTGAGAACTATAGCTCAGCAATTATACTAGTTATACCTTTGATACAATAATTCACAGCATATTTCTGGAATGTTACTTCAACTAGACCACAGAGAAATTGACTTCATAAATTGGAAGCAACATTGAGGCTATAGGCTAAACAACATTAAACTGCCTTACTATGATAGAGATGGTAACTTGACAGCTATTAAATAATCAATTGTTGTAACATTCTCAGTTATTTTTATAAAAAAGTATTTATTTGGTTAAAATTGTTTATTATTTGAAACAGCTTTGTTCCAGCACACTAAATCTATACTCTTTTCTAAAATAAATAAAATTTTTTAAAAGATTTACTAATATAAGAGTTATATAAAATTGCTTTTGCCATAGTATGTGTGATTTTACAACATTAACGAAATTATTAAAAAAGTCTATACCTCTTTAAGCACTCGTTGGAACTCCTCTACTTGCGCTTGTAAAGCACGATTTGTTTCTTCATCAATAGGATTATCGACAGAAATGGTTACTTTTACTGGTTCTTCAGCTACTTCTTCAGCTGATCGAGCTGCTTCAATATCAGCATCCTTGGTCTTCCTCTTATTTTTTTTAGATGGACTATCCTTCTTATCTTTCTCATCACTCTTCACCTTTTTCTTGTCACTCTTTTTAGGTACTTCCTCCCACACACCTTCATCAAAATCAGCTGGCTTTTCAACTTCTACGATAAGTTTCTTTTTGCCTTTTTTTGCTTCACCAAGAGCTTCCTTTTTAAGGGATTTAAGTTCAGTTACTTTTTCTTTAGGTTTTGGTTTCTCAGGTTCCTTCGGCTTTTCTTCTTTCTTCTCCTTTGCGGGAGATTTTTTAGAAGTATCTGTCTTTGTCTTCACATCATCAGCTGCGCGGTTGGGTGAAGATTTCTAAAATTAAGACAGATCATTTATTAGATTATTGACAGAAAATTAAATTCAGTGAAATGTTAAAAACCATTGCCCCCATCAATTATACTATTATGCTAACAGGTTAAAAATAAAATGAGCGCACATTGATGGCTGGGAATTGTGCGCATACAGTCGAATAATTTCCTACCTTTTCTTTAATTTTCCTCTTCTTATTGGAAGATTTTCTATCATCCAAAACAAGAGGCAACTTATCGAATTGCGGCTGTTCTGCGGAGTGAAACCCGAAAATAAATACTAACGCGGCACATATTAAAACTACCGCAACCGCCGCGGCTGGATACAAAAACTGCACATTAGACACTTGGCTTAGCAACTCCATCTCTAAATTTATTTAAATAAAATTAAAGTTTACATAAAATGATATCAGTCAAGTGTGATAATGCCGAATAATTTAATTCCCCAGCGATAAAAGCAGACACGGAGACATGATGACGCGGCTGTGACGTGCCAAAAATTGCAACAAATTGGGTGACCAGCTTACTCGCTCGTTAGCATTAGACACTTAGAAGAAAGGTGACCAGCTTAGCTAACTCAATTTTCAAATACGTTTAAAAATGTTTAATTTGAAATTTAAACGTAGACAGAGAACTCTGTCTACGTTTCATACTAATAATTACGACGGACCTACGGACGAGTAGGCTTTGGTAAAAAATATTGAAACATCGATATATTCTCATTAAACGATATTTTGAATCGTTATATATCGATATTCAATATGTATTTTAGAGTACATAATTCATATCAATATATTTTAAAATGACATATTTATTTTATAGTTTAATAGTTTGTCTATTTTCATTAAGCAACAAAAGCATTCATGTGCTGGTTATTTCTTTTTTTCGTCGTCAAAACGTCCGTTAGTAAAATTTTGGCTCTTATCCTACTACATCACGCAAAACAACGATTTATCGATAATTTTAACAAGATATTTATCTATACTGTTTAGAAATATCGACATATTTTTTCACTTTTCATCCCTAGGAGCAGAGTACATACTTAAAAGTAGCAAGCTACTCTACCATAGCTAGACCTACAGTTAGACGTGGGCGTTATTTCTCGTCACTAGATACAGTAACAGGCTACGCGGCATGTAACCGAATCACTAGTTTCGAGTCATATTAGAACTAGTGATTTTTGTAAATGCGTTACTTATTACTGTTAACTGTGATTATTGCGAGAGTTGACTGTCGGCCGGTCAAACGCAAAGCGCACATGTGGCATACAACAATAAACAAAACAGCGTTTGTAACAGTATTATTGTACTTTTAATTTTCATACGTAAGACTATATACATAGACAGTAAAATAGAGTAATCTCTGTTTGTAAGTAATTTCAACGGTCGATTCCGGGAAGCGGGAGTCACATTGAACTTAAGTAAAATAATTTTTAAAACATTTTTGACGGAGTCATGAACTCGTTTATTCATAAAATCAAAATAAAACTAAAAATATATACAAAAATTTTCAATGTTTATAATATTATAAAACTTAAAAACTGTGTGTAAAAAGCCAAACAAACAAACAAATTAATTGTACAGTGTAAATAAAAGTGCAAAAACAAATGATAGTGAAAACGTTGAAAAAGTGTAAATAAACTGTAAATATCAATAATCATTGTATAAACAATCAAATTGACTTGCCTGCATTATTAATTTTATGAAAATCTTAGTGTCATAGTAAACGCAAATCAATCATAAATACATTTAATGCAGTCAGTCCTAAACCTGAATAAAGTATGAAGGGAAGTTAATTTATTGATTTAACAGTATACAGTTACTGTATAGCTACAAGTACAGATTGTGATTAAATTTGTTTTCGTTTCGTCTGTAACTGTATAGTTGGTGGTGATATTTATGCAAACAATCACAGTAGCCGAACAAAAATAGCCAGTTACAAAAATCACTAGTTTTGAAACAGGTGACGCCGACCAAGTCACCGGTTCCGTTACGTTTCTTAAAAATGACGTAACGACCCACGTCTACCTACAGTCCGTTTCACGAAAGAAGTCCCGTGGAAAATATGCGAACTAAAATTTAATGTATGGAATTTGACACCAGATGTCAAACTTTGCAAAGACCATGAAGGTTAGAGAACAGGAGAAGTATCGCCATAGAAAATAGTGTCCCAGAAATATGGAAACCATAAGTGAGGCGCTGCGATCGCTAAGTTCGGTCAATAAAAGTCATTTTCAGTCTATTTTTTCGATCAGATGCTAAACCACTTGCACATCCACGCACAATAAAATATCTCTCCATTTTTAATGTTTCTTTTTGTCAAAAATAACAAAATTACGGAGCATGAAAATTTTCTCACCAATGCCGCGGAGAAAATGTGTACATTATTCAACTAACTTCATCTACTTGTACTCATAAACAGCTAACTTCACAGTCACTACTCACCGATGTCAGCGCCGCTATAACTTCTACAATTTTCAAGGACAGGCGGGCTATGCTTTAGTACGTAGTGATCGTTCTCCTGTTCTTTAACCTTCATGGCAAAGACATTGGTGCCGCGGCTAAGGGACTTCTTTCGTGAAACGGACTCTAGACCTAGCTATGCTAGAGTAGCTTGCTACACATCTATCAGTACTTAGTACACTTATGATATGATATTATTATAGTGTCTATTTATCTATGGGGTGAAGTAGCCCTAGCGTCTTTTTCCGATACAGAAAATAGATAAATAAATATGTAACAAGCCAATACGCAAAGGTCTGTAATTTTTGCGGGGGAAAATCTGCGCACACAAAAATAATAATCTGCCACAACGAAACTCAACATAAATTTTAAAATAATGAGCTAAAGTTTTAACACAAACATAAATACATTATAATAACATTATCGCTTGGTGATAACGACAACTCGGATCAGTCGCTCAACCAATCTGCATATAGATGTACACGTACGTAAATACGAAACAAACGTGACACACGATGTAATTTTAAGTTTAAAATTAAATAAATATATATAAAAATTATGTATGTAATGTATCAGGTATTGAGTATATGACTTAGATTAATTGTAGTTATGTATATTTATTTTAGTATTTACACTTATGGTACGTTTATTTTTATATTTACATTCACGTATAAATTATTCTAGTGTTTTATGGCACCTGCTAAAGTTCTCTGCTTAGCTCGTGATTGACTGGTAGAGAATGCCTAATGGCATTAAGTCCACCAATTGTACATTTTAAGTGCAATAAGGAACTTAAATAAATAAATAGCAATATTGTGATTAAAACCTATATACGTAATGTAACGTCATATTTCGTAAATTTAACGTGACTGATCTCAATTGAACAATTCGGTATATTCCTTAGACTTTAATTCAGCTGCGCAGCTAGATTTAGTCTAGTAAGGGGTCATCCATTAATCACGTAATTTTTTTCAGCGTTTTTAACACCCTCCCTCCCTCTTGGTGAGGTTTAAGAATAAAACCCACCCACCCAAAATCACGTGTTTTTTTAGAAGCTATAAAGTATAATCTAGTTTTATTTTAATATTAAAGGAATGGTGTAAACATGCAAAAACATATTTATTGTACTACGACATGAACATATTTAATGTATATTGTCCTTGGACCACCGATTAGCAAGACTTTCTTCAACACTAACAACTGGGTAAGCATCTTGCAAGTCAGTTGTTGGCACTGTGCTTTGTTGAAGTCAGCGTCGGTTTCATCAAGCCACTCGGCGTCATCATTTTCGCGCACTACACAGAGAATCTCTCTCGATCTATGGATCGAGCGTAGCATGAGTATGCGTGAGGGACGAACATTGTGCATCTCGAGACTATTATTGCTCGGATTAGGTTGATGCTTGTGATATGAATTTAAATATACAGCGAGGCTAGTCGAGGTCACATTACACGCCGCTTTTCGGTTTAGAAATTGCGCGTGTGATGTGACCTTGACTTAGAGAATCGAAAAAATAAATACACGTGATAATCTTACTACAATACTCCCCCCCCCCTTGTGATATTTCGTGATTTTTGTCAAACCCCTCCCCCACCCCTTTAGAGCCTCTCGTGATTCATGGACGGCCCCTAAGTAGTGTGCAGCAGTGCGACTGCAACTTAGCAGTGGGTTGTAGCGGCTTTTTTGAGTAACGAAACGAAACTATCTATCGAATATCAATAGCGGCTTTTGAAACACTCTATTTTAATAGAGGGTTTTGAAACACTATATTTTAATAGCGGCTTCAATAGAGTGTTTCACGACGTGTTTAATTGAAAAACGTTGCGAATGAAACGATGTCCGTTTCACGAGAAAACTTGTTTGTTACCGTTTCGTATAGAATTAGACATGGTGTTAATGGTTAAATTTATTTATTTGTTAAATCATTTCGCACGGTTTTGATAAAATATCACTTGAGAAGCTTTAACGGCAAACGATTTATTTATTAATTATGATTATGATAAATTCACCCACAAGATCAGCATAAAATACTGGATATAAGTTTGATTTTATAGCAAATAATTATCACATAAAGTTATATATTTTTGATAACTATCACAAAACGTTTTAGTATTATTTTTACACTTAGTTACTAACACTAATTACTGTACAATTATTATTATTAACACTAATATATGGAATTGTATTTAGTTCTTATTTTACTAAAAATATTATTATTATTGCACAAAAAGAAAACAAAAATATTAACAAACGCGCCTAAAAAGTAAAAACAAACCGTGTCATTAAACTTATACACAAGACTAATTTAAACCGGGCCAAGGCCACTTAAATTATGGAATTTGAACTATTTTTGTTAAAAATATGCACACTTACTTTCTCATTTCTAATATCGCATCTATACGAAGGGAATAGAATCATAGGTCAAATGCAAAAGCACCCGCGCTCACTCGACATTCGACGACCGGTGGTACTTCTACCACAGCGTAAAGAGTCGGTTTCTTTACTCATGTGCTTCTACTTCAACAGCCGAAGCCGTCGCCGATGCGTCGCGAAAATAGCCGAATAAACGTTTTGTTACTGATCGCTAGGCATGTCGATCTAAAATCGATTAATCGATAAATCGATTCTTTGAAGTAAAATAATCGATTATTTAGATCGATGCAGAGCACCGCATCGATTCACTGAATCGATCCAAAAACCTCTCGAATCGGACTGATTCATCCGATTCAAAAACTAGCGATAAAATTCCCAAACTGGCTGGGGTTTTGACAACGCAGTTTTTTAATTTTTTGCTGTTGAGGGACTCAAAAACAACCGGTCGTACTTAGTTGATAATTTGAACGCAATATTTATTTGAATGAAATAAATATTTATGAACGCATCCAACAATATCGAAAAGTTGTAATTTCATTTTCATTTCTTAAATTCTAATTCTAATCTTGCCTGTGGAATGTTGGTCTAACTTAATCTGTGCTGTGAACAAAGGCTACATATACATACTACAGTATAAAATTATAGCTGTGAACTTGTTTGAACTGTGAACTTGTGAATTTACTTTATTTATTATCAAAAACATACATACTGTGAGCTGTAAGTACAGACAGTAAGGAAATAACCAGTATTGTGTTCGTGTAGCATTCATTTCAATTTGATAAATAGTGAGTTATTAGATTGAAACAGCTTTATCGAGAAATGTACGTTACAGTTTGCACTTTTGTTAAAGTATTGTTGTTGTTTTAGCCTAAAATGTCAAATAAAAGTGATACATGGAATCACTTTGTAAAAAAAGGGATCAAGTGGCGTATGTGCGAACCACTTCTAACACAAGCGTTTCTAGCTTACCAGGAGTGGTTAAAAGGAATATTAGTAATGTTAATTAATAAGATTACAAATATTTTATTTGAAAAAAATTTAAGTTCAATTAATGAAAAAATCGAAAATTCTTGAAATTCCACGTTTGAAAATGTCGCGATTAATCGAAAATCGATCTTTTAATCCTCGATTTAATCGATAATCGATTCTAGTATCTTCGATTCAAATCGATTCAGAGATCGATTTTTTAAGAGTGAATCGACATGCCTACTGATCGCCCGTTCGTGATTCGTTAAACGTGAATCGCGTTACTGAGTAAAATGTCTACTGTAATCAATGACGTATTATACGTATATATAGACACGTCATGAACGAACATCGCGGCACTTAAAAACGGCGAAAATACTAGAACTACTTATACGCGTGAAGAAAGAGAAAGAAAATATGACACCGTAGGTACGGCGGGATGCCTGTTGCTTGACCACTAGCTGCATGCGCCGGCCGCCATTAGACAACGTCGTCGAATAAAATGAAATGAAAATAGGTAGTTTTGTGAACTTACGCATGAAATGACACATTTTTGTCTTTAACTTTTGGGGTATAATTTGTACATCGTCTGAAAACACACGACGGCATGTTTTCTTTATGTTTTGCACAGGTTTACGACGAATTACGATATAGTAAATTAAAAACAAACGTAGCGTCGCGCGACAGGTTGGTGCGTGACTAAGCGCGATGTGGCCAATTGGCTTCATTTCATCTTGCCATTTTAGAGTGCGGACAACGTATCTATAAGTTTATACATCATTGACTGCGTAGACAGATAATCCTATAGACTCCGCCATAGCGTGTCGCAGAAAGGGACAAAAGAAAATACGTCACTATATTTAGGGTTACAAGTGTGAGGAAAAATTTACCCCACAACTAGCTATAAAATTAGAAATTAGTACGTGAAGTAAGCCTGAAATGGAACACTGCTATTAACGATTATCATTGATATGTATTGTAGTTGATGGAGAGCTAAGTGGACTGTATTTGACTAATTATTTATTATAATTTACTGTGGTGAAGAAAGAAGAAACTAAAAAATTGTGATATCTGTCTGACTAATAAACTTAAAGAAACTATTGTGTAAGGAATGAGAGCTTAGTGGGCTGTATTTATGTAGGTTGTGTTTTAATATTGAAGAAAGAAGATACTGAACTAACTGTTACCAGCCATAATACCAGCGTGAAATAATTACCTACAATCGCTAGGCACCCAGGGTAACATACGCAGTCGGGGCTAGCGCGTTGTAGGCGATTGAATGTTTGTTTTGAGTTTTTTAACGTAACATAAACACCTACGCCTGTCACCCAGAGGGGTAGGCAGAGACTACGGACTTCCATTTGGCACGATCCTTACATACCTCCTTTACATCCATATATCTACGCATACATGCTCGTCGGTTAAGGGTACTTCTAACGTGGCCCATTTTCAAAATATCGCCAATTTGGTCGATAAACTTTTTTTTAACGGTGTTTACGTAATTATTTTTTTTTTTGTAAATACTTGTTGAAATAGTTTTTGTTTAGTGTTATTTATATTATTTTACCTATTTGATAATTTTTAATGGAAAAACTTCGCTCCTACTATAATTGTTGCGTGGATGGATGCCAAATGCCCAAAAAAAGGTTTCAGATATATCATTCTTTAAAATTACCGAAGGATTTTAGAAGCAAGTTATGAAAGGTGAATTTATTTCTTTTTTTTTTTTTTTGTTAGATAGGTACTGATAGTAAAAAAGAATTAAGTAATAACACAGTCCATAAATCCATACAGTCGTCCCACTAAGACGTCTAGACGGGGCAATCGTGCGGGGTGTGTGGGGTGAGACGCGGGAAGGACGAGCCCGATCTGCTTATGCCAATCGTATTAGTAGCTCGGGACACGACTTCCAGGGTTAGCGCGCGCTTGCTTTTATTATTTTTAAATGTTATCATCCATTTTTATATCCAAGATGGCGGACATTTTTTAATAATATGATATGAGTATCAATTTCGAGGTTCTTGTAGTGCTTATTACGAAACCGGCATCCATTTTCATATCCAAGATGGCGGACATTTTTTTTTAATAATATGATATGGGTATCAATTTCGGGGTTTCTTGGGGTGCTTATTACGAAACTGGCATCCATTTTCATATCCAAGATGGCGGACATTTTTTTAATGATACGATATGGGTATCAATTTCGGTGTTTCTTGGGGTGCTTATTACGAAACTGGCATCCATTTTCATATCCAAGATGGCGGACATTTTTTTTAATAATATGATATGGGTATCAATTTCGGGGTTTCTTGGGGTGCTTATTACGAAACTGGCATCCATTTTCATATCCAAGATGGCGGACATTTTTTTTAATAATATGATATGGGTATCAATTTCGGGGTTTCTTGGGGTACTTATTACGAAACTGGCATCCATTTTCATATCCAAGATGGCGGACATTTTTTTAATGATACGATATCTGTATCAATTTCGGTGTTTCTTGGGGTGCTTATTACGAAACTGGCATCCATTTTCATATCCAAGATGGCTAACATTTTTTTAATAATATGATATGGGTATCAATTTCGAGGTTTCTTGGGGTGCTGATAACGAAAATGGAATTTATTTTTAAATCCAAGATGGTGGACATCATTTTTTTAATGTTAGGGATGTCAGTTTTGAGGAGGAGTCGAAACTGAGGTATGGCCACATATCGAGAGTAGAGCACTCCCTCATGTTGTGAGGCGTGCAATTAGCGTTTTGAGTACTTTCAGGAAAAATGTAAGAACAAATTATTACTTATTCTTTATATTAGTAATCATATTGTTGATCACGATGTAGATCTAAAATAAATATGAAATTAGTAAAAGTTGTTAATTTGTGACAACCCTAACTTTCATACGCTGTCTAGACGTTGTCGCCATTTACCACGAGATCAAAGGCGTCGTCCTACTGTATGTTTTTATTATACTGTGGTAATAATTTATCCACACAAGTAATACCTATGTACTTTATTAATTAACGTAGTTGAAATTTAATTCACTATCCAAGTATCTACATACTTACATACCCATATATTATGTCTTATAATTAAAATATAAAATTGTAATAAAAAATAAGTTATAATAACACTAAACACTGAAATTAAAACTTTGTTTTCTAACAAGATTTTTAACTGAGTAGAATACGATCACATTTCTGTTAGGAATCGTATTTCGGGTTTATTTGCTGTGGCCTTGCTAGTTGCATGCGTTGAGCATCGCAGAAATCACATAGGTACGAAAATATGATCAGTCGATCATAGTTAGAATAGGTACTTCACCAAAGTAACTTAATTAACATTTTGCAATGTATTTTTTTACTCTTTATTGTTAGCCTTTAGTAACCACGAAAAGTCCGCCATGGCGCAGGAAGGGGAAAAGATGCAAAGTAATATTGACACTCGCGCGCAGCGATAAAATTTTATTTAGCTTGCGTGCGCGATTTATCTGATTAATAATAATGTAGGCTATTTAACGTCGGCAAGCAGTCGACATCAAAGGAGTGCAGCTTCTGTACGTAGTACTATTATTTATTCTGTGCTGTTACTGTGATATCTATATGACTAATTATTTACTGAGAGAATTTATTGCTATTTTAAACTGCTAGGATTAAAGTTAAATTAAAGATTGTACAAAAAACTAAAGTAAATTTATTAAACTATTTACACAATGCGGCAGTCTTACAAACTATCACTAATCTAATGCCTAATGGGACCTAATAGGGAGCCTTAGAGGTCTTCTTGCTTGTTGTTCTTCTCTTAAGCACTGTCGCGAATGTCGTACGCCGGCCGGTAGCCCTTCTTTCATTCCCGCCGACGGGGTCACGTTGGCGCTGACTAGAATGTTAGGTTTAGCATGGTCGTATTTGATGCCTGTGTCGTAACAGGTTTTGGAGAGTCTGGTGAATTGACCCTGGTCTCTGAGGAAGGAATCACCCTTCTTGGGGGTTATTGTCTTCCATAAATTCCTTAATATTATAATAACCATTTTTATACAAACTTAGTTCAACAAACTTTTAGAACTTCGATTCAAAGCTACCACATAGTTCACCAGACTTACACATTTTGTTCCATCCCATTGGACGTGCCTCCTTATAGCCATCTCATCCATGCTAACTGCACAATACAGTTCGGTTTTTTTTATTCTTTGTCACTAATTTAATGCATTCTAATGATTTAGTTGTAAACCCTGGGTTTGCACCTACACTTTTGTACCATGTGGTAAGTGTGGATGGAAGAGGCAGACAAGTATTAAATTGTTGTCGTACATACGTATAAGCCCGAGGACTTATAAATTGCAAGCAAATAGTAAATTTACGTAATCCTTTTCAATTTGACGACAAAGTTTGAAAGAAAGGAAGCGTTTTAGTATTATGTAAGCAAGCTCGAGTCTTTAAATTTTTTCTTACCTTTGCTGACAAATGGAGCGGGGGGAACATAATATATTAAAAATCTTACGTAAAATAAAGAAATATAAACAATAAAAATGTTAATACAACAATATTTATAAATAAAATTAATAATAGGTACTATTTTTATTATTTCTAGTTAGTATACTGAATGAATATCTTTTCATATTTTTTTCCAAAAATAAATCGATGACTCTTCCGATACTCCATGTCCATTTTTTCCTTTTTATTATTTACTAAAATTATATATAAGATTTAAAGTTTTTTCAACTCTTAAATTTAATAACCGGTATTTTAGAGACGGAAAAAATTTATAAAACATTATATTAAAGTAAAACAATTGTGAAGTAAATAAATTATTAATGTTATACATACTGTATTTTTACTCTTTCTTGACAGCCCTAAGTAACCTCGGAAAAACAGCCGTGATGTGAGAATGAGAAAAGGTGCAAAGTAATACTTAATAATTAAAGCTATTAAACGTCGGCAAGCTGTCAACTCAACATCAAAAGAGTGAAACTTCTGTACGTAGTACTATTATTTATTCTGTGCCCAGGGTAACATACGCAGTTATATATATTATTTTACCTATTTGATAAATTGTAGCGGAAAAACGTCGTTCCTACTACAATTATTACGTGGATGAATGCTAAATGCCCAAAAAAGGTTCAGATATATCATTCCTTAAAATTACCGAAGGATTTTAAAAAGGAGTTATGAAAGGTGAATTTGTTTCATTATTTTGTTAGGTAGGTACTTATAGCAAAAAAGAATTAAGTAATAATTTATCTACACAAGTAATACGTACTTTATTACAAAACTTAGTTGAAATTTACTTCACTATCCAAGTATCTACATACTTACATACCTATATATTATGTCTTTTGTAATTAAAATATTTTAAGTTATAATAACACAAAACACTGAAATTAAAACTTTGTTTTCTAACTAGATTATTAACTGAGTAGAATACGATCACATTTCTGTTAGCAATCGTATCTGAGGTTTATTTGTTCTGGCCTTGCTAGTTTCATGCGTTGAGCATCGCAGAAATCACATAGGTGCGAAAATATGGTCAGTCGATCATAGTTACAATAGGTACTTCACCTAAGTAACTTAGTTAACATTTCGCAATGTATTTTTTAACTCTTTTTTGATAGTCCTTAATATCCACGAAGTCCGCCATGGCGTAGGAAGGGGAAAAAATGCAAAGTAATATGGACGCTCGTGCGCAGCGCTAAAATTTTATTTAGCTTGCGTGCGTGATTTATCTGATTAATAATAACTATGTAGGCTATTAAACGTCTGCAAGCAGTCGACATCAAAGGAGTGCAACAAAATTATTTATTCTGTGCTGTTACTGTGATATATAAGACTAATTATTTACTGAGAGAATTTATTGCTATTTTAAACTGCAAGGGGTTGAGTTAAATTAAAGATTGTATAAAAAACAAAAGTAAATTTATAAAACTATTTACACAATGCGGCAGTCTTACAAGCTATCACTAATCTGACGTCCAATGTGACCTAATAGGGAGCCTGAAGTGTCTTCTTGCTTGTTGTTCTTGAGTTTGTGTAAGCACTCGCGGTCGCGGGGGCCTCGCTCTGATGCAGGGCGGTTGCTCACTCGCCGTCCGTAACATATTGCTATTTATTATTGCTAAGGACTGTATTAATTAAAAGGTAGTACGATGAACTAACATTAATTTATTTACTATTTATAAAATGCGGCAGTTTTTAATTATAATCTATTCTCTATTTTATTGCCTAATCTAATGCCTAATAGGGAGCTTGAGGGATCTTTTTTTCCTCTGGAGCGCTAGTCTGCCGCGAATGCCGACGCCGGTTTTTTTTTGCGCCCGGAAGCTATGTAAAGGGCTACCCTCCGGGAAGCGGGGGAGGGAGGTGGTGAATGCTCTTAGCATACAACGCAGCCGGCTGCGTGGTTATGTGGGACTCACTATGAAAACCTAAGTGCCTACCCACTAAACACCACCTTCGACAGAAGACTCGGCCTGAGCCGCCAAGAGGCAGTCCAGGTCGGCCGATAGCTTGCTGGGGGGTGGGGGGCGAGAGAGAGTTTCTCGGTCTGCGAACTCGATAGCGAGAGGGAGTGGGGCTGCATAGGAAGCTGCCTCACGAATAAGATGATTTGAGTGAGACTCTAAGACTTTGAAGAAGTTCTAAGAGAGTGATTTTAGAAATTGTTGGATTGTGGGGAACTCTAATTCTCGGTGAAAGTCAGCGTTTCAGATGAACCAGAGCGCGTTCGTAGTTCTACGACGAAAATAGTTTTGAACTACTTGAAGTTCGTTTAGAATGTTAGGTTTAGCACGGTCATATTTGAAGCCTGTGTCGTAACAGGTTTTGGAGAGTCTGGTGAATTGACCCTGGTCCCTGAGGAAGGAATCACCCTTCTTGGGGGTTATTGGCTTCTATAAATTCCTTAATATTATCATAACCATTTTTATACAAACTTAGTTCTACAAAGTTTTAGAACTTTGATTGATAGTTCAAGCGAGGAATTTATTTACTTTAAACTAAGTGGATTCTACATACTATTATGTAGGTCGCCCAGATAATTATAGCTAAAAGTAAACATTATAAGTTCCACTTTCGGGCAAGGGTCTCGACTGAACTGCCCCAATAAGTGTGTGCGTACTTAAAAAATATTTGAAAAAACAAATGTTTTTTTTAAAAAAAAAAAAAAAAGTTTCTAATTCCTCACGATGTTTTCCTTCATCGCTGTGTGTTCAGCGTTTGGTAAATCAGCAGCTATAATTGCAATAAACGATTTTATTAAAGCCAGGGGGATCGAACCCGAATTGCTCGGGTACTATGAAATTGACAGCAAGTGTTTAGCTACTACGGCTCTCTTCCATATCAGACATGAGCAATGGAGCTATAGCTTCTCAATATACAGTTACATTTAGTTACGTTACTAAAAATACCAACAAGAAGTGTAAAAATAAAATTATTGCATTCATATAAATTTGATGTGAACAAAACGAGAACATCATCAACGTCAATTAAATACGCATTATTAAGGATAACTCAAAGTCAGATCTTGATCAAACTTATATGAGATCACAAGAGAAGCACCAGCTTTCAAATAAAAAAAGAATTATAAAAATCGTTAAAATAATATTCTGAGGTAACACACATAAAAAAAGATACGGTCGAATTGACTACAACATCAAATTTTGTATATTTTCTGGGAATTTGTGGTAAAAGCGTCGTCATCGGCCCAAGAATGAATTACTGACTCGGTGGAGTCGAGTATTATTGTCCTTTAAACAAAACAAGCTTCGTATGAAGGTTCCTAATTTCTTGCTTGGGTTCAAATGCTTTTGTGGCGTGATGTATACGCAGTTCAAAATAGTGCATGGAAATTGCCTTAATAAGTAAAACTTTGTGGTTTCCAATAAAAGGTTGACTTTCAAAATGATTTGTCGTAAATACATCCTGGCATCGTTTGAAAGTAGTTAAAATAAGTTTCGGTAATAGATTTTTTTCTGCAAAGAATGATACTTCTTTATGTGAATGTATCCTAAATATTCTTTCTGCCAACGTACATACTTTAATAACATCGCGTGAAGGACAAATAAGGCCACCTTTATCTTTTTTTAAATATAAGACCTAAATATTTGTCGCTATACATAAATGTAGTATATGTAAAGCAGTTTATTTAAGGCAAATATGGTGTTATAATAAAGATATCTATATCATTAGAGATGGCCACAGGCCACATAAATAGTGTGTAAGATTGAACATGTGGCATATCTATTTTTAAATAATAATACTATTTCATATAAATAATGTTATTTTTATTTTTTTTTACCACATAGAGCCATTGTAAGTTCTTCTTAACTAATTAATATGGTTTGTAGGAAACAAAGGTGTATTATATACATACTTTCATTGTTTTTTTTTTTAATAAATTTACATAGAATAACCTATTTTTCAATATAATATATAAAATAATCAATCTATCTAAGTATTGATACTAATATTGTATTTTAAAACTATATGCTTCAGTTCCTCAGTTCATTTGATTATTTATTATTTTCAAAGGCTCATTAGTTGTTTAGAACTATTTGCTAGTTTACACAAAGGTGTAAACTAGCAAATAGTTCTACACTTCCACTTAACCCTTCAATTCGGTATTGGGTCGAGGAAAAATAACATTATTTTTATTTAATATTGTTTACCTACTTACATGAATGCATAAATTATTATCAATTTCCATAAGTGATTCTTCATGTAAGTTGAAGATGTTGGAATACAAGCTTTTGTTTCCTAAAAGTTAATTATCTTTAAAACATTAATTAATACAAAATAGGTGTAGAAAGATGCATTTTACAGAAAATTTAATTTAAAATTCTAGGTATATTAAACTCTGAACAAGATTCAAGTTTTAATATTGATTGTTAAAACTTGAATCGCGTTCAGAGTCTAAAAGAAGCCTGTCTCAGTCATTTATTGCTATTAAAATTCACAAAATAATGTTTGTAACAAACAAGATAATTGTACTAAATAGTATGAATATGTCATTAACTGAATATTTACCAGAATTGGTACAGCATAAGGTAATAGCAGAGTAAGTTTCTTCTTTTTTATTAACATCTTATCCTTAAAATGTCTGCTGCAAATTTTTGATGACGGTTTTGGTGTCCAGTCTGTTCGTCCTGTAGCTACAATCCAATTCCGACGTAAATTATCATGTTCAGGAAAACTGCAACAAACCATTCAATCTTTCAGATATTTAATTAATAGACACTGCAGAATACATATCTGTACACCTTAGGCAAATGATCATAAGTCACATTAAGCTAATTGTTCAGTGCACACGTTTTAAGTCTCAATTTGAACATTACTACACAATTGTAAATAAAAATTTATTTGTTGTTTAAAAGTAGTTTTTGATTACAATAAGATATTAATAAAAATGTAATTAATTAATTAAACAATGAACTTGGGATATGCTACCTCTAAACACTAAAGATAATTTTTTATAAGTTACATGTAATAAAAGAACATCCTAAGTTCTGATTTTCAAGGCACAATGAAAATCATGTTTCATTAATCACAAGTTTTGTTTTGTTTACTATTCATAAGCATTATCGTCGTCGGGAAAGTCCGATGCAGTGGAAGATTGTGGAATTTTTTATAATAGTCATGACAATATGACGGCAATTCAATATGAATGTAAATCTTGGTATCTTTATATTTTTTGGCTGAAATTGAAATTAAGTTTTGGTTCATATTTTGTAAACTTCCTGGAAAATTCAACTCCTTCCTCTTCTGATGCCTTAAGTCTGTCATTTTAAAATTTTGATTATCAAATGAATTTTTATAAAATAAATACCCAGTTTTCTTTTCTAACTTGCAAAGTAACTGACTTTGAAATTTGAAATGGTTCCTTATCAATATTTACTTTTCTATTAACAAAAGGACCATTAGTAAATAATAAATATTAAAATCCTCAAGTTCCATATTGTTGACTGTATATTTGTAAAAACATAGCGGAATAAATTGTTGCCAGTCCCAAGGTGTTATTATAAGTGTAGGTAAGTTTTTACATCTTCTCTTAATATTGTATCTGCTTATAATATATATAACTTTGAACTGAGAAAATTTTTAAGAAGGAAAAACATGCACATGACAACATAAATATTCTTATTTTGCACATAACAGTTATCTGACCTGGTCACTGACTGATATGGTCATTTGTTCAATATCTGATCCTGGTACATTTTTGGATGCCCAGTTTAAGATATTTGAAGCTATTTCGTTTCCATCCCTTTGAGCTTTAGTTTCATCCCACATAAATAGAAATGCAGAACTGTCAGAACCATCATAAATATTGTAATTTAATATCCAAATTTTTCTCCTATAGAAATTAACCCCATTTTAGGTCTGTATTTTGATTCAGACATATCCTGCGATTTATGTTTGTACCTATTATCAGCTTCAATAATTAAAGGTAAATCTTTTTCTATTTACAGAAGTTGTTTCTCAGTGCCATCCTACATCCCTTTAAGTTTTGCTGAAAACATATCGCAATCGTCACAAGTATAAAGTAATTTGTAAAGATCGTACATTCGTTCAATAACATCTCTTTGATCTCTCACGATTGTATTGAATTTTTATACTTTGGGAGAGATGATTTCATCTGGGACATAACAGATTTAATAATTTCAGGATCCGTTTAGTTAGATGGTTTATGTTTCCCCCTTTTGTCACTTTCAACAATACATCCCTCTTATCTCAGTCTTAACCACTTGGGAAATTTAGAAACATTGTCTTACAGATTGCTGTTGTTATACCATTAACAACAAAGAATACACTAAAGTATTTGATCCTAACTTAGATTCATCTCCTGATCTCAGTCTTTGTCTAGTTGTAGGTTTTGAATGACCTCTTAACATTGTAGTCTTTTTCTGGATCCCAATAAAAAGTAAATATCTCTTTCTTTTTTCTCTATCTTTTTTAAAACGGGTACCGGCACTCGCAAAGTAAACGTTTCACTTACATTGTCCGTAAATAATTATTGAAAAGTGGTGTCTAAAGTGATCTGATGTGTTTACGACGTGTACTGGAATAAAGCTCCTTAAGTGACCTATCTTTTGGTATAACAACATCGCAAAAATATCATAAAACCAGTGAGTATTAAGCTAAATCATTAAATCATAAAAATTATAATTTTTGCACACTGCACTACCCCGACCTACGACAACCCGCAGAGTGCCCGCTGCTGTGACGTACCTATTGTGTTGTTGTGACTACTGGCCGCTCCTTGTCAAAAGACCGCCACAGCCGTGTCGCCCCTGCGTTGTATTGCATTGCTCTTATATTGTGTAAGGCGCTGAGTAACTTTAACAAGCACCGATATGGATGTTAACGTTATTTGTGGTGGCTGCAAGGCGAGTATTAATGATAAAAACTTCATAAGCTGTCAAGGATGCAAGCAGATGTATGACCTTGAGTGTGCAAATCTCTCGCCGAAACGATTGAAGAAGATGAATGCTGGGAATAAACGCGAATGGCGATGTTTGGAATGCAAAAGTAAGAAACCAAAATCAGATAACACTAACACGCCAGTGCGACCGTCCGTCCAATACGTACCAGCTGCACCTGATGATGAAACCGACACTGAATGCTGCCCGGACAGCAACATAACACTGCGGAAGAAGCCAAATTATTTATCTGATAGTGAGCTGAAGGAGCTTTTTAAAGCTGAGAGGGCAGAGACAAGGGTTATTGTTGAGGCTTCGTCTAAGGGATTATCCGAACAACTCAAAGGCATGACTGTACAATTTAGTAGTTTTCAAGATTCTATGACCTACATAAACTGTCAATACGAAGATCTGAAAAAGGAAATTACTGACCTTAAAAAGCTGCTCAATTCTACTTCACAAGAACTGAGGTCTGTGAAAGAGGAGAATAATATGCTTAAAGAAAGTCTTGCTACTTGCACTGCCCGTGTTAAAGAGTTAGAGGTGGAGAATCGAAAACAGCAACAATGGCAGAGATTGCAAAACCTTGAACTTGTCAACATACCTGAAAACAAGGATGAGGAGTTACTGAACATTGTGCTAAAAACAGCGAATCACGTCGGTGCTGCCATCCAACCCACAGACATAGAATTCGCACATAGAGTACAACCGAGGCGTAACGCAGGTGCTCAAAGAGCACGTCCAATAATCGTCAGATTCAGACAGCGTTCTATTAAGGACCGAGTGATCGCAGCAGCACGTAAACATCGCAACATGACCACCAGAGATATCGGGATGGGAGGTGAAGAGAACAGAATCTACATCAATGAACATCTCATTAAAGAAAATAAAATGTTGTTGGGTTCTTGTAGGCAAAAGGCTAGAGAGACAGGGTACAAGTATGTATGGACAAAAAACTGCCGAATTTATGTCAGAAGAAACGACACCTCGACTCCATTTGCGATAGACTCAACAAGCGATCTTGGAAAGATATTGTAATTAAGTGCCTTGCTCTCTGCTCTTACACTTCTTATTATACACCAGTGGTCACTTTAACACACAACATACGTAAATACACATACTCTATTAAACCTACTTACACTCGCGCTCACATTATACACTACATATACATATCACGTACCTTAGAAACAATTGTATACTATCCTAGCCTCTTATCCTTACTGCATGTACAAGTACATCTAATGCACATTATCATATCCATCATTCAAACTCTGTGTAACACGTATTTACCTTTAAAACCTTTCATTCATCATTGTGCGGTTCATTTGATTTTGACACCACCATATAACCAACTGCAATTATACACGTCTTGCCTATATGTTTCAACACACCCAATTCAATCAAGATGAATAACAATAATATGAAGGAAATTAAACTATTCTATCAAAACGTGAGAGGACTACGAACCAAAACAGATGAATTTTTTAAAAACGTATTATTACTAGACTCCGATATAATTATGATAACTGAAACATGGCTCTGCGATAGCATTTTTGATGCTGAGCTGTGTGATAACAGATTTGCAGTCTTTCGTCGGGACAGAGGCTCGTTGGGGGGTGGTGTAATGATTATGTGTGCTTCGAATTTACAGGCACGCGCCAGACCCGAGTGGCATTGTAGTGGTCTGGAGTCTGTGTGGGTAACTATTCCTGCTACAGCTATCAAATCCAGGCATGATTTGCATATTGCTACAGTTTATATCCCACCCAATGATCAAATTCCATCAAGATTGCACATATTTATGAATCAACTCTCTGAAGTTAAAAGCCAAAACTGCAGTGATCACTTTATAATAGCGGGTGACTTTAACCTTCCTATCATTGACTGGCAATATGGGAAACCAATAATTCTGAGGAAGGGCTCTATCGAGCTTCAGAATGCTGCCTCGAGTTTTGTCACTCAGTCTTCCTTTCTTGGTTTGTCACAGTTTAATAATTACACTAATAACTGTAATAATACGTTGGATCTAATTTACTCTGATTCGTTCGTCACCATAAAGAAATCTACGAGGCCGTTAGTAAAGGAAGATCCTTTACATCCGACTCTTTCTATTGTAGCTTCCGATATTCTAGTCCCTCCAATTAAACCTCAATCCCGCACTAAATATCATTATAAACGAGCTGACTTTGATAGCATCAACGAATCTCTTATAAATCAGGACTGGAGCTTTTTACTTGAAAATAGTAATATAGAGCACATGTTGACGAAATTTTACTCGATTTTAAATAATTTAATACAAACATTCGTACCACAAGTTCGGTGCCCAAGTACCTACATTTACCCAGTTTGGTATAATAAAGCATTAATAAAACTAATTAAAGAAAAAGATAGGACTCATGTAAATTGGAAGCGTCATAGAAACCCGATTGATTATGCACATTTAGGCTATCTCAGACGGAATATTAAGAAACTGCAGACCGAATGCTATCAATCGTTCATTGTTTTCTCGGAACAAAGAATTAAGACTAATCCAAAATATTTTTGGTCTTATGTAAAGTCCAAGAGAAAAGTAGGATCCTCTTATCCCCAACAAATGACCTTTGATCAAAATGCGTTAAATGCACCATCAGATATTTGTTTCGCATTCAGCAACTTTTTTGAGAGAAACTTTCGTGAACCAGCGAATCAATACCCAGCTAACTCAACAAATGAAACTCCCAGATCTGATACTCTACATGACATTAATGTTACTGAAGAGTGTACTTATGAACTGCTTAAAAATCTTGACGTCAAAAAGGGAGCTGGTTGCGATGGTATTCCACCGGTATTTTTCGTTCAATGTGCTAAATCTCTATCGAGTCCTGTATCATTGATCTTCAACAGGTGCCTTCAAGATGGATACTTTCCTAATATCTGGAAAAAGGCCCATATAGTGCCAATTCATAAAAAAGGATCGAGGACCGCTGTTGAAAATTACCGACCGATATCTATCCTCAACGTGTTGAGCAAAGTGTTCGAGAGGGTCGTACATAAATTTATCTATCCTGTAATATCGGTCTCAATACCAATAGAGCAGCATGGTTTCATGAAGGGTCGGTCCACAGCTACCAATCTGGCAGTATTTATTGATTACGTATTAAGTAACATAGATGGTGGATCTCAGGTTGATGTGATTTACACGGATTTTGAGAAGGCGTTTGACCGTGTGGATCACATTATTCTTTTACGTAAACTTTATGAACTTGGTATCCGGGGTAGCTTGCTTAGATGGATGGAATCTTATTTACGCAATCGATCTCAAGCTGTCGTCATAGGAGGATTTTGCTCAGATTTTATTGCAATACCTTCAGGCGTCCCACAGGGATCCATTCTGGGACCACTTCTGTATGCAACATATTTGTACGACGTAGGTGCTTGCTTCGAACATGCTCAATTTCTTATGTACGCTGATGATACCAAAATATTTATGAAAAAATAAATGTTCATTTATTTCGTTTACTCGCAAGAAACATCCGATCAATTTTGAATATTATATTAATAATGTTAAAATTGCAAAATCGGCTTGTGTTAGGGATCTTGGTGTTCACATTGACTGCAAGTTGACATTTTCTGATCATACAGAAATGATTAAAAACAAAGCGTACAGAAGCCTGGGTTTCGTATTGCGTGTTAGTCGTCCCTTCTCAGACATAGGTTGCCTAAAAGTACTGTATTACACTTACGTTAGGAGCATCCTAGAATACTGTAGCATAATTTGGAACCCTCAGTATATCATTTGTATTCAAGATTTAGAAAAAATGCAAGAAAAGTTCATAAAACATTTAAATTATCGGTCGCATTGCCATTTCAAAAATTATGATGAATCCTGCCATTATCATAATCTTACGACTCTCAAAAATAGGCGTGTACTTGCTGACATGTCCTTTTTACACGGAATATGCAACGGATATATAGATAGCCCTGAACTATCAACCAAAATACTGAGTTACTGCGCCCCGAAAGTTAGAACGAGACACACAAAATTATTTGCTGTAACACGATCAAAAACAAATTACGCACAAAACGCATTAGTCAGTCGATTGCATAGAACTTTAACAACCTATTTAATGCTACTGATATTTTTCATAGCAGTAGGTATCTGTTTAAGAGGGAAGTTCTTGAAGTACTTGAAGGAAATAGTTAATATGTATATTGCACACACACACACACACACACACACACACACACACACACACACACACACACACACACACACACACACACACACATACACACACACACACACACACACACACACACACACATACACACACACACACACACACACACACACACAAACATACACACACGCGCGCGCGCGTACACGGATACACAGATCAGAGAGAGAGAGACGCACCATTTTTAATTTTTAGTTTCTAAAATAGTATGTTTTGTAACTCAAACTTATTGATTGTCGGTCGATTAATATAAGTCAAAAAATGTATAAAGTAGATCCGTTATTGGCTGTTAGTTTATTTCTTAAGTTTTATATACGTTGTAATTAGAGCTGTGGATCTTGTAATAAATAAATAAATAAATAAATAAATAAATTCTTATTCTGCTGGGATATTTTAGTACTGCATTTCATGCGGAAATTCGTGCTACATGCAGCACTTTTGTTCATGTAAGCTTAAGGTCATTTCTTATTCGCTTTTTTCCTGTCTGCTCTATTGTACTTCTATTCCGATCTTTTATTTATTTGGTAGATTATTAAGTATGAATTTGTTGTAAATTATTCTGGCATATAGAATTTGGTACATCTTGAGATGTGCTTGGAACACCCTCTTCAAGCGCAGCCAAAGGCACAATTTACATAATACAATAAATAAATACAAATAATAAAGTGCAACTAACGTTCAAAAACAAAATTCTCATCTTATTTGGACATAGGATGCTTTTGTTTTTGATAATTGAGCGGAACAAAAGCATAAATCCAGATCAGATTGTATACCTTTGAATTAACCTGGACTTAAAACATGATAACGAGTTCGAAAGCATGTAGTTTTTTTAGTTGGACTTAAAAATACTTTACCACCAAGTAGATCGTTATTTTTTTGGTTCAATGACATTACATAGTGAATGTCGAAAAAAATGGGCTTAGGATAATACACCTTCGGTACGCAGATATTATTATTTCCTATAATAGTGGGTAATAACTTATAGAAAAGTTGGCCACACCGAAGATTTTAGGTTAAAATTTGCAATTGTTATTTTTGTACTTTTTAGCGATAAATTTACGTCTAGAGTACATTATACACAATGTACGTATTTTATTAAATGTTACAGACTGCCTAGTAATCGATAGTATGGTATACTTACGAATGAAAAGACAACCCCGCCATTTTCCTTTCACTATCACTTTTACACCCTAATACACTACACCGCACCATGTTTTAAATAAAAATGGTTGGAATACTACGTCTTAATTGTTCACAACAAAATATAATATGAAATACTTATCATAAAACACATAAAACAGTATTTTATACAAATAATTTATCACGCTACACGTCAGCTGTCAAACTTTATTTAGCAAAGTGGTTTGCTAAATATTAAAAATGGCGACACGCTAAGCGAAACAAAAAATCTCATCGTTCTTTCTCATTTCTTTACACGACATCGGCGTAAGTTGCTCTTACTCTTGTGTGACTGCGACAAAAGATATCACTTTGTCTATAGCATTCTCTGTCTACGATTGACTGTAATAGATAGTTTCGTTACACTGCAATAACCCGCTACCCGCTATTGTGTGAATAGATAGTTTCAGTAACTAGTTACGTTTTGTAACGACCACTCCTACTGCAACTAGTTTTATTGTACGCATAGATACGCGTGGACTTATACTTTGACACTTGACAGACTGGTGGCCCGTGTTGACCTGTGATTATAAATGTTACGTGTTATAACCATGGGTAAATATCTATATATCACTATAATATATGTGTATCTTACTTGTGATCAAATGTCTTTGTTTATTCCACGAAGCTTAGCTAAGAGTAAGAGATATATTTTATAATGCAGTACTGTCAGTCCAAATGGTGTCAGTACTTGACTAACTAGTAAGTCAAAACTTTGCGATAAAGTTTATGCAACTATCGACGCAAATATCAAGTTACATTCCATATGTAGGTATTTTTATCGTGATAAATGCTTTTTTCTATTAAAATCATTTAAAATATATATCATAAATAATGATCGAGAACTTTACCGATTACGTAATCGAGTACAATAGTCCTCCTAACGGGATTATTTTATTTTTGTATAGCAGTTTCAACCAACGATGCATAAGATTTAGGTTGAAATTCGAAAAAATTCGAAATGACATGACAGCTAAATAAGCGTAACGAGACTATTTCTTAACCCTTTTTTTTTTGTACATGGGGAAATGCCTACGCATACCCGCCTCGCGGGGGCAAGGACGGGTTATGTCGGACTCGCACCGACTAAAACCCCATGGTGTTCCACCTTTGTCGCATATTGGCAGGGCTACGGGAACGCTTTCGCACACATCCGCGACCCTGCTAGCGCCTGCCGCCCCATGGCAGCACCTCCTCGGGAGAGGAAAATTCCTCCCCGTTCTCCTTCACAGGCAAGGCGCACCAGAACACATGGCGCGCCTTCCTCCACGGCCTCCAATTACGTCTGTGCAACAGACGCCCCCGCGTCCGATACACAAAGGCCATGGGGCCAGGAAAAACGAGCACTTAGAAGTACTAGCCTTCCCGACCCCAGCGGCGGATCTGGTCTATGGCTCAGCCGCCAACCAAGATTCGGCTGCGGAGGGTAGGGAGAGCGGCGCCTCGCAATACCGACAATCCTCTCCCCCCGCAGCCCCACCACCACCGCATCAACGGTGCGGCCCCGTTTGAGTCGCAGAGGATAGGGCGAGTGGCGCATCGCCATACCAACACTCCTCTTCCTCCGCGACTCCACCTCGGCTGCAGCGGTAGGTGGGGAGGACACACCTCTCACCGCAGTCCACCAACACACATCCGAAGCGGGCTTCCCAAGCCCACTCGGAGTGGCCACCTCGGGCCGGCCCTCCACCTCGGACCAGCCATTTGAGTTCCTCTTTGTTCACCGCGGGAGACCAAGCCACGGCTACTAAGCCCCCCCGCCACGACAAGGCGGGAACCCAATCGGGGGGGTATTTCTTAACCCTGCAGTTGACGCTCCTCATAAAAAATACATGCGTGGATTACATATACAGTCCAATTACAAAAAAGCAAGATGTAACATATCAATCTTAAGTAATAAATACTATATTTTAAATAAAACAAGGTAACATTTAGTCAACGGTTAATCATGTGTACTAAACAAAAACGTTTATACCTTCTTTTTTATTCAAATAATAATAATAATGAAAATCACTTTTACATATTAATATATAAAAATGCCACATTAATTTCAAAGTGAGATCACAAGTCAGTTTAAATATTTATTTCTAATCTAACCATTTGATTCTAAACAACTTATGATCCGGGCAAACAAATTTAATTTTTTTGCGCGATCTTCCGCAGTCGTAGCAGCGACCTACCTAATTTAATTTGCGATGATGCTGAGGTAAATGGCTGGATATCAGCTTCGGAAATATTTGAAATATCTTAAAATGTTTGAATGCCAAACATCATGATATTGACTTTTGTTTTAATCTTTTCTGTGCTGTAGATTTCATCCATGCCAAATGAAGGGAAATAAAGAAAGCCACGACAAATGTTTTTAATTTTTTTTTTATTTGCTGTATGTAATATTGCGATTGCGCTAATATTTACTCTATTCGTTGGTACACTCTTCGACCAGTAAGTATTATTAACACCAGTATAGTATCCATTGCAGCTATGTTCCAATCTCCTGCTAATACAGAATCAAATACCTCGTTTGAAACCTTTTCTTTTTGCTCCGATTCAGATTGGTGGTCCTGCTCCTCAAGAGTATCTTGTTCTTCATTTGAGCTTTACGTCATCTTCTTTTTTTATAGAATAAGGGTGACAAACGAGCACACAGTCCACCAGATGGTAAGTGGATGCTGTGGCCCACAAACAACTACATCTATCCTTGATTAATAATCCAAATGCAGACGCGTTGTCACCCCTGAGGGCTAATATAGACTGCCTCGTTTCCAGTAAAAAGGGTTAATAAGGATCTCCAGTTCTCTACACTCACCATTCTAAATACAGCAGCATCTAATTGCTATTTTACACTGGTATTCTGTGAGAGTGTGTTCTTTCCTCAGTCGAGCTAATATATTCATGCTACATTCATTATAGGTATATCTGCTGCATGCAGGTTGCGGCTTTTCAGCCCACGAGTCCTTTATCAAATGAATCTGTAAAATCCAAACAGACTAACAGCACTAACATAACTCAATAAAAATCTAACACGTTTAAAAAATCATTACACTTTTCGTCATTGCTGCCTTCTTCGTGAAGCCAACCTTCCATTGAGCCTTTCGTGTTTCATCCATGTTTTAGCTGATAATCTATTTTTATATTTGAAGGAAACGCTACCATTTAAAAAATTAATCATAAATAAATGCACATGCACATACTGCATTGAGCACGTCTTCCTATTTTTCATCTTTTAATAGGGTGTTTCTCATTTTTCGTGCACATTACACGTCCAGGAGAAAAGTCTTTATTTTTTTATTAAATATCTACATTTGTTATAAAGGAAATCAAATGTAAAAAAGGTTATGCTTACATGCGTGTAATATTTATAGATAAAAATAACGTAATAAGTTAATAATAAATAAAAAAACTTCAATAATTCTCATTATCTTCGGTGTCCATTTACTACTCTCCTAAAAAAAATTGTATTTTTAACCAAAAATATAAACATTAATATTGGGATAGCCTCAGAAGTGTTCCAGAAAATAAAATTCAGTAATATCTCCACTGCACTTTAATTACAAAATTCACCTGTTTCTTGTACAACGGCCACGCCAAGTACTCTGTGGGCCACGCGATGATTGCCTATCGCAACGACTGTCAGATATGACATTTACTTCGATTATCAATACACTATCTTAAATTAAAATAATAGTTATCAACAAACGATTATTCATCCACAATTAGTTGATAATTAATAATACATTTAATTATTATCATTTAGATTAACAATGTAATATATTATAAATCAAAACTGTTTACACTTTAACATCTGCCTACCTGTTGCTACTTATTACAATCAATACAGCATCTTTATATTAGATTTAGAGGTATAATAATTCTAGGATATATAGAATAATATTAATCAGTCGTACATTAAACTAATTAGGCTTACAGCTCGGCCTTCCTGTAAAAGCGAGTCCCTTCGCGAAAAAAAATGACGTTACTAATCGGGATAAACCTTCGATCAACAATTAGCAATGAAATAATTATTGTCATGGTAATAGAACACAAATCAAACAGAACCTGTAGCTTGTAAGCGCTACAGACTGATACTAAAACATTATTAATGTATAATGTTCTGACATAAACATCTATTCGGATCTAGACATGAAACAAGTACAAGTGATGATTGAGGCCTATAATTACACGAGACACTAATATCAATATAATCTAAATAATGTTATTTAATCATAGTACATTAGATTTAATAGTAATTTATTTATATTAGATTAATATAAATAAACACTTTAACGAGCAAGAACATATCTTTTATTTAGTTTTTATTTATAAATTTATTTTTACTCATTATCTGAACCACTTTCTTCACAACTACTTTCCAAGTTTCTATTAAAATTTAACCAGGGCTGCATTTTGACCTCGAAGGTGTGCGAAGAACTCTCTCCTTAACCCTTTGTGGACGAAGCACCCTTCGTCCTTGACGCTCTCCGTCAATATTGTCATAATTATTATCAACCTCAGTATCACGCACCCGTGACACCCCTGGTTGTTCCAAACATGCCCTTTGTGGACGAAGCACCCTTCGTCCTTGACGCTCTCCGTCAATATTGTCATAATTATTATCAACCTCAGTATCACGCACCCGTGATACCCCTGGTTGTTCCGAACATGTCCTCCTAGCTAGACCCTCATACATGGGTACTCTTGGCCAAGTTGCGTGGCTAGACTCACGCCTCGAATCTACCGCTTCCCGACTCTGACCCTCAAACCTGGGTACTCCTGGGCCCGGACTAAGAGTCCTATAATCTCGGGTTTGACTCTTTTCTCTCTCCATGTCGAGCACTGAAACTGATAGACGATAGCTTAGTAAACCATTATTTTTAACATCATTAATATAGATTAAGTTTATGCAGCTATGTGTACTTCCATTTCTTTAATATTTTTCGGTAATAGTAACTGAATCACTCCTGATTAGGCTTGGTCTTTCTCACATAGTACTGCTACTACCACCGTAGCACACTACACAATGTTCATCTCGAAATACGCAATCATTTCAGACACTGGGAGAAAAAGAGAGGAAAAAAAAAGAGAACACATTTACTCTCTTCGATTGCAACAATCGACCCCAGTACCCTTACCAATCGCGAGCAACGATAAATAATGCTTTCCAAAATATTTGTATTACTTGATTTGAATAGAGGAAGTAGGATCAGGAACACCGCTCTGTGATAGACACAAAGTCTTTGATCTGATGGAAAGTAAGGTAAGGAGCTTAAGACCATTGCTCCGTGACAGGCACGAAGTCTCTTTATTTGACGGGAAAAAAAGGAACTGGGTGCTGAGCGGTCATGGACGCCGTGTCCCAGCAGGATAACATGAGAGTATAAATTGTCGTGGTTATTTTTCTTTTTTTTTTTTTTTTTTTTAGAGAATAACTTAATGTTTATGTTTGCCTCCACGGCTTTTTAATGTGATTGAAGTAAAATTGTTTAGTTTAATAGCTATGTAATTAATAGATACGGTAATTATAATAGATAGTAGCTTAGAATAAATTGGAAACTGCTCACCATTTAATTTGTAGCATCTATCCTGACTGAAGGTCCAGCAGCGTTCTCTACCAGATTACAGTCGTCATTTTGCAAGTTTTGAGGCTGTAAATCATTTAGGGAAAGCGAATCATGGGATCCACCATTAGGTATTAGCTCGTTGACAGGCTCGTCCCTCGGCGACACGCCTGCCTGCTGGTTTGGGCACCTGGTTGTGGGGCACGTCGTAACTGCTCATGCGGGACTTTACGGGGCCGACAATGGTGACTGACAACTTTCTTCAGGAGGTATCGGTCGTTATAGAGTACTCTATGAATATTGTAGGTCACACTAAACTTGTGGTCCAACAAAATCTGGTTTCTGTTGTATTAAGGCGAAATAATAAAAATACTACCTTATGGCATAGGAAGATCCTCCGTTATGCGGAAAATATTGCAACATTAATTTTAAATAAATATGTGGTAAAGTGAAGGATTAATGTTAAGTACTACGTTAGACGAAAACACGATTCCGTAAAATTTTCTCCATAGAAAAAAAAGATCCAAAGTTACCTCCAAACTGAACAAAAAAACCGCTGGTATTCATAAAATACTTTAAATTAGATCATGAAACTTTGCATACTAACTGAACAAACTATAAGGCAGGGCTTATGTTTTTTTTTCTTTTTTAAATTACTATTATTTTCACTGTAAAAAGAAATTACCTGAACTATCGGCGTCTTGAAGCTTGTTTCCTGCCACTCGATCAATCTCCATCAGTCTTGCTTAGGCTTTCGAAGGGGAAAGCTGTGTCGCTATAATGTGATTGTTAAGTAAGAATATAACATGAAAGTTTCTCACCGGGATGGAATCCATATTTTCCTATGTGTCTAATCGACGATTACTGACGAAACCCTGAACTAGCACTAGCTAGTTTTTACGCAGGTTGGGCTGGTGCTGGTGCTGTCACCAGCGTATTAACAATGCCGGATGCTCGTTTGTGTCCGTATCTTATCCGTGACGTGTCGTATATCTTAGCCCGTTCTTTGTCAAACCAGAGTTTGTCTTTCGCCGACGCCTCGGTCATCCTTTGTTGCACATGACATTGCAATGCATCGTAATTAATGGATGTGGTATAAAAAATTACAAAATTATGTAACTCGGGAGATACACAGTTCGATCGTCGGGTGAGAAGTATAAGAAGAGTATTACCTATCGTTCTATGTATTCATCGGTTTTTTTTTTGAAGCATTTCTAATTCGTCAGTGTTAACGCGAGATTTAGCGTAACCTTGAGTAAAGACGAAAGAGTACTTATTAAGAAGAGCAAGTAGTTGATTTATCTCAAATTCATCAATTAAATCAGGATTAAAATTTTCTAAAATAGGACTATGTGATCGTATATGCGTGACACGAGGTTTAAGAGATTAGAGTAGCACTATTTCGGGTAATAATTACACTTAGACCGGTTTCATGTAGTAAGTTCGCACCAATTAAAACGTCTGAAGTTATTTCAAAGTCGGGTGGTACGTGAAACAAAATCTCTATAGGAATATTATTAATCACGCATAATAGCTGTTAATGTGCTGGTAGATATAACAGGGAACGGACCAATCCTACATAAATAGTTCATAACAAATGGCCTGGAAATTAATTCGCAACGGATTCACGCATAATGGAACACTTGGTGCCGCTATCGAAAACAGTATTTATAAGCAAATTACCTACTCGAACACGCACGATGTTTAAGATAGAACTGCGGGTACTATCACTCAATTAATTTATATTAGAAGTTATTAGTTTTTCGCGGCGAGAAAAAAAAACAACTCGAATGTGTGACCAGGCTTTGAACAAAAATGAACAAAATTTACTATCACTAGTTGTAGCTAAAGGCGTCGACCGATTTTTATCGAATGGAAGGACGTTAGAATTACTTTTAGTACGGCAATTATCAGAAGTATGGCCGATCTTTTCGCAAATACTACAAGAAGAACTTCTGTTATCAAAAGGATATTTAAAACTTTTTTTTTTGGCGGTAGGTTTGAATTATTTATGGAATGTAATGGGATGCTTAATACGAATGGATGAGGCAACGAATATCAATTCTGGCATCTAGGTGGCCCTAATATTTATTAACTCAATTCTAAGGCGTTCGTCACCCACGGCTCCGATAACGGCCTCTACAGCATCACTGTTTCCAAGTT
This sequence comes from Parnassius smintheus behrii, assembly GCA_036936625.1. Classification (NCBI taxonomy): domain Eukaryota; kingdom Metazoa; phylum Arthropoda; class Insecta; order Lepidoptera; family Papilionidae; genus Parnassius; species Parnassius smintheus. The sequence goes on from JAUPFT010000018.1 coordinate 17,782,018, forward strand.
TGTCTTTCGTCAAGCGTCTTCATAGAAATCATGCCCGAGATAAGAACTCTGCGATATCCTTAGAAGAGTCGTAAATGTGCTCTCTAAATCTCAATATGTCACGCGTGTAACGGCTTTCAGGTTCGGAGGTGGTGGTGATGTTTTGACGAAAATCTTCCCACGTAGAATTCATCACCAGCCGGTTACCGGCCAACATTTTAGCACGTTCCTTCAAAAGGCTAGTGACTTTCATTTGAATGTCATAATCACAGAGTTGATAGGTGTTTTTAGCCGAAGAAATGTGATTGCATACGAATAACTATAACACAGGGAGATAAGAAATTTACTTACACGCATTCGCCCGAACTCGGAACACGCTCATATTTGACACATTACCTTTGAGGGTGAGAGTATTGGAGTTAGTAGTAACAGTATTGTAGGATCGATAACGTATCACTATCGCTGTCGACTGGCTCTTATGGACATCTTCTTTATTGATCATCGTAGTAGCGGCTTCTGCTAATCCCGTAAACCGGTAAACTGTAACACTTATCAGCACATTAGAACACAAATAGCTACTTACTCTTTTAATCGATAGCACATTAAAGTTTGACATTTTTTTTTTGGTCCATCGCTTAACGTTTCGTACTTTAAAATGTACCCAAAGTAAATCATATTTCGCATGAACTATCAAATAATGACATTACTCGAGCAACTTAAGGTTTTCGCACATTATAACAACTCACCGGCGACTCGACTCTATGCTAGACATTGAAATTTAAGCCCTGTATCATATGTTCAAGGTTCAATTTCAAAAAATGATTATAAAGTAGTGTACAACGAGTGGCCTACGCATCGTACACTAGAGGTCAACCCCGACACGTTTGTCACGCAATGACCATACGTCGTCCACGCAACGACCAAACGTTGTCCACGTAACGACTATGCGTTTGCGACTGACGCGTGACGGGCAACCATTTGCCAGCCCACCCGTCCGCCCCGTGCCTTCCCCCCGCCCGCCAACCCGCCATCATTCACTATAGAATCGAAGGACGGAGTGCACGTTGGCGGTACACGGTGATAATTTTTCGAAAATCATGCTGAAAGAAAAGTTGATAGAAGAAGTGCGAAAATATCCGCTACTATACGACCTTCGTGATCCGAAATATAGTGACGTACATAAGAAGGAAAAGGCATGGAATGAAATCGCTATTGTATTGTCGCAACCAGGTAAGAATTTTTTTTTTGAGTTATTGATTTTGCCATAATCTACAGAAATTCAGCTATCGAACAAATAAATATGTGTGATTCTAATAGATATTAATAATAATGTTAAAACTTATAAGTCATTTCATTAAAGTACATTGTTGAGAAAATTTAATTCAACCTGTTACATCCAAAAAGTAGGTATGTTATTGTACAGTTAACAGTACCTACGATTTTCTACTTGGACACTCGAAAAATCTTGGTTTATCGTAAAAATTAGTTTTTTCACATACAGTAATATAAAATCCCAGAATTTACTGATATAAAATATTAAATCTACGTCATATATATTTTTTTTTTAGTTTGGGTTTCTGTATGTTATAATAAAGTGCCTTACGTTTATTTAATATAGGTAATCAGTAATAAAATCCCAGCTTAGTATAGAAACTTGTTTAATATTCTTAATAAGCCAATAATATTATAACCAACTTCTTACGATTATTACATATTAATTATACATGATCTATATTAAATGCTGCCACGGAACTCGTCCTTCGGGAGATTGAAAATAAGTTGCAAACATATCACGAGTTTCAAAAGCAGATGCCGAAGATTCACTTATATCTTCTGGAATTGTACTTAGATTACTTAGTAATCTCTGTTCATCATCATTATTGGCCGAACTCTGCCTTGTGTTGACTTCATCATCGGATGTTATATTATAACACCGCATGACATTGTGTAAAATACACGTCGCAAAGACCACAATATCAACATATTTTGGGTGTAAATGCAAATTCTTATTATAAATTCCAAATTTTTGATATAAGATGCCGAACGCGTTTTCAACTACTCTGCGAGCTCGCGATAAGCGAATATTGTATATTCTTTCCTTTTCTGAAATGCCACTTGAACGTGGATATGGTCGCAATAAATTCCTTTTTAAAGGAAACGCTTCGTCGGCTACAAAAACATGTGGCATTATTATTTCAGTACCAGGTAATGGTGTGTCAGTTGGAATATTAAATGTATTCATTTCAATCGCTCTTCCTAATCTTGACGATGCCAAAATTCCGCCATCACTATTCTTGCCATAGGCCCCTATATCGACAGCTATAAATCTGTATTTATCATCGACGACAGCCATGAGGACGATAGAGAAGTGTTTTTTATAATTAAAAAATAGCGAGCCGCTGCTAGGAGGAGCAATTATGTTTACATGTTTGCCGTCGATGGCACCTATACAGTTTGGAAAATTCCATTTTTTATTGAAACCATCTGCGATTCTTTTCCAGTCTTCGGTAGTAGGTGTGGGCATGAACTTCCCCTTCATTGTATTTATAATCGCATTGCACACATCTTTTAATATCGACCGGATGGTACTTTCGCCTAACCGAAAGCTTGAACTCATAGTCCTAAATGAACAGCCACTAATCAAGTACCTGAAACAACCAATTTTTCTTTATATTTATATTATTTTGTTACAGCGTCAGAATGTAAGAAGATATGGCAAAACTTAAGGGAATATCATAGAAGAGCCATTAAAAAGAAAGCAACTAAAAGTGGTCAGAGTGCTAATACTAATAAAAAATGGCAATATGAAACTGAAATGTCTTTTTTATTACCACATTATAAAGAACGGTCTACAGTGACGTCAGTGGACAACACAGATGATGGTGATGATGAAAATAGCTTATCTGCTGCGGAAATTCTTGCCAATGTGACTAATAATGAAGAATCTCAAGACTCGTCAATTATCTCGGAGCGTCCTGAATCTTCGGTGTCTATGTACGATTCATCTAGATCAGTGTTTCCTGACATTCCAAAAACGACAAAACGAAAGAAATTGCAAGAAACAAGTGCATCGGCGGTTTTAATGGAATATTTATTAAAAAAAAAAAACGATGAAGATGGAAAGCAGAATGACGAAATGGATAAATTTTTTTTAAGTATTTCTAGCACAGTAAAAAAATTATCTACCTATAATCAAGCACTTTTAAAGTCAAGAATTTTTAATTTAGTTTCGGAAGCTGAAATACAAGAACTGCAAAATAATCGAAACTGTTACTATGATGATTTTTTTGCACCAGGAACTTCTGGCTACACAACTCAAAACCTAAATGCAGGTACTACCGGTAGTAGCACCGCTAGCACCCAACAGCAAAATACAACGCCTATGGAAGAATCGAGGGTTGATGGTTCTTCTTAACACAATTAAAGTAAAATTGCTTTGCTTTGATTTATCCTTTAACTTGATATATAAATAAATACATATAAATTATAAAAAAGTTTCTTATTGCTTACCTTAATGTCACTGCCAGCTTTTCTTCCGGTGATACAGCTTCTCTAAATCGCGTGTTTCTTTTGTAGATGTCGTCCTCAATAATATTAAGTATATAATAAAACAAGTATCTCGGCATACGGAAATAGATATAGAATTTTTCTTCGTCATCTAGCAGACGTTTCCGGATATTCCAATATTCCCCTTCTGATTTCCTTTGTCGCAACAAATCATGTACCCAATATCTTCTTTTCCTGCTGTTTCGTTCATTTTCATTATCAAATATAATAGCTATAATCGCCAGTTCACTGAATGTAAAGTTCGACATTTCATAAGCAACACGACTTCTTTGGACAAAATTTAACCGAAAACTGAGGTTAGACGAGTTGTCTGTTGAATAACCCACTCGTTGGCACCGCGTTGGCCACTCCTTGACACCGCGTTGTCCACTAGTGACCATTGGGTGGATCAACTAGTTGACTACTCATCGAGAGTGTGAGTAGAGTTGCTGCCGCGTTGGCGTGGAGTTGTTATAATGTGCGAAGACCTTAAAACTTCCACTGTACTTTATGGTTAAATTGAAACATATTTGGGTTAATTAAAAAAAAATTAAGAAAGTACTTGCGGGTACTTTTGATATAAATCAAACCAAAAGATTTAAAGTTTGGCTTAAAATATTTCACCTTAAACTTTGATCTATATTTTAATGATAAGTCACTGTCGTTAATAGGAACAGCAACTTTCATTACGTTATGTAACATAAAAAAAAAATCAAAGGTATCAGGTAACAGCGTATCATAGTCTTTCACAAACGTAACAACACTTACACTATTCGAAGATTATATGTGGGCGATAAGAAGAACTTTATCCCACTTCTGAGACATTGGGATAGCCTCAGAAGTGTTCCAGAAAATAAAATTCAGTAATATCTCCACTGCACTTTAATTACAAAATTCACCTGTTTCTTGTACAACGGCCACGCGATGATTGCCTATCGCAACGACTGTCAGATATGACATTTACTTCGATTATCAATACACTATCTTAAATTAATATAATAGTTATCAACAAACGATTATTCATCCACAATTAGTTGATAATTAATAATACATTTAGTTATTATCATTTAGATTAACAATGTAATATATTATAAATCAAAACTGTTTACACTTTAACATCTGCCTACCTGTTGCTACTTATTACAATCAATACAGCATCTTTATATTAGATTTAGAGGTATAATAATTCTAGGATATATAGAATAATATTAATCAGTCGTACATTAAACTAATTAGGCTTACATTAAATATAAAAAATAACCATATTATGAAACTTTATTAAAAAGCACGTTTACACTTAAAATAAATAACGATAACCCCGCAATATAGAGAAATTTTATTTCATAAACGTTTATCAAAAAACATTTACTGATTACCATCGGTTTTAGTGAAAATCGAAATTATAGTCCGCGTATTGGCCTGAATGTCACTATACCACCATGCCGCTCCCCGCACAAGTCTTAGCCAGCCAACAAACATCGTAGAAGGTTCACGCATTGAAGTAATATGTACTTACGTACAGTACAATTTAGTTAACAATGGGTTCACGCCTGTTCGTGGAAAAACAATATTTACGTGTAAAGTTTCGCGGGAGGTGATTATTCTGGAATCGTCCTCTTTCCTGTCGTCCATATTATTAAGTGAGTATTAAGCATTTTGTTTAATATGTAGTTAATAATCAATTCTAGTGATTACCGCCGTAATTTAAAATAAGCACGAGATTCGTAATTTTGATATTTTTTACGAAACAATTGGATAAGAATAAAAACCTCATTACCTACTCCTACGTCCTCACTACCTTCGTTTACTGTCGTTTTTTTTAGCGATGGTTATTAGGTCAAAACGATGACAATTGGAATCAATTTTACGCAATTTATTATTTATTACTGTGCATTATTACATTGCAAACCGTGTGGTTGCGAGTTCTAGTCCCATCCGTAGTTGAGATTTTTTTCCACAATAAAGTATTATTACTACGATACAGTATTTAATAATACCTACTTTAATTCATAATAAAATAAAGAATTAATATTTTTTACTTTGTTTCTTGATATAGCTTTAAATTTGTTTATTGAAAGGGCAAAAAGGACTAGGAGTGCGAGAGAGACCTCTGTGATCGCTCAAATTTAACAGGCCCGACCTACCAATATCTAACAAGTTTTGCATGTTATAATGTAAACTACATTTACAGCAACCTATAAATAATATTTGAGCAGCATGCGATTTGTAGCTACTATTCCCATCACTAGTATATTCAGTAACCGTAATCTGAGAACATAGAAGTCACGACTCCGGCAAGAAGCTCGGGCTACCCTGCAATTATTGCTGCCGTAGGTGCACCGCCCACTGGCTTTCCATACACGTTCTTCTTTTTTCAAATCCGTATACAGGTTTTATGTAGAACACGGACTATATATTTCTCTTTGAAATTACATACCTACCTTATCCCTCGAAAAATACGTGAGACCATCTTCCATTAGGTAAAATATAATGTTATGTAATCTTGACTATTTGAATATGTTGTGAATAACACGACATCATCATCATTCTCTAAACCATTTCCCATTATCTGGGGTCGGCGCAGTAAACCTTCTTGTTCCATTCCTCTCTATCAGCCGTCATTTCCATACTTACTCCTTTCATTCTCATATCACTCTTCACACAATCGATCCATCTTTTATTCGGCCTTCCTCTGCCCGTGTGTCCCTCCACATTCATATTCAACACTCGTATTGTGACATGACTTTCATTCCTCCGCATCACATGCCCAAACCATGCCAATCTGCTTCCTCTCACCTTTTCTACCACTGGCGCTACTTTCAGGCTTCCTCTTATATACTCATTCCTTATCTTATCCATCCTTGTCACACCACACATCCATCGTAACATTCTCATTTCATTCGCATGCAGTCTATTTTCATCCTTCTTCTTGACGGCCCAGCATTCACTTCCATACATGACGACAGGTCGGATGATCGATTTGTAAATTTTCCCCTTCAGCCTTATTGGCATTCGGGGATCGCACGTTGTGGCTGTGACCTGTCGCCATTTCATCCACCCTGCGTTAATCCTATGCTGCACAGCTCTATCTATTCCGCCGTCGCCTTGAATGAGGGAACCGAGGTACTTGAAATCTGAGCAGGTAGGCAGTATAGCGCCATCCAACGACATGGGTACAGGACTGGAAAGACCGCCGAAATCACAGCACAGATATTCGGTTTTGGATCTGCTGATCTTCAAGCCAACACTTTCCAGCCTCTGTTGCCACCCCGTCAGTCTGCTCTGTACCTCGATGCCTTCTTCCCCGACAAGCACGATGTCATCAGCAAAGAGCATGCACCAGGGTGCCTCATCCTGCAGGTCCGACGTCAAAGCGTCCATAATCAGTAGGAAGAGGTAAGGGCTCAATGCCGACCCTTGGTGCAGCCCTACCGCCACATCGATACTGCCCGTAGTTCCCGCGGCAGATCGTACACATGTACGGGATGCTCTGTACATAGCACGGACTAACCTCACATACTTCCCAGGCATACCTTTCATCTTTAACGCCCACCACAAAACCTCACGGGGAACCCGATCGTACGCCTTTTCAAGGTCGACAAAAACCATGTGCAGATTTTTATGCACGCGCTTGTACTTTTCGCACAACTGGCGTAATGCGAAAATGGCATCTGTCGTACCTCGACCGGGCATGAATCCGAACTGGTTTTGTGTTATCTCACACTCTTCTCTCATTCTTCTCTCTATTATTCTTTCCCAGACTTTCATAGTATGTGACATGAGTTTTATTCCCCGGTAACTGCTGCAGTTTTGAACGTCTCCTTTGTTTTTAAAAATGGGGACCAGTATACTACTGCACCATTCCTCAGGTATTTGTTCTTCCTGCAACAATTTACCGAAAAATAAACTCAACCACTTCCATCCATCCGCACTCAGCAACTTCCACACTTCTACTGGTATTCCATCTGGGCCGACTGCCTTCCCATTCTTCATATTCCTAACAGCCATTTTTACTTCTTCCACACTAATTTCTCTCACTAAGCCCATATTCACTGGTGGGTTTTCAAGCATACCATTCCATTCATTCTCCTCATTCATCAATTTCTCAAAATACTCCTTCCATCGCTTCTTTATACTTTCATCGTCAGTCAAAATCCTTCCAGAATCATCTTTTATACATTTTACATGTGAAACATCTCTTCCATTCCTTTCTCTCGCTCTTGCAATTTGAAAAAGTCGTTTTTGACCTTCGGGGCTTTCAAGGGACCGATATAATTTATCTTGCGCCTCTGCCCTACAAATAGCAACTTCCTTCTTCGCTCTCTTCTTACATTCTTTATACGCCTCTCTCTTACTTTCTTTTATGGATTCATTCTGGTCTTCTACGCTCTGCCATTCTTTAAAGGCATTTTTCTTTTCTCTCAAAACTTCTCTAATACTTTCACTCCACCACCACCCATCCTTATCTATCATACGCTTCCCTTTTGTTTCTCCTAACACCTTCCTTGCCACACTTCGGATACAATCAGCCATTTCCTTCCAGCACTCATTCACACTCATTCCTTCCATATCACCCATCTCTATCATCTTGTTTACAACTAGCTCTCTAAATTCACTTGCATACTCCTCCTTATGCAACAAATGCCACTTTATTTTGGGTGGGGGACGATCCTTATGTTTGTTGAGGCGAACAGTTAAGCAGATGTCAGCCAGCAGAATTCGGTGCTGGGATACTAAGTCTTCACCTGGAAGCACTTTGCAGTTTTTTACACTCTTGATTTGGTTCCGTCTTAACAGAAGATAGTCGATCTGTGTCGCGTGGTGGCCACTTTTATAAGTAACAAGATGCTGATCTCGTTTTTGGAACCACGTGTTTACTACAGCCAGGTCGAAAGCACATGCTGCTTGCAGAAGAACTTCCCCCTCACGGTTGCGTACTCCGTACCCCCATCCACCGTGTACTCTTTCATACCCGTCATTCACTCTCCCTACATGTCCATTAAAATCTCCTCCCATATAAACATCCTCACTCTCAGGTATTCCCATCATCATACAATCAAATTCCTCCCAAAACTTCTCTTTCACACTCTCTTCACAGCCTGTTTGCGGAGCATACACACTTACAACATTCACTACTTTGTTTTCAATCATTAATTTAACAACTATCATTCTGTCATTTACTCTTTTCACATCTGTCACTCGTTCTTTCATTCCACTATCTAACACAACTCCTACTCCATTTCGCTTCCCGTCACTTCCACAGTAATAAAACTTGTATCCTTCCCCAATCTCTCTTGCTTTATTGCTCTTCCATTTTGTTTCCTGCAAACAGGCAACATTCACTCTTCGTCGTTTCAAAACATCTGCTAACTCTCTTCCTCTTCCAGTCATCGTACCTATATTCCAGCTTGCAAACCTCACTCTGACATTCTTCTCTCTACGGGCTCGCCTCTTACGTCGCACCCGCTCCGTAAGGTGCGACAACCCTTGCCCACTTCCCACAGGAGCCGGGTGCTGCTCCTGCGCGTCGCCTGCGGGGTACGCCCTAGCCCTGTCATATATCCCACAACTCGTAATATTCATAAGTTTACTGCATGGGATTTGGCAAAAGTTTTACAGTCGGCCGCCTGCCTGACACCAACCCTCTTTGGGTATGCTATTGTTGGTAGAGGAAGCTACCATTTTGGAAAAAGGAAAAAAAAGGTTGGGGGTAGGAGCGTAGGTGTAAGGATACTGTTATCTCGGCAGGAAAGGTATGAGAATAACAGTAGCTCGGGGAGCCGGGGTCGCGTACCCGTATTCCATAACAGGATCACCGGAAAGGTAGACCAGCATGAAAACCCCCTGACTGAATAACACGACAATAATTATTTATAATTTCATGGTAATATTTTAAAAGCGGGATATAAAAGAAACAACAAAAAACGTCATCCAAAACCGCGATTTTTCACAGTCCATACCGCTACCGTTACAGCCTTTTATAGTTCACTGCTGTAAATAGGCCTCCCCTATATATATATTTTTGGTTGTAAGATGACGCTGCCGCCCGTATCCTGATTTGTTTCTTTCAGTCGCCTGTTACGACACCTACGGCGTGATACGGGCTAGTGGATATTCTCACACCGCCATTACATAGTACACAGTCCACGTAATGGCAAGTAAATGCCTTGTTTCCTATACATTTACATCTATTTTCATCTTCATCTTCCTTTACAACCCAATAATAGTCAACTTTTGAACTTATAATTTCCATATAAATTGCCGTATATGGGGAATATTTCTCATTGTCGCCACGCTTAGCAGTCGGGTTCGCGACCGCAGTTTTTTTATAATAATTGCATTCTTGCATCTATCAACGATTGAGAATCGAAAAATGTAGATACGTTGTCACCCCTAAGTTTTTTTTATAGCATTGGGTGACAACTGAACACACAGTCCTGAGTCCACCTGATGGTAAGTGGATGTTGTGGCCCATAGACATCCACATTTATCCTCAATTGAGAATGTTGCAAAATAAAAATGCAAATGCGTTGTCACCCCTGAGGACTAAGATGTCATGCCTCAACCCCATTAAAAGGGGCCTCCGGTTTTCTACACTCATCGTAAGAAACACAGCAGCATTACGCTGCTATTTTATGCTGGTATTCTATAAGATCGTGGTCCCGCCCCGGTCGAGCCGACCCATTCGTGCTACAACTATAATATGGCTGCAGCATGGCTCTACCACGTAAAAAATAATTGAGAATAAATGCCTCTTAGATAGCAAAAAAGATGTCCGGATCCCTAAACACTCCATATAAATCACAGTAGTATCAGACTGATATTTTAATATGGTCCAGTAAGAGCATTCTACCTTGGAAGTGCCAAACCATAATATAGCTCCAGCGTGGCTTTACAACGTACATATAATCTTCTATAAGGAATGGCAATTGAAGTTCTAGACGGAATTTTATCGACGAATCGACGATATATTTGAATTGGTCAAATTAAGAGTTCCCTTAACCGAGGGAGCAAGAGAGGTGTATCAGGATCATGACAAATGAAATCCGTAGTCGCTGCTGCCCCAATAAGTGACAGGTGTATATATATATATATACATATATATATATATATATATATATATATATATCATGCCACTTACTACTAACTTTTCTTCAATTTCAACCTAACCTCTGATTAAATAGTCCTTTATTGTGCAATTTACATTAAATTAGGTTTCACTATGGCAACCCTAGCTACTTCACCAGCATATGGGGATTTCCCTATACTTCTCGTATTATGTTTGTATCACACAGTTTTTGTTGTTTAAACTTAGAGATAGCACGTTTCGGTATTAATCAAAACGAGTTCTGAGCATATAATGCACTATGCAATACGTTTTTCAACGATGGCGTTAAGTGTTGATCCTGTAGAAAGCAACTTTGTTTTGGCGGCTCAAATATAACCGAAACGGGGTATAGAAAGCTGGGTGCCGACCGAAGGGCTGCGTGGAGGTGCTCTTATTACCGGAACCATCTATGCGCCCCTTCAACGCCAACGCCAACCACGTCGCCGCTGATCTCCACCAATGTTAGGGGGGGTGCTTCGATTGATTTGGTTCTGCAGGAAATACGTGACTTAAAACTACAGCTTCACTGTCTACCAGCACTCATTAATGTCGTGAAAAGCATTAGGGGTGAAATAGGAGAGCTGAAATAATCCTGTTACATCGTGATAAAATCTATTATTGTCAACTTCATCAACTGCTACATAAAGGAAGAATTTGTTGCTGCGGCGCAAACCAAAAAAGTTATGACAGTTAAGGACATTGGGTTTGTGGGTAACGAACAACGGCTGTATCTTAATGACCATTTAGCACCGTATTCTAAGGCCTTGTTAAATAAAATCAAAGCTATTTGTAAAGATAAAGTTTATCAATACGTTTGGGTAAAGTTTTGTAAAATTCATGTTAGAAAAAACGATACTACGAGGGTTATGATTATCACAAGTGATAGTAATTTAAACAAGTTAGCTTAAACTGCCTCCAATAATTTGTTTAACTTAGATCTTAGCTTAATTACATATTGTTTAATTGCTTCTGCTGTAAATTACATTTGTAATGAAATGTTTACGACCCCCGCTTTGCAGATATATCGCTGTTGTTATTCTGTGTTTTTTTCTAAAACTCTTTGTTCTATTTATTACTTGACGCGTAATTGTTTCTACCCGCCTTTTCGATATATTTTAGGTAACCGTATGCATATTGTCCTCGCTCTTATACGAGTATCCTATTTGGTAGTATTGAATGATTTTGGTTGCATTTTTCCACGCTGCTAAAATGTTTTAATTTATTAATTTGTTTTTGTATTGGTTTGCTTTCTTATCATGCTATTAACCCTAATACAAATAATATATTTTTAAATAGTTACTTTAAGACTTTCTCCATTCCGCTTAGTTTAATAATTTAGATTTTTTGTTGCATCAACGTTTATGTTCACCTGCTTTTTCATTACACTTAAAGCAATTTTTTTAATACTAGACTTGGCTTTCTCGCTATTTTTTTCGCAATATAATGTTGAATGATATTGATTCTATTATTTTTTATTTATATATTTATTATTACAGCACTGTTTAAACATGATAATTAGTTACCATGTCGATTTGCTATTCGAGTTTCAAATTAAAATCATAGTGAGGAATTTTATTTATTATTTTAAGACTTTGCATATTGTCTAATTTTATAATTTTCATTATACATTGTTTTTATTTTATTTTTAATTTAATGATTCATAATGGCTACGTATTTAATTAATAACACAAATATCCCTTTATTAAGTACTAGCTTTTTACCCGCGGCTTCGCTCGCGTGGGCTTGAATTTAGAAACATCGATAATGCTATTTCGTATTAAAATTAGCGAAACTGGATCACATGTAGAGAGACGTCGGTATCTGTGTCTATATTGGCAATATTATAAGCTATATAAACATATAAGTTAGTTTATCAGAATTGCATAAACATCATGCGTCAAGCAATACTTTTTTATATCGGGCACGTCTTCCGATTTCGACAAAAAATTTTCTGTAAAGAAAATTGTTCTGGAATCGAAAATGCGTTATTTATATAATATTCATTATTAAGACGCGGTGAATAGACGACTTTTATGTACTAGAGGGGATGAAGCAGATGAGTGGGGGACGAGTAATCTCGCTCATTGCGGGGTGTATACCGCACGAAAAGTTGATATAGTCTTGATAAAATAAGGTTTAATTTCATGGTTTTCATTAATATTGGTCCCATTGAATACTGCACGTTTATGAGCACGTCAGACAATCGGGCCAGCAAATGTCTGAAAAGATGAAAACTCGGTACGACCGCAAAATGAACAACAAAGGGTTCGATGAAGGTTCACTAGTGTGGTTGCACAATCCAGTTCGCAGCAAAGGGAAATATCCTAAGCTTCAAGCTAAATGGGACGGCCCGTACCGGATTGTGACCAGGATCAACGATGTAACCTACCGGATACAGAAAGGCGCAAGAGGGACTCCTAAGATCGTCCATGTGGATCGCCTGGCGCGTTATTATGGGGCCGATAATGCTTGGGACGAGCATGTCTTAGGAGCGGGCAGTGTTGCGCGGCTAAGTTGACATCCGGCACTAGCATCATCTAGTGTCGGGTAACGGAGCGAGGGGAGAGCTTTTCAGAAAGTGACATCATTAATCTTTCAACCGACAGCGCCATCTGTTGTCAAAACGAAGAACTAAGCTTCTGGAAGCTGACTGTTAGCGACAACAAGTGAATCTAAAAACATTTAATCTTAATTGTTTATTTGTGATATAAAACTAAGTGTTAGAGGTAAAAAGTGAATTTAAACATTTAATCTTAATTGTTCCTTATCTGTGATTTGAACTAAGTATGAAAACTAATAGCATTAATACCAAGAAAGTGAAATAATAACTTATATTAGCTTCAAATTCTAGTTTTAAAAACTATATAAAGAAAATATAAATCTAACAGCTTATTTAGGTTTAATCAGAGTGTTTAAAATAAGATACGAGACTAGTTACTGATTAGAACCTTCTCTTATTACGATTTTAAAGAGTTGCATTAGAGACATTAACATTTAAGAGTAAATTTAACGATTTGTCTAATTCTCTCTCTCTTATAGTAATTTAACACAATAATATGTCAAACAATCTCTAATGTAATCTAATTACTTATTATAGAAATAGATTTTAATTTAATAAAAATTTAAATATGTGATGCGAAAAGTTTTAAGCAAAATGTTTTAAGCATAATCGTGATAAGCGTTGTGCATTCCTGCCGCCTGGCGGCGCTACTTGTATGTTGAGCGAAAAAACGCTTAGCTACTCCGGAACTAAACCGTGAGGCGACCGCGAAACTATTTTTATTTTTTATAAGTATAAATTAAAGGTTTTATGAATGCTTTATGTTCGAATAATAGAAATAAGTCATATCTATTGTCAGAAATAAGTAAAAATGTTGTAAGGTATGTTTTACCACACTTATTAATAAAAATTGTAAATCTCTCTTAGAAAAGGTTGTTCTGTGCTCTGGTTGGTCGATGGGTCATGTGCAAATTCGTGCGAATTTTCTCAATTCTGATTGGTCACAGCTGCCTATAAAAAAGGGGCGTTTTTTGTGGTAAAACATTCCAAATCCGGCAATGTAACAATAAGGAATCAAGAAAATAAAATAAGAAGAAACTCTCAAGAAGTGTTATTTATTGCTCATCTAACTGCTACTGTATGCTCTCCAGTTAACATCCCGCCAGCAAACCCGCTCTATTATTTAACATCCTCACACACGAGCAACTACATTGGTCCTTCGAGAAGCCGGATCGGGTTTAAGGAAAACTAGGAAGATGCCTTCAAATACAAGATCAAAATCAGTGCAGTCGAAGACTACGAGTGAAAGTAACGCTACTACGGGTACCAGTACGACGGATTGGAGCATGAACACGCCGAGTGATTCTACAAACACGACGGCTACTAACGCGTCGACTTCAGATCGATCGACGCTTACAAGAGCATCACCCAGCAGCGTACACAGACATCTCGTACTTCTTAATAAGAACATTGCCGGAAAAGAATCAACATCGGGGGACGTAACCCATACCACCCCCCGACCCGCACCATCGAAGCGTCAGTTCCTCACCAAGAAGAGAGTCATCCAACGCCGCAGATTCAAGAAAGAAGTGTCGCAATGAAGACTCTGCAGCAGCCTCACCCTAAGAAGACGACCCGCGATCCAGACACGCTTTCCGTTCGCTCGTCGCATAGGAAGAGAGCAGAAGCGCAAGCAAAAATGACAATGGCATTAAGGGAACTAGAATTGGCAGAAGCTCGGTCGAAAGTTGCTCAAGCGGAATTAGAAATTCTCACCGCGGTTTCAGAAGAAGAAGATGGTGCCGGAGAAGAACTGATCGAACGAACTCGAGAAGTCGAACGCTGGTTCATCCAAATCGGAGATATGCCTAATAAGAACCACAAACCAATAGAGGCAGAAGAAAAGAAAAGTGACATCCAGGAACTAGCTTCAGTCATACTAAAGCTATCGGAAAAATCACGTGACACCGTTTTACAGAAGCACCTCGAACTCCCTCACTTCAACGGGGCCTGTGAAGAATGGTTAGCCTTCAAAAGATCATACGAGGATACGGCCACTTCTTTCAATAACAATCAGAACCTAGCGCGCCTTAGAATAGCAATCCAAGGAAAAGCTAGAGAAGCTGTCAAAGCCTACTGTTCACCGCCGAAGACCCACACGAAGTGATCAAGGGACTGGAAGCAAGATTCGGAAGACCTGGAGCACTAGCATTAGCAAAACTAGAAAAAATGAAGAACATCCCAAGAGTTGGCGAGAACCCGAGCGACATATGCATATTTGCGAGCAAAGTAAAGAACGCAGTTGAGACAATCAAAGCCCTGAAGAAACCGCAGTATCTCAGTTCACCTGAAATGCTGAGAGTTATAGTAGACAAGATGCCGACGTCAATGAAGTTCCGTTGGTTCGCCTACCACAGAAGCAGAAGAGATGAGGAAATTCAGGAGCTATTACTTGTCGAAGCATTCCTAGAAACAGAAGCCGGCATGTGCGGAGATTTCGCTCCGCCTGAAGCGTCCTCAGAACAAAGAAGAGGAATAAGAAAACCCGTTCACTTGGTACAAGAAGCATCAAAGGAAAAATATAAGAAGTCATGTCCGTTCTGTGAGGGAGAACACTTCGCACTAGAATGTAAAAAGTTCAAAGAAGCCAACCGGAATGGAAAATGGGATATGACCAAGAAGGCAAAGATATGCTTCAAGTGCCTTCGATTCAGGCACTCAAGGATCAACTGTAAAGCACCAGTCTGCAAGCTGTGTAAAAGATGGCATCATACCATCTTACATTCTGACAAACCACCGGCACCGATAGAAAAGAAGCACAAGACATCAGTAGCACCTCGGAAGAAAAGGTCGCCTCAATTCATAACGCCAAAGGAGAAGAAAAGGCCTACCTAAAGATGATCCCCGTGAACCTCTATGGCCCTAAAGGACAAGTTCGCGTATTAGCACTATTAGACGAAGGGTCAACGGTCACGCTCTTAGACGCATCAATTGCTGAAAAAATCGGAGTCGAAGGAAAGAAAGAAAAACTCACGATCGAAACCGTCGGCGGGAAAGTGTTAAGAAAAGATAGTTCACAGAAGACCGAGTTCAAAATAAAAGGGGCTCATAGAAAAGAAAAGAGGACTATCGTAGCGAGAACCATCGACGAACTGAAGCTGTCTGAACAATGCATAAACAAGGACACCGTGAGAAACTGCGAGCACCTGAAGGCAATTGAAAATCAACTCCTCTACGTCACCGAGAGACCCAAGCTACTGATAGGCCAGGACAATTGGGGACTGAAAGTGACAAGAAAACTGAAGAAGGGCAAACCATCAGATCCTGTAGCCTCCCTCACGAACTTAGGGTGGGTGTTACACGGATGTGAAACAGGAGCAACTGCCACAGTACACTTCACTCATTATGGCAGAGCGACCACCGGTGAAGAAGACATAGAAGAAATCGTCCGAGAACACTTTCAACTAGAGTCTCTTGGGATCCAGAATCGATCGCCATCCAACGACAGCGACAGAAGAGCATTAGAAACCCTCGAGAAAACTACAAAGAAACTACCAAGCGGTCAATATGAAACGGGACTCCTGTGGAAAAAAGAAGACGAAACCCTACCCAACAATTACAATCAGGCAGTCCGACGCCTAGTTAGCATCGAAAAGAAACTAGATCAAGACCAAGAAGCAAGAAAGCACTACGAGGAACAGATCCTAAGTTTGATCGAAAAAGGATACGCGGAAATAGCTCCAGAAACCTCCAACAAAGGAAGAACGTTCTACTTACCCCACTTCGCTGTTGTGCACCCAGTAAAGAAGAAGCTGAGAATAGTGTTCGACGCAGCTGCCAAGTATGAAGGAAAGAGCCTCAACGACGCCTTGCTCTCGGGCCCAGACCTGTTACAATTGCTATTTGGGGTACTGTTACGCTTCAGAGAGGGACCGGTAGCCGTCATGGCCGACATACAAGACATGTTCCTCCGAGTCAAAGTTAGAGAAGACGACCGAGACAGTCTCAGGTTCCTGTGGCGCGGAAACCGAAGAACCGGCAAGCCTGAAGAGTATAGAATGTCTTCAATCATCTTCGGAGCAGCGTCATCACCAGCAACAGCGATATACGTAATGAATAAGAACGCAGAAGAATTTAAGAACGCTCATCCCGAAGCAGTGAAAGCAATTAAGAGAAACCATTACATGGACGACTATTTGCAGAGCTTCGCGTCTACAACCGAAGCAAAAAAGATATCCAAAGAAGTGAAAGACATCCACGCGAGAGCAAACTTTCATCTGAAGGGTTGGGCCAGTAACAATTCAGAGGTAATATCAGAAGTAGAAGACACAAATAAAGAAAACTCCTTACAACTGACCAAAGAAGAGAAGACTCTGGGACTAAGATGGCTGGTAAAAGAAGATGCATTAGCCTTCAACGTCGGGTTACGCAACACGCCGGAGGACCTGCAAGATGGCAGGAGAACTCCAACGAAGAGAGAAGTCACAAGCGCAGTGATGTCCACCTTCGATCCAATGGGTTTTGCAACGCCGGTACTAATACAAGGAAAGAAACTAATCCAAGACATCTGGCGAAAGAAAATAGATTGGGATGAACCAATTAACGAACAACAAAAGGAAGCCTGGATGAAATACTTAGAGGAAGTATCAACATTAACAAGGCTGAAGATCCCAAGATGCGTCTCGCCCAAAGGCAGAAAAGGACAGTTACATACATTCACCGACGCGAGCGAAGAGGCCTATGCAGCAGTAATCTACTGGAGAACAGTCGAGCCCGGAGGAAAAGTCCACGTCTCCATGATCGCTGGCAAAGCAAGAGTCACGCCGACAAAACCGGTATCGATTCTGAGGCTAGAGCTACAAGCAGCTTTACTCGGAAGCAGGCTAGCCGCTACAATTGAAGAAGAGTCAGAGCTCGAAATATCGAAAAAGATTTACTGGACCGACTCCAGCACAGTACTGCAGTGGATAAAGTCAGAACCGAGAAAATTCTAAACTTTCGTGGCCAACCGACTCGCCGAGATCGAGGAGAAGTCCAAACCAGAAGACTGGAGATGGGTACCAACTAAAGAGAACCCAGCGGACGACGCCACAAGGGGAACCCCAATCAAATTCGACCATAACGCCAGATGGTTCAAAGGCCCGTCGTTCCTCCGTCAACCAGAAGAAGAGTGGCCATTTCACGACTTCAAACCAGAAAATACTATGCCAGAACAGAAGAACAAACAAAAGGTGTTGGCAACGATGGCAGCAGAAGACACCCTCTTAAACCCAGAAAGGTTCTCGAGCTGGGAGCGATTACTGCGCACTACAGCCAGAGTAGTTGCCTTTACACACTACCTATTAAAGAAGAGCCGTAAAGCGACCACCACTGCCATGCGCCAGAAAGATGAGCCTTGGAAACCACAACAAAAAACCAAGAAAAAAGAAGCACAAACCTCAGACCCGTCGACCAACAAAGATGAAAATAAGCGCCTATACCTACCCCTAGAAGAAGAGCACTTAAAGGAGGCCGAAGAATTATTAATGAAAATAAGCCAAAGCGACAGTTTTGCGTCAGACATAAGAAGATTGAAGACAGAAAAACCTCTAGAGAATTCAAGTCGACTTAAGAAAATCGACGTTTACATTGGCGACGATGGAATCATCAAATTAAGGAGTAGGACAATGAAATTCCACAACCATAACGAAAGAAGAATGAATCCTATCGTATTAGACGGGAAACAAAAAATAACCCGTTTAATAATACAATATTATCACAAGAAATTCCTTCACGGAAACACTGCTACATTAATGAACGAAATTCGTCAAAAATTCTGGATCTTGGGTTTAAGGGCAACTTTAAAAGCGGTCGCACACAGCTGTCAATGGTGCAAGACAAAGAAGAGTTCACCAGAGATACCCCCGACGGGAGATATACCGAGCGAGAGACTACAGCATCACCAGTTCCCGTTCTCCTGCACAGCAGTAGACTACTTCAGGCCGATGCAAGTCACCGTCGGAAGAAGAACTGAGAAGCGCTGGGGAGCCTTATTCACTTGCCTCACTACCAGAGCAGTACATCTAGAGCTAGTACCTTCTCTCAGCACTAGCTCAATGATCATGGCACTTCGACGAATGGCAGCCAGAAGAGGAACCGCGAAAACTATATTCAGCGACAACGGTACTAACTTCGTCGGGGCAAAAAGGGAATTAGAAGAAGCCGCGCAAGAAAAAGGCATCAAGTGGAAGTTCATCCCCCCGGGTGCGCCGAACATGGGAGGCGCCTGGGAGAGACTCGTACGAACAGTCAAGACGGCGCTAGCAGTGGTTCTCAACGAAAAGAGCCCGCCCGAGGAAGTACTCCATACGCTAATGACCGAGGTTGAACATATCGTTAATTCGAGACCTCTCACCCCGATCAGCATGGACCCAGAAGACGGGGAGAGCCTAACACCGAATCACTTTCTACTGGGAAGATCATGTGGAGCGATGGCACCGGGAGAGTTCAGTGATACGGAGCTCATCGGAAAAGCAAACTGGAGAACCACTCAAAGACTCGCGGATCACTTCTGGAAAAGATGGATTAAAGAATATTTACCGCTCCTGATGCCCAGGAAACTCGACAAGGGAGAAACCAGAGACCCAAAAGAAGGAGACATCGTATTAATAGTGGACTCTACGTTCCCACGAAACTCGTGGCCTCGCGGAGAAGTAATCAAAACCTATCCCGGACCAGACGGAAGAACCAGAGTGCTGGACGTGCGGACATCAGGTGGAATACTTCGCCGTCCAACTCGACGTGTCATCATGCTGGTGCCAGCGGAGTTGTCGCCTCCAGAGGATGCAGTGCTACGCACCGTGGGGGAGAATGTTAGCGACAACAAGTGAATCTAAAAACATTTAATCTTAATTGTTTCTTATTTGTGATATAAAACTAAGTGTTAGAGGTAAAAAGTGAATTTAAACATTTAATCTTAATTGTTCCCTATCTGTGATTTGAACTAAGTATGAAAACTAATAGCATTAATACCAAGAAAGTGAAATAATAACTTATATTAGCTTCAAATTCTAGTTTTAAAAACTAGGTATATAAAGAAAATATAAATCTAACAGCTTATTTAGGTTTAATCAGAGTGTTTAAAATAAGATACGAGACTAGTTACTGATTATAACCTTCTCTTATTACGATTTTAAAGAGTTGCATTAGAGACATTAATATTTAAGAGTAAATTTAATGATTTGTCTAATTCTCTCTCTCTTATAGTAATTTAACACAAGTACCCGGTTGACCGAGCTTTGCTCGGTATTTTTCGCTCGATTTTTTTAATTCGTGTGTTTTGGAAATTATATTTAGATACAAATTACATACTGATGAATTATAAATAATATTTTTTGATCTTAGCTACATAACAGAAAAAACTGAACTGGTTATTTGAATAAAAAATCATGAGTGCAATTATTTTTATTTAAATTTTCGTGTTTTTAAAAAATACTAAAAAAAGGGCTCGAAAAAAATATATTTTCTCAAAAAGAAAGAAACTTGAAAAAAAAAATAAAAAAGTCGGTCGGTCGGTCTGGGCTCGAACCGGGGTTTTACGATTTTGTGACCGCCCATTATACCAATAAGCTATTTATAATCATTACCAAACTGTCAAAATTTACCTTCTTATTCTAACTATATTGCAGCAGTTTTTAATTGCCTAAAAACACGGACAAAAAGACATTTTCTAAAAATAAATCTTAGCTAGATCGATTTATTATCCCCGAAACTCCCTGGACACTAAATTTTATGAAAATCGTTGGAGCCGTTTCCGAGATCCCAAATATATATATATACATATATACAAGAATTGCTCGTTTAATAGTATAGGATATAGGATAATATGTCAAACAATCTCTAATGTAATCTAATTACTTATTATAGAAATAGATTTTAATTTAATAAAAATTTAAATATGTTCTGCGAAAAGTTTTAAGCAAAATGTTTTAAGCATAATCGTGATAAGCGTTGTGCATTCCTGCCGCCTGGCGGCGCTACTTGTATGTTGAGCGAAAAAACGCTTAGCTACTCCGGAACTAAACCGTGAGGCGACCGCGAAACTATTTTTATTTTTTATAAGTATAAATTAAAGGTTTTATGAATGATTTATGTTCGAAATAATAGAAATAAGTCATAAAAATGTTGTAAGGTATGTTTTACCACACTTATTAATAAAAATTGTAAATTTCTCTTAGAAAAGGTTGTTCTGTGCTCTGGTTGGTCGATGGGTCATGTGCAAATTCGTGCGAATTTTCTCAATTCTGATTGGTCACAGCTGCCTATAAAAAGGGCGTTTTTGTGGTAAAACATTCCAAATCCGGCAATGTAACAATAAGGAATCAAGAAAATAAAATAAGAAGAAACTCTCAAGAAGTGTTATTTATTGCTCATCTAACTGCTACTGTATGCTCTCCAGTTAACATCCCGCCAGCAAACCCGCTCTATTATTTAACATCCTCACACACGAGCATCTACACTGACTCTCGAACTTTCGGCGCTTTGTCGATTGGTGCGCGTATTTACTTGAATGTTCTGGATGATTCGGTACTAATGTGTATTTATAGGCGCTGCAAGGTGTGATCGAGGAAGTATTGAAGTTGGCGAGAGAAGCGAAGCTTCGGAGCGGAATAAAGTGAATCAGTATGATTAATTATTAGTGTTTTTAACTTTAATTAGTGTAAAGTGAATTAAAGTGTTAATTTAAGTAATTCTATCGGCAATTTTTATTGTCACGAACCTCAAGCTCGTAACAATAATATTGTAGTTTGTCGGCGTAGTTCAATTTATTACACAACGGTTAAAACTAATGTTTGGCTTTATTTATAATTATTGTATTTATTTTCATAGAACACATCAACCGTATAAAATAGAAATAAAAATCTAAAGGAAGGAAAGTACTTAACCCTCTTTTTTTGAAGTTCTGTATTCGGATAAATAGTAGCCTATAAGTAGCCCCGGGTCCCTAACTACCTACACACAAAATTTCAGAAAATCTGTTCAGTAGGTTTTGTGTGAATCTTTAATACATAGACAGACAGACAAAAATTTTAAAAACCACTAATATGGATTCAGTACCCTTTGTTTAGTCCCCTAGACTTGTTTTTTTATAGAAAATATTAAAATTACAGACACGATCTTTCTACAGATTTATTATATGTATAGATTTATTATCAGAATGCACGAGGTCTGCATACTAAAACATCCGATTTCTACCGTAAAACCTGCTTGTCTAAATACGATGTCATTGTTATAGCTGAAACGTGGCTTCTGGATGGCATTTCGATCTCCGAGTTATTTCATTGTCGTTATGTTGTGTGGCACCGCGATCGTGATTACGCTGGGGCGGGCCAAGTGTACGGGGGCGGTGTGCTCATTGCGACACACAGAGAGTTATCTGTTGGACCTCAACCGATCTTTAACTCCAGTGCTGAAGATTTTTGGCTCACGCTGACTGTGAGAATAAGCGATAGTAAAATGCCTACTTTTCTGCATATTTGTGTTTTACATTTATGTAATTTACATGGAAGCTTTAGTTTCTCGGATCAGTTATTAAATTTTTTTACGAAATTTAATGATACAGTCTTAAAATATCCCACGGATAAGTATCTTATAGTAAGTGACTTTAAGCAACATAAAATGGATACCCGCTTCCAACTGTTCCAACTGTTGTAATTTATGCGCTTAACTTTTGCCAATATAATGGTATACGCAATAAATATGGTAAGACACTCGACCTTGTATTATCTAATTGTGATGGTATCCGATGGAGTATCCGATTGTAGTGACGACTCTTTGGTATCAATAGATCCCTTTCACGGAGCTTTAGTAATGGAAGTACGTTTTTTTTAAGTTAAGCATACTTAAAACAACTCCGATTATTAAGTTTCTTTATAATAAAGGTGATTATTAATCAATTTATGAAAAAATATGCTGAAATCCGAATTTTCTTCGAAATCTTTTAATGATTCCATTAAATATTTTGACGAAATATTTGAGCAATTATGAGATAAGCACATACCGTCAAAAATAATTAAACCTGATTCCTACCATACGTAGTATTCCCCAGCATTAAAGAGAGCAATTAAAGAAGAACATAAGTATCTTCGTAAATTCAGGACCTACGGCAATAGATCCGATGAAGAATCGTATAAAATACTGCGTACTCGTTTAAATATTTGGAAGATGTGTGTCATAAAAACTACATATCAATCGTTGAAATGTCAATGGAAAAAAATCCTAAATATTTCTGGTCATTAGACGTAAATCAAAAACTCACTCTATTCCAAGTAGCCTTAATGTAGTTTGTGTAATTTATAACACAGGACGGTCTATTAGTGTAGTTGCAACTTATTTCAAGTCAAATTTTTTATACCCTTAAAGCTTCAGTATGTTGGTATCTGTGGAGTCCTACTGCGGTGGTTCTCCTCTTATATGGACAACTGCTCGCGGGCTGTAATTGTTAACAATCTATATCAGGTTGGGTGTCAATACCGAGTGGCGTACCACAGGGGTCCTTGCTGGGGCCGTTGCTTTTTCTCATATTTGTTAACAATATTGAAACCTGTTTTAAATCGTCACACCTACTGTATTTTGCTGGTGATATGAAAATATTTTCCACAATTTCATCTCACGCTGATGCTGAATTACTGCAGGAAGATCTACTAAGAACTAAACCCATCAAAATGTACCCTTATAACATATTCACGCAAGCGAAACTTAATTCATTTTGGCTATCACCTTAAAGGTCAGAAGTTACAAAAAGAATCAATGAGAAGTTACAAAAAAAATGAAAATGTTGTACGTGATCTAGTGATTTTCCACAACTCATTATTCAACACCCATGTTGACAATATCATAGATAAGGCATCTAAGGCGTCAGGATTTGTCATGCGTACGGCAAAGGAGTTCAATAACATTAAAACAATTAAAATCTTGAACTGTACTTACCTCAGACATGCAGGTTTCCTCACGATGTTTTCCTTCACCGCCGAGCACGTGGTAAATCGGCACTTAAAATTGCAATTAACAATTTCATTGGTGCCGGCGGGGATCCAACACGGGTTATTTGCGTTCTTTTATGTTTACAGTTAAATGTCTGAGGAATAAGAAAAAAATATTTCGAAGACATGTGAAGTTCGCCAATACGCATTGGGGCAGCGTGGCGAATACTTCCTTGCCCTAAAACCCTCTCAGAAATGAGGGGAACCCAGCAGTGGGACGTATATAGGCTGTAACTTTGCTTTTTTTTTACTGTACTTACGTCCGCAGCACGCTTAAGTATGATTCGCAGATCTGGAATCCGATGTATAATACATACATTACACTGATTGAAAGTATTCAGCGTAAATTCATACGATATCTTTGCTATCGTACCCATAGAAACTACCGATAAGAAGACTATCTATCCTTACGCAAACAGCATCATCTGTTACCTCTGATAAAGCATGGAGGTTAGAGAACAGGAGACGATTGCTACGTGCTAAAGCATAGCCCGCCTGTTCCTATAAATTTGTAGAATTTATAGCCGCGCTGCCTTCAGTAAGTAGTAATTTTTTAACTTTTGACAAAAAGAAACATTAAAAAATGGTGATATATTATCAATAAAATAATAGTAATAAATCGATAACGTATATATATATATATATATATATATATATATATATATATATATAAACAACATAAACACTCACGCCTGTCACCCAGAGGGGTAGGCAGAGACTACAGACTTCCATTTAACACGATCCTGACATACCTTTCTCGCCTCTTCCACATCCATATATAGTTCATTTCAAATAGGATGGCAGGATTCCACTTGAGACTTAGCAATTACAGCTGTAATGTTAATCTATTGTTGTGTGATTATTTTATTGCTTTAACACTTGAAGTTAAGCACCTGTTAATAATACTGAACCAGTATAGCTGGAATGACGAATTTTGATACTTGAACATTAAAACAAATTAAATTGTAGATAAAAACCTTTATTACTTTTAACTTAACTATTTTAAATACTTATAACAACTTGTTAATATTTTGTTTAATAAATCACTCTGAAGAACATTCATCGGTATCTGTGTCCTCACACGTATTTATTATAAATGGTTGTATCCGATCCCTCGAAAATTCGTTTTCCACTCTTATGACATGGTCACAAACATTCTTCCAAAAAAATGGGATTTGTAGAATTTATTACGTTTCGTACACTTTGGATTACATTTTCCCCTATTGTAGGCGTAACGTTTGACTTACGGACAGTTTTTTTTATTTGACTACACATTAGCTCAATTGGGTTCAATATACAATAATAAGGTGGGAGTCTCATTATCTCATGACCAGCCTCTTGTGCTAATTCATCGACCACATTTTTTTTTCAAAATAATTGTTTTTGACGACTTCCAACAAACTTTTGACGACTGAATTTTTGACAACAATGTCATCGTGTATTTAACAAAAGGATCAAAACTTGTTTGCTGCCACAAAAATACCACGTCAGGGTAAGGTCTTCCCAGGTATCGGTTGTAAATACCACTTCTTTTGTTATCGCCTAATGACCGCTTCAAGTACAATCCTGCCATGCTATTTGAAATGAACTATACCTACGCATACATGCTCGTCGGTTAAGGGTTTTAGTATATCGCCAATTTGGTCGACAAAATTTCACCTAGGACGTCCCTTTCCGACTCTTCCATTCACTTCTGCAACATATATTTGCTTTGTCAGTCTTTCCGCATTCATTCGCCCCTTTAATGGGGTAGGGGTGCGAAGAATCTCCGGGAGGAAAACCGGCGAAGAGGTTCGCCACCCGTCACGTTCTGTCTCCCGGAAGGGCGAAAAGAGGATTGCGGAGGCCCGTCTATATATATATATATATATATATATATATATATATATACCTTGAGGTCATATATAAATATATATATATATATATATATATATATATATATATATATATATATATGACCTCAAGTTATTCGCCACTAGTCGCTCCCATTTTATGGAATTGCTAAACATCACTTGTGAATCTGGCCATTCTATTGGAACGGAGCTGGGGACGGATAAGTGTGCGGTCCTCCATGTTGAAAGGGGAAGGGTTACTAACTCTGGGGGCATAGACTTATCTATGCCCGTCAACTTAAGGACCCTTTCCGATGCTGAAACATACCGATACCTGGGTATGTCACAGAACATCGGTATCGATGAGGCTGGTATGTGTGTGACGTGTTTTATGCACGCTTGACCAAAGTGCTTAACAAGCTTTTGTCCGGTGTGAATAAGACACACGCATACAACGGTTGGGTCTTGCCTGTCCTCATGTATACCTTTGCCATACTCAGGTGGACTCATACGTAACTTAACGCCCTAGATAGAAAAGTCCACACTACGATGACGTCCAATAGGATACATCATCCGAGATCGTACTTGCCGCAAAAGCATGGTGTTCGTGGCTTTCTGAGCGCGCTCACCATGCATGATCGCGAAGTGTGCAGCCTCCGTCATTACTTCCTGGCGAGATCGGACGATCTATTCTATAATGACGTCATTGCTAGTGATAAAAGGCTTACCCTTCTATCTTCAGCCAACAAGCAATAGCATGATCCAGCAGTGCTTAGCATTTCCGACCGGTAGACCGTATAGAAGGAGAAGGAGCTCCACGGGAGGTACTGCCGGGCTCCACATGAGCCCTTCGTGGATACAGACGCCTCCCTCAACTGGGTACATTTCGGTGAACTCTTCGGGGAAACCGAGGGTTTTGTGTGTGCAATACAGGATCAGGTTATTAAGACCAACAACTATCGGAGATACATCCTAAAGGATGGCACCGTCGGCGTCTGTTGAGCTTGTCGCCGTCTAAGTGAGACGCTTAGGCATGTCATCTCCGGTTTTTTGGCGCTTTCTAACTCTGAGTACTTGCACAGGCACAACCTAGTAGCCAGAATTCGACACCAAGAGCTCGCTCCGAAATAAAATCTCGTGGACTCCGTATTACAGGTACTTGCCCGAAGCCGTGCTCAAAAATGACCGCCGCCAGGCTATACTGGGACCGGGCCATCATCACAGACAGGAGTATTCTTGCGAATAAGCCTGTTATTGTGCTGATGGATCGGGTACAGTAAAAAATATTTTTGGTCGATATTACCATTCCGTATGACGGGAACCTCGTGAAAGCCGAAAAAGATAAGCAATCAAAATATTTGGACCTGGCTCACGAGGTGACTAACATGTGGGGTGGTGTGCCAACCGAAATTATTCCTGTAGTCGTGTCTGCAAACGGGTTAATCCCAGCCAGCCGCTCGGGTCATCAGAGGCGGCTGGGACTCCGTGACGGACCGCTCCGGGGTCAAATGCAGAAGGCGGTGGGTGCTCCTCGATACCGCCCGCATCCTCCGCCGGTTTTTTTCCCTTTCCTTCCAACCCTCGGTCGTTTGGTCTCCCATGCCGAGGGCTTCCATCTGGTTGGGCTCTTGTTTATTTATGTTAATATATTATCTACATATATAGATATATATACATATATATGTATGTATATTTATTATTTCCTTTTATATATTTATCCAGACCAACAAGATGTGAATACTCTATCAATAACCCCCAATAAATCAATAATAATTAATAATTTATATTTGTATTAAATAATAATTTGTAATATTTATAATAATTAAAATTATAAAAATTATGTGGATATGCTATGATCATTCATCACCTCCCTCCCCCGTAACCGGTACTTTTCTGCGCGGCATTGGTGAGAAAAAAATCGTGCTCCGTGATTTTTTAATTTTTTTAAAAAGAAACATTAAAAAATGATGAAATATTATATTGTGCGTGGATATGCAAGTGGTTTAGCACCTGATCGGAAAAATAGACTGAAAACGACTTTTATTAAGACAACTTAACCATCGTAGCGCTTAACTTATTTTGTACATATTTCTGGGACACTATTTTTTATAGGGATTGTTTTCCTTCTCTCTAACTTCCATGGTCAGGAGATTAATGACATTGTATTTTTATTAAAAATATTTTCTGGCAATGTTGACTGCTCTGATTTACTATCACAAATATCACTGAGGATGCCTACCATGAAGGTTAGAGAACAGGAGAACGATCGCCCTAGAAAATAGTGTCCCAGAAATATGGACACCATCACTGAGGCACTGCCATCACTAAGTTCAGTCAATAAAAGCCATTTTCAGTCTATTTTTCCGATCAGATGCTAAACCACTTGCACATCCACGCACAATAAAATATTTCTCCGTTTTTTAATGTTTCTTTTTGTCAAAAATTACAAAATTACGGAGCATGAAAATATTCTACGAAAAAATGAAATGAAAATTTGTACATTATTCAACTAACTTCACCTCATAAACACTCATAAATACTCATGAACAGGTAACTTCGCAGTCACTACTCACCGACGTCAGCGCCGCTATGTATTCTACAATTTTCAAGGACAGGCGGGCTATGCTTTAGTACGTAGTGATCGTTCTCCTGTTCTCTAGCCTTCATCATGCCCACAGTGAACTTTAGGACGAATGCATTACTCTACTTACCATCTTCATCAACTAATTATGGAAGAAATAGTTTCTTATATCAGTCTAGTAATAATTTTACTAACATAAAATAATATAAACTCTTACGCCTGTCACCCAGAGGGGTAGGAAGAGACTACAGACTTCCATTTGGCACGATGCTGACACACCTCTCTCGCCTCCTTCACATCCATATACCTACGCATACATGCTCATCGGTTAAGTGTACTCCTAATTTGGCCCGTTTTCAATAAATCGCCAATTTGGTCGATAAATTTTCGCCTAGGACGTCCCTTTCCGACTCTGCCATTCTCTTCTGCAACATAAATTTTCTTTGTCACTCTTTCCTCATTCATTCTTTCCACGTGACCAAACCACCGAAGCATTCTTAATCCAGGTCACAACATCATCTTGCAAACCACACTCTTCTCTTATCTCTTAGGGCGTTAGGGCGGAATCTGAATGACAGGGTGAGAAATTCTCACTGTCATTCAGATTCCGCCCTAACATACTCCTTAACGATCGCATTTCTACTGCGGTCATTCTACTCTCATGCTTCTTCTGCCACACCCAACTTTCACTACCATACGTTAAAGTAGGGACCAGCATAGCATTGTGAATTGCCATACGTACGATCCTTTTCCTTTATATTCTGGGACTATCACGGCTTTGCACCAGTCTACCGGTACCCGCTTTAGTTCCCAGCATAAATTAAACAAGGTGTGCAGCAGCTCTGCCACCACTTCCTCTCCAGCCCTTAGCATTTCGAGTGAAACTATATCATATCCGGTAGACTTACCTGCTTTCACGCTTTTCATTATTTCATCTATCCTTATCTCGCTATCTCTTTCCTCTTCTTTCGGAGTTTCTACTTCATTTAGTTTATACGTTGTCTCCTCACTCATAAACACGCTTTCAAAATATTCCTTCCATCTCTTTAAACTCAAAACTTCATCATTCAGAATATAGCCATTCTCGTCTCTTATAGCATTAATTATAGGCTGTTTTGAATGTGCCCTGGCAGTTCTTACGAGTTCCAGAACATTTTAATATTTGCCTGGAAGTTATCCGATATTCTTCTATCATTCTTATCCATTTTTTCTTGCTTTTTTCTTTCAACTACTTCTTTTAATCTCTTATTTAGATGTCTAAAGACTGCCTTTTTTTCTTTCGATATTCTTCATACCGCTAGAATTACCAGCCTTTGTTGCTAGTAAATCTAGCCATGCTCCCTTCTTTGCTTCAACTTCCATACGTATCTCATCATCCCACCATAACGTATTATTTTTCCTTTCATTCTTTCTCTTACTAAAACCACATATTTCGGTAGCTGCATCCACTAAGCCTTTATTAATATTTTGCCATACATTCTCCAAGTCTAACTCATTCATATATAATTCATCCAAACCACTTATATTTTCTTTCAGTCTACATTTAAACTTGTTTTTCTCACCTTCCTCTTGTTACCTTTCTGTTCTAATACGCTCTAACGCAGTGGTAGACACAGATGACCGATGGCGCCAACCCCTGAATAGACCATTTATTCGGCATAAAACCAAATAATGATCCGTTCCTATGTTAGATCCCCGGTAAGCCCTTGTATCTACCCCTGCGTCGCTCTTTCTTTCATCCACAATTATGAAATCTATCATGCTTCTATCATCACCTCTTTTCCAAGTATACATGTGAATCTTTTTGTGGCGAAAGCAAGTGTTCATCACAAAAATATTCTTTTCCATACATACGGTGAGGAGGCTTTCACCATTCTCATTTATACTTTCATCACCAAACGTTCCCAATATCCTTTCATAACCAAGCCTCCTCACCCCAACCCTTCCATTAAAATCTCCTAGCATAATAATATTCTCATTTCCTTTACATTTCATTAACACCATCCTTACCATTTCCCAAAACTGCTCTCGGATATAAGTGGACTTAGACATGTCTGGGGCGTAGACCCCTAGCACAAACAACTTCTTTAAGCCCACTTTCATTCGTTTCCATAGCACTCTTGGGCTTACAAATTCATACTCTTTCACACACTGGCCCATTCTTTCTGAAAGGATGATACCCACTCCCTGGCATGCCCGCTCAGTCTCGTCTACACCAGACCAGTATGCGGTATACATGCCATGTGTAGTGACATCCTTCCCCTTCCGTTTCGTCTCATTTACACATAACACATCTATCCCTCTATCATACATCATATCGCATACTTCATCCATTTTATCATTCATTGCTCCACATATATTCAACGTAGCCAGACGGGCCTCTGCAATCCACTTTTCACCCCTCCGGGAGACAGAACGTGACGGGTGGCGAACCTCGTCGCTTGGTTTTCCTCCCGGAGATTCTTCGCACCCCTGCCCCATTAAAGGGGCGCCGGGAACTCGGGGCCATTTCTTTTGTTTGCTTCCTCATGGTGCGAAATATGGGGTAGTATATTTTACGCAGCTACCACGCCGAGGAGCCGAGTCTGTGCCTTCGGCTTGTCGCTCATTTAGCGCCACCCGTGGAACACGTGTAGGGTGGGCCTAGGATTGGTGGTCAAAGCCTACGGACGCGAGCGACTTATCCCCCTTATATATAAATATATAAATTTTGTATATACATTTTGTATGTTTTCTGGGATTTTGTTGTAAAAGCGTATACATCGCCCCAAAAATAAATTACTGACTCGGTTGAGTCGAGAGTGATCTCCTGGTTTACTCCGGCTAGTATTAAAAAAAATAAAAAGACGTGTGGCACTCGGGACTGCCGCGGTAAAGCTATTGCGTAGCATTTTGTATCAACTTATGCAATTATAATTATTTATTTATTTTATTTATGCAGTATTTCTTTTTCTTTGATATTAATTCAAGTTACACTTTTGAGCGTGGTGACCGATAAGAAAACAAATTTTTTTTCTTTTATTAAATAAATAAATAATAAATGCACTTTGTTCATTCATATTCAAAACACTTTATACACAAATTTTACAAGTACAGCTATTCACTGTTGTATATAAATACCTATACACCTATATACTTTCTCATAAACAGCTGCTTATGTATTCGTCCGATTTCGGAGCAGCTCGTCTCGATTCGTGCGAGCTTCGTAGAGTCGTACAATACGTCTAGTTGCACGCACACAAACACCGTGTCGAAGACTGCCGAAAAGAAACGACGTTAGACAATGCACGGCCTTCAAGCCACACCTGCGTGCCCGTCGGAGTGGGGAGCGTGAGGTTTTTTCGTTACGGAATAAATTTCTGGATTCGGTCCCCGCGCTCAAAGCTATGCAATAGCTTAATAATTTTTGCAAAAGTATGATTTTGATTTGTTTAATACTAGTTATGTATCGGCAGGGCGGGCATTAACTCTGAGTTCTGAACTGAGTTTTTTTGTCGTAATTTAATTTATTTTAAGGCTTTTGTAGCTACTATTATTTGTGTCACTTATTAAATTTATGCATGTTATTACGTTATTACACTTAATATATATATATATATATATATATATATATATATATATATATATATATATATATATATATATATATATATATATATATATATACATATTTATTTTTATATATAGAGTTTTTGAAGTGTTACTTACTGAATTCAGATGGACATATTTTTTAACTATTCTCCTATGGAAGATTATCCTCCTTACATCTATACTCCATGATACTAAATCATTCGTAGACAGAGAAACCTACTGTCTACGAAATCTTTACGAGTCAACGACAACAAATAACCATGGAGTACTTTTTGTATACCTGACTGAAACAAATAACCTCAAATTCAAGGGACAACACAAGGGTATGTCTTGTATGTCTCAAACTGGAAATCTCTTTTCTATCATTAAAGAGTAATATTATTCTTGTTAATTTCTTAGCCAATAACCAATCATAAGTATACTAAACCGGAATGGGCGGAAAGAAAAAACACAAGACCAAAAGAAAAACTGAAGAATTGGAGGCGACATCATTTGATGTAAATAGTGATACAAATGTTGATGACATTGATAGTGCTGATAAAGACATCGTAAAATCACACAAAAGGAAACATGCAAGCTATGAAAATAATACGGAAAATCAGTACGATATGAGTTCAGATACGGAATCTAAGCCTAAAAAACCAAAGAAGAAAAAAAATCTTCAGACTTCAGACTCATCAGAGAAAAAGAAAAAAAAATCAATTCGCCAAATGAAAAAGGAAAAACACGCTGAACGTCAAGCTGCAGCTGAAGCAGTAGCAAAAGACCAACTTAAATCTCAATGTCTCAATTATTTGTCACAATGGAAATACGATAGGCCTAATTGGAAGTTCATGAAAGCAAAGCAAGTTTGGCTGTTTAAAAATAAGTTTTCATCTAACCTTATTCCAGATGCTTTATGGCCATTATTGTTAGAGTATTTCGAATCTGCCAAAGGTAACATAAGAAATTTGTTATTGGCTGATGCTAATAAAATAATAAAACAAATGGATGATTGGACAGATTTGCAAAATAATGAAGGAAATAATGTACCAGAGGATCAGCAAGATTCATCAGTTACAAAACCCCATGATACTGTTTATAATAGAGCAAGGAGCTTAATACAGTGTTTAGAAGAATAATAGTCTGTTTTATTTTTGCTTTATTACTCAACTACATAAATATATCCATAACAATATAACATAAAAATGATAAATAATTCATGCTTTAACTTCAGCCTTAGCTACGTCGTTAGTAAATTGTTCAATCCATTTTCGCAATTTGTCAGTATCCTGCAATCCAACTAAACGTTGTTGAACTTTACCATTCTTCACAGCCAATAGTACAGGCACAGAGCTCACTTCGTAATCCAGAGCCAGATCAGTCTGCTCATCAATATCTACTTTTGCCAGTACTATCTTGCCTTTATTTTCAGAGATTATAGATTCTAATCGAGGTGTTAAGAGCCGACAAGGATTACACCACCTAAAAATTCAAAAAATTATGATATTTAATTCCTGCTATTAACTTTATAAGTGTTGTTTATCACAGCTTAATTAATATAATTGACCTCATAGCTGAAAGAACCTAGGCAAATTCACTCCTATGTAGCAAATAGCTTTCTTTTCGAAGCTTATTGAAACTAGCCAAACATCCATACTCAGAGATAAAGATGTAAATAAGCATTCTACAATAATTACATATAATTTAGTTAAAACTTTTAATATTTTGATGTGTTTTTATTTTATATTTAAGATTACACCAAATAAAAAGAACTATGATGTGGCAGTTGTTTTTATAGTATAATATGTAAAACTTATGAACAAAATATATGCAAAAACCTACGAAATGGTTATTCTAAGCCTATGTTTGACTACTATCCCACCTGATGGTAAGTCTAAGTGGTGATATAGCCAAAGATGATAGAGAGTACAAATGAAAGAGTATTTAGTCTCAAAGACACCCACATTGTAATCAGATGGAAAGATAGATGCGGATACATGATTACTACACTACTGTACACATAATGAATGACAAAGCAAGCCTTTTGGTAGGAATTCATGGTAAGGTGGCAATGATGCTGTGGAAGCATCTAATGGTTCGATATTGGAAGGGAGAGGGAGGAATGAAATTATGCTATTAGTCTATCAGGAGAGAGGGTCTTGGCAAAAAGTGAAATAACATTAAGTTTATATCAAAAATATTCTTCTTTAAATCTATGGTGTATAAACAAACAAACCTATGAGTATTCACCTACATTATCAAAATTACACACAAAATTATAAGTCAATCTTTTATAACAAAAAAATCTACTCTAATACCCAAACACCCTTATCTCATGTCTATTCCTTTTCTGAACAAGCTTTAGCTGATTGATATTTAGAAAGACATGATGGTATTATATTTGACAGTTCCTATGTGCACAGAAAAATAAAACCTTTTAGTATTGTTTTTTTCATAGAATAAGGGTCACAAACGAGCACACCTTCCGCCTGATGTTAATTGGATGATGTAACTCCATAAAAAATTAAAATTTTGATGACATATTCTCCTTAGGATAAGTTAAAACTGTATTGAGATGTAGTTTAGCAACCACAACATTTCAAACATCTCTACATAGTATAAAACAAAGTTGCTTCCCCCTTCTGTATACTTGTACTGTACACATACCTACACTCGATTTTCATCAATAGACAGAATGATTCAAGATGAAGGTTTACAAGAATAATATAATACATGCATAATACAGTTGATGATTGATTTTGATGAAATTTTTTGTGTGTTTGGGTGGGTCTGGATGGTGTGCATTTGCAATTGAATCTGGTAGGTGGCGCTGTTGTCTAAAGACTAAAACTCTTATAAATGATATTATAAGAATTTATAGTTCTTATAATACCATTTATCCCTATATTATCCAGAATAATTTCTTATTATTCGATAATTTGCGACATATTATTAAATAAGTCGCAAGCTACCATCTTATCAGGAGAGACTACTTACATTTGGAGTTTTATCACTGCGTAATAGACATGCTATACAAGATATTCTTTGCTTGCATAAACTAATGCACTGCAAAATTGTTTCCCCAAATCTTTTATCACAAATCAATTTTAATATTAAGTAAAATCCCAGGCGTTGTCTTAATATGTTAATATTAAACATCTATAAGAACAATACTTCATTTTACAATCCTTTAACATGAATGTGTTGCTCTTATAATGATATAGTTCTAACGGAGTCAGGTAAGGACATTGATATCTTTGACAATAATGTAAATAAGCTTCGTACTCAGCTGTTCCACTACTTCAAGTCAACTCCGCATTAATTATTTATCGTCATAATAAAACTTTCACCGAATTGTCGTAAAATTTGTTAAATTTATAAATTGTTTTTTTTGAGTAGAATATATATATAAATATGTTTACGGGTAATGCATGTTGTAACTGTATGTACGCGTTTTTGATTTGTATTCCAGGTCAAAACTTTTTATATAATAGGTATTTATGTTACGTAAAATTGAATGTAAACTGATGTGTACATCCAATAAAATAAATAAATAAATAAATATCATGAATGAAAATGCTTAAAAGCAGCATAGTAGGATTTTTTTTACAAAAAAGAAGTAATATGAGATAAAGATGATACTTAATATTTTTTCCCTTTCAAAATAAGGTTAATTTGTAGAGCATAACCCAAAAAAAACAAGAATATTAATATTTACATAAAAATACAAATGATATAAAAAAATTAATATCTTGTTACATATGTAAAATACATAATTAATGTATGTAATCACAGAACACTATTATTATTACTCCTAAATATAAGCGTACTTACGTAGCAAAGAAATCAACAATAACGGGTACTTTGCTGTTTATGACTTTATCCTTAAAATCATCTGTGCTTTGTATTTTAACTATATCATGATTCACATTGGTTACTGAAATATTACGCACAATCTTAAGAGATTGACCTTTTAATGAGTTTTGGAGAAAACAAGTTGATATATTTCTAGCAAACATATTTTATTCTACGTAAGATAACCCAATTCTTACGAAACTTTCGTCAGACTTTTAATTCAATTCAACCAATTTTACGATTATTATTTTCGCTCTCTTATCTTCTGCTTACTACTAGGCACTAATAATAGGAGACTAGGACCACAGAAGTCACAGAACACTATTACTCTTACTCCTATCGGAGGACTAGGACCATAGATTACTGAATATGTACTAGAGAGAGAGTAGGACTACGAATATAATAAGAATGAGGAAATAGGAATGAATGATTCGATACATGTAAATCCAAGTAGTCGATACTTTTCTTTCGATACCAAGTAATTTTAGTATCGAATGAACTCAAGTATTTATATCGAATCGAATCACGTGCTAGTAGTGAACGCGCATCCTTGCACCGCCAATGGGCTATATCAGCTATCCAAATATTAAAAACAATTATAAAATTGAATAAAACTAAATTTACGGATTTTACTATAGATAGTCCATATAGTCTAATGAAATGATCATCATTAGTACTATTTTTTTATATGAAGAATACAGTTAAAAATGAACAAAATTTTAATTTTCGTCTGAAAAAATCAGTTTTGGAAAGGTTTCCTAAATACTGTACCTATAAATTTTATAATTAATGATTTCTTAAATTTACGCGAACACTACACATTGAATAAAACTACTAAATTTACGGATTTTATCGCGTTTATTTCACGACTTTTACTTATTTTTTAATTCCCGACGTTTCGGGTGCATTACAGCAATCATGGTCACGGGGGGGGGGACTGAGATGTTTGACGTCCCAATGTCATAGTAACAGTACGTTTGCACTGAGAAACATTCAACATGTAATGTTTTGAAACAAATCGTATAAAATAAATCACACAACATGTTTTGTTGATGGTGGCGTTCGCACTCACAAAAACTGTTTAAAATTTTCAACAGATATCAAGATTTGTTTGTAGCTGTGTTCGCATTGATTACAACATAGACATTTTACTTGTTTATCTATAGATTTGTCAACGTTAGCGTTCGCACTGTTGTTTTTTTATATTTCGCGATTTGTTTTAAATCGTGTTTTTCTGTTATCCAATTTAGTTGGTAAACATCACAAAACATTATCAACCCTAGCGGAGACGAATGATAACTTAATACAAATTATAAATGTGGTATCATCATCATCATCATTACAACCCTTCACAAGTCCACTGCCGAACATAGGCCTCCCCCAAGGTATGCCACAAAGCACGGTCCTGAGCCACCTGCATCCATCGACTACGCGCATGTCTTACCAGGTCGTCACTCCATCTCGTGAAGGGTTGCCCTACACTTCGCCTACCTTTAGTCTGCCACTCGAGAACCTTTTTTCCCCAACGATTTTCGGTTCTTCGAGCTATATGGCCGGCCCATTGCCACTTCAGCTTACTAATCCGTTGAACTATGTCGGTCACTCTAGTTCTACTGAGGATATCCTCATTTCTATGTTTATCACGCAGAGAAACTCCGAACATAGCCCTCTCCATAGCTCGCTGAGCGACTTTGAGCGTCCTCATACGGCCAGCAGTGAAGGACCACGTCTCGGTTCCGTAGGTCATCACTGGCAACACGCACTAGTGGTACAGCTTAGTTTTCAGGTTTTGAGGTATAACTGACGAGAAGATGCGTCGTAATTTCCCGAACGCTGCCCAGCCGAGTTGAATCCGTCGATTGACCTCTCGTTCGAAGTTGGACTTACCCAGTCAAGACTATTTGTCCCAGGTAAACGTACTCGTCAACAACTTCCAGCTTAGTGCTCCCAACAACTACCGACATAGGTGTGACACGGACATTAAGCATGATATTTGTTTTGTCCATGTTCATCTTATGACCTATCCATTGAGAGGCACTATTGAGTGAAACTATTAAATGTGGTATATATCTCTACAAATTCCATCTTTATCATTAATCAGATTATCTGCAATTCTCTCGTGAGGTGGAAAAATTTTGTCCTTTTTTTGGGGTATTTTTTTAGGTTGCCTGTCCCAGAGCTCGATATAAAAGAACATAATAAAATACAATACAAATTTCTAATTATTTATGCAATTAAAATACATAACTTAAAAAAGAAATGTAGAAAACTGTTTATCAAATAATTTAGTTTGTCACTGCCATCTTCATAAAGTGACAAGAAATTTTTCTTCCACATGTTCTACTAATTATATATATATGAGAAAGAAATATGAAACCATGTACCACCTTTCTCTCAAAATTTTACAAAGCTTACCATAGTTTAGGCTTATTCCAATAATCTGTGTTTCCTTGGAGATAAACAGGGTTATTTTGTGATAACCGGTCAAATTTGCAGAGAAGGTTCAAGATAACTAATATAGGCCGTTCAAGACAAATCAATTTTAAAAAATCTCAAACTTTGTATCCTTTTTAGGGTTCCGTAGTCAACTAGGAACCCTTATAGTTTCGCCATGTCTGTCTGTCCGTCCTCGCTTAATCTCTGTGACCTGACACTGAGCGTGGCCCGACACGCTCTTGGCCGGTTTTTTATCTCTTAATTAACTCTTAATAAAGTAAGTGATTTTACTGCATACGCAAACATTCGTAAGAGTAATAATAAGCTTGTCGCCATCCCGGTGAGTCACTTAAGCATGTCAAAGTACTTACACAGGCACAGCCTAGTAGCCAGAATTCTATACCAGAAGCTCGCTCTGAAATACGGTCTTGTGGATCGGAAACTGCCTTATTATAAGTACTTACCGAAAGCCGTGCTCGAAAATGACCGCGCCAGGCTCTACTGGGATCGGGCCATCATCATAGACCGGACTATTCTTGCGAATAAACCTGATATTATGCTGATGGACCGGGCACAGTCAAGGATATTTTTGGTCGACATTACCACTCCATATGACGAGAACCTAGTGAAAGGCTCACGAGGTGACCGACATGTGGGGTGGTCTGCCGACCGAAATTTTTCCCGTAGTCGTCTCTGCGAATGGGCTAAACCCAGTTAGCCTCTCGGGTCATCTGAGGCGACTGGGACTCCGTGACGGACCGCTCCGAGCTCAAATGCAGAAGGCGGTGCTCCTCGATACCGCCCGCCGGTTTCTTTCCCTTTCCCCCTAACCCTCGGAGGTTTGGTCTCCCCTGCTGAGGGCTTCCATCTGGTAGGGCCTTTATTTATTTATGTATTATTGTATTTATTTTATTTCATTGATATTTATGTATATTTATCTTTTCATTTTCATTTATAATTATGTGTTTATAGACCCCAACCAGATGAGAAAACTATATGGATACCCCACATAATAATAATATTTATTGAATCCAAATATACCTTACATAAAAACATATACTTACAAAATTACATTGATAAGACGTAAATCGAACTCAGTAGTATATTAA
This sequence comes from Parnassius smintheus behrii, assembly GCA_036936625.1. Classification (NCBI taxonomy): domain Eukaryota; kingdom Metazoa; phylum Arthropoda; class Insecta; order Lepidoptera; family Papilionidae; genus Parnassius; species Parnassius smintheus. The sequence goes on from JAUPFT010000018.1 coordinate 17,821,558, forward strand.
GGTATCTTTAGCAACCGTGGCAGGTCACAGTCCTGTGTTACATCTGCTAAGCCCTCCCCATTAAATACATACGAAATAGAAAAACAAAAACATAAAAACAATTATACCGCAAACAAGAAATAAATAAAAGTGGGAAGAAGTAAAATAATTAGCTATGTGCTATGTTCTAATCCGACAAATGGCTTAATACTATTATAGCTAAATGTTTAGTTGTATGGTACAAGAGTAAGGCAAGAGAGATATTCTATAAATGTGTCACACACTTATATTAATATTCAAATGTTAAAGTAAACGTTTACAAGAACTTATTCTGTATTTCACATAGAAATAATTGAAACTTAGTGAGTAGTGACTCAGTTAATATTTCATTTTCTTAAAACAATAAAATATAATATGCAAAATGTTCATTTAATATTGGAGATTTGTTAATCATAAACCAATATTACAAGTTTAGAAGTGTAAAATTAATACGTAGATGCCATTGTGTAGTATATGAGTGTGAGTGTGTGTGTGTGTGTGTGTGAAAGGAGTGAGTGTGTGTTATTATTTTGCTTAACAGTTTGCATTTTTAACTATCTACATTTAATAATTTTTCAGTTTCCTCGTAAGATAAAGATATTAAAAATTAGTTAGAGCTTGCTTATATTTGAAATATGTTAGTCGATCGGTAGGCAAAAACGTTGTTGCCCATAAATCGGATTCAATTTGGGATAGTTGCAAATAAAAGAAGAAGCTTTATTTACTGATATTTTAAAAAACTGACTATTTGTATTTAAGCTTAAGTTTCGAATTTGATTACTCTGAAAATATATAATAATATGTATACAATGGCAACAATATTTATCATTTTATTAGTCTGGACCCAAAGGGTGTTAAAAAGATTGTTATACTAAGCCTACAATGTTGGGTCTTGCAGGCTTAGTATTACAGTCCAGACGGAATGTAACAGCCATGCATCCGACATCGCCTAATATATGTATACTGGCCGCCTAATAGCACGTGATTCTAAGGTACAGAATAACATTTCTCAAACTTGCATAATACTAGAACACTACCAAAGGGAGGAGACAAAATTTCTTTAGCAAAATTAGTTCTGTCTATTAAGTCATTAGATGAGTTAAAACAAGAAAATAAAAATCAATACTGATTACAATATTTCAATTACCTATGTAAAAAAGGACAAAAATACAGACGATTTACAATTATGAATGTATTGATAATATCATGCACAATTAAAAACCCTAGCATGTCTACAATACCTAAAATAGCAATATTTGAATCAAAAACAAGTTAAATAATAAATAAGCTCATGTACACAAGAGCAGAGTAAAACCAGCAAATAATAATTTCATTTTGATAATAATTGGTTGTCTATTTATTTCCCTGATTTAAAATAACCTTATAATTTTGTCTCTATATTATATGCTTGCAGTTACGACGTAAACAGAACAACTTTTATTCAACAAAACTTAATAGAGAATACTTGATTACAAAACACAATAAGTAATTAATGTTTATACTCGTTTGGGAAAAGCCTCTGTCCTACGTAGAAAACAAAGTCCAAGCAGGTCATTTAAACAAAATGTTATTTAGAATATAATGTTTTACAATTAAATATTAAAACATTTAGAAACAATATTAATCACCCCATTCCCAGGGGTTTATCAATCGTATATTTTATTGTAATAACCTTTTTTTGAACAACTTTGCTTTCAGTTTTTGATAGGCTGCATATTTTATGATTTGTTGTAAAAGCATATACTTTGCCCCATGAAGGAAAACTAATTCTTTGAAGTAGAATAACTGATATAACTAGCTTGTACTTGTTCCTAGTATTTACAGAATATACATTACTATTTTTAATAAAAACTATTGTTGCTTTTGTGTACATTAAATTAACAAAAACAAAAAATTAATAAAAAAACATACATTAAATTTTCGTAAAATTACTAAAACGCTATAGTTAATATATGTACTTCTAAAAAACTTTCTTGAAAAGACTCCTTCGGACTTAGGTTGTAAAGTGCTCTCATGGGTCTCTTCTGCAAAACAAAGTTATTTCAATGTGAAATGCATTAACCCCATTGCAAGATCCCTTATGTAATAAATAAGGCATATCAAAGTGTCTCTATCTCTTTGTTATGGAATGCAAAATATAGTCGTTGCACATTTGCACCCAAGATAGAGAGAACTTGTAAATTTACTCCGTCCATGTCACAAACTGTTGCAGATATATTCATCCCAGCCTGAGAGCCTGGAAGTTATGCCAGCTATGACTGATTCCAGACCTGAAATCAAAAATTAAATATGTTTTACAACCGTTGAGCTTTTATAATCAACTTTAATTTCAACTGTTGAAATAAAATGAAACATCATACAAAGTACTAATAATTACCTCTTTTATAAGTACAGTAAGTTGATTTGCAGTTAAAAATGCATTTGAAAAATAGTGGGCAATGGGCTGTTTCAGTCTTCCTAATACTAACAATCATAAATACTAATGCATATGATACAATGACTGAAGATGTTCCTTGTGTACTATGATCCTAATACACTTCAATCAAATCTTCTTTTGGATAATACATCACATTTTTTTAAAGACATTTCATCAAATAACAATATAAATTGATTGTCCGATGGTTTTATAGTATTTAAAAAATCTGCCAGGCCTTAAAAACTGGTTGATTGATTCCAACAGCAAAGAGTACTCAGTTAACCCTTTAATAGAGCCTGACTAGTCTGCAACAGGTGGGTGACCTTTTATAAAGCCACAAGGCTATGATTTTCATGTATCATGTAGCTTTTTCTTTCAATTTCTTGTTTGAACTTGTAATTACAGCGCAAATGTTGATGTTATTTTCTTGGATAATTTAGTTACTGTATTTTCATTATTTAAACACTTAATACAATTTTGGCGTTTAAGGTTGTGATTATGCAATTGTTAGAATTTTCTCATGTATCACTTTCTTCGTCATGCAGCACAGTTTTTAGTCTCTATTCCGTATTCCACTGCGAATCACTGTCAAACACATTGCACGCGCGTCCAGAACCTCGATTTCTTTCTTTTTTGTTGTAAATGTACAGTACACTCATCACTTGAATCCATTATTCACCTCTTCATCACTTGAACCCATTATTGTTGAAAATCTCTAGTATATATACAGTAATCTATGTTTTAACAGTGGTAGAGCCATGCGGCAGCTTTGCTGTTGCACGTATGGGCCGGCTCAAACCGGGGTGGTACCACGACCTCACAGAATACCGGCGTGAAGTGGAAGTTCTGCTTCCGCGTTTCGTCGGTGAGTGCAGGTGGCCGGAGGCCCAAATCCCCCCCCCCCATCAACATGGTAGCGGAATTAAATAAAGATAGACTACCCCAGGAGGGTACCAGCACCCCTGGAGAATCCCTCGCTGAGCATCCACGACCATGTTTCTCCACTTCTGAGCGTGGGTGCTCAGGCTGCCCCGCGTATTCTGGGGGGGGCGAAATTCCGCTCAAGACTACAACTGCTCGGGGCAAACGGAGCAACAAGACCAAGGCGACCCCTGCCACGCTGTCCGTGAATTTCTGCAATATCAGGGGACTTCACTCTAACCTAAACGCCGTCCACTACCATCTCGAGACGGCGAGGCCGGCTCTGCTCTTTCTGACCGAGACGCAGGTGTCCTCTCCGGCTGATGTTTCGTATCTCTCCTACCCGGGGTACAAACTGGAACACTCCTTTGTGCCTCGGGCTGGAGTTTGCGTTTACGTCAGAGAGGACATCTGTTCTCGACGCCTCGGCAGACTTGAAGGTTCGGACCTGTCCATCCTTTGGCTACGCGTAGACAGCGACGACCATCCGCGCGTCTACGGGTGCCTCTATAGGTCCCACAGCGGTAATGCCGAAACAGACCGACTCTTCGACCACGTCCAAATGGCTGCAGATTCGTTGCTACAGCAGATCCCCTCTGCAGAGATCGTGATCCTCGGCGACTTTAACGCCCATCACGCCGAATGGCTCGGTTCACGTTTAACCGATCATGCGGGGAGATCTGTTCATGATTTTGCCTTGGCATATGGTCTGACACAACTGGTTACTTCGCCTACGCGGATTCCAGATGTGGAGGATCATGCACCTTCCCTGTTGGACCTTCTGCTGACCTCTCACCCGGACGGATATCAGATTTCCGTCGACGCCCCTTTAGGCTCCTCGGACCATTGTCTGGTCCGGAGTGTTGTGCCACTCACGCTGAAATCGCGGTTGCATTCTGCAGGCTGCCGCCGTGTTTGGCACTATAGGTCAGCCGATTGGGATGGGATGCGGTCTTTCTTTGCATCCTACCCTTGGGGGCGGGTTTGCTTCTCGCCGGATGATCCCAACGTTGTTGCGGATTCTGTTACTGATGTGGTACTTCAGGGTATGGAACTTTTTATTCCTTCCTCTGTGGTGCCCATTGGAGGCAAATCTCAGCCATGGTTTGGTCGCTCCTGTAAAATAGCATCATGCTATAAGCAGGAGTGCTACCAAGCCTGGGTTGATGCATCAGCGTCCCGGGATGTAAACACCAGCGCTCTAAAAAAGAAGTATAATTCCGCCTCTAGGTCCTTCAAAAGAGTCATTGCCAAGGCAAAGTCAGAGCACATAGGCAGAATTGGCGAGAGACTAGTTCGCCTTCCTTCTGGAACCCGTGCATTCTGGTCTCTCGCCAAGGCTGTCCAGGGGAATTTCTGTCAGCCATCTCTTCCATCTCTGCACAGGGAGGACGACTCACTGGCCCATACTGCAAAGGAGAAAGCCGATCTTCTAGGCTCCTTCTTTGCGTCTAACTCGACTCTCGATGACGGGGGGAGTACGCCGCCGACCATCCCGCGGTGTGAGTGCTCCATGCCGGAAGTGCAGTTCACACAGCGCTCGGTTCGCAAAGCACTCCTCTCCCTGGACATCCACAAGTCGAGTGGGCCTGACGGAATCCCCCCAATTGTGCTGAGGACATGTGCTCCAGAGTTGGCACCGGTTTTAACGCGTCTTTTCCGGTACTCCTACTCCCTAGGCGTAGTCCCAAAATCATGGAAGACTGCTTTCGTCCACCCGATCCCTAAAAAAGGCGACCGCTCAGACCCGTCCAACTACCGGCCAATCGCCATCACCTCCTTGTTCTCCAAAACAATGGAGTCCATTGTAAACTGCCAGCTCATGAGGTACCTTGAGGATCACCAGCTGATTAGTGACCGCCAATACGGTTTTCGCCGTGGTCGGTCAGCTGGTGATCTTCTGGTCTACCTCACTCACAGATGGGCGGAGGCAGTAGAGTTCAAGGGGGAGGCATTGGCCGTTAGTTTGGACATTGCGAAGGCCTTCGATCGGGTTTGGCACAAAGCGCTTCTTTCGAAGCTCCCTTCCTATGGGCTTCCCGAGAAATTGTGCGATTGGATCACCAGCTTTCTTGCAGATCGGAGCATCAAGGTCGTTGTAGACGGTGCAAGCTCCGATTGCAAGCCTATTAATGCTGGTGTTCCACAGGGCTGCGTGCTATCGCCAACGCTGTTTCTTCTGCATATCAATGATATGTTGCATACCCGTAACATTCATTGCTATGCAGATGACAGCACTGGTGATGCTCTTTACACCGGCCGAGCCAATATTTCTCGGGAAAACGTCTCCGAGTGCCGGGACAAACTTGTGTCTGAAGTCGAGTCTTTGCTGAACAGAGTCTCGGATTGGGGACGACTAAATCTAGTCCAGTTTAACCCCCAGAAGACACAAGTTTGCGCGTTAACCGCTAAAAAGAACCCCTTTGTCGTATCCCCTCAGTTTCAAGGCACTCCCCTTGTTGCCTCAGCCAGTATCGGAATCCTCGGCGTCGACATATCGAGTGACGTGCAGTTTCGTGGTCACTTGGAAGGGAAGGCCAAATTGGCCTCTAAAAAGCTTGGCGTGCTCAGCAGAGCGGGGCAGTATTTCATGCCGGCACACCGCCTGCAACTTTACAAGGCGCAGGTTCGACAGCACATGGAATACTGTTCCCATCTCTGGGCTGGGGCTCCCCAGTACCAGCTCCTTCCACTTGACCGCATCCAGCGCAGAGCGGCTCGAACCGTCGACGACCGAGTGCTTTCCGATCGGCTCGATTCACTGGCGTTGCGAAGAGATGTTGCATCTCTTTGCGTATTTTATCGCATCTATCACGGGGAGTGCTCTGAGGAATTGTTCGGATTAATCCCAGCCGCCAAATTTCGTGAACGCACGACACGGCAAACGTCCCGATACCATCCACACCATCTGGATGCTTGGCGGTCCACCACTGTACGTTTCACAAGGAGCTTTCTTCCACGTACAACCTCTCTGTGGAATAGTTTATCACCGGCGATTTTTCCGGACCGATACGACCTGGGGACCTTCAAGAAAAGAGCTTACTCCTTTCTAAAGGGCCGGCAACGCACCCGCAATTCTCCTGGTGTTGCGGTTGATCATGGGCGGCGGTAGTCACTTAACATCAGGTGAGCCGCATGCTCGTTTGCCCCCTCTTCTATAAAAAAAAAAAAAAAAAAATGTTGAAAATTCTCTGACTCGATTAAAAAGTGTCTACAAATACACAACGTCAAACTTATCTTTCAACATAACAATATTTCTACAAATTTGTTTTCAAACATTTTGTTTCTGCAGATATATAGATATAATATAGTTATAATATGTAATGTACAATAAACTGTCAAACATAATTCACTAAAAAATGTTCCTTGACTATGCGAACGCTTTTTGATACATTGACAGAAAACAGTGTTTAAAACATGTTTTTTTGTGAAAATCGCGTCAGTGCAAACGTACGGTTAGTCCGGCTACCTTCAGTTTTTGAATATTAATTTTTGGTCCGATTTACGCAAAACTAGCTTATAGTATCATGAAGTCTTGCAGTGGTATGCTTAGGTTTGGGCTTAATTTTGTTAATTATAGGATCCCAAGCAGGTGGCAGCACCCATCCATCTTCTCTATTGAAATTTGGATGTTTTTTAATTTCAATAGCCTCGCGTATCATCCTTGGTAGGAATCGGTGTTCTTTTGCGAGAATTTGTGGTTTATCAAATCGAATGTAATGGTGGGGACGATCTTGAACATGTTCACAGACTGCAGACTACCCGGAGCGTCGTCTGCAGTCTGTGAACACGTTTAATTGTATTCTTCATATAAAAAAATAGTACTAATGATGATCATTTCATTAGACTATATGGACTATCACACAATTTTTGAAATGAAAACTTCTTTAGAATCGTTGTGATTTAAAAGTCGATGAAACGAAAAAGCGATACTAAAAAGAGACGAACATAGTATATATCAATATGATTTCGCCCGTAAAAGAATGAGATAGAATATTATATTAAATTAGTCGTACTTAGCCCATCTAGCATCTATTTTACGTACCGTCTACAAATTAAATCATTTTTAAAATTTTAAATGTCCTTATCTATAGAATGAAGTAGACGGTGGTATTACAAAACAATTTTAAAGTTTAGTTTTCGGGAGGTTTCACATCTGCAGCGAACGAGTAAAAAAGTATCGATATGAGTAAGTATCGATACTTTTGTAGTACTCAAAATAGTAGTATCGGAAAACGATTCGAATACTCCTCATATGAGTAGGTATCGAAATTTTGGTGGTATCAGAACATCCCTGCTTACTTCATAAACTGTCAAACAAATCTAAAGAAGTAGGGATCCGCAAAAAGTATCGATTCCTGAGTAGTATCGATACTTTTAATTCGGTACCTAGTATTTTTGAACTCGATACGTTTTTAGAGTATCTTACTATAATAAGAATCGAATCTTTTGTTGCTTTATTAAACTGTCAGATAGGTTTCTCTGTCTACGCAGAGAATGCTATACTACTCGTGTGGTTAAAGAATGGGACTGAAAATGGCGTCGCCTGTATTTACCTCTCAGGGCGGGTGTTAGTCCATTCGGTAGGACTAGACTAACACCTATTCTGCCCTGCTGTACTGGGGGAGAGCGCAGGTCATGTTGATCCCCAGGGAAAGTCTGAGTCGTTCTTCCTTCACGTGGTTGGTGGAACAGACAGAACAGAAAGACTCAGACAATCCTCTTCTTCTTATCCCTACCCCCTTTTTCTCATCCTAGTCCAATCCATGGTGTCAAGCGTACCGTGCCGATGGATGCGTGGCTGGAGGAAGTCCAGTCGCAAACGGTGCCTACCCGAAACTGTAGGTTTGGAAGAAGCTCTTTTAGCCTCACCAATATGATGCAACACTACGCCCAAACCTGGGACGAGCCGTGAAGTGGAGGGCACGTCTGCAGCCAAACCACAATCGGAAATGAACCAGGGAGGGTAAAAGAAAAAGTTCGCTAGGCCTTATAAGCTTAGTGGGCCAGCAAGTAAGAGGTACCGAAGGCTGAAAGCAGCTGAGATAGGAGTCGAAGAGGCCCTCTATCTCTCTGCCAGAAGCCCTGGGACGAAATTCCTATGCCCAAACCCCCCCCAGTTCCGAAGGCGAAAAACCGCAGTCAGTCTGAGGAAGAGCCCCCCAAGACCAGCCCGGGAAGTCTACGAAGCTGGCAAAGAAGGAGAAGAAGCTCAGCTTCAGTGCCGCAGCTGGCTCCGCTAGTGGGGGAAATCGCAATTCGATCCTATGAGTGTGGAGCAGATGCGGCTGGTCCACCGGGCACTAACAGGCCATCGCTAAGACGACCTGTAACGCGCAGCCGAGAAAGGGACCAAAATTTTCGGATTTCACTCACAAGCTAGGTTGGATTCTGGTAACGTGCCGGAATAAGGCAAGCCAGGACTGGATTGTGGGTGAAATTTGAAAACTGAAAGCCGGGCCTGAGGTAGAGCACTCTATTATATCGAGGGCGAACCAGTGGCAAAGCCTCCATAGAAGCCCAGAAGCCGGACTTGTTCTATCTAACTGCTCAATCAATAATATCAACTAATAAAATAACTCGTAAACTGTTTCAAACTATTTCAAAGTTCCCGCGCACTCCTCTTTTCTAGGCAGGGCATGACGTCGTAGCATATATGTAACTTCAACACTCGGCAGTTCGCTTTCAATTCGAAATACACTGTCAAAATTAATGAAAGCAAGTAATTGATTTTGTCGTCTCTCTCACACGCGTTGGCTTTTTACCTGACTTTCAAGAAGACGATCGCTCCCTTACTAACCTGTGGCAAAATGTTTTTTAATGAAATATAACTACGAAATGTTTATATAGCAATTATTGTGGAACCAAAAGCTGGGCTTTGCGCTGAAGTTGTTTAGGAGTGCGTTAGCGAATGGGGGTGCGGGCGATGTGTTTGCAAGTTCACTTCACATTTCAATGTTTATGTTTTTTTTTGTTGTGTCTGTTGAAAATTTATGCTTTTTCAAAGATTTTTAGTGAAAATGGGAGGATAATAGTGTTCCTTAGATATATAAGTGTGTTAGTGTATACAACACTTGTGATATATAAGTGTTTTAAAGTGCTAATCGGCGAGGAAAAGTTAAAATCTTTAAAAATGAAATTTTAATTCAATAAACATTTCTTCATACTTTAATGGATACAGGACTCTTTATTAAAGTTTAATTAAACTAGGCGTATTTAAAGTTTTAATAACTCAATACTTATATTAGGTATCATATGAGTTAAAATATAATTTTGAACGGCAGCATAAAATATGAGATACCTAGGTGTAAATGCTCGTATAAGGGAGCGTTGATAAATAGAGCGGGTTTGCTGGCGGGATGTTAACTGGAGAGCATACAGTAGCAGTTAGATGAGCAATAAATAACACTTCTTGAGAATTTCTTCTTGTTTTATTTCTTGATTCCTTATTATTACATTGCCGGATTTGGAATAATTTACCACGAAAAACGCCCCTTTTTTATAAGCGGCTGTAACCAATCATATTTAAGAAAAAATCGCATACGGCATTAGTGAATCTATTGACCAATCAGAGCGCAGAGTAACCTTTTCTAAGAGAGATTCACAATTTCCTTAATAAACGTGGTAAAACATTCCTTACAATAGTTATATTTATTCCTAACGATAGATACAACTTATTTCTATTATTCTAAACATAAATCATTCAATAAACCTTTATTTTACATTTATAAAAAATAAAAATAGTTTCGCGGTCGCCTCACGGTTTAGCTCCGGAGTAGGACTATATTTTTTGCCGAACATACAAGTGGCGCCGCCAAGAGGTAGGAATGTACAACACTTTTTCAGGAATTATGCTTAAGAATCTATACAATATTTTTTCATGAAATTTAAATCTTTCTCATAATGAAATAACATTATACAGCGATTAATTGACATATTAATGTTTCTTTTGAAGTACTTTAAAGGAAAAAGAATTATATTAATCACTTATATGTTAAATAGCTCTTAAAGTTATGATAAAAGAAATCTTACTAGAAAATAAGCTTATACTTGCGTCTAATGTTCTAATCAGACCTAAATAATATTAAATAGATTCATATAAGTCACTTTAAGATAAAAATAGAAGTGTTTAATTTACTTTCCTGTTTTTTCAGCACTAATCAGTCTTTACACTTAGCTTTATTTTATGAATAGGAAACAGTTAAGATTAATACCATCACCTAATTTTAAATCACTGATAAGAAATAATTATGATTAAATGCTAACACTTAGTTTTTAATTCACTGATAATAAATAATTAATATTAAATGTTCGAATTCACTTTGTCGTCGCTAACAGCTAACACTTAGTTTTTAATTCACTGATAATAAATAATTAATATTAAATGTTCGAATTCACTTTGTCGTCGCTAACAGCTAACACTTAGTTTTTAATTCACTGATAATAAATAATTAATATTAAATGTTCGAATTCACTTTGTCGTCGCTAACAGCTAACACTTAGTTTTTAATTCACTGATAATAAATAATTAATATTAAATGTTCGAATTCACTTTGTCGTCGCTAACAGCTAACACTTAGTTTTTAATTCACTGATAATAAATAATTAATATTAAATGTTCGAATTCACTTTGTCGTCGCTAACATTCTCCCCCACGGTGCGTAGCACTGCATCCTCTGGAGGCGACGACTCCGCTGGCACCAGCACGATGACACGTCGAGTTGGACGGCGAAGTATTCCGCCTGATGTCCGCACGTCCAGCACCCTGGTTCTTCCGTCTGGTCCGGGATAGGTTTTGACGATTTCACCGCGAGGCCATGAGTTTCGCGGTAATGTGGCGTCCACTATTAGCACGATGTCTCCTTCCCTTGGGTCTCTGGTTTCTTTCCCCTCGAGTTTCCTTGGCATCAGGAGAGGTAAGTATTCTTTAATCCACCTTTTCCAGAAGTGGTCTGCGAGTCTCTGGGTGGTTCTCCAGCTTGCCTTTCCGATGAGCTCCGTGTCGCTGAACTCTCCCGGCGCCATAGCTCCGCATGATCTTCCCAGCAGAAAGTGGTTCGGTGTTAGGCTCTCCTCGTCTCCTGGGTCCATGCTGATCGGGGTGAGAGGTCTCGAGTTGATGATGTGTTCAACCTCAGTCATTAGCGTATGGAGTACTTCCTCGGGCGGGCTCTTCTCGTTGAGGACTACTGCTAGCGCCGTCTTGACTGTTCGTACGAGCCGCTCCCAGGCGCCTCCCATGTTCGGAGCTCCCGGGGGGATGAACTTCCACTGGATGCCCTTTTCCTGTGCGGCCTCCTCTAATTCCCTTTTTGCTCCGACGAAATTAGTTCCGTTGTCGCTATATACGGTTTTCGGAGTTCCTCTTCTGGCTGCCATTCGACGGAGTGCCATGATCATTGAGCTGGCGCTGAGAGAAGGTACCAGTTCTAAATGTACTGCTCTAGTCGTGAGGCAGGTAAATAAGGCTCCCCAGCGCTTCTCGTTTCTTCTTCCGATGGTGACTTGCATCGGCCCGAAGTAGTCTACGGCTGTGCAGGAGAACGGAAATTGATGATGCTGCAATCTTTCACTCGGCAGATCTCCCGTTGGTGGTATCTCTGGTGAACTCTTCTTTGTCTTGCACCATTGACAGCTGTGTGCGACCGCTTTTAGAGTTGCTCTTAAACCCAAGATCCAGAACCTTTGACGAATTTCGTTCATTACTGTAGCGGTGTTTCCGTGAAAGAATTTCCTGTGATAGTGTTGTATTATTAGACGAGTTATTTTTTGTTTTCCGTCTAAAATGATAGGATTCATTATTCTTCCGTTTCGGTCGTGAAATTTCATTGTTCTGCTCCTTAATTTAATTATTCCGTCGTCTCCAATGTAAACGTCGATTTTCTTAAGTCGACTCGAATTTTCTAATGGCTTTTCTGACTTCAGTTTTCTTATGTCTGATGCAAAACTATCGCTCTGGCTTATTTTTATTAATATCTCTTCGGCCCTTTTTAGGTGTTCTGCTTCTATGGGTGAGTATAGGCGCTTATTTTTACTTCCGCTGGTCGACGGGATTGAGGTTTGTGCTTCTTTCTTCTGGATTTTTTGTGGTTTCCAAGACTCATCCTTCTGGCGTGCGGCGGTGGTGGTCGCTTTACGGCTCTTCTTTAGTAGGTGTGTAAAGGCGATCACTCTGGCTGTAGTGCGCAGCAGTCGCTCCCAGCTCGAGAACCTTTCTAGGTTTAATAGGGTGTCTTCTGCTGTCATCGTTGCCAATACCTTTTGCTTGCTTTTTTCTTCTGGCATAACAATTTCTGGCTTGAAGTCGTGAAATGGCCATTCTTCTTCCGGTCGACGGAGAAATGACGGGCCTTTGAACCATCTGGCGTTGTGGTCGAATTCGGTTGGGGTTCCCCTCGTGGCGTCGTCCGCTGGATTTTCCTTGGTTGGCACCCATCTCCAGTCTTCTGGCTTGGACCTTTCTTCGATCTCGGCGAGTCGGTTGGCCACAAATGTTTTGAACTTCCTTGGTTCTGACTTTATCCATTGCAGCACTGTGCTGGAGTCGGTCCAGTAAACCTTTCTCGTTATGTCGAGCTCTGATTCCTCTTCGATTGTGGCGGCTAGTCTGCTTCCGAGTAAAGCCGCTTGTAGCTCCAGCCTCGGAATTGACACAGGTTTCGTTGGCGTTACCCTTGCTTTGCCGGCGATCATGGAGACATGGACCTTTCCTCCGGGCTCGACTATTCTCCAGTAGACTACTGCTGCATAGGCTTCTTCACTCGCATCGGAGAATGTGTGTAGCTGTCCTTTTCTGCCTTTGGGTGAGACGCACCTCGGGATCTTCAGCCTCGTTAATGTTGACACTTCTTCCAGGTATTTCATCCAGACTTCCTTTTGATGTTCGTTGATTGGTTCATCCCAGTCTATTTTCTTTCGCCAGATGTCTTGGATTAGTTTCTTTCCTTGTATTAGAACTGGTGTAGCAAAACCCATTGGATCGAAGGTGGACATTACTGCGCTTGTGACTTCTCTTTTTGTTGGAGTCCTTCTGCCGTCTTGCAGGTCCTCCGGCGTGTTGCGTAGCCCGACGTTGAAGGCTAATGTATCTTCTTTCACCAGCCATCTTAGTCCCAGAGTCTTCTCTTCCTTGGTCAGTTGTAAGGAGTTTTCTTTGTTTGCGTCTTCTACCTCTGATATTACCCCCGAGTTGTTGCTGGCCCATCCCTTCAGATGAAAGTTTGCTCTTGCGTGAATGTCTTTCACTTCTTTGGATATTTTCTTTGCTTCGGTTGTAGATGCGAAGCTCTGCAGATAGTCGTCCATGTAGTGGTTTCTCTTAATTGCTTTCACTGCTTCAGGATGAGTGTTCTTAAATTCCTCTGCATTCTTGTTCATTACGTATATGGCTGTTGCAGGTGATGACGCTGCCCCGAAGATGATTGAAGACATTCTATACTCTTCAGGCTTGCCGGTTCTTCGGTTTCCGCGCCACAGGAACCTGAGACTGTCTCGGTCGTCTTCTCTGACTTTTACTCGAAGAAACATGTCTTGTATGTCTGCCATGACGGCTACTGGTCCCTCTCTGAAACGCAGCAGTACTCCGAATAATGATTGTAGCAAGTCCGGGCCCGAGAGCAAGGCGTCGTTGAGGCTCTTTCCTTCATATTTGGCAGCTGCGTCGAACACTATTCTTAGCTTCTTCTTGACTGGGTGTACAACAGCGAAGTGGGGTAGGTAGAATGTCCTTCCTTCGTTAGAGTTTTCTGGAGCCTTCTCTGCGTATCCTTTTTCGATTAGACTCAGAATCTGCTCCTCGTAGTGCTTTCTTGCTTCTTGATCACGATCCAATTTTTTCTCGATGCTAACCAGGCGTCGAACAGCTTGATTGTAGTTGTTGGGCAGGTGTTCATCTTCTTTTTTCCACAGGAGTCCCGTTTCATATTGACCGCTTGGCAGTTTCTTGGTAGTTTTCTCGAGGGTTTCTAGTGCTCTTCTGTCGCTGTCGTTAGATGGTGAACGATTTTGGATCCCTAGAGACTCTAATTGGAAGTGTTCTCGGACGAGGTCTTCTATGTCTTCCTTGCCAGTGGTCGCTCTGCCATAATGAGTGAAGTGTACTGTGGCAGTTGTTCCTGTTTCACATCCGTGTAACACCCACCCTAAGTTCGTGAGGGAAGCTACAGGATCTGATGGTTTGCCCTTCTTCAGTTTTCTTGTCACTATCAGTCCCCAATTGTCTTGGCCTATCAGTAGCTTGGGCCTCTCGGAGACGTAGAGGAGTTGATTTTCAATTGCCTTCAGGTGCTCACAGTTTCTCACGGTGTCCTTGTTTATGCATTGTTCAGACAGCTTCAGGTCGTCGATGGTTCTTGCTACGATAGTTCTCTTTTCTTTTCTATGAGCCCCTTTTATTTTGAACTCGATCTTCTGTGAACTATCTTTTCTTAACACCTTTCCGCCAACGGTTTCGATCGTGAGTTTTTCTTTCTTTCCTTCGACTCCGATTTTTTCAGCAACTGATGCGTCTAAGAGTGTGACCGTTGACCCTTCGTCTAGTAGTGCTAATACGCGAACTTGTCCTTTTAGGCCATAGAGGTTCACGGGGATCATCTTTAGGTAGGCCTTTTCTTCTCCTTTGGCGTTATGGATTGAGGCGACCTTTTCTTCTGAGATGCTATTGGTGTCTTTTGCTTCTTTTTCTATCGACGCCGGTGGTTTGTCAGAATGTAAGATGGTATGATGCCATCTTTTACACAGCTTGCAGACTGGTGCTTTACAGTTGATTCTTGAGTGTCTGAATCGAAGGCACTTGAAGCATATCTTTGCCTTCTTGGTCATATCCCATTTTTCATTCAGGTTGGCTTCTTTGAACCTTTTACATTCTAATGCGAAGTGTTCTTCCCCACAGAACGGACACGACTTCTTATATTTCTCTTTTGACGCTTCTTGAACCAAATGAACGGGTTTTCTTACTCCTCTTCTTTGTTCTGAGGGCGCTTCGGGCGGGGCGAAGTCTCCGCACATGTCGGCTTCTGTTTCTAGGAACGCTTCGATAAGTAATAGCTCCTGAATTTCCTCGTCTCTTCTGCTTCTGTGGTAGGCGAACCAACTGAACTTCATTGACGTCGGCATCTTGTCTACTATAACTCTTAGCGTTTCAGGTGAACTGAGATACTGTGGTTTCTTCAGGGCTTTGATTGTTTCGACTGCGTTCTTTACTTTGCTTGCAAATATGCATATGTCGCTCGGGTTTTCGCCGACTCTTGGGAGGTTCTTCATTTTTTCTAGTTCTGCTAATGCTAGTGCTCCAGGTCTTCCGAATCTTGCTTCTAGTCCCTTGATCACCTCGCGTGGGTCTTCGGCGGTGAATAGCAGGCTTTGGACGGCTTCTCTAGCTTTTCCTTGGATCGCTATTCTGAGGCGTGCTAGGTTTTGATTGCTACTGAAAGAAGCAGCCGTATCCTCGTATGATCTTTTGAAGGCTAACCATTCTTCGCAGGCCCCGTTGAAGTGAGGTAGTTCTAGGTGCTTCGGTGAAACGGTGTCACGTGATTTTTCTGATAGCTTTAGTATGACTGAAGCTAGTTCTTGGATGTCACTTTTCTTTTCTTCTGCCTCTATTGGTTTGTGGTTCTTATTAGGCATGTCTCCGGTCTGGATGAACCAGCGTTCGACTTCTCGAGTTCGCTCGAACAGCTCTTCTCCGGCACCATCTTCATCTTCTGATTCCGCGGTGAGAAGTTCTAATTCCGCTTGAGCAACTTTTGACCGCGCTTCTGCCAATTCTAGTTCCCTTAATGCCATTGTCATCTTTGCTTGCGCTTCTGCTCTCTTCCTATGCGACGAGCGAACGGAAAGCGTGTCTGGATCGCGGGTCGTCTTCTTAGGGTGAGGCTGCTGCAGAGTCTTCATTGCGACACTTCTTTCTTGAATCTGCGGCGTTGGATGACTTCCTTCTTGGTGAGGAACTGACGCTTCGACGGTGCGTGTCGGGGGGGGGTGGTATGGGTTACGTCCCCTGGTGTTGATTCTTTTCCGGCAATGTTTTTGTTAAGAAGTACGGGTTGTCTGTGTACGCTGCTGGGCGATGCTCTTGTAAGCGTCGATCGATCTGAAGTTGACGTGTTGGTAGCCGTCGTGTTTGTAGAATCACTCGGCGTATTCATGCTCCAATCCGTCGTACTGGTACCCGTAGCGGCGTTGCTTTCACTCGTAGTCTTCGACTGCACTGATTTTGATCTTGTATTTGAAGGCATCTTCCTAGTTTTCCTTAAACCCGATCCGGCTTCTCGAAGGACCAATGTAAATGCTCGTATAAGGGAGCGTTGATAAATAGAGCGGGTTTGCTGGCGGGATGTTAACTGGAGAGCATACAGTAGCAGTTAGATGAGCAATAAATAACACTTCTTGAGAATTTCTTCTTGTTTTATTTCTTGATTCCTTATTATTACATTGCCGGATTTGGAATAATTTACCACGAAAAACGCCCCTTTTTTATAAGCGGCTGTAACCAATCATATTTAAGAAAAAATCGCATACGGCATTAGTGAATCTATTGACCAATCAGAGCGCAGAGTAACCTTTTCTAAGAGAGATTCACAATTTCCTTAATAAACGTGGTAAAACATTCCTTACAATAGTTATATTTATTCCTAACGATAGATACAACTTATTTCTATTATTCTAAACATAAATCATTCAATAAACCTTTATTTTACATTTATAAAAAATAAAAATAGTTTCGCGGTCGCCTCACGGTTTAGCTCCGGAGTAGGACTATATTTTTTGCCGAACATACAAGTGGCGCCGCCAAGAGGTAGGAATGTACAACACTTTTTCAGGAATTATGCTTAAGAATCTATACAATATTTTTTCATGAAATTTAAATCTTTCTCATAATGAAATAACATTATACAGCGATTAATTGACATATTAATGTTTCTTTTGAAGTACTTTAAAGGAAAAAGAATTATATTAATCACTTATATGTTAAATAGCTCTTAAAGTTATGATAAAAGAAATCTTACTAGAAAATAAGCTTATACTTGCGTCTAATGTTCTAATCAGACCTAAATAATATTAAATAGATTCATATAAGTCACTTTAAGATAAAAATAGAAGTGTTTAATTTACTTTCCTGTTTTTTCAGCACTAATCAGTCTTTACACTTAGCTTTATTTTATGAATAGGAAACAGTTAAGATTAATACCATCACCTAATTTTAAATCACTGATAAGAAATAATTATGATTAAATGCTAACACTTAGTTTTTAATTCACTGATAATAAATAATTAATATTAAATGTTCGAATTCACTTTGTCGTCGCTAACAGCTAACACTTAGTTTTTAATTCACTGATAATAAATAATTAATATTAAATGTTCGAATTCACTTTGTCGTCGCTAACAGCTAACACTTAGTTTTTAATTCACTGATAATAAATAATTAATATTAAATGTTCGAATTCACTTTGTCGTCGCTAACAGCTAACACTTAGTTTTTAATTCACTGATAATAAATAATTAATATTAAATGTTCGAATTCACTTTGTCGTCGCTAACACTAGGTAAATGTTTAATTTTATAGCAAATAATTATAACAACTTTTTAATTTAAAGCCTACATTTTAAGGGGTTAAATATAATGACCACCAGAAAAATAAAGCCTAAATTACAACAGTACTAGCTATTTTAGTCACAACTGCACTTCAAATTGTATTAGAACACCAAATGTAGTAAATGATCACCAAGTCTTAGCGAGCAAATTAATGCGCTATTTCTGCCTAAATAAACCACTGTGATTGCCATAAAATGTAGGCTGGTAATAAGCCTTGCTTAAGCTAATGTAGGCTTATTACCAAATAAAGTATTATGATGACATAAGTTATGTCTCCGGTTTGCAATCCCTTCCCACTGCACCGTAAGCGCCCCGCTCGGCCGGACACGATCCCCAATTTAGTCACGTGCAAGTACTTGCGTTCATTGGGTGTGTTTTGTTTTCTGTCTGTTGATATCTATCTTCTTTGCAATGACGAATGAAAACTTAGCGGGACCGAGTTCTTGTGCTCCGCTGTTGAGTTCTTCATCGGAATCGGATGAAGACGAAGATAAAATCACAGAGCATACGAAAAAACGTCGAAGACAAAATAAAGTTTGGGTTTTTGAAAAAAAAAATTATAACCGTGCGGAGCGCAGAGGAATTTATCCAAAATGAGAAGACATGGTCAATACAAAAATATATACAACTGAAAAAGGAGTAAAACGTTACTATCGTTGTAACAAAGTGAAGCTTCGGGCTGAAATTCAGTGTTCTGCTGCGATTTATCTTTTATTTCACGCATCATGTGATGATATATTAATATTTCGTACTGAAACATGTCACGACCATGAAAATTGTGACTGTCAGTCGACTAGTGGAATAAATGAGGCAACGAAAAAGGAAATAGAAAAACTATTAGAACTGCGTTTGAAACCTAAATCTATTATGAAGAACTTAAGTAAAATTAATGGATTAGTTCTGCCGAGTAAGTTACAGTTAATTACTAGGAAAAAATACGGGCCATCGGTAATAAGCTTGAATAATGGTTAAAAGAAAACTCTGAAATACCTGATGACGATCACAAAGTTTTTGTTTTAGCCTATGAAATTTCTGAAGGCGGTTTAGATCAGAACTTCCGGTTCATGTTAACGACGAAATATTTAATTGGTCTATCACGTCAATGTACTGTCTTTCACGCGGATGACGCGTATAAGCTTAATTGGCAATGGTTTCCAGTACTTGTGATTGGAACTACGGACATAGATAAACATTTTCACCCATTCGGACTAGCTGTGACAACAGCAGAACGAACGGAACACTTCATATTTTTATTTTCCGCATTAAAAAAAAAAACAGTTTTCTCAATCTTTTCACACACTTTAATTTGTAAAGCTTTGGTCTGTGATGCAGCGAAGGCTATACACTCTTATCTATGATACAAACTGCCTTTGCGTACACGTTTGAAACGGATACAGTCATAAGAATGTGCTGGGCGCATGCGAAAAAGAAAATGCAAACAAGAGTAGAGCAAAGTGTGCAAAAGAAATCCCAAAAAGAGATCTTAAAAGATATTGATGCTTTACGTTGTGCCTCAACTCAGGAAATATTTGATCGAGCCAGCGAAAATTTTTTGGACAAGTGGAAAGCCGAAAATGATTTTGCTACATACTTTGAAAACGAATGGCTCATTTTAAATCGTTTCTGGTATTTGGGCGCATTTCCAGGGACTCCTGCTACAAACAATGCTCTAGAATCTTTCAATAAAACATTAAAAGGTGGTGGCACGCTTCGTGAGCGTCATCCTTTGGCGCGGTTCTTAGTAATTGCTTCTGATATCGTCAAGGACTGGTCCAATGAATACATGACTAATACTGAGAGACGGTTCGCTCAACTGCCGACAGTATCTTTAAAGACATGGATAGAAAGTTACCAATGGGCAAAACTGTCGAAGCAGGTGCCATTAAAGAATAGCACTACGCTAGTTTGCACATACGGAATTCCAGCTGAGTCAGAATTAGATTGCAAAAATTGTGAAAAGCCGCGGGAGACCTTTGACGAATATAAAGAGCAACATTTTAGAGATTGAGAAGTTATAATGCCCCGAGAATAGGAAAATTGGTGACACGGAATATGCAATTGCCCAAAGTTTCTCAAAAATTACATTTGCAAGCATCTCGTTGGATCGGCGATTCAGCTTAAGCACGTGCAGCCACCTTCAGAGGCCAGAGCTTCCGATTACCATGAAGCGCAAAAGAGGACCAGCCAAAGCTAAGAAAGCATTGATTGTGCAGTAAATTATTACAGAAGACCGATTCTTCTTAAGATTTTTAAATGTTTATAATTAGTTTAGTTTTAAGATCTTTAAACTGTTTATTATTAGTTTTAAAGGACTAACTTTTTTATGATTGTATAAATAATTAAAAAAAGAATTATTGAAATTGTAAAAGTGTTATTTTTTATCTTAGGCATAGCAAATGGTTGAATAAACGAAATGCTTAGGAATATATTTTTGGTAGTGGTTAATCAATTTGGAGACAAAAAGGTTAGGAGCTCATTTACTATGTTTGGCAAAATATTTTTTTTTGCTGAGGGTAATTTACTTTTATCGGATACCGAGATGTAATTTTTTTGCATGTCATTTTAAATTGAAATGTCGTTAATAATTTGGTGTTCATTAACTATTTTTGAGTTAACAATCATTTGTTTGGATTCGTTTTGCTAAAATAGGATAGCGAGATGTAAAAACTGGTTATAATTTTATATTAAAAGGAGGGTTTAATTTTGATGATCATTTACTATTTTTGTCTGTTATATGTTACTATATCAGGTGGTAAATTAAACACAAGCCAAATTTTAATGCAATAATTCAAAAGAATACATGTATTGAGGTTTTTAAAGAATATTTCCTTTAGTCCTTCAGTATATAAAATTCTTAGCGCCATCTACTTAATTCTCTAGGTGGAGTCATTTTATCGAACGAAAACTTATTGACTCTCACGGTGGTACGTAAAAAATACGCTAGATGGCATAAACACGCTATCGGCTAATTTAGTAATTTAATATGAATTAAAAATATCATTTTGTACGGTTTATTAAAATTTAATAATTATATAATAAACAGTCATTATTTTATGGAAAAAATTGTAATGCTTTTTTATCTTTTCCTGTCATTATCTAATATCTAATTCCTGTCGTTATCTTTTCTTCTATGCATATAACTTAAACAAAATAATTTCGATGTTTTGCACCTGCTAGGCGTCTCTTTTTGTAATTCTGTACATAGTTTGTTTGTACTTTGTTCATGCTTTTCTTTTATTCATGTATTGTATTGTATGTAAATATCTTTTTCTTTCGCTCAAGCAAACCCAAACGGCTCCTTTCAAAGCCACCGAAGGTATGCAATTGCTGATAGGTCATATAATCTATCTAGAGGTAGTATGCCTTCTGTGTGTTTTGTTAAACACGTCCTTCAACGTTAAACACGATCAAGATTGGTGTATTTTTGTAAGACTGCTAAAAACAATAAAACCATGTATTGGACTTGCCCTAGTTTGGAGCCCTAGCTTCGCCACTGGGGCGAACTGCTTAAGCATCAGCTGGACATTATATATTTGCCGCACAGCGAAGCTGACTCTCCAGAGGAGGCGGCTGTGCTGTTGAGGGCACAAAACGAAGGGCTCCATACCGAAGTCTGGAGAATCCTCCACCATAGGGACGAGGAGAATATGTTCCTATTAACCTTTTCTCTGGACAACCCATCAGCGGAGGCACTTCAGAAGGCAGGTGGTGGAGTCGATTTTAGAATGATACTACTTTAAAATGATAACTTTTAAAGTCAAGGGCCTGAGCCTGGCCTGACGCGGCAATGGAGCCTGAACCACCCCAACTCCGATCCCCCCAGCCCTCCACTTCTCGGGGTGAGACTGGATCGTCATCAGTGAGAGTGACGAAGACCCAAGGCGCTGATCTCGCCTCGGTCCGACGGCCTCCGCTGGTTTCGTCCTGGAGTGAGGGGAGAGTAGGTGGGACCGGTACAGTGAAAGAAAAGGCGGGGTTCAAGAGCGCCGGTAAAGGACGTCTTCGTCTTCAAAAGACCCCGAAAAGACCCCTGCCCCTCACGCCCGTAAATGGCTAACCCCAAGGGTAAGACGAGGGTCCTCCAGGCAAATCCTCACCATGCAGCAGCTGCTTCTGCCGTGGTACAGGTTTGCTTTGCAAAGAATAATAACAACTAACTTCCCCTCTTACAAGAGCCTTGGGTGGCCAACGGTCAAATTCTGGGATTGTCGACTGCCGGTAAGATTCTTGTCAATACTAAAGACAGCAGACCCAGAGATTGTATAATTTACAATAAAATATTGAACTCTTAGCTGTCCAGAATACTGCAATGATAACCTGGTTGCAGGCTTCATAAATCTCAAGGGATGTACAGGGTCCAGAGTAATCATTTGCTCAGCCTATCTTTCCAGAGGGGACTAAGATCCTACCATCAAGTTAGAGCGAGTGGCGGAGTTCACCCGAAAACGCAACGCTGAATTTGTGGTAGGTTGTGATGCTAATGTTCACCACACAGCCTGGGGAAACACTAACATTAACGAAAGAGGTGAGTTACTTTATGATTTTCTCTCATCTCCAACCGCCTGGTAAGCCTAAACTTAGGGTGTACACCAACCTTTATTACGCGTGCTAGGCAAGAAGTGTTAGACATGGACATGTTATTGGTAGCCTTTGCTACCAATAACATGTCCAGGCTGATAAAAGACAGGAATATTAGTAGTGAAAACTCGATATCTGATCACAAACACATTAAGTTTATGATTGGAGCATCACCAACATATGAAACCGTTACGTTAAGGGATCCAAAAGCGACCTCCTGGGATATCTACAGAGATAGCCTAAGGAGGAATTCGGAAACGTTTCCTAAAATCATCAAAACGTTTGAAGGTCTGGAGTTAGCAACGGAGACAGTTACCGTAGGTATCAGTGAAGTCTTCGAGGACAGTTGTCTCGTCCAAACCAAGACACGAAAAGTTCCTTGATGGAATACTAAGCTAGCTAAACTAAGCTACTAAGCTGTTAACGTTCTACTAAACTAGCTAAGCTGTTAACGTTCCGTTTCTTCACTTATTGTTAAGTGAATTATACATTTCTTTCCAGCAGCATTATGAAAGGTAGTTTACTGATGACTTATTTATTTTTGAATTATTTATTTTATACATATTTACTTATTTTTTACATATATTTAGTAATCAGGTATAATTTAATATGATTTCTTCAGATGATAGTGTTCGGAGTTCCAATTCCTTCACCTTTGATTCTGCCTCTGATGGATTAAGCAGTATTGTCAGCTTTGAAAGCATTGCACCCTTAAATATTATGTTACATTCAACTTTTTCTGAATTTAGCAAAAACTTTAACGCTATTTACATAAATGCTCTTTACCCCGACATGTCGTCCAGTTTTAATAGCAAAAACATAACCGCTATCCTTGTTTCGGAGTCATGGTTAAAACCATGTCTTCCATCAACATCCTACACGCTTTCAGGTTTTCATTTGATTCGTAACGACCGTACCGATCGGGGCGGTGATGGTGTTGCTATTTATCTGTGCTCTCATATACCTTTATCAGTAATTCAAGTTTCAAATGGTTCGCAGACTGGAAGCAAAGCTGAATTTCTCCTTATAGAAGTTCTTCTCGGTCATACAAAATTATTTCTCGGAGTCATTTACAGCCCCTCTCTCACTGTCGACTACTTCACCACGTTAGAAAATATTCTTGACTATCTTACACATATCCATTGTCACAGTATTATTGGTGATTTTAATACATGTCTTTTAAAAAACAACGCTAGACCAATAAAACTTAAATCTAATATTGAAGCAGCAAATTTAAAACTTCTTCCTACTTCTGCCACACACTTTTTCCCGAACTGTGCCTGGTTACGCGGAAATTAATCGTTAATTTTTTAATTTTGTTCGGGGGTATATTGCTCGCCAAGGGTCCGTCCTTCTTGCATCCTCATAACCCCTCCGTACGCACTAAGAGGGGAGGGGGGTCTAAAAGGTGACGCGATTCTTCAGTCAATAAAAACGCGCATCCCACCGAGATGGGGCAGTGGGATGGCTGACCCAATAAAGGCTCGCGCGCAGCCTTCGAGCGCCCTCTTCCAACGCACCACCAGAACAGAAGCGACGTCCGCGGCATCAGGACTCCACCCCGGTAAGTGCGTTTCCCATTTTTTTTTTATTAGTTAACCCGTCCCATTTTCTCACTCCGGCTCAAGTAGAACTTCCTCTCGACCTTGGTGAAGCAATAGATTTTGGAAGAGCGAGTACATTGTCCAAGGCTGTTGCGTCAGCCATCTTGTTTTGAGGCATCAGAAGCCCGCGTACACATTCCACCTAGTAACATCTCACACAATAGGGTCAAAGCCCGACCTGGGAATCGAGCTCGGGAACCCCTAGACCCGTCGCTCAACCATTTCCTGGTCCTTCGAGCCGGATTTGGAACTGATGCCCTGTGATCTCATCGAGTCGAACTGCTGAACCAATTCCTTGGACAATACACTCTCGTGTAATATTGGACAGATTTAACTTCGTTTAATATCACCATTAAGTTGAATGTTTAAATTGAAATTTATTTGTAGCTAGCTTTATTCGCAGAGGTAAATAGACGCTTATTTATTTATTTAGATTGATCCGCTGTAGTTTTCTGTTTACCTTACCTCGCTATTCGTAACATTTATACAAGAGATGCATTCTAAATTCCTACCTAGCCGCGCCTGCTATGTATATTATACGCCGCGTATATTATCTCATTTTTAGCAACCTACCTTCAAGCGCAAGAAAAAATAATAGTGAAAAAGTGTTAAATTTTTTTGAAAAAATAATAGTGACAAAGTGATCCGGCACTAATAGACAGTAACGTATTGTGAAGCTTTCGTCTTCCAACGTTGTACGATATTGTTAGTGATAATTTAATATTAATTAGAGTGATTCAAGATGTCAATTAGTTGAATTGAAATTAAACTTAAAACTCTTTACGCCAATAGGGACGTACTTTTTTCACGTATACATAAGTGATCACATAAAAATATTAACGTAGATTCAGTGCGGGAAACGTTTTTATGTAAAATTGAAACAGTGGACTCCTTGAGATCGGATTACGAGCATATATTAGACAAAATTAATAGTTTAGAATTACAAATCGACCCTAAGTATTATAGTTATCGGACGATGAAAGATTGTATTATTTAATTAGTAAGTTAAGTGGTAGGGCACAGTCTATTTGTTTGGGTTTCACACCAACAGCAAATTGTTCGTTAATTTTCGAAACGCTTAAAAACAGATACAAAGATAACTGAATGTTAGCCTCTTCATCTCTAGACCAGACATGCGATCTTAAAGTTATATCATCCGCGAACATCACTGGCTTAAAGCAGTTTTTGGATAAATTCGTAACATCGGTAGCTGCGCTCAAAAACCTTAAATTGAATGACCTTATGGACTTTGTGTTTCTACATATCGCGTTAAAGAAGCTAGACCAGGCCACCGTGCGTGCGTTTGAAATGGATCATCTTAGCTCTGAGTTACAGTCATTCGAATCTTTGGCTTCCTTTGTATGAGATCAAATTAAAGTAATACAGCGTTCCTCGAATGTCAAACAAGAAATGAAGAAATACGTCGAGCGCTGACCGATCTCATCAACTAGGACAGCTAGGTGTCTGAGGTATGTAAGCGCTGCGCCTGCATCGCCTCATAGCGCCTGTGTTCTGTATAAGAATAACCAACACTGTAATTTGTGTAATTGTGCGACCTTCCGTAAACATTCACCAAGCGAACGTTATAAAACAGTAAAGACGAACAACTTATGTTTAAATTGTCTAAGCAATAGACATCTAGTCGCTAAATGGAACTCTAGTTTCGTGTGTAACAATTGCCACAGCAGACACCACACGTCATTAAATTGTCTAAGCAATAGACATCTAGTCGCTAAATGGAACTCTAGTTTCGTGTGTAACAATTGCCACAGCAGACACCACACGTCATTAAATTGTCTAAGCAATAGACATCTAGTCGCTAAATGGAACTCTAGTTTCGTGTGTAACAATTGCCACAGCAGACACCACACGTCATTGCATTTCGAGAGTGGCAATATATCCGCGTTAAATAAATCTGACAGTGAAACTCCACCCTTACCTTAGTGATCGACGCTTCTAACGGTCGACCGGGTGACGTCGCCCCGTGCTTATTGTCGAACGTGGGAACGCGGTCTCCTTCCACCGTGTTACTGGGTACAGCTCGCATCGTTTTCGCATGAAAACGAACAGAGTGTTCGTGCGTTACTAGACAGTGCATCGCAGAGTAGTTTCGTAACACGGCAATGTTGTCAGCATTTAAGATTGTTAGTGAATAAGACACCTTCATGTCCCGTAGTAAAAGGCATTGGAGGTAAGAAGGTAAGGTGGAGGTAAGAGGAGCATAAGAATATACAAGGTTCTATAAATTTAAAATTTTATTCTCGTCTAGATCGTAGTATTAACTTTAATATAAATGCATTAGTAGTAGATAAGGTGCAATAAGGTGCAGCAATGATTAATTTTGATAATTTAACTCTGGCAGACGATACTTACGCCGTCCTCGGAGATATTAACATGATTATTGGAGCATCTGTTTTCCCTAATCTTTTGTTACACAATAGGATCAGGTGCAACTCCTCGTATACCGCGCCTTACGCACTGGAGACCGTCTTGGGCTACGTCATCGTTGGTTCCATCCCCATCATGGATAATATTTCGGCAACCTCCTATTGTTGTATGGCTGTCGAACCGCTCGAGTCGTTAGTTCGCAAATTTTGGGAGACGGAGAAGGTGAACGTTCCGCCTATAACTAGCTCGGATGATAGATTATGCGAGGAAATTTACGTCCGCACGACTGTTCGTGATCGCGATGGTCGATATAGTGTAGCGCTACCATTTAAAGGAGATATTTTGTCTCTCGGTAACTCGCGTCAAATGGCACAAAAACGTTTCTATTGTTTGGAGCGCAAGATGCTCGCTTCGCCCAGATTGTAAGAAGCTCATGACGGTGTCATTAATGAATATATAAGGGAGGGTTACATATCACTTGCGGCTCCAAAATTAGATAACTATGAAGACACGCCGTGGTATTTCATACCACATAACCGTGTCATTAGGGAAGACAAATATACGTCCAAGTTACGAGTAGTGCTCGATGCTTGTGCTAGAACTAGCACCTACCTTTCTCTTAACGATATTCTCTATAGTGGGCAAAATGTGCAGGGCAACTTATTTAATATAATAGCAAATTTTCAAAGAAAAGAAAGAAAAAACATTTATTCACGGTCTAATCATAATAGATACAAAACAAAGCAATTTTCGTTTATTTAGTATTGCATTATCCGCCGATATTCGCCAAATGTTCCTTTGCATAGGGGTCCGTGAATGCGACCGTCGATTTCAGCGCATTTTATATCGCTTTGGCCCAAATTAACCTCTAATGGTGTTTGAATTTGATCGCGTTTGTTTCGTCTTAAAGTCGAGCCTATTTCATGCGCTACGCACGATGAAACAGCTCGCCGCTGATGAGGGTCCCCTTTATCCTAAGGCTAGGAGGGCAATTAAGAGTAGTTTGTATATGGATGATTTTGTGTACTCGGTCGATAGCGCAGAGGAGGCCATCTTAACCACTCGAGTCAGTTCGATCTCGTCAAGTAGACTAGTAATTCGCGTACGGTTTTGGATACAATCCCACTATCACACCGCCTTTCGGCTGTAAAAGAATTCGACGATTCTGACTCACAAGGTGCTCGGTTTGTGTTGGTCACCGGAGTCCGACGTATTTAGCCTTAAGGTAAATCCGCCCGCAGAAACGTGCACAAAGCGCACAATGCTGTCATGCGTTGCTAGATTATGGGATGTCATGGGTTTCGTAGCCCCGGTGGTGCTATACGCTAAGCTTTTTATTAAACATCTTTGGTTATGTGAATGCGATTGGGATGACCCGCCGCCTGATAGCATTGGTCGTTCGTGACTACGTTTTAGAGGGGAACTTCCTTTACTAAGCGAAATTAAAATACCACGTCATTGATTAAAACTACTTTTACGGATTTTATCGCGTTTTATTTATTTTTAATACCCGACGTTTCGGGTGCTTTCCAGCACCCATGGTCACGGGGGACTGAGGCGACTGACGTCCCGTTGTCAAAGTTAACCCGGAGTACCTTCAGCTTTTTAATTATTGTCTTTGGTCCGATCTACGCAGAATGAACTAACTGTGTTTTGAAGTCTTGCAGTGGTATGCTTGGGTTTAGTTTTAATTTCATTAATTATAGGATCCCAAGCAGGTGGTAGTACCCAGCCTCCATCTCTATTGAAATTAGGATGTTTTTTAATTTCAATAGCCTCACGTATCATCCTCGGTAGGGATCGATGTTCTTTCGCGAGGATTTGTGGTCTATCAAATCTTATGTGATGGTTGGGGCCATCTAGGATATGATCGCAAACTGCAGACTTCCCGGAACGTTGATGCTTAACGTCAGCTATGTGTTCTTTTACGCGGGTTCTAATTGATCTCTTTGTTTGCCCTATATATGAGAGACCACAATCACAATCAAGCTTGTACACTCCTGCATCTTTTTCAAGAACTGACTAATCTTTTTCGGCGGCTTGTAGAATGTTCTAATAGAAGCTCGCTTCAAGATGTAGCCAATCTTGTCTGTGACACCTCTGGCATATGGTAGTACAGCAGACACACGCTCGACTGTGAGCGAGGAAGTTGAGTCTTTGCCTAGCAGTGCAAAACTATACAAAATGCTATCGAAAGCTAAACCTAATCAGATCGGGCTTCCTAAAAACCTGATGGTAACTTCACTAACAGTGAAACAGAAACATTGGAGTTACTTGCGCCAACCCATTTCCCAGGGTCGAACAAGACTTCAGCCGTGAATTCTTTCAGAGCCGTGTGAGGACTGGTGTAGGTCTGCAAAGATAATAAGGCCAAACCTGGTGCAGTGGGTTGTTGACTCTTTTAAACCATTTAAAACATGCGGGGAAGATGGAATAATTCCCATCCAACTACAGAGTGTTGGACTAGTTTTGTACGTGGTAGAGCCATGCTGCAGTTATATTAGTAGTATAGTTGTAGCACGAATGGGTCGGCTCGACCGGGGAAGGACCACGCTCTCACAGAATACCAGCGTGAAATAGTAGCTTAATGCTGCTGTATTTCGTATGGTGAGTGTACAGAACCGGAGACCCTTTTTACTGGAAGTGAGGCGTTCCATCTTGGTCCTCACGGGTGACAACGCATCTGCATTTTGATTCGTAGTCGAGGATAGATGTAGATGTCTATGGGCCACAGCAACCACTTACCAGCAGGTGGACTGTGTGCTCGTTTGTCACCCTATCCTATAAAAAAAAACAGAGGGGTATCGACATCTTTCTTCCCTATTTTGTGAAAATCTTCAGAGCAAGTTTTGCATGGGGATATATTCCAGAACGATGGACAGTCGTCAAAGTTCTATTTATACCTAAGGCCGGTAGAAAGGTCTACGCTTTACCAAAGTCCTTTAGACCTGTAACTCTATCTTCCCTCCTTAAGACATTGGAAAAAGGTTATAGATAGATATATAAGGGATGTAGCTTTAGCTACGAGGCCCATACATTACAACCAGCATGCTTACTGCAGAGGCAAATCTACGGAAACAGCCCTGATCAGTGTCACTGACAGGGTCGAAAAAACACTGGAGGATAAAGAAATAGCTCTTTGTGCCTTTCTAGATAACGAGGGCGCCTTCGACAGTAGCTCCACATTACTGCTGATTGAGGGTCTGATATCTAAAAATGTTGAGCCCACAACTATCAGATAGGTGAAGTCGATACTCTCGAACAGAAAGGCAAAAATAGCGCTGTTTCAAACTTCGATTGAGGTTACAACTATAAGAGGCTGCTCACAAGGAGGTGTTTTGTCACCCCTTCTTTGGACTCTTGCGGTTGACCAACTATTGTACAAAATAACGGACCTACGTATTGACACACTAGGTTATGCTGATGATCTTGCGATCAGTGCGAGGGGCTTTTGCCAAAGTACTTTATCGTCAATAATACAAAACGCCCTAAACACCATGAATAGCAAGTGTAGGGATAACAGTTTATCAGTTAATGCTGATAAAACTGTTATAATACGCTTTACCAAAGAGAGATGGTTGGACAAATTACTCCCACCAAAACTTAATAGTAAATAAGTACCATTTTCCACTGAAGTTAAGTACTTGGGCGTAACAATCGACCAAAAACTAACGTGGAACTCTCACCTTAGTAGCGTATGTCATAAAGCAAAAATTGCTTTGGATACGTGCAGTCGTTTGGTTGGGTGCAACTGGGGATGGGTTCCCAGTATGGTCCTATGGCTGTACAGCAGCATAGTGAGACCATATGATGCACCAATGGGTCTAAAATGGGCCTCGACGTAGGCTTAGGAATTCACGGGGAACGCCCCATTCAAACTTAATATGAATTTCGGTAAATTCACCTCTATATTCCATGCAGAAATTTTCACCATACTTCAGTGTGCGGATAATGTGCACATAATTCATATAAATTATAAACTGTGATAGTCAAGCGGCACTGCTAGCGCTGAGGTCAAACTTGGTGAACTCGTAGCTAGTTGGAAACTCCGTAAACCGTTTAAAGGCCCTGGGGTGTAACAACAGGGTCGTCTTACGATGGGTTTTGGGTCACTCAGGTATTGTAGGCAACGAATTTGCCGACAAACCTGCACGGGAAGGCTCAAAGTGCACACAATTTTGACCTGAGCCATTTTGTGGAATCTCAAGAAGCCTATCCCGATTGACCCTTGAAACTCTTTATCACAATAAAACACTTAAGACCTGGTCTGACACACCAGGCTTAAAACATTCTAAAACCTTAATCCGGGCTTTTGATTATAAATTCGCTTCAGAAGCCCTGGGATTAAGTAAAAACAAATTGCGCATTCTGGCAAAAGCCCTAACTGGACACTGTTATCTTCAAAAGCACATGTCCATCCTGGGACTAAGCAACACAAGTGTGTGTGAATGTGTCGGTTCTGTTCCATAACGGAAGAAACGCCTCTGTACATCCTAAGTGATTGCAGACCCTTAATTCGCAAACGTAATATTCATCTGGGAAACTATGAACTCCGCTCAGAAATAGTGAAATTGCTTACGGCTAAGCAACTCCTTCTATTCATTGAAAACATAGGGCTTAGCAGTGAACTATAGCCATAGCAGCGATCACAATAGATCTTTTAGGTCGCAGTGATACTGGTCTCTTTCCCTAGACCTGCATAGCTGCTCGCACATAATAAAAAAAAATTAACTCTCATTCGCACACGCTGGTAGAGACTACAAAAAATATGTTGCGATATGCGTTTATCGTACGTGCTATATCTTCAGTCCGACTTGACATTGGCATAAATGGTAACAAAATGCCATAAACTGAAAAAAGTCCTGGTTTACCAAATTTGTGGGCTAGACACGATCTGAAAGTTTTTTTTTTGTTGATTTTGTTTATACTTTTGCTGAGTCTCTGTTATTGGTTTTGATTATTATTTATCGTAAAGCATTGTTAGTAATTTCGTTTTATTTGGTGTTTTTCTTTTATATATTATTTACGGAAAAGTGCTACATTGTGCTACGCTACGTAATTGTATAGAACGTAATAAATTATTTTGAGGAAGAGAACTGGAACTCTGGAACGTTATCACCCATTGCAATATACCTAGATTATTTCATTCCTATTATAGAATGCCCATAACTGCAGAACGGCAATTTCATGGTATAAAGAAATTATGTTCAGAATAAATGTGACAAGGGTATACTTTTAATTTTGTACTATATATCGAATGAAATAATTATATCGATACCGTTAACAATATCAGATGGTTCGGTAATATCGGATCGGTTCTTTGAGTATTAAACCAACTGTAGAGGCCATGCGTTGCGGCCAGTTAATTCCTAAACAAAAATTCTGTCAACATCAGGGGGGCGCAAGAAAAACACACAACTGTATACTTAAATACAAATGCAAAATTAAATCGCGTTACTATAAACGCACACTACAGCATTTGCGTTTGTGTACATTGCATTTACGCATACCATCAAATTGTACACGTGTCGATACACTGTTGTCGTTGTCGACAGACAAATCACCATAGACCGCATATGTTTTTATTTGATTATAAGTAACATATAGATAAATATTACCAAAAAAACTTTAAAATTATTGAAAGTAAGTTTATTATTTTTCTACAGGTTTATTTTACAATACGCAGGATAAAAAACATGTAATAAATCGAAATGGGTTGTTTAGCTAACTTGTTTTAAAAATCAGATTTGTAAAAAGAAAAGTCGTATCAGTTTATCGTCTTAGATGGTGTTAACCAAGTTTTTGTTTTTATTATAATAAAAACAAAGACTTATAAGTCTTTGTTTTTATTATAATAAAAACAAAGACTTATAAGTCTTTAATCACAAAAACCACTATTTAAAAAAAGAGGTGTTGATTTTCAAGAGTTATTAAATGAACTATCTGAAAAATATTTAGTAAATTAGATAAATAAAGTAGTTTTACAAAATATATTGTTGAACAAAGTGAACTTTAAACAGACAGCTGCTTAAAAAAAAAGTTGCATTTACCTAGGCTAAGTACTCCACAAAAAGATGTGTGTGAAATATCAAAAGTTTAGAAATTTGTGTGCCTCATCTTCATCACGTACTATAAAAAAGTGGTATAGTACAATAGATGGCCGACTTGGCTACACAAAAAAAAGCGTAAACTGTTTTAAAACCTAGTCTAGAGAGTAACCCTGACAAGAAATTTTATTGTATATTAGTGATAGATGAAATAATAATAATAATAATAATAATATTCCACAACTATCACACAACGCCATCTAGTCCCAAGCTAAGCAGAGCTTGTGTTATGGGTACTAGACAACTGATAAACATACTTATATATTTCTAAATACATAAATATTATAGATAAATTACACCCAGACACAGAACAAATGATCGTGCTCCTCACACAAACATTTGTCCTGGGTGGGAATCGAACCCACGACCTCCGACATAGCAGTCAGGGTCACTAACCACTAGACCAACAGGCCTGTCGAACCTACCGAAATAAAAATAAAACAATTGATGGAGGACCATGCAAGTTTTAAAAGACATTTTGGTTATGATAATTATGAATTTCATTTTATTTAATGATTTCTTATATTTACGCGAACACTACACATGATTAAAACTACTTTTACGGATTTTATCGCGTTTATTTTTACTTCTTATTTTTAATTCCCGACGTTTCTGGCTGTCTACAACTAATCAAAACAAACACTGGACGACGCCACAATAAAAGTTTTAGAAAAAGGTATTAATTTCGCAATAACACCGCGAAAAATACCGTATGAGGACATTATCTGTAGTGTTGAGGACTGTCTGTATAAAAATAATATTGGTAATGAAGATTTAGAGGCCATACGTCAAGACATCTCGTCTATGTTACGTCGAAATTCAGCGCCGAAATTAAATCTTCCCAAAAATGAATTAAACGCGTTGAAAAACTTACGCAACAGACCAGAGCTTACGATTCTCCGCGCAGATAAAAGTAATTCTACGGTTATGATGGATACGTCAGATTACAATTTTAAAATACAACAACTTTTGTCGGATGAAACTACTTATCGAAAGGTCAAAACAGACCCTACAACTAATACGCTTAAAACAACTAGCGATCTAATTAAGAAATACTCCGAAAAATTGAATCTGGACGTTAATTCGATAATACCTTCATGTGCCAAACCACCGAAGTTGTATGGGTTACCAAAGATACACAAACCGAATGCTCCATTACGTCCAATAGTGAGTCAGATTGATTCGCCAACTTACAGATTGGTTCAATACTTAGCTAAAATATTATCACCACTCAGAGGACACACAAGAGCACACACTAAGGATTCATATCATTTTGTCAGTGAGATAAAAGACCTACATCCTACTGACAATGAAACCATGGTCAGTTTTGATGTTCAGTCTTTATTTACATGCCTACCTGTTGAAGAATGCATCTCAATTATAACAAGGAAACTAGAGGAAAATAACATGCCAGCAGAATATGCAGTATTACTAAGACATTGCCTTACATCTGGCTATCTATTGTGGAAGGAAGAGTTTTACAAGCAAGTAGATGGTGTGGCGATGGGCTCACCTGTATCTCCCATTGTCGCAGATATATTCATGGAAGACTTTGAGAAGAAAGCCCTCCTTACTGCACCTGTTACACCAAGAGATCCTTGGAGTAACAGGTGCAGTAAGGAGGGCTTTCTCAGTATGTAGACGATATGTGTGATGTTTCTCAGACAAGCAGTATGTAGACGATACTTTCACAATTTTACCATCAGACAAAGTAACTGCATTTTTAGAACATCTTAATTCCATAAACTCTAAAATTCAATTTACTATGGAGTTAGAGGCAAATAATTCCTTACCTTTCCTAGATGTGTATAGGAAAAAGACCCATACAAACCGATATTTAAACGGTGAATCTCACCACCATCCTTCACAGTTAGCTACCGTGGGCAAATCTTTGTTACAGAGAGCACGAGGGATCTGTGACAGCAAACACCTGGCCGCCGAGCTTCAGCACGTCAAGCAAGTTCTGCACGACAACAAGCTTCGGGTCCCGCGCCTACGTCACAGTGACCGAGTGAAGCCGGCCACAGTCGAGCGTGTGCCTGCTGTACTACCATATGTCAGAGATGTCACAGACAAGATTGGCTATATCTTGAAGTGAGCTTCTAATAGAACATTCTACAAGCCGCCGAAGAAGATCAGTCAGTTCCTACCATCCGTCAAGTGTCATATTCCTCTACAAGATGCAGGAGTGTACAAGCTTGATTGTGAATGTGGTCTCTCTTATATAGGACAAACCAAAAGATCAATTAGGACCCGCGTAAAAGAACATATAGCTGATGTGAAGCATCAACGTTCCGGGAAGTCTGCAGTTTGTGATCATATCCTAGACGGCCCCAACCATTACATTAGATTTGATAGACCACAAATCCTCGCAAAAGAACACCGATTCCTACCAAGGATAATACGTGAGGCTATTGAAATTAAAAAACATCCTAATTTCAATAGAGAAGGAGGCTGGGTACTACCACCTGCTTGGGATCCTATAATCAATAAAATTAAAACTAAACCCAAGCATACCACTGCAAGACCTCAAGACATAGTCAGTTCATTTTGCATAGATCGGACCATAAACAATAATTAAAAAAGCTGAAGGTACTCCGGGTTTAACAATGACATCGGGACGTCAGTCATCTCAGTCCCCCGTGACCATGGGTGCTGGAAAGCGCCCGAAACGTCGGGCATTAAAAATAAGAAGTAAAAATAAACGCAATAAAATCCGTAAAAGTAGTTTTAATTCATTTTATTTCTGAAAATTCGGAGAGATGCTTTAGCATTTTTATTAATGGGTGTTAATACTTCTTGTAAAGTACCCGTTAGGTACTTCTTAGTAAAGGGTACAAGTGTTGACCTAAAAGCAGCCCAACTCTTCTGCCATGGCGAGGTTGGTTTTTGTACCATCACATGTCAATGCCTTTATTTCAATGCCAATTTCCCCTACCCCTAAACCCTTAATCAAAAAGTTGGCTATGGATACTTTCCATGTTGTTTTTATACCGACCAATAAAAACACTAATGCGTCAGAAGCTTCATCGGAATTATCGTATATAAACGAATCTACGAACCCGTAATCGAGACAGCCATAATGCCTTTAGCTGCTAGCATGGTATTCCGTCAATTGCTTAATTTTCATTTCATCCATGACCAAGGAACAATAAATTTTTTATCAGGGTTACTCTTCACTCTCAATTTTAATGCCGTCAGCGCTTCTGGAGTAGACCTTGTTCGGCCATCGATGGTACTGTACCACTAATTCAATGTCCGTGGTGCAGTCAAACATGTTCCAAAAGTTTCCAAAGGCTTTTGGTGAGTAATATTTAAGTGTTGGGCAAAACATCATAACTCTGGGGAATATATAGGTCTGGGCAGTTTTCCAGTCTTACTTTTGAGTAATTTTCTCTTTAAGAACTCGCTTTCTTAAATTTCTATCTTTTCTAGGACCTGTTTGTTTTATTATTTATCAAAGGTATCTCTGTCAGAGAATCTAGTATATCTTGCAAACTTGTAACTTTTTTCTTTAAATACCGTTTTGCGATTGAAGACTTTTTATGCTATTGCTTTTTATGTCAAGGCGTTTTTTTAGTTTAATTTTCCTTGGGGTATCTTCTAAGTGTTAGCTCGTACTTGCGGTGGCAGTAAGACTATAGCTAGTTGGAGCTATATAAGGAATTTTATTCGAATTGTGACTTTCGAGACAACTAATGGAATTTTCCGAAACATCCAGCTTTCTTTTTTTTCGATATAGAAGATGTTGTACAATCACTTCGATCAGCCTAAAATAAATAATTTACTTATGTAACTCAAAATATCTTTTATATGTATGTTTATATACATATATTATATGAATTGAATTTGATAGATTGAAGCTTTTGTAAAATTATCGAAATTCTAAAATATTTTCAAGTTGAATAATATTGGTGTCAAAGTTAATAATAAAATATTTAATCTAAATATAATTACAGCCAAACATTACCTCCCACAAGTTCTAGGTTGATACTGCAGTGTTGGCTAACCTTCTATTATTGTTAGCTTGGGGTATGAAATATGATTTTTTCCCCATATTATAAAAAAAAATTCCATGATTATTGGTTTCTACAAGCTTCAATCCAAGTTTGCTGCATACGAGGATCTCTTGGAAGTCTGTGAAAACAAACCAATAATAGAAAAATTTACTACTTTTGGTAATTTTTATAATTATTATAAAATCTAAATAATAACTAAAAACCGGTTCAGCAGACAAACCCGCGAGGTTAATTAACTTATCGATAGCTAAAGTTGTGGCGTATAGGCATAGTGCAACACTTTCGGTTACAGTGATACCAGTTTATTTTTATAAAATTGCTCGCTTTTGCTGCAATGTAGCAAGTTTCGATTTGACTTATTTGGCCTTTATTTCGTATAATATTTTGATAAATAATAGTTATCAATTATATTAAATTACATAATATTCAGAATCATGTAAAAATTTAGATGAATATATAAATCATTTAACAAAATCCACTACACATGTACATGTAGTAATGATTATTATTCATTACAAACTGATTAAGTTATTAGTAAATACATTTTCGTTAATATAATTAACTTGTGTAGTAAATTATATTTATTTAAAAATGGATTATTTTTCACTTTATGATTTATGATGGCCACACTTGGTATTTGACAAAAATATACAGAAAGTACGAGTTTTAATGATAATATTACTTGAATATTATGTCAACCACACTCACAGATGAAAAGTCACGTTTTTGATTGTTTTTTGCATGTAAGTACACTGCAATTCGGCATTTTGTCGGAGAGTTTACTGGTACGATCACTTCGGAATGGCGCACGACGCGAAGCAACTAGTTTTATATAACGGGTATGAGTCGGACTCTCGTACCTTTTACAGAGGGGTGTGCCTTGCGATGCCGCCTCCTTTGCTTTAATACTCAAAGGATCGGTTCTTATCGAATGTATATATCAATATTTCATAAGATATCGATGTATATCGAGTTCAGTGTGACCATATGTGACAGGTTCCTGACATTTTGGCTGGAATGGCTACTTATTTTTGCCTTTGGCATTATCGGTTGACGTTTTATAAAACCTATTAGTTTTTGACATTATTAGGGTATTGAAAATAGATTTCATTATGGCAATTCAAAATGCCCAAAATGGCAACAAAATGGAAAACAGAATGTGAGGATTTCCCTGTACTTCTTGTAAATCACATTCAATAAAAAACTTTTTTTATGTAAAGTTTATAATCTTAAAACAAGTATCAATAAATACGAGTTTAGGGTTTATATAATCAGTCATAGACACAAACTAATAAGAGTACTAACGTAGTCATAGCAGAGACACTTAAAATATGTATGTATTGCAAATTTCGCTGAGGGACTGCTATGCTTATCAATGTCGAACGCTGCATGCGAAAGAATATTCTCTCAAATAAACTTAATTAGGACAAAAACACGAAACGGATTTATAAACATAATGTAGCGTCTACATTACACGTTAAACAAGGCATTGGTGGCAAAACAACGAAAGTTATGTTAAATCGAATGAATAAATCCATTTATAACGATGATAAAAATGAAGAAAATGATGCTAACTACACTGTTTAATTTTAATTTTATAAAAATATTAAAATTAAACTTAAAATGTGTTAAAATGTGTTTTTACTTTTCTTAGATTAGGTAAATAAAGTTGGCAGTATTTAGGCATATTTCACTGCAGACTTTGGCAGGTTTTCAACCAAATTAAGGCAGGATCTGTATTCTAAAGATGGTCACACTGATCGAGCACCACTTCTACCGTGGAGGCTAGAGAACAGGAGAACGATCGTTACGTAATAAAGCATAGCCCGCCTGTCCTTGAAAATTTGTAGAATTTATAGCAGCGCTGCCGTCGGTGAGTAGTGGCTGCGAAGTTAGATGCTTATGAGTACAAGTAGAAGAAGTTGAAGTTTGTTGAATAATTTACAAATTTTCTTCGGGACATTGGTGAGAAAATTTTCATGTTCCGTAGTTTTTTAATTTTTGACAAAAAGAAACATTAAGAAATGGAGAAATATTTTATTGTGCTTGGATGTGCAAGTGGTTTAGCATCTGATCGGTAAAATAGACTGAAAATGACTTTTAATGAGGGAACTTAGCGATCGCAGCGCCTCACTTATAGTGTCCATATTTCTGGGACATTATTTTCTATGGCGGTCGTTCTCCTGTTCTCTAGCCACCATGACTTCTACTTTCCGTATCTACGTTCCGTATACGTAGACAGACTCTGTCTACGTCCGTATATAATATTACCATAGATTACTGTGTATATTACTCTATTCTATGACTTCTACTTTGGAGGTTTTTGGAGTGGTGGTGAATTCATAGGTGAATTTTGATTTAGATGA
The DNA here is from genome assembly GCA_036936625.1 of Parnassius smintheus behrii. NCBI lineage: Eukaryota > Metazoa > Arthropoda > Insecta > Lepidoptera > Papilionidae > Parnassius > Parnassius smintheus. The sequence goes on from JAUPFT010000018.1 coordinate 17,860,573, forward strand.
TTATTGGTAGTTGTTTTTTAAGGAACGATATAAAAATCAATTACAATGTATTCAAGTGATGATTATAACGAGGTATATTATTATAATTGCTTGTATTAAATTTTTCACGCACTGTTTTTTGTTGGTTATTCTTGTCAAACTTAGTCGTGGCTCAATTTGAATTATATTTTCTCACTTTCTTAGGGAGGATACGAATCCTATAGTGAATATGAACCTCATACAGGTGACCCTCAATATGATTTGGACTACGATAGATCATACTACAAAATGCCTGATATGGTAAGCAAATTTTATAATGCTTGATAAACTTTACGTAGGTACTTAAAGTGCAGAGGCAGTGTAAGGATATCCACTACCCCGTATCGTCCCGTGGGTGTCGTAAAAGTAAACAATGGGAAACTGAATCAGGAGGTGGATAGCGGCATCTTCCTGATAACAGATGAAAATGATTAAAACTGCAATTTCCAACCCGTCTGCCAAGCGAGGCAACTAGGGCAGAATGCTTCATTTAAGGCACTATGGGGCAGACCTATGTTCAGCAGTGCACTTATAGCCCTGTAATGAATAGATGGATGGATTAACTTTTAAATTAAAAGTACCGAATCAGCATTTTCCTTTAAATGGACTAGAAGAAGGAATTATAAAACAAATGATGTTACATGTAAAGGTTAACACAGTCAGAAATGCTAGAATTCTGGTGAATGGAAGTAGTTTAATTTAAAATAGCTGTTTTCCTCAACACCACATATAAGTGCATATTTTGCGAATGGGCAGGAATATAACCATACATGCACTGCGTGGGAGCTATTTGTAAACACCTATAGTAGATATATGTTTGTAGAGGAGCCATGTCCTGTAAGAGCACTTGTTGCTATCCCAATCTGTGGTTTATTCAATCTCATTAAGACCTTGGTTCACAACTGTTTATTTCTAGCAGGGATTCCCTAGCTTGCCTACAGTCTACTCAACTTTTCCAATGGAATGGAAAGTAATTTTTGAACTATAAATTATAAGTAAGTCATCATAGTAAATGGAAATGATCAACATTAATGGATGTTAAAACTAGTATTTACTATTATCTAATTATGCAAGAACAGATAGCCATTATGACAGTCCTGTTTTCCAGTGTAATGTAAAATATTTTCCTACATTGTTTACAAACACTCAACATATTATATGTAGCAGAATAAAATATACAGCTATTTAGCAGTGGGCACTGACATGTTTACATACATTTGCAGTAACAGAAAGACAGTGACTATGATTATGCTGTAATTACAAAATAACATAAATAATGTAAATTTTTGAGTTTTATGTTCTTTCATGTTAAATAAAAAATAATTTATTTCAATACTTACATTTTACTCTTACCAACTATTACCAATGATGTTTTACTGTTGTCTGCTTTTCTTTAATAATAATAATAATATTCCACAACTATCACACAACACCATCTAGTCCCAAGCTAAGCAGAGCTTGTGTTATGGGTACTAGACAACTGATAAACATACTTATATATTGATTAAAACTACTTTTACGGATTTTATCGCGTTTATTTTTTACTTTTTACCATAAACAATAATTAAAAAAGCTGAAGGTACTCCGGGTTTAACAATGACATCGGGACGTCCGTCATCTCGGTCCCCCGTGACCATGGGTGCTGGAAAGCGCCCGAAACGTTGGGAATTAAAAATAAAAAGTAAAAAATAAACACGATAAAATCCGTAAAAGTAGTTTTAATCATGTGCAGTGTTCGCGTAAATATAAGAAATCATTACACTTATATATTTCTAAATACATAAATATTATAGATAAATTACACCCAGACACAGAACAAATGATCGTGCTCATCACACAAACATTTGTCCTGGGTGGGAATCGAACCCACGACCTCCGGCATAGCAGTCAGAGTCACTAACCACTAGACCAACAGGCCTATCATTTCTGTATAGTAAACAAATCTTGTATATTTATACATTTGTTAAATATTGCTTAATAACTAATATTTCTGCAGGTCAAGAAGTTTCTTGTTTATTTTCGTAACATGATCACTGAGGGAGTAACATTTGAAATATTAAACTTATATGAAAACACTTTCCCAAAACTCACAGAGCAATATTTTGAAAATACTCCATGGCCTGATGAAAATGAGGTAGCACCAATTGTGGATAATGATCATGTAAGTTAACATAATTTTATTAATAAACTCATAACCACTTAAGCGCCACAGCGAACCATGGTACCTGAAACAAAAATGAGTTGACCCCCACCGGTTACTAGGGGCCTACACAACAGTCTAATAAAATGCCATAAAAATCGAATAATGCATATTGTCTATGAAAATAGTTTCATTGAGTTCATCCCTATTTAATTATTCAACAAAATAAAAGGTTAGTAGCGCTATGCAAGCAGAAGGTCAACCAAAAAAAAATTACAAATTACTTAACCATCTGTGATAATAATGTTGTGAACATAATATATTAAAATCTGTGAGTAAGTTTAAACATTCTGGTATTGTAAGAAAGGTAATTTAATATTGTTTATTTAAATATTATTAATATGGATATGAAGTTAATGGTTTTTATCAAAATAAATATTTTTATAGAGAAATGTCAGTTGTTTTTCAGGTTTAATATTTTTTTTTAGTTGCAAAGTAAAATTATACTTTTTGAATTTTTAAACAGTTAGGTTCATTAATTCCTCAGCTTTATAACTTTATTTTTTATATTCATTAAGCACTTGTAGTTTGCGAATGAATCATTTTTTTACCATGCGGTCGCTCACGATTGGCCGAAAGTTAGCGGATCTGGCGCTTGAGTGGCTATAGATGCAAATGGACCAATATTGTTTTGATTTGACCTACCCTAACCTACAATTTGAAAATTATGAATTCATTCCTTTTAAGGTTTTTATGATCTTGTATAAAGAATTGTACTATCGTGATATTTACTCCCGAGTACCCGGAGGTCCTAAACCCGAGCAGAGATTCCATTCATTCTACAACTACTGTGATCTGTTTAACTATATTCTATCTGCTGAAACACCTGTGCCTCTAGAACTACCTGACCAGTGGCTTTGGGAACTTATTGATGAGTTTGTTTACCAGTTTCAGTCATTTGCCCAATACAGGTAAAATATTAATTATGTTGGTTTATAGTATGTATAACATTTTTTAAGTACAGAACATAAAAAATAAGTTAAATTTAGCATATGAAGGAAAACCTACTGTATGTTATAATGGGTTAATCATATTATATTGTAATGTAACACTAAAGAAGCACTTAGAGCATAACATGTAATGGTTGGTTCATACAGACATCACAGACATGTTTGATGTAAAATACTCACATACTCTCAACAGTTTGTATGGAGAAAACCCTACTACTGACAAAAGCGTGCTTGGATAATGGCCCTTTCGTTGAAAAGAGATGAAGAAGATTGTAACAAGTAAAGTAAAAAAAATTGTAGAACTGACTTCAATATAAATAAAATGAGAACATCATCAATGTAGTCAAAGTCAATTAAATGTACATTATAAAGAATAACCCAAAAACTACTGGTCATATCTTGATTAAATTTATATGGGACCACATAAGAAGCACCAGCTTTCAATTAAAAAGATCATCAAAATCGGTTAACTTAGAAAAAAGTTCTATGATACATAAAAGAAAATTGTCAAATTGACAAACTCCTCCTTTTTTGATGTTTACATGCTTCACATTGAAGGGTAAAAGGAAAAATCACTGAAATTATAAACATTTAATAACTTATAGGACTTTATACAGTGTAGTGGAGGTGTAAGAATGCCCACTACCCCATATTGTACCGAGAGTGTTGTATGAGGTGATAGAGGTAAAATGAAACAGGAGATGGGCAGCAGCATTTTCCTCATAAAAACTTATTATAATAAAAAACTGAGGTCGCTAACACACTTCCCAAGTGTGATAAATCTGACAAAATCAACAATAAGGGAGGCCTGTGTTCAGCAGTGGACTTTTATAGGATGTAAGGAGAGGACATATTCAATAAAAAATTTGGAATTATAATCAATTGTGAGCACTGTAACAAACGATGTATTTTTGCTACTTTACTGTTCTTTTACTTATTTTTTATGTTCTATAGCTAAATAGTTATTAACACTGTTGTAAATTACTCTACTTACATTCCTAATGTATTTATTAATTAGGTCTAGAACTTCGAAATTGAGCCAAGCTGAAATTGACACACTCAATACGGAAAATAAGGCCTGGAATGTTCTTTGCATTCTCAATGTTTTACATTCTCTTGTTGATAAATCAAATATCAAAAGACAGCTTGAGGTAAGAACTTTGAATAAATTACAATTTTGATATTATGTTGGTATTTTAAAATTTTGGGGCATTTATTTTAGAACTTAATTTTTTAAAATACCAATACAAATTTTATATAAAAGGAAATATACTGAAAAATATTAAACCATTTAGTACTGGAAAATATACAGCAGAATTCAGTTCCTACTACTTTGAAGCTACTATGACATTACTTAGTATGACTCTGGTTTAAGAATGTGCTAGTCAATTTTTCCATTCTAATGTAGGAGTGTGATCACTCCACCGTTTGATAATGTACGTCCAAAATTTGCATATTATCGAGTCTCATTTTTATCTAGGCTTGTACAAAACAGAACTGTAAAAAAATATTTATTTGAAAGTTAGATGCCTGGAAAATCCGTATTTTTAACACAGTCAAACTTGTAAGTAAAGTAAGCGTAAGTAAATAACAAGTTTGAAAACCATTTTTCATACAAGCATAGCATATTTATCCAAAGTTAGAATAAGTTAATTTTGAGAAGATACATTTAGCACATCTGTCACAATAACCTCATGTCATGTAAGGCTTCCTTCCTGCATATCTTACAAGGTTGTCATTCCATCTAGTGGTGGGCCCCCCTACACTGTGCTTACGGTTACGAAGTTGCCATTAGATAACATTTCTTCCAGTCAGTTGTCAGTTTTTTGGTGTCTCATTAGTAATAAATGAATAAAATTATTAAAAAGTTTAAATAAATTGAATTCCTAAGACTACGCACGGTGGTGGATTGCCAATCAATTTGTGCTAATTTTTTTAAGCATTTCAATTGCTGGCGGTAATCGAACCAACCACTGTCACCACTACTCTCAATTAATCTGTTGATTTGGGAAACTTCTGGTGGGCAAGGATTACAGGGCGCCGCAATTCCTACTCTTTCAGGAAAGTCACAGGTGTATGTTAAGTGTACAATAGGTACAATTCTACAATTAGAATTTACTGTACACTTACAGTTTATACACTATTATAATATTTTTCAGTGAACTTCATATTTTATGCTAGTGTTATTTATATTGTGAACAAAATTAAGTCATGTATACAAAAAAAAAATTTATAAAACTAACATTACACTTAAAGTGAATTCTTTTCGAAAAGATAGTATCAGTTGGAAAAAGATATATATCTAATATAGTTTTTTTTTCTTCAAATGATTCTTATAACACTTATAATTACATTTATACAAATATAATAATTTTAAGTGTGCTATTTTATGTTTATTGTGTAGAATATCAGTTGTTACATATTTTTAAATAGGTGTATGCTGCTGGTGGCGATCCAGACTCTGTTGCTGGGGAATTTGGACGCCATTCCTTGTACAAGATGTTGGGATATTTCTCTTTAGTCGGTCTTCTTAGACTGCACTCATTGCTTGGTGACTACTATCAAGCCATTAAGGTAAAATATTTTTTGAAATAACAAGTGTAAGTCAGGAAATGCTTAATTGTCTAAAATTGTACAATTTGGTTGTCACAAATCTAAGCGTTGTAAAAAAAATATCATGATTAATATATAATTTTGTTAAGCTACGAAGTACAAATCTATCACATTTACTTAATTATATATAATATTAACCCATTTGTAGTGTGAATATCATATTAAAAATATGTATTTCCAAAGAGCATAAAAATAAGATATACACATTTGTTTTCAGGTTTTGGAAAACATAGAACTGCACAAAAAGTCGCAATATTCGCATGTCCCTGCATGCCAGATTTCAACCTCTTACTATGTTGGCTTTGCATACATGATGATGCGCCGTTACGCTGACGCTATTCGCACATTATCTTCTGCGCTCCTCTACATACAGCGTACAAAGCAGCTGTTTTCAGCACGTTCATACCAGAATGATCAAATCAACAAACAAACTGAGCAGATGTATCATCTTTTGGCCATTTGCTTAGTCCTTCATCCGCAATGTGTTGATGAGTCATTACAACAGGTTTGTTCATCCTAATACACAGGTTATATGCCTACCTAATTATTGAAACAATACAAACTAAAAGAATTGCATAAATATTACATATATTAAGGTTCTTTATGGTGCTTTTTTCTTTACAAAGCAGTTATAATAATATTTTTGATTCAATTTATAAATTGATTTTGTTTGCACAACATATTACATTGAGAGGCTGGAGTGTTGTTAAAATGAGACTACTTAATTATCTTGTCATCCATTAGCACGTATTTTCATCCTCTATATTTATTTGCAGGTACTCCGCGAAAAAAATTACCATGAAAAGATGTTCAAGATGCAGTATGGAGATCTGGGCGAATTCGAAAGCTGCTTCACGTTTGCATGTCCCAAGTTTTTGTCGCCATGCCCACCGCCCATTGAGCCAGGCTCCAACTACGGCCGTGATGCTGTTAAGCACCAAACGCAAGTGTTTATGGATGAGGTGATTTCTATAGCCTAAATTACATAAAGTTCAATTTAAGTTTCCAAACCATCTCATTAATAAGTATGGTGATTGTTATACATTAATGACACTTGCCAGTGTGTATCACTTTTAGCTCTTTGAAATCATTTTGAAGAGGTAAAAAATAATGAAGAGGAACTCTGTGTGGGTATCATAAGAAGGAAATACTAAAAAAAATCTTATGGCCTTCAATAGATGGCTGATTAACCATCTTGTTTACGCCAGTATTGCGATCTTTAACCCGCTATCCAGGCGCGACAAATTGTCACTGAGGCAAGCATGTAGGTAACTGTTTTTCAAATATGATTTTGACCCTTGAATAATAATGCTTCCTAAAATGGTATGCTTGGAAAAATATATAAATATAGATGAAATACTCCATCATTGCTTAGTTCTTAATAATAGATTTTTAAGATATTTAGGTATGTTTTACGCTTTTATATTTTTATTTATTAATTGAGATATAATATTTCAATTTGATTGCTGGTAAAAACTTAAACATTCCATCAAATAAATATAATTGAAGTAGTCTGTAATATCGAAATAACTGTCTTATTTTGAGCTAAGGGGGTTATTCACATGCAATTAAGAATGAATATAATAAGCCATCTTTATAAAATTTGTCTGTCGGTCCGGGCTAATCTTTGAAATAGCTGAACCAATTTTAATGAAACTTAACAAACAGATAGAAAGTAATTTCAGAAGTGAAAAAAAATTTATAACTAAATGGTTCTTGCTTATCTTAAATCTAACGTCACATTAATAGATCTCACCCATGCACCAGGGCGGATCTCTAGTTAATTAATGTAAATGTGATTATTATTTGTTATGAACAGGTCCGTCAACAAAAAATGTTACCAACAATCCGGTCGTACTTGAAGCTGTACACGACCCTGCCCCTGGCGAAGCTGGCCGCGTTCATGTCGGCGGCGCGCGGCGGCGAGCGCGACGCGGCCCGCGAGCACGCCGCCCTCGCCATACATCTGCTTTGCTTCAAGCACAAGATGAAGAACGTCGTCTGGACTAAGGGGCCCAGCGGACTCGATGGGAAGTTCCAAAGTGGCTCAGAGGTAACATTTTTAATTTGACATAAGCCCAAATACTGCTGCTCAATTTCAAGACACTTTTAAGTCTCGTGCTCTCTCTAGATCACTTTAATTCAGACTGTGACACCACGAGACTTACGTCATTTTAAAAATGAATAGTGTTTGAGTATTGATTGGCCAATAGTTTCAAATGACCTCACCCTCACAGCTCATATGCAATGTGGGCCTCATTGAATGATCATGTGCTCTTAACTCCAAACTAAGAAGACTTCTGTCGCAATGCCACTTGTGTTAAGTTAAATGAAGTCCACCATCTATTTATAAATAATAATCAAGTATTTTCGTGATTGTGTAACTTGGAATGATGATGTAAAGAGAGCCAGTTTAATTAAAACCCTTCTATCATAATCATCAGAAGTGACATTTCATTTGTAACCTACTTCGTATAAAATTGGTTGCACCTGCAACTTCCATGAGCATCCATGAGCAGCAGCACCTTCTAATAACAATTTTTTTTAATGCGATTGCCAAATGTGGCATGTCCCCCCCCCCCACAAATAGGTAATCTATCGGAGATACCTATGTTCAGCAGTGGACTTTTGGTAGACTATAATGGTATGGTAATGGTAATAAAATTTTTGTTTCAGTTGGACTTCTATATCGATAATGACATGATCCATATTGCCGACACCAAGGTAGCTCATCGCTATGGTGACTTCTTTATCCGCAAGCTACTCAAGTTTGAAGAGCTCAACCGAAAGCTTCATCATATTAAAATTTAAGCAAATTGAATAAGAATACAAATTGTATTACATCAGTTTATATTTCATATTTTCGGAGTGTAACGAATATATTTACGATTTAATTTGTAAAACTTTTTAGGTTCTTTTATTTCAAAATGTTGCCTTTGTATTGTTTCTGGTTGAGGTTCCATAAACTGTTTCCATGGATGTTCTGTTTCTATTTCAGTTATACGTACATCTTTCAGCCAGATTTTATATTTATCCAGAAAATTCTTACATGCAAAAGTGAAACTTGTGTCACTGTTTTCATTCTGAAAATAGAAGAGTATTTTTATAAATTACAATTTTATCAATATACTTGTAATATTGGAAATATGATATCTAAGCAACCACAGAAAAATTACATGCAAAGAAGTCTTCCTTCAAATATACAATAAAATTTGAGACACCTGAGTCATATTCAAAGTCAATCTTGAGTTTTTTTACATTGTGAAGTTTGAGCATATAGAATCGAGATTGTTTCAGAAGACCAGCCCGTAAGATTCACTAATTATTTCAATTGAAACTATTCGATTTGAACTAACTTCGAATATGCGGATATGAATTTCCTAAGTTCTTGTTACTCCAGAAATTGATTTCAAATTCAATTAGCTTCTCGATTCGAACTGACTTTGTTTCAGGTCTGTTTTTACAAGCTAACTTCCGAAACAATTCAAATCGTGATACAATGTCGAGTTATTAATACAATTTATTTTATATTTACACTAGAAAGTCCGGTGTGAATTTGATGTGAAAATATAATTCAAAATAGCTGAACCAATTGTATTGAAACTTCATGAACAGTTAAAGAGCAAAGCCAGGAGTGGTCTAAGGCTATATTATATCCTACCTTAGTTTTACTAAAAAAAAATAGAACTAAATACTTTAAAAGATTCTACAAGGCAAAGCCGGGTGATTCGTTAATTTTTAATAAATTTAAAATACACTTCCTAAAATATTTTATAACTTAAAGAGGAACAAACTACGCAAATTAAGCTGCGGTTGACTCGCCAATTGCTCTGTGAACGAGTTTAGTTCATAGTCACTGAGCAGTCGACTTTATTATTTAACGATTTTAGTGAACAAGAAAGTATTTTATACTAGATCAGGAGTGGCGAACCTTTATGTATCAACGTGCCATTTTTATAAAGGAATGTTTAATTAGGTAATAATAGACGTGCCGTAAAAAATTGATATCATGAATATTAGAAAAATAATAGTAAATCGAGAGAGCCGTAGTAGCTCAGATGGTTAGCGCTCGTTGTAAATTTCACAGTACGGGAGCAAACCGGGTTCGATCCCCGCCGGCACCAATGAAATTGTTAATTGCAATTTTAAGTGCTGATTTACCACGTGCTCGGCGGTGAAGGAAAACATTGTGAGGAAACTTGCATGTCTGAGGAATAAGAAAAAAAAATATTTCGAAGACATGTGAAGTTCGCCAACACGCATTGGAGCAGCGCTGCGGACATTTCCTTGCCCTAAAACCCTCTCAGAAATGAGCGGAGGCCTGTGCCCAGCAGTGGGACGTATATAGGCTGTAACTTTAATAGTAAATCAGTTATATGCGCAAATCAAATTGTGGTAACATTAGTGTGACTTCTGTTGTTGCAGATTAGATGACAAATAACTTTTGGGGTTGTAAATCCTAATTATAACACAAATGAACTCTTAAATACAGTTATGTCAACGAAATTGACTATTATGCTATGCGTAAACGAACTATGCATTCCTTGTGGGAGGCATGTACTTGTGAAGGGCTGTACGATGTAATGAGGATTGTGTGTACCTGCACATCACATATGCAGATACTTAATTCCTATATGAGTATCTCAATGTAGCTGATGAAGAGTTTTGATTATGTGACGTACTTCTCGCATAGAGAGCAAGTTATATCATATATATATTCTGTGCTGTGCTTGCCGCGCTTACTGAGCGGTCTTACTCATATTAGTTACACCATATAATATTCAGACAGCTAGTTAGTGCGGATGAGTGCATTCTGTCGCTCTTAATTCAGACTTAGGTTAGGTTGTAAGTTATGACTTAAATATGAGTAAAAAAGTCTGAATATCGCCTGGTGTATAATATGCCCATTAGTAGTTGGTCCATCATATAACACTGACTAATCAAAGTCCTGTCTGAAACTTAAAGCTAGATGCGATGTATTTAGGCTTCTAACGGTCACAATAAGATTAATACTTATTGAAAAAAGACGAAATGGATGGACGAATTTCGTAGTGTTTTCCACGTCACGACTCATTTGTTTTTAAAATATAGTGTGCAAGCAATAGAAAATTACATAAAACCTAGTAAAATAAAACAATTACATACCTGATGGTGTTGCTTTATGTTATTTACACATTTATCATGGAAAGCTTCTAAATGTTTAAGAAAAACTTCATTTGGTCTCAAATTTTCTTGTTTTACCACATCCATGATAAAAAGAACATAACCAAATAGCCTGTGTACAGTACCATGTCGCAAAAGTGCTCCTAAAATTTCTATGTTTACTCTGAAAGTATAAAAAACTGCACATAATGAAAGCTTTTATGATATGTGACGAATAATGTAATTTCATTAATTTTACTATTCTCGTTATTAACATTTGGCTGTGAATAGCCACAAGGAATAATCCTATCCGAAGCAAGATACTATAATCGCTGCGTTTTACCAGCAACGGTAGTTGCTATACCCATTTGTTAGTTGGACAAATTCAATCAACATATTCTGGCTACTCAAGCCTAAATTTTGGGTATTTATATTCAATTAAAATTCTTTTTTTTTTAATCGACTCCATTGAGAGTAATTCATTCTTGGGTCGATGTAGCGCAAAAGCCCCGGTTTTAGCAGGCAGGCCTCTGTCACACTTGCTAGCTGCATGAAATAATTATCTACTATCGCTTTTTTGCGCCCGAAGCTAATAAGGGCAACCCTCCGGTAACGGGGGAGGGAGGTGATGGAATGCTCATAGCACACCACGCAGCCGGCTGCGTGGTTATGTGGAGACTTTTACCCACTAAACACCACCTTTTGGGATTGGCTTAACGATCTGACGAGAAATCTTTAAGCCGTAAACGGACGCGACCCTCCTTGGCAGAAAGGAAGGCGCAATCTACTATCGCGAGCCGTTACGGGCTATAAACTTAGTCGGGGGTAGCGCGTTGTAGGAGATTGAATGTTAAAATTTTTTTAACGCTGTCTACGTAAATAGTTTTTTATAAATACAAGTTGAAATAGTTTTTGTTAAGTGTTTAGTATATTTAATTGTAGGATAAAATAGTTCAAAAAGTTTTTAAGTAATTTAAAAACTATATAATATATATGTATATAACCTATGTCATAAATTACGGCAAAACTTCGTTCCTGCTATAATTGTTGCGTGGATAAATGCTAAATGACAAACAAAAGGTTTTAGATGTATCATTCTTTAAGACACCGAAAGGTTTTAGTAGGAAGTCAAGAAAGGTGAATTTATTTCATTTTTTGTTAGATAGGTACTTATAGCAAAAAAGAATTAAGTCATAATTTATCTACAGAAGTAATACCTAAGTAATTTATTATTGAAATTTACATCACTATCCAAGTATCTACTATTTTTTAAATTCTTTTTAAGGGACTTACGTTATTTTAAACATGTCAGTCCCATTGTACCTTATAACTAAATAACACAATACAATTTATTAAGTTACTTCTACAAAATACTAACAAAATGATACACCATTTGAGCAGCATTTGAGTGGTTCAGACAGAATGCTTTGATATTCACATGTGTTACATATTTTAATGTCAGTTTTAGCGACTAGCAATTTCCTTTCGTATAAAGACAAGTATGGGTATGTAAGTATCTACTTAAATACCTATACTTGTCTTTTGTAATTAAAATAATTTAAGTTATAATAACACAAAGTACTGAAATAAAAAAAACTACAAGATTTTTAACTAAGTAGAATACGATCACATTTCTGTTAGGAACCCTATTTCTGGTTAATTTGTTGTTTACACTATCTATCTATTTCTTCAGAGCCAAGCATCGCGTTTCCCGACAAATAACTTTGCAAGTTGCATGCGTTGGTCATCGCAGAACTCACATAGTAGGTGTGAAAATATGGCCAATAGATTAGAGTCAGAATAGGTTCTTCACCTAAATAACTTGACAACAATGTATTTTTTACTTTTTATTGACAGCTCTTAGTAACCACGGAAAGTCTGCCGTGACGAAGTAGGAAGGGGAAAAGATGCAAAGTAATACGGAAGTTTTATTTAGCTTAATTAATAATAATGTAGGCTATTAAACATCGGCAAGCAGTCAACATCAAAGGAGTGCAACTTCTGTACGTAGTAAGTACTATTATTTATTCTTTGACCCCGGTCCTGGCCATTTGCTAGTTTGGAAGTTAATAAATAAGACAGAAAAATACTAGCTTTAAAGACCGTGATAAAGTCATTTGTCTATGGTCCATTCTGACAAGTGACAGGTAAGACACTGTAAGTTTCCAGACACTGTTATGAAAATGGCTCCATAGTTACGAAGTAAAAAGAAAAGTTTTCTACATTATGTTAATAAAAAACATATGTGGCCGTGGAAGGAAAAGCGCAGATCTCGCGCCGGGCAAGGAGTTCTGCCGGGAAGCTCCTTGTGATAGTTCGGAGCTATTCTATATATACCGTTTTACTTCGAAACTTTATAGAGCGATTTTAGGCTTCGATGTGTTTCGCTTGTGGCGCGACGACAGCGCCGCCACAATAAGCGATACTAGGTTAGTAATAGATAAATATCTTAGATATCCTTTTATTATGGATTTGATTGAAGACTACAAAATTAATTTCTAGGAGCTGGTTTTAAGGTTATTTCGGTAGTCATTAAATTCCAAGTGCTGGAAGACGAGTTGGTCACAACGAAAACACTCATTTAGCACTTTGCTAGGGTTTTGACAACTGACTCCAATAGGATATCAGTTCTGGCCACTTGGTTCCCTTTTTGTATTAAGCTGTCTGACAATTACTAACTGGTTTGGTTTACAAGTTTGTTATTTCTTTTGTACTTAGGTTGTTAAAATGGCACAAATGAATAATTAAAACTGACAAAGTCAAAAACAAGCTTATTGCTTATTCGCCTCCCTTAATGCTGGCCGAACTCGCAAGTACCACGTTCCACAAGTAAACCACAGGCTGTTCTTGGAAATGATATTGAAAATTCTTTAGTAATTTGGATTAAAGAGTGTTCACGGGCCGGTTTTTCATTAAACAAGGACGGTTTATTAGACTCCGTTATAAAAAATGTGATTGCGGGTAGCCTCGAAACTTCGTTCATAAATGATCGTCTTGGAAGATCATGGTTTTTGTATTTTATGACATAAAATACATATACACATATAGACACCCTGATTCAAGCAAAACACGCAGAATATACAATACGTAGCGTAATTAACGCACACCCTCATACACCTCAGTTAGTATATTATGTTATAATCATAATACATACACTGAATTTTTAGTTCAACATTTTTATGCACTGATTATTTATCAAATTAGTTATACTAATTGCGGAAGAATGTTGTGGTCACAGTACAAATCCACGAACGCGAAGACTTTAACGTGCTTGAAATAAAGTTCATTTTTCTTTATTTTTATTGAATGACAAAATTAGTAATAATACAAATAAAACTGCACTCTTAAAAGTCTTATTGCTTTAAGTTACGATCCATTTCAGTTTGTTTTGACTGTACAGATTTCGTGTGACTGTAATTTACGTAGTTTTAATTATTTTTGGGATAAAAAATTACCTATACTTATTAAAATTGATAGGAATCGATTCAGTAAATGATTCTGAACAAACTACTTTCTCAAAGTGCGTTAATTATGTTACATGTTGTATAATAAAGCTCGTACAATGATAACGTAAGAAAGAATCAAGAAATGGTTTGAAGAAGTTACCAAGCTATTAGGGCCTGAAGGATGTGAGGTTTTTAAACAAGCAAATCGAGTCTGAAACTGTGACGAGACATAATTTTTCTCGGCACCTAAATGCGGATTAATCTTAGTACCAAAACGAGAACATGTCGCACATTGATAAGAAGACCGTCACTATACGAAAAATGATGTTTTTCTCTTAGGAATGCCATCTCTTAGCACGCAAAGATACTATTTTTTTGCAAAAACACCTGTCGTCGTAACTATAATATTCATCGGTAGACGGCGTTAGTGTCGAACTGCTTTATCGACAATGTTGAGGCGATCTGTTATGACAGACCGCCATTTTTTCATTCGTGACTGTGAAGTTAACAAAAACGGTTTCATCTAGTGTATTCCATAGTGACATTTTGTGGTTAAAGGCGATTTGGATTGACCATATTTCGTAAGTACGAATTAACTTTAATACGAATACCGTCACATTTTGATAAGTGTCGTATATTATGCTATATTATTTTGTAAAAATTGTTATGTTGGGACGACATACTGTCATTTTTATTTTAGTGTCGATGTTCGTGTTACGGAATTTGAACTATTTGTGTCGATTATTAATTCAGGATGTCATTATTCGTTTTGTGTCATTCTTCCCTTAAGCCAAACAGAGAGTTTGTATTTAATTGGAACAACATACTGACATTTTTTATTTAGTGTCGCACTTCGTGTTACGGAATTTAAAGTATTTGAGTCGATTATTGATTCAGGATGTCATTATTCGTTTAGTGACATTCTTCCCTTAAGCCAAACAGAGGGTTTGTATTCAATTGGAACAACATACTGACGTTTTTTTATTTAGTGTCACTCTTCGCGTTACAGAATTTGAAACATTTGAGTTGATGATTAATTCAGGATGTCGTTTTTTTGTCATTCTTCCTCTTAAGCCAAATAGAAAGCACGGAAAATAACACTGAAACCAACAAAGAATTTTGTTTAGAGTCATTATTAATTGGGATATTTTAATATTGGTTTTGGTTATTCATATAATTTAATGCTTCTAAAGTCAATTAATTAAATGATCTTCCTTTTAGTAATTCTGACCTTAATTTGCTTGTTTTCAGACTTAAAATGCCTTTACAAAATGCGAGAATAAACAAACTCAAGAATATTTCTAGAAGACTGCTTGAGGACACACAAGATGATAAAGAAGAATTCAAAAAAAGAATGTGTCATGGTATCCAGAATGAACCTTTTCATTTAGAAAGCGCAAATACACCAACGACACACCAGACCTCCAAAAATCATTGTGAATCAACTCGCAATGAAGAAGACGTTAACCAAAATGCAAATGAAGATATTTCTAACCACAATCTTGGGTTTAATATTGTGCCTTCCCAAGAAATCACACCTAAAGATCACCAGAAAGCTGAACAGGTTTCTTTTTACCTTACCTAAAACAGTAGGAGATTCTTACCTTATAATATCAAACTAAGAATACTATTCAGAATACACTACTTACCTTACCACTATTTGAAACAATAAGCGGTTAATAACTAAAAAAACTTATTGTCTTTTCCTTGTTCTTCTCCTAGTCACCCAGCTAAGAATATCACTGCATGAGTTATGAGATGCATTTCTTTTACTTATTGTGTTATTTAAAATAATTACTTATTTTAGGAGGAACCCCTTCATGTGGATGAAAACTTGCCTCCAAATGAACAACTACATGCAGAAAGAAGAAATTCCAGGTCATCTTCCTCCAGCCGTGCATCTGCACGTGATTTTTCACCTGCTTCAGACGATGACCCAAGTTACTTACCATTAAAACCATCCACTGCAAACCGTCGACGATCAGACTCTTTTTCTTCTTCAGACTCATCATCGAGAAATTCTTCGTCTAGTTCCTCTTCCTCGTCATGTTCTTCGTCTTCGTCGAGTTCTTCTTCTGAATGTTCTTCGACGAGAAAGCTACAGTGTCCATCATTGGCGTCATTGGCTTCTGCCGCTTTAGACAAACTCTCTACAATCCAACCTACTACTATCAGAAATGACTGCAATGAAGATGGGCAAAGTACTGTCACACATTCCTTAGAATCTAATAATCTAACGTCAGTTCCTGGGCTAGCCAGTGTTAACATATTGAACCCTGTTGTAGAAGAAGGCAATAGGAATAGTCGAAAAAAAATCAGACGAATTAATAAAAAAAAGACAGCTCAGACTCGAAGAAATCGAGGACAATCATACGTATCTACATCATCAAAAATTGTTGCAGAAAGGGTGATGAGAGGACCCTGTAATGAAAAGTGTCGGCTTAAATGTCGTGATATTATTGCTGAAGATGACCGCAAAATATTATTCGACTCGTTTTGGAATCTGGGCTCACTAACACGTCAAAGAGATTATATAGCTAATAATTTAGTTAACGTATTTCCTAAGTATCAGTACAAAAGACTTAATAGCAGCAGAAAACCAAAGAATGCATTCCATTTCGAGATAAATGGTAAAAAAAACAGAGTGTGTAAAATATTTTTTAAAAATACTCTTGGGATTGGTGATCGACCTATTAGAACAGTGATAGACAAGAAGAATAAGCAAGGTATAGTGGACCCTGAACAAAGGGGCAAACACAGTAATAAAAAAACCATTCCTGAAGATAATTTAATTGAAGTGCGACGTCACATCAATAGTATACCTCGTATAGAAAGTCACTATCTACGAAAACAAACTTCGAGAGAATTTATCGACGGAGGAAAAACGCTTGCTGATTTATACAAAGATTATAAAGCTGATTGCATTGAAAAAAATATCGAATTTGTAAAAATACATATTTATAGAAAAGTTTTTAATACTGAGTTTAACATCAGTTTTTTTATACCCAAAAAAGATCAGTGTGATCTTTGCACAGCTTACAGGATTGCCGATGTAAAAGAAAATTTGGAAGATAGATATCAAGATCATTTAAAAGAAAAGGATAAAAGTAGAATAGAGAAGGAAAACGATAAGAAAATGAGTAATTGCATTGTGTCTTGTTATGACTTGCAGGCAGTTATGACCTTGCCTAAAGGAGAAATATCAATCTTTTACTATAAAAGTAAATTGAATTGTTTAAATTTCACTATTTCTGAACTGGGAAAAGATCACACTGAATGCTTTTTTTGGACAGAAGTAGAAGGTCAAAGAGGTGTTAATGAAATTGGGACGTGTGTGCTTAAATATTTAGAAAAAATGTCCTTATTACATCCAGATTTCGATTTTATTTTCTATTCTGATAATTGTTGTGGGCAACAAAAAAACCAATTCATGTTATCTCTTTATTTGTATGCAGTAAAAACTTTGCCAATAAAATCTATAACCCACAAATTCTTAATCAAAGGTCACACACAAAATGAGGGTGATGCAGTGCATTCAACAATTGAGAGAGAAGTAAAAAAAATGTTAAGATCTGGCCCTATTTATGTTCCTGACCAGTACATTGCAGCAATAAAGAACGCACGAAAAAAAGGAAATGCATACAATGTTAATCTTATGAGCCATAGTGATTTTTACGATATTAAATGTTTATGTGAGAATATTTTTTCCAAGAATACGGGAGAAGAAAAAGTTAAGATAGGTGATATTAAAATCATTAAAATGATGAAAGATTTAAATGAGTCTGCTACAGTCAAAATATTTTATAAGAAATCTTACTTAGAACAGAACTTTAAAGAAATTAGACTAGAAGCTAATAGGGTAGCTACTCGTAGGCAACAGGCAGGTAGTAGGTACGAAGTTCCTAATGCCAACAATCTATTGAAACCTCTTTATGCAGCTAAGCTTCCTTTGGCTGAAAGAAAGAAAAACGACATCAAATCGTTGATTGATCAAAATCTCATTCCTAATTATTACGTTTCTTCTTATTTTGAAAGAATCCTTTAAGAATAAGTTAATAAATCTGATACGGTAATTTTCTTGATCTCAATTATTATTAAGTGCAATTTATAATAAGTAATTAAACATGATTGTGATATTACGTTATTTTCAGAGCTATTTGATTTAAAAAAGGCCTTAATAAACAAAACAAGAGCCTTAATTTGACTTTTTATCTTTAGGATGTCTAATATTCTGGATACATAATTTTTATAATTATTATCGTTTTTAACACCTAAGTGTTTTGAGTCTGAAAATATCAATAAAAATGTGATTTATTTAGCTGTTGTCGTCGCAAAAAACATAATGTTTGAGTAGTTTGTATTAAACTTTGCAATAAACTATATTTTCTAAATAAAAACTGTTTTTTCTTTGCGTAATGTATTTTTTTCTATTATTATTGTGTCGGTATGTTGTCACGTAGTAGGAAATAATGAACGTTTTGATTAATTGTATAACGTCACTAAAAAAGTTTTTTGGGAAAATCTTATTTAAAAATACTTTTTCATAAAAATAAACAATACATTCCAGTCGTGTTTAATGCTCTCTACAATAAAAACCATAACATGATATCATATTTTTTTTCTTTCTGGTGCAAAACTAGTCATTACGGTTTCGTAAAACTTAAAACGCTTCTACCGAAAAAACAGTTTTTTTGGTTAGTGTCACTCTTCTTATCAATGTGCGATGTGTATGACGCCTCTAGGAACATTAACAAGTCACTAATATATTTGAATCAGAAACGTCAGAAGATGAAGAAAAACGATGCTTCAGAAGGACTTTTAGATTATGGAAAACAATTTGAAAGCATTACTCTAAGTGAAGAAAGGATAAATAACTATGAAATAGGTGAATATTGTGATATTTTTTTGTATGAAAGTGTACACTTTATCGGCAAAATGAAGTATATAAGTGAAGACGCAGTTTTGATACGAGCAATGCAGAAAACAATAAAAATTCGAAATGGCCAGATAAACCAGACTAAAATTTAAATGTTAGTGCCGACATAATATAAAAGATCAAAACACCACAGGAAACAAATTAAAATCGAGTATTTCTACGTACCTGAAATGGAAAAATATTGGGAATTTTTCAACTGTTAAATTTACACAAAATATTGATTAATATATAATTTAGAATAAATATTGATTAAGATAAAATCATTTATTTTATTATAGTTAGAAAACTGAAAAACCCCCTTAGTAGTTTAAAGGCCAAAAATGGTGCAATTGTGCGGCCACAACTGGGTAAAAAGTGGCCAAAACTTGTAATGATTTCACATATTATATTAAATAATTTATTAAATAAAATAAATAATTAATAAATAAAAAACCCCGACCGCAAAAAGACAATTTAAGATTGAAGACAAGATTGAGAATAGAAAACAAAATTAAAATAAACTATAAACAAAGTACTCTACTTCGGTTTAACATACTATATTACGAGCTGGAAGCCTAAATTTAAGCCGAACCCGGAACCGGAATTATAATTTGCAATTGGGTCTCGCCTTTTCTTTTTTGTATGTAACATTATGGATAATAATAAATAAACTAATTTTCGGACATCATGTATAAAAGTGAGGCTTACACTGATTTATATGCAGCACTATGATCAGGAATATTAATCAAAGTGTTTCGTATGCTTGTCTTGTCTTCTATAGGTACATGAAACTTCGACTTTGTTTTTATTTTTAGCGACGAAATTATAATACATACACAGAATGAAATCGTAAAAAATAATAGTATCAAAATGATTGATGCTATAGTACTTTTCTAGGGCAGGCGGAAAAAAGTACATTGACCTCAAGTATTATGTTAGCATCGAAACAAAACAATAGTTATTGCTTCCATACATTTCTTTATAGATTACGTATTGTTATGCGCTAAGCGTGCCTCATGGTACGGGGTAGGGTAGCAGGTAGTTGAAGGAAGCGGTCATTCAGAGATAATAAACCTGTGTCTCATGCCGTGCGTGATGAATTTTTATTAGGTTTGTTTTCTTAATTGTATTATTACGTTTTGTATTAAAGAATTTGTTACTGTTTTGTGACGTTTTGTATATTATCACTATTATGAAATCGGGTCCATCGACATGAAAATCCAATAAAGACTTTACGTCACCACGAAAGAAGCGGAAATTGTCGCATATTTCGGAAACCGAAAAAATAATGATTGTAAACATCTATAAATATGTAAAAGAAACGTGGTCTAGTGAGGTATACCCATCCAAAACGAATATGAAAAAGAAGACTGCTGATATTTTAGGTTATAATTAAAGTGACGGACTCTTCTACATCTACATCAGCATAAGATAATTCTGAAATATATACTGATGAATAGTCTGTCAAGTGTCTCTGACAATGTTTTATGAGAAGTTTTATGTATGTTTCAAGGTTGGCTGCTAAAGAATGCTTAGCATTAAAAGTTCGTCTTTTTACCTACCTACCTACTTATATAAGTACTTACCTACTATTAACGTAATAATGAAAATTGTAATAACTCATGATTTATAAATAATAAACTTAAATTAATATTAATTTGATTTTTAATTCATTTAGGTACAGGCGGGTTTTAGAAAGGGAATGGGGTGTACAGATCAAGTCTTTTCCATGCGCATGATTGCGGAGAAGTTTTTGGCCAAAAACCAGAAAGTTTTTTGTGCGTTCATGGACTTGGAAAAGGCTTATGACAGAGTGGACAGGAATGTGTTATGGCAAACACTGAACTCATATGGGTTGAGCGCTGGTTTGATACAGGCATTAAGGTCTCTTTATAGGGACTCTAGTGCTTGTGTCAGGATCAATGGGGTCTACTCGGACTGGTTTGGCATCCAAAAAGGTGTCAGACAGGGCTGTGTAGCTTCCCCTTGGCTGTTCAACCTATTTATGGACCGGTGTTTGCAAACTTTGAAAGATGAAGAATGTGGGTTAAGAATGGGCGAGTTAACCGTCAAATGCCTTTTGTATGCCGATGATCAAGTCATACTTGCGTCATCGGCGGCAGAGTTGCAAATGATGGTTACATTAATGAACTGGGAATTGAAAGAAAGGGGAATGAAAGTGAACGCAAGTAAGACGAAAGTGATGGTTTTTGAAAGAGAAGAAAGCAAAACGGTATGTGAAATAAGAATAGAAGGAGAGTTAATTGAGCAAGTGGATGAGTTTGTGTATTTGGGATGTGTATTTAGCAGGGATGGTAGATATGATAGGGAAATAGAACGACGAGTAAATGCAGGGAATAGAGTGAATGGGGCACTACACTCTATTATGAAGAACCAGAATGTGTCAAAACAGGCACGTATGGTAATTCATAATGCTGTGTTAGTCCCTACTTTAATGTATGGTAGTGAAAGCTGGGTGTGGCAGAAGAAGTACGAAAGTAGAATAAATGCTGTAGAAATGCGGTCTTTAAGGAATATGCTAGGGTTTAATCTGAATGACAGGGTGAGAAATTGCGTGATAAGAGATAAATGTGGTATGCAAGATGATGTTGTGACCAGGATTAAGAAAGGAATGCTTCGGTGGTTTGGTCACGTAGAAAGAATGAATGAGGAAAGAGTGACAAAGCAAATTTATATGGCAGATGTGAATGGCCGAGTCGGAAAGGGACGCCCTAGAAAAAAGTTTATCGACCAAATTGGCGATATTTTGAAAATGGGCCACGTTAGAAGTACCCTTAACCGACGAGCATGTATGCGTAGATATATGGATGTAAAGGAGGCGAAAGAGGTATGTCAGGATCGTGCCAAATGGAAGTCCGTAGTCTCTGCCTACCCCTCTGGGTGACAGGCGTGAGTGTTTATGTTATGTTATGTTATGTTAGGTACAGGATAATCTTCTTTCTTTATTATATAATAATAGACATAGGGCCTGTAAAGAACTTCGCACTCGGCACCCTTGCCTTTCACTCTGATGATGTATGTAACGATAAAAGGATTAAAAAAATGAACCTAAACAAAAAAGATTGCCTACCCCGATGATATCGTTAAAGGTCAATGTACTTTTTTCCGCCTGCTCTAGAAACGTACTATAGTTACTTAATACTCACGCAGTCACGCACACAGAGAGAACATTGTAGTGTGCGTCAATAACACGTTCTAGGGCGATCTTGTAGATTTTGACTTGCGCAAATTTGAATTCACGCACATTCAAAAATAGTGGCAATATTACCACAAATTCATTACTAATGCCAAACAAAAACAACGTGATAAGAACATGTAACATTATGATTATAATTAACCTGCCACCATGTTAATGGTAAATCTAAAGGAATTACAGTGCACTTAACTGTAAAATAAATTTAATTGTTTAATAATTGAAATGTTTCAATAAGCGCGCTACTTACGCGCACATGTTATACAGGTATTAGGTTGTTCAAAAGGTTAATTGGTGCGGGCGCGGTGATTCAGTGCTCTGTGGTTAATAAAGTAAGGATACATTTCACTCGGTATTATTATCTTTACGGTAACAAAGTAATGATAATTTGTACTACCTTTAATTACTTAGTAAAGGCATTCATATAAAAGTATTGTTAATAAACCTTTTTTTAACGGGATTTGTTAACATTGTCAAGCCTTCGCTTTTAAAACTATCGTTCAGATAATCATTGATTTTATACAACACAGTGTTTGTTTTGTTTTGTAATGAGGGGACAAACACATTAGTATATTATAAATGATTAGTATATTTTTATAGGAGAAGGGTGAAAAACGAGCACACAGTCCACCTGAAGGTAAGTGGATGCTGTGGTACATAGACATCTACATTTATCCTCGATTAAGAATCAAAACGCAGATGTGTTGCCACCCCCGAGGACTAAGATGGAATGCCAAGTTTCCAGTAAAAAGGGTCTCCAGATCTCTACACACACAATACGAAACAGCAGTATTAAGCTGTTTATTTATCTGTGAGAGCGTGGTCCTTCCCTGGTCGAGCCGACCCATTCGTACTACAAACATAATATAGCTGCAGCATGGCTCTACAAAATTAGTCGTTCCTAGAAGAACAGGTAGTAGCTGTAACAAAAACCATGATAGATAGCTACCACCAAGTATGTTCAGAAATTACTTCACGAAGTGCAGGCGACAAGCAACCGTTGTAGGGAAAACAACTAGATAGGAAACGCAAGGTAAGGAAAGCCCTGAACAAGACCATGAATACCTACCTCTACGGATGAAGCCTGGCTATTATACAATAAAGCTAAGTATGAGTTCAAGAAATGTATCAGGTATCGCCGTTCGACAGGATGGCGTAGATTCTGTGGTAACATAGGAGCCGTGGAAGCTCAGGGGCTAAGCGCTCGCTGTAAATTTTACAGTACGCTAGCCACCCGGGTTCGATCCCAGTCGGCACCAATGAAATTGTTTGCAACTAATGAAACCACGTTCTCGGTGCTGAAAAAAACATCGTGAGAAAATCTGCATGTATGAGAAATAAGAAAATAATATTTCGAAGACATATAAAGTTCGCCAATACACATGCGTGGCGTACATTTCCTTGCCCTAAAACTCTCTAAGAATTAAGAGAAGGCCTGTGTCCATCAGAGGGACGTATATGAAAAATCCTAGTTAAAAAAAACACGCCGGGATTCACCTCCCTATAAAATCCAAGTCCAATAGAAAGTTACTCAACATTCGCAGTTACTCAATAAACGTCGGATTAAACCCATCGCATCCTAACTGAAACGCACGCAGACGCTGCGGACATTTACAAACAGCTAGCGTGCGCCGCAAAAGTGACATGGAACCTAAACAGAGAAATAACAAGAAGAAAACATAGGCTGCACTAAAAGTATCGGGAATGGAATATTTCCACTGTTCCTGTCATATTAAAATCTTTTTAATTGAAAACTCCTTGGTTTTAAAAATCGAATACCATTTATTTATTTAAAACAGATTCTCGGTCTTGTCACAAGGTTTTGTCAAACTTGTTTAGTCGTTGAGAAAATGGAATTGACTCGAGAAAATTCAAGAGCGATGATTTATTATGACTTTCGAAGTGGTTTAACACAAAAACAGTGTATTGACTGGATGATTTCTGCATTTGGTGATGAAGCCCCATTCAAAACCATTATTTGCCTCTGGTTTGCTGAATTTCAACGTGGACGTGTCAAGCTCAGTGATGATCCCCGTCAAGGTCGTCCAAAAACTGCAGTCACCCAAGAAAACGTTGATGCTGTGCGTAAGCTGATTGAGGAAGATCGACATGTGACATACCGCGAAATTCAGGCAACTTTAGACATTGGTATGAGTCAAATGCAAATAATCTTGCATGAACAATTAGGTGTAAAAAAGTTGTTTTCCCGATGGATACCGCATTCGCTCTGTGAAGAGCAAAAAGCGGCTCGCGTTACTTGGTGCGTCAGAACTCTCGAAAGATTCTACGCAGGATCCTCAAATGCTCTATTACAACATCGTATCAGGTGACGAATTGTGTATGTATCAGGTGACGTGATCCAGGGGATATACGCGTACGAACCCGAAACAAAAAACCAATCACGAGTTTGGGTGTTCGAAAATGAGTTAAAGCCAACAAAAATTGTTCGTTCACGGTGTATTGCAAAAAAAATGGTGGCCACCTTTGTCTCCAAAACCGGCCATGTTACGACTATTCCTCTTGAGGGACAAAGTATGCTAGGATTTGATTGCCACAGGTCGTTTCTGAACTCCGTAAAGAGAACTGCAACCGCTGCATCATCCTCCGTCACGACAATGCGAGTTCTTACACCGCACACAGAACAAAAGGGTTTTTAGAGCAAGAAAACATAGAATTATTAGACCGGCAGATGGAAGCCCTAATGATTTCTATACTTTCCCTAAAATAAAGAATAAATTGTGTGGACAGAGATTTTCATCACCTGAAGAAGCTGTGGACGCCTACAAAACAGCCATTTTGGAGACCCCAACTTCCGAATGGAATGGTTGCTTCAATGATTGGTTCCATCGTATGGAAAAATGTGCCAAATTTCGCGGATAATACTTCGAAAAGCAATAAATATATTTATAAATAGTAATGTTGTGTCACTTTCTTGATTCCCGAAATTTTCAGTGCCGCGATCGCATCGCGATTATGAGCCGATTGTGTTGTACGTTTCAAGCGTATGGGCTCCAGTGACGAAGACGAAGAGGACTTGCACAAAAAAGCTATTTGGATCTTCCACACCCTTCGAAATTCACAACAACAGAGTACGAGCTCCTAGAGGGCGCGCATTCCGAAACTTTAGCCTCTCACTGGATTACCGGCCCTCATATCTATACAAAACTCCAGCTATCTTCTGAGGTAAAATAGTTAGTTTTTTCTTCGTAAACTTAACTGGAATTAACACTTAAAAAACAACACAGTCTTTCAGACTAAATGTATGGGTAATATTCAAGTCGCCATAGCAATAGATTTCAGGAAGATAAATGACTTCTCCACCAGGATACTGACCGACAACATGGCAACTACAGGCTCTGAATTGCAATACGGTGAATTTGGGGCTAATATATGAATACCATTCAAGACTAAATGACATATGTAAATATAACAATGTGACTCTACAATGGAGCAAGGGACGCAGTGGATCCAGGGGCAATGACGCAGCTGATGAACTGGTCAGGGGAGGATCGGGTCTGATCGCCATTGGGCCGGAAGTGATCATACCGATTCCTCTTGGTACGTAAGCACTTATCAAAACTCTCAGCTTTGGAATAATCTAGGAAACTGTAGACAAGCTAGGGACGCGTCGTTTTACAAAGGTCTTAATGATATTTAATAAGCCACAGATCAGGATTGCAACAAGTACTACTACAGGACACAACTCTTTTTACAAACATTATTTACCACAGGTGTTATAGACATCCCCCTGTGCAAGGCACGTATCAGGGAAGAAACGGTGGCCCACGTGTTGCTGGCATGCCCGGAGATTGCTGCAATATCAAGGGACTGCTGAACATCTTCGAGACTTCGAGATACGCGCTTCGACGGAGTTGAGGAAAATAGCCCGTCGTAAACTAAACTAACAGTGTTACATATAATAAAAGCTTATGCATAACGTACTTCAGGTGTTTTTCCTTCATTTCATTAAGTATTTTTTCAGCATTTTCTTTTGTTTTACAAGCCAAAGCTAAAACTCCATATGTCATAATATTGGGTTTTAAAGATTTTCTCCGTTTAAATCTTTTATCACAGCTCTTATTTTCATTATCAATGAACTCCTTGATGAGCTGCAAAAAAGTAGATTCTAGATAAATATCCTTTATTCTTGACTAACTTATACAGGATGTTCGGACTTGGGAAGATGGATGCAAAGCCTGAAGAGCACCTTAAACCATTTAGAATATATTAAGCTAAACTTGTCTTAGACAAAGTCTGCTCCTATTTTCCATCCATTTTTTCAATGAATAGAATTGAATTGCTAATAGTTTTCAGTAATAGTTGTTATATTTTTTATTTATGTCTTTATCATCAGAAAAACATCCTACGCATAATTAAGTATAAGAAACCAAAAAAAAAAAATAAAGAAATATTATTTATGTAAATATTAATTATTTAATTATGCCATCATAAAAAAAGCCTTTAAAATTCCAATCTTTTTAAAAACATGCTTGGGTACCTTTCTTTTGAAGTATTATTTACGCAGATGCATCATCAACCCTCGGAATTAGGGTGTACAAAGCAAATTGCAGACGAATATTTTTAACTTTTATCAGACCAATAAAATAACATTTTTTTAATAAAATAATTTTTTACGGGTTCAAAATGTTGACCGCGATTTCTAAAACAAGCGCGGGCTCGTTTTCTCACTTCTATGGTCGTAATTTTCATTTTCGTCTCCTGATTCATAACTTCAGAGCTCCTTGGCTCGTCCCTAAACGAAACGAAATTAAATCAGGCGAGGTGACCAAGGGGCCCATGTCTCTGCCGATCCAGTTCTCTGGGAAACAATTATTTAAATGTTCTCACACGTTTAGAGTCCACTCTCTGGTCTTCTCGTTGCTAATATTTGTATTTCGGCCACATCCAGAAGCTTTGATAAATCGTTTATGAGGAATTCTAGGTAATTGTCTCCGTTTAAATTATCTTTAAGGAAATGGGGACCAATCAATGTTCGGCCGATTACTCCTGCCCACACGTTTACTTATAAGTTGCCTTTAAAAGAAGCAAAACTCCAACTTTCTTCCGAGGTAAAATACCTAGGTCTTACCTTGGACAGTAAACTTAACTGGAAGAAACACATAGAAAACAAATCATCAAAGCTAGTTTAACTTTCTGGCGATGCAGGAATATGACTGGCAAACGATGGGGTTTAACGCCACAAATTATACTGTGGCTGTACAAAACTGTAATTCGGCCCATGATCACATACGGCTCTCTGGTATGGTGGACCAAAACCAATGAAGCCACCACTATACAAAAGCTTCAGCATTACCAGAGATTAGCTTGTATGGCTGCCACGGGCTGCATAAGGACTACACCAACAGCAGCTTTGGAGGCTATGCTGGAGCTAACACCGCTTCATCTACATATACAACAAGAAGCAACTTTAGCTGCCATAGACTAGAGATCTTTTAAGTAAGAGTAGAGTCTCCCATACAGATATAATTGATAGAATTTACTCAAAAAATCCTATCTTACAAGCCAAGTATGATAGGATCCCAAAACAATTTGTATTCGATAAGAAGTATGGGATACAATTGAAGGAAACTGACCATCTGGAAGGATTGGGTCCAAGAGAGCTCAAAGTTTTCATGGATGGCTCTAAGACAAATGAAGGTGTGGGGTCTGGGGCTTTCTCTGAAGACCTTAATATCCACATATGCACACCGCTGGGTACCCACAACACAGTCTTCCAGGCTGAATGCATGGGTATCATCCAAGCGGCCATAGCAATAGATGCTAGGAAGGTGAAAGACTTCTCCATCAGAATACTGACCGACGGCATGGCGGTACTACAAGCTCTGAGTTACAATGTGACGAACTCGGGACTGATATACGAGTGCCATCAACGATTGAATGAGGTATGTAAGCACAAAAATGTGATTCTGCAATGGATCAAGGGACACAGTGGATCTAGAGGCAACTATGCAGCAGATGAACTGGCCAGAAGGGGATCGGCCCTAGCAACTATAGGGCTGGAACCAATAATACCAATCCCCTTAGGCTACGTTTGTTCACTGGTACGTAGATACTTCAGTAATTTACACGCTCAGCTTTGGAAAAATTTTGTAGACTGTAGACAAGCTAGGGAGGCCCTACCTGAAATAAACAGTCGTCTAACCAAGGTTCTAATGAGACTGAACAAGCCACAGATCAGGATAGTAACAAGTGCTATCACAGGACATGGCTCTTTTAACAAACACTGTTCACCATAGGTGTTACTCTGACATCCCCTTGTGCAGGGCATGCATGGGAGAGGAAGAAACGGCAGCTCACGTGTTGCTGACATGTCCAGAAGTCGCTTCATACAGGGCTAAACATCTCGGCACGCCGGGGTCGCTCCCCGAAGTTGCTTGCAACATCAAGGGACTGCTGAGCTTCTTCGGGGAGATATCATGGTTCGAATAAGCATATTATTCCTGCCCACACGCAAAATACGCGCTTAGACGTGGAGTTGCGGAAAACAGCCCGTCGTAAACTAAACTAAACTAAAAGAAGCAAGTGTTCTTTCAGTGTGGATTGCTCTCCTTGACAGCCCATCGATGGAGGTTATGAAAGTTGGTAATTCCTTCTTTAGAAAACTTTGGCTCATCGGTCCACAAGACGGATTTTAAAAAACATTCACCTTCAATGCCACTACTTAGCAAAAAGCGATAGAACTGAATTCTTTGTGGGGATCTTCATTTTTCAAACCTTGTACACCCATGCCGTAAAAAGGATACTTGCTTTCTCGATGCACCGTATTTAACACCTTCCATACCGAAAAGTTAAGGTTTTGAGCTACTGCACTGACGCTCGTAGTAGGATTTGCATCGAAAGCTGCAATATTGTCTTCTTCCACACTTGGCCATGTCCTCCCGGATTGACTCCAGGGTTCGCGTGATGGATTCCAACTTCAGAAAGCGACGAAATGTGCTGTAGATTACTCTGACATTTGGTAATCTTCGATTCGAATATTGCTCTTAGTATATACGCCGTGCCAAAGATCCATTAGAATCATCTCTGCCATAAATAAAGACGATATCAAAAAATTCTTCATTAGTAAAAGCAGCCATAGTGATTGATCACACAATTAGTCGGAGAACAGTGAAGGAGCACACAGCTAGGGCTAGGCTCAACTCAATAAAAAGAACATCCGAAATAAATACGATTTCGCAATTAAGATGTCTAGTCACAAGGGCAGTCGTTACATGACAAACTGAGGGTCCGAAGATGTGACAAACCCGCCCTACTACTCGAGAACTGATCCTAATTGGTGTGAATAAATAACGACTTAATGTGATTTACTATGCCGGTTGTTCTATTGAATAAAAATATATTATTCACTAGGCGCCACCCTACTTAGCGCTAGTTAAAAAAGGTCAAGTTTTTAGGTTGTGCGGCCGCTTTTGCTAAACGAGTTCCCGGAAGTTAATCCGTGCACGTGCACCGTAACTTTAAAAACTAATTAGTAACAAAAACAATCTTGGACTATGAAAGAAGATCTCCGTAGGAAACTAGAAGCATTTGAAATGTGGATATATCGCTGTATGCTTCGAATAAGTTGGACAGAAAAAGTTACCAACATTGAGGTCCTCAAACAGATGAAAAGGAATGAACCCCTACTTGTCAAAACCATCAAACAGAGAAAAGTTGCGTACCTAGGACACGTGCTAAGGCATGAACGTTACCAACTGCTGCAGACTATTGTGATGGGCAAAGTAGCGGGTAAAAGAGGTGTTGGTAGAAGGAAAATGTCGTGGCTATGTAACATCCGGAAATGGACTGGGATAAAGAAAGTTGAAGATCTGTTCAGGCTAGCCATGAACAAAGAAGAATTTAGAAGGATGACTGCCGACCTTCAGTAATGGAGAGGCACTTAAAGAAGAAGAACAAAAACAATAGTACATTAGCAAAAATGTGCATTATTATGGTCCATATAAAAATAAAAATATTCATCCGCCATTAGCTGTGTACAACCTAATTCCAAGAGTTGATGAGACATCTGTGTAAGTAATACCTCTGGATGCGCCAAAACGCATATTTTGTAGACTATATCAGCTGGCATTATTGGTAGTATTTCCTTTCTCATCACATCCGTCTCCTTCTTGCTTGGGTATGTCCAATAGAGGGCCAGATATGGTGGCATCATTTTGGGCGACCAATAAGACGCGCTGGCCAAAAAGTGAAAGTTCGAAACACGCCGTCAACCGACTGAATGTTTTCGACGTGCCGCCGCCGCGCCGAGCAGTTGAAGACCAACGCTAGATGTGATTGCACCTCTGTGGCAGTCGCGCCACAGAACAACCTAGTAGCGACCGCTTTGCATAGTGCAATTTACTCGCGCACCACCGCAGCTGCAACGTAGCGCCATCAACATCAGGACTGAATAAAGGGCCGCCAGAAGATCAACGCCCAAGTAACTGCATATTCCTCCTTTCCCAGCATGAGCTGTTCTCATTTGTTGCCGCTGCTACCCTACAACAGCTCACGCTCCTGCCCTCGCTGGCTGATATAGATTAGGTAATAGCAAGTGCATTCCCCAAAATCGGCCACGTGCCACTTCCGCCATCTTGATTCAGTTATAGAGAATAATGCATACAGTCCACATATAGTTAATCTCGCATAATTGATTTTGGCCTGACCTGAGAATCGAACCAGGGACCTTAGCTTCACCATTTTCTAGTTCCTTCGAACAGGATTCGAAGGGGCAGCCTGTGGCCGCACCATATCCAGGTTCATTCAGGCCGGATAAGCACCCTAGCGCCACACTAAGCTCAAAAGAAAGGGCAATAACTAAGCATGTTTTTAAAAAGCATGGGACAACAAAGGCTTTTTTTCATATATTCCCTTAACTTTTTTTAGGTTTTTTAAACTTAAATATGTGTAGAATGTTTTTGTTTGAGTAATCACACATTACATAAATAAAAAAATAAAAACTGTTACTGGACATTATTAGCAATTAATTGGTTTAATTGTTCAAAGCCTTAGAAAGTCAATTAAAAAAAAAAGTTTAATATGTCCCAAAATGGTTTAAAGTGTTAGTATAAGGTGTAATATGTTCTAAACAACTTGTGTAACAATCCCTAATGTGTCTCCCATAACATTTTTAAAGCGCAGAGAATTCACTGAGGCGGAGCGTAACATAGACGTCTTAATTATGACCCAAACACAATTTTTATTACTATCTCCTCTGAAACTAATAGTGTAATCATTTTGTCACAGATAAACTATGTAATGTGATGAGTGCATGGATTCATTTTAATGTGTAATTGAAATTTTCTTATACATATATATTTGTAGGTGTATAAATGTAGAAAGATAATACTAATATTTAAGTTTTTTACAGACAGAAGTTGTATAGTTATAATTATATCCATTTTGATAAATAATTTTATCATCATTATCATCATTACAGCCCTTCACAAGTCCACTACTGAACATAGGAACATAGAACACATACACTCCCTCAAGGAATGGTCCTGAGCCACTGGCATCTATCAACCTTCAGTATGTCTAATATATGATAAGCAATTTAATGACATGAAATTATTTATATAATACATATTATAATCTATTTCAACACAGAAGTATATTTGATTTACTTATATATGTTTAATGTTTTGACTTCCTAACAACTATGCTAATGTCCTGGGTTTGAATCTCATTTGCAGTTAACATTCAAACAAAAATAATAATTTTGGCTGTTTAGATCATGAAACAATGGTCCCAGTATGTCTGAAACGGGCCAAGTATTATGTTGGCAAGTTTTGAATTTTAGCACAAGAAATTTTTCAATTGATAGTATAAATAGATTAATATCATATCATAAACTTACAAAAGCACCATCATAATCCATTCGTATGCATCTTTTTTTTATGACCATGTTAAGAAAATCTATATCTGGTTTTATGTTCGATGATTTCATAGTCTCCATAATCTTATTTTCAGCTTCTCTAGTTTCCTCTATTAAAGGTAACATCTGTGTGAATGTTTTAATATCAGGTTTAACTGCATATGCCTCCATTTCTCTTAGGAAATCATCTTGACCTCCTATTATTGCAAATTTATCTTGTAATGTGTCAACTTCTTGCAAAGATAATACTTGATTTAATTGTAAAACATTAGATAACAAATTGGGGATTGTTCGCTGATCACTTTGTTGTGTTTGAAATTCTTTTGGAAGAATTGTAATTGAGTTTCTGTTTGGATTTTCTAAAACAGTTACACCTTTATGTACATCTTTAATGGAAATACAGTTATAATTGGCTTTGTCCTTTGAGTCATATGTTAATGGATCATATGTCTGAAAATTTTCAAGTTTTTCAAGTTCTACTTCTGAATTAGTAGTATTTTCTTTTGTTTCTCTGGATTCAATCTGTAATCTTTTAATTTTATTTGAACCTAATAGGGTTTGGTCTTGAATAGACATGATCAAACTTTGTATATCATCTTTAGACCCTAGATTACAATCTTTGACACATTTAAGCATTAAATTGAAAGAGTAAATATTTGGCTTCTCTTTCATAGTTAACATTTTCCTCCAAACTAAAAGGGCATATCGTAAGCCATTTTCTTTATTAGAAATACATGCATGTAGGAGATGGTTAAAAGTGTGAACCCTTATTTTAATTTTCTTTGAAATCATTTCATCAACTATTTTGAAAGCTGTTTTGAGATCACCACATCGGCCAAATGCTTTAATCATTACATTGTAGTTTGTAAGATTGGGTTCTATTCCTTTTTCAATCATTAGATCCCTTAAATGTTTCGCATTCTTTAACCCATCTGCAGGCCAAGGGCTGTTAATACACGCCTCAAACAAACAAGTGTATGTGTCGCCAGTTGGGGTTAGTGCTCGTCTTTTCATATCATTATATAACCTAAATGCTTTTTTAGTGTAGCCTACATCTGCACAAGCACCAATCAAAATATTGTAAATGTAATTTTCTGGTTTAACTCTATCTTCTTGTAACATTCTTATTTCTAAAACATTAAGCGCTTCTTTTAGACGCTTATGTTTTAAATATTGCTTTATTAGATCTGCATATTGTCTTATAGTTAATTTTTGAGATGGAAGGGGAAGATTTTGAATATATTTTTCTTCCTTTAAATCACCTTCGTCAAATATATCATTAGATTGATTTTTAAGTTTTCCAGATAGAGTACCAAATGTGTCAGGATCTTCAAGACAATTCAAATTATTTTCTGTCTTGCATTCATTGGACTTAAATTTATTATTTTCTATAAATCTTGGAGCAGATGCATAATTTGAATAAATGCCGGAGCCAAATTTTTTACACTTTTCTCGTAGTCCTATTAAAAATATGTTACGAAGAGCCATTACATACAAACAGAACTTTAAAAAAACAAAAATACAAACTATCTTCTAGTTTATGAGTGGTTTAATGAACATAAATTTAAGATTTACTTTGTTTAATAAAGCACTTATTAAGCGTAAAAGAGTTTACTGACACAATTTTGGTAAATCAAATATTAAATTAATTCAATTTTCATATACATTTTTCATATGCAAATTTTTGTTTGTTAATTTGCCTTGCTTTATCGCTTTGATTTGACATTTATTTTCATTAAGAATTTTGACTTGGATGCTTGCCTTTTAAGCCATGTCTTCATTTCAAAACTTTTTCACAATATGTTGATAAGTTACATCGTGAAGTTTTCGGGAGATTTTAGCGGCAGCTTGAGTCAGCAGACGTATTCCAAGGTACCTAATCCTAGGCAGACCCATTATCTTGAGATTCACATCACCATCAGAGCACTTGTTTATATTTATACGTAGTAGAGCCATGAAGCAGCTATATTATGGTTGAAGCACGAATGGGTCGGCTCGACTGGGGAAGGGCCACACTCTCACAGAATAGCAGCTTAATACTGATGTGTTTCCTATGGTGAATGTAGGGATCTAGAAACTTTTCTACTGGAAATGAGGCATTCCATTTTAGTCCTCAGGGGTGACAACGCATCTGCGTTTTGATTCATAAGCGAGGATTAATGTAGATGTCTATGAATCACAACATCCATTTACCATCAGGTGGACTGTGTGCTCGTTTGTGATCGTTATTCTATAAAAAATATTAATACACACAACTTTTAACGAGATTTATTTCCAATCATTATTTTAAACAATAATACAGGAGCAGCAATCTGCGACCAGTTAAGTCCCCACCATAACTCGATGATTTGATATAAATAAATAGTCGTAGACAGACGTAGACAGAGAAACCTATAGACAAATTGACGCCTTCTTTCACATTCGCACACGAAAAAGATTTTATGCATACATCTTGCATAGAAATGAGATAGAGCGGTGTGATTGTTTGTCCCTTTCTCCGTGCCGGTTTGTTCTGTAGACTTTGCTAAACAACTTTAACAGCGTAGCGATTTAAGGAGTTTACAAGTTGGTTTAAGTGAGAAAAAAGTGTTTTGTGAGCTTAAGATTGGTGAATCTTGTTCAGTTCAGTTCTTAGAACAATTAAATTTTTTATCTAAATGTGTTTAAAAGTCCTAAAGATTATTGTATATCCTAAAAATTCGTTATCGTTCTTTCTCACTCGAGGCCACGCCGATCATTAGTCTAAAGGTTTCTCTGTCTAGAAAACCTATTATATATCTATATTAGAGAAACCTATTCTCTGTCTACGGTAATAGTTGTTGTTGTTTTTATTATTCGCTCGAGAGAGCAGGCAAAGGAACTAAGCCATACAGCCTTTTCTTTTTTTAAATTTGAATATATAGAATTTTGAAGTGTAAAGGCCGGAACCAACTCTTATTTTTATTCTTTCCATCTCTTCAAAGTCCATAAAGGCCGAAGCCAAGTCTTATTTTCTTTAATTCTTCATATTTTCAAAAACCACAAAGGCTAAAGCCAAGTCTTTTTTATATTATAATCTTTATAAGTTTCTATCCATATAGATTTATCAGTCCAGTTTCAAGGTTCCCGCGTGTTTTTCTTTTCTTCACAATATGCTGATGCGTCACATTGCGAAGTCCTTGGGAGATTTTGACGACAGCTCCACCCAGCGGACAATTGACGACGACAGCCACTGAAGTTCATAAGGCGCCTAAGCGGTCAAAATAACTTGTGATTTTGTGAATTAATTGTTTGCGCGTGTGAACTATTAGAGAAAACGTCGAAACAAGTGCTTTGATGTCGATATAAACCTCATCACTTTTACGAATTAAAATCCACTTCAAACTATTATTCAAGCGACAAAACAGGAGCGACAGTCCTTTGTTGCCCAAGTTCCCGCCAAAACTCCTTGACATAAATAGCTTATGACCACTGACCTCTATATATATATATATATATTTGTATATATAGAGGTCAGTGCTTATGACACAAATTAATAAATATGTGGCAAGATAGGTAGTCTTTATACCCGAAAAGGCACTCGGTATTATATACTCTTTAGTCGACTAGTACTTATTACCTATTTTATGGCATAGTTTAGCGTGGTATATCAACGTAATTGGGCGGTACCCATCCATGAAGACAACAATATCTGACAGTTTATCTAAAAAATACGAAACTTTATAGGCGTGAGCCACGCTTGTACTCATTAGTTTGTGACACTGAACTCTATATATGCGTACTTGTATATATAGAGGTCAGTGGTTTGTGGCGTGAGCTGTCAAAATTATCAAGCTAAATTTGACAAAGCTATGCTTTTTTGGTGCTCTTTGGTTTTTGCTTACACATTGCAGTGCACATTCACGATATATAAAAAAAAAACAATTCAATTCAATTCAAATCGTTTATTGCGAATATTGGTTGATACAGATGGTATTGTCATAGTTTATTACTTAGGGAACAAACAGTACAGTTATATTCCGCCGTTTGGCATGCAATATAATATAAAAAACGGAATATAAAAAAACAAGTTGTTTTTTATATTCCGTGGCGATATTCACCCCTTAGATGAACTACCATACTCAAACTGGATGGAGTCTTAAGACGATGCCACTCTTATATCAGTGTATCTAACTTGTGATTATATATCTTTGTCTATTCCACAGAGCCTATCTACGAATAAGAGAGATATTTCCATGTACTTAGATTTCATAAAGTGACAACGCCGCACCCTCTGTGTAAATCGTGTAAATTCATTAGAAAGCAGGGTTCCCAACCTAAGGGGTTCCCCGCTAAGTTTAAAGGGTTAATAAGATGGATAGGATTTTTAAGGGGCTTTATTTTTTACGGTTATTTTTAAAGACTTTTATATATTTTTTTTTGGTGATTTTTATTTAAAAGTACACGATGATTGCGGCGATTGGTTGTAAACCTTTTGAAAATATCTAAAAATTCGGGTTGTATCTTTTGCGTTAGTTATCACTGTTGCAATTTCTTGTTATCTATTGAAATGCTACCAAGTGTGACGAGGATCTGATCCACATTGCAATGATATAGCCCGTTAATTAAAAATTACTTTTATTTACTACACAATCTACGATTTTAATATGTTTAAACCATCAGAAGAGAACGAAATAATATTTGAAATATTAAATAATTCGTATATAAAGAACACTACAAAGCACTGTGCTTATTTTTAGGGGATTTCCAAGTAAATAGGGTGATTTTAGTGGTTTTTGAATTAATTTTAGAGGCAAATGTTTTTTGTAGTTGGTAACACTGTTAGAGAGTCACTGTGTTCTGTGGACTAGTCGGTCAAAACATTGCGGTAAAGTTTATAAACCACCCAGAAATAGGACGATGGTTTATACAAAAATAACCACGAGGTGGATGGCCATCCTCTTCTAACCAAACCTGTCCGAGTCGGAAAGCCCCAAGTCTCGAGCTCGCTTCGCTCGCAAAATTCTCTGGATTACTGTAATCATCTTTTTAAAAAAAAACGCTTCGCGGCCTTCCATTGAGTCCACTCAATCCTTTGTGTCAGTCCCGTCTGGAGCCACAAATAGATTGTCAGCGTCCGAATGGTTGACTTTTTTGTGGACGTACGCATGTTCCGCTAGGTAGTCATACGCTCTCCAAAAATCTGTGTGAATCGTGGTGCCAGTTTCTATGAATTTTTGAATTTAGGGCACCATTTTAGGCATGTTGACAGATGCAACTTAAAAACATAAGCATTTAGTGTAATTTAAGTTCCGTTTTAAGTATTAATTAGTGATTTATGAAGTAGTAGCTCCAGCAGCTAAAATTGGGGCGCGTGATAAAAGCCCCCTCGACCCCCCCCCCCCATAGTGACAGACTTCACAAATTCAGGCAACTTGATACAAAACCCCACCCATAAGATGTAAATGGATTAACGTTCTGTAACAGTCAATCGTTAGTCATCAACGGAACGTCGTACGCGTCACACTTTTTTGTAACGGTCAGCTTTTTATACTTACTACCCATCATGTCAACTATAGTCCGTTCGCGTTCAGAAAGCGACGAAATGTGCTGTAGATCACTCTGACATTTGGTAATCTTCGATTCGAATATTGCTCTTAGTATATACGCCGTGCCAAAGATCCATTAGAATCATCTCTGCCATAAATAAAGACGATATCAAAAAATTCTTCATTACTAAAAGCAGCCATAGTGATTGATCACACAATTAGTCGGAGAACAGTGAAGGAGCACACAGCTAGGGCTAGGCTCAACTCAATAAAAAGAACATCCGAAATAAATACGATTTCGCAATTAA
The DNA here is from genome assembly GCA_036936625.1 of Parnassius smintheus behrii. NCBI lineage: Eukaryota > Metazoa > Arthropoda > Insecta > Lepidoptera > Papilionidae > Parnassius > Parnassius smintheus. The sequence goes on from JAUPFT010000018.1 coordinate 17,898,763, forward strand.
GATGTCTAGTCACAAGGGCAGTCGTTACATGACAAACTGAGGGTCCGAAGATGTGACAAACCCGCCCTACTACTCGAGAACTGATCCTAATTGGTGTGAATAAATAACGACTTAATGTGATTTACTATGCCGGTTGTTCTATTGAATTAAAATATATTATTCACTAGGCGCCACCCTACTTAGCGCTAGTTAAAAAAGGTCAAGTTTTTAGGTTGTGCGGCCGCTTTTGCTAAACGAGTTCCCGGAAGTTAATCCGTGCACGTGCACCGTAACTTTAAAAACTAATTAGTAACAAAAACAATCTTGGACTATGAAAGAAGATCTCCGTAGGAAACTAGAAGCATTTGAAATGTGGATATATCGCTGTATGCTTCGAATAAGTTGGACAGAAAAAGTTACCAACATTGAGGTCCTCAAACAGATGAAAAGGAATGAACCCCTACTTGTCAAAACCATCAAACAGAGAAAAGTTGCGTACCTAGGACACGTGCTAAGGCATGAACGTTACCAACTGCTGCAGACTATTGTGATGGGCAAAGTAGCGGGTAAAAGAGGTGTTGGTAGAAGGAAAATGTCGTGGCTATGTAACATCCGGAAATGGACTGGGATAAAGAAAGTTGAAGATCTGTTCAGGCTAGCCATGAACAAAGAAGAATTTAGAAGGATGACTGCCGACCTTCAGTAATGGAGAGGCACTTAAAGAAGAAGAACAAAAACAATAGTACATTAGCAAAAATGTGCATTATTATGGTCCATATAAAAATAAAAATATTCATCCGCCATTAGCTGTGTACAACCTAATTCCAAGAGTTGATGAGACATCTGTGTAAGTAATACCTCTGGATGCGCCAAAACGCATATTTTGTAGACTATATCAGCTGGCATTATTGGTAGTATTTCCTTTCTCATCACATCCGTCTCCTTCTTGCTTGGGTATGTCCAATAGAGGGCCAGATATGGTGGCATCATTTTGGGCGACCAATAAGACGCGCTGGCCAAAAAGTGAAAGTTCGAAACACGCCGTCAACCGACTGAATGTTTTCGACGTGCCGCCGCCGCGCCGAGCAGTTGAAGACCAACGCTAGATGTGATTGCACCTCTGTGGCAGTCGCGCCACAGAACAACCTAGTAGCGACCGCTTTGCATAGTGCAATTTACTCGCGCACCACCGCAGCTGCAACGTAGCGCCATCAACATCAGGACTGAATAAAGGGCCGCCAGAAGATCAACGCCCAAGTAACTGCATATTCCTCCTTTCCCAGCATGAGCTGTTCTCATTTGTTGCCGCTGCTACCCTACAACAGCTCACGCTCCTGCCCTCGCTGGCTGATATAGATTAGGTAATAGCAAGTGCATTCCCCAAAATCGGCCACGTGCCACTTCCGCCATCTTGATTCAGTTATAGAGAATAATGCATACAGTCCACATATAGTTAATCTCGCATAATTGATTTTGGCCTGACCTGAGAATCGAACCAGGGACCTTAGCTTCACCATTTTCTAGTTCCTTCGAACAGGATTCGAAGGGGCAGCCTGTGGCCGCACCATATCCAGGTTCATTCAGGCCGGATAAGCACCCTAGCGCCACACTAAGCTCAAAAGAAAGGGCAATAACTAAGCATGTTTTTAAAAAGCATGGGACAACAAAGGCTTTTTTTCATATATTCCCTTAACTTTTTTTAGGTTTTTTAAACTTAAATATGTGTAGAATGTTTTTGTTTGAGTAATCACACATTACATAAATAAAAAAATAAAAACTGTTACTGGACATTATTAGCAATTAATTGGTTTAATTGTTCAAAGCCTTAGAAAGTCAATTAAAAAAAAAAGTTTAATATGTCCCAAAATGGTTTAAAGTGTTAGTATAAGGTGTAATATGTTCTAAACAACTTGTGTAACAATCCCTAATGTGTCTCCCATAACATTTTTAAAGCGCAGAGAATTCACTGAGGCGGAGCGTAACATAGACGTCTTAATTATGACCCAAACACAATTTTTATTACTATCTCCTCTGAAACTAATAGTGTAATCATTTTGTCACAGATAATCTATGTAATGTGATGAGTGCATGGATTCATTTAAATGTGTAATTGAAATTTTCTTATACATATATATTTGTAGGTGTATAAATGTAGAAAGATAATACTAATATTTAAGTTTTTTACAGACAGAAGTTGTATAGTTATAATTATATCCATTTTGATAAATAATTTTATCATCATTATCATCATTACAGCCCTTCACAAGTCCACTACTGAACATAGGAACATAGAACACATACACTCCCTCAAGGAATGGTCCTGAGCCACTGGCATCTATCAACCTTCAGTATGTCTAATATATGATAAGCAATTTAATGACATGAAATTATTTATATAATACATATTATAATCTATTTCAACACAGAAGTATATTTGATTTACTTATATATGTTTAATGTTTTGACTTCCTAACAACTATGCTAATGTCCTGGGTTTGAATCTCATTTGCAGTTAACATTCAAACAAAAATAATAATTTTGGCTGTTTAGATCATGAAACAATGGTCCCAGTATGTCTGAAACGGGCCAAGTATTATGTTGGCAAGTTTTGAATTTTAGCACAAGAAATTTTTCAATTGATAGTATAAATAGATTAATATCATATCATAAACTTACAAAAGCACCATCATAATCCATTCGTATGCATCTTTTTTTTATGACCATGTTAAGAAAATCTATATCTGGTTTTATGTTCAATGATTTCATAGTCTCCATAATCTTATTTTCAGCTTCTCTAGTTTCCTCTATTAAAGGTAACATCTGTGTGAATGTTTTAATATCAGGTTTAACTGCATATGCCTCCATTTCTCTTAGGAAATCATCTTGACCTCCTATTATTGCAAATTTATCTTGTAATGTGTCAACTTCTTGCAAAGATAATACTTGATTTAATTGTAAAACATTAGATAACAAATTGGGGATTGTTCGCTGATCACTTTGTTGTGTTTGAAATTCTTTTGGAAGAATTGTAATTGAGTTTCTGTTTGGATTTTCTAAAACAGTTACACCTTTATGTACATCTTTAATGGAAATACAGTTATAATTGGCTTTGTCCTTTGAGTCATATGTTAATGGATCATATGTCTGAAAATTTTCAAGTTTTTCAAGTTCTACTTCTGAATTAGTAGTATTTTCTTTTGTTTCTCTGGATTCAATCTGTAATCTTTTAATTTTATTTGAACCTAATAGGGTTTGGTCTTGAATAGACATGATCAAACTTTGTATATCATCTTTAGACCCTAGATTACAATCTTTGACACATTTAAGCATTAAATTGAAAGAGTAAATATTTGGCTTCTCTTTCATAGTTAACATTTTCCTCCAAACTAAAAGGGCATATCGTAAGCCATTTTCTTTATTAGAAATACATGCATGTAGGAGATGGTTAAAAGTGTGAACCCTTATTTTAATTTTCTTTGAAATCATTTCATCAACTATTTTGAAAGCTGTTTTGAGATCACCACATCGGCCAAATGCTTTAATCATTACATTGTAGTTTGTAAGATTGGGTTCTATTCCTTTTTCAATCATTAGATCCCTTAAATGTTTCGCATTCTTTAACCCATCTGCAGGCCAAGGGCTGTTAATACACGCCTCAAACAAACAAGTGTATGTGTCGCCAGTTGGGGTTAGTGCTCGTCTTTTCATATCATTATATAACCTAAATGCTTTTTTAGTGTAGCCTACATCTGCACAAGCACCAATCAAAATATTGTAAATGTAATTTTCTGGTTTAACTCTATCTTCTTGTAACATTCTTATTTCTAAAACATTAAGCGCTTCTTTTAGACGCTTATGTTTTAAATATTGCTTTATTAGATCTGCATATTGTCTTATAGTTAATTTTTGAGATCGAAGGGGAAGATTTTGAATATATTTTTCTTCCTTTAAATCACCTTCGTCAAATATATCATTAGATTGATTTTTAAGTTTTCCAGATAGAGTACCAAATGTGTCAGGATCTTCAAGACAATTCAAATTATTTTCTGTCTTGCATTCATTGGACTTAAATTTATTATTTTCTATAAATCTTGGAGCAGATGCATAATTTGAATAAATGCCGGAGCCAAATTTTTTACACTTTTCTCGTAGTCCTATTAAAAATATGTTACGAAGAGCCATTACATACAAACAGAACTTTAAAAAAACAAAAATACAAACTATCTTCTAGTTTATGAGTGGTTTAATGAACATAAATTTAAGATTTACTTTGTTTAATAAAGCACTTATTAAGCGTAAAAGAGTTTACTGACACAATTTTGGTAAATCAAATATTAAATTAATTCAATTTTCATATACATTTTTCATATGCAAATTTTTGTTTGTTAATTTGCCTTGCTTTATCGCTTTGATTTGACATTTATTTTCATTAAGAATTTTGACTTGGATGCTTGCCTTTTAAGCCATGTCTTCATTTCAAAACTTTTTCACAATATGTTGATAAGTTACATCGTGAAGTTTTCGGGAGATTTTAGCGGCAGCTTGAGTCAGCAGACGTATTCCAAGGTACCTAATCCTAGGCAGACCCATTATCTTGAGATTCACATCACCATCAGAGCACTTGTTTATATTTATACGTGGTAGAGCCATGAAGCAGCTATATTATGGTTGAAGCACGAATGGGTCGGCTCGACTGGGGAAGGGCCACACTCTCACAGAATAGCAGCTTAATACTGATGTGTTTCCTATGGTGAATGTAGGGATCTAGAAACTTTTCTACTGGAAATGAGGCATTCCATTTTAGTCCTCAGGGGTGACAACGCATCTGCGTTTTGATTCATAAGCGAGGATTAATGTAGATGTCTATGAATCACAACATCCATTTACCATCAGGTGGACTGTGTGCTCGTTTGTGATCGTTATTCTATAAAAAATATTAATACACACAACTTTTAACGAGATTTATTTCCAATCATTATTTTAAACAATAATACAGGAGCAGCAATCTGCGACCAGTTAAGTCCCCACCATAACTCGATGATTTGACATAAATAAATAGTCGTAGACAGACGTAGACAGAGAAACCTATAGACAAATTGACGCCTTCTTTCACATTCGCACACGAAAAAGATTTTATGCATACATCTTGCATAGAAATGAGATAGAGCGGTGTGATTGTTTGTCCCTTTCTCCGTGCCGGTTTGTTCTGTAGACTTTGCTAAACAACTTTAACAGCGTAGCGATTTAAGGAGTTTACAAGTTGGTTTAAGTGAGAAAAAAGTGTTTTGTGAGCTTAAGATTGGTGAATCTTGTTCAGTTCAGTTCTTAGAACAATTAATTTTTTTATCTAAATGTGTTTAAAAGTCCTAAAGATTATTGTATATCCTAAAAATTCGTTATCGTTCTTTCTCACTCGAGGCCACGCCGATCATTAGTCTAAAGGTTTCTCTGTCTAGAAAACCTATTATATATCTATATTAGAGAAACCTATTCTCTGTCTACGGTAATAGTTGTTGTTGTTTTTATTATTCGCTCGAGAGAGCAGGCAAAGGAACTAAGCCATACAGCCTTTTCTTTTTTTAAATTTGAATATATAGAATTTTGAAGTGTAAAGGCCGGAACCAACTCTTATTTTTATTCTTTCCATCTCTTCAAAGTCCATAAAGGCCGAAGCCAAGTCTTATTTTCTTTAATTCTTCATATTTTCAAAAACCACAAAGGCTAAAGCCAAGTCTTTTTTATATTATAATCTTTATAAGTTTCTATCCATATAGATTTATCAGTCCAGTTTCAAGGTTCCCGCGTGTTTTTCTTTTCTTCACAATATGCTGATGCGTCACATTGCGAAGTCCTTGGGAGATTTTGACGACAGCTTCACCCAGCGGACAATTGACGACGACAGCCACTGAAGTTCATAAGGCGCCTAAGCGGTCAAAATAACTTGTGATTTTGTGAATTAATTGTTTGCGCGTGTGAACTATTAGAGAAAACGTCGAAACAAGTGCTTTGATGTCGATATAAACCTCATCACTTTTACGAATTAAAATCCACTTCAAACTATTATTCAAGCGACAAAACAGGAGCGACAGTCCTTTGTTGCCCAAGTTCCCGCCAAAACTCCTTGACATAAATAGCTTATGACCACTGACCTCTATATATATATATATATATTTGTATATATAGAGGTCAGTGCTTATGACACAAATTAATAAATATGTGGCAAGATAGGTAGTCTTTATACCCGAAAAGGCACTCGGTATTATATACTCTTTAGTCGACTAGTACTTATTACCTATTTTATGGCATAGTTTAGCGTGGTATATCAACGTAATTGGGCGGTACCCATCCATGAAGACAACAATATCTGACAGTTTATCTAAAAAATACGAAACTTTATAGGCGTGAGCCACGCTTGTACTCATTAGTTTGTGACACTGAACTCTATATATGCGTACTTGTATATATAGAGGTCAGTGGTTTGTGGCGTGAGCTGTCAAAATTATCAAGCTAAATTTGACAAAGCTATGCTTTTTTGGTGCTCTTTGGTTTTTGCTTACACATTGCAGTGCACATTCACGGAATATAAAAAAAAAACAATTCAATTCAATTCAAATCGTTTATTGCGAATATTGGTTGATACAGATGGTATTGTCATAGTTTATTACTTAGGGAACAAACAGTACAGTTATATTCCGCCGTTTGGCATGCAATATAATATAAAAAACGGAATATAAAAAAACAAGTTGTTTTTTATATTCCGTGGCGGTATTCACCCCTTAGATGAACTACCATACTCAAACTGGATGGAGTCTTAAGACGATGCCACTCTTATATCAGTGTATCTAACTTGTGATTATATATCTTTGTCTATTCCACAGAGCCTATCTACGAATAAGAGAGATATTTCCATGTACTTAGATTTCATAAAGTGACAACGCCGCACCCTCTGTGTAAATCGTGTAAATTCATTAGAAAGCAGGGTTCCCAACCTAAGGGGTTCCCCGCTAAGTTTAAAGGGTTAATAAGATGGATAGGATTTTTAAGGGGCTTTATTTTTTACGGTTATTTTTAAAGACTTTTATATATTTTTTTTAGGTGATTTTTATTTAAAAGTACACGATGATTGCGGCGATTGGTTGTAAACCTTTTGAAAATATCTAAAAATTCGGGTTGTATCTTTTGCGTTAGTTATCACTGTTGCAATTTCTTGTTATCTATTGAAATGCTACCAAGTGTGACGAGGATCTGATCCACATTGCAACGATATAGCCCGTTAATTAAAAATTACTTTTATTTACTACACAATCTACGATTTTAATATGTTTAAACCATCAGAAGAGAACGAAATAATATTTGAAATATTAAATAATTCGTATATAAGGAACACTACAAAGCACTGTGCTTATTTTTAGGGGATTTCCAAGTAAATAGGGTGATTTTAGTGGTTTTTGAATTAATTTTAGAGGCAAATGTTTTTTGTAGTTGGTAACACTGTTAGAGAGTCACTGTGTTCTGTGGACTAGTCGGTCAAAACATTGCGGTAAAGTTTGTAAACCACCCAGAAATAGGACGATGGTTTATACAAAAATAACCACGAGGTGGATGGCCATCCTCTTCTAACCAAACCTGTCCGAGTCGGACAGCCCCAAGTCTCGAGCTCGCTTCGCTCGCAAAATTCTCTGGATTACTGTAATCATCTTTTTAAAAAAAAACGCTTCGCGGCCTTCCATTGAGTCCACTCAATCCTTTGTGTCAGTCCCGTCTGGAGCCACAAATAGATTGTCAGCGTCCGAATGGTTGACTTTTTTGTGGACGTACGCATGTTCCGCTAGGTAGTCATACGCTCTCCAAAAATCTGTGTGAATCGTGGTGCCAGTTTCTATGAATTTTTGAATTTAGGGCACCATTTTAGGCATGTTGACAGATGCAACTTAAAAACATAAGCATTTAGTGTAATTTAAGTTCCGTTTTAAGTATTAATTAGTGATTTATGAAGTAGTAGCTCCAGCAGCTAAAATTGGGGCGCGTGATAAAAGCCCCCTCGACCACCCCCCCCCCCATAGTGACAGACTTCACAAATTCAGGCAACTTGATACAAAACCCCACCCATAAGATGTAAATGGATTAACGTTCTGTAACAGTCAATCGTTAGTCATCAACGGAACGTCGTACGCGTCACACTTTTTTGTAACGGTCAGCTTTTTATACTTACTACCCATCATGTCAACTATAGTCCGTTCGCGTTAAGAAAATAGTGAGTCATCGTTGTCCGCCGGCCTGGCCACGCCCCCCAGTCAATTAAAATGCAAGAAATTAGAAAGTCAATTTCACAGTGTTGAACCAGTTGAAGTCGGGCCTTCGAACAAAACGGTTGTGTATTTTGCGTGTTACTCATTCAACATTAAATTTTGAAAATGAATACCTCACCTATTCGAAAGAATAAAAGTGGATAAATTATCCATAGCGGAGAGAGACGCGTAATTTACAATGTTTGTAAGTACTTTAAACTGTGTGATTTAAATGCGACTGTGGAGAGCACAGTAATAAAAACAGCAAGTGGATGTGATGTGTCCTAAAATACTGTTTATAAAATTATTAAAGAACAAAAGGATACTAACACATTAAAATCACCCGTGAAAAAAGAGCTAGGCTATCGACGGTTGATAAATTAGATGAACTAGACAAAAGTACAATAAGGAGAAAATTATGACACTTTGCGAAGCTGACGAAGATATTCCTGTTTTCAAACGTACCACACTTCATAAAATAATGCACGAGCTTGGTATCGATTTCAATAAACAGGATAGCAGAACATTATTAGTCGAAAGAGAAGATATTGTTTTACGGAGGTGTAAATATCTGAAAATTTGTTTTCATTAAACTTAATTAAATGTTTGAAAAAAAAAAGAATTTTTACTCCACTGTGAGCACACCTTTACCCTGTAGTTGCACTGATGACTCACTATCTTCTAAACGCGAACGGACTATAAATGTGATAACCGTAAAAAAGCGCCTAGTGCATTTAACTGCTAAGAGTAAGTACAGGACTGACAAATAAATAGCCTACCGCACTTAAAACTGCTGCACCCGGATTAGGATGGACATGGCAAGAGACCTCCAGACGTAATTCATCAATAGTGATACAAGAAGATGATGATGAATATGATAATGATAGATACGTCAAAATTGATGCAAAGACTCTATTAAATGATATATCAAAAGAAGTAGAAAAAACGATAAAGAGGGAATTAAAAGATGTCTACGACTCACTTTAATTTTATAGTTCAAAACTGGATGAGGTGATGATGTCTATTTAGGCATTTAAGCAAACTATAAAGAATCTAGGAAGAAAGAACATCGAACTTACCAACAAAAATAACAACCTGGGAACGAGAGTAGGTGCATAGAACAAAATTTACAGGAAGTGGAGCAAAGTAAATTGTCCAAATGCATTGAAATAGCGAATATATCACTACACAAAGATGAGGATGTGAAGCAACTGGTTGATAAAGTGGCCAAAAAGCTAAACATATCTAAGTAGAGCTTTACAAAAGCATACCGATTAAAAGGAAAAAGTGATCAGAATGAAAATATACAAGTGAAGTTAAAAGAGGAAAGTGTATTGGATATATGGATAGCGGCCGCAAAAAGTATTAGGGTTACGGTAGCAGATATTAATCCAAGAGATAATAAAAACAGGAATTCCGTGTATATAAGGGAAAAAATGACACACACGAAGAATGAACACACAAGAATGTTTTCCGGCATGCAAAAAACAAGAGATAAAAATAAAGAAAAATTACAATTATGTTTTTTTTTCTAAAAGGGATTGATTAAGGCATGCAAAGAAGACAAAGGTAAGGTTTTCATTCTAATGGTGGTCACACACGGTCAGTTCAGCTGATCATTCCAACTGATCGATTCAAACTAAAACTGTTGATATTTTTTTTTAATATCGGATTTTCGATATATCCGTAAAAAAACTTATTTGTAAAACTCCGATATTAATATATTTATAATGATCGATATATCAAAAATCCACTATTTAAGAAAATATCAACAGTTTTAGTTTGAACTGATCAGTTGCAATGATCAGTTGAACTGACCGTGTGTGGCGATCATAAGGGCGCCTTTACAATAGAGGCGTGAATAAGCGCTGCAGTGGCGACACTGTGGTGCGCTAGGCGCGCCACTACTAGTTTTTATACAATTTCTAGAAGCGCAGCAGTTGCAGCGCCACTACCGTGACACACGCACGTCATTTTTGCGTAGGAAAATGACACGCTTTTAATTATATTGAACCTCAATATGAATGTAGATCAACTTGACATTGAAGTGTTTATTGAGGCAGTTAAAAATCACCCTGCAATATGGGATAGCAGTTCTGAAAGTGATTCTAATCGGATTCATAAGAAGAATGCATGGGAGCTTTTGTGCACCAAATTTATTGAAAATTTTGAAATAAAATCTACGGCGGAAAAAAATCAAGCTAGTTAGTTATTTATATTTTTGATATGATAATTGCCATCCGGGCTAGTAAAAGAATCAGCTAATTTGTTTCGTATATTTAAAGCACTAATTTGTACTTGGTTATTTGAAATGTTACCAGCGTGGTATCTTGATAATGTTGAAGTGTTACTGGTTTCTTGGATGCTTTTGTTTTAATTATATAATTATGTAAAATACAAACAGCTCGAACAATATTTTTCCGCGAATATAATATTGACATTGAGTGGTCTATGCAATATTCTAAATTTATTGGCCATGATACCAAACGTACATCATTATATAGTACCTGGTTGACCGAGCTTTGCTCGGTATTTTTCGCTCGATTTTTTTTTAATTCGTGTGTTTCGTAAATTATTATTGGATACAAATTATATTTAGATACAAATTACATACTGATGAAATATAAATAATATTTTTTGATCTTAGCGACATAACAGAAAAAACGGAACTGGTTACTTGAATGAAAAATCATGAGTGCAATTATTTTAATTTAAATTTTCGTGTTTTTAAAAAATACTAAAAAAAGGGCTCGAAAAAATAGATTTTCTCAAAAAAGAAAGGAACATGAAAAAAAAGTTAAAAAAAGTTGGTCGGTCGGTCTGGGCTCGAACCGGGGTACTACGATTCTGTGACCGACCATTATACCAATTAAGCTATTTATAATCACTAACAATCCGGCAAAATTTACCTTCTTATTCTAACGATATTGTAGCAGTTTTCATTTCCTAAAAACACGGACAAAAAGACATTTTCTAAAAATAAATCCCAGCTAGATCGATTTATTATCCCCGAAATTCCCTTGACACTAAATTTTATGAAAATCGTTGGAGCCGTTTCCGAGATCCCGAATATATATTTATATATATACAAGAATTGGTCGTTTAATAGTATAGGATATTGGCGTATCTTGGAATATACACTATAGTTATTTAGAGAAAATAAAGGTGAGGAACGTTTTCTAATATGTGTTAAAGTATTTTTTAATCTTTTTTTTTTTTGTAACAATATTAACAAGAGTAAAGCTTCTTCGTCGGAATCCATCGCGTAACTGACAAACATCACTACAATTTACCGGAGCACTACTGACCCGCGTCTACTGCGAACCAGTCGCATCACTGTAGCGCTTCTTTTTGGTAGCACCACCGCAGCGCTTTCTTATGCCTCTAATTTGAAGGCGCCCTAAGAAGCTTGGATGACATAAATTCACTAGCTAGTAAAAAGCTGTGAAATCCTTCATTTTGTTTAGGAATTAATATTTTTTTGTATATAAATTTTTATATATATTTTGTTTTTATTTTATTTTATTTTTCGTGTATTCTTTTAGTCTTGATCTCTGATAACCTATTTGTTGCAAATAAAAAAAGGTATGGAACATATCGATTACGAAATTAAAGAATTCGCAAACTGTGTAAACGCAAATCAGTTTCGCAAGTAGCTACCTAAAAATCGAAATATCAACCTATTATGTATGCATATTAATATCCGTTCTACCATAAAAACTTCTTGACGTAGTATAATTAGGACTTAGTATTCCAACCATTTAAAAAAAAACATGATATTTTAGGGTGTAAAAGTGATAGTGGAACGAAAATGCCCGGGTTGTCTTTTCATTTGTAAGTATACCACTCCTTACTGGTTACTAGGCATTCTGTAACATTTTATAAAATTAATATATTGTGTATAATGTACTCTAGACGTAAATTTATCGTTAAAAAATCACAAAAATAACAATTGTAATAAACTATTACCATAAAGATATTAATAGTTACATTGCAACCATCCGCTCAATAATATGATAAATGTGTGATGACATATGATAATGAATAAAATGATGTGTCTTGCCTAGCTTTAAGACCACTTCCCGCCCACCCTCAATTGCGTGCAATAATCCCGTCACCACTACTCGCAATACCACTACTCCCAACACCGCTACTCCCAACACCACTACTCCCAACACTACTACTCTAGGAAAGACACACCATCGACTACAATAGGTCACGTGTTTCGCCTCTACACGAGGCATCTTCAGGTGATGTAGAATCTACGGTGGCTGACCGCCAAGTGAGCGGCAAGCCAACAGTCAAAACAGCTGCTCTTTATACATGCTGACACAACCACTCCCCGCTAAAGTAGCATGCAACCGCGCCGTGCGATAAATACCTGTGACTAATTATAATTATTATTATTTACCATTCCCATTACTACTATATTTATTACTATTATTATTACGGGGTATTAATAGAGTATTCTCATCTGGTTGAGCTAAATAAACATGTAAAAGGAAATTATAAATATACATAAATATATATCTAATATACTAACATAAATAAATAAATAATACATAAATAAATAAAAGCCCAACTAGATGCAGGCCCTCGGCAGGGGAGACCGAACTGCCGAGGGTTAGGGGGAAAGGGAAAGAAACCGGCAGACGATGCGGGCGGTATCGAGGAGCACCGCCTTCTGCATTTGAGCCTGGAGCAGTCTGTGTCTGAGCAGTGTGTGTGTGAGTCCCACCCACCTCAGATGAACCGAGAGACTGACTGGTATTAGCCCATTTGCAGAAATGACCACAGAAATAATTTCGGTCGGCAGACCACCCCACATGTCGGTCACCTCGTGAGCCAGGTCCAGATATTTTGTTTGCTTATCTGTTTCGGATTTCTCGAGGTTCTCGTCATACGGAACGGTAATGTCGATCAAAAATATTCTTGACTGTGCCCGGTTCATCAGCACAATATCAGGCTTATTCCCAAGAATAGTCCTGTCCGTGATGATGGCCCGGTCTCAGTAGAGCCTGGCGCGGTCATTGTCGATCACGGCTTCCGGCAAGTACTTGTAATACGGCAATTTCCGATCCACGAGACCGTATTTCAGAGCGAGCTCCTGGTGTATAATTCTGGCTACTAGGTTGTGCCTGTGCAAATACTACGAGCTAGAAAGCACTGATCAACCGGAGATGACACGCTTAAGTGACTCACCGGCACAGCGACAAGCTCGACAGACGTCCACGGAGCAATCTTTTAGGATGTATCTCCGATATTTGTTGATCTCAATAACCTGATCCTGTGTTGCACAGACAAAACCCTCGTTTCCCCCGAAGAGGTCACCGAAACGTAGCCAGTTGCGGGAGGCGACTGCACCTACGAAGGGCTCATGTAGAGCCCTGTAGTACCTCCCGTGTAGCTCCTTCTCCTTACATACGGTCTCCCGGTCGGAAATACTATGTACTACTGGGTTCTGCAATTGCTCGTTGGCTAAGGATAGGGGGGTAAGCACTTTATCACTAGAAATGACGTTATTGTAGACTGGATCATCCGATCTTGCCAGGAAGTAATGACGGAGGCTGCACACTTTGCGATTATGCATGGTGAGCGTGCCTTCGCGACAAGTACAGCCTCATTAACGACGATCTCGGATGATGCATCATATTGGACGACATGGTAGTGCGGACTTTTCTATCCAGGGCGTTAAGTTCAGTCTGAGTCCACCTGAGTATGCGAAAGGTATACATGAGGCATCAGGCATGACCCGACCGTTATATGCGTGTGTCTTTTTCACACCGGACAAAAGGCTGTTAAGTACTTTGGTCAAGCGCGCATAAAACACGTCGCAAACGGACTGTTTCACACCAGCCTCATCGATACCGATGTTCTGTGACATACCCAGGTATCGGTATGTTTCAGCCTCGAAAAGGGTCCTTAAGTTGACGGGCATAGATAAGTCTATGCCCTAAGAGTTAGCAACCCTTCCTTTTTCAACATGGAGGACCACACACTTATCCGTCCCCAGCTCCATTCCAATAGATGCTAAATTCACAAGTGATGTTTAGCAATTCCATAAGATAGGAGCGACTGGAGGCGAATAACTTGAGGTTATCCATATAGAAAAAGTGGGACACTTTACTTTACTTTACGAAGCTGAAAGCCCCTCCCGGAGCCCTCCAGTAAAGTACTGAGAGGGTTCAAAGAGAGGCAGAACCAGATTGGACTCAGACCGTCGCCCTGGAAGATACCCCTTGTTATCCTTAGGCGGCTTTCCGCAACCGTCATCCGCTCACCCAGATGACAAAGGATCGTACTCCACTGCCCCATACACTGCCCGAAGAAGTCTCTAACTGTACAGTCAACCTTGTACAGTTCAAGGACTCTCTTTAGCCATGTATGGGGCACCGAGTCGAATGCCTTTCTGTAGTCTATCTAGGCGGCGGAGAAGTTCCGACGGTTGCGTTTTACCACTTTGCCAATGAACGCGACAATGAGGAGTGGTTCCTTGGTTCCACGGTCACCACCCTGACATCCATTTTGAGCGCGTGACATCACCTGATTGGGTCCAGATGACGAGTGATTCTCGCGCTCAAAATGGATGTTAGTGTCTTGTATATGGTCCGTAGACACGTGATGGGGCGGTATTAGCTCGGGTCTGTGGTACCCTGGTCTTTAGGAACCAAATGGGTGATCCCAGTAGTGAAGAGGCTCGGGAGCGACTTCTGGTTGAGAGCCTCTTGAAACTGTCGGGCGAGCACAGTGTGACACACCACGAGCCCCTTCAGCCAGTAGTGATGCAGCCCGTCGAGTCCCGGACTTCCGAGACCCGGACCAGTTCGGGGCCCTACGGACCGCCTCAGCTACGTCATCCGGTGTTATAATGACGGGGTCCATGGGCGTTATACTCACACACTGACTCGCCACAACTTCCGTCCAAGGGCCCTCGCTGTGGTTTACGGGCTCTGATCACAGGCCGCGTCAGAATGCTACAGTGTCGGCCTGATTTGGTGCTGGGTCCGTTCCACTTACCAATGATTCATAGAGCCTCTTATGATCACTCTGAAAGAGACGATTCTGGTTGAACTGAGTCCGAGAAGACCCAGCTGACACCAAGCCTTCTGGTGGGAATGATGGATGCGGAGGGCTGCTAGGTGACTCTGCAGCTCCTCGCGCTCGGCTGGCGGCCCGCATGCTGCCGCGTCCAGCGCCAGCTCCAGACACACCCCGGAGACCCCCAGACAGTGGCCCTATGCGTTCCTCTTTGTGCCATCATCCATTTTATGGGCGCCAAATAACGGGAGACGCCCAAGCCCGGCACCGTTTCGTGGTTCTGTCATATGCACAAACGGACCTTTGCACCCACAATTTTGGCTGGCACGGCGTTTACACCTCTTGGCAGGGTGCTGACTGACTGCGTCGACGTAGCAGTTTTGTCACATAACTGTTACGTCAGCGGGCGATGGGGTCATCACTTGGCTACGCCTCAATTTATTATTATTATTATTAAATATTATATATTATATAGAGATTAGGTTTAAAGATGTTTAACAAAGGTGAATTAGAAACATTTGTTTATTCATTCAGCAGTGCAATGTTCCCATTTTTTTTAAATGTCTAACTGTTCCAGCACACACAGTTGTACCCCTTTATTACAAGTATGTAAGACTTTAAAGGAGTGGTCGATGGCTAGGTTGTGTCCAGTCTCCAATAGATGTTTAGCAAAATGGGATTTATCAGGATTGCAAATTCTGTACGCGGCTCTTTGAGTATTCAACCAACTGGAGAGGCCATGCGCGTTAATTCCTAAACAAAAATTCTGTCAACATCAGGGGGGCGCAAGAAAACACACAACTGTAAACTACAAATGCAAAATTAAATCGTGTCACTATAAACGCACACTACGACATTTGTGTTTGTGTTCATCGCGTTTACGCATACCATCAAATTGTACACGTGTCCATACACTGATGGCGCTGTCTAAATGCGTAAACAACGTAAGGCGTGGACTATGTCGATGTTTTTTTATCGATAAACAAATCACCATAGTCCACATAAGTTTTTATTTGATTATAAGTAATACATAGATAAATAATACCAAGGTGTTATTTGAAATTCTATTTTTAAAGTATTTAGAAATGTTCTTCGGAACAAAACTTAGAAATTATTGAAAATAAGTTTATTATTTTGCTACAGGTTTATTTTACATTACGCAGGATAAAATTTTAAACATTTAACAAATCGAAATAGGTTTAGTTATTTTAAAAATCAGATTGTTTGAAAAGAAAAGTCCAATCAGTTTATCGTTTTCGATGGTGTTAACCAAGTTTTTGTTTTTATTATAAAGCTTCAATCACAAAACCGTTAATTAAAAATAGTTGTTGATTTTCGAGAGTTATTAAACGAACTGTCTGGAAAATATTTAATAAATTAGGAAAACAAAAAAGTTTTACACTATGTAATAGTTTAACAAAGTGAAGTTTAAGCAGACAGCTGCTTAAAAATAAAACGTGACATCTACCTAGGGCTAAGTACTCCCCAGAAAGATGTTTTGCTTTAACTTTACATTACCATTCACCGAAAGCTTAACAATATGTGCGAAATATCAAAAGTTTTGAAATTGGTCTGCCTTCATCACTAACGATAACAAAGTGGTACAATACAATTTATGGCCAACTTGGCTATACAAAAAGAAGCGTTAACTGTTGTAAAACTTAGACTAGAGAGTAACCCTGACAAGAAATTATACTGTATATTAGTGATAGATGAAATGGAAATAAAACAATTGACGGAGTACCACGCAAGTTCTAAAAGACATTTTGGTTATATACATAATACCTTTGGCTACTAGCATGGAAATCTGTCAACGAGTGCAGGCAAACATGTTCCAAAAGTTTTACGTACATACGTATATATATATATATATATATATATATATATATATATATATATATATATATATATATATATATATATATATATATGATAAATATATTTATTTTGTAAAACATGAGTAAATAAAATACAAGTGTTAAAAAACTTGAAACGAGCTACATGTTTTGCCATTTATGGCGTACAAAAATTATACTACATTAAGTTTACAATTACAATAAAAGGTATATAAATATATGAATTAAATTTGATAGGTTAGTGCTTTTGTAAACTTAATAAAATATTTTCAAGTAGAATAATATTGGTGTCAAAGGTAATAATAAAAATATTTAATCTAAATATAATTACAGCCCAACATTACCTCCCACAAGTTCAAGGTTGGTACTGCAGTGTCAGATTCATGGTTTCTACAAGCTACAATGAAAGTGTGCCGCCTAAGAGGATCTCTTGGAAATCTGTAATAACAAACCAATAATAGAAAAATGTACTACTTACGTACTTTTTGTAATACTTTATAATAAAATCTAAATAAAAACTACAAACCGGTTCAGCAGACAAACCCGCATGGTTAATTAACTTATCGATAGCTAAAGTTGCGGCGTTCATCACCATGGTGCAATACTTTCGGTTGCAGTGATACCAGTTTATTTTTATAAAAATTGCACACTTTTGTTGCGAGGCAGCAAGTTTCGATTTGACTTATTTGGCCTGTATTTTGTATAATATTTTAATAAATACTATTTATTGATTATATTTAATTATATAATATTCAGTATCGTGTTAAAATTTAGCTGAATATATAAATCATTTAACAAAATCCACTACACATCTATATGTAATGATTATTATTCATCACAAACTGATTTAGTTATTAGAAAATATATTTTCGTTAATATTGTTATGCACTCAAGTCGACGGCACTAGTCTCGAACCGAAGAACTAAACTTCTTGAAGTCGAAACACGAACTCTCGGTACCTTGCGCGTGTTTACTTGAATATTCTGGATATTTCGCTGCTAATTTATATAAATAGGCGCTGCAAGATGCGATCGGGGAAGTATTGGAGTTGGCGACACAAGCGAAGCTTCGGAGCGGAATAAAGTGAATCAGTGTGATTAATTATTAGTGTTTTTAACTTTAATTTGTGTAAAGTGAATTAAAGTGTTAATTTAGGTAATTCTATCGGCAATTTTTATTGTCACAAACCTCAAGCTCGTAACAATTGGTGTCAGAAGTGGGATAAAATCATGCCGATTTTACCTAAGGAGGAAACGGAGGGTGTCCGTACCCAAAGTCAACGCCAGCAGGAGACGGACCAACGAAGATTTGGTGGTGCAACGCCGCAGACGTCGGAGGGCCAGCCACCGGCTGCAGGCCCGTGGGTAGCTCCTACATCTGCAGCACCTGACTTAGGTGCTCTGATGGTGATGCTGCAGGAGCAGGCTCGCCGACAGGAAAAACAGGTCCGTCGGTTGGAAGAGCAGCTGCGGGGTGGACAGGATGAACAGGTCCGTCGTTTGGAAGAGCAGCTGCGGGACGGACAGGAGGAACAGGCCCGTCGGTTGGAAGAGCAGATGCTCCTCGTGAAGGATCTTCACGCTACCTTCGGGAAGGAGATCAAGGAGGTGAAGGATAGGGTTGCTCAGCATGACAACCGCCTGTCAGAAGCTGAAACCCAAATCGCGAAAGCTGAAACCCGAATCGAGAAAGCTGAAACCCGAATCGACCAAGTAAACAATCGGGTTAACAACGTAATGGCTGACATGAAGAAATCACTGGACGAACTCAAACTTGGAGATGGAGCTACAGCTCCCGTAGTAGCTACAACACCTTCGCTACGGGGGTTCAAGGTGCCACCGTTCGACGGTACCTCTTCATGGTCAGCCTACAAAATCCAGTTCGAGGCTGTTATGAAGGCGAACGGCTGGAATAAAAGTCAGGCCATAACTGCTCTCACACTAGACCTGCGCTACCAGGCCTTAACAGTTCTGGAAGCTCTCGGTGAGGAAGTGACTTATGAGTAACTCCTTGAGGCATTGGAGGCGAGATATGGCGATGCTCACCTGTAACACGTCTTTCGTGCGCAACAACGAAAACCTGCAGCAGTGGGCTCTAGAAGTGGAGAAGCTGGTGCGAAAAACATACCGGTCTGTACCTGCGCTCATTGAAGGGAACCTGGTGCAGACATTCATCGACGGCATCCGTGACCTGGAAGTCAGAGCTGCTGTGAGGCTCGGGCACCACGAGACGCTTAAGGACGCCTTGGCCCATGCACTGGAGGTGGAAGCCGTGCGGCAGGATCATCGTTCCCATCGTGTCAGGGAGGTTGCAGCAGCTACAGTTCGCGACCGCAACAAAGGATACAGCCCTAGGTGCTATGGCTGTGGGGAAAAGGGCCATCTTCGATCCAGCTGCCCTAAGCGAACCCTAGAAAGGGAACGTGAACGATCTCAGGAGGGTAGTGCGGCCAACAGAACCGCCCAGCAGCAGCAGGGAAACGAGTAAAAGCCAGAACTGCGGGGCGGGTGCTGGCTGATGTTAAAAGTGCCCCAAGTATCTCGATCTCACAAACCCACGAAGGGAACAGTCTAATCATCGAGGGCGAGGTGAACGGAATGCCGTGTAAACTGACCATAGACACTGGAGCCTCTCGTACGGTTGTTAGTTCCCAACTAATAAGTCAGTTCCTTGGGGACTCCGCATACAACCGAGAACGCATTAATTTGGTAACAGCCACCGGTCAGCGTATACCCGTCCGTGGAGAGAAAGAGATGGAGTTGAAGCTAGGCAACATGATCTACCTGCATAATGTCATCGTGGCTGATATAATGGACGACTGCATCCTGGGCCTAGACTTCATGAGGAAGAATTGTTGTGCGATTGACGCTAAGCAAGGTGTCTTGAAATGTGGACAAGAGGAACTTTTTGTGGAAGGAGCGTTACCAGGGAACGTGTACAGCCTTGAGAAGATTGTTCTTCCGCCGAGATCTAAACGATTGTGCCGGTTAGTCTTCCTCGGAATCCTGGGCAACCTCATCGTTGTGTACTCGTGGAAAGGTTAGAAAATGACCTTCCATGGAAAGTGGCTCGAACCTTGGTCAGAACCACTAACATCTCGGGAGTACGTGTGCTGAACCTTTGTGGCCAGGAACAGATTATAGAAAAAGGCACACTGGTTGCTACTTGTGAGGAAGTGGATTGGTTACGTCGGTGCCAATATCTATCGACTGGGACCCCCAGCAAGGATGCGCAAACGAGAGTGAGTACACTTTTAGAAGACTGTCGCAGCGTTCTCTCCCCTAATGAAATGGTCAAAGCGAAGAAGTTGTTACTCAAGTATGCCGATGTATTCTCATCAAACGATGCTGACATAGGAAAGACTGGCTTAGTTCAACACAAAATAAACACAGGTGAAGAACTGCCTATCCGACAGCGGTCAAGAAGATTGCCGGTAGCACGTGAAAAGGAAGTGGAAACCATGATTGAGGGAATGGTGAAGGATGGTGTTATTGAACCTTCATCTAGTCCATGGTGTTCACCCGTGGTACTGGTAAAGAACAAGGATGGCAGCATGCGGTTTTGTGTTGACTACCGCCGTCTGAACGACGTTACAAAGAAGGACAGCTATCCCTTGCCAAGAATTGATGACACGCTGGACATGCTTACAGGAGTAAAGTGGTTTAGCACGCTGGATCTAAAAAGTGGCTACTGGCAAGTTGAAATTGACCCTAAGTACAAGGAAAAAACTGCTTTCTCGACGGGAAAGGGTCTGTGGCAATTTAAAGTAATGCCGTTTGGGTTGTGCAATGCTCCAGCAACGTTTGAAAGGCTGATGGAACGTGTACTTACCGAGCTAATTAGCGATGCCTGTCTCGTCTACTTGGATGACATCATCATCGTAGGCCGGACGTTTGAGGAACACCTTCAAAACCTGGAACGCGTGCTCATGAAGATTCAGAGTGCCAACCTCAAGTTGAGTCCGAAGAAATGTTCACTATTCAAACGGCAAGTTAACTTTTTGGGGTATGTAGCAGTGGCGAAGCTACCATTAAAGCCGAAAAGCCCAGCTTGCCTTATTAAACTGAATCAATCAATAATATCAACTAATAAAATAACTCGTAAACTGTTTCAAATTATTTCAATTTTCCCGCGCACTCCACTGTTCGACACATGTCGACCGATGACCTCGTATTGCCTTAGCGATACGTTTATACAAAGGTACTCTGTGGCGATACTGCTGCTGTCATAAAGTGAGTTTTAATAGAGCGATTACTTGTCTCCCTCGCTCGCGTGGGCTTTTTACGGGGCTTTCGAGAAGACGATCGCTCTCTTTCTAACCTATGGCAAAATGTTCTATAATGAAGTATAACTACGAAATGTTTATATAGCAATTACTATTAGCCAACAAGCCTGGCATTGCCATGAAGTTGTTTAGGAGTGCGTTAGCTACTAGCGAAGTGGTTGCGGGCCCCTCGTATGCAAGTTCACTTCACATTACAATGTTTATGTTTGTTTTTGTTGTGTTTGTTAAAAATTTATGCTTTTTCGAAGATTTTTAGTGAAAATGGGAGGATAATAGTGTTCATTGTGATGAATATAAGTGTTCAACACACTTATATAGTGCTAATCGGCAAGGAAAAGGTAAAAATCTTTAAAAATGAAATTTAATATTCAATAAACATTTCTTCATACTTTAAATATAGGTACAGGACTCTAGTATTAAAGTTTAATTAGGTTAGGCGTATTTAAAGGTTTAATAACTCAATATTTATATTAATAGTGATATATGAGTTTAAAAATATCATTTTGTACGGTTTATAATGAATTGAAAATGAATAATTATAATTATAATAAATAGTCATTATTTTATGGTAAAAAAATAGCAAAGCTTTATCTTCTCATTATAACTATCTCATTCCTGTCGTAATCTGTTCTTTTATGCATATAACTTAAACAAAATATAATTTCGAGGTTTCACATCTGCCAGGCGTCCCTTTTTTAACTTTGCATAGTTTGTTTGTACTTTGTTCATGCTTTTATTTTGTTCATGTATTGTATTGTTTGTAAATATCTCAAGCAAACCCAAACGGCTCTTTTCAAAACCACCGAAGGTGTGCAATTGCATATTATGACATACAATCTATCTAGCGGTAGTATGCTTTCTGTGTGCTTTGTTAAACACGTCCTTGTCAGCACTGAATGTGAAAGTAAAGAGTGGAGACAGCTCAAGATTGGTGTATTTTTATTAAACTGCTAAAAACAACAAAACCATATCTCGGGCTTGCCCTAGTTTGGAGCCCTAGCTTCGCCACTGGTATGTAGTATCGGAAGAAGGTATCCGCACGGATCCAGAGAAAATCGCCGCTGTCAAGGATTGGCCGGTTCCAAAAGACAAGACGCAGGTTAGAGCATTTTTGGTTTTGTGCTCCTATTACCGGCGATTTGTGAGGAACATTGCAGATATAGCCAAACCTCTGCACAAGCTAACCGAGGAGAAGCGACATTTCTGCTGGGATGAAAATTGCAATATCGCATTCCAGGAGCTCAAGGACCGTCTTAAAATAGGTGTTTTGCATCACCTATTTTGGGATACCCTGATGCAGGCAAAGAATTTATAGTTGACACAGACGCATAGCCGTGGTAGCTCAGATGGTTAGCGCTCGCTGTAAATATAACAGAACACGAGAAACCCGGGTTCGATCCCCGCCGGCACCAATGAAATTGTTAATTGCAATTTTAAGTGCTGATATACCACGTGCTTGGCGGTGAAGGAAAACATCGTGAGGAAACCTGCATGTCTGAGGAATAAGAAAAAAAAATATTTCGAAGACATGTGAAGTTCGCCAACACGCATTGGGGCAGCGCGGCGGACACTTCCTTGCCCTAAAACCCTCTCAGAAATGAGGGGAGGCCTGTGCCCAGCAGTGGGACGTATATAGGCTGTAACTTTACTTTTACTTTACAGACGCAAGTGATATAGGACTTGGCGGTGTGTTGTCTCAACGGAATGGTGACCAAGAGGTCGTGATAGCGTACTTCAGCAGGTCATTGTCAAAACCGGAAAGGAACTATTGTGTCACAAGACGCGAATTGCAAGCAGTAGTAAAGTCATTGCAGCATTTTAGCAAATATCTTCTGGGGCGGAAATTTCACTTACGAACTGACCATGCTGCACTAAAATGGCTATTGCAGTTTAAAAATCCAGAAGGACAAGTTGCGAGGTGGATTGAACTACTGCAGGAATATGACTTTGAGATCGAACATCGGAGCGGGAAATCCCATGGCAACGCAGATGCATTGTCAAGAAGACCTTGTCCTGAAGATTGCAAACATTGTAATAGGCAAGAGAGTAAGGAATTGGTATCCGTGAGGATGCTCAGGGCAGACCACCTCAGCAAAGAGTGGAAGGACAGCTTACAACATGCACAGCAGGAAGATCCGGACATCAAGCCGATTCTGAAATGGATGAAGGCCAGTGCTCCCAAGCCCAAGTGGAGCGACGTCTCAGCGATGAGTTCGACCACTAAAAGCTATTGGGCCCAGTGGGACAGCTTGCTGCTTCAGGATGGAGTTCCGTGCCGTAAATGGGAAAGTGTTCGGGGAGACAGCTGTCATTTGCAAATGGTTGTCCCTAAAGCTAAACCACCGGATGTTCTACAGCTGTACCATAATGATTATTCAGGAGGCCATCTGGGAGTTAAACGAACTCTACTGAAGATCCGAGAACGGTTTTACTGGGTCCACTGTCGAAACGATATCGACGACTGGTGTCGCAAATGTACAAGTTGTGCGGCTGTAAAGGGACCTCAGACTCGTAGTAGAGGTGCAGTGAAGTTGTACAATGTTGGTGCACCATGGGAGAAAATAGCCATTGACGTGGCGGGGCCGTTTCCGGAGAGTGAAAGCGGTAACAAGTATTTCATGGTTGTGATGGATTACTTCACTAAGTGGCCAGAAGTCTTCGCCATTCCAAATCAAGAAGCTTCAACAGTTGCAGATAAACTAGTTCATGAAGTCTTCTGTCGTTTTGGAGTACCTTTAGAGATTCACAGCGATCAAGGAAGGAATTTTGAGTCTCAAATATTCCAGGAAACTTGCCGAGTTATGGGTACTCATAAAACAAGAACGACTTCTTATCACCCGCAATCTGATGGAATGGTAGACCGATTTAATCAGACATTGGAGAGGTACCTAGCAAAAGTTGTAGACAATCGGCAACGAGATTGGGACAAGCACATACAATTGTTTTTGTTGTCATATCGAAGCGCTGTTCACGAAAGTACATCAGTGACACCAGCTTTCGCAAACTTTGGGAGAGAATTACGGCTGCCTGCGAACCTGATCACCGGGATACCACCTGATGCTCCACGCAGTATAACCGATTATGCAAATGACTTGCGGAACAAAATGAATGACGTTTATGAGCACGTCAGACAATCGGGCCAGCAAATGTCTGAAAAGATAAAAACCCGGTACGACCGCAAGATGAACAACAAAGGGTTCGACGAAGGTTCACTTGTGTGGTTTTTATTTTATTTTATTTAATTTAATAAGGATAACAACAGCGTATATCACTAAATACAATTTCAAATTAACTTCAAGTATGCCAATAACAGTTATCCACATATTAAATATAAAGGTAAGCTATCATTAAGATAAGAAATTAAACAAATTAAAGCAACTTAATAAAATAACAGTAATAAAATTAAATAATTTTAGGTTTACTATCACTAAGATATTAAATCTTTCTGACAAATTCATGTGTGATTTACTTTTCGAGTTAGTTTTGTAATTCATTTATTTATATCATGGCAAAATATATTCTATATATCATTACATATATACATACAAGTATACGACATATATATATATATATATATATATATATATATATATATATATATATATATATATACATACATACATACACACACATATACACATTCATACATATATATACATATATACATACACACATATATACATATATATACATATACACATACATACACATATATAATTTACTAAGGTAAATTAAACAACAGAAGCTGTGTTTAATATGCATGTACGTACCTTGTTTCTAAAATCATTTTTACTGCCTATAAAGGGATCGATTGTATTAAATGTTTTGTTATAACTTGATAGCAAACGTGTTGAGATCTATTTTTACCATAAAGTGTGGAATGACGAGGTATACTAAACAAAGTTTTCTTGGTGATTCTTGTACGTTTTCTTTGCACATTAAAAGTAACAGTATTCAGTAAATCCGGGCAGTCAATACCATCGCGTAAGATATCGTATAGAAATCCCATATCTAACAGTTTACGTCTTTCTTCAAGCGTAAGAAGGTTATAGTGTCGGCAGTCATCTAAATATGATGAGCTTTTATGTTTAAATTTATAGTTCAGGTGTGAAATAAATTTACGTTGAATTCTTTCAATATTATTAATGTAAATTTTAAAAAATGGTGACCAAACCTGGCATGCATACTATTTTAAAACTTAGTAATTCCGTAAATGTAAGACATGTACGCATGACAAATCCAAGATTACGAAATGATTTACTACATATACTATTGATATGATCTCGCATGGTCATACCGACATCAAAGAGTACGCCTAAATCCCGAACAACTGTGACCCTCTTAATTAAAATTCCATTAAAATTATAGGGAAATACTATTGGGTTTAGTTTTCTGGTGAAAGATATACATTGACATTTGGATATACTTACATTAATGCCGTTAGCTACGTAATAGTTGTATAAAGAGGTAAGATCTTTTTGAATTGATTCGCAGTCTTCAATAGTACGAACTTTGAGAAATATCTTTTTATCATCGGCGTAAAGTAAGTGATGGGAGTTACTTATAAATTTATGTATATCAAATATGTATGCGTTGTAGAAAAGAGGGCCAAGATGAGAGCCTTGAGGCACGCCAGATGGGATAGAAATAAAATCTGACCTATAACCTCCAAGAACAACTGCCTGAGATCGATTCGTCAGATAAGATTTTGACCCATCTAAGCAGATCCCCATGAATTCCGAGCGCCTGTAGCTTTTGTAGCAATACAACATGATTTACACGGTCAAAAGCTTTTTCGAAATCTGTGTATATAACGTCAACCTGACCACCATTTTCCATATTATGAAGAACGTACTCAGTAAAGCAGGCAAGATTAGATATTGTAGAGCGTCTTTTCAAAAAACCATGTTGTGAATTAGGTATACCTTTTATAATAATTGGATAAATTTTATCAAATACTAGTTTTTCAAAAATTTTCGCAACAGTGCTAAGAATCGAAATTGGGCGGTAATTATCGATTTTAGTTTTGGTTCCTTTTTTATGAACAGGAATTATATGCGCCCTTTTCCATGAGAATGGGAAAACAGAATTTTGTAGAGAAAGTTTAAAAAGTACAGAGATTGGGTAACTTAAACTGTCGGCGCAAGACTTCAAGAACACAGGAGGCACTCCATCATAACCAGCGCCTTTGTTTGAATCCAGGTTTTTAAGATAAATAAGGACAGCTTCGCGGGATACATTATGCTAGAAATCTGATCTACACTGATATTGGTATGCAGATGGTAAAGCAGAAGCAGAAAATACGCTTTTGAAATATCTATTAAATGCTGAGCAAATTTCCTGCCCATGACAGTAATATTTATTATCAAGAGAGAAATTTTGAGGATAAGTGGATGTCCCTATTTTTGACTTAACATATTTCCAAAAGAACTTTGGCGACGTTTTCAATTTTTTTTCAGTATTATACGTGAAGTATTCGAAACATTTATTTTGTATACGATGTTGTCTATCTCTAAGCAGTTTAAACTCTTCATAATCACGAGGATTCTTCCATTTTTTCCATTTTTTATGGGCTTTTGATTTCTCCCGTAAAATTTTTATCAATGCAGGGCTGTACCAACATGGATAACAATTATTACAAGAAGACACAAGGGGAACAAATAGAGCAAAGCATTCGTTTAGTTTTTTATAAAAAAATTCTACAGCACGATCTACTGACGCGGTATTCATAAGCAACTCATTCCAATCAACTTTATTCAAAAATCATTGATGATTGTATAATTACATTTACGGAAATTATACTTCGGTTGAGATTTCTCTTTTAAAGGTTTAATGGAGAGATCAGGGACTTCAACCATGAATGGAGGATGAAAATCATCCAATCTGGAAAGAGGATCTGATTTATTTATTTCTAAGTGTAAATTTGAAAAACACAAGTCAGGGACATTCATCATCATCATTCATCATTACAGCCCTTCACAAGTCCACTGCTGAACATAGGCCTCCCCCAAGTAATGCCACAAAGCACGGTCCTGAGCCACCTGCATCCACCAACTTCCTGCATATCTTACCAGGTCGTCACTCCATCTAGTGGGGGGTCGCCCTACACTACGCCTACCGGTACGAGGCTGCCACTCGAGAACCTTTCTTCCCCATCGGTTATCGGTTCTTCGAGCTATATGGCCGGCCCATTGCCACTTCAGCTTACCAATCCGTTGGGCTATGTCAGTCACTCTGGTTTTACTGCGGATATCCTCATTTCTGAGTCTATCACGCAGAGAAACTCCGAGCATAGCCCTCTCCATAGCTCGCTGAGCGACTTTGAGCGTCCTCATACGGCCAGCAGTGAAGGACCACGTCTCAGATCCGTAAGTCATCACTGGCAACACGCACTGGTTGTACAGTCTAGTTTTTAGAGATTGAGGTATACCTGACGAGAAGATATGTCGTAATTTCCCGAACGCTGCCCAGCCGAGTTGAATCCGTCGATTGACCTCTCGGTCGAAGTTGGACTTACCTAGTCGGACTATTTGTCCCAGGTAAACGTACTCGTCAACAACTTCGAGCATAGTGCTCCCAACAACTACCGGCATAGGTGTGACATGGACATTAAACATGATCTTTGTTTTGTCCATGTTCATCTTAAGACCTATCCGTTGGGAGGCACTATTGAGGTCATTGAGCATAGTGCTTAAGTCCTCCAGCGATTCTGCCATAAGGACTATATCGTCGGCAAATCGAAGGTGAGTGATGTACTCGCCATTGATGTTAATACCGTATCCTTTCCAGTCCAGTAGCTTGAAAACATCTTCCAAAGCAGCGGTGAAGAGTTTCGGGGATATAACGTCACCCTGTCTTACACCTCTCTGCAGTTGGATAGGTTTCGAGCTCTGGTTCTGTACTCGGATAGCCATCGTAGCCCTACTGTACAAACACTTCAGCACTTCGATATACCGACAGTCAACTTGGCACCGCTGAAGGGACTGCAGCACCGCCCAAATTTCGACGGAATCAAAGGCTTTCTCATAGTCCACATACGCCAGGCAAAGTGGCAAATTGTACTCTTCAGTCTTCTGTACAATCTGCCGCAGGGTATGTATGTTGTGGTCTATGGTACTGAAGCCTTTTCGGAAACCGGCTTGTTCGGGAGGCTGGAAGTCGTCGAGTCTGCGTGCGAGACGATTCGTAATGACTCTCGAAAACAGCACGTAGACGCGGCTCAGAATGGAAATCGGTCTGTAGTTCTTCAAGAGAGCGTTGTCGCCTTTCTTAAAGAACAAGACCACCGCACTTCTGCTCCACGCCTCTGGAGTAGTGCCACCATGGAGGACGGAATTGAAGAGCTTCTGAAGGACTTGAAGTACCGGTGTTCCACCCGCTTTCAGAAGCTCCGCTGTAATTCCATCCTCGCCTGGGGCCCTGTCGTTTTTAAGGTGCTGGAGAGCCATTCTAATCTCGCTTAGACTGACGTCCGGGATATCATCGGAATAGTGTCGGATAAGACTTGCTCTTGGATCGTTACTCACACTTGCGTGTGGCTCCAACGATGATGTGTACAGCTGCCCATAGAACCTCTCAATCTCACTCAAAATCTCAGGTGTCCCGGAAACGATGCTGCCACACTCAGTCTTCAGCTTTGACAGTTGGCTCTTACGGGCAGACAGATCTCTGGCAAAGACTTTGGAGCCCTGGTTCTGCTTGATCGCTTCTTTAATACTAGCAGTATTAAAGTTGCGTAAGTCTCGCCGCATGCATTTGGAGATCTGTCTGTTCAGTTGCCTGTATGCTGTCAAATCTGTTGACGATTGCAGCCTCATCTCCCGTCTAACAGCCATGAGATTAAGAGTGTGATCGGAGAGTTTTTGTGTTCTTCTGCGGCGGGTCTTGCAGAACTTAGCTCCGACCGCATGGACAGTTTCCACGAGCTTGTCATTCATATCGTCCACTGCATTGCAATTTTGTAGGCACTGAAAGCGGTTGTGTAACTCGAGCTGAAAGTTTTCGGGATTCTGGATTAGAGCACGAGGGGGACGGAGCGTTGACTTCATTAGACGAGACCTCTCCAACTTAACGTTTAGGTTCAGTGTGCCTCTAACCATTCGGTGATCGCTGCCAGTTTTCACCCTTGCGATCACTGAGACATCACTGAACAGCTGGCAGGGACATTATTACAACGATTTTGAATAAAATTAAATTGATTCAAACCTAAAAAACTCAGATCCTCGGCCAAGGTACTAGCAGCTACCTGAACCCCATATTTGCCAATCGGTATTAAAGACCAACCATCAGCATTCCATGTTAAACATGGCAAATTAAAATCACCAATAATCATAAAGAAGTCCGAATGTGACGTTTGATAAAAACGCTCAAAACTGATTCTAAATTCATTAATATACACAGCTAATTTACCATCATCTAGTGGTATGTAAACTAGTATAATATTTAAGTTGTATTGTGAGCTGAGAGACCGGGCTGGTAAGCTGACACATATAGATTCAATATAATTACAACTCCAATCTACACGCTTAGTCGCACCTAGTTCACGACGGGTACAAATCATTACACCTCCACCTGAACTCTTATTCGTAGCCACCAAGTCCCTGTCACAACGGAATATATCAAACCTCCCATCACATAATTCGTTATCAAATATATCATCCTGCAACCAAGTTTCAGTGAGGAGTATAACATTATAATTACACGATCATCATCATCATCATCATCATTACAGCCTTTCACAAGTCCACTGCTGAACATAGGCCTCCCCCAAGTAATGCCACAAAGCACGGTCCTGAGCCACCTGCATCCATCGACTTCCTGCATGTCTTACCAGGTCGTCACTCCATCTAGTGGGGGGTCGCCCTACACTACGCCTACCGGTACGAGGCTGCCACTCGAGAACCTTTCTTCCCCATCGGTTATCGGTTCTTCGAGCTATATGGCCGGCCCATTGCCACTTCAGCTTACTAATCCGTTGGGTTATGTCGGTCACTCTGGTTTTACTGCGGATATCCTCATTTCTGAGTCTATCACGCAGAGAAACTCCGAGCATAGCCCTCTCCATAGCTCGCTGAGCGACCTTAAGCGTCCTCATACGGCCAGCAGTGAAGGACCACGTCTCAGATCCATAAGTCATCACTTATGGATAATTACACGATAGTATATTATTATATAAGTCAAGGCATTTTGTACGGAGACCACGTACGTTCCGATAAAATATATATAATTTCCTATCTATAGACACCATTAAGGAATGAATATGAATCTATAAAGTTTTTTTAATAACTTCCCGTACAACCAGCACGGTGCAAACTGTAAATAAAGATAGTGAGCAGTGAAAGTAAACCCAAGAGTACGTTTTTGCATACAACATAAATAAGTAACAGCCTCACAACAATTACAGTACTGTACCTAGGTGGATTGAAAAGTACTCGGCCTAACACAGATCCATTCAATTCTAAAAATCAAATCTACCCACATTATTTAGTTCAGTTCAGACTAGTTCATTGTGTGAAGTTCGAAACGTGTGCGATAATTAGTTGTGATTTTATAAATTTATTAACAAAGTAATCGGACATAATTTCCGCGAATGGAGCAAATCGAGCAGCGTGCCGTCATTAAGTACCTCCATAAGAAGGGGCTATCATCAAAAGCCATCCATGATGATATGGTCAGTACATTAGGCGATTGTGCTCTGTCATATTCATCCGTCAAAAAATGGATAGCAGGATTTAAGCGTGGTAGAGAGAGTGTGAAAGATGAACCCCGCTCTGGAAGGCCTTCGACGTCAACTACTGACGAAAATATTAAAAAAGTACTTGATTTAATAATGGGAGACCGCAGATTAAAAATTAGAGAGATAGCCGAGATTATAGGCATCTCTTATGAACGAACTCAAAACATCATTGTCAACGAGTTGGGTTTCCACAAGGTGTCTGCGAGGTGGGTTCCGCGACTGCTTTCAGTTGAACAAAAAAGGACGCGATTGACTATTTCACGCGACTGTTTGGAGTTATTTGAAGCCGATGCAGATGATTTTTTGAATCGTTTTGTTACTATGGACGAAACATGGGTTCATTACTGTACACCGGAAACAAAACAACAATCAAAACAGTGGAGAAGACCTGGTTCACCACCCCCTAAAAAGGCTAAGTCGATTTTGTCGGCAAATAAAGTGATGGCTTCCGTATTCTGGGACTCGAAAGGTGTGATTATGATTGATTATCTTGAAAGGGGTCAGACTATAAGCTCTGATTACTACTGCACCTTACTACGTCGTTTACGAGAGGAAATAAAAGAAAAACGTCGAGGAATGCTCAGAAGAAAAGTCCTGTTTCATCAAGATAACGCCCGTGTTCACACGTCAGTACAGTCAATGGCTGAAATTCACAACTGTGGCTTTGAACTGTTACCGCATCCGCCGTATTCACCTGATCTGGCACCATCAGACTTCTTTCTGTTCCCTAACCTAAAAAAGCACTTGGAAGGTCAAAGATTTTCGACAAACGACGAGGTCAAAGCAGCTGTAGACGCATATTTTGACTCTAAGGAAGAACCATTTTTTTTCTACTACACGGTCTAAATGCTTGGAAGGGGAGGTGGCAAAAGTGTAATGAACTTGATGGTGATTATGTAGAAAAATAAAAATATAACTGATTTAGTATGTGTTTATTTTCTTGGTTAGGCCGAGTACTTTTCAATCCACCCTCGTATTACCTTAGAGACGGCCAAATTGTGGATACGGATGGATACGGTGGATACGGTGGACACATATGGCGGTAGTGACGATATGATTCCTACGATGCGGTAAATTATAATAGTTAAAAGAGTTTTACAAAATATGTTTTGTATACACGTATATATAGGTAGCAATACACACAATAACGTTATGAGGCATGTTTTATATAAACGTTTTAAGGACTTTATATAAATAAATGAAAAAAATACTTTATACAATAGTACGTATAAATAAACATATAATCTTATTGTTATACATACATACATATTGATATTATTGATAACAACTAAATAATAATGCTTACCTAGATAAATATAGCCTAACTTTGTGCACAACACAGTATGTTTACATATAATATATAAGTACTGGTAGATGCAAATTACGATTAGATTAAAACTTACAAATAGTCAAACAATTTTTAAAATATCCGAGCTGTCTTTAATACGTAAAGAGTGAGTGGTATCGTTTTTCCTGACGAATATTTTACCATCACGAACCCACAAATATTGGTATAGGGCAGACTTCATTTTTAATTTAGTATTTTTAAGAAGTAGTTTGTTAGACGGCGTTAAGTGTTCATTTACATATATTTTGGACCCCTCGTCAGGAAAGCCGATGTCACAAAGTCTAAGTCCTTTTTTAGCACGCACCGCAGCAAGGGTTGAATCGCGTAGCAAACGGGAACTCAGCTTTACTACGATTGCCTTGGGACGACCGGGAACCACCTTAAACGGACGAATCCTCGATATGTGAATTACGTCTTTTGCAGATACTTCGATTCCCAGGAAATTAGTTAAGTTACTAAAATGCAATAACAAATCCTCTCGTGTTTTTTCAGGGATTCCAGTAATCTCTAGGTTGTTGAGTCTAGCTTGTTGTTCAACTTCGTCCATTTTGATCTCAAGGGATCGAACTTGTGTGGACAGTTCTGTAGATTGAGAAGTGACACTCTCACATGCTTGCAATTGACTCTCAAATAAATCCAGCCTTTGTATGGACGTGCTAGGAGACATTTCCATTTCGGATAAACGTGAATTGGTTTCAGAGAGTGATTTATTAATTTTAGAGTTATCCTCAGTAAGTTTTTGTAAGGTTAAATTTATTTCACACAAGTTCGAAGTAACGTGTGATAGTTGTTCGGTAATTGCAGAGTTGACGGCGGTTGTAATACAGTTAGTAATGCTGTCATTCAAAAGTTTCATTTGCTGTTCCATCCTTTGCTCAAAAATTGCAAACATTCCATGATGTTCATATTCCATTTGTTTCCTTTTACGCGAGTTAACGTAAGATTCCATATCTACCGACATATTAGATAAATCGGGGTTCGAGGAGACTTTGTTTACGACGACACAACAAGTTACACGATGAGTAGGACCGGGACGAAAAATAGCTGTCAGACTCTTCACGCTGGGGTGAGGCGCCCCTCAGTTATGACCACGAGCAGCGGAGCGAGAACGAAATCGAAACAGTGGCAAAAAAAAATTAAATTGCACTGCACTTTACGCACCCAGTATTAGCGGTAATCGTTATTGCAACTAGGGTGATTATAGCATGCACATTATAGACTAATTATCGCAAAAAGTTGTACACAACTGTTCACAAAGGCAGTCACAGTAGGAACAGGTGGTTACACAATCCAGTCCGCAGCAAAGGGAAATCTCCTAAGCTTCAAGCTAAATGGGACGGCCCGTACCGGATTGTGACCAAGCTCAACGATATAACCTACCGGATACAGAAAAGCGCAAGAGGGACTCCTAAGATCGTCCATGTGGATCGCCTGGCGCATTATTATGGGGCCGATAATGCTCGGGACGAGCATGTCTTAGGAGGGGGCAGTGTTACGCGCTCAAGTCGACGGCACTAGCGCCATCTAGTTTCGAACCGAAGAACTAAACTTCTTGAAGTCGAAACACGAACTCTCGGTACCTTGCGCGTGTTTACTTGAATATTCTGGATATATCGCTGCTATTTTTTATAAATAGGCGCTGCAAGATGCGATCGGGGAAGTATTGGAGTTGGCGACACAAGCGAAGCTTCGGAGCGGAATAAAGTGAATCAGTGTGATTAATTATTAGTGTTTTTAACTTTAATTAATGTAAAGTGAATTAAATTGTTAATTTAGGTAATTCTATCGGCAATTTTTATTGTCACGAACCTCAAGCTCGTAACAATATATATAACTTGTGTAGTAAATTAAATTTTTTTTAAAAATAGATTATTTTTCACTTTTTGAACTATGATGGCCACACTCGGTATTGGACGATAATATTCACAAAGTACGTGTTTTAATGATAAAATTACTTTAATATTATTTTAAAAATACTCGCAGATGAAAAGTCACATTGTCCTTTTGTATACTTGACGTTTTTGATTGTTTTTTTCATGTAAATACACTGCAATTCGGCATTTTGTCGGAGCTCGATTTACTGGCACGATCACTTCGAAATGACGCACGACGCGGAGCAACTAGTTTTATATAACGAGTATGAGTCGGACTCTCGTACCTTTTACAGAGGGGTATGCCTTGCGATGCCGTCTCCTTTGGTTTAATACTCAAAGACGCGGCTAAATGCTCTTTATAGCGTGTCCCGAAATTGCGACCAGTCTAACCCATAGAGTAATTAGACTTAGAGTGATAGTGTCATTCAAATTTCCGTTCAAAGTTGAAGCAACAACGCAATGAATGTGTGCTTAAGTGGCCTATAATTACGTTCGCCCACTCGCACACAAGCAATTGAGTAATGTTTGCAAGTAAGTAATGTTTTCCTCAAAAAATGGGGAAATTGTAATAGTATACATAGTCATAGAATTAATATTTAGGTTGCGCTTATAATTCATAGAATTATTTATTAATTATTTGCCAAGAGAAAAATGTAAAATTACTTATATTCGTTAACTTATGTTTTATTTAAATAATTTACATACGTAATATCTCGTGCTACAATATAATAAAATGGTATAATATAAATCTATTATGCCATTTTATTATTCTGTTATGTGATGTATTTATATAGGTAAGTGTAAATGTAGTATTACATATTTAGATTAATATATAATATACTTTATTGAATAGATGTTTTCTATTAAAACGAAATAAGATTCGGAAGGAGAAAATTTTTTTCAAATAAAACATGAAATTAAAAATATTTATTAAATAACTATATACCCAAGCATTTAAATAATAAATAAAAATACCTTATGCGTAAATATTGTTGGTATTTTTATTTACCAAATAGAAATGCAACAATAATAGTCCCATATTGGCAGCATGATAAGAAAATATGGGGTAAAATATTTTACTATGCCTAGCAACATTTTCATTATATTAGCGTCTGTCAAATTTATGATTTATTATTTTGTTTTGATGTTTTCTACAAAAATATAAGATGCTAGGCAGTATTGACCCGTGACATGAGTTTTTTAATTTTTTTTTCATTATTGTTTGATGAGTTGTGACACCCTTTCACAGCACAGTACGTCATTTTTTTTGCAAAATTGCGCGAGCTCTTTACACGACTACGTAGACTTGAGTACTGACGCACCGAAAGTCGTACGTAGCCTTAGAAGGCTAACTTAAAATGGCTTCACTTTCTGTGCACCTACTGCGGTTCTAAGCCTAATATTTCTATGGTCTGACCCATGTAAACGGCGTGGAATTCGTCACAAATAAGTTTATAAAACCCGATTTTTTATTAATTAACTTATCTTTATTATTACAA
Organism: Parnassius smintheus behrii; assembly: GCA_036936625.1. NCBI lineage: Eukaryota > Metazoa > Arthropoda > Insecta > Lepidoptera > Papilionidae > Parnassius > Parnassius smintheus. Next base: position 17,934,666 of record JAUPFT010000018.1, read on the forward strand.
ATATTCCTAAGAGAATTGTTTTTTTAATGCTACGTTAACGGCGTTTTACCTAAGAGTATTAGCTATTTTTTCTGATATGGAGCCTGAGTAGGTCAAACTGCTCACATATAGCCGGACACTTTGAGGTTAAACCGCGTCCAGAGAATTGCGAACGACATGCTTTTGTTTCTTTTTAATAAGATTATTAATGAGTTAGCATATTAACCGTTAGAGAATGCAATTTGATAAATTAAATTAAGCTCTGTTAAATAATTTTCTTTTCTTAATGGAACAGTGAATAATAATAATAGATTTATTCACAAGAAATATGGTACAAATATGTTCTTATAAAATATTAATGTATCATATTTCACCAAGTTTGGTAAATGAAAACTTATAGTTAGAATATACAAAATTTAAAGGGTAGACTCAGCCTGAGGTGTAAGACAGGGTGACGTGATATCCCCGAAACTCTTCACCGCTGCGTTGGAAGACGTTTTCAATCTACTGGACTGGAAAGGATACGGTATTGTTACGAGCTTGAGGTTCGTGACAATAAAAATTGCCGATAGAATTACCTAAATTAACACTTTATTTCACTTTACACTAATTAAAGTTAAAAACACATAATTAATCACACTGATTCACTTTATTCCTCTCCAAAGCTTCGCTTGTCTCGCCAACTTCAATACTTCCCCGATCGCGTATTGCAGCGCCTTTATATAGGGCTCTTCCACGAAAACATCCAGAATATTCCAGAATATTCGAGTAAATACGCGCGCCAACCGACCAAGCGCAGAAAGATCGAGTGTAGAGCTTCTAGAAAGTTTAGTTCTTCAATTTGATACTAGATGGCGCTGTCGGTAAAAATTAGTCATGTCATTTTCTGGAAAGCTTTCTCCTCGCTCTGTTACCCGACACTAGATGGCGCTAGTGCCATGAGATGAGATGTCAACTTAGCCGCGCAACAGCATTAACATCAATGGTGAGTACATCACTCACCTTCGATTTGCCGACGATATAGTCCTTATGGTAGAATCGCTGGAGGACCTTAGCACTATGCTAAATGACCTCAATGGTGTCTCCCAACGGATAGTTCTTAAGATGAACATGGACAAAACAAAGATCATGTTTAATGTCCATGTTTCACCTATGCCGGTAATTGTTAAGAGCACTATGCTCGAAGTTGTTGACGAGTACGTTTACCTGGGACAAATAGTCCGACTAGGTAAGTCCAACTTCGACCGAGAGGTCAATCGACGGATTCAAGTCGGCTGGGCAGCGTTCTTTCCCGATCGCTGCCCAGCCGACTTGACGACACATCTTCTCGTCAGGTATACCTCAATCTCTGAAAACTAAAGTGTGCAACCAGTGCTTGTTGCCAGTGATGACTTACGGATCAGAGACGTGGTCCTTCAGTGCTGGCCGTATGAGGACGCTCAAGGTCGCTCAGCGAGCTATGGAGAGGGCTATGCTCGGAGTTTCTCTGCGTGATAGACTCAGAAATGAGGATATCCGCAGTAAAACCAGAGTGACCGACATAGCCCAACGAATTAATAAGCTGAAGTGGCAATGGGCCGGCCATATAGCTCGAAGAACCGATAACCGATGAGGAAGAAATGTTCTCGAGTGGCAGCCTCGTACCGGTAGGCGTAGTGTAGGGCGACTCCCCACTAGATGGAGTGACGACCTGGTAAGACATACAGGAAGTCGATGGATGCAGGTGGCTCAGGACCGTGCTTTGTGGCATTACTTGGGGGAGGCCTATGTTCAGCAGTGGACTTGTGAAGGGCTGTAACGATGATGATGATGATGATACGAAATTTAAGTAAAATTAAAAGTGCATCAGCTTACAATTTTAATATTAATCCTTTAAAACACGATCAAATAAGAAACAGCGTTTAACAGTCAATAGAAACGTTCTTTTATTTTTAGCAGTTTATTTACCGAATAAAATTGTTTATCCAAAAGCTACTTTAATAAATTACGTCTAAATCGATTATAATATAGTTGCCTTATCTCATTAGGGATTTTATTAAACACTTGAATAGCCATCACATAGCAAGTTTTTGAGTACAGGCTAGTTTTTAATGAAGGTAAAATAATTTTATCTGGATATCTGGTACTCTATGTTACTACTCTATCTTTTAATCTAGTAAAAAAATGAGGATACTTTTTTTACGAATATTGAAAGTTCAAAAATGTACATGGATGGTAGCGTAAGAATACCCAATTCTTTAAATAGTGGTATACATCAGTCGAGTTTCCCCTTAATATGAGACCATATCTTAATACAGCAGCGACATATGCATGATATGCTATAAGAGAAGTCTTTCTTGACGAGATTGAAGCTAGCTTTCGCAGAGTAAAATTAAATTTAAATATTTTAGAAAAAACTTTATCTATGTGATTTTTCCAATTACAATATTTGTCTAAACTAATACCTAAAAATGTGGTACATTCAGTAGCAGTAATTTTTTCACCATTATACTTAATATCAAGTAATTGCGGTTTACTTTTAACATTGAAGAATTGCATAAATTTAGTTTTAGATAGATTTATACTTAGATTATTGTTTTTTTATCCATTTAACAACTTTTGCAATAGTATTATTTATTTCATTTTCATATTCTTTATTACTAGAATGAAAATTTTATTTTCGGTATTAAAATAGAAATGTCGTCAGCAAATAATATTGTAATAGGTTTGATGTAATTTGGTAGGTCATTTATGTAAATTAAAAACAGTAAAGGACCTAAAACACTCCCTTGTCACTTCGTAATCATTTGGTAAGCACGAAGTTTTAAATTTTAAAATGTCTTTCCGTTTTTTATCCTTTTGTTGTATTTCAACACATTGTTTTCTATCTTTTAGATAGCTAGGTATCCAGGAGTAGGCTGGCCCTCTTATACCATAAGCTAAATTTTTTTAAGAGAATATCATGACTAACACTATCAAATGCTTCGCTCATATCAAAGTACACTGCAGAAATTGGTATTTTTCTATTTATATAATCGGTTACGATTTTTATATGGGAAAAAGTTGCCAGTGTCGTAGATTTACCTTTTTGAAAACCATGTTGCTCTGGTTTTAATATGTTAAACTTATGACTGTGTGCTCGTTTTTCACCCTTTTCCTGTATAATAAACATCTGTTATAGTGTTTGTCCCCTCAATGCAAAACAAAACAAACACTGTTGAAAAGGACACAACGGATCGGAAACTAAGAAACAGAAGGGAGGAATCGAGGCTTCTCTCGATCCGGCCTCCTATAACGCCTACGTTGCGTTCGGGAACAACGTATGTGATCTCCGCAGCGGAGTAACACACTAGGGCGATAACCTCTTTCCTTTTCAGCAAGTAGGTTCAGACGGGGATTACGGGTCTTCCGAAGTCGTCCCGGTCCCGACGCCTTAATTCTTCGATGTGGACTGTATAACTTTAGGGATGAATTACTTGGGAATAAAACAGCAATTATCTTCAAACCGTTCCGTGAGAGAGTAATCACCTTTCCCTATCACTTCCCTACACTTTTTCTTCTTGACTGCTGGTTTTCACTTTTCCCGAAGGATTTTCTTGTTTTTCCGAACTATTACCCCGAACGAATTGCAATAAAACCCGTTCACTAAGCTACCCCCAGAACTATACGCGAAAGTGAGCCGCGCCATTCGCGTGCCTGCGCAACTTAACAACATGAATTTGTACTATTACTCTCTCACGTTTCACTTAATATCTTTATTCACATAAATCATACATAAATACAAGTTATCTATTTAGATAGCACAAAACAATATCTACACCATCATATACATTATTTTTCTGTATCACAAAAATCCTTTAATTTATAAAACAAAATATGCCTACTTTACTCACAAATCCAAAATCCAAACTTCTTAAATATTTAACACAGAAAGTTAAAACAATGTTTCCCACTTGAATTTATACATACGTTAACTAATACAATAGTTTAATTTATATTTTCTCTATTTATTTCACTATTTAAAACACTTTTAAATTTCTTATACAAAACTATCATTATTTCACTTATGCACAGGAATTTTCACATAAAAATAACACAGAATTCACCTTTTTAGCACGTACAATCAACCTGAAATGTTTTACAAGTCATTTTTACATAAATTGCTGAAATTACAAACATTTTAAATTTTTACATATTCGGCCTCCTAGGGGCGTGGTCAGCGTGCTTCCGTGAACTCACACTATTTGAACAACTAACTTTGCACGGCTCTCGGCTATCAGAAAAAATGAAAGTCTGAAATACACTTAATTTTAACAATATTAAATAAACAAGTGCTTCTACATAATTTTCAAACAGTAGGAAACTATTTCTGATAAGACTCTTATTCGTTATCATGCTTCTTATCAGATAACAATACAAGTGAATGTTTTCATTAATCAATCACAACAAATAGGCATTTGTTTTCGTACAAACATATCATACTTATACAAGACAATACTTATGCAATTAATTTCCGTTAATTCTGTTTATGCACAGAGTGATCATCTCGACCGGGGAACCAATCCGATCTCTAACTTCACTTTAATATTCCTTATATGAATTTATTGAAAAATATTACTTAGAAAACAGTAAACTAGTCCTGCCTGGGAGTCGAACCCAAGACCTTCATACCATTAATTCGACATTTCTTTAAGATTTAACTAAGCATTTTCTTATCAGAACATCTGTATTGGACAATAAGTTTCTGAAAAGTTATTCGTCGTCGGTTGACTTAATAAACTGAAACATTCTTATAGGCGCGTCGCCAACAATCTCCCCCCCGTGCGCTAGCACCATCATTTGGGAGGCGTCGCGGGTACCAGGACTATTATTCTGGATGTAGGTCTCCTCAAGATACCTGTGCTAGTAATGACGTCAACCACTCTGGTGTGACCGTCTGGTCCCGGTAACGTTCTACTAATTTTGCCTTTCGGCCACGTATTTCGTGGCAACGAATGATCTATTATCAAAACAATATCGCCTTCTTTAGGTTCCATGAACTTTCCGTTATTACCTGTTCGCGGTATTAAGGTAGGCATGTATTCCTTCAGCCACCTTGTCCAAAAATGGTCGGCTAATCTCTGTGCAGCTTTCCAATTGAGTTGACCCGTCAGATGCCGCTCTAGAAATAATCCAGGTGGTCGATCACCACATGAGCGTCCCAGAAGAAAATGATTGGGTGTCAAACCCTCTTCAGGACTATCCATACTGAATGTTACCAGAGGCCTGGAATTCACTGTGTGCTCTGCTTCTAAAAGCAACGTATGCAGAATTTCCTCTCGTGGGCTCCTTTCTCTGAGCGTAGCGGTCAACGCAATTTTAATCGATCTTACTAACCTCTCCCAGGCGCCACCCATATGCGGTGCTCCCGGAGGTATAAATTTCCATTTAATATATCTCTTAAATGACTCATTTTTCATGCTCTCATGGCATTCTTCGCATGCTTTCAATAATTCCTTATTCGCAGCTTTGAAATTTGTCCCGTTATCGCTGTATATAACGGCTGGTTTTCCTCTTCTGGCGATAAATCGCCTCAACGCCATTATCATTGACGCTGGTGTCAATGAGGCTGCTAATTCCAGATGTACTGCTCTGGTAGTCAGACACGTAAATAAAACGCCCCAACGTTTTTCGTGTCGCCTTCCTATAGTCACACTCATAGGACCGAAATAATCCACAGCTGAGCATGTAAAAGGTGGTTCATGATGAGCTATTCTCTCCAGAGGAATATTTCCTTGTGGCACGTTCTGCGGTTTTGACCTGTATGTCCTGCACCATTGACAATGATGTGACACACTACGTACTACATTACGTAAGTTCAAGACATAAAATTTCTGGTTCACCTCATTCATCACCGTCTGGTGATTGGCATGTCCAAAATGATGATGAACTTCTCTAATCATCATTTTAACGATTTCGTGTTTACCGTCCAATATGACAGGTTTTCTACTTTCCTCGGTCAAATTAGACTTGAAAGGTAAACGTCCATTTAAACGGAGTAAGTTATCTTCTCCTATTTCCATAGATAATTTACTTAAGCGTGAACTTCTTTCAACACTTTTGCCTGCTTTCAAGCATTTTATTTCCGAATAAAAACACTCGTCTTGAACGAACTTCCAAATTAATAATTCCGCTTTTTTCAAGAGTGCTATGTCCAACGCGCCATCGGGTCCTTTAACCGACTTTGCTAAAACTTTGTTGGAACACATAACCGACTTTTCGGCTGCGTCGTCGGGTCCTTTAACCGACTTTCTTAAACTCTTGAATTTTTCTACCGCTTGTAAGGTGCGTGTAGTTGCCCCAAGGAATTTCTTAAAGCTGCTAAATCGTCCGTAGTCGGGTAGACTTAACGGTTCTTGTTTTCTTAACGCATTTACGCCCTTTGGCGATTTTTCTTCACCTGTTTCTAAGCTTTTTATGGTGTCCACTTGTTTGGGCCATAAATCAGGACTTTTCCTGAGGAATTCAGGTCCTTGAAACCAGCGATGACTTACATCGAAGGTGGAAGGAAAATTTCTAGTGGCGTCGTCTGCCACATTTTGTGACGTTGGAACCCATCGCCATTCACATGGTTTACTGTGATCTTCGATCTCAGCCAATCGATGAGCAACGAATGGTTTAAAAGCGCGAGGATCTGACTTAATCCACGCTAATACTGTACGTGAGTCCGTCCAAAATACTCTCTCGGACATCTCGTACTTGCTCTCTTCACTAACCGAGGCAGCCAGCCTGCTGCCCATAAGAGCTGCTTGCAATTCAAGCCTTGGAATCGAAATTGGTTTCAACGGCGCTACTCTTGCCTTTGCGGCAATCAGCGTAATCCGCCTTATTCCTAGCTCGTCCGTGGTGACGTAATACACCGCGGCAGCGTATGCTTTTTCACTAGCATCCGTGAAAGTGTGTAACTCTCCCGTGCCGACGCCTTCAGCAACGGGTCTAGGTACCTCTAAATGACCTAATTTCTTCACTTCCGATATCCATTTACAAAATAACACGTGTAATTCGTGTGAAACTTCTTCATCCCAAGAGATGCCTGTCCTCCATACTTGCTGGATCAGCGACTTCCCTTGAATCGTTATGGGTGATGCAAGTCCCAAAGGATCGAAAACTGACATCACAGCGCTAGTTATCTCCCTCTTCGTAGGCGGTCGTAAACCTTCCATCACCTCTTCCGGTGTGTTACGAAGACTTGTGGAGAAACTTATTATATCCCGTTTGATATTCCAAATCAAACCTAACGTGCGCTCTGTGTGCTCTTTATCTCCCAGCGAAGCACTGTCGCTCTTATATTTATTTTCCATTTTACTTAAAACTTCGGGTCGGTTGCTAGCCCATCCCCTCAGTTGGAAAGAAGCATGTTTATGTAATTCATACATATCGTTTACTATCCTTTCGGCCGTCGTCACGTCGGGAAATGCCTGTAGATAGTCATCCATATAAAAATTGCTTTCCGTAGCGGAAGCTGCTTCTGGATAGATATGTGCGTTGTCCTGCGCATTCCTATTCTTTACATATATAGCGATGCATGGTGATGATGCCGCTCCAAATATGAGTGACGTCATCCTATACTCTTCCGGTGGCGCGTCACGATTGTGCCGCCATAAGAATCGAAGGCTATCCCTGTCTTCATCCCGGATTTTCACTTGCAGGAACATTTCTTTAATGTCTGCCATTACTGCCACGCTTCCTTCTCTGAATCGTAGCAGAACTCCGAACAACGACTTCAATAAGTCCGGTCCGGTTAACAATGCATCATTGAGACAACGTCCGCCCGTCTTTGCGGCGGCGTCGAAAACTATCCTTATTTTCCTTTTTTGTGGGTGAGTCACTGCGAAGTGAGGAAGGTACCACGTACGTGGGGAAATGGGAATATGGTTCGCTTTCTCTGCGTAACCATTAACGATGAGAGTTTCAATTTGCTTCTCATATTCCTTCTTCAACTCACTATTTTTGTCGAGCTTTTTTTCAATATTCAACAGGCGACTTTCAACCTGCGCTCTATTCGACGGCATGCACTCATTGTCTGTGCGCCATAACAAAGCAGTCTCGTACCTATTATTAGGTATACGACGTACCGTTTTGTTCAAAATACTTAAGGCTCGTTCTTCTGGGTCGTTCACGGGCTTTCTAGCCGACACTCCCAGAGATTCCAAACTAAAATAATCCTTGATCAATTTATCCATATCTTCCTCCTTCTTGGTGGAAATGTGGTTAACGATCTTGATCGGTTTAATACCACCCGATATGTGACCATGTAAAACCCATCCAAGTTTGGTGAGCGATGCTACAGGTAGGTTCTTACCTCCTGAAATTAATTCACGAGTAACTGTGAGATGCCAATTGTCCTGACCAATTAATATGGTAGGTTTGGACCTCTCATACATCAACTCATCCTTAATCGGTGTCAAATGAGAACACCGTTGCAATAATTCTCGGCTTACCGACTGCGGAGAAAGGTTAAGTGACTTAATTGTTTGTACACTTATCTCTTCCAAGTCGCTCGAGTAAATGCCTTTTATTTTAATGTTTAAGCGATACGAACTGTCGTCGTTAATTCGCTTACCTCCCACGGCTTCGATACGTAATCCCTCTTTACGTCCGCGAGGCGCTAATTTCTGAGCCATCCACTCCTCTATGAGTGTCATGGTCGATCCTTCATCCAGAAGAGCTGTTGTCTTGACCTTTCCTCTAGGTCCATACAACTCGACCGGTATAATCTTTAAGTATGCACATGCCAGTGCATTCACTGTACTAACAGTTGTGATCTGAGCATCTTTACCCCCCTCGTCCCCTTGTGGCGAGGTTTTTTCCTTGGGGTATCGGTGTAGCATTCGATGATGTGACATTCTACATCCCTCTACACCACATTTTTTCGCTTTGCACTCTAACCTCCTATGGTTAGGTGACAAACATTGGAAACATACTTTCGCTTTTTTGACCGCTTCCCATTTCTCGTGAATATTCATGTCCTTAAACTTGTAACAACTCACTATAGAGTGCTCCTTGTTGCATATAACACACTTATGTGTTACCCGACTTGCAGGCTTATCCTGGGTTGTCATAACCACCTGTCGGTTGTGCCCTTTACCATTTCGGCGTTCTAGACGCTCGCTCAAATTACTTCGGCGCATACAGTGCTCGCTCACGGCACAGCTGCGTACACCTCCCTTTGCGGTGTGTACAGTTTGCTTCCTGAATTCAGGACGCTTCCTTTTTTCAGGCGCATTTTCATTGTTTAAGGACGCTCCAAATTGTTCACTCAATGAATTTAAAAACTTGGCCATCTTCTGTAACTCTGGCTCCAAAGGATACTCAGCTCGATATTCAAACCATTTAAATTTAATCATAGTTCCGAGCTTCTCCACTATGCGGCTCACTAACTCCGGTGAGTACAAATACTGTGGTTGATTCAATGCTTGTATCGTGGCAACCATGTTCGTAATACGACTTGCAAAAGATCCTATATTCCGGCAATCTTCTGCCAATCTTGGCATACGCTTTACATTCTCGATTTCGGCTAGAATGAGCATCTCAACCCTACCGAATCTTCTTTCGAGAGCGTTCATTATTTCTTCCGGTTCACACAAAGTAAACAACAACGACTTAACCGCTTCCTTAGCGGTGCCCTTTAATGCCCTCCTAAGGCGTGCGACATTTTGCACCCCTGAAAATTGGCTTCTTGTGTCTTCAAACACCGTTTTGAAAATAATCCATTCACCCGGGTCTCCATCGAACACCGGTAATTCCTGAAGGAAATGAAGCTGGGAAGACTTATCTTTACCAGCTATTTTTATTGCACTCACAATCGCTTCGGTCAATTCTGACACCTCACTCGCGTGTGTTTTCTGTGCATTTCCTTGGTTGCGCTCGATCTCCGCCCCTTTGCGGCGTGATCCTTTACACGCTTCCTTATCAGTAACATCGGGTTGTGCTACACTAACCGGCGCGCTCATTATGGTCTGCTGAACCCAACTCCTTACGAAAGGTTCCACCTGAGTATTCCGCTCTTCATCATCCTCACTCGAGTCGATCTCCTCTTCTCGGTTGAGTCGTGCCAGCTCCAATTGAGACTTGGCTAAGGCAGCAGCTGCCTGTGCTCGTTCGAGCTCTGAGCGTTCGAATTTAATCCGCGCTTCTAACTCGGCTTTCAGCCTCGCCGATCGCGATGACCTACTACCTCTCTGTGACCCTTTATCACTAGTGTGCCCGATTACTGTCCTTGACGATGCCGCTTCTTCGGTCCTTTGACCTACTTTTTCGACCACCGTTTCACTCCTGGATATAACGGATTGTTGTGCGGTACTGGCCTGCGTACCACTGGTGTCCGTCCTGTTGCTTGTCGTTGCCACGGACGTCCCTGTGTCCCACGTGCATGTGGACGTGTCGGTGGTGGCTCCACTTGAAGGAGTTGCTCCATTTGACGCAGTAGCTGTGGTCGCTCCAGATGGTTCCGCTTCTTTAGCTTTTCTTGAGAGCCCTGTCCTTGTCCTGCTCCCTTCGCTTCTCCCTGTCTGGTCTTGTGCCTTCTTCATCTTGCAGGAAGGTGATTGTTGGCCTACGGTCCCTACAACCCCTTACCTACAACCCTTCTACACCCCAACCTAACACCACTACCCCTCCCCCCCCTTATCTCCCAACCCTATAACCCTACTACCACCCTAACAGCCCTAACAGCCCTATCAATCCTGGACGGGGCCTACCGAAGTGAGCCGTCCAGGGATGGAGTCGTGCAGGAATGGAATGGAGGAAAGGTTTAGGAACTGTCCCGCCAAGGAATATGACGAAACAGTCGAGCGGTAGTGCAAGCGCAGTCTCGCTCGAGAGAACTGCTCCACCCGAAGGTGTTGTGCCAGAGCCCAACCGTTTGGCACCGTTAGGTGGTGGGGATGTATGCTGTGCTCGCCGCCCAGTTGCCGGTGACGCCTCGTCCAGGCGCCCTCCTCCGGCCGCGATGCAGTCAGGTGCCCACGCGCACCCTCGCCCGGCAGCAGCAGCGGTGGATGCTTCGTCCAGCTCCCTGATGATCCGACAGGAAAATGCCGGACACGGTCGTCCGACAGGAAATGCCGAGCACGCTTGCCCGACAGGAAAATGCCAGACACGGTCGTCCGACAGGAAAAATGCCAAGCCCTGCTTGGCCACGATGAGTGCCTTCACAAGACACCTGCGCCCGGCTGCGATACGTGCCCCATGCGAGCACACGCCCCCGGCCGCAATCCCGGTTTTCTTTCTTCCGGTAGTTCCAGGTCCAGTCCTTCAGAGCTGACGTCCTGGTCTTCTGGCCTTTGGTCCTATTGCTTCAGCTCAAACCTCCGGCTTCCTTCGGTTGCTGATCTTCACTCGGCTCCGAAGGTCTTCTTTTCCACTACCAGCAGTCCACAGCTGGTTCCTTGATCCAGCTGGCGGGGTTCGGGTGGTCCTTTTGATCCGGCTCCGAAGATCCAATTGAAAAGGAATTCGGCTCGCAAGGACCAATTGAAAAGGACACAACGGATCGGAAACTAAGAAACAGAAGGGAGGAATCGAGGCTTCTCTCGATCCGGCCTCCTATAACGCCTACTTTGGGTTCGGGAACAACGTATGTGATCTCCGCAGCGGAGTAACACACTAGGGCGATAACCTCTTTCCTTTTCAGCAAGTAGGTTCAGACGGGGATTACGGGTCTTCCGAAGTCGTCCCGGTCCCGACGCCTTAATTCTTCGATGTGGACTGTATAACTTTAGGGATGAATTACTTGGGAATAAAACAGCAATTATCTTCAAACCGTTCCGTGAGAGAGTAATCACCTTTCCCTATCACTTCCCTACACTTTTTCTTCTTGACTGCTGGTTTTCACTTTTCCCGAAGGATTTTCTTGTTTTTCCGAACTATTACCCCGAACGAATTGCAATAAAACCCGTTCACTAAGCTACCCCCAGAACTATACGCGAAAGTGAGCCGCGCCATTCGCGTGCCTGCGCAACTTAACAACATGAATTTGTACTATTACTCTCTCACGTTTCACTTAATATCTTTATTCACATAAATCATACATAAATACAAGTTATCTATTTAGATAGCACAAAACAATATCTACACCATCATATACATTATTTTTCTGTATCACAAAAATCCTTTAATTTATAAAACAAAATATGCCTACTTTACTCACAAATCCAAAATCCAAACTTCTTAAATATTTAACACAGAAAGTTAAAACAATGTTTCCCACTTGAATTTATACATACGTTAACTAATACAATAGTTTAATTTATATTTTCTCTATTTATTTCACTATTTAAAACACTTTTAAATTTCTTATACAAAACTATCATTATTTCACTTATGCACAGGAATTTTCACATAAAAATAACACAGAATTCACCTTTTTAGCACGTACAATCAACCTGAAATGTTTTACAAGTCATTTTTACATAAATTGCTGAAATTACAAACATTTTAAATTTTTACATATTCGGCCTCCTAGGGGCGTGGTCAGCGTGCTTCCGTGAACTCACACTATTTGAACAACTAACTTTGCACGGCTCTCGGCTATCAGAAAAAATGAAAGTCTGAAATACACTTAATTTTAACAATATTAAATAAACAAGTGCTTCTACATAATTTTCAAACAGTAGGAAACTATTTCTGATAAGACTCTTATTCGTTATCATGCTTCTTATCAGATAACAATACAAGTGAATGTTTTCATTAATCAATCACAACAAATAGGCATTTGTTTTCGTACAAACATATCATACTTATACAAGACAATACTTATGCAATTAATTTCCGTTAATTCTGTTTATGCACAGAGTGATTATCTCGACCGGGGAACCAATCCGATCTCTAACTTCACTTTAATATTCCTTATATGAATTTATTGAAAAATATTACTTAGAAAACAGTAAACTAGTCCTGCCTGGGAGTCGAACCCAAGACCTTCATACCATTAATTCGACATTTCTTTAAGATTTAACTAAGCATTTTCTTATCAGAACATCTGTATTGGACAATAAGTTTCTGAAAAGTTATTCGTCGTCGGTTGACTTAATAAACTGAAACATTCTTATAGGCGCGTCGCCAACAACTGTGTTGTATAAAATCAATTTAAAAGCGAAGGTTTGACAATGTTAACAAATTCCGTTAAAAAAGTTTATCAACAATACTTTTATATGAATGCCTTTATTAAGTAATATAAAGGTAGTTTAAATTAATTAGGTAATTCAAATTATCATTACCTACTTTGTTACCGTACTTTGAAAACATTACCGAGTGAAATGTTTCCTTACTTTAATAACCACAGAGCACGGAATCACGGTGCCCACACCAATTAACCTTTTGAACAACCTAATACCTTTATAACATGTGCGCATAAGTAGCGCGCTTATTGAAACATTTCAATTATTAAACAGTTAAATTTATTTTACAGTTTAGTGGCAGGTTAATTAAATCATAATGTTACATGTTTTTATCACGTTGTTTTCGTTTGGCATTTGTAATGAAATTGTGGTAATTTTGCCACCATTTTTGAATGTGCGTGGATTCAAATCTGCGCAAGTCAAAATCTACAGGATCGCCCTAGAACGTCTTATTGACGCACACTACAATGTTCTCTCTGTGTGCGTGACTGCGTAAGCAAGGCTTCCAGCTCATAATATTATATGTTAAAGCAGAGTAGAGTACTTTGTTTATAGTTTATTTTAATTTTGTTTTCTATTCTCAATCTTGTTTCGGTCTTTTTAGTGTATTACTTTTAAATTGTCTTTTTGCAGTCGGGGTTTTTTATTTATTAATTATTTATTTTATTTAATAAATTATTTAATGTAAAATGTGAAATCATTACAAGTTTTGGCCACTTTTTACCCAGTTGTGGCCGTACAATTGCACCATTTTTGGCCTCTAAACTACTAAGGGGGGTTTTTCACTTTTCTAATTATATTAAAATAAATGATTTTATCTTAATCAATATTTATTCTAAATTATATATTAATCAATATTTTGTGTAAATTTAACAGTTGAAAAATTCCCAATATATTTCCATTTCAGGTACGTAGAAATACTCGCTTTTAATTTGTTCCTTGTGGTGTTTTGATCTTTTATATTATGTCGGCACTAACATTTAAATTTTGGTCTGGTTTATCTGGCCATTTCGAATTTTTATTGTTTTCTGCATTGCTCGTATCAAAACAGCGTCTTAACTTATAGACTTCATTTTGCCGATAAAGTGTACACTTTCCTTTCATACAAAAAAATATCACAATATTCACCTATTTCATAGTCATTTATCCCTTTTTCACCTAGAGGAATGCGTTCAAATTATTTTCATTAATCTAAAAGTTCCTCTGAAGCATTGTTTTTCTTCATCTTCTGACGTTTCTGATTTAAATATATTAGTGACTTGTTAATTTTCCTAGAGACGTCATACACATGTTCTCGTTTTGGTACTAAGATTAATCCAGACTCGATTTGGTTTTTTAAGAACCTCACATCCTTCAGGTCTTAATAGCTTTTCCTGACCCATTTCTTGATTCTTTCTTATGTTATAATTGTACGAGCTTTATTTATTAATTCTGCGTATTTTTGCTTGAATAAGGGTGTCTTGTCATAAAATACAAAAACCATGATCTTCCAAGACGATCATTTATGAACGGAGTTTCGAGGCTACCCGCAATCACAATTTTTTTTAACGGAGTCTAATAAACCATCCTTGTTTAATTAAAAACCGGCTCGTGAACACTTTAATCCAAATTACTAAAGAATTTTCAATATCATTTCTGAGAACAGCCTGTGGTTTACTTGTGGAACGTGGTACTTGCGAGTTCGGCCAGCATTAAGGTCCAAGCAACTTAGGAAGGTGAATAAGCAATAAGCTTGCTTTTGACATTGTCAGTTTAAATTATTCATTGGTGCCATTTTACCAACCTAAGTACAAAAGAAATAACAAATTTGTAAACCAAACCAGTTTGTAATTATTAGACAGCTTAAACCAAAAAGGGAACAAAGTGGCCAGAACTGATATCGTATTGGAGTTAGTTGTGGCCAACTCATCTTCCAGTACTAGGAATTTAATGACTACCGAAATAACCTCAAAATCAGCTCTTCAATCGAATCAAATCCAAAGTAAAAGGATATCTAAGATATTTATCTATTAATAACCTAGTATCGCTTATTGTGGCGGCGCTGTCGTGGCGCCACAAGCGAAACACATCGAAGCCTAAAATCGCTCTATAAAGTTACGAAGTAAAACGGTATATAATATATATAGAATAGCTCCGACCTATCACAATCACAAGGAGCGTTGGCCGCTTCCTGGGCAGAACTCCTTGCCCGCGGGAGATCTGCGCTTTTCCTTTCATGGCCACATATGTTGTTTGTTATCATAATGTAGAAAACTTTTCTTTTTACTTCACAACTATGGAGCCATTTTCACAACAAAGTATCTACAAACTTAATCTATGAAACTTACGGTGTCTTTACCTGTCAGTTCTAAGAACGGACCAAAGACAAATGACTTTTTACCATGGTCTTTAAAGCAAGTCTGTTTTCTGTCTTATTTATTGACTTCCAAACTAGCAAATGGCCAGAACCGGGGTCACAGAATAATTAATGGTACTACGTACAGAAGTTGCACTCCTCTGATGTTGACTGCTTGCCGACGTTTAATAGTCTACATAATTATTATTAATTAGATAAAACGCGCACACAAGCTAAATAAAACTTTGTCGCTGCGCGCGAGTGTCCGTATTACTTTGCATCTTTTCCCCTTCCTATGTTACGACGGACTTTCCGTGGTTACTAGAGCTGTCAATAAAAAGTAAAAAATACATTGTTATTAAGTTATTTAGGTGAAGTACCTATTCTAAATCTAATCGATTGGCCATATTTTCATACCTACTATGTGAGTTCTGCGATGTCCAACGCATGCAACTTGCAAAGTTATGTATTCGTCGGGAAACGTAATGCTTGGCTCGGAAGAAATAGGTAGATAGTGTAAACAACAAATTAAACTGAAATAAGATTCCTAACAGAAATGTCATCGTATTCTACTTAATTAAAAATCTTGTAGTTTTTTTTTATTTCAGTACTTTGTGTTGTTATAACTTATATTATTTTAATTATCTCTGGGTGATAGGCGTGAGTGTTTATGTAATTATAAAAGACAAGTATAGGTATGTAAGATACTTACATACCCATACTTGTCTTTATACGAAAGGAAATTACTAGTCGCTACAATTGGCATTAAAATATGTAACACATTTGAATATCAAACATCCTCTCTGAACCACTGTCAAATTGTAGACAGAGAAACCTATAGACTAATGATCGGCGTGGCCTCGAGTGAGAAAGGACGATAACGAATTTTTAGGTTATACAATAATCTTTATGACTTTTAAACACATTTAGATAAAAATTTTAATTGTTCTAAGAACTGAACTGAACAAGATTCACCAACCTTAAGCTCACAAAACACTTTTTTCTCACTTAAACCAACTTGTTTGCTAAACAAAAAAACCGGCACGGAGAAAGGGACAAACAATCACACCGCTCTATCTCATTTCTATGCAAGACGTACGCATAAATCTATCTTTTTCGTGTGCGAATGCGAAAGAAGGCGTCAATTTGTCTATAGGTTTCTCTGTCTACGTGCCAAATGCTGCTCAAATGGTGTATCATTTTGTTAGTATTTTGTATAAATAACTTAATAAATTGTATTATGTTATTTAGTTGTAAGGTACAATGGGTCTGACATGTTTAAAATAACGTACGTCCCTAAATTAAAAAGAATAAAAAAAAATAGCAGATACTCGGACAATGATGTAAATTACAATAATAAATTTTATGTTATCGTTTTGACGAATATTATAGCCATGGCTGTTTCGTGAATATGCGCTATTTAGTTATCTGCTTGAATAGCTACCCATCTCTAATTAAAATGTTTGGGTACTGAACCCTAAGTGCGTGGCTCTGACTCTCTTTATAATATTAAACTCTATTGTGCATTAATTTTACACTTCCCTAACAGATAATAAGTATGTTCAAAATGATTTTGTACGTATAATATGTTAAATTCCTTAATTATGTTAAATTATTTAACATAATATGCTACATTACGTCACTCTAGAGAAAGAGACACCAGACAACAGTGACGTCACCTTCAGTGACGTTATTTTGTTATTTGGTCTTCAGTTTATTCTATTCTAAATGAAATCTCTTAGTAATAGTCTTCTTGAGAACAACATGTTAATAGTGATTAAATACTTTTTGACTGACTATTTACCCCTTGGTAAAAATTTATCCAAGATCGGCCTTGCTACATATTTATGAATCTGTGCACGGCACCAAGGAGAATTTTACCATCGACGGATTGTTGCTTAACGTTTAATAATGGTTTGTAAAAGTGATGAGATTTTGTGTATTAAGTGTCTGCGCATGTGAACTATTAGAGAAAACGGCGGAACAAGTGCTGCGATGTTGATGTAAACCTCAAGTTATTTTGATCGCTTAACGCCTTATGAACTTGAGTGACTGTCGTCATCGGCTGTTCGCTGAATTGAGCTGTCGTCAAAATTTCTCAAAAACTTCGCAATGTGACGCATCAGCATATTTTGAAGCATAAATATATAAAAACGGAAGATCTCAAATAAAATGAAGACGACTTTAAAGATAAGCATCCAACCCAAAAATCGGAACAAAAAATGTGTCAGTGTAGCTGTCAATGTAACCAATGGTATAGCCAGTGCTGCCAGATCTAGAGGTTTTTTCTCAATCAATCAAATATCTATATGGTAGTATCGCAATTAATTTGTCCATCTTAGACTCATAACTTTTTCTATATTGATGTATTTAACCTACATGTCTTCAACACTATTACATTTTATGCACATAAAATGTAATAGATTTGGAGATTTAGATTTGTGTGTGCCTTAGTGACACAAATTTTTTTGAGTAGGTGTGCAGTACTGTCTATGTAGTGTTTCTTCCCCCGCACCAAAAATGACATACTTATTTGTGCGTAGCATTAGGCGCATTACTCGTCCATTGGGTTGAATGGTCTAAGTACGTAGCTTGTATGTAGTAGAAACTTTTTATTTTTGATAAATCTGATTCACACGAAACTTGACCGAATAAAAATTCAGAGGTTTTCTATCCCCCTACATCGGGGAAACTAGGGGTTTTTTGGAAAAATTTAGGGGGGAAGGTGAAAAAAATCTGGCAACACTGGGTGTAGCTGTAGTAGTGTCAGTTCCACATGTTTTTAAATTTATTATTTTTTGGTTAACTTCAAGTGTTAAAATATTCTATAATGTCTGATCAAAATGAAGAAAGTATGGATGCCAGTTCTTCGGAAAGTGAAAACGAGGGAATGGATGAAGGTCAAGAAGGGAGCAATGATGAAGATCAACAACCTAAAACTTACTTACCGGGTCAACCCTTAAAAGATGATGAACATCTTGTTTGTGATCAGTCAGCGTACGTGATGCTGCATCAGGCACAGACTGGTGCACCTTGTCTTAGTTTTGATATAGTCACGGATAATTTAGGGAATGACAGAAATGAATTTCCAATGACCGCTTATTTAGTAGCTGGTACACAGGCGTCGAGCGCACATCTTAATAGGTAAACAAACCAAATGTTTTCTCTTTAACATATTCAGAGTTGGATTTAGAATCGTTTATAGGAGATATTATACATAGATATTTGTAGAAGTAAGGTTTGGTCGTCGATTATACAATACCACTCGCATTTAATGCACTGTTTTCGAGAAGAAAAAGCGGGTATATCCTAAAAATGGGTTAAATATGGAAAAACGAATGCAATACCCCTAAGGTACCGTGGACATGTTGACAGGTCCAAGTTTTGTGACCGCTAAGTACAGAGGACTAAAGAATATTTTGTAGCATTATATTCACTTGGTTACATAGACATCATCAAATATAACAGCCATTCGCTTTTGCGTGCCGGTGCGGTTGGTTGCGTAATCGTTGAAGTTTTGTGATTGTGGTTTTAGTTGGATTTTCTTTCAAAAAAAAACTGTAAGTAATGTTATTTATCTTTACTACGTAATGTTTTTGAATGATCTAAGTTACAACAACAGTAACTTTTTATGTTTCAATTGATAAAAAAGTAGAAACAAAAAACCTCTATGTGAACAATTCATAACGGTCAAGATTTCTAATATCTATATGATTGTATAAGAAAAATAAAGGAAGACGCTATAATATATACACAAAAAGGTTTTGAAAAGGGAAAGGTTAATGTGAGTAGTAACTGGATAGCATACATTATTTTGTGTAAGTGGGACAAGTATGTGAGACCATGTCAACACCAGTCACATCATTATCTATGGTACTTTTATTCTTCCATGGTCTATACTCTGATAATAAATTATGTTTACAAAAATAAAAAATGATTATTACATACTATACACCCAGAAATTCAAATTTCATTTGAGTTCGGTCGGAAAGCTGTAATAAGATCGAAGCGCAGGGCAGCTCCCGTCACAGTCTTTGTGGTTTTTTTTGACCTCCCGGTAATACTTGAGCAGCCAGAAATCCTTCAAGTTGAATTAGGTTAGAAAACAATTTAAAAATTTTAAGCTATAACACCTCATTACACCCTATATAGGCTGATTTGATGTTTCTTATTGTGTTCGATTTAACTTACAAAATCCTATAATGTGTCATTCTCGCAGACCTCGCAGTGGTGCACTTTTGGTCCTAGAGTACTTAATTTTACAAACTTAATTAATTTTAATTCATAAAATCTTAATTTTACATTATACAAACAGCACATACTACATGTAACCAACTATTAAAATAAATGCAGCAATTCTGAACAAATAGTAATTAGGTACTAATACTATTGAATATGTATTCCGCCTTCAGTTGTTAAGAGTTGAATTTTCTCTGAACCTCAACAATAGGTGGTTCATTGAGTCCAGTGCAAAAGGAGCTGCAAAGAAACTTGGTGTTCTTGTAAAATGCCACTTGGCAGCATTGGACTCAGTGGAGAGACATGCTAAGAGGCTCATTGGTAACTTTGATCTGGTTGAAACCAACCTTGTCAGCCTAGAGCATAGGCACAGAGAAGCTCACCTCTCATTATTGTATAGGATGTATTTCGGCGAGTGTGAGCAGGAATTGCAGTCTTTAATTCCTTCCTCTCCTTTCCACCATCGGATGACATGGCGGGTGGCGGGTCTTCACCCTTTTGTTGTCAATATTCCACGCATTAGAACCAAACGGTTTCCTTCGACTTTTTTAATGCATACAGCAAAGGAGTGAAATAATTTGCCAGAGTCTATCTTTCTGTCCAGATAGAATCTGGGCGTCTTCAAGGCAAGATAGTCTTTACGTGGTAGAGCCATGCTGCAGTTATATTAGTATTATAGTTGTAGCATGAATGAATCGGCTGGACCGGGGAAGGACCACCAGCATAAAGTAGTAGCTTAATGCTGCTGTGTGAGTAATAGAAATGAGGTATTTCATCTTAGTCCTCACAGGTGACAATGCATTTGCATTTTGATTTGTAATCAAGGATAGATGTAGATGTCTATGGGCTGCAGCAACCACTTACCATCAGGTGGACTGTGTGCTCGTTTGTCACCCCTTATTCTATAAAAAAAATGTGAATAGGCTGTTGTTACGCAAAGACATTGCGATTTACCATCTAAGGCTGCATCACCACTTACCACCAGGTGGGATTGTGATCAAGCACTGGCTTATAAGAAGAAAAAAATGTAGGAATATCTCACTTTCCCGTATGGTGCATATGGGAAAGTGAGATATTCCTACATATTTTTTTTTGTGTGATTTACATTTTTTTGTGTGATCTACATGCATGTTGTATGATCCGACAGAGGGAAATATCCATGGGATGGGCAGCAGTATTTTGCTAATAGTTACAGGAAAAAACTTTGGTTGTCACCCGCCTGCCAAGCGTTACAACTATGGCAAATATCCACCCTATGAGGCAAATAACACTAATATTATGGGGAAAATTTGAAATAACTAAGAAGGTAGAAAATAAAAAGTGATGAAAAAGAGAGTAAAAGCAAGATAAACTGTGGTACAGGCAACTATTTTTTTCCTTGATTAGTCATCGGGTGGTCTTTTAATTGATGTTGGGATTCTGTTTGTAGTGGTGATTCTTTTTATATAAGAAAATGAAGGTTATTTTGAGGAAAGGCTGCCCTGTATCACATTTATCCTGGCATGTGCCTCGCATTGCTCTATGTCACATGTATCTAAATGGGCGATGTTGGTAATTATTAATGTCCAAGTTTATCTGGATAGTTTGAAAAAAAAATTTTTCTAACGCCAAGTGAAACTAGGACACCTAAAAGAGTGTGATATATAAAATAATTTTGCTATTTTTATTGTTTATGTTTTATATCAAAAATTTACCAGTGAATGCTTGTATTTTAGTGTTCTTGTAATAAAGATGTCAAACTTGCATCCTACATCAAAAACTGAAGATGATGATACAGAATCAGATGATGATGATGATGATGATGAAGACGAAGATGAAGAAAAAAAACCACATATGACTTTCTCATTTATCAAACATCAAGGCTGTGTAAATAGAATAAGGGTAAGTATTAATGTAGAATTCAACTCATGTTTTCTTTTTTTACTAGTAATTAAAATACTAAAAAATTTTAAACTGTATTAATTAATATTCATTTTAATGAATATCTATATTACAGGCAACAAATTTTAAAAACTCAGTTTTAGCTGCAAGTTGGTCAGAACTAGGCATAGTGGATATTTGGAATATAACACAACAATTACAAGCTGTTGATGATCCAGCTCTTCTCGAAAGGTACAATCTTGACACTGTAACAAACCCGGTCCAACCACTTTACTCTTTCAATGGACACCAACAAGAGGGCTTTGGTATTGATTGGTGTCCTACAGAACCAGGTGTAAGTATACATTTTTTATTTAGTATTGTCATGTTTTAGAAAATACTCTCAAAAATATTTAGTCATATGAACACTTCTTGTCAACAATTTAACATTATTAAAAAAAACATGCTATACTTGAATTGAGAAACTCCTTCTTTTTGAAGTCGGTTAAAAATATTCTTGGGATGCATTAGAAGTATATTATCAAAATAAATGAAGTATGCAAATCAACTTACAACACAGGGTAGCCTCTGCAACATTACCTTCTTTGGTTAATAATAACAACAGTTAAGACTTTTGAAATGACTTAAGCTAGTTACCTGTGGAGTACTTTATACTGCTGGAATGATGGGGGTTGGGGGAGTTTTAATGCTTATAACTTCTTTATCCTTAATAGTAACACATGCTAGATAACAAGTGTGTTTGATGTGATTGTTACTAAAATTTTAGGTCCTAGCAACAGGTGATTGTAGGCGAGATATACACATTTGGAAGCCTAATGAAGGTGGTACATGGACAGTAGATCAACGCCCTCTTGTGGGACACAGCAGCTCTGTTGAAGATATACAATGGTCACCCAATGAACGGTAATTAATCTTGTTTAACTATCTCAGGCTCTAAACAGCTACTCTACACTATTCTTATCCGAAACAAGTACCCCTTTTACTTTTTGATCATCACCATTACAGCCCATAAGAATTCCGAATGGAACATAGGCCGCCAAGGAATGCTACAAAACATCATTTTTTTTTTTTTTTTCTTTTTTTTTTTAAAAAAAAAACGTTACCCCTACACTAGGATTTTCTCCTGTATCGCGGGGGCAGTTTACAAACATAAATTGCACAAGGACAAACATCCAGACCCGGAACAATTATTTGTAGGCTATACAAAATACTTGTTCTGTGCGGGATTCGAACCCGCAACTCCCAGCGCAGCCACTCATTGCTAAGTCACTACGCCACGAAGTCGTCATGCTACAAAACATGGTCCTAAACCATGTGCATCCATCAACTTCCTGCATCTCTTATCAGGTCGTCACTTGCATCTAGTAGTATAAAGGTTATTAGAGGTAAAATCCTGGATTGTGGAGAGGGACAGTTTGGTACAGCTAGTGTAGTAAACTTGGATGCTGTTCACATGGGTAAGAAACCCAACAATGTATTCTAGTTGAAAGATATTGTTAGTTTAATTAAAGGGTATTTGACTACACTAGAATCATAGCTGAGTTAAAATGCTAGGTGTAGAAGGGGTGTGAGGAGTATGTTATTATAATAATAAATTATTAATAACTTGCAAAGTGCATTAATTTACAATATGAACTTTGCATCATCCACAAAGTTGAAACCCAAAAGACATTTACTGTAGTAAGAAAAAACAACCTCACAATCCGTGTGCAAATGAGATGTTACTTCATTTTTTATGTCAGCATTGTTATGTCAGCAAAATGCTTTCGTATTATTGTTTTTTAACACGTTAATTGCCAATCACGCGACGTCGCGTGTTCCCAGTACTCTTCAATTTGGCCCTTCACGCGACGTCGCGTGAAGTGTCCGACGAGTTTTTTATAAAGCGTATTGCCTGGGCCGGAGCGTTATTGCAACGGTGTTTTTTATTGGCCTCTAGAGAAAGGACTGAGCTATCGTAAAGTGGGCGTGGCCATCCGAATCATGCGATAGTTTTAGTGCTACGTAATTGGTTATTTCGCTTAGCGTCGCCGCTCGAGCCGGGCGGCTTCTTGTTTGTTTTTAGTTAGTTGTGAACAAATAATACGTATTTTTTGTATAATAAAGTGATAGTAATTATAATAAAACAAAATTTATAATGAGTGATCATCAACCTGGTACCTCTAGGGGTACGAAACGATCAAACGAGATGCCTTTGCGAGCGCAAGTCATAAGTTGACGAAAATACTCAAAACGACGGAACGGATAATAAAAACGGGGCCAGAAAGAAAACTGCAAGCAGTTGCAAAAAAAGATTGCAGAAATTGCTACAAAAATAAAAAACGAGTGCAGACTACTGATAGTCCGCCTATGTGCATGGACTGTTTTTTTATGTTACATACTTGTACAAAAAAATAATTTACCAAATGTTATTTATGGTTTGATAAACCTTTAGATCTCATTTATTTACTCCTAATATAGTAAAGTTATTATAGTAGTTTTTTCCTAAAGTTGCTGTTCATTATAATTGTAGACTTCGGTGTCTAAAATATTTGGAAGACTTTTTTTTATGTTGCATGTTTCTTCGATATTTTGTTATTTTTGTGTTATATAATTCAAATAAAAATTATTGTAACTGAAAATATTTAATTTTATTACATTTGAACTCATAATTGCGAAAAAGTGCTAAGGTATCCCAAAACTCGACGTCGCGTGATGGGGCCCCTAAGGATAAATGTACACTCCACATGGCCCATCACGCGACGTCGAGTGATATATAACTACATTATGTAAAATATTAAATATATATACTAAAACCATAAAAACACCCGCAAATATTATTTGCTGTACTTAAGAGTTATTTCATGAAAAAAAAGGTTTTGGGCCACCAGAAGAAAACTCCAATTTTAGCTTTGGCAATGAACGTGTTAAGGTTCTCCTATAAATGAACTGAAGTCAGCCGATTTCAGTGATCTATTTATTACTATTAACAAAATAATTATAATTTCCTAAGAGTGCACTTCAAGCTAGTCATATTGATTTTTGCGAGCGGTCTATTGGTACCTATATTAAGACATTATTACTATATAGATGAAAAAGAAACAAACAACAAAGCAAAGCATGCGCCGTTTTTGCTTGACGGTTTTTTAGTCGACTTCAATTGAAAAAGGAGAGGAGTTTCACAATTCGTATCATGTTTTTTGAATTTTTTAAAAAATAATTTAATCAGGAGACTACCAAAGGTAGAATAGATAAAAAAAACATGCACATCCACCCTAAAAACATTCCCCACTTTTTAGTCAACTTCAATAAAAGAGGAGGTTGTCAAAACGACTTATCATATCTTGGCCTAGGTGGGCCTACGCTATAGGAGCCGAGCACGAGATGAGCGCAAGCTGAGCCGCTTTACTCGCGGTGTCAAGTGTGGACATATAACGAGCCTACAGCAATCACTCTTCTCGAACGTAGTTTTCTGCAGTGTGCTCGCGATTTGTGGCGGATATGGACGAGTCTTGGGATATACGAGACCATGCATCGATTTTCAATTTTTTTTAATAGTAATCCTCATGTTTTGGGTCCCATATAGTTGTATTATTTTGATATAATTCAATTAATTGTAAACAATCATCTATTGTCCTCGTTTCCATGATGCTCGAGCGAAACGTCTGTAACTCAAACACGAACACGTCCACGAGCGCACTTTGAGCGCGATGCAAATCCCTTTATGTTCGTCAAAAAACCGAAAATAGGCGGAGGACAGTCGAGCACGAACCAAACGCTCGAAGCGCGCACGTTCGAGGCTTGTAAGTCAGTCCACACAACACGAATTTGTGCTAGGCTTAAGCTCCGCTCGTGCTCGACGAGATTTGAAAAAAATACCAAGTCAGATACAATATTATTATATAATATTGTAATATTTGTCTCGACAAAAACCTTACCATAGGATTTAAACCTAACATGTTCAAATTTTATTTAAATATTTTGTTTCCAAACTGGCATATAATATTATACTATATATATACTATATAATATTATTTGTTTTCATTGCAGCAATGTACTGGCGTCGTGTTCTGTCGATAAGACAATAAGGATATGGGATACACGCGCAGCACCACACAAAGCGTGTATGCTGACGGCCGAAAATGCTCATCAAAATGATATCAACGTTATTTCTTGGAATAACAAGGAACCTTTTATTGCTAGTGGTAATTACATAAAAAATAGTTACATAAGGGGAGGTAAATAAGTTCGTGGAATGTAGTGGTTAGGGTTAGGTGAAAACACTTATTATACTTGCACTAATAAAGACGTTTAATAATGATATAAATACAAAATTTCTAAACAATCGCATAATTATTCATTGAGAGCTATCTTTGGTTAAAGAAGTAAATCGTAAAGATAATTTAAGAAATGAAGAAAATAGAGATTCGCGTCGTCATTAAAGCCGATATTTCATTTATGACTATATAGTTTATAAAAACGCTTTCGCGATGCGACGGTAACTTCCTGATATAATCGCATATTATTTGTACTTTTGCGGCGATTTATTTTAGTAGGTACACGATTTTGAGTTTGAAAACTTCAATTGTGCCAGTAAATACAGACTTCTTTAATTAAGCTAGTTACGAATCCACAATAGATGTCTCTCTTTTAAAGCACATAGGTAGATGATGGTCACATTACTGATCACGTTAACGAAAGCCACACAGTAATGCAACCGAGGGATTGCTTGGCTATTTTTTCGTAGGAAAGTTATTATACTTACTCTCTGTTAATTAACGAAATGCGAAAATAACTTGCTTGTAGTACGGAAACGTTTTCGCAAATGTTTCAATAGACAAAAATACCGACGTGTATGTAATCATTATCGCAATGATATATTCGTAACTGTAATATGGTCTTAAGTTTCCTGCTTTGAAAGGAAAATTTCAATTAATTTTGCAACTTATGCCCTTGGTTTATGGGATTTTTTCTGTGGTAAAACCATAATTTAAAAGTGGTACAAGTTCAATCTATAGCGGAATGGCCTATCGAGGGAACGAATTCGGTAAATGTAGAATAAAAAAGTGCCTCTTGGAATATTCTAGTTTTACACAGAAACAACTTGTTTTTTCGACGCCATAAACATGTTTATTAACCAATTTTAAAAATATAATAGGCTCCAAAGGCTATTAAGAAAGAAAAATATTTTTGTTAGCCTCTATTCTGCGAACTTATTTATCTCTCATTTTTCACGTTTAAAAATCAGCATTTTAAATGTACTATTTTAATGACAATGTCAGCAAATACTGTGTGCTACGTAAGACGCTGCTGCCCATGTCATGGCTTCCCTCCGTCGCTTATTATGCCACCATATATTTTTAATATATCATTAATCTTGTGAGCAGTTTTATGTGGCATAGTTACCACTAATTGCCTCCTGCCAGATGATTACCTTCTGCTGCATAGCACTCCTATATAGATCAATGCACATTCAAATGTTTGAGACACTTATTTTTCGCAGAGCAGGTTACTCCGTTACATTAAACATTATGTCTGAGTTAACCTTAAATCTATAAACATTTATGTACAACCTTTAGACATTTTTCAAACTATCCATAAAAATGCTAGTAAAAGTCTTAAGCGTAAGCACTATAAGATTATGAATTAATATTAAACAAATTATTGGGGGCGACTAAATCTAGTCCAGTTTAACCCCCAAAGACTCAAGTTTGCGCGTTAACCGCTAAAAAGAACCCCTTTGTCGTATCTCCTCAGTTTCAAGGCAATCCCCTTGTTGCCTCAGCCAGTATCGGAATCCTAGGCGTCGACATATCGAGTGACGTGCAGTTTCGTGGTCACTTGGAAGAGAAGGCCAAATTGACCTCTAAAAAAAATTGGCGTGCTCAGCAGAGCGGGACAGTATTTCATGCCGGCACACCGCCTGCAATTTTAAAAGGCGCAGGTTCGGCCGCACATGTAATACTGTTCCCATCTCTGGGCTGAGGCTCCCCAGTACCAGCTCCTTCCACTTGACCGCATCCAGCGCAGAGCGGCTCGAATCGTCGACGACCTAGTGCTTTCCGATCGGCTCGATTCACTGGCGCTGCGAATAAATGTTGCATCTCTGCATTATCTTTCGCATATACCACGGGGAGTGCTCTGAGGAATTGTTCGGATTAATCCCAGCCGCCAAATTTCGTGAACGCACTACGCGGCAAACGTCCCGATACCATCCACACCATCTGGATGCTTGGCGGTCCACCACTGTACGTTTCAAAAGGAGTTTTCTTCCGCGTACAACCTCTCTGTGGAATAGTTTACCACCGGCGATTTTTCCGGACCTATACGACCTGGGGATCTTCAAGAAAAGAGCTTACTCCTTTCTAAAGGGTCGGCAACGCACCTGTAATTCCCCTGGTGTTGCGGTTGATCATGGGCGGCGGTAGTCACTTAACATCAGGTGACCCGCTTGCTCGTTTGCCCCCTCTTCTATAAAAAAAATTCAAAAAGCAATTTTGTCTACCGAAAATAAACAAAATTGTGCTTGGCGTCTTAGGTACGAAAGTCGTTTCTGCTCTGGTGGTTTTTTTTTTGCGCCCGAAGCAAATATGGGCAACCCTCCGGAAAGCGGGGGAGGGAGGTTGGGAATGCTCATAGCATACCACGCAGCCGGCTGCGTGGTTATGTGGTGACTTTTACCCACTAAACCCAACCTTTTAGGAATTGGCTTAACGATCTGACTAGAGATCTCTAAGCCGTATACGAACGCGACCCTCCTTGGCAGAAAGGAGGGCGCAAGCGGCGAAAAGCCGCTTAGAAGAGTGCCTAACTAAGGCAGATTAGGGGATGTGTTATGTAGGCTCGGCCTGAGCCGCCAGGAGGCAGTTCAGGTCAGCCGAAAGCTTGTTGGAGGGGTCCGAGAGAGAGTTTCTCGGTCTGCGCACACTATAGCGAGTGTGGGTAGGGGCTGCATAGGCAGCTGTTTCACGAATGAGATGATTTGGGTGGGACCCTGAGGCTTTGAAAAATCTCTCAGAGAGTGATTTAAGAAACTGTTGGATTGTTGGGAGCTCTAAGTTTCGATGTAGGTCAATAAAATATAAATAATAAATATAAATAATAGATAAAACTATAAAAAAATATTTTATTTTATCGAACAGGTTATTATTTCATCATCATCATCATTCAAAAAATATTTCTCGATGTAGGTCGGCATTAGCCGACTTATTTAGCTTTAGTTTGCCATGGGACAGGGGTTCCTAACATCCTGATTGGCGGAATGGTGGTGAGACGACGTCGTTTATATTCGAAGCAAACGGCGGAGCTTTTCTCCGGGTTTACGTCGATACGCCATTTTTGGAACCAAGCTCCTAAGTCGCTTACTGACTTTTGGATCTTGTTCCGAATCTGTGGTAGTGAGTTGCCTTTGGAGTAAAGGGCTGTGTCATCTGCAAAGAGGGCTAGTTTTACACCATTCGACGGGATAGGGATATCGTTGGTGAATAGTATGTATAGGAGGGGAGCAAGCACAGAGCCTTGAGGGACACCGGCTTTTATTTGACGGGTAGAGGATAGCGTGCCTTCGTGTCTAAAACGAAAGGTACGATCCTTCAGATAGGAGGCTACAAGGCGAACGAGATGGTCCGGGAGGCCTAAGTCGTACAGTTTGTAGATAAGGCCCTCGTGCC
This sequence comes from Parnassius smintheus behrii, assembly GCA_036936625.1. Lineage (NCBI taxonomy): Eukaryota > Metazoa > Arthropoda > Insecta > Lepidoptera > Papilionidae > Parnassius > Parnassius smintheus. The sequence goes on from JAUPFT010000018.1 coordinate 17,963,888, forward strand.
AGACTCTGTCGAATGCCTTGGCAATGTCAAAGAAGACCGCGATGGTTTTTTGACGGCGAGGGTAAAAACCGCTGAGGATGTATTCCACTATGCGGTGATCTTGTTGGGGGCACGAGTGTTTGGCTCGAAACCCGAATTGTTGTGGGATGACAAGAGTGTCGCCGTCTGTGGGAAACAAATGGCGCCTCAAGCGCACGAGAATGACTCGTTCGAAAAGTTTGTCCATGGCCTTGAGGAGGCTGATGGGACGGTGATTGGAGGGGAGGTGGTGAGGTTTGCCCGGCTTGGGAATGCCAATGACAGTTGCCTCTTTCCAAGAGGTGGGAAAGTAACTGAATTCGTCTCTGGTGGTCAAAGGATTCGATTATCTATACTCAATTCAGCATAGCTTCTGATTGCATAAATTGTATATTGCGTATTTGCAACTTAGGACACTTCATTAAAACCGAATGAAACCATTCATGCATAACATTCCTCCGAAAATAAAAACATATCTTTACTTGCAGGTGGCGATGATGGCTTTCTTCATATTTGGGATTTAAGACATTTTACAAGCAATACTCCAGTAGGAACATTTAAGCATCATACAGCTCCAATAACATCAGTAGAGTGGCACTGGACGGAACCAAGTGTGTTAGCATCAGCGGGAGAAGACAATCAAGTTGCTCTGTGGGATTTAGCAGTAGAAAGAGATGATGACGATGTTGTTGATGAAGAGTTGAAGGTGAACATAAAATATCATCCACTTAATTTGATTCCGTATTTTCGTGCCGTTCAAATAATATATAGACAATTCAGGCATATATATATATATATATATATATATATATATATATATATATATATATATATATATATATATATATATCGCTGGTTTGCGAGAATAGCGACGGAACTAAAAATGATTGATTTTAGAGAATGGCATTTTTTAATTTCTTTGTAAATATTTTAGTGCATACCGCAAAATGTAAATGATTTATTGAGGGATTGACTTTACTGATTAAAGGAAAATTTATCTTAGTATCAAAAAATAAAAAACGTTTTAGAACTTTTATTAAAATTATTTAAAAATCGTCATAAAAAGGCGGTTTTCCGACATCAGTCGTTATTCATGAGACTCCAAATTATAAAAATCAACTTATGCCATTTATTTAGCGTTAAAGCCTCTTAAAAAATACAAATTAAAACTTACAACAGTGTTTAAAACTTTTTTACTTATAAGTATAACAAATAAAAATAGTTTTATAACATACAATAGTAACTTTAAATATAGGTATTAAAATAAATAAAATCAAAATAAATGTGAATTGTTCAAAATCAATAATAAAAAAATATAAAACAGGAACATTAATTCTTAAAAGGAAATCTAAGTAAATTAGATCATTTAATTTACAACCCCTCATAAAATTGTCGATAATAGTTTGAAATTATATTTTTGTTAACTAAATCTACTAGTCCTCTCTTCTTATTTTCTGAGATTCCGTTCCTTTTATAAGCAGATTGCAATCTGTAATTTTCGTCCAAAGATTTTTATGCATAGCTAGTAACTTTCACACATTTAAATTTATTTTCACCGTAAGATGTTTTATATAAAAAGAACCCTTTGTCAGCATCTACTTTTAAAATCTTTATATCCGCCATTTTCACACTCTCATTCATCAATTATCAGTATTTTTATTAAAATTTCTACCCACGTCAGAAGCTAGCGACTTTAATTTGTAAAAACTTCTATGATCTATTTCTACGACTTTGTAAGGAGGTCCTTTCATTTTTGCAGTGCGAATAATTGAAATGTACTGATCCGATTTAAAGATAGGGCCCGATTTGAAAGTCTTTTTGATGTTTCTTTCAATGACAGAATGCACACTGTCACCTTCGTTTTGTGTGTGCTCTTTTATCAAAAATATACGCGAAACAGCGTACATGTACATACTGATAATAAATTTATTCTTTTGCTGTCCGCAGCAGTTGTCAGAATAAAAAATTATATCTAGTTTGGCTTCAGTTGTTAGATCTCTGCCAAGATTTTTTAAATATTCTAAAACACAGGTCCCTATTTTTATAGTCCTCTATTTGCTTCTCCTTCATGCCACACGTAGCAGAACGCATTTTTATTTTTCATCTCATAGATCGTAAAGTTTAACGTATTCACTTTTGAAACATAGTAAAAATTAGATACAACTCCCCTAGGACATGGCATCACAGCTTGTAAATCATAAACTGCTACAATAGTTGATTCTTTATCTTCTGCTTCTTTCTTGTCCTTAACCTTTTCCATTCTTGAAAGCTCTTTTTATTTTAGATGGTTCTCATATTTAGACTTCAGTCGATTTTTATCTTCTCCATTTGCGTTATTGTAGGTAACACAATCCTCACATGATCCTTCTTAGGTTGGTAAAATGCTATATTAAATTCTCCATTGAATATTCTATTAAACATGATATAATTAGCACTTTTCTCTCTTTTTTCTTCACCGTGTTTCACATAATCTCTATAAATTTCTGCGTATCTGCTCGACTGTAATGGCTTTCTATTTTTGGTATCGCCTTAATGAAATTTCTCAAACTATCTTTAATATTATCATCTACGTGAATGTGATTGCCATGTTTCCCTCGAAGATCCTCCACTATAATGCCTGAAACGTCACTTCTTGATTTTTCGGTAACTGTTCTAATAAATCTATCAGATACATCCAGCGAAGACATAAAAAAACTCTTACAAACTCGAATTTTTACACCATCTTTGTCTTTAAAATAAATTGCGTTATTATTTCGACGTGTTCCTTTTTTATATTGATACGACGGGACAATAGAGGACATATTGAATGCTACAAAAGTTCTTTTACTTTGCAAATCAGGTAATTCATAATATGCGTCAAAAATATGGCGTCGAGTCTCATCATCAAACTTTGTGTTACACTTTAACTTGCATTTTTCTGTACATCCTGGTCCTAATCGTCTCTCTCGTATAACTTTATTATTTTTGCCTATATATTCTTTCCCTGCATTTCGTAGACGTTTTGCTACATTCGATTTCCAAAGTTCTGGCTGCATTTTCCTTTTACGTGTAATATTTTGGTTTAATTCACGTGAAATATTTTCTTCCTCATTCTCTTCTACCGTTTCATCCGAATCTGACGATAAATCATTATCATCAATGTGACAATTAGGATCTGAGATACTATCATCCGATGAAAAATCTCTTTCTTCCTTTCCTTCTTCACTTTCAGCATTCATATTGGTCAATTCAATAGCTTTTGGTTCACTTTCTATTTTTGAGTTACTTTCTACTGCAGTCTCATCTTTCATATTATCATTTACTGATTCTATACTTACCTTATTTTCTTTGGTTTTATAATATTTATGTATTTAGAAATATATAAGTATGTTTATCAGTTGTCTAGTACCCATAACACAAGCTCTGCTTAGCTTGGGACGAGATGGCGTTGTGTGATAGTTGTGGAATATTATTATATTATATTATTCAAGGAATTTTGGAATAGAAATTTTCTATCCCAAAATTCCTTAAACACTTCTTGCGCCTGCATTTCATAATAAGAAGCAAAACCATGCCCATTTTTTTTCAAAAATAACGATGTTTCTTATTTACGACAAAATAAAATCCGTTTATTTTTCGTGAATATAGACTCAAGTTACATAAAGTCGATATAAAATACAATATCATAAGCAATTACCCATTTTTATTCAAGAATACAGGCGTAAATAGAAATGAGACATAAAAAAATACTTACTTTTATCAGAAACAACGACGGATCACTAAATGTGTCTCTATTCTTGAAAACAAATCAACAATTGTTGCAACCAAACTGTAAATACGTCGGTATTTTCGAGAATCGACCGTGCGTTCACTCTGTTGTCATTGGCTCAACTGAGATGAGCCTTTATTTGTGATTACGCTTCAAGTGTTTTGTCTCAAGTGAATAATGACGCTGTCTCTTTCTAACGAAAGCTAGCGCGAAATTGGCGTTGCGTCTCTGTTCACGATAAAATATCAAAGATTTATGATTGTTTGGCATACAGAATTCAATTTGACAGAATTTTGAATTACGTCGATATTCTCGCAAACCAACGATATATATATATATATATATATATATATATATATATATATATATATATAGTACCTGGTTGACCGAGCTTTGCTCGGTATTTTTCGCTCGATTTTTTTTAATTCGTGTGTTTTGGAAATTATATTTAGATACAAATTACATACTGATGAAATATAAATAATATTTTTTGATTTTAGCGACATAACAGAAAATCGGAACTGGTTATTTGAATAAAAAATCATGAGTGCAATTATTTTAATTTACATTTTCGTGTTTTTAAAAAATACTATACATAAAGGGCTCGAAAAAATAGATTTTCTCAAAAAAGAAAGGAACATGAAAAAAAAAATTAAAACAAGTTGGTCGGTCGGTCTGGGCTCGAACCGGGGTTTTAAGATTCTGTGACCGACCATTATACCAATTAAGCTATTTATAACCACTAACAATCTGTCAAAATTTACCTTCTTATTCTAACGATATTGTAGCAGTTTTTCATTGCCTAAAAACACGGACAAAAAGACATTTTCTAAAAATAAATCCTAGCTAGATCGATTTATTATCCCCGAAACTCCCTGGACACTAAATTTATGAAAATCGTTGGAGCCGTTTCCGAGATCCCGATTATATATATATATATATATATATATATATATATATATATATATATATATACAAGAATTGCTCGTTTAATAGTATAGGATACACATATAATAAAATAGTAACTAAAGAAAAACTTTACATTGAGAATTTTCGAGAAAAAATAAGTGGCTTTTGTTAGAAAAACGTAACTGATGATAAAAAGTGACTTTTTACAATTTTTGTCTGTTTGTCTGTGTGTATCGTCCGGCTTCACGCTAAAACTACTGGATAGATTGAATTGAAATTAAGCAAAAATGTTCTTTGTTTACCAAGGAAGGCTTTAGGCTATATCACGCCGTATATGTTATAGGAGGTAAGCAATATTGATTTTAAAAAATTTTTCTTCGTAATTGAATGCACAAAATAATCATTTAAAGATTATTTGGTAAATACTCATTATTCTTACGATAATAAACCGAAACCACGTTCATTTTTTGTTCCATATCGTGATTTACAATACTTTAATGCACAACCAGGCATATTTTCTTTAAAAATATTTTTAAATTTATAAAATGAATGAGTCTTGACCTTTTGACGATGTCACTTAGACTAAATGACAAAAATCGGAGATAATATATCCTATAGGACAAAAGTTACAGATGAGAATTTTGTTACTGATGTCCGGTCTATTACTACTACCTATTTAAATGTCTTTGACTATCATGAAGTCAAGTCAAACTTTTGGTTCTAAGTTATATCTTACCAACAAAGAGATTTAAATATATATACATACTATAGAGTGGACATTGGGAACATTTTTATACAAAAGCTGTGACCACGCGCATGTATTACACCCTCTAGCGAAATATAGCAATACTACACTGAATATTTATTTAGAAAACATTTTAGGCTATTTCCCAGTAGGTGACACTACTAAACATAAGGTTAAAATCCGTTGTAGGCACATCGTTAATCACTAACATATCTTCTATACATATAATAAAACAGAAGAAAGTGTGGAACAACGAGAAATACGTTTAGCTATCGACCGGGATCATCATTCTTTGTCTCGCGCATCCGAAACAGTTACACGGAGGGGTCAGAGGTTGAGTCTTCAGAATATCCGCTCTGAGACTGCTCGATCACTTGAGAGCAGTCAGGAGCGTGAGATACGACTTGCGCGTGACCGAGAACGTGGGCAAAGCCAAGGGTACAGCTATAGTTTATAAAGAATTTTTTTTAAGTGATTTGCAATATTATTTTTAATACCGTGTACCTTTGGGATCCGGTGCAATCCGCACCGGATCGGTGAAATATACGGGATGAAAAGTTTTTTGTTGTATAGGTGTTAAGTTTAGGTAACATATAGGCTATAATTTATTTTGGAAAATGGAACACCTGATGCAGAACCGCAACAGACCAGCTAAAGTATAAGAGATATAAAAATGGTACCATAGCAAAAATATTTCACGTGAAGAGTTTTTTCTGCTGTGAGAATAAATTTGAAGATCTGGAATACCTGTTGTGGAACTCCAAAGCCCAGCGACATTATAACATATATAAGAATGACGTCTTAGCAAAAGTTGTTTAGTCTGATGGGCATTTCGTATTGACTTACAAAAATGAAAGATCTGGAACGTCTCGAATCGTCTCGCGCATCACGTTGTTTTCCCGTCCCCGGGCTCTTAGAATTCGACATCAGACGTTTCAGATCTTCGATTTTGACGACCCGGTTGTCGCTAGCATAAGCAACATCATCCGCGTACGAAGTCGCGGGCAGCAGCTAGTATATATATATATATATATATATATATATATATATATATATATATATATATATATATATATACAAACATTTTTCCCGACGTTTATATCATTATATATCATTATTAATATAAAAGTTGGTAGTTTTATACAACTGCATTGTAAAAAAATAACTATGATTTTTTTATTTGAGAAGTTATATTTATACTTATTTATTACTTCATTTATCATATAATATACTATTTTGAAGTCGAGGGTATCTTTCAGTTTTATTTTATGAACACAGTGTGTACTAGTGCTAGAACATCTGTAGTATGGACATACCATTGTAGCAGCGGCTACAATCTTTCTAGATTTATGCCTGTACTATTAACTTTTCTCATCTGAGTGAAAAATTTACTTGTTCACATAGACACCTAAAACATTTTTTGGATATAAGACCGATTTTTATTAATTATCTTTATGATTTATGTTATTGATTTCTATTAAATTAATATCTATATCTAGTAGCCTACTATATCTAGGAGCCGTTGTATCTCAGATGGTTAACGCTCGCTGTAAATATAACAGAACGCGAGTAATCCGGGTTCGATCCCTGCCGGCACCAATGAAATTGTTAATTGCAATTTTAAGTGCTGTTTTACCACGTTGCTAGGCGGCGAAGGAAAACATCGTGATGAAACCTGCATGTCTGAGGAATAAGAAAAAAATATTTCGAAGACATGTGAAGTTCGCCAACACGCATTGGGGACAGCGCGCCGGACACTTCCATGCCCTAAAACCCTCTCAGAAATAAGGGGAGGCCTATGCCCAGCTGTGGGACGTATATAGGCTTTAACTTTACTTTTTTTACTATATCTAGTGTGTCTTTTTACAGAATTTGCCACCACAATTACTATTCATTCATCAAGGACAAACAGATATAAAGGAGCTCCACTGGCATAAGCAAATTCCAGGAGTAATTGTGACAACAGCTCATACTGGATTTAATATATTTAAAACAATAAGTGTATAAAATAAAATAAGATCGACATAATATGTTTAGTTTTATTTCAACATGTTATAAAATTAAGTACCATGATTTTCAAAACTGTAAACAACTGAGTGTTTTCTACTCCACATTTACCATTGCTAAATTAACAAGATGACGTATGGTAGGTCTTCCATGGGGACAATTCTGTAAATAAGAAACATTATGTTACCGAACTATTGAAATGTCTGCAGTAATTTCAAGAATTGCTAGATCAATCCTGAATTTTTTTACACATATGAGAATTTTTCAATACTTTATAACGGGTATAGTGGCAGTGTAAGAATATCCTGTACCGGCGGACAGAGAGTTACAAACCAGGTAGCAGCGTCATCCTAACAATAAACCTAAACCAGAACAAAAACTCCGCCTGACAAGTTTTTTTTTTTTATAGGATAGGGTGACAAACGAGCACACAGTCCACCTGATGGTAAGTGGTTACTGTGGCCCATAGACATCTACATCTATCCTCGATTACGAATCAAAATGCAGATGCGTTGTCACCCGTGAGGACCAAGATGGAATGCCTCGTTTCCAGTAAAAAGGGTCTCCGGTTCTCTACACTCACCATACGAAATACAGCAGCATTAAGCTACTATTTCACGCTGGTATTCTGTGAGAGCGTGGTCCTTCCCCGGTCGAGCCGACCCATTCGTGCTACAACTATACTACTAATATAACTGCAGCATGGCTCTACCACGTATAAAACAAGTGTCGCAACTATGGCAAATATTCCCCTCTCACTCTCACTCTGCTCTCACAAGGCAATCCATGGGGGTTCCCCATAGATTAAGCTATACATATAAAAAAATTGAAGTGTCTGTTTAATATTGAGATAACTGGCTTCTATAAATCTCAGGGGCTATTTGAATGTTATTAAGTCTGTAATTATTAATTAAAAAGTTTGATTGTCTGTCTGGGCTAATCTTCGAAATGGCTAAACCGATCGTGATGAAACTTTACGAACAGATAGAGGGGTCAGAAGGGATCTAGGCTATATTTGAACCGAAAAATTTGGAGATTATAAAAACTTTATTAAATAAATGTTCTATGATTATCTTAAAACTAAATAACGCCGATAGATCCTATCCAGGCGAAGCCGGTGCGGGTCGCTAGTACATATATATATATATATATATATATATACCGAAAACGAAGACAGCCTATTATACTAAAGATACCTTTGACGATGAGAGCAGGTTAAAATCGATCCCAATGAAAGAAAAATCATCTTTTTAACAACGTTTTATTAGCTTTATTCACGCTCCATCATGTTAGTACAGCTAAATGAAACATACATACACAAACACTCACGCCTGTCAACCCAGAGGGTTAGGCAGAGACTACAGACTTCCATTTGGCACGATCCTGACACACCTCTCTTGCCTCCTTCACATCCATACACCTACGCATACATGCTCGTCGGTTAAGGGTACTCCTAATTTGGCCCGTTTTCAATAAATCGCCAATTTGGTCGATAAATTTTCGCCTAGGACGTCCCTTTCCGACTCTGCCATTCACTTCTGCACCATAAATTTTCTTTGTCACTCTTTCCTCATTCATTCTTTTCACATGACCAAACCACCGAAGCATTTCTTTCTTAATCCTGGTCACCACATCATCTTGCAAACCACACTCTTCTCTTATTACACAATTTCTTACCCTGTCATTCAGATTCAGCCCTAACATACTCCTTAACAACCGCATTTCTACTGCGTTTATTCTACTCTCGTGCTTCTTCTGCCACACCCAACTTTCACTACCATACGTTAAAGTAGGGACCAACACAGCATTGTGAATTGTACGTGCCTTTTTCGACACATTTTGACTCTTCACAATAGAGTGCAAGGCCCCATTTACTCTATTTCCCGCATTCACTCGTCGTTCTATATCCTTATCATATCTCCCATCCCTGCTAAATACGCAGCCCAAATATACAAACTCATCTACTTGCTCGATCAACTCCCCTTCTATTCTTATTTCACAAATCGTTTTACTTTCTTCTCTTTCAAAAACCATAACCTTCGTCTTACTTGCGTTCACTTTTATACCCCTTTCTTTTAATGATCCGTTCATTAATGTAACCATCATTTGCAACTCGGCCGCCGACGACGCAAGAATAACTTGATAATCGGCGTACAAAAGGCATTTGACGGTTAACTCACCCATTCTTAATCCGCATTCTTCAACTTTCAAATTTTGCAAACAACTGTCCATAAATAGGTTGAACAGCCACGGGGAAGCCACACAGCCCTGTCTGACACCTTTATGGACGTCAAACCAGTCCGAGTAGACCCCGTTGATCCTAACACAAGCACTAGAGTCCCTATAAAGATACTCCAATGCCTGTATCAAGCCAGCGCTCAACCCAAATGAGTTCAGTGTTTGCCATAGCAAATCCCTATCCACTCTGTCATAGGCCTTTTCCAAGTCCATGAACGCACAAAAAACCTTTTGGTTTTTGGCCAGAAACTTCTCCGCGATCATGCGCATGGAAAAGACTTGATCTGTACATCCCATTCCCTTTCTAAATCCCGCTTGCACATCCCAAATTTTTCCATCAGTTTCTTTCATGACCCTTTCAATCAGTACCTTAGCATACAGTTTTCCCACAATGCTAAGAAGGCTGATGCCACGGTAGTTTTTACAGTCCTGCTGCGACCCTCTTCCTTTATATACTGGGACTATCACGGCTTTGCACCAGTCTACCGGTACCCGCTTCAGTTCCCAGCATAAATTAAACAAGGTGTGCAGCAGGCCTGCTACCACTTCCTCTCCAGCCCTTAGCATTTCGAGTGAAACTCTATCATATCCGGCAGCCTTACCTGCTTTCATGCTTTTCATTGCTTTCATTATTTCATCTATACTTATCTCGCTACCTCTTTCTTCTTCTTTCGGTGTTTCTACTTCACTTAGTACACACGTTGTCTCCTCACTCATAAACACGCTTTCAAAATATTCCTTCCATCTCTTTAAACTCAAAACTTCATCATTCAGAATATAGCCATTCTCGTCTCTTATAGCATTCATCATAGGCTGTTTTGAATGTCCCCTGGCAGTTCTTACCAGTTTCCAGAACATTTTAATATTTGCCTGGAAGTTATCCGATATTCTTCTATCATTCTTATCCGTTCTTTCTTGCTTTTTTTCTTTCAACTACTTCTTTTACTCTTTTATTAAGATGTCTAAAGACTGCCTTTTTTCTTTCAATATCATCATTCGTACCGCTAGAATTACCAGCCTTTGTTGCTAGTAAATCTAGCCATGCTCTCTTCTTTGCTTCAACTTCCATATGTATCTCATCATCCCACCATAACGTATTATTTTTCCTTTCATTCGTTCTCTTACTAACACCACATACTTCTGTAGCTGCATCCACTAAACCTTTCTTTACATTTTGCCATATATTCTCCAAGTCTAACTCCTTCATACATAATTCATCCAAACCACTTATATTTTCTTTAAGTCTACATTTGAACTTGTTTTTATCACTTTCATCTTGTAACCTTTCTGTTCTAATACGCTGTAACGCAGTGGTAGACACAGACGATCGATGGCGCCAACGCCTGAATAGACCATTAATTCGGCATAAAACTAAATAATGATCCGTTCCTACGTTAGAACCCCGGTAAACCCTCGTATCTACCACTGCGCCCCTCAATCTTTCATCCACAATTATGAAATCTATCATGCTTCTATCGTCACCTCTTTCCCAAGTATACATGTGAATCCTCTTGTGGCGAAAGCAAGTGTTTGTCACAAAAAGATTCTTTTCCATACATACGGTGAGGAGACTTTCACCATTCTCATTTATACTTTCATCACCAAACGTTCCCAATATCCTTTCATAACCAAGCCTACTCAACCCCAACCCTTCCATTAAAATCTCCTAGCATAATAATATTTTCATTTCCCTTACATCCTTCCCCTTCCTTTTCGTCTCATTTACGCATAACACATCTATTCCTTTATCATACATCATATCGCATACTTCATCCATTTTATCATTCATTGCCCCACATACATTCAACGTAGCCAGACGGGCCACTGCAATCCACTTTTCGCCTCTCCGGGAGACAGAACGTGACGGGTGGCTAAATGAAACAATAATTTCATAAAAGAAAATCATGAAAATACTGAAAAATAAAACCGGCAGTGAAAATTAACCAGCCTGATTATAGTACCAGCTGATTATAGGGTCAATTAACGTGCTGACGCTGAACTCTTTAATTTTATTTAGTTCGGTACGAAACCACAGAACAAATATGACGAAACAATGCATAGGTATTACTATACTTCGCTCACTCTACCCTTCCCTTTCACACACGCGCTGCCGCCACCCGTTAACCCGTGTCGCCCCGCAATTTACAATGCCAACATGTGGGAAGTTCCCATGGCTGTCCGCCGCGGTTACCGCTAGGACGAAGGACACACTAACTATGTAGTACGCACTTGTTTCGGTGGGAATTGATTATTTTAGTTTTTGAGACAGTTCTGTGTCGACGTGCGCGTGAGCCTATTGTTACGTTTAGTGTTTCTTGTTTTGTTTTAAAAATGCCTAACGCGTACGTTTATAGTTCTTGTGAATACGGCAACATGTTAATGTGCCTTGGAGAAGCCTGCGGGAATGCTTCGGGTCCATTACGAATTTACCGAGAAAAATTTCCGACCGCTCGACACCCAACTGACTCTCGTCTGATAACAGCACCGTTTTAGTGAGTGTTGGAAAATCGGCTCATTGCTCCAGTAGCGGCAGGAGGTGGAAGCCAAGTGACTGTGCATTTTAGATGTCGTTCGCCGGAATCCGAACTTAGGTACACGAAGTATTGCTAAATTGTTAAGGCGTCTGGTGGAACAAGTGTGTCATACTGTACAGTTCACAAAGTGTTAAAGCGTAACCGAATGCGACCATACAAAGTGCACAAAGTGCAAGCTTTAGTTCCAGGCGATCACGACCGCCGACGAGTTTTTTGCCGTTGGCTATTAAACCAGCAACAACTTGTGCCGTGTTTCACTGAGCACGTCATCTGGACGGACGACTCCAGATTTACCAGAAACGGCCTGTGGAACCGAAGAAATACTCACGTGTATTGCGAGGTTAACCCGCACGCTATTCGACAAACCGGGCACCAAACGAGATGGTCAGTTAACATATGGGCAGGTTTATTTAAGGATCGCATACTAGGACCAGTGTTTCTGCCACAGCGACTTAACGGATAGCGATATCTAAACTTTATAAATGAACAGTTGGTTGACATTTTGGACGACCTATCGTTGGCTGAATATCGCTGCACATGATTCCAGCATGATAGTGCACCTCCACATGTTGTGAGGTTCGTCCGTGAGCGCCTCACCGAGCTATTTCATAATGGCTGGATCGGCAGACTAGGACCACATGCTTGGCCACCTCGCTCACCTGATCTCACCCCGTTAGACTTCTTTCTGTGGGGGTATGTGAAAGAAAGGGTTTTTAATCGTGAGTGTAATAGTGCTGACGTAATGCGCCACAGGATCGTGGATATTTTTGACAAACTACGTGTGGCCTTAGTGACGAAGCCTCCATAGAAGCCCAGAAGCCGGGCTTGCTCTATAAAAATGTTCAATCAATAATATCAACTAATAACTCGTAAACTGTTTCAAACTATTTCAAATTTCCTGCGCGTTCCTCTTTTCTAGGCACCTAGGACCTCGTAGCATATAATATGTAACGTCAACACTTGGCAAACTGCCAAGTGCAGCCAAGCCAAAGCCAAGCTTTCAATTGGAGATACACTGGACTGTCAAAATTAATTAGAGCAAGGAGTTGATTTTGTGTCTCTCTCGCACGCGTTGGCTTTTTACCGGGCTTTGCAATTTTTTTTAAAGAAGACAATCGCTCCCTTTCTAACCTGTGGAAAAATGTTCTATAGTGAAATATAACTACGAAATGTTTATATAGCAATTACTATGGAACCAAAAGCCGTGCTTTGCCCTGAAGTTGGTTAGGAGTGCGTTAGCGAGTAGGGGTACGGGCGATGCGTTTGCAAGTTCACTTCACATTTCAATGTTTATGTTTGTTTTTGTTGTGTCTGTTAAAAATTTATGCTTTTTTAAAGATTTTTAGTGAAAATATAGATATATATATTTTCACTATACCCGCACCCACACACCCTATAGGATAGTAGTGTTCCGTGTGATGAATATAAGTGTGTTAAAGTGCTAATCGGCGAGGAAAAGGTAAATCTTTAAAAATAAAATTTTAATTCAATAAACATTTCTTCATACTTTAATAGGTACATGACTCTTTAGAATTAAAGTTTAATTATTCTAGGCGTATTTAGGGCTTGCAGTATTTGTTCAATTTTACTATTCGAATAGTTCCCCACATACTATTCGAATTATACGAATATTACGAATTTTTCGAATACTTTCTACTTAAGGTGTGTCTTTTAACTTATATTTACAGTGTGTCTTTTAACTTATAGGTATATGACACATAATTCGTGGATCTTTTATAGCACACTGACACTTAGGTAGAGATTCAAAGGAAAATAAGACGAACAACATTTTTTAAAAACGTATTGGCATAAATCACTATCAGACTTACTAGATAGACTTTAGTAACAAAAATAATTTTTTTCTATATTTGAGACGGAAGAAGAGATCCATGAGAATATTTTTGTAGAAAAGTACCAGTTGTTTTTTACATTTTCATTAATTACAATTAAACGAGACCAAATTACAGTGATTTTTAAAAGGAACCTGTGCGTTGAGATTCTAAACCAAATAAAAAAGAATTATTTTGATACATTAATTCTAACGACCGTGACCCGTGCGCCATCCGCAAATCAGACATCAGGACACCATCGGAATTTATTTTCAATCATTTTTTTACACTAAATACAGAAAATTACTTTTAAAAATAATAGAAACATGAAAATGAGTGATTTTTCTTGATACATGTGTATTTTTTATCATTCTAAAAGTGTAATAGTAAAAAAAGATATTTTTAGCTCAGATAATTACTGGATTTCCATTACGTGAGAGTAGACTCAACGCTTCGCCTAAGTGGCGTGCAATATGCTTCTCTTAAATGTTAAATTTAAGAGAAGAAGAATTTAACCAACTTCTGCAATTTTTTCTTCAATGACATAAATTAAATTAAATAAATTCTTGCATTATTATTCATACACATAAAGTTACAATTTTAAATTACTATAAAATCTACTTCTATTAGCAAACCAAAAAATTTGTCTTTTCATAGTTAAGACATAAAAAATCTCACTTCAATATACCTATATACTTTTGAATAAAAGGTAAGCACCATTTAACAATTGAAAAGTAAAGTTTATTCAAAAGTTATTAATCAATACTTCTTGCTTTGATAATATGACCTAAGAAATGAGTCAGTCTGGAATGTGATCACTCATCATTTAAGGCGCTACGAACATCGATCACTAATAAAGAACTAAATGCACAATCCAGTTGTGACGTAACTCTAGTTGAAATAAATATACATTTATGTAAATTCAACCTTAAACACATTGTCTATAGTTGTATTCACAAATATACGTACGAAAAGCAATAAATTTTTATGACTGATACTGGCTGGTCAACCTATATCAAAACAAATTCAATCTTACACGCGTGTTTTAAAGTCAGAATTACAAAGTGCTAGTAAAAAGGAATCAAATTTTACGACCGAAGCCCGTAGTTTAGACAAATAATCGTTGGAGTCGAACTGTCCAATATTTTTTGTTACCGTTATTTTAATTTTAAAATGTTTCAAACTTGTTTTAAAAACTGGTGTACATAAAGCATATTCTATTCTATTCTATGATGTATTATGTGTAATGGTTATAATTTACCTGAATGTAAATACGTTTTTGGATAGGACACCACATTCATTTAGTATAAAGTACTTCGTACGTACGTACGTACGTACGTAACGTACGTCATAATTATTTATTTATTCTTCATCTTGTGTCAAAAATTTTAAAATATTGCTTGACAAGGAACTTAAATATAAATTCAATAGTTACTAAATATAAAAAGTATGTACAGAAAGTTGTAAGTCGTAGTTGCATATTCATCACTTTCTAAAACATGCTTCGAACATACAACGCTTCCTTGGGTCGGCTTGAAGGAATTCTTCGGACCTTTGACATTCTATGACTGATATCCATTCTGTACACCTAACTGGATCTCGAGGAAAGAAAGATAAATTAAAAATAAAATCTCATATCTTTAATTTTACTACATGCACAATCAGTTTCTACTATTGCACATATTCAGAATTAAATCTTTAATATGTTACTATAATATTTGGAGAAACTATGTATAAAGAAGTCTCATTAAACAAAAAATAATAATCATACTTTAATAATAAAAAAATAATAACGTCTCCAACAAATGGAACAGAGTCAACGAACAGTTATGACTTATTTTATTAAGACTTAATTTAAAAAATGTTTTACGGAGATTTCTAGACAAATTATAAGTATTTAAAATACAGTGATAACAATTAAATTAGGATAATATTAATAGGTACCGAAATTAGGAAATTCCATCCTTTTTTAGCGTCCTGGATGTGTGATTTTTACACTTTTTAAACGAGCACAGAGGCATGTTTACCGTCGGAGTGTCCAAATGTAACTAGATTAACAGCGCACCCAAATGTTCGAATGGGTGCTCATTTTGTGAGGTCGTTTTTTGGCACTGATTGTGTATCTAGTTTTTTATTAATGATCGATGGCTACGAAGGTAGATGCATGTCATTCTACATGACGAAAACACTATTTCAGATTCTACATTTGTAGAAGGAATCTCTAACAAAAAATAATATGCCCTCAAGGTGAAAGCGCCAGGGTAGCCCGCGAAATTCAAATTTTCTTACGTTTTTTGCTATTTCCAGGTCAGTGTGAGCTTGTATGTTTAAGTAAATATGATTCGCGACCGTAACAAGTATGTGTTCACAGAATTATTATCATTAAAATCACCAGAGAGAGAGGAAAGGGTTGTAAAGGGATCTCTAAGTTCATATAACTCCTATGAATGAGTTTTTCTGGAAATAGTCATACAATGGAATTATACGAACTAAGAGGGTTGTATTGATGATTATTGATTATATTGATTATAATTCAGTAAATACATACTTGCTACGGTCGCGATCATTTTTATTTCAACACACAGCCTGACACTGACCCGCAAGTTGCAAAAAACGTAAGAAAATTTGAATTTCACAGACTACCTTTGCGCTTTCACCTTAAATGAACATTATTTAAAAGCTGTTGCTGAGTTAGTGCTGCCAATAGTGATGATTAGACATATCTTTTTTTTTCTAAATTCCGGCCATGTTTTGAAATATTTATCTATTTATCTTTATATTATTCGTAGTATTCGAAAAATTCGAATAGTATATGAGGTGAATATTCGAATAAAACGAATATTAGAATACAGAGCCCTAGGCGTATTTAAAGGTTTAATAACTCAATACTTGTATTACCATATGAGTTAAAAATTTCATTTTAATTTCAGCATAAAATATGAGATACTTAGGTATAAGTTTTTTTGTGTTTAATTTTATAGCAAATAATTGTTACAATCTTTTTTTAATGTGAAGCCCAAATTTTAATGTAATAAATTAAATGAATAGATGTATTGAGGTTCGTAAAGAATATTTACTTTAGTCCTTAAAGATTTATCTTCTCAGTTCAGTATATAACATTTTAATAGCGCCATTTACTTAATTCTATAGGTGAAGTGATTTTATCGAACGAAAATTGATTGATTCTCTTACATAACAAATAGTCATTAATTTATGGTAAAAAATTTGCAAAGCTTTATCTTCTCATTATACCATATCTAATTCCTGTCGTAATCCGTTCTATGCATATAACTTAAACAAAATAATTTCGATGTTTCACATCTGCCAGGCGTCCCATTTTTAATTTTCTACATAGTTTGTTTGTACTTTGTTCATGATTTTCTTTTGTTCATGTTTTGTATTGTATGTATCTTTTTCTTTCGCTCAAGCAAACCCAAACGGCTCTTTTCAAAGTCACCGAAGGTTTGCAATTGCGTATGTCATACGATCTATTTAGCGGTAGTATGCCTTCTGTGTGCTTTGTTGAACATGTCCTTGACAGCATTGAATATGAAACTAAAGAGCGGAAACTGATCAAGATTGGTGTATTTTTATAAAACTGCTAAAAACAACAAAACCATATCTTGGGCTTGCCCTAGTTTGGAGACCCTAGCTTCGCCACTGTGTGGCCTGTGTCGAAGACCCCACGATGATGTCCCGCCCGCATGAGGAGACGCAACATCAAGTCCAAATCTGCCTCGAAATGAATGGGGCACAATTTGAGTTGCATCTCATAAGGCCACGGAGGATTTAGATCGGTAAGCTGCTTAATACCTATTTTTTAAATAATTTAGTTTTGAACTGATGTGAATAGGTACGTAACTGAATTTATCAGAATAACAAACAGTGGTGTGTACTGTAGGTAACATGATGGATAAAATAGCATGATTATCCTTATTAAAATTACATTTAAGTAAATTTTTCATTAGTGGGGAATCGTATTTGATTTATTTAATTTTAACCTGTGAATTCGAATCAAAATGGTTAGGTGGAGACTAGCACAGTGGCAAAACAGTAGATTAAGTGGATAAATTAGGCATTTAGACAAGTGTTGAAAATTATTAGGTACTGGTACGATGTGGGCTGCGAGTCAGCGTTCGGCGTCGCACGTTATTGACCTTTTATCAGCTGATTTCAGGTATTGAAGTTTCATTGCTGGTTTTATATTTAGGTATTTTCATGACTTTTTTAATGAAATTATCGTTTCATTTAGCTGTACTAACATGATAGAACGTGAATAAAGCTAATTAAACAACAATTTAAAAAACAAATGTATCCTTAATACTATCGTCTGTCTTCGTTTTCGGGAGCGTTTCAAAAATACCCTGTATATATACAATATGTAACGTAATTAACGCACACCCTCAGACACCCCAATTAGTATATTATGTTATAATCATAATACATATACTGAATTTTTAGTTAAACATTTTTATGCACTGACTATTTATCAAATTAGTTATACTAATTCCGGAAGAATGTTGTGGTCACAGTACAAATCCACGAACGCAAAGACTTTAACGTGCTTGAAATAAAGTTCATTTTTCTTTATTTTCAATTGAATGACAGAATTAGTAATAATACAAATAAAACTGCACTCTTAAAAGTCTTATTGCCTTAAGTTACGGTCCATTTCAGTTTGTTTTGACTGTACAGATTTAGCGTGACTAATTTACGTAGTTTTAATTATTTTTGGGATAAAAATATAGGAATCGATTCAGTAAATGATTCTGAAGAAACTACTTTCTCAAAGTGCGTTAATTATGTTACATGTTGTATATATATATATATATATATATATATATATATATATATATATATATATATATATATATATATATATGTGTGTGTGTGTGTGTGTTTGTGTGTGTGTTATGCAAGGGCCGAGTCGCTAGTATATATTATACTAAATTGATGTGATGAATTTTTAAAATATGAAGGCCCGAAAGCCACTATTGTATATCATAATATACGTATGACATGGTTAGGCCAATGGAATCAATTTATAAATGCCGAACGTCATTAAATGTCAGTTCGCCTTATCTTGAGCACATGGTAGGTTAGCGCTAAACAATTTCAATATCATCACATATTTCTTACCCAAGGTTTATCAATTTCTGCCATGTGATCAACTAATTTCTTCATATCAGCTTTACTCAAAGCTGTTCCAATCATAACTGACTTCCTACATGCTCTCGATGCAAACATTGCCCTTACTCGACTTGGTCTGCAGTGCTCCGATTGATTTTCCTAAAAATTATTTAATACCGTAAATAAAAGAATATTAGAAATTCCTCAAAAGCTCTTAAAAAAGTAAGTATGATTTGCTGTAATTGCCATCTTTACTATCGTCACACATTTGGTTCTGCTTTCCGTTTTTGGACTAGCAAGTGGCCAGTGGTGCTCTAGGACCTACTCTAACGCTACGCTTTATACTTTCTCGGTTAAGATTGATTTGACCAGAGTTTTTTTTTCTTCATATAAATCTTAATTTTAAAATATCTATAATACTATTTCAAGTTTTATTTACTGGTTGATATGAGTTTATTTTTGCCCTGACTTCATATATACATTATCCTACTTTTTTATATAAAAACGTGTTAGCTAATAATACAATTTATGTTACAGCATATCACTTTTATTTTATCCGTTTATAACTCACAATTTATTTATCGTACAAATAATCACTTCGTAAAAATAATCACTGTTACTTAGTACCTTCACTTAGAACTGCCATATTTATACTCTTTTGTTTAGGAGTCAAATCCGAAACTATTACAATAAAAATCTTACCGGAAATTCAAAGCCACAGAAGCGGAAATCCGATTTACATTTACTACATTTAAAATTAGGATCATTCAATATGTTATGCTTAATTGTTCTTTATACTTAATTGCTAACAATCGGCCTTTCCTGACATTTTCACGTCCCGTGAAAGGAAAGTATAAAATGTATTATCATATTAAGTTAATATTATCTGTAATTTTACAGTTTATTTTAAATTAATGGAATTACAATGCAAATAATATTGAAGCCCAATTCATGTCTTCAATATTCACCTGCATGAGACCCCTTCATGTTCTCAACAGGTAAGAAGGAAGTATAGAATACTGAAGCCCCATTCATGTCTTCAATATTCACCTGCATGAGACCCCTTCATATTCTCAACAGGCAAGAAGTAAGTAAAGAATACTGAAGCCCCATTCATGTCTTCAATATTGTAATTTAATATTTGATTGCAATTGTGCTTTCTTTTCATTAACATCATCATTTAATTTGTTTAATTGATTAATAAGTGCATTTTCTGATTCCTTTACTTTATCTTCAATAGTCGACTTTAAATCATTTTTATCTCTGAGGTCTTTTGTAACTGCTTCAGTTCTGACAATCAAGTCCTTAGTCCCCTCTTTAGGCTTTTGTTTAATATCGTCCTTCTCCTTTTCGAGCTTATCCAAACAATCTATCTCAAGTTTTTCATTTGCCGTAAAATTGATTTGTTCAACCCTATCAATCAAATTGGAAGTTTCATCGTGTCGGAGTTTTAATTTGTTTTCGATAGCCTTCGTTAATTATTGCTTTTTGCCATCAACGACGGCATCATTAGCTTCTTTTGTCTTATCAATAATAGCTTTCTCTGCTTCATCTTTCTTTTGTTTTACTTCATGTTCCACATCAGCCGTTTTATCTTTAGTAGTTTGTATAGCATGTTCAATATCTTCGCTTAATTCGTCCTTCTTTCCTTTAAGATTTTCTTCAATTTGATCCTTTTTACATGATGCCTTTTGTATTAACCGATTAGCTGATTCCTTCATTTCTGAAGACTTTTCTTTGACGTTATCTTTTTCTTCCTGTGCTATCCTTTCAGCAGCTTTCTTCCCGTCTTCTAATTTGTCACATATTTTATCTTTCTTGTCCAAAGTTTGTTTTATAAGTCGATCCGCATATTCTTGTGTTTCAGATGACTTTTCTTTTACTTCATTTTCAATTCCTTCTCTTATCCATAATCGGTTCCTTCTATCCTCCATCAATCTTTCTCTCTTTACACCTTTGCACTCTTCTTCCTTTTTCAAGAAATCCTTCACCGTAACCGCTGTGCGATTGTGGAACTCCTTACCTCTCCATATTCGTCGTGCTAAATCTCTTCACTCTTTCAAAATTCTTGTTAAATCGTATTATTTTAACGCTATTAGAACGCTATTAGATAAATTACTTTACCTTTCTCTTACTCTTTTCATTTAATCTATTATATGATATTCTATATATAACTTTCACTTACTTTTATTTGTATGTGTTATTGTATATTTTTTTTATTATTATTTTGTATCCATAAGTTTTCTTCTTCGTGTCCTTTTGTTTCCAATTCCTTAATTTGTTCCTCTGTGTCCTGTATTTCACATTCGATTTTCTCCAAGTCATATTCATATACCATCTCTTGTATTATCACTTTCTATTCTCAAGTTTTTTTTTTTATCTCATACTCTCTTTTTTTTTTCAATTCTTTCATTTGTCATCTAGCATCTCGTTTTCTATCCATACATCACTTTCCGTTCTCAATCTTTCTGTCTCATGTCCACATAACAGTATTCTTTGAAAACCTACTTCAATGTCTACCCATAAACATTCCCAAGAGTCATACTTCGTATTATACTATTTCGCTTTGATGTCATATATATAATATTGTTCAATACATAAATAGCGACTCCTCCACTCCGTTTAGCATTACGATCGTCTCTGTATAAGTCGTAACCCGGAATCTTTTTCGAGTTTGGAGTAGCGATATGTAGATTGGTTGTTTGCTGTGGTGACAGTGGCGATAAAGATAGTGGTTTCTTATTTGGGTGTACATCATTTCTTTCCTTTATTATGAGTTTGTCCTATTTTATGTAAGCAACGTTCTCCTTTTCAATTTCTTGTTGTAGTTGTGCTTTTAGATTTTTTTCTAATTTTAATACTCTTTCTATATATATACTTCGTTGACGTACTTTTCGATTCTGTAATCTTTTTTTATATTTTGCAATATTTTAATTCTTTACCTAGCGTAGTTACGACTACAGCAACAGGACTGATATTAATTCCTCTTTTACCAAGTCTTCTTACTGATCCAAGTTCGAAGTCTTGTATATCAATATTCGTTTGATTTTTTTATTACATGCATAATTTTTTCTTGTAACTAAAAGTATGTTAATTCTCCCCCTCCTCAACTCCAAAAACTACTAAATTTCTTTGTTTATTTGCTTTACCGAATGCGAATATTTTTTTCTTGATCTAAAACCTGTGCTTGTAAATTATCGTATTTGTTGCTCAGCTCTTGGAATTTTTCATTTATATTTTAATTAATTTTTGTGGTCATTCTTTCTTCTAATTGAGAAAACTGTGATTCTATTGAATTTAAATTTTTTTTTTTACTAAAATCTGTTTTAATTTCTCTCATAAGTCTGCAGATCATCCATTTTATTTTTATTCGTATGTTTGTTATGAGAGAAATTCGCGGCCTCTAATTTTCGTCATTACCATCAATAGATTGTTGAATATTACACTTTTTTTCACTTTATTTATCTAATTTATATTTTGTCATATCACTATTTTAGCCTTATTTAGCGATCTTAAATCATTGACATTCATTTTACACTTACTCACTGAAGGTTTCTTTTCTTTGTTTATAGGTGAAGTCACATATTATTTTGAGTACAGTCACAAGATTTTTACTTTAAGTCTTTAGGTATTAAATTTTTTTGTTTACTATAATACGGAAATTATTATGTCACTGTTATTGTCACATGTGTTATTATGTCGAGATATTTAAATTTGCTTTCTTTAGCAGATCTAGTACTGTACGCTGCGCAATCGCGCCCTCTCTTTGTAAGGATAACAGATAATATTGTTAGCTCTCTTAGTGCGCTCAGCCAATTCTTGTATTGCTCCTTCAGTTACCAGCATGTTTTGACGCAATCGCAAGTGGTGTACTTCTTTAGTAAGTTCCTCCAGTTGTTTCATTATATTTGGTATTTGTGCCATTAGTGACAAGTACAATCGACACATAAGAAAGAAACCACTCGAGCTATTGTCTTTAACTCGAACACTCTTACTTCAGTTGGTGACATTCCATGACAATCACCACATAAAATGCTCTTGCAGGAGTCACAACTTACTGATAGCTTCTTATCGTTTGTGGTTTTGCTACATTTAGAACATTTAAAGCTTTTTGGACTCATTTTTTTTAACTGATTTAGTAGAAAATTTCCTGTAATGGCAACACTATTGTCTATAGGTCGCTTTCATTGACAGAACCGAAAATCAATGATGTAAAAGAAATATAAAATTATGAAGGTAGATTTTAAAAGTTCGTAATTCACGCGAATAGTTTCTTTTCAAAGTTTTGCACTTTAAGTTTATAATTACAGTGAGAACACACCACTAAACATCTTTAGCCTGCCTCATATCTCGATTGTACTTTTATAACATGGAACACACTATTTGAATTTATTGGTACTAAATCATCAACAGCACTTGTGCACACAACCACTTCAATTTGACACTTCAAATTATTCATCAACACTTCAATTATTTGTAATCATATACTTATTCATTCATCGGTATTACTATTTGGACTGTTGAAGGAATCTCTCTCTCTATTCTAACCAAATCACCTACAACGAACTTTAAGATTTTCCGCTTCTTTTGTTTTGTTTAATGCCCGAAAATCTATTCAAAGACGATAATCTCGTGTTTTCTTCTTAATAAGGATAATAGGTGACGCGAACTCTGAAGTAGACTGATAATTCCACAGTTTTCCAATTCTTCTACTAATAGCTCTAACACGCTCGCGTTCTATTTATGTTTTGCCCAATGAGTCCGAAATACCGAGTTATCTTAGCTCGATATAATCCCACTTCTGATTTGTTAGCTAATAATACAATATGTTACAGCATATCACTTTTATTTTATCCGTTTATAACTCACAATTTATTTATCGTACAAATAATCACTTCGTACAAATAATCACTGTTACTTAGTACCTTCACTTAGAACTGAATAGAACTGAATGCCCCGCTTGGGTCGTGACGGCCATATTTATACTCTTTTGTTTAGGAGTCAAATCCAAAACTATTACAATAAAAATCTTACCGGAAATTCAAAGCCACAGAAGCGGAAATCCGATTTACATTTACTACATTTAAAATTAGGATCATTCAATATGTTATGCTTAATTGTTCTTTATACTTAATTGCTAACAAACGTAATAACGTTTTTACTTACGAGCACATCAATCAGCCTACCTAAGCAAAAATATTAAGTTTTCACTTGATTTTCCTGTATGGGTTGAAAGGAAGTTCCTACAAGGAAGATAATAATATGTTCAATATAATGGGGCAACTAACCCTCAGCATAAATAACAGTTCTTCAATGTCATCTTTTCCAAAGATCCAGTTTTTAGACATAGGAATTGTTAATAACTTTATTCTTTTTGTAGGTAAAGCGTTTCCATCAATTTCAAATGTAAAGCCATTCTTTTTAAATATTTCCAAGTTATCAATTAATATTTCTTCATTAACTCCAGAAAGTTCCAACTGTTGGGGTCTGAAGAAAAATATAAATTAAGTGTACATTTATAAAATGTCATTATCGAAAATTCGTCATCGCTTAGAAGTTTAAATGTTACGAGGGTGGATTGAAAAGTACTCGGCCTAACACAGATCCATTCAATTCTAAAAATCAAATCTACCCACATTATTTAGTTCAGTTCAGACTAGTTCATTGTGTGAAGTTCGAAACGTGTGCGATAATTAGTTGTGATTTTATAAATTTATTAACAAAGTAATCGGACATAATTTCCGCGAATGGAGTAAATCGAGCAGCGTGCCGTCATTAAGTACCTCCATAAGAAGGGGCTATCATCAAAAGCCATCCATGATGACATGGTCAGTACATTAGGCGATTGTGCTCTGTCATATTCATCCGTCAAAAAATGGATAGCAGAATTTAAGCGTGGTAGAGAGAGTGTGAAAGATGAACCCCGCTCTGGAAGGCCTTCGACGTCAACTACTGACGAAAATATTAAAAAAGTACTTGATTTAATAATGGGAGACCGCAGATTAAAAATTAGAGAGATAGCCGAGATTATAGGCATCTCTTATGAACGAACTCAAAACATCATTGTCAACGAGTTGGGTTTCCACAAGGTGTCTGCGAGGTGGGTTCCGACGATGGGACGCGATTGACTATTTCACGCGACTGTTTGAAGTTATTTGAAGCCGATGCAGATGATTTTTTGAATCGTTTTGTTACTATGGACGAAACATGGGTTCATTACTGTACACCGGAAACAAAACAACAATCAAAACAGTGGAGAAGACCTGGTTCACCACCCCCTAAAAAGGCTAAGTCGATTTTGTCGGCAAATAAGGTGATGGCTTCAGTATTCTGGGACTCGAAAGGTGTGATTATGATTGATTACCTTGAAAGGGGTCAGACTATAAACTCTGATTACTAGTGCACCTTACTACGTCGTTTACGAGAGGAAATAAAAGAAAAACGTCGAGGAATGCTCAGAAGAAAAGTCCTGTTTCATCAAGATAACGCCCGTGTTCACACGTCAGTACAGTCAATGGCTGAAATTCACAACTGTGGCTTTGAACTGTTACCGCATCCGCCGTATTCACCTGATCTGGCACCATCAGACTTCTTTCTGTTCCCTAACCTAAAAAAGCACTTGGGAGGTCAAAGATTTTCGACAAACGACGAGGTCAAAGCAGCTGCAGACGCATATTTTGACTCTAAGGAAGAATCATTTTTTTTCAACGGTCTAAATGCTTGGAAGGGGAGGTGGCAAAAGTGTATTGAACTTGATGGTGATAATGTAGAAAAATAAAAATATAACTGATTTAGTATGTGTTTATTTTCTTGGTTAGGCCGAGTACTTTTCAATCCACCCTCGTATTTTTAGGTCGGGCATTTTGGACGTATTTTCTCAGTCAGTCGCCTGAGCCTCGTTCAGGTGCACCCACATATTTTTTTTAAATTTAAAAAAATATTAGTAATCCTATTAATTAACAGTACTAATATTCCCTTTAACCCCTCCTGGTAAGCTGAAAATGCTTGTGTTAGGAGTGGTTCACGACAGTAGTCGAATGGTGGATGCGAACCCACGACCTTTTGAATTCGCGGTCCGCGCCCTGCCATTAGGCTACTGTCGCTTCAAATACACAAATAAAAAAATATTATCAGGTGAGGTTGGGAAATAGAGAAAAAGTAGACATAATATTGCCACATACATACCAAACTAGCTTATGGTTGCACCAAATTCAACATTAGAGCTAAAAAGTTTGTTCTTGTTGATAAAATGACATGCTATTGAAGTTACTTTAGTTTAGTTGATAAAAAAGTGAAAGTAATAGCCTAGACTTCCCACAGCTAGACAAGGGCTTTGCTGGCTACTGAGAGAGTTTTAGAGCAATGAAGGGGGTCCGCGTTGCTCCAATACTGTTGTCCTTGAAATGTTTTTTATTTTTTGAATTACTTGTAGCATTTATTTACAATTTAGATTAACAGTTATTTATATGTATAAAATAAGTTATTCATTTAAATTATTATTTTAATAAATATTATATTATATAATAAAACTAAATAAAATAACGACTAACATCACAAAATAAAAATGAGCAGCGAAAATAATTCAATATTTTTAATTATCAATTATCGAAATGTCTGGTTTTAGCGTTAACATGCTTAGTACTTTAAAACCTGTATGCTTGTGATTTCTCGTACCTAATAGCTCCTTGAATACCTAGAATACCGAAATTCATGATCATAGTTCTTAATTTATTAAGGTACCATGTACCATTGTTATCACTAACTGGCTCACTCATCAAAATCAGCCATAAGCCACTTCTAAGTTGCTTTATCGCATGACGTAGTCGCTCACTGCTTAGGTTGAACGCGCTTACGTCAACGAGTTGTATAAAAGAGCAGCGTTTTTGGCTCACTGCTTACTTAGCGGTCAGCCATCGCCGAATCTACTTCTCCTAATGATGCCTCATTTAGAGGCGAAACATGCGTCTTATTATCGATGATGGTGTGTATTTCCTAGTGTAGTGGTGCTGGGATTAGTGGTGACGAGGATAATGTACACAATTGTAGAATGGGGTGATCCTCTTCAAGCCAGGTAAGATACATCATTTTTATTCTTACGCGGATCTTAGCTAAACAATTTTAATTAAGAAAAGAAAATCCGACAGGTGGTGCTGTGTTCAAGTACTTATAAGTTAATTAATAAATTTTATATTTACACTAAAAAAATCTGGAATTAATTAGTAAACGTAATTAGCATAAGTTATGAAACTCATTGCGCCACCTACCGGAAATGGCGAAACAACAGCTGTCAAAATGAAAAAGCTATCAAGTTTCTATAAATTAACTTACATAACTAATTTCTGGCTAGTCAGCTCTGTTGTCTTTTGCAAAGTTTCAAAATTATAAATCTCATCTGCAGCATGTTGATCAATAATAAAAAGATTTTCATCTAAGCATGTTATTATAAATCCCAGGTTAAATTGGCCAATAACAACCATATTTTTGAATGATTCCTTTGAAATTTCTCTGCTTAGTTCCTCTACACACTTCTTATTAAATACTGGATTTATTTCACCTTTGAATTTTATCCTTTCTGGTTTAGTTTTTTGTTTCTGCTGATTATATATTTCTGCTAACTTAGTTACTTGCTCAATAGAAGTTTTCATTGTAATGTATCTTCGATTAGTTTTTCCTATTTGTTCTTTATCAGTGACAATTTTAGTACTCTCATACTTTTTTGTGTTAACAATAACAGGTTTGGTCGGTGTAGATTTCGTTTTACAATAGATTGTATGTGATTTCTCAGTGATAACATCAGAAATATTCCTAATTTGAGTATTTGGTAATTCGTTTGTAAATTCTAAATACATTACATCTTTACCTTCGTTTTTTACTGATTTATTTTCATCAGTTTTAGTATCAATAACTGAATCTAACTGTAGTAAATTATCGTTTGAATTATTAATATTTAAGTCCATCTTAGTAATTTCTTGCTCTTCAATTTTAACATCGTATTTAATATTATCAATTAGTTTACAATTTTGTCCTCCTTCACATTTGGAAGGTTCATTGCCTTCTACCCGTTTGGTCTTTGAAATAGCAAAATCTAATAAAGTGTTCGATTTTCTCTTAAGATCAGGTTTCTGATTATCACTTAACGTAGAATCTAATTTACGATGTTGTTTGTTACTAAACTGTTCCATAAATGAATTAAAAACTCTAGGTTGATCAATATCTGGTGTAACAATAGAACTGTAAGATGAGTTTACTGATTCAACTTTAACAATTCTTGGTATATCTACATATAGTTTTGTGATAGAACTTTTGATCATATCCAAAATAGGTTTTTCTTTAGCAAGAAATAATTTTCTTTTATCTGGTGTAACATTTACATCAACTGAGGTTCTGTCTAATATGACATTTAAAAAAACAAAAGGGTATTGATGTGGATTAAATTGTCTATAAATTTCATTAATTAGTTTCATTATTTTAGTAGGCTCACAAGGCCTTGAGTTAACATAATAATACTGGCGATCAGTACTAGAACGCCCACAGCCATGGGCACATGAAGATATGAATCCTGTAACCTCTACAAGAGGTGTAATATTTTTATAACCTTGAGATTTTTGGGAACTTAATACAGTGTCCTGTGAATTAATAATTTCCGAGTTCTCTGCATCATTGGAATCTTCAGACAAATCTATTTCAGTATCTTCTATGTTTATACTTTCCTCAGATATTTTTACTTCTCCTGATAAACCTTTAAAAATATTTTCTTTTATGTTAGGAATATAATCAGTTTTTATATCCAATAAATTTTGCAATTGCTTTAAACCAAATATACAAGCTATATTATCTTTATATGTCATCGAACCTTGTGTTGTAACTACTAAGGATTTCGAATTTGAATTCGTTTGGTTACTACAGGTAATACTGAAACAATCAAAATTAAATGGACAACCAATTCTATGCTTAAGTTAATCCTACAGTATCATCTTATATGTAACTTACTTGACACCCAATGATATTAGACAATATGCATACAGCAAATTTGTCATTCTATTGAACTCCCTTTTTACATTCTTATGAAATTCCTTCTTTCTTACTGGAAGGGTGCAAAACAAATTTGTTAGGGTGACTGTTGTTCCAACTTGTCGTGAACATGGTGTTTTACTTACTATAAGTCCTTTATGATCATATTCTATTTTAGTAGCTGAAAATAAATTTTTATCATTTTCTATATTTATTATTATTTATTTATTTATCAATAACATTAAATTAATAGTGTTTACCATATTCAGCACTTCGATGCCTTGTAGTAATGGTAAGATTTGCCAGTGCACAAAGAGAACTAAGAGCTTCACCTCTAAAACCAAAACTGGATATACCAAGAAGGTCGGTGTAATCACTTATCTTGGAAGTATGGTATTTTAATGCTGCAAATGAAAAAAAAGTTCTTTGACATGAAAGATTATGTTTATGCACAGTTAGTGAGGTTGAGCAAAATATACATTATTTTGATTCGGCATGGAATTCGAAATTTTATTTAATGTCTAATTATAAAAGTTACACAACTCTGCTTTAAAAAAGGTTGTTTATTTGTTTTTCTGCCCTATATTTTTTATATGACTGATCATGAAAATAATGAAATTCGTGTTATTTTCGAATATGTGTTCCATCCTGGCACCACTATAGACTAGACTGCACGTAATATCAAAGATGTGTGGCAAAACATACATTATACACAGATATTGTATAGTGCCGTGTAGTGGCGGTTGAGAATATCCACTACCCCATATCTTCCCGTGGGTGTCGTAAGAGGCGACAGAGGGACACAGAAAGAAGATGGGCAGCAGCATCTTCCTGATAACAGCAACTGTACGACAAAAAAAAATGCGGTTGCCAACCCGCTCGCCAGGCGTGGCAACTATGGCAATATACCCCCTATGAACAATTACACAAATAGACGGCCCCCAGTCCCCGGCGACCCCGCTATTTCTGGCTACGGTGGCCACCATGGTAACGGCGGGGCAGGGGGTGCTAAGAATCTCCGGTGGAGGTTCGGTTGCCACCTACGACGACTCGACCTGGCAACATTTAACGCACGCACCCTGAGGACTGACGAGAAGATCCTGGAGCTGGAAGAAGAGATAGACAAGTGGCGCTGGAATATTATAGGATTATCTGAGGTCGGAAGAGAGGGGGAGGACACGGAGATTCTCGAATCAGGCAACTTGTTCTATCACCGGGAGGGCGACCATCTGTCCGAAGGAGGTGTTGGATTTATCGTCCACAAGTCTCTCGTTAACAACGTTGTAAAGATTGGGAGTGTGTCGACAAGGGTTGCGTACATTGTACTCAGAATCACCAAACGGTATTCGCTGATGGTCATACAGTTTTATGCACTAACGTCGGAATATCCCGATGAGGAGTTGGAGGAAATATATGAAGATATTTCTAGAGCCATGCGTTCCTCCAAAACTCACTATACGGTGTTAATGGGAGACTTCAACGCAAAACTAGGCACAAGAAAGAACGTAGAGCTGAAGGTAGAGAAATTTAGGATAAGGCAACGGAACTCAAGGGGCCAGCAGCAAGCCAACTTAATGGTGAAAGAGGGACTCTTTATGGTGAACTCTTTCTTCCTGAAGCGGCCCCACAGGAAGTGGACCTGGTCGAGCCCCGACGGTTAGACAAAAAATTAGATTGACTTCATTATGACGACCAGACGCCAACTGTTCAGTGATGTCTCAGTGATCGCAAGGGTGAAAACTGGCAGCGATCACCGAATGGTTAGAGGCACACTGAACCTAAACGTTAACTTGGAGAGATTTCGTCTAATGAAGTCATCGCTCCGTCCCCCTCGTGCTCTACTGCAAAATCCCGAAACCTTTCAGCTCGAGTTACAAAACCGCTTTAAGTGCCTAGAAGATTGCAATGCAGTGGACGATATGAATGACAAGCTCGTGGAAACTGTTTATGCAGTCGTAGCTAAGCTCTGCAAAACGCGCCGCAGAAGAACACAAAAACTCTCCGATCACACTCTTAATCTCATGGGTGTTAGACGGGAGATGAGGCTGCAATCGTCAACAGATTTGACAGCATACAGGCAACTGAATAGACAGATATCCATATGCATGCGGCGAGACTTACGCAACTTTAATACTGCTCGTATTAAAGAAGCGATCGAGCGGAACCAGGGCTCCAAAGTCTTTGCCAGAGGTCTGTCTGCCAGTAAGAGCCAACTGTCAAAGCCGAAGACTGTGGCAGCATCGTTTCCGAGACACCTGAGATTTTGAGTGAGATTGAGAGGTTCTATGGGCAGCTGTACACATCATCGTTGGAGCCACACGCAAGTGTGAGTAACGATCCAAGAGCAAGTCTTATCCGACACTATTCCGATGATATCCCGGACGTCAGTCTCAGCGAGATTAGAATGGCTCTCCAGCACCTTAAAAACGGCAGGGCCCCAGGCGAAGATAGAATTACAGCGGAGCTTCTGAAAGCGGGTGGAACACCGGTACTTGAAGTCCTTCAGAAGCTCTTCAATTCCGTCCTCCATGGTGGCACTACTCCAGAGGCGTGGAGCAGAAGTGCGGTGGTCTTTTTCATTAAGAAAGGCGACAACACCCTCTTGAAGAACTACAGACCGATTTCCCTTCTGAGCCGCGTCTACGTGCTGTTTTCGAGAGTCATTACGAATCGTCTCGCACGCAGACTCGACGACTTCCAGCCTCCCGAACAAGCCGGTTTTCGAAAAGGCTTCAGTACCATAGACCACATACATACCCTGCGGCAGATTGTGCAGAAGACCGAAGAGTACAATCTGCCACTTTGCCTGGCGTATGTGGACTATGAGAAAACCTTTGATTCCGTCGAAATTTGAGCGGTGCTACAGTCCCTTCAGCGGTGCCAAGTTGACTGTCGGTATATCGAAGTGCTGAAGTGTTTGTACAGTAGGGCTACGATGGCTATCCGAGTACAGAACCAGAGCTCGAAACCTATCCAACTGCAGAGAGGTGTAAGACAGGGTGACGTTTTATCCCCGAAACTCTTCACCGCTGCATTGGAAGACGTTTTCAAGCTACTGGACTGGAAAGGATACGGTATTAACATCAATGGCGAGTACATTACTCACCTTCGATTTGCCGACGGTATAGTTCTTATGGCAGAATCGCTGGAGGACTTAAGCACTATGCTCAATGACCTCAATAGTGCATCCCAACTGATAAGTCTTAAGATGAACATGGACAAAACAAAGATCATGTTTAATGTCCATGTCACACCTATGCCGGTAGTTGTTGGGAGCACTATGCTCGAAGTTGTTGACGAATAAGTTTACCTGGGACAAATAGTCCGACTAGGTAAGTCCAACTTCGACCGAGAGATCAATCGACGGATTCAACTCGGCTGGGCAGCGTTCGGGAAATTACGACATATCTTCTCGTCAGGTATACCTCAATCTCTAAAAACTAGATTGTATAACCAGTGCGTGTTGCCAGTAATGACTTACGGATCTGAGACGTGGTCCTTCACTGCTGGTCGTATGAGAACGCTCAAGGTCGCTCAGCGAGCTAGAGGGCTATGCTCGGAGTTTCTCTGCGGGATAGACTCAGAAATGAGGATATCCGCAGTAAAACCAGAGTGACCGACATAGCCCAACGGATTAGTAAGCTGAAGTGGCAATGGGCCGGCCATATAGCTCGAAGAACCGATAACCGATAGGGAAGAAAGGTTCTCGAGTGGCAGCCTCGTACCGGTAGGCGTAGTGTAGGGCGACCCCCCACTAGATGGAGTGACGACCTGGTAAGATATGCAGGAAGTTGATGGATGCAGGTGGCTCAGGATCGTGCTTTGTGGCATTACTTGTTCAGCAGTGGACTTGTGAAGGGCTGTAATGATGATGACACAGATATTACAAATTATGATTTCTTAAATTTATGCGAACACTACACATTGAATAAAACTATATTTACGGATTTTATCGCGTATATTAACAATTTTTTTTAATGTTTCCTTTATTTACAACAATCTGTCGCCTTTGAAGGACATTCAGCAGTATGTTTGTTGGTGTTATCGCTAGCGTGCTCGGTATGTGACCTGTGTCATATCCTCATTATTACACCACTTTCATTCCCGACCTTTCTGGTCCCGTGGTCACGGGAGGGGGGGGGATTGAGATGTTTGACGTACTAATGTCATATTTAGCCCGGTTACCTTCAGTTTTTGAATATAAATTTTTGGTCCGATCTACACAGAATGAGATTACAGTATCTTGAAGTCTTGTAGTGGTATGCTTGGGTTTGGATTTAATTTTGTTACTTCCCGGAGCGTTGGTGCTTCACATCAACATCATATGTTCTTTTACGCGAGTTTTTATAGATATTTTTGCTTAACCTATATCAGAGAGACCACATTTACAATCTAGCTTGTACACTCCTGCATATTGTAGAGGAATATTTCACTTGAAGTATGGTAAATTGACTTTTTTTTATTTTATTTATAGGATAGGGTGACAAACAAGCACACAGTCCACCTGATGGTAAGTGGTTGCTGTGGCCCATAGACATTTACATCTATCCTCGATTACGAATCAAAATGCAGATGCGTTGTCACCCATGAGGACTAAGATGGAATGCCTCATTTCCAGCAAAAACGGTCTCCGGTTCTCTACACTCACCATACGAAATACAGCAGCATTAAGCTACTATTTCACGCTGGTATTCTGTGAGAGCGTGGTCCTTCCCCGGTCGAGCCGACCCATTCATGCTACAACTATACTATTAATATAACTGCAGCATGGCTCTACCACGTAAAAAAAACTAATCACTACTGACTAATCTTCTTCAGCGGCTTGTAGTATGTTTTAATGGAAGCTCGCTTCAAGATGTAGCCAACCTTGTCTGTGACTCCTCTGACGGTAGTACAGCAAGCGCACGCTCGACTGTGGCCATCCTCACTCGGTCACTACTATATGTTTTAGACTGTAATGATGAAATTTTCTTTTATTCTTGAGTGATCCCAACCTTTGAGTTGGTGTTGTTGATCATTCGGATCAATGGCTATTTTCACTGTTGTCTATTGGGTAATCAATTTTTCAACAAATTGGGTGTATAAGATACGTCATAAAAAGTAACTGAAATACAAGTTTCAGGATACGTTTGGAAATGGTATTTGAAATACTTGATACAAAATACATATTTTCTAATAATGAAAAAAAATATTGTAGGTTAAACATTTAAATTCTTTAGGCTGCTGTCTTTGTTATTAAAGTATTGAAGTGTTTCTATGTCAGCGGTGCTACGAGTAGACCTATTTTTGTTGCTACTAGCAATGCAGGAATGAGGCTCGACTAAAACATATATTAAGATTTGTCTTTTGTCTTTTTTATGCCTTCTCCAGATGTTCAAGTGTTTAATGTTTTCAATTTTAGTTTTTTAGATTGATTAATTTTACATGTTTAAGTTGGGATAAGTTAATTGGTTAGTAAGAAAGTATTTTAGAAAACTTGGTGTGAACTTAATACTAATATACCAAAATAATGTATCTAAACACAAGATACAAAAATAAAATTAAAAAAGTATTTCAGATATCATTTCTTCATTATTTAGTTCATCTAGCACAGAGCTTAGATCTTTCAACAATTCTGCTATAATAACTATACTGCAGGCAAATCGAAGGTAAGTGATGTGCTTGCCATTCATGTTGATACCATATCCTTTCCAGTCCAGTAGCTATAAAACCTCTTCCAATGCAGCGTGAAGTTTCGGGGATATAACATCATCCTGTCTTACACCTGTAGGCAGTTGGATAGGTTTCATACTCTGGTTCGGTACTAGGATAGCCATCATAGCCCCACTGTACAAACACTTCAGCACTTCAATATACAGTAGAATGTCGATTGTCCGAACGTCGGCTAACCAAACGACTGCTTAACCGAACTGCTATCTCGGTCCTAGGTACCTCATTGGGATGCGATCACATTCTTGCTTCTCCGCGCGGTATCCCGTGTTGACCTACGCTCCGTACCGATAAAATGTAAATACGAGATTAACAAACAGTTAGGGAAAGGCGAATCTGCAACCAAGTTATCTAAGAAGTACAAAGTGGTTAAGCTGACAATTATGGATATAAAAACCACAAGACGACCATATCCAATTTTATATCCAGGCACGATTTTACTAGTGGGTTGACAAGTCATAAAACTATGAAGCTCGCCACGAACACCGATCTCAACGCTGTTTACAAGCGATTTACACAAAAACAATCGCAGGAGAACCTATCTCTGATGGCGTTCTATGTGAAAAGGCAAAACATTAAATGAAAAACTTGGGGGACTGTCGAACTATCAAGCAAGCACAGGCTGGTTAAAACGGTTTAAGTCAAGACATGGCATTCGTGAGCTTCAAATACAGGGAGAAAAACTGTGTGCTGGTTCTTCAGCAGCTGATTCTTTCAAGATCAAATAAAGCGATGTATTGAAACAAAAAAATTATGTCTTAAAAACGTTTACAATTCTGATGAAACTGGACTCAATTGGAAGGCTTTGCTAAACTCTTACCTCGCGTCGTGAATTAGCGGCACCTTGTTGTAAAGTAAATAATAGTATCACAGCTCTAGCTTGTATTACAACTGTCATAAATTAAATTTATATTACATATTATTAATATGTTTTTTTAGTATATTGGTACATACAATTACACAGTTCGATTATCCCAACAAACCGGTTTTCCTAACACCTAAGTCCCCCAATTAATTCGGATAATCAACGCTCTACTATACCCACAGTTGACTTGGCACCGCTGAAGGGATAGTAACACCATCCCAAATTTTGATGAAATCAAAGACTTTCTCATAGTCCACACACACAAGGGAAAGTGGCAGATTATACTCTTCACAGCCAATGACAAATTTTAGCCAATCTCAAACAAAAATTCTTAAGGTTGTTAATCCTTAAGGTTGTGGCAATAACCAATTAATTGGACTTGGCTTTAGTTTCAGATAGAAATCGATCTTTTGTCAGATACTAATTACTTCTACTACAAACTAATTCTATGTACACATAATGCACTTATCACATTATATTACTATGCCCAGAGTTAACCGGAGGAGAATATCTAAAAGCAGTCAGCCTGTTGTAACCCTTTTGTTAAACAATAAATTAAAAATAACTATTTAAATAAATAAATGACTTACTTAAAGCAGGAAAATTATCTTCTGTCACACCCATACCATTATCAGAAACTTCTATCAAATCTATGCCATAATTTTTGAGCCTTATGTCTATTTTTGTTGCGCCAGCATCTAATGAATTTTCTACAAGTTCTTTTACTGCTTCTGCTAAGCTGAGTATGACCTAAAATTTTATTAACTTACTTAAAATTTTATTACTTGATCATTCATAAATAAAACTAGCTATAATACCCAGCATGCCAGGGAAAGTAATAAAAGATCTTAAAATTTCCCCACATACAACAGCCTTTGCCACCAGATTCACTTAGAATCAATGAGAAACCAAGAACAATCTAAGGCAGTGGGTGGTCAAGAAAATACCAATTTATTTTTGTGTAAAAATAAAAACATATATTAATTAGATTGATTGTGAATATCACCAATTATTACATTACGGCCTATCAAAAATCAACTCCTGAACATTTTGCCATTGTATAAGGGGGAGTGGATTATCATACGCCGCCACAACAGGACGTTTCTGGCTCTTATCCAAGAGGTTCGGGTTCGATTCCCAGTATCAGATTTTGAATATGTTGAACCATAAGTCGTTAATTTTTATATATAAAAGGAGAAAGATATTAACATAAATGCGAGTGGGATTAAGCATTACCTGACCAGAGCAAATTCTATGAACAGTATCAGTGTTAATTGGTTTAATGGCATGTATTCTTTCATTATTTTCTATACTGCATTCGCTATTCATCTTTATTAAGTAAATATTTTATAAAAATAAATAGAAATGCTAAAATTATGTATCAAAATATGAAGTTCTGGTTCAAATTCAAAAACAAATATTGTTGTTGTTGTTGTTTTTATTATTCGCTCGAGAGAGCAGGCAAAGGAACTAAGCCATACAGCCTTGTCTTTTTTTAAACATTTGGTTATAAAGAATTTTGAAGTGTAAAGGAACCAAGTCTTATTTTTCTACTTTCCATCTCTTAAAAATCCATAAAGGCTGAAACCAAGTCTTATTTTCTTTAATTCTTCATATTTTCAAAAACCACAAAGGCAAGTTTCAATCCATATAAATTTATCAGTCCAGTTTCAAG
Organism: Parnassius smintheus behrii; assembly: GCA_036936625.1. Classification (NCBI taxonomy): domain Eukaryota; kingdom Metazoa; phylum Arthropoda; class Insecta; order Lepidoptera; family Papilionidae; genus Parnassius; species Parnassius smintheus. The sequence goes on from JAUPFT010000018.1 coordinate 18,001,306, forward strand.
GTTCTCGCGCTTTTTTTCTTTTCTTCACAATATACTGATGCGTCACATTGCGGAGCCCTTAGGAGATTTTGACGACAGCTCAACCCAGCGGACAGCTGATGACGACGGCCACTCAAGTTCATAAGGCGCCTAAGCGATCAAAATAACTTGAGGTTTATATCGACATCAAAGCACTTGTTTCGTCGTCTTCTCTAATATGTAGTTCACACGCGCGGACAATTAATTCACAAAATCACACCACTTTAAACCATTATTCAAGTGACAAAACAGGAGCGACAGTCCGCCGTCGGCCAAGTTTCCGCCAAAACTCGCATAGATTATTGAATATATCGGAATATATACTAGAGAAAAACTCGGAAAAACTCCTCAAAAACAAATAATTTTGACAAATTATTATGTTCTAAGCGTAGACAGTGAAACCTATAGACTAATGATCGGCGTGGCCTCGAGTGAGAAAGGACGATAACGAATTTTTAGGTTATACAATAATCTTTATGACTTTTAAACACATTTAGATAAAAATTTTAATTGTTCTAAGAACGGAACTGAACAAGATTCACCAATCTTAAGGTCACAAAACACTTTTTTCTCTCTTAAACCAACTTGTATACTCCTTAAATCGCTATGCTGTTAAAGTTGTTTAGCAAACTGTAGAGTTTGCTAAACAAAAAAACCGACACGCAGAAAGGGACAAAAGATCACACCGCTCTATCTCATTTCTATGCAAGACGTATGCATAAATCTATCTTTTTCGTGTGCGAATGCGAAAGAAGGCGTCAATTTGTCTATAGGTTTCTTTGTCCCTTTCTCCATGCCGGTTTTTTTGTTTAGCAAACTCTACAGTTTGCTAAACAACTTTGATAGCGTAGCGATTTAAGGAGTTTACAAGTTGGTTTAAGTGAGAAAAAATAGTGTTTTGTGAGCTTAAGATTGGTGAATCTTATTCAGGTCAGTTCTTAGAACGATTAAAATTTTTCTATATATATATATATATATATATATATAGCGTAAAATGATATAATTTTTTTTTTGAATTGCACAAGCATCGAAATCATAGGTTTTGATTTTCTTATCGCGATTTGGTCGTTTTTTCCAGGTGTCGTTCCAAGTCTATGGGATTGAGCTGTCGCCGTAATCTCTCAATAATTTCGCAATATGACGCATTAGCATATTGTGAAGAAAAATCTATAAAAACGAAGATTCTGAATAAAATGAAGATACAGCTTAAAAGACAAACATCCAAGCTAAAAAAATTTGGTTGCCTGTAAAGTCGGTATACGGGCGAAAGTTTTACGTGACAACGACTTTGAGTGGTAAAATAATTTTAATGTGAATATTCATTCGTATAGTAGGAAGAAGGATGAAATAACACTTTTTATGTCTGTCTCTCTCGCTCTTAGGCGGGCTAACCATGCCCGAGTGGAAGGGACGCGTGCCTCTCACTCGCTCTCATTGTGAGCGCATAACGTGAGCGGAGCGTAACGCAGTTTCTTGAAGTGTCACCCGGCAAACCAATTTATAAGACGTTGTCACGTCAAAATCTTAATAATAAAAAATTACTCCTAGAACCGTAGACAGAGAAACCTATAGACAAATTGGAAAAAACGACCAAATCGCGATAAGATCAAAACCTATGATTTCGATGCTTGTGCAATTCAAAAAAAAAAATTATATCGTTTTACGCTGTACGAAAAGAAATTCCTACGTTTAACAAATTCTTGCCGAATTGCTAGATGCAATTTTTGAAAGTGAGCGTACTACTCTATATCTTCATATCGGGTGCAAAAATGATGTCCGCAGTTTCTGAAGAAGATGTATTTGAGCAAAGATTCGGGTACGGTTAGAGTAAGACGATGGATAATTGCACAAGCTGGAACTACAGACGGCTTTATTAATAATGCATTACTGCTATTCAAGTCACAAACAAAATCATCCAACAACCGTGACGACACGAATAGCGATAAATTTATAAAATGGCTGGAAAAACAAGTTTTACCAAACCTGTCCCCTATGACGAATAATGTTTAATACAAATTAATAAAAAAATAAACCAGAGCCCATATCATCATCATCATCACTACAGCACTTCAAAAGTTCACTGCTGAACATAGGCCTTTTTATTTTATAGAAGAGGGGGCAATCGAGCATGCGGCTCACCTGATGTTAAGTGACTACCGCCGCCCATGATCAACCGCAACACCAGGAGAATTGCGGGTGCGTTGCCGGCCCTTTAGAAAGGAGTAAGCTCTTTTCTTGAAGGTCCCCAGGTCGTATCGGTTCGTATCGGTTCGGAAAAATCGCCGGTGATAAACTACAACTAGGCCTCCTCCAAGGAATGCCACAAAGCACGGTCCTGAGCCACCTGCAGTCATCGACTTCCTGCATGTTTTACCAGGTCACTCTGCACCACGCTTACCGGAACGTGACTGCCATTCAAGAACCTTTTTCCTCATCGATTGTCAGTCCTTCGAGATATATGGCCGGCCCATTGCCACTTCAGCTTACTAATCTGTTCGGCTATGACGGTCACTCTGGTTCTACTGCGGATATCCACATTTCTAAGTTTATGACGCAGAGAAACCCCAAGCATAGCCCTCTCCATAGCTCGTTGAGCAACCTTGAGCGTCTTCATACTGCCAGCAGTGAAGGACCACGTCTCAGATCCATAAGTCATCACTGGCAACACGCACTGGTTGTACAATCTAGTTTTCAGGTTTTGAGGTATACCTGACGAGAAGATGTGTCGTAATTTCCCGAACGCTGCCCAGCCGAGTTGAATCTGTCGATTGACCTCTAGGTTGAAGTTGAACTTACCTAGTCATACTATTTGTCCCGGTAAACGTACTCGTCAACAACTTCGAGGATAGTACTTCCAACAATTACCGGCATAGGTGTGAAACGGACATTAAACATGATTTTTGTTTTGTTCATATTCGTCTTAAGACCCATCCGTTGGGTCATTGATATTAAGGTCGTTGATAATAGTGCTTAGGCTCTCCAGCAGTTCTGCCATAAGGACTATATCGTCGGCAAATTGAGGGTGAGTAATGTACTCAGCGTTAATATTATTGCCATATCCTTTCCAGTTCAATAGCTTGAAAATGTCTTCCAATGCACCGGTGAAGAGTTTGTGGGATATAACGTCACTCTGTCACCACTCTGAAGTTAGATAGGTTTTGAACTCGGGTTCTGTACTCGGATAGCCATCGTAGCCCTACTGTACAAACACTTCAGCACTTCGATATACCGACAGTCAACTTGGCACTGCTGAAGGGACTGTAGCACCGCCCAAATTTCGACGGAATCAAAGGCTTTCTCATAGTCCACATACGCCAAGCAAAGTGGCAGATTGTACTCTTCGGTCTTCTGTACAATCTGCCGTAGGGTATGTATGTGGTCTATGGTACTGAAGCCTTTTCGGAAACCGGCTTGTTCGGGAGGCTGGAAGTCGTCGAGCCTGCGTGCGAGATGATTCGTAATGACTCTCGAAAACAGCACGTAGACGCGGCTCAGAAAGGATTTAAGTAGCGGTGTTACACCCAATTTCAGAAGCTCCGCTATAATTCCATCCTCGCATGGGGCCCTGCCGTTTTGAAGGTGCTGGATAGCCATTCTTATCTCGCTCAGACTGACGTCCGGGATATCATCGGAATAGTGTCGGATAAGACTTGCTCTTGGATCTTTACTCACACCATAGAAACTCTCAATCTCACTCAAAATCTCAGGTGTCCCGGAAACGATGCTACCACATTCGGTTTTCAGCAGACAGTTGGCTCTTTATGGCAGACAGATCTCTGGCAAAGACTTTAGATCCTTGTTTCCGGTCGATCGCTTCTTCAATACGAGCAGTGTTAAAGTTGCGTAAGTCCCGCCACATGTATTTGGAGATCCTAATATTCTTCTGTTCAGTTGCCTGTATGTCTATATAAATCTGCTGACGTCTGCAGCTTCATCTCCCGTCTAACAGCCATGAGATTAAGAGTGTGATCGGAGAGTTTTTGTGTTCTTCTGCGGCGCGTTTTGCAGAGCTTAGCTCCGATCCGACCGCATTAACAGTTTCCAAGAGCTTGTCATTCATATCGTCCACTGCATTGCAATCTTCTAGGCAATGAAAGTGGTTTTGTAACTCGAGCTGAAAGGTTTCGGGATTTTGCAGTAGAGCACGAGGGGGACGGAGCGATGACTTCATTAGACGAGACCTCTCCAAGTTAACGTTTAAGTTCAGTGTGCCTCTAACCATTCGGTGATCGCTGCCAGTTTTCACCCTTGCGATCACTGAGACATCACTGAACAGTTGGCGTCTGGTCATCATAATGAAGTCAATCTCATTTTTTGTCGAACCGTTGGGGCTCGACCAGGTCCACTTCCTGTGGGGCCGCTTCAGGAAGAAAGAGTTCACCATAAAGAGTCCCTCTTTCTCCATTAAGTTGGCTTGCTGCTGCCCTTGAGTTCCGTTGCCCTATCCTAAATTTCTCTACCTTCAGCTCACCGTTCTTTCTTGTGCCTAGTTTTGCGTTAAAGTCTCCCATTAACACCGTATAGTGAGTTTTGGAGGAATGCATGGCTCTAGAAATATCTTCATATATTTCCTCCAACTCCTCATCGGGATATTCCGACGTTGGTGCATAAAACTGTATGACCATCAGAAAATACCGTTTGGTGATTCTGAGTATAATGTACGCAACCCTTGTCGACACACTCCCAATCTTTACAACGTTGTTAACGAGAGACTTGTGGACGATAAATTCAACACCTACTTGGGGCAGATGGTCGTCTTCCAGGTGATAGAACAAGTTGCCTGATTCGAGAATCTCCGTGTCCTCCCCCTCTCTTCCGACCTCAGATAATCCTATAATATTCCAGCGCCACTTGTCTATCTCTTCTTCCAGCTCCAGGATCTTCTCGTCGGTCCTCAGGGTGCGTGCGTTATATGTTGCCAGGTCGAGTCATCGTAGGTGGACCAAACCTCCACCGTAGATTCTCAGCACCCCTGCTCCGCCGTTACCATGGTCGCCACCGTAGCTAGGAATAGCGGGACCGCCGGGGACTGGGGGCCGTTTCTTCGTAACTCTCATCATGAGGGGTATATGAATGTAAAAATATAATATTAATTTCAAAGTTAGATCACAAATGATTTGACACCAAAGTGTCAGAAATATCTAAATTTGATATTATTTTGCGGTGGATTACTATTACAATCCACGCGACTAATGTAGCGTTATTAGTAGTTTACGTGTTTAATTGAAAATGGTGTCATATTGATGTGTGATGTGACTGTGATGTGCGGATCAAAATCGATAATTTTTTATTATTATTTATTGAAGATCTTCAAACACACAACTAAAGAAGTTTACCTATTATTATAATAAAAGAGTGAATGAACAAATTTTGTCCTTAGATTAAATATATTGAACAAAAAATAATTTAAACTATAGATATGTCTATACTAAAACTTACTTCAATTATTATATTTAAAATATATATTTACTTATTTTATTTGTTATCTAAGTGATTGTGGTTTTTTGATTCCTGCGGGAACTTTTTAATTTTCGGGAACAAATGCAGCTTATGTGTTAATTCAGGTTACTCAAATCTGTTTAGTCTGATCGAATGCAATTAGGCATATTTCTACACCGAATTAAGTATTAGAATAAGCTTTATTCCGAAAAACTATAGTACAGAAACAATTTCGCTTTTATGCTTTATACTAATGTATTCTCATAATCGTTTTACTTTTACAGATTTCCAAAAGACCCTTTCTTAAAAATGAGGTGGCCACAATTGTGCAATTGAGAAAGGGTGTGGGTATCTACCCGCACAAGTACTATCTGTTCGATCCATTTGGATTCATCCCAATTTAAACATTTGCCTTTAAACGTCGTAAATTAGTCTGTAATGCTTTACCAACATTACTATAAACAGATACTGTAGGTACTATTCATGTTATGTACTTGAAGTTTGGGATTGCTTTTTGAGGCAATTCATGGGATTTTATAGGTCTGGAGTAGGTACCTAATTTCCTCAACAAGATATTATTTTCCTTTCTAGGACCCGTAGTCGACATAGCTATAATGCTTTGGCTGCTAGCATGGTATTCCATCAATTGCTTAATTTTCATTTCATCCATGACGAAGGCACTATAAATTTTTATATCAGGGTTACTCCTACCTTTCAACTTTAATGCCGTCAGCGCTACCCTGATTGGCTTTCGATGGTACTGTACCACTTAGTCAATATTCGTGGTGCAGGTAAACATGTTCCAAAATTTCGCGTACATAGCGATAGGCTTTTGGTGAGTATTAATTAAGTGTTAGGGCGAAACATCTTAACTCTGGGAAATATTTAGTTCTGGGCAGTTTTCCAATGTTATTTTAAGTTTCTATTAATTGTCTCTTTAAAAGTTCGCTTTCTTTAATTCCTATCTTTTCTAGGACCTGTTTGTTTTCTTTATTTATCAAAGATGTCTCTGTCAGCGAATCTAGTATTTCTTGCAAACTGGTACTTTTTTCTTTGATTACTGTTTTAAAATAGACGATGTACAATCACTAAGATCATTCCTTTATATTTATTGTATTAAATAATAAGTTGAGATCCATTTTTTTGTTCAAAAAAAGAATTTTATTGTAATAATATAAATGTCGATTTTAAAACTATTTTTTGATGATGGCTTATTATTTAAAACACAAGTTCCTCCACTTTTTGTTTTTGGTACATATAGCTTTTTTATTTCTGGTATTCATGCTTAACTATGCCAAATTACAGCTCTTTAGAATACCAATTGTCTCTGCACTAAGCCGCGGACAAACGGACTGACTGTCGGACAATAAAATGGCAAAACTATAAGTGTTCTTTCTTGTGTTACTATGGAACCCACTGAAGCTCTATATATACCAGTACGCTGGACCGGCTATACCATACAAAATGACTGTGCCAATTTGAAGCGCCGCTAAAGGATGTCTTGAAAAATAAAATTGACGTAATATGCCAAAGTCTGTTGTCTTATTTATATTGTCTTATTTCATAAGTCTGTATTTTGAACTTTTAAACTAAAAAACGAAAGTATTTTGTTGTTTGATTGTGTATAATATTAGTTAGATAATAAGAATTATTTTTATTAATAATGAGAGTATGCGTAATCTGTAAAACTCGTTACCAAAAGGGAAGTGGTATAACATTTCACGAGCAAGTAAATTTGCAGCAGATATTAAACAAATTAAAACTATTTGATAATATAAGTACTTAAAAATTTGTTACTAATCTTAATATCATATATACCATGTTTGGGTGTATATTACTGAGTTTTGATAAACAATAAAATTCAGTAGGGTTGTCGAGTTCCTTGTCTATAATACTTATCGATGTTCTTTCCTACCCATATGTGTTAACAAAAAAATCGCCAACAACGTATGATTATCAAATGTTTATTAACTAACAGGTTTCCAACTGAACCTAGACTAAAATTATGGCTTAAAAGCATAAATAATTGTGAATTGGCGTCCGAAACAAAATGATCACACGATCATTTTGTTTCGGACGCAATATTTGTTCCAAACATTTTACAGACGACTGTTTTATTAGAAATGAGAACTGCTTCACTTTGAAAAAGTGCAGTATACCGACAATATTTTCTGGTACCAGTACCAGTAAGTATAAGAGTATTAGATTATTATTTCGAATGTTTTTTTTTTATTTCTTCTTTCCTCATTTTCCACTAAACTCAAGGGCCATAGCCAAGTGTCGAAAGATCGCCTGATGATGTCGAGCCATGTTGGATGTTTGTTAGTGTGCTGCGGCTAAAGGAGATTCCTCTTTCTGGAAAGCTGTAGTCGAGGTGGAGTAGTAAGGGCGATGCGCCACTCGACTATCTTTTGCGACTTTGGTGAGGCTGCACCACTTGATGCTTCCAAGTGCTCGTTTTTCCCTGGCTCCATTCACATATCGGGCTCGGGGAGTCCGTAGTGCAACTCGTATTTCTATTAATGCTTCCACGGTTTAAGATCTTTGTAGAATATTTAGAGACGATACCAGGAGACCCGACGGTATAGGTTTGGTTGCTTGAGAGAGAGAGAGAGAGAGAGAGAGAGAGATAAAGCTTTAGTGTGGGATACTACTTGCGAACGCTTAGACAGCATGCCATCTCAGGGGTACCTCATCTAAAGCAGGGGTGGCATTAGAGGCAACTGAACCAAGTAAATAGCCCAGAGTATCTGGAAGATAAGTACATATTTGTGCAATTTGCTGTAGAGACTATTGGTCCGTAGGGTGCACCTGCGGTGTAGTGACTGATCATCGCTGCTGGTAATAAGAAGTTGTTTAGTTTGTTGTTTCCTCGCTTGAACACTACGTATAGCCATTCAATGAGGACACGTAGCCAGCATTTTTGGGACGATACCACAGAAAGTAGGATTTTATGATAATTTAAGTTATTTTTTTTAATATTGTGATTTCAATTTCGAAAATGACTTTGTAAATAACTGATAACTATGTAATTCAAAGTTTATATTCTTTTATATTATCTTGTCAGCTCGTACCCGGCGCATTGCTGCCGCAGAAGAAATAATTGTGGAAATATCGTTAAAAATGTAGAACATTTATATTGTATAATTAGGAATGATAATAAAATCATTGAATTAGAATGATATATAACTTTCTATAATTTTAAAATAAATTGTCGGTATAATACGCACGCCACCTAGTGTCAGTTAATTGTACCAGCGTATATCTTTTGCACAAGTGCAACGAATAAGTTGACTAACTTTGACCACAATCTGATGAACGGTATGGCATTGTAGAAAGAACGAACAAACATAAATTTTTATATAGTAGAAAATATTTTACTGTCCATAGACTAACCTGTAGTTGATTAGAATAGGCGTTATTATAGCAGCTGATTTGTTTTTTATAATACTAGAACTAAATGAGTAGTTGACAACAAATTATTTTAGAAATTATGTTTTTATTCTTATTTTGTGTAGTTTAATCTTAATAATTTTTAATTGAATGGCGTAATGGCTACGGTGGCTATCCGAATACAGAACCAGAGTACAAAACTAATCCAACTGTAGAGATGTGTAAGACAGGGTGTCGTAATATCCCCGAATTACTTTACCGCTGCATTGGAAGACGTTTTCAAGCTACTGGACTGGAAATGATACGATATTAACGTCAATGGCGTACGTCACTCACCTTCGATTTGCCAATACAGTCCTTAAGGCAGAATCGCTGGAGGCCCTACGCACTTTGTTCAATAACCTCAATCGTGTCGCCCAACGGATAGGTCTTAAGATGAACATGGACAAAACAAAAGTCACGTTTAATGTCCATGTCACATCTATGCCGGTGGTTTTTGAGATCACTTAGCTGAAGTTGTTGACGAGTATTTTTACTTGTGACAAATTATTGTGGAAAAGTCCGACTAGGTAAGTTCAACTTCGACTGACAGGTCAATCGACGGCTTCAACTCGGCTGGGCAGCAACACATCTTCTCGTCAGGAATACCTCAAAACTAAATTGTACAACCAGTGCGTGTTGCCAGTGATGACCTACGGATCTGAGACGAGGTCTTTCACTGTTTGCCTGTATGAGGAAGCTCGAAGTCGCTCAGCGAGCTATGCTCAGGGGTTCAAACTTAGGAATGAGGATATCTGCAGCAGAACCAGAATGACCGACATCGCCCAATGAATTAGTAAGCTAAAGTGGCAATTGACCGACCATATAGGTCAAAGAACCGAATACCGATGGGAGAAAAAGGTTCTCGAGTAGCAGCCTCGCACCGGCAGGTGAAGTGTAGGACGTTCCCCCACTATATGGAGTCAAAAACTCGTCAAAGACATACAGGAATTTGATGGATGCAGGTAGGCTCAGGACCATGCTTTGTGGCATTCCTTGATGGAGGCCTATGTTCAGCAGTGGACTTGTGAAGGGTTTTAATGATGATGAATGATAGTGGCATTATATTGATATGATACATAAATAGAATGGACGTTACGGGTAGAGTCCATCTATCCATAGAGTCCATTCTATTTATGAAAGTTTAGGTAGGGTATTGAATTTTTATCGATATAATTTGGTACACTGTCTTATCCCTATTATTAGTTCCGTGGACGTGCACTTCTGCTGTCAGCGCCAAAATAACGGAAATCAAATCGCTTCAGCATGTCACGGTGTATATCCAATGAATGTTTTGTTATTAACTGACATGGTATATAATATTGTTTAATTTAATTTACTTTATTTGTTAATTATAATTTTTTTTATTTTTTTTATTTTAGTTGTACTTTTGATATCTTTAGAATATAATTGGATGGATTGTTTGTTGTTGCTAATTTAATGATTTAATAATGATTGATTTTGATGTGTTAATTTTGTATAAATATAATTTCTAAGAATAAATAAATTTGCATGTCTCCATTAGAGACTTAGTGTGTATGCATAGTATAATTTAACAGTATATCATGTAACATACATACTAAGAAGCAAATAAATAAATAAATAAATAAATAAATAAATAAATGGTTATGTGGAGACTTTTACCCATTAAACACCGCCTTTATGGATCGGCTTACCGATCTGACGTGAGATCTCTAAGCCGTATACGAACGTGACCCTCCTTGGCAGAAAGGAGGGCGCAGTATAGCCAGTCCAGCGTACTTGTATATATAGAGGTCAGTGATGGAACCCCATAAAAAATTTGCTACGCTGACCAACTAAAGTAAAGTAAAGTAAAGTTACAGCCTATATACGTCCCACTGCTGGGCTCAGGCCTCCCCTCATTTCTGAGAGGGTTTAGGGCAAGGAAGTGTCCGCCGCGCTGCCCAAATGCGTGTTGACGAACTTCACATGTCTTCAAAATATTTTTTTTTCATATTCCTTAGACATGCAGGTTTCCTCACAATGTTTTTCCTTCACCGCCGAGCACGTGGTAAATCAGCACTTAAAATTGCAATTAACAATTTCATTGGTGCCGTCGGGGATCGAACCCGGGTTACTCGCGTTCTATTATATTTACAGCGAGCGTTAACTACTGAGCTACCACGGCTCTCCAACTAAAGAGATGATTTTAATTGTTCGAGTGCGTTTTGCTAATGCATGTAAGTTTTTCTCTTTTTATTAGGGAAACTATCTATATAAAATATCGAAATGGTAGCATCGAAATTATGTTTGTCCATCTTACACTCACAACTTTTTTCTATGTTGATGTATTAAACCTATATGTGTGCGTAAAATTTAATAGTGTTGGAGATTTAGATTTGTGTGCGTGTGATCCATAATGACAAAATTTTATTGAGTAGCTGTGTAGTACTGTCTATGTAGTGTTTCCTCGCCTCGCACCAAAAGTGACAGAATTTTTGTTCGTAGTAATAACTCTCGTTCACTGGGTCGTCCATCGTCTCTTGGGTTGAACTCGTCCATTTGGGTTGAAGGGTCTAAGACTTCAAGCCATTATTTAAACGATAAAACAGGGGCAACAATCGTGGACGGTCAAGTTTCCGCCAAAACTCAAAAGTTCAAAGAGTATATTGTTAGTTTCATAGGCTTAAAATCACAGATATAGTATAGTATAGATATAGTATAGTATAGACCCTTAGTTTTTAGTTAATAACTGGTAAAGACGAGAAGGCGTTATCAGTAATTTGTTTCCGATTTTCTAGTGTGAAACTTTTTACTTTTTGTGTAATATAGATTGGCAATGGAGTGATTATACCCTTACTACATAACACTGAATTTAGTTCTGAGGTTCTGAATTAAGTGGGAGCGTGGCCTCTAATTAGGGAAGTCAGTTACTTTTGTTGTTAAATATAGGTACTTACTAATTGGCTAAAACCAAAAATACATAAGTATTTATTATACATATTAAATATACCTTTTTATTTCAATCCCACCTATTAAGACTAGTAGTGATAGTTGTCCCAACACACCAAAGAGTTAGATAGAGAAACAAATTTATAATAAGTAATTTATAACAAATCATTTATTGTGTTTCATCCTGCTAACTCGAGTTGCGTAACTTTGTTCGGGTCGTACGAATTTTAACTTGAGTTATGTAGAGTCTTAAGTTTTCCGAGTAATATTGTTACGAGCTTGAGGTTCGTGACAATAAAAATTGCCGATAAAATTACCTAAATTAACACTTTAATTTACTTTACACTAATTAAGCTTAAAACACTAATAATTAATCACACTGATTCACTTGATTTCGCTCCGAAGCTTCGCTTGTCTCGCCAAATTCAATACTTCCCCGATTGCATCTTGCAGCGCCTAAAAATACAAGTTAGCACCGAAACATCCAGAATATTCAAGTAAACAAGCGCAAGGTGCCGAGAGTTTGAGCGTCAGCTTCTAGAAGCTTAGTTATTCGTTCCGAGACTAGATGGCGCTGTCGGTTGAAAGATTAGTGATGTCATTTTCTGGAAAGCTCCCCTCGCTCTCGTCCCTGACACTAGATGGCGCTAGTGCCGGATACATGACGTCGACTTAGCGCAACAATATATAGTATATAGGGTGCAATATCCCCCATTAAAAATATCGAAGTTCCATATGTCACCTTCAGTATTATCGCCTTTTCTGAATACTACGTAACTATACAATACGGAAATACAAACAGTTAGATACACATACACAAGTTAAAATTCAAACAATATAATTATTAGTAAAAAAATTAAAAAAACATGCGTTTAAAATTTAATAAAAAATATAAAAAAGCTCACACGCGACAGAAGGGAAAGCTTCAAATCATGGAGTATAGAGGTAAGAAGGACAATCTCCCATAGAAGAATAGTTGAAAATGTGTACATCTGTAATCAGTAAATAACAGTTCAAAAACTCTACATAACAGCGCTCGAGTAGCTACTGGGTATGATAAATCACCGTAAAATACGTTGAGAGTGATTTTGGAAATAAAAATTTTGAAAGCAATAAAATAATTATTGTAAAAGGTTCTTAGTTCTTAAGCCATTTTGTTAAATACAGTGTAATCAAACATTGGTAAACCTTAATAAATAAAAAAATAAAAAATAAAAAGAATTATGGCGAAAGTCTGTGCGATAAAAAACAGTGGCGATACCCTTATTTAACGCTTTCCTACGGACACTTTTTATACTGAGTCTGTACTCCTTACCTCTACACTCCATACTTCAAATTAAAAATTCATAAATTCATGCCATCTATCGTCTATTTTACGTACCACCCTGGGTGTCAATCAGTTGTTCGATAAAGGACTACCTATAGAATGAAGTAGGTGGCGTTATTATAATTTAACTCGAAAGAAAATATAATATCTATGTGTCTAATATATATTACATATACATATTTATTAAAAAGAAATTTGCCACAATAGATATAATACACAACATAACGACACACCGTTAATATAGATAGACGATAGAATTATCCATTATTTCTAAGACATTACGATCCACCGCTAAATCGGAGGGCCATAAAAATTGATGAATTATATTAATCAAAACATATAAGTTTTAGCATTTGTGACACTATTATAGCGCGTTTTTAATATCTAGTAGCGACATCTGTTAAAAACTTCAAGAGCTAATAGCACCATTCATTACTTTAATATGAAGAGATGAGATGAGATAGAATATGAAGATCATCAGCTTTAGGCCGTTAAAGTTGATAGAAGTTATTCCTTGAAGAAGTATAGTACTCACTAGTTACAAAAATATTTATTTCAATTGTACCTATTACGAGGTAGAGGTTTGGCCGTTCTTCACTGCTTGTTTATTCCATAGGCACACGACAACTTCGTACCTTGTTGAACAAAACGCGTAAGCGACGCTGTTTCGGCGGTGTCTTTCTCTTTTTTAGAATGTGTCTATCTCTTTTAATGTCGCTTTTTCGTTTCGTAGACTTTCAAATCACAAACGACACTAAAGAAGTTTTCAATTCAATAAAGCAATTTCAATCCATTTTCAATATTTGTAAACTTATGTTAATTAACTATCACAATAAAAATTAATTACAATTTTACATCGAAAATGAAATTATCGATTGATCACAATTGTAATTCTGAAATTAGAGTACATTTATTTTTGGCTGAAAGACCTGTTTGTTGATTTGTAATTAAAATTTTCGAGATTGATTTCCTTTTTTTTATAGAAGAGGGGGCAAACGAGCATGCGGCTCACCTCGTGTTAAGTGACTATCGCTGCCCATGATCAACCACAACACCAGGGGAATTGCAGGTGCGTTGCCGGCCCTTTAGAAAAGAGTAAGCTCTTTTCTTGAAGGTCCCCAGGTCGTATCGGTCCGGAAAAATCCGGACGCGGAAGAAAACTCTTTTTGAAACGTACAGTGGTGGACCGCCAAGCATCCAGATGGTGTGGATGGTATCGGGACGTTTGCCGCGTAGTGCGTTTACGAAATTTGGTGGCTGGGATTAATCCGAACAATTCCTCAGAGCACTCTCCATGGTATATGCGAAAGAAAATGCAAAGAGATGCAACATTTCTTCGCAGTGCCAGTAAATCGAGCCGATCGTAAAGCAGTCGGTCGTCGACGATTCGAGCCGCTCTGCACTGGATGCGGTCAAGTGGAAGGAGCTGGCACTGGGGAGCCCCAGCCCAGAGATGGGAACATTCCCTCCACCATCCCATGGTCCTACCCGCCTCGCGGCATACGGACCGAATCTCGGTAGACGCACACGGTACTTGCCCAGAGATGGGAACAGTATTCCATGTGCGGCCGAACCTGCGCCTTGTAAAGTTGCAGGCAGTGTGCCGGCATGAAATACTGTCCTGCTCTGCAAAGCACGCCAAGCTTTTTAGAGGCCAATTTGGCCTTCTCTTCCAAGTGACTGCGAAACTGCACGTCACTCGATATGTCGACGCCGAGGATTCCGATACTGGCTGAAGCAACAAGGGGAGTGCCTTGAAACTGAGGGGATACGACAAAGGGGTTCTTTTTAGCGGTCAACCTGCAAACTTGTGTCTTCTTGGGGTTAAACTGGACTAGATTTAGTCGCCCCCAATCCGAGACTCTGTTCAGCAAAGACTCGACTTCAGAGACAAGTTTGTCCCGGCACTCGGAGACGTTTTCCCAAGAAATATTGGCTCGGCCGGTGTAAAGAGCATCACCAGTGCTGTCATCTGCATAGCAATGAATGTTACGGGTTCGCAACATATCATTGATATGCAGAAGAAACAGCGTTGGCGATAGCACGCAGCCTTGTGGAACGCCAGCATAAATAGGCTTGCAATCGGAGCTTGCACCACCTACAACGACCTTGATGCTCCGATCTGCAAGAAAGTTGGTGATTCAATCGCACAATTCCTCGGGAAGCATAAGAAGGGAGCTTCGAAAGAAGCGCTTTGTGCCAAACCCGATCGAAGGCCTTTGCAGTGTCCAAATTAACGGCCAATGCCTCCCCCTTGGACTCTACTGCCTCCGCCCATCTGTGAGTTAGGTAGACCAGAAGATCACCAGCTGACCGACCACGGCGAAAACCGTATTGGCGGTCACTAATCAGCTGGTGATCCTCAAGGTACCTCATGAGCTGGCAGTTTACAATGGACTCCATTGTTTTGGAGAACAAGGAGGTGATGGCGATTGGCCGGTAGTTGGACGGGTCTGAGCGGTCGCCTTTTTTAGGGATCGGGTGGACGAAAGCCGTCTTCCATGATTTTGGGACTACGCCTAGGGAGTAGGAGTACCGGAAAAGACGCGTTAAAACCGGTGCCAACTCTGGAGCACACGTCCTCAGCACAATTGGAGGGATTCCGTCAGGCCCACCCGACCTGTGGATGTCCAGGGAGAGGAGTGCTTTGCGAACCGAGCGCTGTATGATTTGCACTTCCGGCATGGAGCACTCACACCGCGGGATGGTCTGCGGCGTACTCCCCCCGTCATCGAGAGTCGAGTTGGATGCAAAGAAAGAGTCTAGAAGATCGGCTTTTTCCCTTGCGGTATGGGCCAGTGAGTAGTCCTCCCTGTGCAGAGATGGAAGAGATGGCTGACAGAAATTCCCCTGGACAGCCTTGGCGAGAGACCAGAATGCACGGGTTCCAGAAAGAAGGTGAACTAGTTTAACGCCAATTCTGCCTATATGCTCTGACTTTGCCTTGACAATGACTCTTTTGAAGGACCTAGAGGCGGAATTATACTTCTTTTTTAGAGCGCTCGTGTCTACATCCCGGGACGCTAATGCGTCAGTCCAGGTTTGGTAGCATTCCTGCTTATAGCATGATGCTATTTTACAGGAGCGACCAAACCATGGCTGAGATTTGCCTCCAATGGGCACCACAGAGGAAGGAATAAAAAGTTCTGAAACCCTGAAGTACCACACCAGCGACAGAATCCGCAACAACGTTGGGATCGTCCGGCGAGAAGAAAACCCGCCCCCAAGGGTAGGATGCAAAGAAAGACCGCATCCCATCCCAATCACCTGACCTATAGTGCCAAACACGGCGGCAACCTGCAGAATGCAACTGCGATTTCAGCGTGAGTGGCACCACACTCCGAACAAGACAATGGTCCGGGGAACCTAAAGGGGCGTCGATGGAAATCTGATATCCGTCCGGGTGAGAGGTCAGCAGAAGGTCCAACAGTGAAGGTGCATGATCCTCCACATCTGGAATCCGCGTAGGCGAAGTAACAGTTGTGTCAGACCATATGCCAAGGCAAAATCATAAACAGATCTCCCCGCATGATCGGTCAAACGTGAACCAAGCCATTCGGCGTGATGGGCGTTAAAGTCGCCGAGGATCACGATCTCTGCGGAGGGAATCTGATGTAGCAACGAATCTGTAGCCATTTGGACGTGGTCGAAGAGTCGGTCTGTTTCGGCATTACCGCTATGGGACCTATAGAGGCACCCGTAGATGCGCGGATGTTCGTCGCTGTCTACGCGTAGCCAAAGGATAGACAGGTCCGAACCTTCAATGCCTGCCGAGGCGTCGAGAGCAGATGTCCTGTCTGGCGTAAACGCAAACTCCAGCCCGAGGCACAAAGGAGTGTACCTGTTTGTACTTCTGATAAATAAACTTTTTAACTTTAAAAGTTTAGACGTTATCTAACATTGACATATTTTTTGCATATTTATGTTTCGGCGACGTAATATTCGTGATTATCATCGCTCGCAATTTTTAATATACGGAATTTTATACCTTCGAACTTCGAATAGTTGGTTATTTCAGAGCCTCGTGGTTCTGACTTTTTAACAGCAAGCCAAATAATCGTTCATAAAACATCGCTCATGAAAAACGATGTTTATGAATGATACATCGATGTTTGAAAGAATTGATGTATCGTTTTTGTCCCTAGTCGCACATCGAATAAGTGCCCTAATTGCCCTTACTCTTATTACACCATCCTTATTAAAGGCTAAGGCCCTCATTCAGTGTAGTGTAATAGGGGTATTGGGTTGAGACCAAAATCAAAATACACCAATGTGCGTGTAATGTGCATGTGTGGATGACATATAGTGCTGCACCAAGCATTGCTTGCCTCAACTTCAATAATCGATACCGTTTGCAGTATATTCATGTCTTTTGATTTGATGATGAATGTAAGTGAATATTTTTACTCAACTACGGCGAAGCCAAAAGAATGGTTACAATTGTAGAAGGCTATGTACGTGACGGCACCTGCGCCGTTGCATGTTCCGCAGTGCCTCCATAGCTAGCCAGAATTCATGTAAACAACACATGCACCGCATACCTGCACGTTGCACTTGCACTGGCTCCCGTGTGGCTACTTGTTTTGCTTGTATAAAACGGACGGAGCGACCGCCGTTAAGGGAATCTTGGCTCTGGCGTGGCACTACCAAAATAGTACATAATATATTAAACTATAATAAAGAAAAATTGAATTATCATACAGTCCTGTCCTCCCCGTGGCATTGTGCCAAGAACGGTGGCTGCATTTTCTCGCGGAATGGCTATACTAATTAAATAAATATTGAAATGTCGTGTTTGAGAATCCAATATATATATATATATATATATGTATATATGTATATATATATATATAAATATATATATATATATATATATTCCACAACTATCACACAACGCCATCTAGTCCCAAGCTAAGCAGAGCTTGTGTTATGGGTACTAGACAACCGATAAACTTGCTTATATATTTCTAAATACATACATATTATAGATAAATTACACCCAGACACAGAACAAATGACCGTGCTCATCACACAAGCATTTGTCCTGGGTGGGAATCGAACCCACGACCTCCGGCATAGCAGTCAGGGTCACTAACCACTAGACCAACAGGTCTGTCTATGTCTGTCAATAAAAGGTGTAATTCAGAAAATACTCGACATTCCGAAAAATAAATAAAATAATAACAAATATCCAAATGTATGATTTAAATATATCAGAATTATCCGAAGAAAACGAAATAATATTTGAAATATTAAATAATTTATTTATAAAGAACATTTAACAGAACGAACAGAACAGTAAAGGTGATTTTAGATGTTTTTGTTTTAACTTTTAGGGGTAAATGTTTTTTGGAGTTCGTAGCACTGATGACAAGTGGCAACTGGCAACATTGTTTTGTTGTTAATTGTTATCAAAAAAGATAGTGATTGTTGAGATTCTAAAAAGTTAAAGTTTGGGTGCTATAATATTTGATTCGCTATTACGACTGAAGTAGACTGTCCTACTCAAACGAAGGAACAAATTAAATTTGAAAATGTCGCTTAATACTGCTCATGCTGATCACGGCGTTTTAATACATGCTGGTGAATGGTGAGTCATAATGTAATAGCTCATAATATGTGATAGATAAGCTGACACAGTAATCAGTTCGTATTAATTATAATTTTAATTATATTTTATTTTATATACATATGCACTTCTAATCATTCTAATTAAATGAAGTATCGTTATAAAATCATGTCAAATTTTTAGAATTTGTGTCGTAATTTTTTTAAATATTTGTCGTAATACCCTATGTCGTAAACATTAAAATATTGGTCAATACATCATTACCCATATATGTATATCTTTTTAAATTTTATATATATATATATATATATATATATATATATATATATATATATATATATATATATATATATATATTGCAAATATAATATGTGGCTCATGTTGAGAAAATTTCTACCTTCTGAATTATTTAGATGGATTTGTGCATATCACTACAGAAGAAGATCAGAAAATCAAAGCGTTGTGTTTTAGCACAAATGTTTTATTCAGCTGAAACTTAAACTTAGATTGGTTCAATTATGCAATACCTACAATTGATTTAAACATATGTGATGGAGAGATCTTATTTTCAATAGTTTAATCCCTTATTATTATGTTATAGGAATTAATACAGTTTTTTTAATTTTCATGGTAGTTATGATGTGACAAATGTGTTTTATGTTCATTTAAACTTACATAATATTTACAAATTTATTGATATTTTATACAAATATTGTAAAATTGTTTCATAGAAAATTACAAAAATAGTGATTGATTCAAAATTAACAGAGCAAACGCTCTGTTAATTTTGTATCAATCACTATTTTTTATACATTGTAATATCTTATTGTGTGGTAGATGCTTTTAGTATTTTTTGTTATCATTCTAAGGCTTTTGAAAAAAAAGGAACTTATATAATATATTACTAATTACTATAAGATGTTTTTGTAGTATCTCAGATAATGCATTCTATGGGCTTATTTTTTTTTATATAACTGTAGTGACAAACAAACTTACAGTCTATCTATCAGATGGTTAATGGCAACTGCAATCCATTGTCACCTGTAGTGAACTTCAAATAATGGATTTTAGAGACAAAGACTCTGATGACTAAGTTGGAGTGCCTCATAGCCTATTATTATACTTTTTATATAGGATAGGGGGCAAACGAGCATACGGCTCACCTCATGGTAAGTGATTACCACCGTCCATAAACAACTGCAACACCAGGGGTTTTCAGATGGATTGCCGGCTTTTTAAAAAGGAATAGGCTCTTTTTTTAAAGACCCTAAGTTGTATTCGTCCAGAAAAATCTCTGGTGTTAGTTGATTCCACAAGGAAGTTGTACGAGGAAGAAAACTTCTTTTAAATCATACTGACTCTTTATACCCATTAGATTGGAACTAAGCAGTGCAAGTACAAATATTTGGAGGCATAAATAGGATAGAGGATTGTACTTACCCAGGCCGATTCCCAGACAGAATAGACTACCTACCACCTATTTCGACACCTAAATATTCCAATTATGTATACTTGAGGGCAGGCATAACCCAAACAGTCATAAGCATTTATTTTATTCATGCCCAACAAAAGCTGTTAAGCACTTGTCAAGTGTGCATAAAACACATTGTGAACTGACTGTTTCATATCTACCTTATCAATATCTATGTTCTAAGACACCAGGTATCAGTATGTTTTAGCCTCGTTACAGGTCCTTACGTTGACGGGACATAGAAGTACAGCTCAAAGATTCACTTCAGTCAAATGCCTTTCTGTAGTCTATCTAGGCGACTAAGTAGTTCTAATTGCATAACAACTTTTAATTGATTATTGTGATTACAATGACAAAATCTATGTGCAGCCATTAAGGTTTTTCTGGTCTACACCATAATCTCCTCTCAGGACACCCACGGAATTATATCTCTTAGGTCGCAATGGCAATATATTTTTACTAACCAATGTATTAATCAAAACTCTTTTTGTTTCAGTATTATCTTATTTTCTGATAACGTTACTGTAGAATTCTATGGAAATGATACTGCTGAGTTTAAGGGTACCAAAAATGGTCGCATGTATCTTACTACTCATCGAATGATTTATAATTCAAAAAATCCTTCCGATTCTTTGAGATCTTTCAGTTTTCCCTTTATAGCATTACAAGATGTAAGTAGTTTTCAATTTTTTAAAGTATTTATTTTTTACATTGTTGCCCCAACAAATAGTACTTTCAAGGAGAGTAATGTTTTTGTATTAAATGTATGCATGATTGATGGATTCTGAAGAACATATTTATTACCTGTTGTTTTGTTAGTTAATAATAGAGCTCTGCAGTCATGTTCTTTGTTTGTAAGTATGAATAATTTACTTTATTTAAGTATATATTATGTAGTACCATGTTTATTGCATGCCTCATTTAGAGGCGAAACTCATATCATATTGTTGATAATAGTGTGTTATTCCTAATGTAGTAGTGTTGAGAGTAGTGGTAATGGTGATGCAATTAAAATATGGCATGATTTGCTCATCAAAGTAGGTAAGACACATCATTTTATTTTATTGTGAGGATCTTAGTTAATTAATTTTTAACATATTTTGTATCTATTATGGATTTCCGCAAAGTAAATCCTGATTCCGTTACTTAATTGATTAGGTCTAATTTACACAATACTTAATGCAGCTGTTGCATGGCTCTACCATATTGAAATAAATTACAGTTAACATTACCATTACAGCCTATCAAATTTGATAATCATAAGATGAGTAAAGTACAGATATAGTATTAATTTCAGGTCACAGTTGAACAACCCATGTTTTCTGCAAATTACATTAAGGGTAAAGTGGCAGCGCAACCAAATGGTAACTTTATTGGGGAAGTTAAATTCAAATTGACTTTTAAATCTGGAGGAGCAATTGAATTTGGTCAGGCTATGCTTAAAGCTGCTCATTTAGGTGAGAATTTCACAGTTCTTTAATGTATTAGAAATCAAGCATGATTAATATATTAGGTATACAATCTGGTAACTTATTCCTGAGTCATAGTTCATAGTAATATTTTCCAACTGTGTTTATATATATATATATATATATATATATATTTATATATATATATATATACGATAATAATAATCACGTCCTCCAGACCGAATTTTGGTCACGGCTCATGGCACCAGTCTCAACGGAGAGTAGCCATCGGCGCAGGACAGGATTATAGTGCTCAAGTGTATGTGCAAGCACAGGTGCATTCTCTATTCTCTCACGCTCATAATCCGATGGGTCGGTAAACCGACACGACCGGAGAGAGATCAGGCGCAGGATCAACGGCTTTACGTGCTTTCCGAGGCACGGGGGTGAGACACCGCCAGCTTCCTGATTCCGGGTAAGCTACTGACGTTATTAATTTCTTGACGGAAAAACTCAATAATTGATTTTTTGGCCTAATCCGGGATTCAAAGCCAGGACCTCTTGATCAGCAGTAGCACAACTACAACCACTAGACCGACGAGGCAGTAGACGATAATAGCAGTAGTAGATATAAAGTATCAAGAATTTTTATAGGACTATCGTAAAATCCGTTCTTAGTGAGTGTCTACATTGGGAAATGAGTAACTATACTGAATTTCAAGTCAATCCGGTGAATAAAGTAAAAAAGTTAGAGTTACAGCCTATATACGTCCCACTCCTGGGCACAGGCCTCCGCTCATTTCTGAGACCCAGGGGCGTAGCTACCGCCGTACCAGCCGTATCAATGATACGGGGCCCCCGGGCTATGGGGGCTCCGAACGCGTGTAAGCAAAAATTCGTAAATTATCGTATATTGTTATCCACAATCTCACTCTTAGGCCACAATCAACTCTTAGGCCGTACTTTCCGAGAAAAAAATCATATCATCAAATAGTGCCCAAGTTAAGGCGTAGTGGCTTAGTAATGAGTTGCTGCGCTGGGGGCCGCGGGTTTGAATCCCGCACGGGACAAGTATTTGTATGGCCTACAAACAATTGTTCTGGGTCTGGAGGTTTGTCCTTGTGCAATTTATGTTTGTAAACTGCCTCCACGATACAGGAGAAAATCCTAGTGTGGGAGTAACATTTAAAAAAAACCCAACAAAAACAATCCCTCTGCTGTGTACAGTCATATATAGACATATGATAAAAACTGGCCCAACAAGATACTTAGTTATAGGTCAACATTGAAATAAAAGAATTACCTCACAGAATTACAGATTCATTGGAATCTTGGCATAAAATAATTTAAAATGAAGACAAACATTCATTGGTAACGTTTTTTGGAATGCTTGCAAAAAAACGCCCAGTTTTTCGCTAAAACATCTGTATCAGCAGGTATCAGCTAGTATTAGTATAAAGTGTAGCACAAACCTACATGGTTGAATGAAAATCTATTGCATCATAGTCATGTTAGTGTAGATGATTGTGGGCTGCTGTAACCACTATTCCCATCAGGTACTCATTGGTAACCTTTTTATGAAAAAGTCATAATATTTGTTCACTAGACATAGCTATCAAATTAGAAAAACTATGTTTTTACACCAAAGAAGAAGGAAAAAGAATTGGCAAAATAGACAAGCAGTTGTTTTATAGAACTTAATAGTAATTAATTCCTTAATTAATGTGCAGTTAGCACTAATATGTAAAAAATATATTAGCAAAACTAACTAAATTACCAATTGTTTTATAAATTTTATCATCTCTATTTTGAAATGTGCATCTTACAATCTTTAATACATCTTGTTGAAAATATGGCATTAGTGTGCAGCTGTCCTTACAACTCCTTGATCTCACTCAAGGTCAGGAAATGACGCTTCTACTATCGGTCTTCAACCTTGTCAATTGGCTTCTTGAGGCACACAAGTCTATAGTGAAGACTGGAGTCCTGAGTCCACTCAATTGCTTTTTAAATATGGCTTGTATTGAAGCTATGTGGTCTGAGTGTGTGGTGTGGACTGAGTTCGGTCGCTTGATAGTTGTTTTTGTGAGGATAAGTGCTGATAGAGTTGGTACAATTTTGGTAATGTGATTTTATAAATATTTGTAGCGTCTCGTCATGCTGCTCCTAATGCTCCACCACCACCATATACGCCACCGAGTGGCCCTTGGTATGCAGCACCACCACCTGCTTATGCACCACCGCCACAAGGCTATTACGGCTGGGTTCCTCCGTATAATGTAAGCATATTATAAATTGTTTCTCTTTTCTTAAAGTTGTTTTATTAGTCACTGAACAATCTATTGGGTTGTTGCATAAGTCTTTCTAAAACCTGAATTTTTCTTCAGTAAATATTTAAATGAAAAGAAAAACTGGCTTAACTTGGTACACTATGTTTTACATAGTGTATCGAAGAATTAAAGCCTCCGGCTTCGGAAGCTAATATGTGGTAATTTTACCACCAGCAATTTCTCCGGACCGATACTACTTAGGGACCTTCAAGAAAAGAGCTTATTCCTTTCTAAAAGGCAACATACCTGCAATTCCTCTGGTGTTGCAGTTGGTCATGGGCGACGGTAGTAACTTACCATCACGTGAGCCTTATGTACGTTTGCCCCTTCTATATAAAAAAATATAATTAATTCTTTTTATATTTTGATGTTTGTTTTAACTTTTTAAACCACCACTTCACTTAAAATAAAAATAAAACTATGTAATAAACTTCTTGGCATGTTACTTTTAACACATTTACAAGAGTTCTCAAAAGGTTGTAGGTAAAAATCTTATTTAAATTTTATTATTTTAGGCATTCCCAGATCAGCCCGCACCAAACTCTGTGTTTGTTACAAGCACCCCCGCGCCATATCCTGGAGTAGCTGGTGCTAATTATCCCACTGGTCCTGGTTTTTCGGGAGCTGGCAGTCCTTCAGCTCCACCACCAGGATATCCGGGAAATCCTGGCGCTTTACCTCCCAGCTATCCAGGCAATGCAAGTGCTCCACCTCCAGGATATCCAGGTGGCTTTATGGAGCCTGGGGCGCCTTCTGGAACTGGCATGTCCTCCCGTGGTGAGTTTTAAATCGGTAACGACAAACAAAAATTTTGATATTTTAATTTTAAATTTTGGCTTTTACTACTTAGCTGTTTAAATGTAAATTTTAATATATTTTAATTATTGTTTAATATGTATATAGATGTATAATTTATTAGCTATTTGAGAGTAGATTTGCAATAGATAAAATATATTTCAGATGCAAAAGCTGCAGAGGCAGCTCAAAGTGCATACTATGACCCAAATCGCCCACAGACAGCATATGTTCCACCTCCATACAATGTAAGTACAATCAGTTGACAAATTATTTAGACATGGCTTTTACTTTATTTTTTGTAATATCGTGTTGTTTGATGTAATACTACATAGTATTTAGTCATCATTATAATATACTAGTTGATACCCGCTCGCTTCGCTGGGTGCACGATGGTAGATGATAATAACGTAGATATAAAATATCACGATTTTTTATGGAACTGTCGTAATATCCGTTCTTAGTGAGTGTCTACATTGCGAAATGAGTAATTATACAAAATTTCAAGTCAATCGGGTTTATAGTTTCAGAGATATTGTGATGAGTCAGTCAGTCAGTCGGCCGGGCAATGACATTTCGCTTATATATACTGTATGACCTTTTTTAC
Source organism: Parnassius smintheus behrii (assembly GCA_036936625.1). Taxonomy (NCBI): domain Eukaryota; kingdom Metazoa; phylum Arthropoda; class Insecta; order Lepidoptera; family Papilionidae; genus Parnassius; species Parnassius smintheus. Next base: position 18,026,616 of record JAUPFT010000018.1, read on the forward strand.
CGTCTAGAAAGAAATAGGATGTAATATGTGAACTGGGTGGAAGCCTATGGCGCTGATATTTTACATATGTTATGATATATGATATGATATATATGATATGTTACACCCTATTTTTTTAGACGGTAAAAAAGGTCATCCAGTATGTACATATATGTATATAGATTACAGAACAATGAAACAAGGTATAATAATAATAATTTATTTTCATTTCAATATTTATACATCCCAACCAAATGAGAAAACTATATAAACACCAAAAAAAAAATATGTCCACCAGACTGCATTTCGATCACCGTGGCCAGTCGCGAAGGAAAATAGCTGTTTTTTTTTATAGGATAGGGTGACAAACGAGCACACAGTCCACCTGACGGTAAGTGGTTGCTGTGGCCCATAAACATCTATATCTATCCTCGATTACGAATAAAAAGGCAGATGCGTTGTCACCCGTAAGGACTAAGATGGAATGCCTCGTTTCCAGTAAAAAGGGTCTCCGATTCTCTACACTCACCATATGAAACACATCAGCGTTAAGCTACTATTTAACGCTGGTATTCTGTGAGAGCGTTGTCGTTCCCCGGTCGGGCCGACCCATTCCTGCTATAACTATTACTAATATAACTTCAGCATGGCTATAATACCACATGCACAGTACAGGATTATGGTGCCCAAGCATATGCCACTCTCATATTCGAGAAGGGATGGTATCCGACACGATCAGGCGCAGGACCAACGGCTTTACGTACTTTGCGAGGTACGGGGATGTATAAATGCCAATTTCCTGATTCCGGGCTGCTACTGAGATTTCTTGGCAGAGAAACGACCCGGGATTCCAACCCGGGACCCATAGATGAGTTGCGTTTACGACCGCTAGGCAGTCGCGTTTAGACCAAAGAGGTAGTCAAGAAAGGAAAACGAAGTCAAGGCAGAAACAAGATATGTATAAAATGAAATGATAACAAGTTTAGACCATAACTGAAATAAAAGTTGTTTTATAACAACGAACAAGTATTTAATTTTTATTGTTGTAAATACATATTTTTATTATGAAAGAGTATCGTCGGGATCGCCATACAGCCATAAAAGTCGGAGAACATTTTAAGTTTTTTTGATTCTTATTCTTAAAGGTTCTTAAAGAGTCGTGGTAGATCAAGGTCACACTCACTGCAAATTTTACAGAACCCGAGCAAACCGGGTTCTATTCCAGACCGCACCAATGAAATTGTTAATAGCTAGTTTTCATGCCGATTCACTACCTGCTCGACGGTGAAGGAAAACTTCGTAAGGAAACCTACATCTCTGAGAAATAAAACAAAAATCAAGTCATAATATAAATTCGTCAAACAAACATTGGGGCAGCAAGGAGAACACTTCCTTGTTATAAAACCCCTGGGGTTGGCATATGCCCACGAGTGGGATGTATGTAGGCTGTAACTTTACTGTTTTATTCTTAATGTTAAAATTAAATAATAATGAACTTGATAAATATTTTCGCTACATCAATAATTTTTCATTGTTTCCTGGTGTTTTCTCCGAATAATAAGCTAAAAGCTTTTGCCTTACCCCTTGCTAGTTTCAAATCTATCGCTTTTTCTCATTTTAGACCTATTTCTATAATGCCATTGCTTTCCAAAGCTCCTTTTTTTTAAATAATCTTGAATCTGTTGTACACAATCAAGTCACTTCTTTCATTTTAAAATGCAACTTCCTTAGGACATCTTAGTTTGGTTTCCGCACAGCATGTTACGTTATGTTATGTTCTTGTCCTCGTTGTTTTTTCAAACGCGTTCAGTGGCGTAGATCACGAGTTACTCCTTGGATTACTTTCACCTCTAGATTTCACCTCGTCAGCACAGGACTGGTTTACCTCTTTATTTTCACGGTTGCCAGCAAACTTTATGATTTAGTCGGGATTTTCCCGACTGATGTGATCTGTCTCTAGGTGTTACACAAGGTGGCATTCTTTCGCCCCTCTTGTTTCCGTTGTTTATCTTCTAGCTATGTTGACAAACTCCAGTTATATACTCACAAGTATCCTTTGCTGAAATTGATACTGCACGAAACTCGAAACGCATTTGAGACTGGTCACAACGCTTTAGTATGATGGTAATTTTTTATAAATAGATGAATGAATTCTTTTAAGAACGTTTTGAGCCGCTAATGTTTATGCATTTTATAGTAGTATTATAACAAGGTTATGTTTAGAAAATGAACTTAGAATATGGTTTATTTATTAATATTTTAATTAATAAAGAAAAACAACCGTGTAGTGGTGGTGTGAGAATATCCACTGAGTACCCCATATCATGTCGTGGATGTCGTAAGGGGCGACAGAGGGAAGCTGAACAGGGAGATGAGCAGCAGCGTCTTCTTGATAACAGCTCAATAAAAAAGGCTACGGTTGCCCAAGTGCTTGCCAAGTGTGGCATGGTATGTTAATGGTTAAATTATGGTATGTTAATGGTACGGTAATGGTAATTATGGAAAATGATATCTTGCGAATTTATGCTTTTCAGGATCAGCCGCCAACTTATCAGGAATCTATGTCAAAGAAAGAAAATTAATGCATTGTCCTCACTTTCACATGCCCGCGCCTCGCTAATCATTACTCAACATGAAGATATATAGTCATATTATATAATTAATGGAATCATCGGCGATATTTTGGCAATCATTTTATTTTCCGATTGACATTCCTTTTATTCGCTTTCAAGCGTGTTATATGTGATTACTGATTAGTTAGTGTAAAAAACGAATAAATAGTATTAAATCTTATTATAGTTATATAATGTATAGAGATGTTTATAAAATGTACATTTTTAAATTTCATAATTATTGCTTTAATTGTACCGATAATTTATTGAAAATCATATTTAAAATATTGCGCAAGGAGTAGGATAAATATAACTTATTTTAAAATAGGACTTCTCTGAGTTCTAAAACAATAATATCAATTTTTATGTTTGTTAACCTATGTTATATCTATTACATCGGAAATAAAGTTTAAACAAAAATATTTTTTTTCTTTTCTCAGTTTTAAGTATTATTTATTGTAATTACCTAAATTAGTACTATCCAAAAATTAATTCAAAATATGTATTCAGAGTTAACTTATTACTACCGACCTGCCCCTGCCTTGCCTGGTTAGTATCTATTAATGTTATCATTCATACCTAATACAAATAAAAAGGGTTAAAGTGTCTGTTTGTAATGTGAAAATTACAGCGTTTTACCAAATAAAGATATATATATATATATATATATATATATATATATATATATATATATATATATATATATTGTAATCTAAGGATATCTTCGACAGGCCTGTTGGTCTAGTGGTTAGTGACCCTGACTGCTATGCCTGAGGTCGTGGGTTCGATTCCCACCCAGGACAAATGTTTGTGTGATGAGCACGATCATTTGTTCTGTGTCTGGGTGTAATTTATCTATAATATTTATGTATTTAGAAATATATAAGTATGTTTATCAGTTGCCTAGTACCCATAACACAAGCTCTGCTTAGCTTGGGACTAGATGGCGTTGTGTGATAGTTGTGGAATATTATTATTATTATTATTATTATTATATCTAGACCAACACAACATAAACCATCATGCCTGTTACTCATATATATAGTACTTATAACAAAAAAAAACAGTTCTTAAATTTTTTGTTTGTCTGTGTATCTGTTTGTTTCGGCTAACTTCCGAAATGGCTGAACTGATTGTGACTGGACTGTCACTGGCTTTTAGAAACAGGATTAGGGTTCCGCGCAAACAATTTTAAACACATAAAATCCAATCATAATAAAATCCATGCGGATGAAATCGTGGGGAACAGATAGTTTATGATAATCAACAACGACTGTTGTTGTTATAAAATTTTCTATATAGCTTGGATCGGATAGTGATTCAGTATAGTGAAGTTTCATCACAATCGGTGCAGCTATTTCGAAGATTAGACAGGACATACAGACCGACAGACAAACAAAAAATTTAAAGACAACAATCAATAGCATAGTTATTTAGGATTACATTGAAAAAACACTAAAAAATTAAGACATTTGTGATCCCAGTACCTAAATATGTGATCTAGGGTCTTGATTTTCAACATTTTCCAAGGTATACCTATTATCACTTAACCAATTAAAATGGATTTCTTTTGACAGAATTGGTACAATCTTACTTATCGCCCCGTCAAACGTATCGTTGAGTTTCGGGACATATACTGGATGGGGATGACCTTTTTTATCGTCTGGAAAAAAATGGGGTAGGGTAACATGTGAACAGAGTAGAAGCCTGTGGCACTGATATTTTAAAAAAATAAAAACAAAATTTTTGAATTAAATAAATAAATTAAAATCTATCGAAATTCAAATCATATCCACCCTACTTTACAAACGGCAATTAAACAATAAATTTAGTAGGCATCTTTGACCTTGTCACTTCGCAGGGTGATAGACTCAAGAGCAAAGTAATTGTTAAAAAAAATTTCAAACGCTTAATTAAAAAAAAATGTTTTTATTTTATGTATAATATCACTGCCATAGGCTTCTACTCCGTTCACATGTTACACCCTATTTTTTCCAGACGGTAAAAAAGGTCATCCAGTATATTATATAGACTGGATGACCAGGTGCCGCGAAAGTCCTTAATTCGAATTCACTCCGGACTTTTGCGACGTAAATATCAAATTTATTAATAATTCTACTCTGCCACAGCAACACCTACCGGGTCCACATATTGTGATTTTAGTTTTTGGTACTAAATCAACATACTATCATTGTTATATATTTGAATATAATTTTGGCGATAAATAAAGAGTTTCTTAATAACTTAAACACATCGCTATATCGGATTGTAGCATAACTATGAACCATCATTTTGACACCATGATTGTATTTGATTTATGATTATATCAAAGATTAAGTTTGTAATTATGTAAATTAAAACTAATAAGTCACGGTTCACACACACTCATAGTTGAGGAATACCAGAGTTATTGAGAGGCCTGCTGAACCAAGACCTTTTTAACATTATACCCAACGGCAGAAAAAGAGCAAGTATTTTACTAGGAGTCCTTAGTATTTCTCCTGGGCTACTGAATTTTAAAATATATATTTAAATTGGAATCAAATTATTTTCGCATGGAAAAAATTAAAAAGTTGCTCGATTTACATTTAATTACATTCTTTACATTTAATTTTAAACAACAATTAAGATCAATAAGTTTTCTTTTCAGTCTCTTTGCAAAGGAATCTGCTAAAAATATTTTCACTTTTCCGGTTGCCTCTGGCCAGTATTTCATTAAAACACAAAACATCAGTTCAGTCAGTCACCAACTGCAGTTCTAGTGGCTGGTCGGGGTTTACCAATTGTAGTTTAAAACAAACTATCAAACGAATCCTGGCTTATCTCCTCATGGGAAAATTCCTAAGAATCTGCTTCATTATTAGATACTTTGCAAAACAAAAGTATGGCAGATTTATGTACTAATATGATACTGGAGGCCATTGTTGTTATCCCTCAATTGCCGGATAGTAAATGCCTAAAGTAGATAGTCTCCAGCTATAGCTTTTTTTATAGTATAAGTGTAACAAATGAGCACACAGTCCACCTGATGGTATGTGGATGCTGTGGCCCATAAACATCTACATTTAATTAAGAACCAAAGTGCTGATGCGTTATCACCCCTGAGAATTGAGATGGAATGCCTCGTTTTCAGTACAAAGGGTGTCCGAATCTCTATACTCACCAGACGAAACAGCACATTAAACTGCTATTTTACGCCGGTATTCTGTGAGAGCATGGTCCTACTCTGGTCGATCGGAACCATTTGTGCTGCAACCATAATAAACGTATAGTGCTAATTGACCAAGTAGACCAGGCCTGTAGATTCAGTTGGTCAGTATCATCCATGTCTACTCAGTCTAGATAAGCTTCTATATAAAAAGTTAAGCAGAGTTGTTTAGCTTCCTCGTAACTCTATAATGTGATCATAGACCGTTGTTTGAAAACTTTGACTAGTAAATAGGAAGGGTTTAAAAAAAATTATATTAAAACATTTAATATAAGGTCCAGCGAGGTAAATGCAACTACCGGGAAAATGCAACTATTTTAAATAATTTCTCGCCATTCAACTTCTATTAATAATGCCATCTTAAGGGTACACTAGTCGCTCGTTCTTCCATACAAACGTAGTCTGGCGATTACTCCACTGTTTGATGGTGTAGGTACAAAATAAAAAATGATTTCAATTCGTCTTATCATTATCTAGCCCTGTATGGAAACAAAAAAGTAGAAAAAGATTATGTTTAAAAGTAATAAGCGTCGAAAATTCCGTATTTCCACTCTATTTTTAACACATCTTTGGGCGGAAATAAATACCATAAGAAGAACGAAAATTGCAAAACAGTTACCATACAGGGATAGATTAGTTATTCAAAAATGCAAATAATTTTATTTTAAACAGATATATTCAATAGATTTTTCATGACATCCAGACTACCAAAGGTCTGTTTATAAAATTTCGCGCGCCCGTTTTTGTTATAAAACATCTTGCCTTTCGCTACAAATTGTTTCCCCGATCAGTGGGACGGACGGAAGGAAGGCGTAGCGCGCACTCACACATGCTCACTAGGTTAGCCGCTGCATCTATTTATGGTTGTAATACCACATATCTACATCTTTATTTAGAATAATTGCTTCCTTTTGTTCGTGTCCACTTGCTGAAGGCTGAAGCCGGGATGAATATAGCTGGTAAAATGTACCCATAAGTTTGTTGAAGCACATGTATGATAGTTAAAATTGAAAACAGGTAGGTACATAATAATGAACTTTCGATACAGGTAGTACATTAGGTACTTAACTACTTTAATTTGCCAACTAACGAAAACATCTCGATTATCGATTGTCGAAAATCTTAAAATTATCTTAATTAGAATAGGTAATTTTTAGATTTTCGATAATCGTGCTTACGTATAGGAGCCTCATATCCTAATATACCTAATGTAATTTATGTAAGTAATCTAAGAACAATAATAATTTTAAAACACTTTAACACAACAAAAACATGAAACTGAGAAGAAACACCCGATCTGCCGAAACAAACTCTGAAAGGTCAGTCCAGTACATTGGTCATGTCAAACGAGAACCAAGCAGGTGGCTAATATGGTCCTTTGAAGAAAGAACCATACAGAGATTCTGTACCCCAAGGGTAACCAGCAGGGCCCTATTACGAAGCCTCCGCTGTCCGTGTGTCTGTCTGTCTGCGGGCTGCATCTCATGATCCGTAAGAGGTAGATGGTTGTAATTTTCACAGAACGTGTATTTCTGTTGCCGCTATAACAACAAATAGTAAAAATAAATTTGAAATTAAAGGGTTTCCTACTAGAAAAAGAAACGTGTATTTTTGGCTTTTTTTGATAGATAGTAATATGTAGTAGCTCGGAAGTCCGATTCGCACTTGGCAAATATTTGTTTATAATATTTAGCCTTACCTCAGACATACTCATATTTTTTACATATAATTTACTATAAGTACTACTATATAACCTACTACTGAATAAAATAGTAGCTTTGCTATGGTATTATAGTATATTTTGAATTAGATTTAATCAATGATATTATAATTAATTTCTTATAATATCAATGAATTTAATTTATTACAGAATATTACGAACTATATAAAAACTAAGGAGCGCATAAACCTACCTCAGATATTGGGTTCATGTCATTCCCATACAGTGTTTAGTTTTCAACTAGCGTTATCTATCATAAAATAAATCAAATTTTTATTTATATTTCGCTAATTGTGTCTGTACTGTGAATTTGATTTACAATCAATCTCAAGTTGTAGTTTTCTTCTAATTACTTACCTTGTCTAGACGTGTTCTTTGGACTTCTGTAAGGAAGTCTGTGCTGTTAGTATTCCGTTTAGGTATGTTACTATTTTGATAGACGTATGTAATTGTCCCTGCAGTGACACAATGCCTATTGTTGATAACTTTCTAAGTACTAGGAGAATATTGCAAACCGCTATTGAACACAAACAATCAATAAACAATTTACAAACTAACATTTTTTATTTATTTAATTAACCTACATAAAAGCCCCACTCACATCAAAATCGCGCAGTTGAAAAAGCAGTTATCCTGACACTGGCTTGCATATACTTCGGGGAGTTGCCTGTGGGCTATTATAGCTAACTAGCTATGGTAATAAATCCCTATTTAAAATAAATAGTACCTACAGTAATATTTGCATAACCTACAATAAAATACGAAAACATAAAGAAAACAGAAAAAAGTGTAAAATAATTATGTTTGTGTTAGAAGTCGGTTACATTTTTTTCAAAAAAAAAAAAGTTTTTTATGTTACCATTTTTAGTTGAGAGTTATGTCCCTTTAGTGGGTACAGGCGCGATATTATACTGTGTGGTTGCGTAAAGAATGTATAGATACGCGATAGCAGCAATCGCGGTTGATTTGCTGTCATTTATTGAAGAGTTCCGTCGATTTCTCCAAGATCCCTTCATCAGATCCTGACCTGATCATTATCGATTACCGTGGGATCATCTGGAAAGTATATTTTTTAGAACATACATAAAACCAACGAATTGAGAACCGCCTCCTTTTTTCGAACTCGATTAAAAATTAGGTAAAAACAAATCAATGAAATTATTAGTATATAATAACACCCACTTAAATTCACATAAGAACTTTCATAATAACAACCAAATTGGGTTCATAATAATTACGTTTCACACAGCAGATCCTAAGTTCTAATGACACCAATTTGTTTCTTCTCTCTTTTCTCTTTTTAAAATACGTTACCCCCACAATAGGATTTTCTCCCAGTATCGTGGAGGCAGTTTACAAACATAAATTACACAAGGACAAACATCCAGACCCGGAACAACTATTTGTAGACCATACAAATATTTGTTGCGTGCGGGATTCGTACCCGCAGCCCCAAGCACAGCCACTCATTGCTAAGCTACTGCGTCACGGAGTTCGGAATTGCCTTTTGAGTTTATGTTATCATTCAAACATGAACCGCATAGGTAGGTATAATTATAATTATACGCGATGACGCCGTCGCTTTGCGTCACTCAGGAGTGCGTATGTGTGTGCGCACTAGCTTCATACTGCTCATCACAGCGTCTATCCCTTTCGCACGTAATGTCGGTTGAGATAGCATGCATTTTTACCCCGCCCACCACTTAGTTCGTGCCATCGACTAGGGCAACCTTAAGTATGCGGGAACAAAACACCTTCTGAGATACAAAAGATGGCACCGATTTCGTTTACCCTGTTTGAGCTACAGTGCCTATCATGGAGGTTAAAGAACAGGAGAACGATCGCTGTAGAAAATAATGTCCCAGAAATATGAACAAAATAAGTGAGTGCTGCGATCGCTAATTTGTCTGAATAAAAATGGGCCGTTATGCGCTAGTTTGAAATGATTATATCATTCAAAGAAAAAAAGAAAATTACGAAATTATTATTATTTAGTAATAAATAAATTATAAATTATGTTTTTTATAATTTTAATTATTACAAATATAAATTATTAATTATCATTGATTTATTATTATTTGGGGTATCTATATAGTTTTCTCATCTGGTTGGGTTATATTAATATGTAATTATAAATGAAAAGATAAATATACATAAATATCAATAAAATAAAATAAATACAAAAAATACATAAATAAATAACAGCCCAACCAGATGGAAGCCCTCGGCAGGGGATACCAAACGGCCAAGGGTTAGGGGGAAAGGGAAAGAAACCGGCGGACAATGCGGGCGGTATCGAGGAGCACCGCCTTCTGCATTTGAGCCCGGAGTGGTCCGTCACGGAGTCCCAGTCGCCTCAGATGACCCGAGAGGCTGAACGGGATTAGCCCATTCGCAGAGACGACTACAGGAATAATTTCGGTCGGCAGACCACCCCACATGTCGGTCACCCCGTGAGCCAGGTCCAGATATTTTTTTTGCATATCTGTTTCGGCTTTCACGAGGTTCTAGTCATACGGAATGGTAATGTCGACCAAAAATATCCTTGACTGTGCCCGGTCCATCAGCACAATATTAGGCTTATTCGCAAGAATAGTCCTGTCTGTGATGATGGCCCGGTCCCAGTAGAGCCTGGCGCGGTCATTTTCGAGCACGGCTTCCGGCAAGTACTTGTAATACGGCAATTTCCGCTCCACGAGACCGTATATCAGAGCGAGCTCCTGGTGGAGAATTCTGGCTACTAGGTTGTGCCTGTGCAAGTACTCAGAATTAGAAAGCGCCGAACAACCGGAGATGACATGCCTAAGTAACTCACCGGTAAGGCGACAAGCTCGACAGACGTCGACGGTACCATCCTTTAGGATGTATCTCCGATATTTGTTGGTCTTAATAACCTGATCCTGCCGATTGCACAGACAAAACCATCGGTTTCCCTGAAGCGGTCACCGAAACGTAGCCAGTTGAGGAAGGCGACTGTGTCTATGAAGGGCTCATGTAGAGTCCTGTAGTATTTCGCGTGGAGCTCCTTCTCCTTCCATACGGTCTCCCGGTCGGAAATGCTTTGTACTGCTGGGTCCTGCCATTGCTCGGTGGCTAAGGATAGAGGGGTAAGCCCTTTATCACTAGAAATGACGTTGTGAGCGACGACAAGTGAATTTAAAAACATTTAATCTCAATTGTTTCTTATTTGTGATCTAAAACTAAGTGTTAGTAATGAAAAGTGAATTTAAACGTTTAATCTCAATTGTTTCTCATCTGTGATTTAAACTAAGTACAAAGACTAATAGCGTTAATACCAAGAAAGTATATTAGTTACTTATATTAGCTTCAATTCTTATTTTAAAACTGCGTAACGAAAGTTAGTAACAAAGTCTGTAACGAAAATATGAATCTAATTGCTTATTTAGGTTTAATTACAATGTTAAAAACAAAATATGAGTTTAGCTACTTATTAGAACTTTCTATTATTATAATTTTAAAGAGCGGTATCAGAGATATTAACATTTAAGTGTAAATTTAATGATTTGTTTAATTCTTTTTCTTTTATAGTAATTTAATACGATAATATGTCAATTAATCTCTTTTCTAATCTAATTACTCATTATAGAAATAGATTTTAATTTAATAAGAAGTTGAAATATATTCTGTATAGAGTCTTAAGCATGGTATTATCGTGATAAGCGTTGTGCATTCCTGCCGCCTGGCGGCGCTACTTGTATGTTGAGCGGAAAAAGCTTAGCTACTCCGGAGCTAAACCGTAAGAAGACCGCGCCACTATTTTTATTTTTTACAAGCATAAATTAAGAGTTTTATGAATGTTTTATGTTCGAAATAATAAATATAAGTCATATCTATTGTCAGGAATGTATAAAAATATTGTAAGGTGTGTTTTACCACACTTATTAAAGAAATTTGTAAATTTCCTTTAAAAAAGGTTGTTTTGAGCTCTGATTGGTCGACGGGGATCATTAGTGCCGTATGCAAATTCATTAGTGCCGCGTGCAAATTTTATTAATTCTGATTGGTCACAGCTGCCTATAAAAAAGGGGCGTTTTTTGTGGTAAAACATTCCAAATCCGGCAATGTAAGAATAAGTAATCAAGAAAATAAATAAGAAGAACTTCTGAAGAAGTGTTATTTATTGCTTATCTAACTGCAACTGCATGCTCTCCAGTTAACATCCCGCCAGCATAACCCGCTTCATTTACTAACATTCTTATACATGAGCATCTACATTGGTCCTTCGAAAAGCCGGATCGGGTTTAAGGAAAACTAGGAAGATGCCTTCAAACATAAGATCAAAATCAGTGCAGTCGAAGACTACGAGTGAAAGTAACGCTACTACGGGTACCAGTACGACGGATTGGAGCATGAATACGCCGAGTGATTCTACAAACACGACGGCTACTAACGCGTCGACTTCAGATCGATCGACGCTTACAAGAGCATCACCCAGCAGCGTACACAGACAACCCGTACTTCTTAATAAGAACATTGCCGGAAAAAAATCAACATCGGGGGACGTAACCCATACCACCCCCCCGACCCGCACCATCGAAGCGTCAGTTCCTCACCAAGAAGAGAGTCATCCAACGCCGCAGATTCAAGAAAGAAGTGTCGCAATGTAGACTCTGCAGCAGCCTCACCCTAAGAAGACGACCTGCGATCCAGACACGCTTTCCGTTCGCTCGTCGCATAGGAAGAGAGCAGAAGCGCAAGCAAAAATGACAATGGCATTAAGGGAACTAGAACTGGCAGAAGCTCGGTCAAAAGTTGCTCAAGCGGAATTGGAACTTCTCACCGCGGAGTCAGAAGAAGAAGATGGTGCCGGAGAAGAGCTGTTTGAACGAACACGAGAAGTCGAGCGGCGGTTCATCCAGACCGGAGACATGCCTAAAAAGAACCACAAACCAATAGAGGCAGAAGAAAAGAAGAGTGACATCCATGAACTAGCTTCAGTCATACTAAAGCTGTCTGAAAAGTCACGTGGCACCGTTTCACCGAAGCACCTCGAACTCCCTCTTTTCAACGGGGCCTGTGAAGAATGGTTGGCCTTCAAAAGATCATACGAGGATATGGCCGCTTCTTTCAGTAACAATCAGAACCTAGCGCGCCTTAGAATAGCAATCCAAGGAAAAGCTAGAGAAGCCGTCCAAATCCTGCTGTTCACCGCCGAAGACCCGCGTGAAGTAATCAAGGGACTAGAAGCAAGATTCAGAAGACCTGGAGCACTGGCATTAGCAGAACTAGAAAAAATGAAGAACCTCCCGAGTGTCGGCGAGAACCCGAGCGACATATGCATATTTGCAAGCAAAGTAAAGAACGTAGTTGAGACAATCAAAGCCCTGAAGAAACCGCAGTATCTCAGTTCACCTGAAACGCTGAGAGTTATAGTAGACAAGATGCCGACATCAATGAAGTTCCGTTGGTTCGCCTACCACAGAAGCAGAAGAGATGAAGAAATTCAGGAGCTATTACTCGTCGAAGCGTTCCTAGAAACAGAAGCCGACATGTGCGGAGACTTCGCTCCGCCTGAAGCATCCTAAGAACAAAGAAGAGGAATTAGAAAACCCGTTCATTTGGTACAAGAAGCGTCAAAAGAAAAATATAAGAAGTCATGTCCGTTCTGTGAGGAAGAACACTTCGCACTAGCATGCAAGAAATTCAAAGAAGCCAACCTGAATGGAAAATGGGATGTGACCTAGAAGGCAAAGATATTGTTACGCGCTCAAGCCGACGATACACTAGCGCCATCTAGTGTCAGGAACGAGAGCGAGTAGAGCGTTGCAGAAAATGACATCACAAATCTCTCAACCGACAGCGCCATCCGAAGAACTAAGTTTCTGGAAAGTCTGCACTCGCACACTCGTCCCTTTGCGCGCATTTGCTTGAATGTTCGGGATGCTTCTTTGCTAATTTAAATAAATAGGCGCTGCAAGATGCGATCGAGGCAGAGTTGAACTCGGCGACACAAGCGAAGCTTCGGAGCGGAATTAAGTGAAATAGTGTGTTTAATTATTAGTGTTTTAAGTTTTAATTTGTGTAAAGTAAATTAAAGTGTTAATTTAGGTAATTTTATCGGCAATTTTTATTGTCACGAACCTCAAGCTCGTAACAATTGGGGTCAGAAGTGGGATAAAATCATGCCGATTTTACCAAAGGAGGAATCGGAGGGTGTCCGTACCCGAAGTCAACGCCAGCAGGAGACGGACCAGAGGAGATTTGGTGGTGCAACGCCGCAGACGTCGGAGGGCCAGCCACCGGCTGCAGGCCCGTCAGTAGCTCCTACATCTGCAGCACCCGACTTAGGTGCTCTGATGGTGATGTTGCAGGAACAGGTTCGTCAGTTGAAAGAGCAGCTGCAGAGCGGACAGGATGAACAGTCCCGCCAGCAGGCGGAACAGGCTCGTCGATCGGAAGAGCAGATGCTCCTCATGAAGGACCTTCACGCTACCTTTGGGAAAGAGATAAGGGAGGTGAAGGATAGGGTTGCTCAACATGACAACCGCTTGACGGAAACTGAAACCCAAATCAAGGAAGCCAAAACCCAAATCGACCAAGTGAACAATCGGGTTGACAACGTAATGGCTGACATGAAGAAATCACTGGACGAACTCAAACTGGGGGATGGAACTACAGCTCCCGTAGTAGCTACGACACCGTCGCTACGTGGGTTCAAAGTGCCACCGTTCGACGGGACTTCGTCTTGGTCAGCCTACAAAATCCAGTTCGAAGCTGTTATGAAGGCGAACGGCTGGAATAAAAATCAGGCCATGACTGCTCTCACACTAGGCCTGCGTGACCAGGCCTTAACAGTTCTGGAAGCTCTCGGTGAGGAAGTGACTTACGAGCAACTCCTTGAGGCATTGGAGGCGAGATATGGCGACGCTCACCTGGAACACGTCTTTCGTGCGCAGCTTAAAGATCGTGTGCAGCGCATCAACGAAAACCTGCAGCAGTGGGCTCTGGAAGTGGGGAAGCTGGTGCGAAAAGCATACAGGTCTGTACCTGCGCTCATCGAAGGGAACCTGGTGCAGACATTCATCGACGGCATCCGCGACCTGGAAGTCAGAGCTGCTGTGAGGCTCGGGCACCACGAGACGCTTAAGGACGCCTTGGCCCATGCACTGAAAGTGGAAGCCGTGCGGCAGGATCATCGTTCCCATCGCGTCAGGGAGGTTGCAGCAGCTACAGTTCGCGACCGCAACAAAGGATACAGCCCAAGGTGCTATGGCTGTGGGGAAAAGGGCCATCTTCGATCCAGCTGCCCTAAGCGAACCCTAGAAAGGGAAATTGAACGATCTCAGGAGGGTAGTGCGGCCAACAGCACCGCCCAGCAGCAGCAGGGAAACGAGTAAAAGCCAGAACTGCGGGGCAGGTGCTGGCTGATGTTAAAAGAGCCCCAAGGATCTCTATCTCACAAACCCATGATGGGAACAGCCTAATCGTAAAGAGCGAGATCAACGGAATGCCGTGTAAGCTGACCATAGACACTGGAGCCTCTCGTACGGTTGTTAGTTCCCAACTTATAAGTCAGTTCCTTGAGGACTCCGCATACAACCGAGAACGCATTAATTTGGTAACAGCCACCGGTCAGCGTATACCCATACCCGTCCGTGGAGAGAAGGAGATGGAGTTGAAGCTAGGCAACGTGATCTACCTGCGTAATGTCATCGTGGCTGATATAATGGACGACTGCATCCTAGGCTTAGACTTTATGAGGAATAATTGTTGCGAGATCGACGTTAAGCAAGGTGTTTTGAAATGTGGACAGGAGGAACTTTTTATGGAAGGTGCGTTACCAGGGAACGTGTACAGCATCAAGAAGATTGTTCTTCCGCCGAGATTGGAAACGATTGTTCCGGTTAGTCTTCCTCGAAACGCTGGGCAAGCTCACCGTTGTGTACTTGTGGAAAGGGTAAACAATGACCTTCCATGGAAAGTAGCTCGAACCTTGGTCAGGACTACTGACATCTCAGGAGTACGTGTGCTGAACCTTTGCGACCGGGAACAGATTATAGAAAAAGGCACACTGATGGGTACTTGTGAGGAAGTGGATTGGTTACGTCGGTGCCAATATCTATCGACTGGGACCCCCAGCAAGGATGCAGAAACGAGAGTGACCACACTTTTGGAAGACTGTCGCAGTGTTCTCTCCCCGAACGAATTGGTCAAGGCGAAGAAGTTGTTACTCAAGTACGCCAATGTATTCTCATCAAACGATGTTGACATAGGAAAGACTGGCTTAGTTCAACACAAAATAAACACAGGAGAAGAATTGCCTATCCGTCAGCGGCCAAGAAGATTGCCGGTAGCACGTGAAAAGGAAGTGGAAACCATGATTGAAGGAATGGTGAAGGATGGTGTTATTGAACCTTCCTCTAGTCCATGGTGTTCACCAGTGGTGCTGGTGAAGAAGAAGGATGGCAGCATGCGGTTTTGTGTTGACTACCGCCGTCTGAACGACGTTACGAAGAAGGACAGCTATCCCTTGCCAAGAATTGATGACACGCTGGACATGCTTACAGGAGTAAAGTGGTTTAGCACGCTGGATCTAAAAAGTGGCTACTGGCAAGTTGAAATTGACCCTAAGGACAAGGAGAAAACTACGTTCTCGACGGGAAAGGGTCTGTGGCAATTTAAAGTAATGCCGTTTGGGTTGTGCAATGCTCCAGCAACGTTTGAAAGGCTGATGGAGCTTGTACTTACTGGGCTAATTGGCGATGCCTGTCTGGTCTACTTGGATGACATCATCATCGTGGGCCGTACGTTTGAGGAACACCTTCAGAACCTGGAACGCGTGCTCATGAGGATTCAGAGTGCCAACCTCAAATTGAGTCCGAAGAAATGTTCACTATTCAAACGACAAGTTAACTTTTTAGGGTATGTAATGTCGGAAGAAGGTATCCGTACGGATCCGGAGAAAATCGCCGCTTTCAAGGGTTGGCCGGTTCCAAAAGACAAGACGCAGGTTAGAGCATTTTTGGGTTTGTGCTCCTATTATCGGCGATTTGTGAAGAACTTTTCAGATATAGCCAAACCTCTGCACAAGCTAACCGAGGAGAAGCGACATTTCTGCTGGGATGAAAGTTGCAATATCGTCAAAGAATTTATAGTTGACACAGACGCAAGTGATATAGGAATTGGCGGTGTGTTGTCTCAACGGAATGGTGACCAAGAGGTCGTGATAGCGTACTTCAGCAAGTCGTTGTCAAAACCGGAAAGGAACTATTGTGTCACAAGACGCGAATTGCTCGCTGTGATAAAGTCGTTGCAGCATTTTAGCAAATATCTTCTGGGACGAAAATTTCGCTTAAGAACTGACCATGCTGCACTAAAATGGCTATTGCAGTTTAAAAATCCGGAAGGACAAGTTGCGAGGTGGATTGAACTACTGCAGGAATACAACTTTGAGATCGAACATCGCAGCGGAAAATCTCACGGCAACGCAGATGCATTGTCAAGAAGACCTTGTCCTGAAGATTGCAACCATTGTACTAGGCAAGAGAGTAAGGAAGAGGTATCCGTGAGGATGCTCAGGACGGACCACCTCGGCAACGAATGAAAGGACAGCTTACAACATGTACAGCAGGAAGATCCGGACATCAAGCTGATTCTGGAATGGATAAAGGCCAGTGCTCCCAAGCCTAAGTGGAGCGACGTCTCAGCAATGAGTTCGACCACTAAAAGCTATTGGGCCCAGTGGGACAGCTTGCTGCATCAGGATGGAGTTCTGTGCCGTAAATGGGAAAATGTTAGGGGAGACAGCTGTCATTTGCAAATGGTTGTCCCTAAAGCTAAAGTACCGAATGTTCTACAGCTGTACCATAATCATTGTTCCGGAGGCCATCTGGGAGTTAAACGAACTCTACTGAATATCCGAGAACGGTTTTATTGGGTCCACTGTCGAAACGATGTCGAGGACTGGTGTCGTAAATGTACAAGTTGTGCGGCTGTAAAGGGACCTCAGACTCGTAGTAGAGGTGCTTTGAAGTTGTACAATGTTGGTGCACCATGGGAGAGAATAGCCATTGACGTGGCGGGGCCGTTTCCGGAAAGTGAAAGCGGTAACAAGTATTTCATGGTTGTGATGGATTACTTCACTAAGTGGCCAGAAGTGTTCGCCATTCCAAATCAAGAAGCTTCAACAGTTGCAGATAAACTAGTTCATGAAGTCTTCTGTCGTTTTGGAGTACCTTTAGCGATTCACAGCGATCAAGGAAGGAATTTTGAGTCTCAAATATTCCAGGAAACTTGCCGAGTTATGGGTACTCATAAAACAAGAACGACTTCTTATCACCCGCAATCTGATGGAATGGTGGAATGATTTAATCAGACATTGGAGAGGTACCTAGCAAAAGTTGTAGACAATCGGCAACGAGATTGGGACAAGCACATACAACCGTTTTTGTTGTCATATCGAAGTTCTGTTCACGAAAGTACAGCAGTGACACCAGCTTTCGCAAACTTTGGAAGAGAATTACGGCTGCCTGCAGACCTGATCACCGGGATACCACCTGATGCCCCACGCAGTATAACCGATTATGCAAATGACTTGCGGAACAAAATGAATGACATTTATGAGCACGTCAGACAATCGGGCCAGCAAATGTCTGAGAAAATGAAAACCCGGTACGACCGCAAAATGAACCATAAAGGGTTCAACGAAGGTTCATTAGTGTGGTTACACAATCCAGTCCGCAGCAAAGGGAAATCTCCTAAGCTTCAAGCTAAATGGGACGGCCCGTACCGGATTGTAACCAGGATCAACGATGTGACCTACCGGATACAGAAAGGCGCAAGAGGGACTCCTAAGATCGTCCATGTGGATCGCTTGGCGCGTTATTATGGGACCGATAATGCTCGGGACGAGCATGTCTTAGGAGTGGGCAGTGTTACGCGCTCAAGCCGACGATACACTAGCGCCATATAGTGTCAGGAACGAGAGCGAGTAGAGCGTTGCAGAAAATGACATCACAAATCTCTCAACCGACAGCGCCATCCGAAGAACTAAGTTTCTGGAAAGTCTGCACTCGCACACTCGTCCCTTTGCGCGCATTTGCTTGAATGTTCGGGATGCTTCATTGCTAATTTGTATATATAGGCGCTGCAAGATGCGATCGGGGCAGTATTGGATTTGGCGAGACAAGCGAAGCTTCGGAGCGGAATAAAGTGAATTAGTTATTAGTGTTTTAAGTTTTGATTTGTGTAAAGAAAATTAAAGTGTTAATTTAGGTAATTTTATCGGCAATTTTTATTGTCACGAACCTCAAGCTCGTAACAATATGCTTCAAGTGCCTTCGATTCAGGCACACTGCAAGCTGTGTAAAAGATGGCATCATACCATCTTACATTCTGACAAACCACCAGCACCGATAGAAAAAGAAGCAAAAGATATCAGTAGCACTTCAGAAGAAAAGGTCGCCTCAATTCATAACGCCAAAGGGGAAGAAAAGGCCTACCTGAAGGTGATCCTAGTGAACCTCTATGGCCCAAAGGGACAACTTCGCGTATTAGCACTACTAGACGAAGGTCAACGGTCACACTCTTAGACGCATCGATTGCTGAAAAAATCGGAGTCGAAGGGAAGCAAAAAAAAACTCACGATCGAAACAGTCGGCGGGAAAGTGTTAAGAAAAGATAGTTCACAGAAGATCGAGTTCAAAATAAAAGGAGCTCATAGAAAAGGAAAGAGGACTATCGTAGCGAGAACCATCGACCACCTGAAGCTGTCTGAACAATGTATAAACAAGGACACCGTGAGAAACTGCGAGCATCTGAAAGCAATTGAAAGCCAACTCCTCTACGTCACCGAGAGACCCAAGCTACTGATAGGCCAAGACAATTGGTGACTGATAGTGACAAGAAAGCTGAAGAAGGGCAAAACTTAGAGTGGGTGTTACACGGATGTGAAACAGGAGCAACTGCCGCAGTAAACTTCACTCATTATGGCAGAGCGACCACTGGCGAAGAAAAAATCGTCCGAGAACACTTTCAGTTAGAATCTCTCGAGATCCAGAATCTGTCGCCATCCAACGACAGCGATAGAAGAGCATTAGAAACCCTTGAGAAGACTACGAAGAAACTGCCAAGCGGTCAATATGAAACGGGACTCCTGTGGAAAAAAGAAGACGAAACCCTACCCAACAATTACAATCAAGCAGTCCGACGCCTGGTCAGCATCAAAAAGAAACTAATCTAAGACATCTGGCGAAAGAAAATAGACTGGAATGAACCAATTAACGAACAACAAAACGAAGCCTGGATGAAATACTTAGAGGAAGTATCAACATTAACAAGGCTAAAGATCCCAAGATGCGTCTCACCCAAAGGCAGAAAAGGACAGTTACATACATTCGCCGATGCGAATGAAGAGGCCTATGCTGCAGTAGTCTACTGGGGAGTAGTCGAGCCCGGAGGAAAGGTCCAAGTCTCCATGATCGCCGGCAAAGCAAGAGTAACGCCGATAAAACCAGTATCAATTCCGAGGCTAGAGCTACAAGCGGCTTTACTTGGAAGCAGCCTAGCCGCTACAATTGAAGAGGAGTCAGAGCTCGAAATATCAAAAAAGATTTACTAGACCGACTCCAGCACAGTACTGCAGTGGATAAAGTCAGAACCAAAAAAAATTCAAAACTTTCGTGGCCAACCGACTCGCCGAGATCGAAGAGAAGTCCAAACCAGAAGACTGGAGATGGGTACCAACTAAGGTGAACCTAGCAGACGACGCCACGAGGGGAACCCCAATCGAATTCGACCACAAAGCCAGATGGTTCAAAGTCCCGTCATTTCTCCGTCAACCAGAAGAAGAATGGCCGTTTCACGACTTCAAACCAGAGAGTATTATGCCAGAAGAAAAGCACAAACAGAAGGTGTTGGCAACGATGGCAGCAGAAGACATCCTTTTAAATCCGGAAAGGTTCTCGAGCTGGGAGCGACTGCTGCGCACTACAGCCAGAGTGGTTGCCTTTGCACACTACCTAATAAAGAACAGCCGTAAAGCGACCACCACCGCCACGCGCCAGAAGGATGAGCCTTGGAAACCACAACAGAAAACCCAGAAGAAAGAAGCACACGCCTCAAAACCGTCGACCGACAAAAACGAAAATAAGCGCCTATACCTACCCCTAAAAGAAGAGCACCTAAAGAAGGCCGAAGAATTATTAATAAAAATAAGCCAGAGCGACAGTTTTGTGTCAGACATAAGAAAATTGAAGACAGAAAAACCTCTAGAAAACTCAAGTCGACTTAAGAAAATTGACGTTTACATTGGAAACGATGAAATCATCAAATTAAGGAGTAGGACAATGAAATTCCACGACCAAAACGAAAGAAGGATGAATCCTATCGTTTTAGACGGGAAACAAAAAATAACCCGTCTAATAATACAATATTATCATAAGAAATTCCTTCACGGAAACACTGCTACAGTAATGAACGAAATTCGTCAAAAATTCTGGATCTTGGGTTTAAGAGCAACTTTAAAGGCGGTCGCACACAGCTGTCAATGGTGCAAGACAAAGAAGAGTTCACCAGAGATACCCCCGACGGGAGATTTACCGAGCGAGAGACTACAGCATCATCAGTTTCCGTTCTCCTTCACGGCCGTAGACTACTTCGGGCCGATGCAAGTCACCATCGAAAGAAGAACTGAGAAGCGCTGGGGAGCTTTATTCACCTGCCTCACTACTAGAGCAGTACATCTAGAGCTAATACCTTCTCTCAGCACTAGCTCAATTATCATGGTACTCCGACGAATGGCAGCCAGAAGAGGGACCCCGAAAACTATATTCAGCGACAACGGAACTAACTTCGTTGGGGCAAAATGGGCAATTAGAAGAGGCCGCACAAGAAAAAGGCATCAAGTGGAAGTTCATCCCCCCGGGTGCTCCGAATATGGGAGGCGCCTGGGACAGACTCGTAAGAACAGTCAAGACGGCGCTAGCAGTAGTCCTCAACGAGAAGAGCCCGCCCGAGGAGGTACTCGATACGCTAATGACCGAGGTTGAACATATCGTCAATTCGAGACCTCTCACCCCGATCAGCATGGACCCAGAAGACGAGGAGAGCCTAACGCCGAACTACTTTCTACTGGGAAGATCATGCGGAGCGATGGCGCCGGGAGAGTTCAGTGACACGGAGCTCATCGGAAAAGCAAACTGGAGAACCACTCAAAGACTCGCAGACCACTTCTGGAAAAGATGGATTAAAGAATATTTACCTCTCCTGATGCCAAGGAAACTCGAGAGGGGAAAAACCAGAGACCCAAGGGAAGGAGACATTGTGCTGATAGTGGACGCTACGTTACCACGAAACTCATGGCCTCGCGGAGAAGTTATCAAGACCTATCCCGGACCAGACAGAAGAACCAGGGTGCTGGACGTGCGGACATCAGGTGGAATACTTCGCCGTCCAACTCGACGTGTCATCGTGCTGGTGCCAGCGGAATCGTCGCCTCCAGAAGATGAAGTGCTACGCACCGTGGGGGAGAATGTTAGCGACGACAAGTGAATTTAAAAACATTTAATCTCAATTGTTTCTTATTTGTGATCTAAAACTAAATGTTAGCAATGAAAAGTAAATTTAAACGTTTAATCTCAATTGTTTCTTATCTGTGATTTAAACTAAGTACAAAGACTAATAGCGTTAATACCTAGAAAGTGAATTAATTACTTATATTAGCTTCAATTCTTATTTTAAAACTGCGTAACGAAAGTTCGTAACAAAGTCTGTAACGAAAATATGAATCTAATTGCTTATTTAGGTTTAATTAGAATGTTAAAAACAAAATATGAGTTTAGCTACTTATTAGAACTTTCTCTTATTATAATTTTAAAGAGCTGTATCAGAGATATTAACATCTAAGTGTAAATTTAATGTTTTGTTTAATTCTTTTTCTTTTATAGTAATTTAATACGATAATATGTCAATTAATCTCTTTTGTAATCTAATTACTCATTATAGAAGTAGATTTTAATTTAATAAGAAGTTGAAATATACTCTGTATAGAGTCTTAAGCATAGTATTATCGTGATAAGCGTTGTGCATTCCTGCCGCCTGGCGGCGCTACTTGTATGTTGAGCGGAAAAAGCTTAGCTACTCCGGATCTAAACCGTAAGAAGACCGCGCCACTATTTTTATTTTTTACAAGCATAAATTAAGAGTTTTATGAATGTTTTATGTTCGAAATAATAAAGATAAGTCATATCTATTGTCAGGAATGTATAAAAATATTGTAAGGTATGTTTTACCACACTTATTAAAGAAATTTGTAAATTTCCTTTAGAAAAGGTTGCTCTGCGCTCTGATTGGTCGACGGGGATCATTAGTGCCGTGTGCAAATTCATTAGTACCGCGTGCAAATTTTATAAATTCTGATTGGTCACAGCTGCCTATAAAAAAGGGGCGTGTTTTTTGTGGTAAAACATTCCAAATCCGGCAATGTAAGAATAAGGAATCAAGAGAATAAATAAGAAGAAACTCTGAAGAAGTGTTATTTATTGCTCATCTAACTGCAACTGCATGCTCTCCAGTTAACATCCCGCCAGCATAACCTGCTCCATTTACTAACATTCTCACACACGAGCATCTACAGACGTCATTATAGAATGGATCATCCGATCTCCCTAGGAAGTAATGACGAAAGCTGCACACTTCGCTTTTATGCATGGTGAACGCGCTCATAAAGCCACGCCCACCATGCTTTCGCGGCAAGTACAGCCTCATTACGGACGATCTCGGATGATGCATCCTTTGGGACGTCATGGTAGTGCGGACTTTTCTATCCAGGGCGTTAAGTCTGAGTCCACCTGAGTATGCCAAAGGTATATATGAGAACAGGCAAGGCGTTATATGCTTGTGTTTCATTCACACCGGGCAAAAGGCTGATATTCACTTTGGTCAAGTGTGCATAAAACACGTCGCAAACTGTTTCATACCAGCCTCATCGATACCGATGTTCTGTGACATATCCAGGTATCGGTATGTTTCAGCCTCGGAAAGGGTCCTTAAGTTGACGGCATAGATAAGCCTATGTCCTCAAAGTTAGCAACTCTTCCCCTCTCAACATAGAGGACCGCACACTTATCCGTTCCCAGCTCCATTTCAAGCAATTTTTGCTAAAAAAATTTAGCAATTCCATAAGATAGGAGCGACTGGAGGCGAATAACTTGAGGTCATCCATATAGAAAAGGTGGGTCACTTTAGTACCTCCTTTCCGAAGCTGGAATCCCCTTCCGGAGCCCTCCAGTAATGTACTGAGAGGGTTCAAAGAGAGGCAGAACCAGATTGGACTCAAACAATCGCCCTGGAAGATACCCCTTCTTATCCTTATCTGGCTTTCCGCAGCCGTCATCCGCTCACCCAGATGACAAAGGTTCGTTATAGTAATCGAAGATCAATATCGTCAAGTATCGACCATAGCTGTACTTTACTAGTACTTGATTATTGACATCTGTCAAATGGGACTTCGTAATTGGAATAGAGTATAGTTACCTCTTTTTTCCTTTCTGAGAAACTGTTTGTCGGGAAATTTTGTGTTTTGTCGGGAATCTGGAGATCATTTAAAATGTCGAGAGAATCCAAACGAATTCCGAATATCTGGCAACCCTACGCGAAGAGGTTGAGCATGTAAATTAAAGATGTTTTATATTTTTACATTATTTTACATTTAAAAGGCGCCAATACTGTTGTATTCGTTCGATCATTCCGCCATTACGCCAGTGACCATAGATTACTGTATATATACTAGAGTGACTTTCACTGCGAACATACGTCACGCTCCGGTGTTTTTAATTTACTGTATGTGCTTTGAAATCATGTAAAAATTACTCTTGGAAAAAAAGGATAAGAACATCATTTTTCATAACTAAATATACAATTTTCTGATGTATTTAAGCTAAATATTAATTAATTAACATGTAATAATACTGCATAAGAATATTCGAGTGTTGCCTAGCCTATGAAATATTTTTACCATTTTTAATGTCATGATCAACCGGAGAGGTAATCTGTATAGGGGTTTTAAACGGTATAATTTTACAAGTTTTAACCAACCTATAGAGTTGGCTTAGGATTGAATTACATCTGGCAGCACGGAATCACAGTTTCCTGTGCTTCTATCCTATTTGGTCAATCAGAACCGTCATTTACTAGAGCGAGAAAGAGAGTTATGTACATAAATATCTACTGTGTTTTTTATTTATTTTTTACTGTTACATTAAATATAGGTTTTATTACTTATCTTCAATATTTTAGTGCGATGTTCGTATTATAAATACCTATACCTACATAAAACAAACACAACCAACCATATCCCCATACACACACGCACACGAATGAAATGTAAAATCACCCACATTTTTGGGTAATCGATTCGCATTATTATTATCGAAGTAACGCACATTAATGCAGGCATGGTGCGTAAGATATGCGCGTCACGTGGTACTCACGCACACATGAATCAAAGACTGGCGTCACAATGTGCGGTGCGGTGTGTTAGAAACACGCAGGGTTCCTAACTTAGGGGTTTTCCCCCCAAATTTACGGGGTAAATAAGTCGGGTGGAATTTATTTAGGGGTGTTATATTTTTAGGGATTTTTTAACTTCTTACATTTTTTATTAAGAAAAATGAAGGTATAAAAATTAGGACCTGGAATAATATCTAATCTAGCCCATCACATTTAGTTGTTGACCTAGCAGCTTAGCGACATCTAGTACGATATGCTTAACTACAACTACTCTGTGGTGACTGGTTACTAAGTTGTCTATGCTTACTGGAAATACATACCATATGTTCGGCAGTGAAGAAAAACATCGTGAGGAAACCGGCATGTTTGAGAAATAAGAAAAAAAATTGTGAAAAATTGTGACATGTGAAGTTCGCCAACACGCATTGGGCAGCGCGGTAGACACTTATTAGCCCTAATAACTCTCTCAGAAATGAGGGAAGCCTGTGCTCAGCAGTGGGACGTACATAGGCTGTAACTTTAACTGCTGTGTCGACAAACGATTTTTTAATTATGCCCAAAGGAATACAGTTCGAAAATATTTCCAAATTTGGACTGACATTTGTCACGATTCCAATATAAAATGCAAGTATCGAACGCGCATTCTCCGTGTATAATATTGTCAAAATAATTTGCGGAATAGACAATCTATTGATATGTTACAGAGTATGATGATGGTTCGATTTATGTGACCTATGCAAAAACTTCGATTGTGTTCACCATGAAACATTAATCAAGAAACTTCAACACTGCTGTGTAAGAAGTGACGCTCTTACATTAATTAATGCATATTTAAATGACAGAACGCAAAAAGTTGTCATTAATAGTACGAGTTCTTCCGGGTCGATTGTACAAATGGGCGTGCCTTAGGGCTCAATTCTCGGCCCTTTTCTGTTTCTTGTATATATTAATGACTGACTGACTGACGAAGTAAATAATGCTATAGCTGGGTTGGTCAATTGTTTTAATGTTAATAATTTGCATTTAAATGGAACTAAAACTAAATTTATGAAATTCGTAACTCCTAATGTCAAACATGTTAATACTAATGTAATTTAAAATGGGGAGGAACTGAGTCTACTGGATACCACCATTTTTCTTGGAACCACACTAGACGCAAAGCTTCAATGGCTCCCCCATATATCAAAACTAGCTAGCAGACTTAGTTCTGCAGCATATGCTGTAAAAAAGATTAGAACTCTTACCAGTGTTGAAACAGCTAGAATAGTTTACTTTAGTTATTTCCATAGCATTATGTCGTATGGTATTTTGCTATGGGGACACGCGACTGACACTGAAACTCAAAAGAGTCACTGAGACAAAAATTTAAGGAAAATAATATATTAACTCTGGCTTCTCAATGATTTTGGATTATTCCAAAATTCTAAAATAGGGGTAGGGGAAATATGTAGGAGGCTAGGCAAATAGTTCATCGTAAATGTTTATTAAGTGTTTATTAGAAAAAACACTTGCGTGAAAATGGTTTTTGTCAAGTTTTTTATAATTTTTTACTTATAATTCTTGCCATACAGACAATTAAACATATACTCAATTAACGAAAAAATTCATAATGGCTGTCAATAGGGTAATATCAGTCGTCACGTTAGCTATCCTGTAGGGAAAACAGGGGTTACTTGCGGTCATTTGTTCATTCCTAATGTTGATAATAATAGTATGGAGTGTAGAGGTAAGGAGAACCAACTCTATAAAAAAAGTGTATGTGGGTAAGCGTTAAATAAGGGTGGCACCACTATAGCTAGAGCTACAAATTTTAAAGAACTTTTTATATTTTTTTATTGCACAGTCTTTCACCATAATTTTTTTTTATAATAATTATTTTATTGTTTCCATAATTTTTATTTTCGAAATCACTCTCAACGTGTTTCACGGTGAATTTTTCTAGGTTATATTCAATAAATTATTTTAGACATCGTAGAGTGGTTCAGCGTTTAACAACTGCAGTTTCATCAACTACTCTTGTTACCACAAATATTAAATACCTCAACTCAGCACACTTCACTCCGTCAACATTTACTAAGTTTATTTTATACCCTCTAGCTACTCCAGCGCTGTTGTGGAGAGTTTTTGAACTGTTATTTACTGCTTACAGATGGAAACTTTTTTAACTATTCTCACGCAGACAGAACAGCATTCTCTGTCTACGTATTCTCCTATGTGAAATGGTTCTCCTTACCTCCATGATTGGGACTGTGGGTTCCAGTTGGTCTGTACTTACGTGCGGTTGAGTTATTTCTCTCACATGAAAACGATGGAGCCACTTAATCCAGTTAAAATGAGATAAAGCAATCTCTTTTTATATGATTTTATAAAATCAAGTTTTACATTACGTTTTTTACATAAGCTGATTTTTAAGATTATTTTACCTTAAGCAGAATGGGGGCTTCCCTAGCCCGGGGTCCAGTGTTGATCGCTGTTCCAACCGATCAGCTGCAACTAGCTTTTAATATTATCACTAGTAAAGACCGGTAGTAGTTTCAGTTTTAAGTTCTGAATTTTATGTAAGAAGTTCGAAATAGAAAATTGAATATAAACCCCAAAATTAGTTACTACACTTTGCTAACCGCGGCAAAAATTTATCAGGTTCTACTTGTTCAGAAAATTATGTTCATTGTCGCCATCTTCCACCATACTGGGTAAACATTAAAATAATTGATAGAATCGGGAGTTACTTTGCGGAAATCCATTATAGTAAAGATATTAATAGTTACTTTGCAACCATCCGCTTAATTAAATACAATGATGTGTCTTATCTAGATTGAAGAACACCTCCCGCCCTCCCTCAATTGCATGCACTAATCCCGGCACCACTAACTCCAGCACCACTACTCCCAACACCACTACTTCCAACACTACTATTCTAGGAAAACACACCATCGACGATAATACGATACGTGTTTCGGCCTCTACATGAGGCATCTTCAGGTGATGTAGACTCTACGGCGGCTGACCTGGTGGCTGCCGAATGGATGTTGCGCAAGAGGAAGCTGCCAAAAACCGTGAATGTAAACGATGACCAGAATTTGTAAATAAGAAATAAACTAAAGTAGAGCCACTAGCCACTACGAAGCACAAATTAAATCTTGAGACCCGAGAGGGAATTAAGTCTAGACTCGCACTTGCTAAAACCCCATGGTGTTCTACCTCCGCTGTAAATTGACAGGGCCACCGAAACGCTTTCATGCACATCCGCAGCCCCTCCAGCACCAACCGCCCAATGGTAGCCCCTCCTTAGTCGCTAACTTCTACTCCCGTTTTTCTTCTCAGAAACACAAGACACACTGCCCTTCACGGCCTCTGACTTCACCTGCACTACGGACTCCCCAAGCCTGATATGTGAATGGAGCCAGGAAAATACCAGCACTTGGAGGCATCATGCCTAATAAAACAGTCGTCTGTAAAATTCAGTTCAGAACAAACAGGTATGATCATTTTATTTCGGACGTCAATTCACAATATTTATGCTTTTAAGCCATAATTTAAGTCTAGGTTCAGTTGGAAACCTGTTAATTAATAAACATTTGATAATTAACTGTTGTTGGCGACTTTCTTTATTAACAGATATGAGTAGGAAAGAATATCTATAAGTATTATAGACAAGAAACTCGACAACCCTATTGAATTTTATTGTTTATCAAAACTCAGTAATATACAGCCAAACATGTTGGTATATTGTGTAATATTAAGCTTAGTAACAAATTTTTAAGTATTTATGTTATCAAATAGTTTTAATTTGTTTAATATTAGCTGCAAATTCACTTACTTGGGAAATGTTATACCACTTCCATTTTGGTAACGAGTTTTACTGACTATGCACACTCTCATTATTTTTAAAGATAATTCTTATTATGTAACTAATACTATACAAAATCAAACAACATAAAATACTTTCGTTTTTTAGTTTAAAAGTTCAAAATACAGATTTTTTAAATAAGACAATTTAAATAAGACAACAGACTAGGTTTCTCTTGACTTGACTGAGACTTTGCATCATCATATTGTGAAGAAGTTTTTAGACAAAATTATTTTAATAAAATAATTTCATAATACTTGACACTGGAAAAAAGAGACGGCAAAAATACAAATCAAAGTAGTTCGGTAAATGAATATCGAAACATGAATTGCCCGCGTACTTTAAAATTTAATAAAAAGAAAGCCCTACCTACCATAATTCCTTTTCATAAAAGAATGCGTCAAATTACCCTCTGGCTTTACTATTTTCTTACAGGCAATGATTTGCAGACAAAACAAGTTGTAGTAAAAGTTATAAAACCTAAAATTACTTTGCCTAACTGTCCATCCTAAAACATAAGTGTAAGAAGATTAGTGACAAAGTCATCGTTGAATATAGAAAAAACTAAAAATGAAAATCTTTACGTCAAAAATAAAAACTATCAAAATTCTTCAACAAATTTAAATAAACTTTTGCAAAATATGATATAAAACACAAATACATCCTACATTTAATGGTGGCCTTAATTATTATGGGTAAGTTACTTCTTTATTAGGTCTCTACATAGAATCTGTACATAAATAGTCATTCCTAATTTGACAAACTACTTGAACAAGAAGCCAATAACTCGAATCAACTGCCACTCATGATTTGACGAAGAACTAACGATAAATTGACTAGGTTTGATAATGAAAGTTGAGTTTCTTTTACCAATACTGGTTGCGCAAAACCATGCCTAACTTGAATTAAGAAATTATGTATTGAATTGAGAAATAAGTACGTAGTGTAAGGAAGACGATCAGTTATTTAAAAATTTCGTTTCAAATTTTTAGTTTAAATAAATTCTTATACTTAGTTTTGATATCCTTTACCCAGTAACAATAAATTCTACTTTTTCTTTTAACTTTAGTGTAAAAACTGAAGCTGGAGGAAGGTCTGGGTAAATTGACAGAAGTTAGAATATAACATGAGCAAATATTGTGAGTACTCTTTTATATCTTTTTTCGTGCATAACGGGACACATTATAATATTAGGTTTTCGAAAATTTTGTTTTTTACGCGGAAATTTGAACGATTTATTTTGTGTTTGAAAACATTAGGGTAAGTTTCATTTTTTATATTAGGTGGTAATTATTAGATCGTTTTAACATGAGTGGCAGTATATTAGTCCTGGCTTCATTACTCTCAAATTAACGTTCATATAATGTTCAAACTTCTCTTATTGCAGAGTAAAAACTACGTAAATGGCTCCTGCAATTCACCCACCGTGCACTCCATCAGCATCATGCGCACCGGTGCGATGCCATCCTACACCTCCGCCATGCCAAAATCCAGAGCGATGTCTGAAAAAAACTACTTCAAAAGGCATCAAGCCTTGCCAGAGTGCCGTGTCTATAATGTCTACAAGATCAAGGACAAGATGCTCAAGTTGTGGCAAGTTTAAAGGTGCCAATGATCCCAGGAAAGTTAAAGAAATTGAAAAGTTTTTAAAAAAAAAGTCGAAAGAAGCAAAAATGAAGAAGAAAGATAGACTGACGGGAAGTCATAGCTACACAAAATATGTAAGAAAACAAGGCAAACCAAGGTCAAAAACTCAATGTTGTGCTGGAAAAGGACATAGAGGTCGTTTAAAAAAGAAAAAACGATGTGAAATCTTATAACTTCTAGTTTACCATTAATTCCAGAAGCACTGCGACATTGTAACTTGTTCATTGATATGAAATTGTAAAAAAAAATATCGATTTAAGTATACCGAGATCTGTACCTATTCTAAAAAGTTACTAAAACTTAAATAGTAATGATATTTAAGGTTCATTTAACAAATAGATATTAAAAACTATAAAATATTTCAATAATCCAATGTATTTACGATTTAATAAAAATTATATAAATAATAGGCTATGTTTATTTCATCTATAAAGATTAAATAACTTATTTTAGAAATTAAGATTATTTAGGAGACCGTTTAATTTATAATGAAATAAAATAATAAAACTATTTATAAAATTTCAGCGGTGTATTCGACGAAAAGTTTGAAACCTTGTGTATCTGCACCAACATGCAGCGTGCACAGGCACAGACCTCGACCAGCACCGTGCCCGGAACCAGACAAGTGCTATAAAAAATGTATAAAGAGAAAAAGTAAATGTCCCAGCGCCTCGGAAACAGTTAGCAGGGCGGGCTTGCCTTGTGACTGTGCTAGAATTCAATCCAAAGAGTCGCGAAGCAGTAACAAACGGACCAATAGAACTCATAGAAAAAGAATTCGTAAAGCTTATAAGAAACGCTCAGCAGAATCCCGTTGGCGTACAAAGAAAAAATGCTGCGTTATTTTGTAAAATTATATAGATAAATCTATCTTTTAACAATTTAGTCTGCAGCAAACATTGTATGAAATTATATTACACAATAAAGCAATCTATAGTTGTCTTTACATAATATACTGAAGGAAAAAATATTAGTACTTAATAGTACTGAACATAATGATTTCTTAAATTTACGCGAACACTACACATTGAATAAAACTAAATTTACGGATTTTATAGAGTTTATTTAACTGATTTTACTTATTTTTAATTCCCGACGTTTCGGGTTTTTTACAGCACCCATGGTCACTGGGGGGGGGCGATGTTTGACGTCCCAATGTCATAGTTAGCCCGGATACCTTCAGTTTTTTTATATTAAATTTTTTGTCCGATCTACGCAAAACGAAGATAATAACATGCCTGCTGAATATGCAGTATTACTCAAACACTGCCTCACATCTGGCTATCTATTGTGGAAGGAAGAGTTCTACAAGCAAGTAGATGGTGTGGCGATGGGCTCACCTGTATCTCATATAGTCGCCGACATATTCATGGAGGACTTCGAGGAGAAAGCCCTTCTTACTGCTCCTGTATATCCAATATTCTACGTGCGGTACGTAGACGACACTTTCACAATTTTACCATCTGACAAAGTAACTGCATGACCACCTTAACTCTATAAACTCTAAAATACAATTCACAATGGAGTTAGAGGCAAATAATTCCTTAGCTTTCCCAGACGTTTTAGTCGTTCGAAATTCTGATAACACTATTGGTCACACTGTGTATAGGAAAAAGACCCATACCAACCGATATTTAAATGGTGAATCTCACCATCATCCTTCGCAGTTAGCTACCGTGGGTAAATCTTTGTTTCAGAGAGCACGAGGGATCTGTGACATAAAACATCTGGGCGCCGAGCTTCAGCACGTCAAACAAGTACTGCAAGACAACAAGCTTCGGGTCCCGCGCCTATTTCACAGTGACCGAGTGAAGCTGGCCAGAGTCGGGCGTGTGCCTCCTATACTACCATATGTCAGAGGAGTCACAGACAAGGTTGCCTACATCTTGAAGCGAGCTTCCGTTAAAACATACTACAAACCGCCGAAGAATATTAGTCAATTTTTACAATCCGTCAAGTGTAATATCCCTCTACAAGATGCAGGAGTGTACAAGTTAGATTGTGAATGTGGTCTCTCTCACATAGGTCAAACAAAAAGATCCATAAAAACCCGCGTGAAAGAACATATAGCTGACGTGAAGCACCGACGGGAAGTCTGCAGTCTGTGAACATGTTCAAGATCGTCCCCACCATTTCATCTGATTTGATAAACCACAAATCCTCGCAAAAGAACACCGATTCCTACCAAGGAAGATACGCGAGGCTATTGAAATTAAAAAACATCCTAATTTCAATAGAGAACATGGATGGGTGCTGCCATCTGCTTGGGATCCTTCAAGATTTCAAGATACTGTAAGCTCGTTTTGCGTAGATCGGACCGAAAAATTAATATTAAAAAACTGAAGGTAGCCGGGCTAACTATGACATTGGGACGTCAAACATCTCAGCCCCCCACCCCCAGTGACCATGGGTGTTGTAAAGCACCCGAAACGTCGTGAATTAAAAATAAGTAAAATCAGTTAAATAAACGCGATAAAAACCGTAAATTTAGTGTTATTCAAAGTACTGAACATTATCATCATTCTTCATCGACTTCTTTAGCCCGCAAAGGTCTTAAATAAAATTCAGTAGTCACTTCTATGCCCAATAGAACATAACATCAACAACGTCAAGACCTAGAAAGACAGTATTATGGATAAAAAAATATTTAGTTAGGCAGTCAATCAAACGAGCTAACGAAAGAACCAACAGACTTTCCCACGTGTTTATGTGACCATGAAATGAATTGGGCAATCTATAGACAACTATTATTTTTATTCTGTGCTATAGGTAAATATAGGTAAATACGCATATATTTCTTATTGTAAACTAGCTGCGCCCGCTCCTATGTTCGTATAGAATCTTTTTTAGTATTTTTTTTAATTTTTATCTACTGTTCTGGAGTAAGTTCGTCATAAAACCGATCAAGGGCACGGATGACTTAAACACCGAAAAATATGAAAAAGGAACTAAGGAGTAGTTTAATAATAACTGTTATTAATAAAAACGTAGATCTTCTTGCGATCTTCAATCTCTAAAACTACACACCCGATTGGCCTACACACTACGAATGGATATTACGATAGTCCTATAAAAATATCTTGATATTTGACGTCAAGATTCCACAATAAAATATTATCGTGTGCCCAGTGAAGCGAGCGGGTATCAGCTAGTATAGTATAGAATTGTGTGTGAATTTAATAAGGTAGAAACGATAATTAGATTGCCGTGTTATAGAATAGGGTAAGAAACGAGCACACAGTCCACCTGATGGTAATTGGATGCTGTGGCCCATAGACATCTACATTTATCCTCGATTAAGAAACAAAACGCAGATGCGTTGTCATAACTGAGGACTAAGATCGAATGCCTCTGTGGCCGTAGTAGGAAAAGGGGAGATCTCCCGCCGGGCGGTGTTATGCCCGGGGAGCGGCCACACTCTATGTGATAGTTCGGAGTTGTTCTATATATGCTGTTTATGATTCGGAATGTTGATAGCGTGATTTAAGCTTCTGTGTGTTTCGCTTGCGGCGCGACGACAGCGCCGCCACATCACCCCCCTGCTCAGACCGGAGGTCGATAGTGCAGTCCGATTGCCGGTGTGTCCTTTTAATGCCGGTGGGGAACGCATGCTGTGTGCGTAAGGGCAAATGACACCGGTGCGAATAATATGCCGATGTGTAATGCATGTCGTACTACGCACTGGCAAGTGATGCCGGTGAGAACGATGTGCCGGAGCAAGTGCCGGAAGTCTGCCTTATAAATCTGCGGTGAGTCGAGATGAAGACAAGTTGGACTGGCTTGCAGGAACTGAAGACTGCAGAAAACGATTCTCAATAGTGAATGGTGGGAGTTCTTGAGGATAATAACGAAGGCTTGAAGTTGTAGTTTCCGAAGGTTGTTGGTTGCGTGTTCAGATCACGTCGGGGTCACCACTGTGGCCGTAGTAGGAAAAGGGGAGATCTCCCGCCGGGCGGTGTTATGCCCGGGGAGCGGCCACACTCCATGTGATAGTTCGGAGATGTTTTATATATGCTGTTTATGATTCGGAATGTTGATAGCGTGATTTAAGCTTCGGTGTGTTCGCTTGCGGCGCGACGACAGGGCCGCCACACCTCGTTTCCAGTAAAAAAGGGTCTCCAGATCTCTACACTCACCATACGAAACACAGCTATTTTACGCTGGTATTCTGTGAGACCGTGGTCCTTCTCCGATCAAGCCGACCCATTCGTGCTACAACCATAATATAGCTGCAGCGTGGCTCTAACACTACACGGCGTATATAGTAAGAGGCGACTATGGAAAAAGTCCAACTAGGTAAGTCCAACTTCTACCGAGAGGTCAATCGACGGATTCAACTCGGCTGGGCAGCGTTCGGGAAATTATGACACATCTTTTTGTCAGGTATACCTCAAACTCTGAAAACTAGATTGTACAACCAGTGCGTGTTGCCACTGATGACTTACGGATCTGAGACGTGGTCCTTTACTGCTGGCCGTATGAGGACGCTCAAGGTCGCTCAGCGAGCTATGGAGAGAGCTATGCTCGGAGTTTCTCTGCGTGATAGACTCAGAAATGAGCATATCCGCAGTAAAACCG
Source organism: Parnassius smintheus behrii (assembly GCA_036936625.1). Lineage (NCBI taxonomy): Eukaryota > Metazoa > Arthropoda > Insecta > Lepidoptera > Papilionidae > Parnassius > Parnassius smintheus. The sequence continues at coordinate 18,061,679 of JAUPFT010000018.1, forward strand.
GAGTAACCGACGTAGCCCAACGGATTAGTAAGCTGAAGTGGCAATGGGCCGGCCATATAGCTCGAAGAACCGATAACCGATGGGGAAGAAAATTTCTCGAGTGGCAGCCTCGTACCGGTAGGCGTAGTTTAGGGTGACCCCCCACTAGATGGAGTTACGACCTGGTAAGACATGCAGGAAGTCGGTGGATGCAGGTGGCTCAGGACTGTGCATTACTTGGGGGAGGCCTATGTTCAGCAGTGGACTTGTGAAGAACTGTAATGATGATGATGATGGTGAAAAATGCTAGAAAAATCTAATGGCTTTCGATTTAAGGCGGTTTAACCACAGCTTAAAGAGCTTTAAACTGTGGCTTAACTATATCGGTTACGTCAAAGCCAGAAATAATATATCCAGATGTTAGGATTGTCAATTTGCCTGCCAACCGTGATAATTATGGGAATCATGTCTTGCAGTAGACTTTTACGGGCTGATGATGATTAAGAAGAAATATATAATTTTTTTTGACAATTATTTGTCATAATGCACAAAAATCTTCATCACTGCTCCTCTCCAAACATAAGATCCGTTCATGTTCATGGTCTTTCGTTTTAAGCGAATTCGTAGATAAAACACCTTCTTATCGACATGAACCGTGGTAAATTTCTACCGATGAAATTGTGGATTGAAGTTTGGATGCTGATTTACCTAATACGTTCTCGGCGGTGAAGAAGTAGGTGCTACTATCAACAGTTATCCTATACCTTTAAACGAGCAGTTCTTGTATATATATAATCGGAATCTCGGAAACGGCTCCAACGATTTTCATAAAATTTTGTGTGCAGGGAGTTTCGGGGGCAATAAATCGATCTAGCTAGGATTTATTTTTAGAAAATGTCTTTTTGTCCGTGTTTTTAGGCAATGAAAAACTGCTACAATATCGTTAGAATAAGAAGGTAAATTTTGACAGTTTATTAATGATTACAATCGGCTTAATTGGTATATTGGGCGGTCACAAAATCGTAATACCATGGTTCGAGCCCAGACCGACCGACCGACTTTTTTTAATTTTTTTTCAAGTTCCTTTCTTTTTCGAGAAAATCTATTTTTCCGAGCCCTTTTTTAGTATTTTTTAAAAACACGAAAATTTAAATTAAACTAATTGCACTCATGATTTTTTATTCAAATAACCAGTTCAGTTTTTTCTATTATGTCGCTAAGATCAAAAAATATTATTCGTATTTCATCAGTATGTAATTTGTATCTAAATATAATTTCCAAAACACACGAATTAAAAAAAAAACCGAAAGCGAAGCGAAAAATACCGAGCAAAGCTCGGTAAACCGGGTACTATATATATATATATATATATATGTATATATATATATATATATATATATATATATATACATATATATAATCGGAATCTTGAAAATGGCTCCAACGGTTTTCATAAAATTTTGTGTGCAGGGAGTTTCGGGGGCAATAAATCGATCTAGCTAGGATTTATTTTTAGAAAATGTCTTTTTGTCCGTGTTTTTAGGCAATGAAAAACTGCTACAATATCGTTAGAATAAGAAGGTAAATTTTGACAGTTTATTAATGATTACAATCGGCTTAATTGGTATATTGGGCGGTCACAAAATCGTAATACCATGGTTCGAGCCCAGACCGACCGACCGACTTTTTTTAATTTTTTTTCAAGTTCCTTTCTTTTTCGAGAAAATCTATTTTTCCGAGCCCTTTTTTAGTATTTTTTAAAAACACGAAAATTTAAATTAAACTAATTGCACTCATGATTTTTTATTCAAATAACCAGTTCAGTTTTTTCTATTATGTCGCTAAGATCAAAAAATATTATTCGTATTTCATCAGTATGTAATTTGTATCTAAATATAATTTCCAAAACACACGAATTAAAAAAAAAACCGAAAGCGAAGCGAAAAATACCGAGCAAAGCTCGGTAAACCGGGTACTATATATATATATATATATATGTATATATATATATATATATATATATATATATATATATATACATATATATAATCGGAATCTTGAAAATGGCTCCAACGGTTTTCATAAAATTTTGTGTGCAGGGAGTTTCGGGGGCAATAAATCGATCTAGCTAGGATTTATTTTTAGAAAATGTCTTTTTGTCCGTGTTTTTAGGCAATGAAAAACTGCTACAATATCGTTAGAATAAGAAGGTAAATTTTGACAGTTTATTAATGATTACAATCGGCTTAATTGGTATATTGGGCGGTCACAAAATCGTAATACCATGGTTCGTGCCCAGACCGACCGACCGACTTTTTTTAATTTTTTTTCAAGTTCCTTTCTTTTTCGAGAAAATCTATTTTTCCGAGCCCTTTTTTAGTATTTTTTAAAAACACGAAAATTTAAATTAAACTAATTGCACTCATGATTTTTTATTCAAATAACCAGTTCAGTTTTTTCTATTATGTCGCTAAGATCAAAAAATATTATTCGTATTTCATCAGTATGTAATTTGTATCTAAATATAATTTCCAAAACACACGAATTAAAAAAAAACCGAAAGCGAAGCGAAAAATACCGAGCAAAGCTCGGTAAACCGGGTACTATATATATATATATATATGTATATATATATATATATATATATATATATATATATATATATATACATATATATAATCGGAATCTTGGAAATGGCTCCAACGGTTTTCATAAAATTTTGTGTGCAGGGAGTTTCGGGGGCAATAAATCGATCTAGCTAGGATTTATTTTTGGACAATGTCTTTTTGTCCGTGTTTTTAGGCAATGAAAAACTGCTACAATATCGTTAGAATAAGAAGGTAAATTTTGATTGCTTATTAATGATTACAAATAGCTTAATTGGTATATTGGGCGGTCGTAAAATCGTAATACCATGGTTCGAGCCCAGATCGACCGATTAAACATGTGTTTGAAAATGAAATAAAAATTATTATTATTGTTACGAGCTTGAGGTTCGTGACAATAAAAATTGCCGATAAAATTACCTAAATTAACACTTTAATTTTCTTTCCACAAATTAAAACTTAAAACACTAATAATTAATCACACTAATTCACTTTATTTCGCTCCGAAGCTTCGCTTGTCTCGCCGAATTCAATACTTCCCCGATCGCATCTTGCAGCGCCTATAAATATAAATTAGCAGCGAAATATCCAGAATATTCAAGTAAACACGCGCAAGGTACCGAGAGTTCGAGTTCCAACTTCAAGAAGTTTGGTTCTTCGGTTCGAGACTAGATGGCGCTAGTGCCGTCGGCGCGTAACACTGCCCCCTCCTAAGACATGCTCGTCCCGAGCATTATCGGCCCCATAATATCACGCCAGGCGATCCACATGGACGATCTTAGGAGTCCCTCTTGCGCTTTTCTGTATCCGGTAGGTTACATCGTTGATCCTGGTCACAATCCGGTACGGACCGTCCCATTTAGCTTGAAGCGTAGGAGATTTCCCTTTGCTGTGGACTGGATTGTGCAACCACACAAGTGAACCTTCGTCGAACCCTTTGTTGTTCATTTTGCGGTCGTACCGGGTTTTCGTCTTTTCAGACATTTGCTGGCCCGATTGTCTGACGTGCTCATAAACGTCATTCATTTTGTTCCGCAAGTCATTTGCATAATCGGTTATACTGCGTGGAGCATCAGGTGGTATCCCGGTGATCAGGTCTGCAGGCAGCCGTAATTCTCTTCCAAAGTTTGCGAAAGCTGGTGTCACTGCTGTACTTTCGTGAACAGCGCTTCGATATGACAACAAAAACGGTTGTATGTGCTTGTCCCAATCTCGTTGCCGATTGTCTACAACTTTTGCTAGGTACCTCTTCAATGTCTGATTAAATCGTTCTACCATTCCATCAGATTGCGGGTGACAAGAAGTCGTTCTTGTTTTATGAGTACCCATAACTTGGCAAGTTTCCTGGAATATTTGAGACTCAAAATTCCTTCCTTGATCGCTGTGAATCTCTAAAGGTACCTCAAAACGATAGAAGACTTCATGAACTATAGTTTATCTGCAACTGTTGAAGCTTCTTGATTTGGAATGGCGAAGACTTCTGGCCACTTAGTGAAGTAATCCATCACAACTATGAAATACTTGTTACCGCTTTCACTCTCCGGAAACGGCCCCGCCACGTCAATGGCTATTCTCTCCCATGGTGCACCAACATTGTACAACTTCAATGCACCTCTACTACGAGTCTGAGGTCCCTTTACAGCCGCACAACTTGTACATTTGCAACACCAGTCCTCGACATCGTTTCGACAGTGGACCCAATAAAACCGTTCTCGGACCTTCAGTAGAGTTCGTTTAACTCCCAGATGGCCTCCGGAACAATCATTATGGTACAGCTGTAGAACATCCGGTACTTTAGCTTTAGGGACAACCATTTGCGAGTGACAGCTGTATCCCCGAACATTTTCCCATTTACGGCAGAGAACTCCATCCTGAAGCAACAAGCTGTCCCACTGGGCCCAATAGCTTTTAGTGGTCGAACTCATCGCTGAGACGTCACTCCACTTGGGCTTAGGAGCACTGACCTTCATCCATTCCAGAATCGGCTTGATGTCCGGATCTTCCTGCTGTGCACGTTGTAAGCTGTCCTTCCACTCGTTGCTGAGGTGGTCTGCCCTGAGCATCCTCACGGATACCACTTCCTTACTCTCTTGCCTAGTACAATGTTTGCAATCTTCAGGACAAGGTCTTCTTGACAATGCATCTGCGTTGCCATGAGATTTCCCGCTGCGATGTTCGATCTCAAAGTCATATTCCTGCAGCAGTTCAATCCACCTCGCAACTTGTCCTTCTGGATTTTTAAACTGCAATAGCCATTTTAGTGCAGCACGGTCAGTTCGTAAGTGAAACTTCCGCCCCAGAAGATATTTGCTAAAATGCTGCAATGACTTTACCACCGCTAGCAATTCGCGTCTTGTGACACAATAGTTCCTTTCCGGTTTTGACAATGACTTGCTGAAGTACGCTATCACGACCTCTTGGTCACCATTCCGTTGAGACAACACACCGCCAAGTCCTATATCACTTGCGTCTGTGTCAACTATAAATTCTTTGCTTGCATCAGGGTATCCCAAAATAGGTGTTTTGCACAGACGGTCCTTGAGCTCCTGGAATGCGATATTGCAACTTTCATCCCAGCAGAAATGTCGTTTCTCCTCGGTTAGCTTGTGCAGAGGTTTGGCTATATATGCAAAGTTCTTCACAAATCGCCGATAATAGGAGCACAAACCCAAAAATGCTCTAACCTGCGTCTTGTCTTTTGGAACCGGCCAATCCTTGACAGCGGCGATTTTCTCCGGATCCGTACGGATACCTTCTTCCGACACTACATACCCCAAAAAGTTGACTTGCCGTTTGAATAGTGAACATTTCTTCGGACTCAACTTGAGGTTGGCACTCTGAATCTTCATGAGCACGCGTCCCAGGTTCTGAAGGTGTTCCTCAAACGTACGGCCCACGATGATGATATCATCCAAGTAGACCAGACAGGCATCGTTAGCCCAGTAAGTACAAGCTCCATCAGCCTTTCAAACGTTGCTGGAGCATTGCACAACCCAAACGGCATTACTTTGAATTGCCACAGACCCTTTCCCGTCGAGAACGCAGTTTTCTCCTTGTCCTTAGGGTCAATTTCAACTTGCCAGTAGCTACTTTTTAGATCCAGCGTGCTAAACCATTTTACTCCTGTAAGCATGTCCAGCGTGTCATCAATTCTTGGCAAGAGATAGCTGTCCTTCTTTGTAACGTCGTTCAGACGGCGGTAATCAACACAGAACCGCATGCTGCCATCCTTCTTCTTTACCAGCACCACGGGTGAACACCATGGACTAGATGAAGGTTCAATAACACCATTCTTCAGCATTCCCTCAATCATGGTTTTCACTTCCTTTTCACGTGCTACCGGCAATCTTCTTGGCCGCTGACGGATAGGCAATTCCTCTCCTGTGTTTATTTTGTGTTGAACTAAGCCAGTCTTTCCTATGTCAGCATCGTTTGATGAGAATACATCGGCGTACTTGAGTAACAACTTCTTCGCCTTGACCAATTCGTTCGGGGAGAGAACACTGCGACAGTCTTCCAAAAGTGTGGTCACTCTCGTTTCTGAATCCTTGCTGGGGGTCCCACTCGATATATATTGGCACCGACGTAACCAATCCACTTCCTCACAAGTACCAACCAGTGTGCCTTTTTCTATAATCTGTTCTCGGTCACAAAGGTTCAGCACACGTACTCTTGAGATGTCAGTGGTTCTGACCAAGGTTCGAGCTATTTTCCATGGAAGGTCATTGTTTACCCTTTCCACAAGTACACAACGGCGAGCTTGCCCAGCGTTTCGGGGAAGACTAACCGGAACAATCGTTTCCGATCTCGGCGGAAGAACAATCTTCTTAATGCTGTACACGTTCCCTGGTAACGCACCGTCCATAAAAAGTTCCTCCTGTCCACATTTCAAAACACCTTGCTTAACGTCGATCTCACAACAATTATTCCTCATAAAGTCTAGGCCTAGGATGCATTCGTCCATTATATCAGCCACGATGACATTATGCAGGTAGATCACGTTCACGATCACGATCACCTCCGGCCACCTGCACTCACCAGACGAAACGCGGAAGCAGAGCTTCCACTTCACACCGGTATTCTGTGAGGTCGTGGTACCACCCCGGTTTGAGCCGGCCCATACGTGCAACAGCAAAGCTGCCGCGTGGCTCTACCACTGTACCGCGTGCCTCCAATGCCTCAAGGAGCTGCTCGTAGGTCACTTTCTTACCGAGAGCTTCCAACACGGTTAAGGCTTTGTCGCGCAGGCCTAAGGTGAGTGCAGTCATGGCCTGGCTTTTATCCCAGCCGTTTGCCTCCATGACGGCCTCGAACTGGATTTTGTAGGCCGACCAGGAAGAAGTCCCGTCGAACGGCGGCACTTTGAATCCACGTAGCGAAGGTGCTGCAGCTACTACGGGAGCTGTAGTTCCATCTCCAAGTTTGAGGTCGTTTAGCGTTTTCTTCACGTCAGCCATCACGTTGTCAACCCGATTGTTCACATGGTTGATTCGGGTTTCATGTTCTTCAATTCGGGTTTCAGCTTCCAACAGGCGGTTGTCGTGTTGAGCAACCCTATCCTTCACGTCCCTTATCTCTTTCCCAAAGGTAGCGTGAAGGTCCTTCATGAGGAGCATCTGCTCTTCTGACCGACGAGCCTGTTCCGCCTGCTGATCTTCTAACCGACGGGCCTGTTCCTCCTGTCGGCGGGCCTGTTCCTCTTGTCCGCTCTGCAGCTGCTCTTTCAACTGACGGACCTGTTCCTGCAGCATCAACATCAGAGCACCTAAATCAGGTGCTGTAGATGTAGGAGCTACTGACGGGCCTGCAGCCGGCGGCTGGCCCTCCGACGTCTGCGGCGTTGCATCACCAAATCTTCTTTGGTCCGTCTCCTGCTGGCGTTGACTTCGGGTACGGACACCCTCCGTTTCCTCCTTAGGTAAAATCGACATGATTTTATCCCACTTCTGACACCAATTGTTACGAGCTTGAGGTTCGTGACAATAAAAATTGCCGATAAAATTACCTAAATTAACACTTTAATTTTCTTTCCACAAATTAAAACTTAAAACACTAATAATTAATCACACTAATTCACTTTATTTCGCTCCGAAGCTTCGCTTGTCTCGCCGAATTCAATACCCGATCGGATCTTGCAGCGCCTATAAATATAAATTAGCAGCGAAATATCCAGAATATTCAAGTAAACACGCGCAAGGTACTGAGAGTTCGAGTTCCAATTTCAAGAAGTTTAGTTCTTCGGTTCGAGACTAGATGGCGCTAGTGCCGTCGGCGCGTAACATTATAAATCGTGTCGCAGAGTACCGATACCTAATAGAAGAGAAGGTTGCAATTAAAGTTAAGAAATTACTAGACGGTGACAATTGAAGAAGTGCAAGGCCGTCTAAATTAGTTTCATTAATAGTTCCAATCATGAAAGGAAATGGTGAATTGCGTTTGTGTGTAAATGCGAGACGTGCGAACGCCACCATCTTGCGAGGAAAATACCACCCCTTTCCTACTATGGACCTAAAATGAAGAAAGCTAAATATTTTAGTAAATTAGACATAAAAAATGCCATCCATCAAGTAGAAATTCACTCTGAATACTTTTCTAACCGCAAAAGATCACAGTCATGACCTTGCTGTATATGAGTAATACGTTCAATACTGTTGACTTCGTTAAACTTTCGAGTCAGTTGTGTTCCCTTAACATATCTCCATCGGTAATTGGCTGGTTTCAAAGTTATCTCTGTGGCTGTCGACAGTGTATTCGCGTCGATGAAACTCACTCATCTTGGTGTGATATTACAGCAGGCGTGCCGCAGGGCGTCGTGTTGTCACCTATACTCTTTTCCATTTTCATTAATTCAATCACACATAAAATATCTTATCGCTACCACCCATTCTTGACTTTGCTGACGCAAACTAAGTAGACGTACCGAGGACCAGCTAAATAAACTTGAGATACTTCAAAATACTAGTATTTGGTTCATATTTGGATAGCGCATATGTCCCAATTTCGCTCACGTCTCAATTCAAGTGGCAGTGGTAGAGCAACGCGGCACCTTTTGCTGTCGCACGGATGGGCCGGCTCAAACAGAGGTGGTACCACGACCTCATAGAATACCAGCGTAAAGTAGAGAGTTACCTCTGCGTTTCGCTTGTATATTGCAGTTGGCCGGGCCGTGTTTGGATCTACAGCTTGACCGATTGGGATGGGATGCGGTCTTTTTTTGCATCTTACCCTTGTTTACTTCTCGCCGGACGACCCTAGCGTTGTTGCTGACTCTGTCGCTGATGTGGTACTTCAGGGTATGTAACTTTTTATTCCGTCCTCTGTGGTGCACATCGGAGATAGATCCCAGCCATAGTTTGGTCTAAAGGCTGTCTAAAGGAACTTCTGTCAGTCATCTCTACCATCTCTGTACAGACTCATGGCCCATGCCGCAAAGGAGAAAGGCGTTCTGTTAGGCTCTCTTTTTACGTCCAACTCGACTCTCGATGACGGGGGGGGGGGGGACACACCGAGGACCGTCCCGCGATTTAACCCCATTATTTTAAATTTATGGAAAATCGCAAAATGTAAACACAGTAAATCAAACTCAGACACTCAAAAACTGTTACAAAACCATGAAATTAAATTACCAATTCACACAAAGCAATATAATAGGTAACTACTAATCAGTATCCACATGAATTACCTTTTTAATATCAAAGCGTTAGAAAAATTAACAAAAAGAATAAAACATAAACTCTCACTTAAAAATGAACTCTATGATGTCTTTCTATTTTTAATAATCAGTAACAAAATCAATGTGATACAAACAAAAATTAAACAGATTCACTTGAAAACCAACTCGAAATAAAGTCTTTCTAAGTATTTCTAATATTCAGTAACAAAATCAGAGGTATGAAACAACATTAAAAACATATCAGCCTGAAAAACCAAATCATTTTTATCGAATCATTTCTACACGTGAGTACCTACTTCAGAAATAAATTTTGTCGTTTTCTTCCGACAATATGTATTCTTTGTCGCTTTCATTATTTTTTTTTTCTTAATTTAATCTTCTTTCCAATCAGTTGCTTTGTTACTTCATCATAATCCTTCTTTTTTGATATTACAAATGTAAATTGCGGTCTTCTTATTGTTTTTTAGGAAATTTACTGTATAGTAAGTTTCCTCATCCTTGAATGAAGATTTATTTTTTAGACGTTATTGAGAAAGTCATAAACTTTCTCAATAACGCCTACAAAATAATTCCATTTTTTTTCCGCAGTAGTGCCTTACGAGTACTAATCATTCAGTTCGTAATCATCTTTCTGGTCTTGGATATCTTTTTCTTCTTCATTTTCAGTAGTGTTCACAGATTTTATGTCAGTCTTATTTTGGGCCGTCTTTTCGTAATTCTTATCAACGTCTAAAATATCAGATATTTTTTGTATTTAGTGTCGTATTCTTGTTTAATTTTGGTATTATTTACAGTTTTTTTGTCGAAATCATAATTATTCCTACTATTGCATGAATTTCAATTGTATGGACTGAACTCTTTAGATTTGTCACTACCTTTATTCACTTCGTCATTTTTTTCTTCCGTATTTTCTTTTCCTTTACACTTCCCTTTTTTAGAAACGTTTACTTTACTAAGTATCTTGTTACATTCGTGATTTGTTCTATCGTCGATATTTTCTTCTAACAATTTAAAATCTTCTTCGTTTGGTAAATCGTCTAAGAATGAAGACTCGTTAATATCTGTCACTGTAGATGCTAATTGTCTCCGAATGGCTAGTTGATTTATCTAAATTTTCTTGTCGTTTTGACTTTTTGCTTTGTCTCCTTTTGTTCACTTTTTTTGTACCTGATGTTCCTGGTTATGAGGGTTGCTTAATTTCTTTAGAACGTTTTCCCAGTCTTGACTTTTTCAAAAAAAGTTTGCTTTTTTCCTTCTTCAAAAATATTTTTGCCTAGTGATAGAGTTATTACTTCGGACCCTTTAGATCCCTCTTCTTTTTTACCGGCACCTTGTCTCTTCTTTCCTGTCGTACGTCGTCGTTTTCTAGCAAAAGATCTTCGAAATTACTTTTAGGTTGGATATAATATTTATCTTAGGTTTTTCATTTACTTTGGGCTTAAGGTGACGGCTTTTTTGGAACTATAAGAATTTTGGTGAATCGGATGCGTCATTTACTACAAAAGGCTGACAAGCGTTCGATTTCTTTTACAGTTGACTCAAGAAGGTCACATATTCAGAACCGAAGTCATTTTGGCTTAGAGTACTTACTTCTTTTCCAGCATGGTAAGGAGCCTCACTAGAGTAAAACTCGTCGTTGAAAACACGGACGCACAGTTCTTTTAATAATTTTGGATTTTTGGGCTCTAACTGCCCTCGAGAATGTTCGGCCTTTTTTTTTCAGGTATCTCTTGTAGGCTTCTGACTTGAATTTATCTACTGGTACTACGTTGCGGTTGAATGAATAGATTCCAGATTTTTTGAAGCCATTTCTGATAATTTCAGGATTCGTCTCTTGCCATGTATCCGTGAAGGTTTTCGCGAACACATTTTTGGGCATTTTAATGCCTATATTATGCCGCTAGCACTCTACAAGTTTGGCATCCCAACTCATCTTAAAAGATTTAAACACCGTTACATCCAATGGTTGTAGTAAGTGTGACGTATGTGGTGGAAGTTGTTTCGCACAGCCAGAGATCTACTAAATTTGCATTCACATGTGTGGAGTGCCCATCATAAACTAACAACACAGGCTGCTCTTCACCCAGAGCTGGATCAAACTTTTTCAAAGTAATTATAAAAAAAAATCCGTTTCCATCCAACCCTTTGCACTAGCTGCGTATGCGATGTCGAAGTCATAGTTTTGTGAGTCGGTCACCCTCAGATCCCACACATTTTTACCTTTATATATTATTAAAGGATCCAATTAATTGCCGGCAGCGCTTGCAGTAGCTAAAACTGTCACATTTTCTTTGCCACTTCCACACGTGGTTCTAGAACGGGATTTATTTATATTTTCAACCACTTTAGTTTCCGTAGGGTCCACACATAGCGATATTTCGTCTAAATTCTACCACCCCCTGGACCTGGACCCATCCCCTGGCCTGCCAGATTGTCCGACCTGACGCCCTTGGATTTTTTTGTGTGGGGTCGGGCTAAAGAGTTGGTTTATACTGGTGAAATCACGTCCAGAGAAGAATTACATCAAAGACTAATAGCAGCATTCGAAATCATTAAACGAGAAATGCAGATGAAAATTACAACGACGGAAGTAAGAAGACGTTGCAGATAGTGCATTCGCAATGGTGGACGTCATTTTGAACGCGAATAATAATAAAAAATCAGTACAAAACAGTTTTTTTTAATTCCTAAAAAATTCATATTCATCATCATCATCATCATCATTACAGACCTTCACAAGTCCACTGCTGCACATAGGCCTCTCCCAAGTAATGCCACAAAACACGGTCCTGAGCCACCTGCATCCATCTACTTCCTGCATATCTTACCAGGTCGTCACTTCATCTAGTGGGGGGTCGCCCTACACTACGCCTACCGGTACGAGGCTGCCACTCAAGAACCTTTCTTCCCCATCGGTTATCGGTTCGAGCTATATGGCCGACCCATTGCCACTTCAGCTTACTAATCCGTTGGGCTATATTTTTTTTTATATTTTTTTAAAAAGAATATTAACAATGCTATAAACATTACTAATATTCCCCTTAACAACTCGTGGTAAGCTTAAATTGCTTGTGTTACGAGTGGTTCAGGCCAGTAGTCGAATGGTGGATTCGAACCCACGACCTTTTTGAGTTCGCGGTCCGCGCCCTGTCATTAGGCTACTGTCGCTTCAATGGCTATGTCGGTCACTCTGAAATAATACTAGTTTTTACGGAATATATCGCGTATATTTAACTTTTTAATTGCCCGACGTTTCGAGATCTTTACAGCACCCATGGTCACGGGAAGAACTGAGATGTTCACCGTCCAGCTGTCATAGTTAACCGCGGTTACCATAGATTAAAATTTAACTTTTGTTCCGATCTACACAGTATGAACTTATGGTATTGTTACGAGCTTGAGGTTCGTGACAATAAAAATTGCCAATAAAATTACCTAAATTAACACTTTAATTTACTTTACACAAATTAAAACTTAAAACACTAATAATTAAACACACTAATTCACTTTATTCCGCTCCGAAGCTTCGCCTGTCTCGCCCAAATCCAATACTCCTCAATCGCATCTTGCAGCGCCTATTTATATAAATTAGCACGGAAATATCCAGAATATTCAAGTAAACACGCGCAAGGTACTGAGAGTTCGTGTTTCGACTTCAAGAAGTTTAGTTCTTCGGTTCGAGACTAGATGGCGCTAGTGCCGTCGATTTGAGCGCGTAACACTGCCCCCTCCTAAGACATGCTCGTCCCGAGCATTATCGGCCCCATAATAACGCGCCAAGCGATCCACACGGACGATCTTAGGAGTCCCCTTTGCGCCTTTTTGTAACGGCTCCGCAATGTCAAGGGATGTCCTATCCCGTGGTGCACCAACATTGTACAATTTCGATGCTCCTCTACTCCGTGTCTGAGGTCCCTCACAGCCGCACAACTTGTACATGTACGACACCAATCCTCGACATCGTCACGATAATGGACCCAGTAAAACTGTTCTCGGACCTTCAGTAGAGTTCGTTTAACTCCCAGATGGACTCTTGAACGACCATTATGGCACAGCTGTAGAACATTCGGCACTTTAGCCTTAGGGACAACCATTTGCAAACGACAGCTGTCTCCTCGACCACTGTCCCATTTACGGCACAGGACTCCATCCTGAATCAGCAAGCCGTCCAACTGGGCCCAATAGCTTTTCGTGGTTGAACTCATCGCTGAGACGTCCCTCCACTTAGGCTTGATAGCACGGGCCTTCATCCATCCCAGAATCGGCTTGATGTCCGGATCTTCCTGCTGTGCATGTCGTAGGCTGTCCTTCCACCCGTTGCTGAGGTGGTCTGTCCTGAGCACCCTCACGGATACCACTTCCTTACTCTCTTGCCTACTACAATGGTTGCAATCTTCAGGAAAAGGTCTTCTTGGCAATGCATCTGCGTTGCCGTGAGATTTCCCGCTGCAGTGTCTGATAGGAAAGTCGTATTCCTGCTGATGCTGGGCGGTGCTGTTAGCTGCACTTCCTTTCTGAGACCGTTCACCTTCCCTTCCTAGGGTGTGCTTAGGGCAGCTGGATCGAAGATGGCCCCTTTCCCCACAGCCATAGCACCTAGGGCTGTATCCTTTATTGTGGTCGCGAACCGTAACTGCTGCAACCTCCTTAGCGTGAGGTGAACGACGATCCTGTCGCCGCCAGGCAGTGCCGTTAGCTGCACTACCCTCCTGATATCGTTCACTTTCCCTTTCTGCGCTTCGCTTGGGGCAGCTGGATTGAAGATGGCCCCTTTCCCCACAGCCATAGCACCTAGGGCTGTGTCCTTTGTTGCAGTCGCGAACTGTAGCTGCTGCAACTTCCCTGACGCGATGGGAACGATGATCCTGCCGCACGGCTTCCACATCCAGTGCATGGGTCAAGGCTTCCTTAAGCGTCTTGTGGTGCCCGAGCCTCACAGCAGCTCTGACTTCAAGGTCGCGGATGCCGTCGATGAATGTCTGCACCAGGTTGCCTTCAATGAGCGCAGGTACAGACTGGTATGCTTTTCGAACCATCTTCTCCACCTCAAGGGCCCACTGCTGCAGGTTTTCGTTGCTGCGTTGCACGCGATCTTTAGGCTGCGCGCGAAAGACGTGTTCCAGGTGAGCAGGTCACCATATCTCGCCTCCAATGCCTCAAGGAGCTGCTCGTAGGTCACTTTCTTACCGAGAGCTTCCAACACGGTTAAGGCTTGGTCGCGCAGGCCTAAGGTGAGTGCAGTCATGGCCTGGCTTTTATTCCAGCCGTTTGCCTCCGTGACGGCCTCGAACTGGATTTTGTAGGCCGACCAGGAAGAAGTCCCGTCGAACGGCGGCACTTTGAATCCACGTAGCGAGGGTGCAGTAGCTACTACAGGAGCTGTAGTTCCATCCCCAAGTTTGAGGTCGTTCAGCGTTTTCTTCACGTCAGCCATCACGTTGTCAATCCGATTGTTCACATGGTTGATTCGGGTTTCATGTTCTTCGATTCGGGTTTAAGCTTCCGACAGGCGGTTGTCGTGTTGAGCAACCCTATCCTTCACCTGCCTTATTTCTTTCCCAAAGGTAGCGTGAAGGTCCTTCATGAGGAGCATCTGCTCTTCCGACCGACGAGCCTGTTCCGCCTGCTGATGTTCCAACCGACGGGCCTGTTCCTCCTGTCGGCGGGCCTGTTCCTCTTGTCCGCACTGCAGCTGCTCTTTCAACTGACGGACCTGTTCCTACTGTTGGCGAGCCTGTTCCTCCTGTCAGCGAGCCTGCTCCTGCAGCATCACCATCAGAGCACCTAAGTCGGGTGCTGCAGATGTAGGAGCTACTGACGGGCCTGCAGCCGGCGGCTGTCCCTCCGAAGTCTGCGACGTTGCACCGCCAAATCTTCTTTGGTCCGTCTCCTGCTGGCGTTGACTTCGGGTACGGACACCCTCCGTTTCCTCCTTAGGTAAAATCGGCATGATTTTATCCCACTTCTGACACAAATTGTTACGAGCTTGAGGTTCGTGACAATAAAAATTGCCGATAAAAGTAACTAAATTAACACTTTAATTTACTTTACACAAATTAAAACTTAAAACACTAATAATTAAACACACTAATTCACTTTATTCCGCTCCGAAGCTTCGCCTGTCTCGCCCCAATCCAATACTCCTCGATCGCATCTTGCAGCGCCTATTTATATAAATTAGCACGGAAATATCCAGAATATTCAAGTAAACACGCGCAAGGTACCAAGAGTTCGTGTTTCGACCTCAAGAAGTTTAGTTCTTCGGTTCGAGACTAGATGGCGCTAGTGCCGTCGATTTGAGCGCGTAACAGTATCATAAAGTCTTGCAGTTGTATGCTTGGGTTGGGATTTAATTTTATTTATTATAGGATCCCAAGCAGATGGTAGCACCCAGCCATCTTCTCTATTGAAATTAGGATGTTTTTTGATTTCAATAGCCTCGAGAATCATCCTTGGAAGGAATCGGTGTTCTTTAGCAATGATTTGTGGTCTATCAAATCTGATGTAGTGACGGGGGCGATCCTGTACATGTTCACAGACTGCAGACTTCCCAGCAGTTGAAGACCACTTCTTGCAGTGAAAGACCACAACTCAGATCCGTAAGTCATCACTGGCAACACGCACTGGTTGTACACTTTAGTTTTCAGAGATTGAGGTATACCTAACGAGAAGATGGGTCGTAATTTCCCGAACGCTGCCCAGGCGAGTTGAATCCGTCGATTGACCTCTCGGTCGAAGTTGGACTTACCTAGTCGGACTATTTGTCCCAGGTAAACGTACTCGTCAACAACTTCGAGCATAGTGCTCCCAACAACTACCGGCATAGGCGTGACATGGACATTAGACATGATCTTTGTTTTGTCCATGTTCACCTTAAGACCTATCCGTTGGGAGACACCATTGAGGTCAATGAGCATAGTGCTTAGGTCCTCCAGCGATTCTACCATAAGGACTATATCGTCGGCAAATCGAATGTGAGTGATGTACTCGCTATTGATGTTTATACCGTATCTTTTCCAGTCCAGTAGCTTGAAAACGGCTTCTAATGCAGCGGTGAAGAGTTTCGGGGATAAAACGTCACCCTGTCTTACACCTCTCTGCAGTTGGATAGGTTTCGAACTCTGGTTCTGTTCTCGGATAGCCATCATAGCCCTACTATACAAACACTTCAGCACTTCGACATACCGATAGTCAACTTGGCACCGCTGAAGGGACTGTAGCACCGCCCAAATTTCGACGGAATCAAAGGCTTTCTCGTAGTCCACATACGCCAGGCAAAGTGGCAGATTGTACTCTTCGGACTTCTGTACAATCTGCCGCAGGGTATGTATGTGGTCTATGGTACTGAAGTCTTTTCGGAAACCGACTTGTTCGAGAGGCTGGAAGTCGTCGAGTCTGCGTGCGAGACGATTCGTAATGACTCTCGAAAACAGCACGTAGAAGTGGCTCAGAAGGGACATCGGTCTGTAGTTCTTCAAGAGGGCGTTTTCACCTTTCTTGAAGAACAAGACCACCGCACTTCTGCTCCACGCCTCCGGAGTAGGGCCACCACGAAGGACGGAATTGAAAAGCTTCTGAAGGACTTCAAGTACCGGTGTTCCACCCGCTTTCAGAAGCTCCGCTGTAATTCCATCCTCGCCTGGGGCCCTGCCGTTTTTAAGGTGCTGGAGAGCCATTCTAATCACGCTCAGACTGACGTCCGGAATATCATCGGGATAGTGTCGGATAAGACTTGCTCTTTGATCGTTACTCACACTTGCGTGTGGCCCCAACGATGATGTGTACAACTGCCCATAGAACCACTCAATCTCACTCAAAATCTCAGGTGTCCCGGAAACGATGCTTCCGCACTCAGTGTTCAGCTTTGACAGTTGGCTCTTTCTGGCAGACAGATCTCTGGCAAAGACTTTGGAGCCCTGGTTCCGCTCGATCGCTTCTTTAATACGAGCAGTATTAAAGTTGCGTAAGTCTCGCCGCATACATTTGGAGATCTGTCTGTTCAGTTGCCTGTATGCTGTCAAATCTGTTGACGATTGCAGCCTCATCTCCCGTCTAACAGCCATGAGATTAAGGGTGTGATCGGAAAGTTTTTGTGTTCTTCTGCGGCGGGTCTTGCAGAACTTAGCTCCGACCGCATGGACAGTTTCCACGAGCTTGTCATTCATATCGTCCACTGCATTGCAATCTTCTAGGCACTGAAAGCGATTACGTAACTCGAGCTGAAAGGTTTCGGGATTCTAGATTAGAGCACGAGGGGGACGGAGCGTTGACTTCATTAGACGAGACCTCTCAAACTTAACGTTTAGGTTCAGTGTACCTCTAACCATTCGGTGATCGCTGCCAGATTTCACCCTTGCGATCACTGAGACATCACTGAACAGTTGGCATCTGGTCGTCATAATGAAGTCAATCTCATTTTTTGTCGAACCGTCAAGGCCCGACCAGGTCCACTTTCTTTGGGGCCGCTTCTGGAAGAAAGAGTTCATCATAAAAAGTCCCTCTTTCTCCATTAAGTCGGCCAGCTGCTGGCCCCTTGGGTTCCGTTGCCCTATCCCAAATTTCCTTACCTTCAGCTCACCGCCCACCGAAGTCTCCCATCAACACCGTGTAATGGGTTTTGGGGGAATGCATGGCTCTGGAAATATCCTCATACATTTCCTCCACCTCCTCATCGGGATGTTTCGACGTTGACGCGTAAACCTGTATGACCTTCAGCGAATACCGTTTGGTGATTCTGAGTATAAGGTACGCAACCCTCACTGATATACTCCCAATCTTTAAAACGTTGTAACGAGAGACTTGTGGACAATAAATCCAACACCTCCTTCGGACAGATGGTCGCCCTCCCGGTGATAGAACATGTTGCCGGATTCGAGAATCACCGTATCATCCCCCTCTCTTCGGACCTCGGATAATCCTATAATATTCCAGCGCAACTTGTCTATCTCTTCTTCCAGCTCCAGGATCTTCTCGTCAGTCCTCAGGGTACGTGCGTTAAATGTTGCCAGGTCGAGTCATCGTAGGTGGCAACCGAACCTCCACCGGAGATTCTTAGCACCTCCTGCCTCGCCGTTACCATGGTCGCCACCGTAGCCAGGAATAGCGGGGCCGCCGATGACCGGGGGCCGTCTATTTGTGTAATTCTTCATGGGGGTATATTGCCATAGTTGCCACGCTTGGCGAGCGGGTTGGCAACCGCAGTTTTTTTATCGTACAGTTGCTGTTATCAGGAAGATGCTGCTGCCCATCTCCTGCCTGTTTCCCTCTGTCGCCTCTTACGACATCCACGGGAAGATATGGGGTAGTGGATATTCTTAACCGCCACTACACGGCTAAATCCATATTCACGACCCTTAATTAGATCAGGCGCCCTAATTAAAAAAGCTTAAGACTCAGCTACGTAAAAGCATGTTTTTAAAGTTGTCTGAATAGGTATTTTTTAAATGACATCAAAATTCACATTTTTTATTTTCCTTCTTTTTTGTAAAGTTTAAATGCTTTGTACATAATTTTTTGGACACAATGGAGCTTAAAACTACTTTGGTACGATCGGGGGACACATTGGACTACTAGAATAATAAAAAACGCACATTTCTGTTTAGGTTAGAAGTTATAAGCATTTAATGGACCAATTTTGAGTTTTTCGTGCTAAAATCGTAAAAGTCCCCTTAAAAATCCAAATCGCGCAGGAAAAAATTTTTTTTGGATGCATATGTTCTAAATGGTCTAGTGCATCACCCCTTCAAATTTGTGCACCCGAACACCTAACACCCTGTATGTTAAATGTGGGTTTTCAAATAGATCCAGTTCGGTCAAAGTGTCTTGCAACAAATCAAAATACAAAGTCAAAAATTATAAACGGGTCCGTCATTTGCTTGCGCACATGTTGCGGCTTTTTGATGAATTATCTATGTCGTTTACGAAAATTTATAAATCACTCAGTCCCTGGCTTGTTATTTTTGAATATGGTATTAAGATTATTTTTCTTGACATAATCTCAAAAATTATAAACGGGTCCGTCATTTGCTTGCGCACATGTTGCGGCTTCTTGATGGAAATCTATGTCGTTTACGAAAATTTATAAATCACTCAGTCCCTGGCTTGTTATTTTTGAATATGGTATTAAGATTTTTCTTGACATAATCCTCAACCATTCTTAAAATTTCTCGCCTTGACAAACCAAAGCCCCATTTTTCCATGACACGGATTGCCTCAGCGAATCTTTTTTGTCTTCGATTGGAATTGCTTGTGGTCTCGCCTACGCTTTTCGTACTCATTCCTTTCAGTCTTCCAAATAAAGTCGTAGTTGGGATTTGATATTTTTTGGACGCAGCATACATTGATAAGTCATCGTTCTTTACTTCCTCAAGAGCTCTTTTCATGTCTTCCTGTGTATATGGTTTTTTTTCATTTTTATAGATGTATGCGGCATATTCACTGCAACAATTAAGTAATAACAATTTAAAAAATAATTTAGGAGCTTTTTCATAAGTCCACTTGCGCCCTTTCTAGAAATTGTTATTATTTGAATTTAACAATAAATAATCAAAAACGGGTGCCGCTACGATCTATAGTTTGTATTGAAGCACCTTTGAATACTTACATCACATTCTTAAGTAACCGAGTACTTCAAACTAGGGAAACACTTTATTTTGGACAGCCTAAGTTAGAAGTACTTTACCATAGTCCATAACATAGTACCGTAGTCAGTACCGTAATGTAATATATTATTGTGAAGTATGGAGTGTAGAAGTAAGGAGTACAGACTGTATTAAAAAATGTCCATAGAAAACCGGTAAATAAGGGTAGTGCCACTATAGCTACGTGCTAAATTTTAAAGAAAGTGCCGAAAAATATTAGTAGGATAGATGACTTTATCGAAGTTATATTTACTACATAAAATTATTTTAGATTGTAGAGCTACTGAGCAGTTTAGCAGCACACTTTAAACCGTCGACAACTGCTAAGTTCATTTCATCGACGACTCCGTGGCGTAGTGGCTTAGCAATGAGTGGCTGCGCTGGGAGTTGCGGGTTCGAATCCCGCACGGAACAAGTATTTGTATAGCCTACAAATAATTGTTCCGGGTCTGGATGTTTGTCCTTGTGCAATTTATGTATGTAAACTGCCCCCGCGATACAGGAGAAAATCCTAGTGTAGGGGTAACGTTTTTAAAAAAAAAAATTTCATCCCAGTAGCTACTCCAGCGCTGTTGTGGAGAATTTTTGAACTGTTATTTACTGCTTACAGATGGCCACTTTTTCAACTATTCTACTATGGGAGTTGGTACTCCTTACTTCTACACTCCATATTGTGAAGACTTGTGAAAGGGTTCTTAAGAAACAATTACACAATATTGTCAATCACATCAAAGTAGTGTAACAAAAGAGTAAGAAGTTACTTAATATAGCAGCGCGCTATGATAGCCATTTTGACAAGGCTATTTTAAGCGTGATGTTAAATGATGGCCCTTTTAATATCTTACAAATAATATCACACATTTAAAATTACTAACAATGCGTCCATCATAAATAATGACACGCTCAAAACATTCATGTCAAAACAGCCATCATAGCGTGCCAGAGCCACCAAATTAATACAAACTTTATGTTTTGGCAATTAAAACTCAAGGTCTTGATCAAACAATTCATAGAATTGTTGAGAGCCATTGACATTGATAAAGACAAACTATTCGAAATTACCCCATAGGGATAATTCAGAAACAAGCAATTTATCTTTATTTATAACGGTCTAACACACACGAAGCAGTACACACGTTAAAACTGGCAATCTATCCAAAAACAAAAACACTAATACTTTTACTCACCAAAGTCCAGAACGCAAACACAGACACGGGGGTAATTCTGAAAGTCGAAAATCGCTCGAAATCTGCTAAGTACCATAATGGCGACACTGGGCACGTATAATCCCTCTGAGTATGGAGTGTAGAATTAAGGAGTACAGACTGTGTATTAAAAAGTGTCCATAAAAACCTTTAAATAAGGGTTAAATAATGGGCGCCGCTATAGCTACGGGGTAAATTTTAAAGAACCCACCGAAAAATATTAATGGGATAGACGACTTTTTCGAGTTTATATTTATTAAATAAAATTATTTTAGAAAGCTACTGATCAGTTTAGCATCACACTTGCGGCGCCAACTGCTAAGTTCATTTCATCCCAGTAGCTACTCCAGCGCTGTTGTGGAGAGTTTTTGAGCTGTTATTTACTGCTTACAGATGACCACTTTTTCTACTATGGGAGTTGATACTCCTTACTTTTACACTCCATACCTCTGAACAAATTAAAGCGGGGAAGGGGAATAAGATGGCGTCTAAGTGAATGTTGCTGGACTACAAACGCATGTTGCGTTTGGTAGTAATTTGTGATTTTCGGAATTAGCCTATTTTTGTATTTACCCCACTCCACCTTACTTCCGGTGCAGTGATACCAGATAATTTTACAAAAATTGCTTATATTTGCTACGAAGTGGCAAGTTTCGATTCCACTTATTTAGCAATTATTTTGTATAATATTTTGATAAAGATTAGTTATCGATTATATTAAATTATACTATATTCAGAATCGTATTGGGATTGAGCTGAATATTTAAATCATTTGACAAAATCCACTCCACATCTTAATGTAATAATTATTATTCATCACAAACGGATATAGTTGATATGAAATAAATTTTCGTTAATATATTTATTTTGTGTAGTAAATTATATTTACTTTAAAATCGCTTCCTTTTCACTTCTTGAACTATAGTGGCAACACTTGGTATTTTACAAAATTATTCAGAAAATACGAGTTTTAACGATAATATTATGTTAAAAATATTCGCAGATGAAAAGTCACGTTGTCCTTTCGTAGATTTGACGGTTTTGATTGTTTTTTGAATGAAAATACACTGTAGTTCGGCATTTTTGTCGCAGCTTATTTGACAGGCACGATCACACTTACGTAATGGCGCACGATGCAGAGCAACTATAGTCAACCAAATCTAAGAAATACATTTTGACAGCTGTCAGACTTATTGCACCAAGCATGCCAAGCAAAAAATGGGAACTTTCAATATTCGATTCTTAAAAAAATCGATATCGATTATTTAGAGTTGTTAATCATTTAGTTAGATTTGAATAATACCAGAATAAATTAAAAACGGATAATTTAAAACAAGGTTTATTAGTTTCTTCATATTTGTTCTTACTGCTTATTTCTAGAGGCACAGTTATTAAAATTTAAGATTGAAACTAGATTAAAAATAAATTTATTCAATCACTTTCAGTAAAACATGTAGAGATGTCGTTGTTTATAAATTACTATTTGATGTTCAATAATGCAGTCAAAATTAATGTCTCTTTCAAAGTCACCCATAATCAATTTTTTTGTTTTTTTTTTCTACCACTTTTGCCCAATCATCCTTTGTGACATGGGCACATGCTTCAACGAATATATTTTTTTTCATAGTGGTGTAGCGACGTGTCTAAGGTTGCCGAAGTCTAGTTCCCCGGTCGAACCTTAAACCTATTACGCGAGATATTAATCTAAGTGGACTGTATCTACTAAATGATTCTACACTTATATAACGTCGACTATAGCACGCGGTACAATGCACTCGCTCTTCCCTTGAATGAACTATTATTTTGCCAAATCGATGAAAGGAATCCTGCCTGATTAGGAAAGCACAAAATTGGAGCGGGTTAAAACAATTATATCAAGCAGGCAGTATTATTAGGAATATTGACTCACCGGGGTTTCTTCTACTCTGTTAAGCACTATAGCTGCAACTTCTGGAACTTCTTCTGGAACACTCCGGAGAGAGGCGCTGCGCGACTATATCTCACACGAGGTGAGGCGGGTTTCCTGGAGCTCGACTGCTTCCAGGCTAAAACGGTTTCTACTAGCGGTGTGATTCCAACAACGAGCGCGGCGGGAAGAGGCTGCGCGTCGGTCGCGCGTGCCTTATATATCTTCGGTTCCGATGAATACGTGACATTCTAGAATCATCTTCTTTCCCCTCCCACCCCACCACCCCGATGTGTCATTAGGAGGGTATGAATGATATCGTTTTGGAAAGGAATAAACGACTTGGCAACCTACCGTCAAAATATAAAATAAATACGAATGGTTTTCCGCGCAATCATCTCCCCCGCCCTTGAAGGATATCCTTTAAAATTAACTAAAACAACTAGAGCTAAGATCAACTAACAAAATAACTAACTAACGCTAAGATTACCTAAATTCAACTACAATTTTAACCTAGAAAGCTTATTTAAATTATGGAAGAGGCAAGGGGCACAAACGGACAACAGGACGCAGGTAAGACCCAACCGTGGTCTTAACGCGAGCTATCCTAATTACTCCGTCGGAACCGGGAAAGACCTCTTCTACAATTCCTAACGGCCAGTGGAGAGGCGGCGTATTCTCTTTGGTGAGCACAACTACAGTTCCTACAGCTAAAGGCTCAGTTGCTGTGTTCCATTTTTGCCGAGACTGCAAAGTATGCAAGTATTCCATCCTTCATCGTTTCCAAAACGATTGCACTAACCGATCTAATAATTTGTGGCGTGCGGAAATGCTAAGTCTGTTCTCATCCATATCTGCGGCGGGCAAATACTTTAAAGGCGTTAAATTCAAAAAATGTGCTGGAGTTAGAGCCAGCGGTTCCGAGGGGTCACTAGACAACGTACGACAAAGTGGGCGGCTTTTCATTACGCATTCAATTTGAGCGAGCACCGTACTTAGCTCTTCGAAGGACAAAATTTGATCTCCTATTACTCGGTATAAGTGACTCTTTAGACTCTTAATATTAGTCTCCCAATTGCCCCCAAAATGACTCGCGGCTGGGACGTTCAGAGACCACTCAATGCGGTTCTCGGCTAGAATGTGAGTGAACTCCGAATTATAATACTTGCTAGCTAAGAGCTCATGTGGTTCTGATAAAATACGTTTTGCACCGACGTAGTTCGTACCGTTATCCGAATACAATTTACTTACAGGGCCACGGCGGGAAAGAAATCTTTTAAATGCACCCATAAAGCCTGCTGTGCTTAGATCACCAACGAGTTCTATATGCACCGCTCGAGTAGTTAGACATACGAAAATGCAGACGTAAGCCTTTGTGGATCTTATACCACGCCCGCGAGTGAGCGTGACCTTAAACGGACCAGCGAAATCAGACCCGGTGTGCGGGAAGGGCTTTACCGATTGTATTACTCTACAAGATCTAAGTTCCGCCATTTCCGGAAATGACGGCTTGGGGCGTGCCCGAAAGCAAGCTATACATCTGTGCACCCGATTGCGTATTAAACTACGTGTAGAAAGAATCGTGAATCGTGAGAAGTGCGCACGTTGAAGTTCACGTAATACTAGCGACTCGGCATAGTTGTAATCGGACGCTAAGACATACGAACGTCGCGGTAAAAGCTTCGCGAATCGACAAACGTAAATTACGCTACGCAATAATTTCGACCAAGAGGACAAGCGGTTCGCCAGAGCAATGATTGGAGAAACCTCGCTCGAAACGTTCGCCACTAGAGCGTGTCTCTTCTCTTCCGGCGGTTGTGACACTGACGAAGGTTCGAAATCGGTTATCGGCCATTGCGAGGGATCCAAGTGAACCCAAGAAGGTCCATGGAACCAAAGCGGGTGGTCCATTATTTGCATCGGGGTGAGTCCCCGGGATAGACAATCGGCAGGGTTTTCCGTACCGGACACGTGATAAAAGTTACGCGTTTCTAACTCGTCTTGGATTGGATTGGAAAAAAAACGAGTAAATTAACACTGAGCATATCCCATTCGTTCTACAATTATATTACTAATATAACTGCAGCATGTCTCTACCACGTCTCTTGATGGTAATCTTCTTTTCCTTTTTTAGCCTCAAACACAAGTAAGCTATCTTCCAAAAATCCTTCTTCCCCGCCTATATGGTTAATCATTAGCCATTTGCCTTTTTCTGAAGGCCCTTTCAAGCCTGTGGTCAACCTTTCTAAGAATGCCTGCCGGGACGATTGTACAGTCTGGTCAATCCATTGCTTCTTCGGTGTATGACCTTCCAGAAAATTAAAAACACCAATTACTCATTAAACTCACCAGTGGCATGCAATACCTACACATCCAGGTTTTATCTTGGTAATAAATGTACCTTCCTTCCCTGCAATAATCTTTAATTTTTGAAGGTATTGCTGGCGCCACAAAACAATATCGCGTCAATCTAGCACGCTTTATCTTGATTTTATAACGTATTTGAAATTTAAGTGTTTTAAAATTTTTCTCAAGGTATTCCAAGAGAAGTTCGGTATATCTGGGTCATCATTAACAACCTTAAGAATCTGTGATTTAAACAGATTATGGGTAAGAAAGTCTATGCAATAGAAAAAAGTCAAATAGAATTAAAAAAAACGCTATGTGGGCGTGAACGTGTAAATATGCAGCTTTGATTTGTGTGATAGTGACGCGACAGTAGTAACGCACACTGTATCTATAACAAGCTTTACGCACACATAGCACCGCGCGCAAAGATGTAAAAAAATAACACTATAGTACGGCCGCTGAGTTATTACCGATTTGACAGATTATTCTTAAATTAATCGATATAACCTTGCACGAGCGACACATTTGCCGAATGATTTAGAATACCTCTTTAATATAAAACTTTATGTCAAAATGTCAGAATCAAGTAATTTTCCAATAAACTCTGTTTCAAAACTTAAAATAGTTTGTAAATAATATGAAAACATTTATTTTTTGTTCTTTGGCGCGCTTGTACAAAGTTGCATCGTGCGTCTAGTTTTCATAGTGATGTGCTTGATAGTATTCGGTCCGAATTCATTGGAATAGATATGATATTTATTTTATTTGGATATTTTTATTTTACTTATTCCTTCGAGCAACTAGACTATAATGCTACTATTTTTTTGCGTCTCCTAATTGCACTGTGTTGCCAGTATCTCTATGATTTTTAAGATTTATGTATGATCCAAAGACCGAAATACTGTTTTCTATGATTTAAAAATAAATACAATTAAAATGATTATGTATAATTTTTAACATTCATAATATATAAAACAACATTTAATAAATATAATTTTCTCCCTCAATTAAGCAATGTTATAGGTGTATTTTTTTAAGTAATTGGCGATACTATTCTGGCAACACCCTTACCACCGCTATTTTAATCTCTGCAATGGTGGGGCCTCATTTGCATAAAAAATTGGTGTATTTTTCGTCTTATAGCCGCTAACGTGAAATTGACTAATTTATTCTTGAAATTATGTTTCGGTCCAAGTTTTTCAGGAGACTTAAATTGGTCGTTTTGCTTGTATTCTTTTAATACACTGAACACTATGGTCATACTGATTCCCAAAATTTCAGCTGTCTTAGAAATACTTTTTTTCCGGTACTTCAGTAGGTGATATCGAGGCAGTTTCCCACTCAAATACGTATTTGTAGACATTGCGTACTATAACCTTTTCGGTGACGCTAAGAGAAGCCCGTGGTCTCTTCTTTTTTGGGGAAAAAAAGCTTTTGCTTGACGTGCTTGGTTGAGGCTCCATATCGTTTGTACGATAACTCAATAATAACAACAACACAAACAAAAAAAAACTTAACAAGAAACTAAAAAAAGCAACAGGAGAACAACGCGTAGAGAAAATATTCGAGCGATCAGACCAGAGGTTAGAAGCCGAATGCGTACGTTCAGAAAGTCAGAGCGCCCCGTCGAGTCACAATAGTATTGAATTATTATTCTTATTAACAATATTTTTTCTGTTTATTTCAATAAATATAATATTCTTCAACAAGTTTCACAATGTTAATCAAGATAGGTTAATTTAATTTTAGTCACAATCATCTAGTCATCGTATACTAACTGACTGAACGCATTACTATTACAATGAATCTGGCAACATTATTTCACAAAGTGACATTAACATCTGTCAGGCAGTTTCGTTTAATTAAAAACACGACTTTAATACTTTAGCTACATATTTATTTATCTGTGGTGGAAATGACATGACCACATTACTAATGTTTTAGGTTTTAAGTGGATATTGGGTAGCAAATGGTTTTTAGTTAGTAAAATTTAGTAGATTTTTGATGCTCTGTTTTGTAGATTTGTCAAATAAAATCTGGTCATGATGGTGTCACCCTGCTAATGTTGCCAACTTATCGGATTTTCCACTAAAATTGGTGGTTTCAACATTCCTTTAATTGAAGAAATATTACGTTTAGTAGCTCCTGGTTTTTTTTAGCACTTCGTTATAACTAAGTATTAATTCTCTAAATACATCTGCATTCCTATGCCGATGGATACTATTTAGCAGTATGAATATGCTGACAAAAAGCATAGGAATACAATGAAGTAAAACCCTTTATCTGCCATATTAAGTGTACGCTGTGGAATGAGGTTAGCAGGATGTTGAAAATGCTGCAGCAAAATTGAAATTCCGATAAGCGTTGTAAAAAAAATAGTTACAAAAGAAAAGTGTGCATGTGTGCAGTTCAAATACTGTAGAAGTGAAACCATAAAATGAAATTAAATATAAAATATTTATAATACAAATTTCAGGGCAAATTCATTATTTATTTAGTGTGATTGTTTTCAACCACAAGTGCGGCATAAAATATAAGATAAAAGTTTAGTTTTATAGCAAATAAATGTTATACTCATTTTTTGGCAATGTAGAGCCTAAAAGTGTAATAAATCAAAAGAATATTTTCTTTCAAGTAAAATTATTTTGCAATAGTCTCTACTCTCTCATCTACTTCATTTTATAGTTAAAGTCGTACGTAAAATAGACGCTAGGTGACTTAAATACGACCAGTGTAATACAATATTCTACCACATTCTTTCGCACGATAAATCCTTTAGATATATATATTTGTCCCCTATAATGTCGCTTTTTCGTTTCATCGAGTTTCAAATCACAAGGATTCCAAAGAAGTTTTCTCTTCAAAAATCATATTAATTTGAAACAGACGATGATGGTGTCTACAAAAAAGATTCATCTAAAGAATACAATTAAAATTAAAATAGCAGTTGATTAAATAATATATTCACGATGTTGACTTGTTGATTAATTAATTGTATACTTACATAGAAATTTGATATTTCTTTCTTACACAGTATGATAAACCAAACGAATCACTGATATACCTATTATTTTCTTTCGTAATAAAGAAACGTTTTAGTGGAAAATTTTGGGGATTTAATGGTTTTAGAAGTTGAATCAGGTGGAGAGCTAATTTAACTGTTGGCAGCACTGTCCCCAGCTCCCCGGGAGAGATAAGCGTATTTATCGAAGTAGGCAAGTAGTGTACTGTGTACGATATATTACTTTCCTCTATGGCAAGTAGGTAGATTTGGTGTGATGCTGATTGTATGAAATTTACATTCGCATCGTATTTCTGTTTTAATACATGAGGAATTGTTTTTAATGCTATTTAGACCCAAAAAGTTTACGTTGTTATTAATCTTATTTACGGATCATATCTATTTGTGTTCCCTCTTAATTTATTTTAAGAAAATTTGAGTTTCGCCGGAGTTGCCTTGGATTATTGACGTTCTTGTGGCTACAGTGTACGATATATTACTTTCCTCTATGGGCTACAGAAAATACAGCCTCCGAATGCTGTTTGTGTACGCGTATATTGTCGCCTGTAACAAGTAGTACTTCAGACAAATTTTGGATTTTGTGGAAAGTGCAAATAGTGATACATTTATTTCTTTATAATGTAGTACAAATTGGCACTGATGTGGCAAACCGGATAACATCGAGGCGGAGAAAACGTGATGATTTTATAAGGTCAGTCGGCTTTCGTTTGTAGTCATTAGAACTTAGAATATAATTAGTAAAAAATTATATCATGTTATGAGTATTCAGTAGAGGCGTATTTTCATCTTCGGATGTCAAAGAAAATAATGTATCATGATATCTAGTCCTCTAGAGTTCTTTTTCATTGAGTTTGATTTATATGGAAAAACTAGCAGATTCATCTCTTTCTTCTATGAAACTAAAAGCGATTTGTTGATATGAGTTACTAATGCCAGCATTTTTCGGCCTTTTATGGCCATCATTCAAATATTGTATGTTACAGATATCGTAATTAATTATTTAAACACGGTATGTTCTTTTTTGGTAGTAAATTTCGTTACTTGATTTAATTTAGTTATGCCTTAACTGTATATCAATCTTAAAAAAATATCTTCTCCATTAAAAAACGAACTTTCAATAAATTTAAATCTATAGCTATACAAATAACATTGAATTGTCTGTCTGTAATATTGACATAACTGCCTTATATTGAGCAGGGAGGGTTATTTTCATGCCATACATGAATGACACACAGACATAAATAACCATTTTTTTATTCTTTTTGTACAGATTATTGTTTGGAATAGCTGAATCTATTGCAATAAACTTTAAACAACACTTTTAACAAATAAACTTTACCACCAGATAAATACTAATTCCAGGAATGATCTAGGCTTTATTATCCAAAAAAGTTGAGACAAAGTTTTTTGAGACACAATAAATTATATTATTATTCAAATATTATGTAATTTTTGCAGGGGGGATCACAACTGTAATGATTTCTGGGTGTAAAATGTATAATTATCATTTTTTTATTGTTGCTAATTATAATAATTAAGAGAGTATAGATTAGAGCTGTGGTAGCTCAGATGGTTAGCGCTTGCTGTAAATTTCATGATAAGCGAGCAACCTATGCTTTATTCCCACCGGCACCAATGAAATTATTAATTGCGATTTTAAGTACTGTTTTACCATGTGCTCGGCAGTAAAGAAAAACATTTTAACAAAACCTGCATATCTAAGAAATAAAAAAATATATATTTGAAAGACATGTAAAGTTAGCCAACACATACTGTGGTAGCGCAGTGAACACTTTCTTACCCTCAAACCTCTCAGGAATGAGAGGAGGCCTGTGCTCAGCACAGGGACATATATAAGCTGTAACTTTAAGTGAGATAGACCACAGAAGAATAAAAATACCATAGAAGTGTAATAATGTGATAGTAATCTTTGACATGGTCTTACATTCTTGTTGCACTTATACAAAATTATGTATGCTATTCAGCTTTCACAGTAATATTGCATTTGTTTTTCCATATTTTACCCATTTATAGGTTATAATAGTTATTATTATTATCTTGAAAAACCATGCATTACCTTTTAATGCGAGTGGTATTGTTATAATCAGGGACCAATACAACACCATACTCCCCCAAACTCCAGCCAAACTATTGTAAATCAAAACCAATAGATCCTATGCAATGAAGGTCATAGTGAATTGCTTGTTTAATTAAAAAAAATGTTCAATATCATTAATTTCATGAAGAACTTAAATATTAAAAGCAATATTATGTATCAAAATGGCTAAAATGTAGAAAATCTACTATTGATTATAAGTTTCAAACTTTTATAAAGAATTCATCCTATTTCTATTAGATAATATATCTATATTTCTTAAAATATTATATTGTAGAAACAGTTTTCAAGATATCTGTTTTTGGTATTTTTTAACTTATCCATAGTGTACCTGTATTGTTAGGTGGTTGGTCGAAGCTGTAATGTCTAGTCAGTCATGACCTGTGTGTGCTTATTATGAGATCACATCATAATACAGAGAGCTGAAGTTATCACATGTAAACTTTCGCATACAGTGGACCCCCGGTAATCTGGCAAACATTTTGCAGGTCAGTGTCGAACTATCGAATTTGTTGGATGATAGAGTACTGTCTAACAACCCCTGTAGTCTAGATTTTTTACTAAAGAGTACCTTTTAATCTGACAAATTAGAGATCGAATGATAAGGTTCTATATGTTTTATATATGTACTACATATTACATAATGAAGTATGATTTGTACTCTGAAGTATAAATCATACTTTAGTAAATTTATCAACACAGCAGAGAGCTTATATTTTATTATAAAATTAACATCATTAATGCTATAGAACTCACAAAAAATATGCAATAACTTTACATTAGGAAATAATTGTGTACAAACAAATCCTATACCTTTAAACGAGCAATTCTTGTATATATATATATATATATATATATATATATATATATATATATATATATATATATATATAATCGGAATCTCGGAAATGGCTCCAACGATTTCCATAAAATTTTGTGTGCAGGGAGTTTCGGGGGCAATAAATCGATCTAGCTAGGATTTATTTTTAGAAAATGTCTTATTGTCTGTGTTTTTAGGCAATGAAAAACTGCTACAATATCGTTAGAATAAGAAGGTAAATTTTGACAGTTCATTAATGATTACAAATAGCTTAATTGGTATATTGGGCGGTCACAAAATTGTAATAACATGGTTCGAGCCCAGACCGACCAACCGACTTTTTTTTATTTTTTTTTTCAAGTTCCTTTCTTTTTTGAGAAAATTATTTTTTTGAGCCCTTTTTTTAGTATTTTTTAAAAACACGAAAATTTAAATTAAACTAATTAAAGTCATGATTTGTCGCTAAGATCAAAATATATTATTCATATTTCATCAGTTTGTAATTTCTATCTAAATATGATTTCCAAAACACACGAATTAAAAAAAACCCAAGTGAAAAATACCGAGCAATGCTCGGTCAACCGGGTACTGTACATACTAAGATAATCAAAAAATATGAATCAATAAATTTAAGAATGTTACCAAGAAGCAATAACACTTTTTGAGGAAAATTATCATCTTTAAACCATTTTCAGAACCAAATTTTTCAATCAGAATCAAAACAGTACCCAATGCATCGAGCACTATAGTGGTGGTGTGTACAAGCTATAATTTGTTCTATCATGCATTAGCAAATATTGTCAAAAAAATATTCAATAATAAATAATAGACCATGATGGATTACATGGGGTGCCGGATAAGACAGGGGCCGGATTACTGGGGGTCCACTGTATTTAGAAATGACGATCATACATTTTAAGTTACTAAGTAACTTTAGAGTAGTGCTTGTGGTACTATTTGCCTATACGTACATTCCCATCCTTTTTTGTTTCTATCCTACTTTCTTCAAAATTTTTTATCTTGTACTTTTATTTTTCATTTATTTTCTTGACCATAATTATTGTACATTTTTATAATGATCTACCTTCATGCCAAATTTGAAGTGTCTAATAATTATAGTAATGGTAATAATATAACTTTAAAGTGACAAAATAAATACTCTTTATCCCTATCCCATCGGAATTTCGGAAATCCTGATAACAGTAGGTTTAAAGAAATTTATTTTCTAAACATATTATTATACCAGCTAGGCCCAGCGCGTTGCTGCTGCAAAAGACATAGTAGTGGAAATATTGGTTCAAATTCGGAAGAGTTATATTGTTTAATTAGGAATGATAATACTTTCATAGAAATTGAATGATATTTATAGCTTTATTATCACACCACCTACTGTAAGTTAATTGTACTATGCCTATAACTTTGGCCTAAGTGCAAGCAGTAAGTTTTTGTAAGGCATTTCCGAAATCCAAAAACAGTGTAAAAGGTTCAAGCTTAACCCTGACAAACCTACTAAATTGAAAACAAAATTAAAAAATTAAGTACCGGACGTGTACTTCATAATACTAGACCAAATTGACATATTTGCGTTTAGTTTTATGCAATTTTTAGTGAAATTTATTTTTATCGTAATTAATTGAAAACGCATTTCCGACATCTGAAAACAGTGTAATAGCTTCAAGCCTAACCTAAACTAAAAACAATATTAAAATCAAGTACCGGATGTCTATAGCCAACCCAAGGGTCCACTGCCCTGCTCGTTGTTGCTGCGGGAGATCATACCTGGGTTGCTCACTTACTGTAAAATTTAAGATGGACCCTAAATCTCTGAGCTACCATAGCTGAGAGGTGTAGTAAAGTCTAAATTATAATTAAAATAGCCATTACTTTTGCCAACTTTGTCAAAAACACGAGGTCCCAGAATTCCTCCTCCACAGGGGTTCACACCACCCCTTTCTTACCCACAAAACCCTCAACATCGATTGAGGTTTTTTACTTTCCTACTGGAATTTTTATGGCAAGCGGAAAGAAATTGACCTGTGAATAATTTCTGGAATACCATTAAACGTACAGAAGATTCAAAAGAAATCTTTTCCAAACTGAATGGCCACTGTGACCGAATCACGGTGGCCAGTCTCAATGGAGACTTGCCATCTGCGCAGGACAGGATTATAGCGCGCGAGTGTGTGTGCAAACACAGGTACATTATTCCCCCACTCTTGTCCGCTAGGAAAATCTGACTGGACTGCAGAAAGAACAAGCTTTACGTGTATTCCGAGGCATAGGTGTAAAACACTGCCAACCGGGCTACAGAGAATTTCTTGACAGAAAAAGCGTATAACTGATTTTCGCCCCGACCGATTATAATATGCCATGTTATAAACTATATTGGTGGTACCAATTTATGAACTCTGTGTTTCTCTTTTTTCTTCTATGTTTGAAATTATTGACGAAAAATAGTAGTAAAGAGTGTTTAAATACAACAATAAATTGTCCGACTAGTTAGGTAACTTTATTAGAAAAAGTCGTGATTTTACGTTTTGTAAGTTATTATTATTTATATTTACATATAGTATAATTAAACATATGTACTTTGTTTATGTTTAAGTTGGACCTACATCTACATTTATTATATAGGTATGTATCTTATTGAAGATGTTATGCCTGTCCATCAATAAGTTCATTCACGCGATTTCAAGAGCTTGCTGACGTGTCCAAGTGGTAAGGAGTCATCCCCTTATGTCCCCCTATATTGAGCACCCTTTGCTCCATTTACAACAGACAAACTGCGTTGCATACCTAATTAGCTTTCAAGTGTATGTGTAGATAAGTATTTTTTATTGCGAATAATTAATATACGTACGTTAAAAGCGGTTTCGTACTTATTACCGCAAGTCATTATGCATTTTGACTTTTATTACTCTAGGTCGATTAGTAACGAATGACATAAATTTAATTCATCTATTGGTCATTAGGCCGAACTCGTTTATAAGTGTGTCGTAATATTTTTTGTCTAGGCAACAAAGTGTATAAAATTTATTACAGCAAAAACTTGACGGCACTTTTAAATCTAAACTACTACTTCGCAGATATTGAGAAATAAAGCTCCAAATATTAAAATGCCTATATCGAAGAAACTATAGAATCGCCAACGAGAAGAACTTCAACCAAATTAGAATTAAAATTAATAACCTTTTTTTCAATGCCCAATTTTTCAATGATATAATAAATCTAAAATAGGATGAAATTATTTGCTTCTAAGCGCTCGCTTAAATTTCACAGTACCTACGCGATCTGATTTTGATCCCTACGCCGCCTTTCACAAATAAATTCGATAAATGCAATTTTGTCTGGTGATTTACCACGTGCTTGGAGGTGAAGGAAACACCGTAAGGAAAATAAAACTGCATGTCTAACTGACGAAATATTTCAAGGATACGTGAAGACCACAAATACGCAGCAAAGCAGCGCGACAAAATAATCCCTCGATCTGATCGCTCGCCAATACCCAGCTGTGGGAAGTATGATATATACCGTTACTTACTTTTAAACGAACTTAAGTTGTGTATAATTAGAAGTTCGCAACTTCATATTGTCCATTGCTATGTTTGTTTCCAAATATCGTGCAGAATTCCATTCTCATGACAAAATAAACCTAAAACCAGGTCTAAGATATCTTCATTTATGTGTTATGTTGTAATAAACGAAATGCTTTGGTGCATAACTAACGACAATCAATGCCGCCAATACCATAATGATTTTCAATATAATTCCTTACAACTCCAAGTTATTTGCAGGTAAATATGCGTTTGTGTAGATCTGGAGAATCTCCCTGGCAGTGCGTTTAGGTTTTGACATGACAATAATACAATATTCTTTATCTAAAATGAAAAGGTATCAGCTCATAGGAATTTCTATAGGTACGTAATAAAATAGCATAAACAAATTAAGCAATACCCACAAGCGGCAGTTGTTCATATTTGGACGTAGGTATACAGCCGTCGTCTTCCTCGGCCATTTTTAAAGGAAAGTGGATGACTCGTTATACGACGTCGCCGCAAACTTTTTAGAGAGCATGAAAAATCAAATTCTAGCATACTTACACTAAAATATTACTTTATTTTATTCTTTTTAGAATAATGGTGACAAACACATAGTCCACCTCATGTTAGTAGATGCTATGGTTCAATGACGCTAAGATGGAATGCCGCATTTTTAGTAAAAAGGGTCACCAATGCGAAACACTCACCATAGAAAACACAGCAGCACTAAGCTGCTATTCTGTGAGAGAACAGTACGGGAGCAAAACGGGTTCGATCCCCGCCGGCAAAAATGAAATTTAACACTGTGTATATAGACAATAAACGTTATAAATTACATATACATATACTAATTAATACAAATTTTACAGAGCACACTTGTTAATGTTACTGAAAGCATTTTACAATAATATATTGTTATATTTTGTAACCCAAAATAAAATATTAACAAAACAAACATCGGCTTACAATCGATATTGATACATTACACAATGCAACGAATCTAATACAGTTTCCACCAGAGTTACACGGTCGCTCTGTTGATTGGCTCACTTTACCTTTGGAAAGTTTCGCAGATCGAAGAGTTTCACTAGGAAAACCAAAACATAGTCTGCCTAACGCACTCTTTATGTAATTTATCGTTGGTGATGCGTTTCTTCAACGTTGGAACTCTTATACAACTATAACTAGGATTTTCGACGTCTTCATTTCTCTATAGTGAAGTCATTGAGACGAATGTTAATTAGCGTTCAGGTGCATCGACCGCTTTCTAGTTCTAGTACTTTGAATGGTCTAGCTGTAGTGACAGCTGCTTCTAACGTTATGTTGTCGATAGAAAAGCTCGAGACTGGCTAATCGATCGCATCTAAAACTAAACACAAATTGCTTACAACTTGTTATTAGTTAGTTCCCTTACAATGATATCTAATGTTCTAGTCTATTTATTTAAATAAAAAGAATAAACCACATTTAATAAGAGCGGGTAACGTGACCTTGTCACATCGACAGTAAAACCCAACCTCTCCGCTCTGCTTCAAGGTATGCAAAAATCTTGACTTCTTGACATTTTCCTACACTTTGAATTTAATTCTATTATATTTTTTGCAGTAGAAATAATCCTATGTCTACGGTTGAACTCATAGAATACTATAATACATACAATATAAAACGGGGGAGTGGGCGGAGCCCGTGTAGCCACTAAAATATCACTAACACGTCAATTCACACGTATTAAATGTCAACGCGAGATATGTTTTGACGTTACAATCGTTTCCAAATTTCGCATGCAAATTATTTAGAAAATGCCAAATTGCACGCTATTTACAAATAAATATGTATTCAAACCGTCTGTCAACACAGCGAATCGGATTTTTAGTAGTGATTAACTGATAATACGACGTAATTGCTTGTATGTGTGCTCCCGGCGACGCCGAATCTCGTATAAATTAAGGTTGACAGCCATTCTATTGTGTATTATAGTATTCTATGGTTGAACCTAAGTCTTGAGTTTCTTGTACAAATCATGTTGCTACACCTCATGTTTTGTTATCGTGACGCCACGCAGTCAGAAGCGCGCCAGAAGTTCCACCGAACGCTCTCTACTGAGGCCAGAGGTTTTCTCATAATATTATATCTGTGATGTTACTTGTAATGTACGCATTCTTTTGCGACTAAATTCTGATGTGTTGTAGTAAACTCCGTTATTTGTCAAATTCAATATTGTCTAGGATACTACATAATTACAACACCAAATTTTTCAATATATAATATAGATATATTAGATATTGAAAAAAATTTAGATCCCTTTAATTTGATCACACATACTGTTTTTGCTCTTCCTCAATTTTTCAGTAAGAAACGTTTTTAAAAAAAATAGAAAACTTTTTAAGTCCAAGTAAACCATTGTTATTGCAATCATGCCGTAGTTCTCTAATAAATAAATAAAAATACAAAAGGACAGCGGGCACGTTACGGTGAGTTAGTTGATTCAATTTTTTTTTTATTTACCGATATAGTGGATCATAACCAGATCGAGATGATAGTAATTAAAGTTGGTTTAACACATTTTTAGTATCTAGCCACCTTGACAGAATTCTAGAATATTATCACGGTGGTTGGCAAGCAATAAATGGAATCCTTTTAACACGTTATTATATTTATAGAAATTATACATACTTTGTTAAAAAATCATATAAGTAGCTATTTAATGGAAAGGTAAGAAAATTAAAATAAAACGAATTATCGTGGTTTACTGAATGGCTAAGGCCAGCCGTAATTATTTCCTGGATTTACTTTAATGTTAAGGTTAGACGTAACGCTGATATCATAACCAGTTCACTTTTGACATCCATTATGTAAGGTGAAAGTCAGATAACCTCGCGCCTCCGTGTAAAACTTTACGCGCGATTTAAATTAATAACGATTACCGGAGCCACCAAGATCAAGTTCATTTAGTCATGTTTCTTGATCTTTGTAAATATTATTTCGCTAAGTATATTGACATCTGTTAGATAGACATCATCTACGTTCTTCCGTAAAAACACAGAGAAATGGTTTTCTACGTGGTAGAGCCATGCTGCGGCTAAATTATGGCTGTAGCATGAATGGTTCGACTCGACCGAGATAGGACAACACTCACGGAATACTATGGTAGATTTCTATAGGCCACAGCATCCACTTATCATCAGATGAACTGTGTGCTCGTTTGTTACCCTTATTCTATAATAAAAGCAGCCAAGAGCGTGTCGGGCCACGCTCAGTGTAGGGTTCCGTAGTTTCCCGTCCGTCACAGTAAGTGTTCCCACTTATGAGTTTGTACAAAAACTGTTGTTTCCATCCAAGTTCAAAATAATTTTCCTAGAAAGTCCTTATAAAGTTCTACTTTCCAGATTTTTTTCATATTTTCTAAACTTATGGTTCAAAAGTTAGAGGGGGGGGGGGACACATTGTTTTTTACTTTTGGAGCGATTATTTCCGAAATTATTGACATTATCAAAAAATGATTGTAGTAAACCCCTATTCATTTTTAAATACCTTTCCAACAATATATCACACGTTAGGGTTGAAATTAAAAAAAAAAACTAATTCCCACTTTACATATAGGAGGACTACCCTAATAAAACATTTTTTTCCAATTTTTATTTTACCACTTTGTCGGCGTGATTGATACACATATTGGTACCAAATTTCAGCTTTCTAGTGCTAACGGTCACAGAGATTAAGCGAGGACGGACAGACGGACAGACAGACATGGCGAAACTATAAGGGTTCCTAGTTGACTACGGAACCCTAAAAAAAGAGGTACGGAAACTTGGCCGTTAACGAATTTTGCTATAAATTGTGTTTATTTATTTATTTATTTTTCAGCAAATTACGAGTTGTGGTGTCTAGGACGAATTTTTTTATTATGTTTTATGAAATTTTAACAGTGATTGAACAATGTATGTATACTTCAAAATAATTTAAGTAAATCTGATTCAAACGCGCCGAATTGGGTAAATGGCACAACGACAAACATGCGTCTAAGCTGGCTTTGGCTGTTTAATCTTTATATTTCCATCGTGGTCGATCTGCTGGTGATCTTCTGGTCTACCTTATTCAGATGGGCGGAGGCAGTAGAGTCCAAGGCCTTCGATCGGGTCTGGTACAAAGCGCTTTTATTCGAAGCTCCCTTCTTATGCTTCCCGAGAAATTGTGCGATTGGATCACTAGTTTTCTTCCTAATCGGAGCATCAAGGTCGTAGTAGACGGTGCATACTATGATGACAAGCCTATTAACGCTTGTGTTTCACAAGGCTGTGTGCTATCACAAACGCTGTTTAGTCCGGATATCAATGATATGTTGCAAACTGGTAACATTTATTGCTATGTAGACGACAACACTGGTGATGCCTTATACACCGGCCGTGCCAATATTTCTCGGCAAATCGTCGCCGAGTACCGAGATAACTTGTGTCTGAAGTCGGTGCTTTTCTTAAAATACATATTTTCATCACTTCTTGTGATACAATCTATATATAGATACTGTATATAGATACTGTGTATAGATACTGTAGAGACGACTATTAGGTCAGGTCGTTCCTAGTCGACGAACAACCTAATACATTGTTACCAAATAAGTTAACCACTTGTTACTACGGAATATTTTTTCGAAGCAATATTTAAGACAAATTTCCTTTCCTCGGGCATCAAATGTCGGTCGGCAGCAGTGGTAAATAATCCGACGGGGTCGTCTCACAGTGTCAGCATACTTCCATTCAAGAACGAAAGGCACAGTACCACGCCTTCATCACACTATTCGAAGATTATAATATGTGGGCGATAACAGAAACGTAATCCCACTTCGGCGAAAGAGGATAATCTTCAGATTCACTCACGATGGATGGCGCAAATATGCG
The DNA here is from genome assembly GCA_036936625.1 of Parnassius smintheus behrii. NCBI lineage: Eukaryota > Metazoa > Arthropoda > Insecta > Lepidoptera > Papilionidae > Parnassius > Parnassius smintheus. The sequence continues at coordinate 18,101,429 of JAUPFT010000018.1, forward strand.
TGCGTTACAACATAGATAAGCAGATCGTTAGCAGTCGTGGCAAATATATAGTACGCTTCCCGAAGATGTTTTTCTCAAAAGTCCTACAAACAACAACGGTTGCCAAGATACCAACGGTGTGACGCTTCGCTGGAGTAAAACTCTTTACCCTCGATCTAACCAGTATTTTATACACCTCTCAAAGCGGGGGATTTCACCCCTTTTTTTTCGATAACCAGAGATCCATTTCAATTCAGCATTTTTTCAACATAGGAAACGAAACTTTTGTTTGAGTGTAATAAATCTGGTGTTTTTCGATACTTTAATATCGATAAACGGTCGATTTTATCGCTATTACTGGATTTTCGATATATCGTTGCAAGCGTAATTCTTTGACGTAACTCACACAATTTAACAGTGGATCGTATTCTAACATCGTTTCAATTACTGTCTAAGGTAATACTGTTTTGCTGAAAGATTTTCTCGTGGGCCGTGTGACAATGTGCTTATCGGAACTTGTTTTCATTATAGATCTCATTAATATGATTTTACAAATAAAAAACTCTTAAAGTGGAAATTGTTCTTGTACAATTAGTGTTCCGGATTCTTCTATTAATTGATTAGTTATACCAATAATTACGTAATGTAAGTACAAGTTAATCGAAAGGTCTGCGAGAAAAGATTTGTAAATGTTAAAGATTTCAAACGTAGCTAAAATTAAATATTTATTTAAAGAGCCGAAGAATCCGGGAAAAAGAACAGAGTCATCCGGAACTAAATCACAAATTAAATAATGTTACTAACTAAATGCTAATTGAAAAGCCAGTGACTCGAAAACTATTTTGTAGAAATAAATTAATAAAAATAATAAAAAAGCAATAATACCATTCTGATAATTTTCTTTAACATCTTTACTTATAAATTTTCGAAACAGCAATTGCAAATATTTAAAGAATTAAATAATAAACAAAAATAAACAACTCAATATACAATATACACGATGTCCCCAAATATATTTAAGTACTTACCTTGTTCCTTTGAGTCGAAATTTACGCCTGTGTTTGGATATTATGTATTAGAATTTTAATAATTTCCTGAAATAGTCACTGAGGAAACTTTGTAATTTGATAAAAACAGTGACAGTCATGATACATAGATGTGGTTCCAGTGTTAATTTTTTGAGTATGCAACGCTAAATTAGCAATATGGGAAAAGACGTACCTACGTAATATAGGTTTCGATAGCAAAATAGTATGCTCTCTCGGATTGTGAAAGTTGCATGAGCAACTTTTGCGAACATGCCTCGTAACTTCATGCATGACTTATTGATGATAATATTGATTGTCGATCAGGTCGTGGAAAACTGGTTCTTAGTCCAATTATATAATTTATTTTTAGGGAAGTTGAATAAGGCATAAGTAATAAAACTTAACACTTTAACAGCCGTACACGTACTGAGTACGGGCAGTGTCGATTAGGGTTGCCGTTCTATAAATTTTAAAGTCCCTAGACTAACAGAAGAAATCCGCCAGAAACAGGATTTTTCTTTTTCTTAAAATCCGCTAGATGTCCCTAGGTACATTTTCGTGGTACCGTTAACTAAACTAACTGTCTAACTGAAAAATCTTGCCAAATGGTATACAATATAAATATATATATATATATATATATATATATATATATATATATATATATATATATATATATATATATATATACATACAATGAATACCGAAAATCTAAATCTATAAATTCAGAAAACCTTAAAAAGAGCGGACTCTATTTCATATAAATTACTTATATATAGTGTAGGTTAATGACATAACAACCAAAACAAAAACTATTCATGTACAAAATAAAAAATATTGTAAAAAAATAAATCTCTTTAAACCACGTTTAAACATTAGTCATCTTATTAAAAATAAAACAATTAGCTCAGTATGTTCTTGTACCTAAATTTCAAAATTAATAGCGAAGTATGGATCCAGATCTTCAAAAAGAACTTCAGCGGAAGCTGAAGCTTCGCCAATGTCTCCAGTTCCCATCTTTGGTTTATCTTTACCGACTTGGTTGACAAGATCTTCGGGAATATCATACGTTGCGCAATTCTTTTTTAATCCTTAACTGATTTTTAATTAGACGAATGGAATTTAAAGGTTTTTCTGATTGCTTGTTTTACAGTTTGCTTTTAACTACATTCATGGCACCAAATACGCGTTCAAATTCTGCATTTGAGTGCGGTAGTGATAATATTACTATTGCAAAATTACATAAATCTTCGAATATGTTTACTCCTGCTGCATTTTTGTATGTCGAAACCTTAGAACATGGTCTCAGGTCGAAACAGAGAAAGTGAATTAACGACATTGAATTGTTAGTTTATGTTCGGGAATTCCCGTGAAATTATATATAGAATGCTACCAACGGTAGATTACAAAATTGGACATATGATAAATTACTTATTTGAAATGAATTACTTCATAAAAGAAAGTCGCCATCTCAAAAGTCCAAATGTCGCTAGAAGTCGCTAAATAATTATTTCTCGCTAAAACGATTTTTTTATCCGCTAAACATTGTTAAAATCCGCTAGATCTAGCGAGAAAGTCGCTAAAACGGCAACACTGGTGTCGATCAACTCGGGACGCCGATCACGTACTCCGTACGGGTTTGACTTTCCTATCGTCTGTTTAAAAATTACGTTCCCGGTGCGTGATTGGCGTATAACCCCGGTGTAGAATGACTCTTTAGCTACACCCACATGTATGTATCACCGACGGGAGGTGCGGGGTGGAGGCAGGACAAGCAATCTTTCAGCGCGCGTCGCCAGTGCTCCCACGCCACCAACGTGAGAGCACGTCCTTGCATTTTGGCGCGAAATGGCTTCCGCTCGACGTAGTTGGCGTCTCGATTCTAAAGAAATTTTTGATGTTTTGGTAAATGATGTTGACTCAGACATTGAGGAAGACCCGGAAATTCAAATTGAAGGTAAATTATTGTATTTTATTATTGTATTTTTATTCGAATATACCTTTTTTGCGAAGTCTAGATTTTTATTGGTGTTTTCTCTCTCCAGAGGTAATTCAAGACTTACATGAGGTGGTTTCGGTCCAAGATCATGAAAATGATGATGCTGACATGTCAGAGAACGTATCTGAACCAGAACAGGGTCGAAGTCGAGGTCGCTCGAGACCTACACTTCGAGGCAGAACGAGATCGCGCGGCGGACGCGTTCGGTCAGGGGCGCGCTCGACTACCCGCTGCAGCAGCGGCAGACATGCATCAACTTCTATCAGGGAAATGGATGAAGCTAATGGATGGTCATACGAAGCAGTGCAGCAGCCGCCGGAAAATCCAGTATTTCAAGAAATATCTCGCGTATTAGCCCCGATTGATGAAAATTCGTCACTGTTCGATTGTTTCTCAATTTTTTTTCCTGATTCTTTTTGGAAATTGCTCAAGACTGAAACAAATCGTTATGCAGCTCAAATGAAGGCTAAACAAACGCGACAAGGTATCCTGAAACCTGGCACTATGCTTTATCAATGGAAACCAGTCACGAAACAGGAACTGAAAACATTTTTTTCCGTAGTGATTCATATGACACTCGTTCAAAAAGAAAGTTTTGATTCTTACTGGTCAACTCGTGAAATAATAGAAACTTCATTCGCCAGAAAGCACATGAATAGGAACCGATTCAGAGCTATTTACAGCTGTCTTCATTTGAACGACAACTCAAATTATAAACCACGTAATGATCCAGAATACGATGCTTTTTTCAAACTCAGACCGTATTTCGATGAACTGTGTTTTTTGTGTGAGAACAGTTTTTATCCCAATGAAAACTTGACGATTGATGAGGGCACTTGTGGATTTAGGGGTCGAGTGCACTTCAGAGTTTACAATAAAGATAAGCCCGATAAATACGGTATGAAAGTCTACATGCTATGTGACGCGGAAACGGGCTACATACTACGCATGGTTCCCTATGTTGGCGACTCAAAATCTGTCGAGACTATTATCGCTGAATTGAGTGAACCATATTTTGGTAAATGGCACACCATTTATATGGATCGTTTTTTTACGAGTCCGACAATTGCGGACTTGCTTTGGCTGAAAGAAACTCGCACTGTAGGCACAGTGATGGCGAATCGTCGTGGTCTGCCACAGGTTTGGCGACAACAACCGTTGGAAAAAGCTGAAATGGCTTTTTGTCACCGCGGCAATCTAACTGCCTGTAAATGGAAAGATAAGCGTGATGTACTTATGCTCACGACGAAACACGGAGCTAGCTGGACAGAGGTGGATACAAAAGCCAAAGGTGTGGGCGTAACCAAAAAGGTGAAACCAGACTGCATCCTCGACTATAACCACTACAAAATTGGCGTAGATCTCAATGACCAATATGTATCCTATTATTCGTTGAATAGGAAAAGTATGAAATGGTGGAAAAAAATGTTTTTTAATTTAGTAGCGCGTTCTCTGGTAAACGCTTACATTTTGTACAATAAATCCAGAGAACAACGACGCCGCCTGCGATTCTCGCAGTTTCTGATGGACTCTGGGGAACAACTGGTGGAAACTGCATCAGATGCTGAAGCAGGACCCTCCCATGGTCCACATGCTGTCGGGACAAGCACGAGGCTCGTCGGTAGGCACTTCATAGAGAGGATTCCAAGCTCGGAAAAAAAGGAGAAAGTCGCACGAGTTTGCAAAGTGTGTGCCGACATTTCAAAAAAAGAAACCGGAAAAAGGGGGCGCAAAGAGACCATTTATTACTGCCCAGACTGCAATGTTCCTTTGTGCTACTATCCCTGCTTCAAAATGTTCCACACACAAAAAAATTACGTTCTTTAGTTAGCTCAAGTATGTAAGAATGTTTATGTTGGAGTTTTTTTTTTTTCGCTTGTAGACCTCTTTTGTTAATTTTTTTTCATAAATATTTTTCATTATTTTTAATGTTTTTTACTTCTTCCTTTAAAATATAAAGAACAATAGTACATATAAAAGAAGAATAATATACATATCACAAATAGTTTTTATTTTATGAGTCATAGAATATCGGCAAAAATCACCGGCGTACCAGGAACGGCCACCTTTATAACGGTCGGCTGTTAAAGTGTTAAAGATTAATGCTATAATAACAAGTTTTGTGGGCATGTCGGTTTTACAATCTTTATACTCTGGAATTACTTTACTTATTCCGAGTGAGAAAAAAATAATTATTTTAATAACCAAATGTATTGTGATCTCAAAGTTCAATTTACGTCAGTAGCATTGTGATGAAGTTGCAAACAGTAAGTTCTACTATAATTAACTAGCGACATTCATAATAAAGGGCAACGTATCAATTATTAGAACATACTTGTATTCTACTATATAGATAGGTACTTAAAAAATGTAGTAATTAGCAAAAAATATTTTTGTTGAATATAATATCATAATATTATATGGCGAAAGTCAAAGCTTATTGACGGAAGTACCGTATATACAATGTGTCCGGTTTCCGATGTCCGATACTTTAAGGGGTTAAAATACAATAAATTTTATCGACAAATCAGGGGTCAATGATTTTTTTTCGCCATCAATAAAAAAATGGCAGCACTTTAAAAAAAATTGTTGGCGAAGCATAGATGCTTGTATTAATTTAACAATATCTACCCAAGTAGAAGACTTTCAAAAACAAAATTGGTCTTAAATGTTAGTTAATAGTGTAGACAATAAATCTAGATTCAAAATATTATTTTTTAATTTTTCAGTATTAGTAAAAAACATTTTTGAAAAAATAAATTAGACAACAAATTGATGTTGTTTTTCAAATTCTTAGCTTTAAAAAAAACCATCGTGTTAACAAATTTTTTTTACTTGTTTTTATTATAATACAGGATATTTGCTATAAATGCACATTTAAATCTTAACTCTGAGTTAGATAGTTTAGGAGCTATGATAATTTGAATGTAACTGTTCAAAGTGTCTCTACCCCGATATTAGATAACTAAACACCCATTCCAGTGAGTAAGATAAAATTCTTCAATAATTCAAGGAATCGTAAGCAAGCACAATAGCATCCTTTGTGTGAGCAGGTAAAAAACGCTGTGCACAACAGTGCGAGCGAGACAGAATAACGGCTGTCTCCAGGTAAAAAGGGTGCAGTGTGCGCTTGTGCCGTCGAGCAGTCGTCCCTCGCTCTGCTTTGTGATAACATTCCTGGTTTTAAGTAAATCTACTTACTGTACATAATTATTGTTTGTTGTTAGACTTTGTTACGTTTTTGTTTTGTTGTTGAACTGTTACTTTTTGTTTATTACAATGAACGAGTACTCAAGCCAGCATATCGCTGTAACAGTTCAACAACAAAACAAAAACGTAACAAAGTCTAACAACAAACAATAATTATGTACAGTAAGTAGATTTACTTAAAACCAGGAATGTTATCACAACGCAGAGCGAGGGACGACTGCTCGACGGCACAAGCGCACACTGCACCCTTTTTACCTGGAGACAGCCGTTATTCTGTCTCGCTCGCACTGTTGTGCACAGCGTTTTTTACCTGCTCACACAAAGGATGCTATTGTGCTTGCTTACGATTCCTTTAATTATTGAAGAATTTTATTTTACTCACTGGAATGGGTGTTTAGTTATCTAATATCGGGGTAGAGACACTTTGAACAGTTACATTCAAATTATCATAGCTCCTAAACTATCTAACTCAGAGTTAAGATTTAAATGTGCGTTTATAGCAAATATCCTGTATTATAATAAAAGCAAGTAAAAAAAATTTGTTAACACGATGGTTTTTTTTAAAGCTAAGAATCTGAAAAACAACATCAATTTGTTGTCTAATTTATTTTTTCAAAAATGTTTTTTACTAATACTGAAAAATTAAAAAATAATATTTTGAATCTAGATTTATTGTCTACACTATTAACTAACATTTAAGACCAATTTTGTTTTTGAAAGTCTTCTACTTGGGTAGATATTGTTAAATTAATACAAGCATCTATGCTTCGCCAACAATTTTTTTTAAAGTGCTGCCATTTTTTTATTGATGGCGAAAAAAAATCATTGATCCCTGATTTGTCGATAAAATTAATTGTATTTTAACCCCTTAAAGTATCGGACATCGGAAACCGGACACCCTGTATACGTATCTGTATAACTATAATGTGTACGTGTCCAGCTGTATCAAAAGTACGTGCCTGCAGGTTGCAGGCGATGCAAATTCATCGCCGCCACCTGTGCCTACTTTACAAAAACATTTTTGTTTAAAATCCTGTAATCAAGCCTTGCGAATACTATTACTTGGTTTAAGATTATAAAACGGATAGTATATATAGATATTATTATGAGAAAAATACCCGGATGACCGAGCTTTGCTCGGTTTTTTTTTTGAAATTACATTTATAAATTACATACTGATGAAACTTAAATAATATTTTTGATCTTAAAACTGAACTGGTTATTTGAATAAAAAATCATGAGTGCAATAAGTTTTATTAAAATTTTTGTATTTTTAAAAAATACTTAAAAAAAGGGCTTAAAATAATAGATTTTCTCACAAAGAAGGGACGCGAACCACGGAACTCTGATATCACGCCCGACCAACATCCCACCTGAGCTATTACGATCGTTAGTGAAATGTCAAAATTTACCTTCTTATATTGTAGCCGGTTTTTATTGCCTGAAAACACGAACAAAAGGACATTTTCTAAAAATAAATCCTAGCTAGATCGATTTATTGCCCCCGAAACTCCATGGACACTAAATTTTATGAAAATCGTTGGAGCCGTTTCCGAGATTCCGATTATATACATATATACAAGAATTGCTCGTTTAAAGGTATAGGATAAAATAATAATTTTATGTCAATGAATAAATGATTTTCTTTTGATATTTCATCAAAACATTATTGTTCTAAATATAAATTTATTTAATGTTTATTTGTCTATCTGAATACGTCTTAAACTTTCAAGACGTACTTGAAATTGAATAGATACCCACCCTCATTCTATAAAAACATACCTAATAGTTATGAATGAAACATACAACAAATGCAACAAGTGCAAACGTGCACTTAGTCCATCAGATGGTGAGTGTTGTGGCCCTTAGACATCTACATCTATTGTTGATTAAGAATCAAAATTCGGATGCGTTGTCACTCCTGAGGACTCTACTCTCTCTAGGTTCTCTACTTTCACCATTTGAAACACAGCATTAAGCTGCTTTTACACTGGTATTCTGTCAGAGCGTGGTCCTTCCTCGACCCATTCGTGCTGCAGCCATATTATATCTGCTGCATGTATAGGTAGGCATAGTAGTAATCACAGATTATAATCTGTGGTAGTAATTTAAGACATGTTTCAGATGGGTGAACGCGCGCGGCGAGCGGTCGGGCGCGCGGCGTCCTGCAGCCTGCCGGTTGTCCAGTATGTAGACTTTTTATTGTGGTTTTATGTATGTGTTATATATGTATATTATGTATGTATGTATATGTTTGTCACTATATGTTTTTTCCTGAATAAATACTTTGTGTATGTGCAAATTTTAAATTCGAATGTGTCTGTCGAGCAAATATTCAGAATGACTGAACCAATGGTTTTAAAACTTGGAGATTTAAAAAAAAATTATAAAATCAATGGTTTCTGATTATCTTAAATATATATATATATATATATATATATATATATATATATATATATATATATATATATATATATATATATAATGCTACAATAGATCCTATCAAGGCGAAGCCGGGGGCGGGTGGCTCATCATTTATCATCATCATCATTACAGCCCTTCGCAACTCCACTGCTGATCATAGGCCTCCCCCAAGGAACGCCACAAAGCACAGTCCTGAGCCACCTGCATCCATCGACTTCCTGCTAGTATGACCAGGTCGTCACTCCATCTAGTGGGGGGTCGCCCTATACTTCGCCTACCGGTACGAGGCTGCCACTCGAGAAGATGTTTGTGGCGTGCTGCAATAAATCTTTCTTTCTTTCTTTCTAATCCGTTGGGCTATGTCGGTCAATCTGGCTCCACTGCGGATATCCTTATTTCTAAGTTTATTACGCAGAGAAACTCCAAGCATAGCTCTCTCCATAGCTCGCTGAGCGACTTTAAGCTTCCTCATACGGTCAGAAGTGAAGGACCACATGTCAGATCCATAGATCATCACTGGCAACACGCACTGGTTGTTCAATCTAGTTTTGAGGTTTTGTGGTATGTCTGACGAGAAGATGTGACGTAATCTACATATTACAACTTGCATTAGAATTAGTACCATATTATCACTTTTTTAATTATCATTTTATTTTTTACTAACAAATTTCTTTATATAATAATATACTTACATTATAATACTAAGACAATAGATGGGGAAGTCTGAGGCCTGTAGCACAGTTTTTACTAACACAGGCTTCAGAGCTCAAAAATAATTGTAACAATAATGTAATGTATGTTAATAAATTTCATTTCATTTCAATCTCCCGAAAGCTGCCCAGTCGAGTTGAATCCGTCGGCTGGTGGGTAGATTAAAATAAATTTACTGTAATTGTGACCTTGAATAAAGTTAAATGAAACAAATGTTTTCATCGTATGCTTGTTATATTTATTCCAATTCCAAAATTATTGTTAATTGTGATACAGGTAGATGACAAGTTATAGCCAACAACACAAAAGTGAAGGTACGGTTAAGCATGGCTGGCGCACAAATCGGCTGGCCATTCAGTCAACAGCTCTATGGGGTATCCGTCGGTATCGACACAGTAATACACGTCCCCCACGTTTTGGTTTGGTTGGTAGTTGCCGTTCGCCAGACAGACTTCGGTTACCGTCATTCCTCGTTCCGGGAAATACATCATAGAGTCCCTGGCACAATCTGAAAAAAAATTACTATTTAGTACCTTAACCTACCTAAGTAGGATAAATATTTTAATAATTTCACTGGATTTCGACGGAGTCCAAAAGTAGGATGATGTTTTTGATTAGTAAATTCCTAATCAAGTCGTTGAATTCTTACAAATTATATTGGTATCGATTTCTATTATTTCTTGGGTAACCTATACTAATAAACAACCTATGTTTTTTTTTGTTGGACCTGGGCGACCGAGCTTTGTTCAGCGTTAGAAAAAAACATAATTTCCTCTGGGATATAAAGTACAAAATTTTCGTAAGAGTCGTCTCCGAGATACTAATTACATATAAATATTATAGATATATTAATTTATTTCTATTTTATTTTAATTAAAAAAGTATGAAATAGATTTGATTGTATATCGATAAAACAATGATTAATTAAAAAAAAAATCGAACAAAGTACCTATGCATAACACCATAGAAATGTATCCCGCGAACAAAACATTTTATTATTCTATGATCTTTTTATTTTTACCAATCTGTTGCGCTAAAATGCTAAAAGCAAAAGATAAAAATAAGATAAAAATCCTGACCATATTGCTTGAGTCGAATTCTCGCACTCAGGCGATGGGCTACCATAGCTCTAGCCGTTAGGGTGGGAAGATACTTGCTAATTATATTGCACGGGCAAATCTAGCTTGTTGCTTTGTGTATGAAAACACGAAGAAAACAAATTTTCGCAGATGCCCGCAAACCAACATGTTGTAAACTTCATTGAAATACTTAGAGCGTTTACGAGAACGCTATTACAATCAAATATTACATAATATTATATTATTGCTCATATTTATTACAGGATATAGTATAACGTCATCATTAACATAGCGAACTTGAATTGGCAAAACATGAAGCCTAATAGTAAAGTAAAGTTACAGCCTATATACGTCCCACCCCTGGGCCACAGGCCTCCCCTCATTTCTAAGAGGGTTTTAGGGAAAGAAAGTGAAAACCTTCACGGCCGAGCACGTTGTAAATCAGCACTTAAAATTGCAATTAACAATTTCCTTGGTGCCGGCGGGGATCGAACCCGGGTTACTCGCGTTCTGTTATATTTATAGCGAGCGTTAACCATCTGAGCTATGCAGCCTAATAATAATCGGCAAATGTATCGTGTAGTTTATCATAATATCGTAGTGGTTAGTTTTATTTACATTACATAATTTTCTTTTTTAACCTTAAATTTAGTGTAATATCATATTATAAAGGTTTTTTCTTAACAAAGTAACCGCGATCGGTACTAACGCGCTCTTTTACATTCGGTAAGAGTTTCAGTACGCGACATTCTCTTGACATTCCATCAGCACGATGCAATGGAACGTATGGAATCAGGTATATTATGTCGGTAATGGGGTCACGGCCGCCGACCGGTTGCGAGTCCGCTTCGCGCAGCGTATGCGCTAACGGTACCACTATTCTTCCGCTTATCTGCTGGTTGTTGCGAATGTTACAAGATTTTAAACGTACTTAAAATAATTACATTACTTGTTGATTTTCTTACTACGACATAATGAATGAGGAAGGAGTGACAAAGCTAATTTTTGTTGCGTAAGAATGTATAAGTGACAGAGTCTGCGGGGGGCGTTTCAGATGCAATTTGCAAAAAACAAAGATTGGCCAAATTAATGGTACTTTGTACATTAAGTAATTTAGGGGTAAGTAAATTAAGGGTACTTCCTTAACCGACGAACATTTACGTGTAGATATCTTGGACGTTAACGAAGCGAGAATGGTGTCAGGATCATGATCATGTTAAATGGAGGCTTTCGGGTGATAAACTTTTGTTTTAGAAATTTAAATATATTTCACTATTCAGGGCGAGTTTTCGCTTCAGAAACTGTTGAACACATTCATGGTTGTCTATTGAGTAACTCTTATCGTAAAGTTTTCCCACTTTTTTTCTTTTCAAATACTTTATGCCACCTATTCAGATAGCCATTTCAGCCGTCATAAACCTTTAAAGGTTCAGTAGTGATGGATAATAGCTTTGCAGGTTTTCATTATAGGATTAGCCCGCGTAAATCCAAATAAGCTTAAGCCAATCGAGTGTCGTGTTGGTGGTAACAGCACGCTAAGCTATATTTATAATAAAGGGTCCGAGTGTAAGATTTTGACCTAATTCATTCATTATTTTATTACAGCCTGTATAAAGTCTAAGTCTAGTCAGGCTAGTGAACATAGGCCTACCGCCATAGATTGTCAAAGGACGGTAGTATTTGCCACAGTAGGCAACCGCACTTTTTTATTATTTTGATTTGCTATCAAGAAGATGTTGCTGCCCATTTCCCGTTTATGTAGGATGCAATTACCCTCTGGGGCTTCTTACGACACACACGGAACAAGACGGGGTAGTGGGGTAGTGATGTATAGGACTATAGAATATTACAAAAATATTTTTTCTTACTTTCGTTTACTGGACATAATTTTAATATAAAGTAACCAAGAGTAGGTATGTTTTTAGTCGAGTATATTATAAATTAAACCCTTTTATAAATAGTTTTTGATTTAGAAGTGATTATTTTTAATTGTTGCATTCATTTAAATCTAATTTTCTGTTACAATATCCTTGACCTCTATGTTACGGAGGTGTGTATTGTGCTAAAGCTTGTGTAAGTCTATACATTTGGTGCAAAAAACATCAATCGACTTTCGAGTTTTTTTTTATAGAAGAGCATAAAAGCGTGCTTGTTTTATGGTACCACAAGGTCAATGGAAGAAATGAGGAAGAAATGAGTATGGAACTTATTTTCTTTTACCGTTTTGTTGAATTTGGTAATACAAATTTTATATTACTTCCTGAATTCTCTATTTTTTTATATAAAATACGGGTGACAAACGAGCACACAGTCTCCCTGATGGTAAATCGATTCTGTGCAAATGACATCTACATCTATTCTCGGGATATCGAGATTTATATGTGGTATTAAAATTTAGTTTTGTTTAGAAACAATGGTGTATAAGATTCATAACATTTAAACCAAAAAAACTACTCTTAGTCGGCTCCATTACAAAACGTGGTTTATTGATATTCTCGGTCTCAAACTAAGGCTTAAGAAGTCTTTCTCAACTAAAAGTCCTTCATCATCGGCGCCATAGTTTTCGCAAAACTCGACATTTGCTGTCAGGGTCCATATTTAAAATTCAGTTCGCATATTATCCACATGACTTCTTCATTCAAACAGAGTCTAGCTTAAGCCTGAGATTTATTAAAAACTACTTTGTGTTATAAGATCGACTGTATTTATTATAATTGATTAAAAATTTAATAATTATATATTAATTGACTGGTGACAGTGTATAAACCTAATCACTACCTTAAATAGTTCTCATTTCAAATTACCTTTATCTTTATAAATATATTTACAACACTATATTTGGAAACTTATTTAGGTCTAATGAAAAATAAAATAACTTACTACAATTCATGCCTGCCATTTCACTGGAAGTTGTCTGCCACGAGCCCAGTATTTCTCCTTGGCGATCAGTACAGTAAGCACTGAAAAAATATAAACGTAGGTTTCGTGAAATAATACTAGTTTTAACGGAATTTATCGCGTATATTTAACTTTTTTACCCGACGTTTCGAGAGCTTTACAGCACCCATGGTCACGGGAAGGACTGAGATGTTCAACGTCCAGCTGTCATAGTTAACCGCGGTTACCATAGATTAAAAATTTAACTTTTGTTCCGATCTACACAGTATGAGCTTATGGTATCATGGAGTCTTGCAGTTGTATGCTTGGGTTGGGATTTAATTTTATTTATTATAGGATCCCAAGCAGATGGTAGCACCCAGCCATCTTCTCTATTGAAATTAGGATGTTTTTTGATTTCAATAGCCTCGCGAATCATCCTTGGAAGGAATCGGTGTTCTTTAGCGAGGATTTGTGGTCTATCAAATCTGATGTAGTGACGGGGGCGATCTTGTACATGTTCACAGACTGCAGACTTCCCGGAGCGTCGATTCTTCACATCAGCTATATGTTCTTTGACGCGGGTTTTAATTGATCTTTTAGTTTGTCCTATGTAGGAGAGACCACATTCACAATCAAGCTTGTACACTCCTGCATCTTGCAGAGGGACGTTACACTTGACTGATGGTAAAAACTGACCAATCTTCTTCGGCGGCTTGAAGTATGTTTTGATGGAAGCGCGCTTCAAGATGTAGCCAATCTTGTCAGTGACTCCTCTAACATATGGCAGTACAGCAGGTACACGCTCGACTGTGGCCGGCTTCACTCGTTCTCTGTGACGTAGGCGTGGGACCCGAAGCTTGTTGTCATGCAAAACTTGCTTGACATGTTGGAGCTCGGCAGCCAGGTGTTTACTGTCACAGATCCCTCGTGCTCTCTGAAACAAAGATTTACCCACGGTAGCTAACTGTGAAGGATGGTGGTGAGAATCACCGTTTAAATATCTATCTGTATGGGTCTTTTTTCTATACACAGTATGGCTCAAGGTGTTATCAGGATTCCGAATTACTAACACATCTAGAAAAGCTAAGGAATTGTTTGCCTCTAACTCCATTGTGAACTGAATTTTAGAATTTATAGAGTTAAGATGGTCTAAAAATGCAGTTACTTTATCTAAAGGTAGAATTGTGAAAGTGTCGTCTACGTACCGCTTGTAGAATCTTGGATTTATGGGAGAAGTAAGCAGGGCTTTCTCCTCAAAGTCTTCCATGAATATGTCGGCGACAATGGGAGATACAGGTGAGCCCATCGCCACACCATCTACTTGCTTGTAGAACTCCTCCTTCCACAATAGGTAGCCAGATGTAAGGCAGTGTCTGAGTAATACTGCATATTCTGCAGGCATGTTGTTTTCTTCCAGCCTTCTAGTTACAATTGAGATGCAGTCTTCAACAGGTAAGCATGTAAACAATGACTGCACATCAAAACTGACCATAGTTTCATTGTCTGCCAGACGTAGGTCTTTAATCTCGCTGACAAAATGGTAGGAATCCTTTATGTGTGCTCTTGTATGTCCCCTGAGCGGTGAGAGTATTTTCGCTAAGTGTTGAGCCAATCTGTAAGTTGGTGAATCGATTTGGCTCACTATGGGGCGTAATGGAGCATTGGGCTTGTGTATTTTTGGTAACCCATACAACTTTGGTGATTTGGCGCACGTAGGTATTATCCATTTTACGTCCAGATTTAATTTTTCGGAGTGTTTCTTTATGAGGTCACTAGTTGTTTTTAGTGTGCTATTTGTTGGGTCGTTTTTAACCTTTTTATAAGTACTTACATCCGACAAAAGTTCTTGTATTTTAGAATTATAATCTGACGTATCCATGACCACCGTGGCGTTTCCCTTATCTGCGCGGAGAATCGTAAGTTCTGGTTTATTGCGTAGGTTCTTTAACGCTATAAATTCGTCTCTGGGAAGATTCGGTTTAGGCACTGAACATCGACGTAACATAGACGAAATGTCTTGACGTATCGCCTCCAAATCTTCTTTCCGCATATTGTTTTTAAATAAACAGTCCTCGACACTACAGATAATTTCTTCGTACGGTAATCTGCTGGGAGTTATAGCATAGTTTAGTCCTTTGGATAAAACCTTTATTGTTGCAACTTTTATTGTTGCAAAAGTTAAATTTTTAATCTATGGTAACCGCGGTTAACTATGACAGCTGGACGTTGAACATCTCAGTCCTTCCCGTGACCATGGGTGCTGTAAAGCTCTCGAAACGTCGGGTAAAAAAGTTAAATATACGCGATAAATTCCGTTAAAACTAGTATTATTTCAATGTGTAGTGTTCGCGTAAATATAAGAAATCATTACGTAGGTTTCGTGTTTATCGTGAAATGAATATATTTGTTGCGATTGTACTTCCTCATAATTTGATTTTCAATACGATTTGATAAATAATATGGGTTATTGGTCAATCGACGGATTCAACTCGGCTGGGCAGCGTTCGGGAAATTACGACACATCTTCTCGTCAGGTATACCTCAAACTCTGAAAACTAGATTGTACAACCAGTGCGTGTTGCCAGTGGCTGACTGACTGAATGACTTACGGATATGAGACGTGGTCCTTCACTGCTGGCCGTATGAGAACGCTCAAGGTCGCTCAGCGAGCTATGGAGAGGGCTATGCTCGGAGTTTCTCTGCGTGATGGACACAGAAATGAGGATATCCGCATTAAAACCAGAGTGACCGACATAGCCCAACGGATTAGTAAGCTGAAGTGGCAATGGGCCGGCCATATAGCTCGAAGAACCGATAATCGTTGGGGAAGAAAGGTTCTCGAGTGGCAGCCTCGTACCGGTAGGCGTAGTGTAAGACATGCAGGAAGTCGAAGGATGCAGAGGCTCAGGACCGTGCTTTGTGGCATTACTTGGGGAGGCCTATGTTCAGCAGTGGACTTGTGAAGGGCTGTAATGATGATAATGATGATGATATTGTTCAAGATTCGTGATTAAAACTTTTTTTACGCAAAAATTATAATATTTAAAAAAACATATTATGACATTCTACTTGAGTTAAACATCAAGAACTAAAAAGTTTCAGTAATTTTCGAATAAGTGTTCCGGTGCAGTTCCTAAGCCGATAGATAGCTCACTTTTTACCAACCGATCCTCCGATCGGAATGAAGCCGACAAGGAATTAATTGGTAAAAACTTTAACGAAGGAATTAGTGTAATGGTTCAATAATATGGACTCATTTGCACCAAATTATTATTAAAAAAACTTGACAAATGACCTTGCTTTGATAATGTAAGTACACAAATAAAGGACGTGACGTCTTATGAAAAGTAGATTATCTACGATAATCGCAAGCGAAAAACGTAATAGCTGAACCAAGTTCAAATACCGGAACAATGCCCTATAGTGAAGCGCACCCATATAAAGTAATGGTCACTTCATGTTAGTTTTTGAAATCTGCTGTATCAATAACAATACATGCATTTTGTAAAGAACTTCGAAAAATGATGACGAAACTCTCACAGAAAAAACTCCGACCCGAATAACAAGACCTGCAGTTAAAAATCATACGCTATCCTCTGTACTCTCCTGACTTAGCCCCGACAGATTACCATTTTCTCCGAAATTCGGACAATTTCTTGGAAGATTTTTTCTCTCAGGAAGTGATTTAAATGCCATCATAGACTATTCCAGATCCCCTGAGTTCTATCCCAAAAGCGTAAATGGACTGTGTTGTGCAGAAAAGATCCAACCCACAAACTGGCCAAAATAATGATCCAGAGGCTCTTTTTTAAATGCATTTTTTTTTTCAAATCTGAATAACTTAATGTTTTTGTGGATTGGCCATTTATGCACAACACAGTCCAAATATATTTATTACTCGGAATTTTAAAATGAATGTCGATAATGTGAATGTCATTCATTTTGGAGTTCCGATTTTAATTAAGGTCAGTATTGACAAAAAAACAATGTCATTGGTAAAATACCTAATGAAATAAATTTAATAGGTTTCTAGTTTTTAAAATATAAAGTTAATTTATGAAAAAACAAACACGACTGACAGGTAGGGATCGTATCATCATATGGAAAAAAAACAGAGGAATATACGTTTGTATGGATTATACACGTATACACCGTCTTCCGGACTTAGTATCCTAGTAAAATATGTTAATGTAGCCAAACATTAATTAAACATTTTATATAAAGTACGTTGATGACCGAGCTTTGCTCGGGTTTTTTTTTTGGAAATCGTGTGTTTTGGAAATCATATTTAGATACAAATTACATACTGATGAAATATGAAGAATATTTTTTGATCTTACTTATACAATAGAAAAAAAATGAACTGGTTATTTGAATAAAATATCATGAGTGCAATTAGTTTAATTTAAATTTTCGTGTTTAAAAAATACTAAAAAAGGGGCTCGAATTAATAGATTTTCTCACAAAAGAAGGGAAATTGAAAAAAAAAGGAAAAAAAAACGGACCGAAGATAGGACGCGAACCAGGGCACTACGATTTCGCGACGGCCCGATATCCACTTGAGCTATTACGATCATTAATAGGGCGTCAAAATTTACCTTCTTATATAGTAGCAGTTTTTCATTGCCTGAAAACACGGACAAAACGACATTTTCTGAAAATAAATCCTAGCTAGATCGATTTAATACCCCCGAAACTCCCTGGACACTAAATTTATGAATATCGTTGGAGCCGTTTCCGAGATTGCGATTATATATGTATGTATATATATATATATATATATATATATATATATATATATATATACACACAAGAATTGCTCGTTTAAAGGTATAGGATATGTTCTTGTAATACCCGCAGCGTGGCTCTGTATATACACATAGACGTTGCAGCTATATTATGGTTGTAGCACGACCGAGGTAGGACGAAGTTTTCACAGAATACCAGCGTAAAATTGCACCTCAATACTGCTGTGTTTTGTATGATGAGTGTAAAGATCCGGAGAACACTTTTACTAGAATCGAGGCATTCCATCTTAGCCCTCAGGTGTGACAACGCAGCTGCATTTTGTAAATGTAGATGTCTATGGACCACATCATCCACTTACCATCAGGTGGACTGTGAGTTCGTTTGTACCTTATTCTATAAAAAAAAACATTTTCTTATGATGTAACTTACATGCCGTTTTTAATTTGGTATGGGCCATAGCTGCCGTCATAATCGCAAAAGGTTATTGGATTTCCCAAAAAATTTGTACCGTGCTCTGATTGCTCCTGGTAAATAATATTGAATGCTTGGACGACACTCTCACATTTTCTTAAGTATTGTTCCCCAATAACTGCTGAGCTGTCTGTAATTTACAAAGATAAGTAGGTATAATATAAATCACTGACGGATTTTATTTGGATATATCATAACAAACATTGTATTATTAATTTTTAAATTCAATTGGCATTTGATTTGATAACTAATGTTTTGCTTATATCAATTGGGGCTAACGCTTAGTGAAACAGTGTAGAAGAGGGAAGACAAATTAGTTTTTGTCAAGTTTTTGTTGTGTAAAATGTACGAAATGAACATTACAATAAATCTAAAATAGCTATAATGATTTCTTATATTTACGCGAACACTACACATTGATTAAAACTGCTTATACGGATTTTATCGCAATATATAATAGTAATAGTAAAATAAACGCGATAAAATCCGTAAAAGTAGTTTTAATCTAAAATCGCTATTTTTAAAAAAGTCAGTGTTTGATTTCTATCCCACTTGATGGCAAGAGCAGATGCAGTCGCAGATGGTAAAGCGCACAGGCTTGTGTCACATGTCATACTAATTTATGTCATAATCATAAAATCTCACTCCCGTCACCCAGGAGAGTAGGCAGATACTACGGAATCCATTTGGCACGATCCTGACACACCACTCTCGCTTCTTTCATATCCTTACATATAGCGACGCATACGAACATGCGTCGGTACTAGTTGTTCCTATAATTTATGTATAGGACATGTAATTTTAAATGTAGTGAATGCTCTGAATGGTCCTGAACATTTGGCAAGTGTTTTGAAGATCTCTTTTAAACATTTGCCTATGAATCATTTTTATAGTATTGTGTACAATGTACATCCTTTCTTACATGTCTTTGGTTAGTAAGTAGTTTTTTGTTAATTGTATCTCAACGTGTACGTTCGGACTACCGGCATTAGAAGGAAGTTTTAGTAAGTTTTCATTACATGAATTGTATATAGTATAAATAATTTTATAACGCTTACTATAATTCAGTAAATGAGAATCCTATCCTATACCTTTAAACGAGCAATTCTTGTATATATGTATATATATATATAATCGGGATCTCGGAAACGGCTCCAACGATTTTCATAAAATTTAGTGTCCAGGGAGTTTCGGGGATAATAAATCGATCTAGCTAAGATTTATTTTTAGAAAATGTCTTTTTGTCCGTGTTTTTAGGCAATTAAAAACTGCTACAATATAGTTAGAATAAGAAGGTAAATTTTGACAGTTTGGTAATGATTATAAATAGCTTATTGGTATAATGGGCGGTCACAAAATCGTAAAACCCCGGTTCGAGCCCAGACCGACCGACCGACTTTTTTATTTTTTTTTTCAAGTTTCTTTCTTTTTTGAGAAAATATATTTTTTTCGAGCCCTTTTTTTAGTATTTTTTAAAAACACGAAAATTTAAATAAAAATAATTGCACTCATGATTTTTTATTCAAATAACCAGTTCCGTTTTTTCTGTTATGTCGCTAAGATCAAAAAATATTATTTATAATTCATCAGTATGAATACACACGAATTAAAAAAATCGAGCGAAAAATACCGAGCAAAGCTCGGTCAACCGGGTACTTATATTAAACTTGCTTCAGTACCTACTTATAAAAGTATGTTTAGTATACCTACTTGTGAAGAATTAATTAATTAATATTCAATTATTTATTACTAACCTAACAATAAAATGAATTGAGGCTTCTACACAGCTGTGTGGCTAACAAAATATGTATGTTCGTTTTTGCATTACACTGTTACAATATTGTATTGTGTCAGAGCCATGCATTTTGGGTTTCGGATAATTATTGTTTTGCCAAATACATTGATATTTTTATGTAGATTCAGCTCATAATTAAGATAATAAGTGATTAATGAGTTACAAATACACACAGCAAGGCAAGTGCTTCATATCCTCCTGCAGCACTGGCTGTGCGGTTGGCTGGCCGGTTTTGGGCTGCACGCACCAACACATCCCCTCGTCGCACTGTAGCGTCTCGTAATCACCGGAGGGAGTACAATGTAGGGTAACTGCACTCCTTCCCGACGCTTCTATTTCGTTCCTCCGGCGACTGCACGCTGAAATTAGATTTTCCTCTATGTAATATCCGTTCACAGTTATTCGGTTTTTGTGAAGTGCTCGTGGTCGACAAATTTATACATTGAAGGAGTTGTAAATGAAAGAGAAATGATACTTTGTGTCTCATACTTGCTACATCACAAAATCCGAAGACATGATACGACTATCATGATATCTTTTCACGATAACTTTTCTTGTAGGCGTATTACAACATACCGCAAGTCATTTCACTCGCCTCGCTTCTCCACATTTGTCCAAATATTCTGTTCCCGTATTTGTCCGAGCAGAAACATCTGTATACAGAGCAAATATGAAATATAAACAAGATATCGTGATGCAGTGTGTTTTGAAGCGGCACAGTGTGCATATTAATGGTTCTGAGTGAAATCTTTTACATCTGAATATTTTCACGGCAATTTTTTTTTTCGATTTTTATAAAAAAATTGTGGCACGTTGCATATTAATGGTTCTGAGTGTAATCTTTTTTATCTGAATATTCTCACGGCAATATTTACGATCTTTTTTTTTAATTTGGTCTATCTTTCTGGTATGGTTAAATCAAACAAACCACATAAAGTGCTCTACGAAAATAATTGCTTTATTAAAAGAAAATCTACTATAGTTTTTACTTAGTACCTACAGTAATTATTATAATTCTTATAGTTTTTACTTAGTACCTACAGTAATTATTATAATTCTTTATTAATGTTGCCTTTAGAAAATAAAAATTGTTATCGGGTAGGAACCAGTTACAAAAACAACTGTACCTACGTAAGTCTTTATCAGCATTATATAGTTTTATAAACCTAGTCAGCACTCACCTTCCGGTGAATAAATCGCCTTTGCATTGCACGGGCGCATACTGTCCGTCCGGTGAACAATTCGCTGGCGGCTTGCACAATTGCTCCTCTTCTGGGCCTGTTAATTTATATGGAAATATTTTCATATGTATTATTGTCTAAAGTGTTCGTAAAATTTATTTAAATTCTAGAACACATCTGGGCTATTTTGAGCATGCTGTTGACGTATGAAATATTGGTTATGATAACAGTAAATATTAATATTACAATCGCGATTGCTCGTGCAATGATCATTACTAAAGTGTATGTTGTAATAATCACTATTCATCATCGTTATCAGTCTTTTTTTAAGTTTGCTGTTAGGCATAGGCCTTTTCAAGATTGTGCCAATCGACATAATGTATTTATTAAAGATTTGCCCATATTTACCACGCAAGACAGGCAATTTAGTGAGCGAAAAACTAAAACTCCTACTTGCAGTACTTTTTTTCATCACAAGTCTACAGAACTTGGTTTTGACGTAATGCCAGGTAACATTTACTATAATAAAAATTTTAATAAAGATATTGATTAATTTGCAACCTTCCGCTAACTAAATACAATGATGTGTCTTACCTTATTGAAGAGCACCTCCCGCCCTCCCTCAATTGCGTGCACTAATTCCGGCACCACTAGTCCCAGCACCACTACTCCCAACACCACTACTCCCGGCACCACTACTTCCAACACCTTTATTCCAGGAAAGACACCATCGACGATAATATTTTTAATAATATTTTTATAATTGTATTATCGTAATGCACGCAATTGAGGGAGGGCGGGAGGTGCTCTTCAATCCAGGTAAGACACATCATTCTATTTAGTTAGCGGAAGGTTGCAAATTAATCAATGTCTTTATTATAATGTATTTCCGCAAAGTAACGCCTGATTCTCTCAATTATCTTTTAAAAAATTTAACTTTTTATAACAAGTAGAAGCCGACTTCAAAAGAATAAGAAGAATTATATAATTTTTTACTGCTTCTGAAGTCGATTCTAAAGCATAGTGTATAGCTATTGACTTATATTACTGCGTATACGGTGTACTTTTTGAATCGTGTATAGGTCTATAGAAGAATTAGAGGTCTGACTTCAGAAGCTATTACGTGGTAATTGTTTAGTTCTTTGAATTCGGATTTTACTTATTATTTAAAGTTTAATTTTTGACCCTTTCGTGTATACCAAGGAGTATCACAATAAACCACAATAAGTAAGTAGATTAGGGATGTCTTTTTTTAAGTTAATATGAAATCAACCCTGAAGTTTCATCTTTTGAATAAAAAAAGGAATCAATTAAAATCGGTTCATCAATCGGCGATGCGATGATATTGCGCAACATACACGTACCAAATTGAAAACCTCCTGCGTTTTTAGTCGGCTAAAAAACTTCGTATATTATTTTCCTCCTTCTCTTTTTATGCCATGAATTGTAATCATAAAACAAAAACAAAAAACTTTTCAAAACATAGAGGCGATTCCAAATTTTCTTACTTGTTTTATTGTATAAAATTATCTCATTTGTAGTATATTTTCGTAATAGATCTGTTAAGGGTTGATATAATATGTTTCTATTTTGGAAATATAGCTAGATTGTTATAAATAATCAATGACAAAAAGTACTTAAGTATAGGCACAACCTATAACCTAACCTAACCGTTGTACCTAATAAAAATATAAATTTTTAAACAATAACTTCACAAATCTAAAATTTCGCAAATTTAATTAAAAAATAAAACATTAATTGTTAAGTACCTACCAATATATTCTAGAAGTCATGTACTTATCAAGTAAGCTAAATGAGTTTAAATTCACAATGGCTACAATAAATGTTCACCCGCATAATAGTATTAAAATAAACTCAGTTTAAATTTTCATAACATTTTTATAGGAGAGTGTAGATATACTTTATGTATTCGATGTTTATTGTCGGATGTTATTAGTTTAAATAAGTCTATTTATTTATAGACGAAGTGCCGACCCCGTAGAGAAGACCTACTATTGTCGTGTTTCCCAATTTAGTTCGTACCGGGCACTCCAGGCGCTTGGCAACTGGGACAGCAGCCGAATATATGAGAATTGGGCGTTAAAACTTGGTCGCCGAAGCATTCTTCATCAGTCATGTCGGTCACACAAACTTGCGCTATTTCACATTGTTGACCATGTGTCTCCTTCACACAGTAACTTAAAACCACTGGAAACCAATACACTAAGCCAACCATAATAAAACAAAGTAATTACGGACTATAACCGAACCAAACGATAACTGAAACAATTATTTTTGCTGATTGAATATTATCTTTCACTTTGTCCATGATAATCTTATCTACTATTTCGCTTTACATATATATATATATATATATATATATATATATATATATATATATATATAATAATTTGTTTTATGTAAATAGATGGTTTATTAAAGATTTTTTTTTCAGAAATAGTAATAATGTTCTTATACCCTCCGCCAGATCGAATTTCGATCACGGCGGCCAGTATCATTGAAGTCTAGCCATCGCTGCAGGTCAGGATTATAGTTCACAAGTGTTATGCGCAAGCACAGGTGCACTCTCTATTAGTTCTTAATAACTGATTTTGGCCCGAGCCGGCATTTGAATGCTCATTATCTTACAACCACTACACCAACGAGTTGTATAGTATAGGGGGTAGGCAGATGTTAATATATGTGAATATTTATAGTTGCCGTGTGGTGGCAGCGTAAGAGACTTCGTCACCCCATATCGTGGGTATTGTAAGAGGCGTCTTAAACAAATGCTAATTCTTATGGCTAACGATAGTTTTCGTTATAACAATCTTTTTTATGCCCGACTGGCAACAGGCGGTAGCATCAAAGGTGCGAGACGTCTGGTGCTGTGATCGTCAGTCTGCCAAGCGTGACAATTATGGCAAACGTTTCCATGTTCAGGCGTGGAATTTCACGGGCGGATTGAAATAAAGATATTTTAAAATATTTATAGGCTTTGTATAAAATATGCCTTTTCCCGAAAGTTCTATATAACTTTCGGCAGCATTTGAAAAATTATTTTCCACCTAGTATTCATTTTCATATTTTCTAAGGAAACCAAAAGCACACCACCAACGCACCGGTTCGTGCGTTGAGTATGAGTAAGCCGTTATCAGTGCTATCGCTATCTCAAGTTAAATTACACGATGAACTATCGAGCCCAGTCGGGCGCCGTCTTGTAACGCGCGGTAGTACTCGTTTCGATTGCGTACTGCCTGCGTTTCTAGCACTTATCTGATATATTAAACGTTTTTCATCTAAACCGCGGCCCATTTTTATGTGTATACGAGTTATGAATATCCTGAATTTTTTTATGTATATTACATATTTCTTTTTCCAGGTCGAATTAAAGCGGCCTTGACGGGCCAGCATGGAGGAGTGTAAGAAAAGAATGCAAGGTACTAAAGTTTCAAAAATCGCAAATATATTCCAAGGAATGCCGTCGAGGGATGACGAAGATATGCGTGGCGCAGATGTGACGGTCGTACGAACCGAAAGCCACTTAGCGCGATTTAATAATGCACGAGCGCTATTTGAAAAGTTAGGCGAAGAGAATCGCGGGTTTCGAATTGAGAAATCGCCTTCCGCCGCAGCTAGCTTCGCGGGCACTCGCGGTGGTCCCCCTGCCGTACCTGCACGCTCGCGTTCCAGTTCTGCAGGTTCCGTAAGCCCGACGAGAGCCAACGTTACACCCGCCGCATTAACTCCATCTCTCAATGGTGGCCATCTCGCTAATGGTGCCGCGCAACCGCCTCCGAAACCAGCAAAACCAAGTGTTTTGCCTAAACCAGAAAAACCTGATAGACGATTTAACAAAGAACTCATTGAAAAACAAAGAAATTGGACTGCTCATTTTACCAAACAGCGGCCAGCTCGATATGAACAAGAGCAGAGGGCAGATCAAAAATTTTCTTCTGGCTATCACGATAGAAAGTCACCTGAAGCCGCTGAAAGGCATGTTGTTCCTTCTCGTGTATATTCACCTCCTCTTTCACCCGGTTCTGGGGATTCCCCAGTAGAACGTCCCACGACCCTACCATCATCACTAGTTACTAGAGGTGTACACGTTGCGAAATCCCCTAGTCCTGTAAAAACATTCGCTTCAGTGTCACCTTCTCCTAGGTCAAGTAATTTAATATCACCCACCGCAAGAACCGATATTCTGACTTCACCTATAATGAAAGTGGACAGTTCACCAATCAAGGATAGTGACCATAGCATTGGAATTAACGAAAGAATTTGTGTTGACAATCGCACTTCTATTTGTAGTGATTACGATAGTGACACTGTGCAGACTGATGCAAATAATCTGAATAATTATTTGCAATATCACAAGTTAGCTCCAAAGCCTTTAGAAAGAATATCTCCTGTGCATTCATCCACTGTTCCTATACACACAACTCCTGAACCATTACCTAAGAGACCTGCACCGTCACCGCCTATTCGATTGCCAAAATCACCACCACCTCCCATACCACAAGAGAAAGTGTCACCTCCACGTGAAACAATTCCTTCCGTAGCGGCCAGCGAAGAAAGTACTTCTGCGGCATCATTAGACGTTTCTGCCAACAATTTACAAATTGAACCTGTATCTGTGCATACAAGAAGATCTCCATCTAAATCTCCAATTGTCAGTCCTGCGCGTGACAATGACTCTGATCTGATCTCTTCCGTACAGCATGGTACAGATATTTGGGATAATATGCCTAAATCGCCTTCGAAGAATCGAAACTTAATAGACAGAGATGATGACAGTTACGAGGTTTTACAGTATACCGAGGATTGGGATGAAAAGTCGAAATCGATTAAGCGCCGTTCGTCTACACCCGAATCTCCAACGAGTGTGCTGCCGGAAGATGATGCTTCCAGAACGCCGCTCACTTCCCCAGCGGCGTCCCCGGTGCAGTGTATCCCGTCAACACCTCCAGCACTCGCTTCGCCCTCGCATTGTAAGTAAACACTTATAATTTAAGTACAAATTCAATTTTATATATGTTTTTTTTTTAGATGTTTATACAAACTCTCTTATCAGTTGTTGTAGAATGTAGATGTTATCTTTTCGCCGCTATAAGATTTACCGTTGACGTAGTCGTTTATATTATTAGTCTTGTTTAAAATACGTTTTCGTTTTATTATATCGTACATATTTTCGTGAAAACCAAGATAAACAATTTTAATCAACATAATGATGGTATTAGGCCAAGAATTTAAAGCAAATTAGTACGTAATATTTAAATAAAAAAATTTATAGAATAGGGCGAAAAACGAGCACACAGTCCACCTGATGTAAAGTAAACATCTATCCTCCATTGAAAATCAAAATGCAGATGCGTTGTCACCCGTGAGGACTACTGAGATGGAATGCCTCGTTTCCAGTGAAAAGGGTCTCCGGTTCTCTACACTCACCATACGAAATACAGCAGCATTAAGCTACTATTTCACGCTGGTAACCTGTGAGAGCGTGGTCCTTCCCCGGTCGAGCCGACCCATGCTACAACTATACTATTAATATAACTGCAGCATGGCCCTTCCACGTATAAAAATACAATAATACGTATACACGTATAAAATATAATAATAAATAAATATACATATAAAATATCAGATAAAAGTTTCAATAAACGAGTTAATACCTGAAAAATTAAAGTTCGATATGCAATGTTATATATTATTATGTGACACTTATGAATAATTTGTCATTAGGTAACTAATCATTAAATGTATTATCTTAAAAATTCCTATACATATTAAATTAACTACTCTTATTTTGCAACATAGCAGATATGCAAAACGATTAGGAAGTCAACAGAGTTTTTACACTGGCACTGTGGGCCGTCAATTATCCTAAGCAGTATATCAGTGGGCGGCGATTGACGTACTTTTGGCGATCTCGTGTTGAGCGGGTTCAATGTAATATTGAGGAAGTCAAGGTATTTGAGTCGCCGCGAGACTTGCAAGTTGATCCCGATTTAGATGCTCCGGCGCCGCCGCCTCCGTCTCCGTCGCGACGCAGTAACCCGAGCGACGTCGTCCAACGCGCCCTTTCGCTCGCGATTCAACCCACGTCAATAACCAGGACGTTGCTTTAACAATAATCGCATTTGTCTACTTTAGCCGCGCCGCGGACTTGATATCTGTGATATTTTGTTTATTCAACCATGTGAGTGCGTGAATTTGTCCAAAGTTTGGTGTAGAGCGCTTTGTTTAGAAAACATGAGAAGCACATATTATTATTATCGTAACGGGTTCGGTGTTTGTTCATCTGAGAGATTTAGTGGAAATAGACTTAGGTTGATAAATGTGACGCGCGAAACCGTGTTTTTTTTTCATAGTTGCTCGTGATTTTTGAACTAATTTGTTGTCTTAAAGTAAATTAAGATACGAAGTTACTTTAAAAAAGTAATGAGTTCCTTCTGTAGCGGTTCAATTGAGCAATTCCGTCAAAATTAATATCAGCTTTTCGGTTGGACGTTTCTTTTTTAATAAACCTAAATATACCTAATCTTTGAACTATTGTTTTTTTTCATACGAATGATAAAGTAGTAGTTTGCACTTATAGGTTACTTTCCGAAGCATACAGAACTAAACTGTCTGTTATGTTAAACATATAATATAAATTCCAATTGCCAAACCGCTTTTTGCAATAGTGTTTATTTACAATACGCTTTGCCACCACATATTATAAAATGGCCGGCAAGTAGTTTCTTTGCGCAATAAGAAATGGTAAATCTCTTATAGTTTCATATAAACTCCGATTATGAAACATGCGAAATAGTATTTCAAATGCATGGGTTCAGCATGACTTTCGAAGAGCTCTACAATGGTTCTCAATTTTCATAACCATCCGAACATTCTATTACCAATGCAAATAGGACTGTATGAGTAGCCCGTTTAATTGGGATTGCGATAACAAAATACGTCGTATTGAGATAAACGTGCGCGTGAGTGTGAAAGAGGCAAACTCGAGGAGCGTGTGCTCGACGAGCTCGGGATGTGGCTGTGATGCGGCGACGCGCCCCGCCCAGCGTCTGCACACAATGCGCCTGTGCGGCTGTTGCATCGGTTGGTTTATTACTGTATAATGCACCTAAATCTTCACGCTTCTACCTCAAGTGCGATCAAATAAATAATTTTTTAATCGTAACTACGCGCTAGAACATTACTTTTTTTCATTCATATTATATTTACTTAGGCAAAAAACTTAAATCATACATCATTTTATTTTATTAGCCTTATTTATTAATTAATCTCTAGGAAGGTGTGCTAAATTAAAACAATCTAGTATTTATTAGGCACGATAATATTAAAGCTTCATCATTACACCACATGCTAAAAAATAATTTGTAATAAGTTTGTCGTTCTTTCAGTATTCTTTTAAAATATTTCTTTAAAATAAATTACCACATTTTCTTATTAAGACGTTTATAATCAAGTCGTTCTGGGCCATAAATTTAGTGCATGGGGAGATCCACTCTAAGCTCGTTTTAAGTCTTTGACAAACTGTAACCTTATTTGGAAAGTCGACTTGATAATGTTAGGTCCAGAAACATATTATTACGATAAAACATTAGTTATTATTAACTAAAAAGAAACAACAGTGAAATAGAATTAGTAATGAAATTTGCTATAGTAACCTATAAATAACGAAAAACAAATTGTGTTGACTTCATTTGCTTAACTATGCAGATAATGAAGATATTTTAATTACAATACTTAGCAATCATAATATTATTTTATATTATAACAATTAAGCGAAATATTTCAAATTATAATGATAGATATGTGGTTTGATGGTCAAAAAATGGCGTCAAGGCTGCATCAATACTGCTTATATTGCTATTTAGAGCTTGTATGAAGCTGTGTAAATTTAAACCGGGATCAATGTGAACATGTAGTAATTAACCAATTGAATGACGTGCCCTCCTGTCTCCGCTACTGCGTCGCGATAGCATCGATGGTTACAAATTGAGAGCTTTTATCACATTACAGTGTACACTAGATATTATTTTATACTTACCATACATACTGTAATGTTGATATAACTGCCTCTTATTTAGCTGAATCGGTTATCTTATTTGCATGCTATTAATTATTTTTTGTTTGCAAAAGCCCTTTTTTACGCTATTCATTTAGTAATTTTGATATTCTGGAAGAACAAAATATTATAAACATAACGGCCAAAACTAAAACAAAAAAATATAAAATATTGAACCAACCTTAAAAAGAATGGATTAAATTTAAAAGTAGTATAATAGCTCAGATTAACGAGAGAAATAATATATCGTGGAGTGAATTTAAAAAATCCTAATAACAATAACCTAGCGCTAAATGTTAAATCTAAGAGAGACAACCTGGCACAAATTCAAATCAGTCATTGTTTGGCTGTTTATAATTTATGTTTTAACTGTCCTAATACTGTATCGGAATTTTTATTCGATAAGTTTTCAGCAATTAAAAAAATTGGGCGGCTCAATCATCGCATCGCAAGCCGTACCCAACGATTTCACGATATCCAGCGTTCATTAGCTCGCTTACGATGTTCAAGGGTTTTGAAATTATGGCATTAAAAAAATTAATTTAAATATGAAAAATTAACAAACCTTATATGTATTTATATACAGGGGTATTTTTCAAAGAGTAGCTAAATTTTTAACTTAAGTTCAAATATAAAATTAATGATATATTTACCGTTATTCCAGTTTTTGAAAATACGTGTAAACAAGGCTTCTACTTTTATTTGAAATTATCCCAAATTAATGTGATTTATGGGTAACAACGTTTTAGCCTAAGGATCGTCCCTTACGAATGTGTGCGTGCGCAGTAAAATCAGTAAAAATAATGCCTTACCACGCATTTTCAATTTAAAAGATAAAAAGGACAGAATGTTTAAACACGAACCTTGGATTATACATAAGCAAGATATATGTACTTATGTATACTCAAAGACATGAACAGAGATAAACGAAAGCGAGTTTGTAAAAAACGTGGTAAAATATCAAATAAAGTCAAAAACTTTTAACTACCTACTTTAAATATTAATACTGACATGACTAACACTGGCTGTTTTTTTGACAAAGACTTTCAAGAATATGCTAGCTGGCATCCATTTCTATGGAGAATTTCCCATTTAATGTTGGGCGCGGTGAGCACAGAGCTGTTATATTGTCAAGTTTAGCATAGAATACTATAATTACATACGTAATAGAACGGGGGAGTGGGCGGAGCCCGTGTAGCCACTTAAATGTCACTAACACGTCAATTCACACGTATAAATGTCCACACGAGATGTGTTTTGACGTTACAATCGTTTCCAAATTTCCCATGCAAATTATTTAGAAAATGCCCTACTGCACGATATTTACAAATAAATATGTATTATAATCTGTCTGTCAACACGGCGAATCGGGTTTTTAGTAGTGATTATACGACGTAATTGCTTGTATGTGTGCTCCCGGCGACGCCTACCCTCGTATAAAATAAGTTTGACAGCCATTCTATTGTGTATTATATATAGTATTCTGTGGTGTTTAGTTATCAAAGTGGGTCATCAAAGTCTCGACTGGTCCCTATTAGAATCTTTGCTATAAACCCTTAGTATGTTTAAATTTCCGCCCAGTTATTTATTTTTAACGTATAAATATACTATTTTGTTTATTTACGAAAGCCACGTGAATATTCAGCAAACACCTGCGGTTGAGAGCCGCAGTAAAAATAGTGTTAACCTAATTTAATCGCGGTTCCATTCAACTATATGGCGAGGTCATCGTATTGATAGAAATTTTCGCTTTCAGTTACTACTTTCAGTTTCACTACAAAGCTTTTAAGGCGTCATCAAAAGTATTTTGTTCATCACTTCAATATGAAACAAATGTAAAAATCATATAGACCTTACGATTATTAGCGCTGGTTAAGAATATTAAAAAAAAGGTTACCAGTAGTAATATTTTCATGATTTAATTCAACGACAACAACTTAATGTAGATAATTTTCAAGAGCAAAGGTTTGATTAATTTAATGAAATTTTAGTTACATACTTTCTTATAAGATCGAAGGTGGGCTTCAATGTTGTGTCGATGGTAGGACAATCTACAGTACAAATAGACTCAAACACAAAGTAATTCTTATTTTGATTAAAACTACTTTATTAAAAAAATTATTATTTAATTAATTACTGAAGGTACTCCGGGTTAACACTGACATCGGGACGTCAGGCACCTCAGCCCCCGTGACCATGGGTGCTGGAAAGCACCCGAAACGTCGGGTGTTGAAAATAAAATAAATTGAACGCTATAAAATCAGTAAAAGTAGTTTTAATCAATGTGTAGTGCTCGCGTAAATATAAGAAATTTTTATTTTGTCATAAAATTTGTGTGGCTGAAACTTGAGAGACCAGAAACTTTGTAGTCTGTAACTAAGATCAGTATAAATATTGTTTATCAAGAATTTAAATGTAAGGTAAAATGAGTTAAAGTTTTAAACAATGATCAAGTAAACATTTATTTTACTACAAACTTTATACCGTCGTTGTTGTTATTACCACAAAATACAGCATCATTATATCCCATCACAAATCCACTACAAAACATAAAAACTCCTATGAATTCAAAAACATGGTAAGAATGAACCTCACCTCTATGAAACATCAGACAGTCAACACGTCTAATAAAAAGTCCGATTATATTTTGCATACTGATACAAGGCATTACTCACCTGGACGTCCATAAATCAAGTGAATAACCCTCTAAAAAGTCAGAATAACCCTAATTGAAAATGTTTGCTCCAGAATTGTCATCGGTTCTTATGCGTCTTTTCAGATACTCCTACTTTTTAGGCGTCATTCTAAGCTCATGGAAGACAGCTAGAGTGCGCCCAATCCCTAAAAAAGGTGTCCGCTCAGACACGTCCAAATGCAAGCCTATCGCCATCGCCTCCTTGTTCTCCAAAATAATATAAACCATTATTTACTGCCAGCTCATGAGGTATCTTGAAGAGCATCAGCTGACTGTCAATACGGTTTCACAGTCAGCTGATGCTTGACGGTACGGTTACATGACTCACTGATGGGCGGAGGTCGTCGAAATCAAGGGACTGCCCCTGGCCGTTGGTTTGGATATAGCAAACGCCTTCGATCGGGTTTGGCACAAAGCGCTTCTTTCGAAAATTCCCTCTTATGGGCTTCCCGAGAAATTATGTAATTGGGTTTTTGAAGATCTTAGCATTAAGGTCATAGTTGATGATGCAAGCTCCGACTCTAAGCCTGTGACTGGTGTTCCACAAGGCTGTGTGCTATTGCCTACCCTGTTCCTTGTGCTTATCAATGATATGTCGTAAAAGTAACATTCATTGTCATGCTAATGACAGCACTGGCTGTCTATACTTTATAAATACTTTATAAACCAGCCGTGCTAATATTTTTCGCGAACACGTCGTCGTGTGTCAGAACATACGTGTCTGAAGTCTTGTCGTTGTTAAACAAAGTCTCTTACTGGGGCTGACTAAATCTTGTCGAGTTTGATCCCCAAAAGAGACCGGTTTGCCCGTTTACTACTTTTACTTTGTGTCTAAGTATACTTTGCCATATTCCCTCAATTTCAGGCCACTCGTCTACCTACCTCAACCAGTATCGGAATCCTTGGCGTCGACATATTAAAAGACGTACAGTTCCCCAGTCACATAGAAGAACATGTTTAAATGGTGTCTAAAAAGCTTGGTGTGCCGGCCTACCGTTTGCAGTTTTATAAAGCACAGGTTTGGCATTATATGGAATACTGTTCTCATCTCTGTGTTGGGGCACTCTAGTACAACCTCCTTCCACTTGACCGTATTCAACGAAGACGGGCCCAATCGTCGACGACCAAGTTCTTTCAGATCGGCTGGATCCACTGGCCTTGCGTAGAGACGTTGCATCTCTGCGCATCGCATATACCACGGAGAGTGCTCAGAGGGTTTGTTCGGATTAATTCCAGCTAATAATAAATTTGGTGTAACTTGAACACATTTCGTTTTTAGACATTACATCATACCAACTTTAAGCATTTGAGCAAGCAGATTCCTCTCCTTTATGTTTGAACTCTAACATTTTCAAATTTACTATGGTACCATGAGTCCAAACTGGCCTGAAATGAACGAAAGAAACGTAAGGTCAATGTTTTTTTCAGGACCTTTCACCGCCATTTTTTTCAGGACCATTTATTGTGGTTAAAAATCAAGATTCTCTTTAGAAAAGTACCGCTAAGATCATGGTTTATCTTCGTAGTTTTGATCACCAAAGCTGAATTTTTGAAACCAATAATAAATTCGTTTACCTATAGTACTATCCGCATTCACCACCCCACGATGATATAATTACGAATAAGCTAGATTTATATGCCAGTTCTTTATAGCTTGAGTTTAACAAATACTATCTTAATATATATATAAATTACGTGTTTCGTTGTTTGTCCGTGATGGACTCCTAAACTACTTAACCGATTTTAATCAAATTTGCACACCATGTGCAGTTTGGTCCAACTTGAGAGATAGGATAGTTTTTTTTGCCCATGAATGACCCACAATTTTTTTGCGAAAAGGGCAGAACAACGTCTGCCTGGCAAGCTAGTTATTTAATATATAACAGCATAGAATAGTCTCTATATTATATTACATAATTTTCAGTCCGGGTTTCATCCTGGCCACAGCACCATAACTGCTTTACTTAAAATAGAAAGTTACAGTTGTGGTACTTGTTAACTTTTCTAATGCTTTTAACTCAGTTAAACATGATATCCTACTTGCTATCCTTTCCTATCTAAAGTTTTGTATGTCATATCAAGTTAAAACTTTATTGAACAGAAATACATACGTAAAAATTATTTTTTAATAAAGTAAAAGTCAACTTCAAAATAACTAAAAATAATAAAATCATTTTTTAAATTACCTACCATGACAATTTTGTAATTTATTATTTTTATTGAACAGAAATACGTAGAAATGTTAAATAAATCGTCATTATTATGTCAATAAAAGTTTCGTATGTGTGCGTGTGCCAGCGGGCGGAGGTCGCAAGTCGTCGGAGGCGGAGGAGAGTGGCCGGCGCGCGTCGAGCGTGTCGGACGAGGGCGGCTTCAACGAGCCGTCGCCCGACGTCGCGGCGCTGCGGCCCTCGGAACGCGCGCGCTCCGACCCCGATACGCTCTCTGTACTGCAACAGGTATGTCGCTCGCTACGATTCTGCTCACATATTCGACAATATTTTTTACCAACATTGTAACTAGACCTGTGTCGATCGATCATTTCTCGTGACCTGGGTTGATCATGACCCACTCGTATGGTGATCGGGTTAAAAAGATTCGATTGTTTCGATCATTTGGGTCGCAGCTCGTTTGTATACTTTGTATGACCGAATGAAGAATGCTGAACAGGTGCTATAATAGTAATAATACATACTACGATTTGTTTATTGGTTGAATTGCATGTAAACGAAGGAGACAGAGGACATTCTGTTTATTACGTCGTTGTGTGATTGATTGCACGGTTCGATCGATTACATGTATGTAACAATATGCAAAAAAAGTAGAATTTGGTTTGTTTTGTCACCTTGAAATCGGGTCAAATAAGATAGAATCTTTTAGAGATCCATGATTCGATCACTCGTGTACAGGTTGCAATCGAATCAAAAAGATTCGATCAATCGCGATCGACACAGAACTAATTTTAACCACATTATCATTCTGCTGCATAATGTAGTTAATGTATAGCAACGGCAAACAAGGCGGATTTCGTGGATAGGAAACCTCTTAACATTGTGACCAACCCTACCCACATAGCACATGAACTTTCATCATGTAAAGGTTGGTGAGAACAAGCACCTCAGCGTCAGTGTATATGACGGAAATTACATTATTATTTAAATAAATGCAATATTTCCCAGTCCCGTAATAAAACAGATAACACAAGAAATTTCTACAAAATAACTGTATCTTTGAATTACTTACTAATTAAAACCACAAAAAACGAATCACGATAAACAAGATAACTAACTTTTGATAATATGAGAATGTCGTTGTGATTGAAATATGCTAGCTAGATATTATCATTACATGAGCCCACTGCTAAACAGGTCTTACCACGTAGATCAGATCAGACATCCCGTAAATCTCATAAAGTCATCCAAGCCTAAACGGGTATATCGGTTCGTTGAGCTATATGCCTGTCCCGATGCTACTCTACTTTACAGATCCGCTGGACTGAGACATCTACTTTTATTGTATTTAGAATAAACTCACTACTTTTACTTGCTGAGTCGCTTTTCGATAGAGCCAGCGCTGAGGAATAATGTGAAGATCCGTAGGTCATCACTGACAACATAACAACAGCTGGCTGAACAGTGATTTAAGATATTTAAATAAAGATAGTAATAGTTACTTTGCAAGATAGTAATAGTTACTTTGCAACAATCCGCTTAATTAAATAAAATGATGTGTCTTCCCTAGTTTGAAGAGCACCTCCCGCCCTCCCTCAATTGCGTGCACCAATCCCTTCACCACTAATTCCAGCACCACTACTCCCAACACCACTTTTCTAGGATAGACACACCATCGACGATAATACGACACGTGTTTTACCTCTTCACGAGCCATCTTTAGGTGATGTTGACTTTACGGAGTCTAAGAAGACACATCATTTTATTTAATTAAGGGGATTGTTGCAAAGTAGCTATTAATATTTTTATCATAGTGAATTTCCGCAAAGTAACGCCCGATTCTATCAATTATGATATTTAAATATATAACATACTTACATAAGTTCCAGTTATGAGTACTGTGCGTTGCCCCAATGCTAAGCACGCATTAATTTCTTAGAGGTGTTTAAGTTTTTCTTCACTGGCGAAGCACACTTAAAATTGCGATTAATAATTTCTGTGAAGACAGCATTTGACATTAAGTAGTAAAATAAATAAAATATAAAATTGCAGGATTCCGGTGTGGTAGTGAGCGAGGCCAGCCAAGGCTCCATAGAGGTGCTCGACAAGTCGACCACTAGCCAATGGAGCGTGTCGGAGGCGGAGAACGCGTCCAGCGAGGCGGCGCGTGCCGACGCGACCGACGCGCACGACGCGAACGACAAGCAGCCCGACAGCATGACGCCGGACGAGGCCGAGATATTGCTCAGCTCCAGGTGCGCGCCCCACTCACTCTCATTCTCCCTTCTCGCTACTCAAAATTTATTATGCACTGAAACTTGTCGTTTTATTTATCCATCTTATTATTTCATTAATGTATCCAAGATGATTTCTCGAATATTTCGTAAATAAAGCTTAAAGTTTATTTACGTTTTAAATTAAGGACGATGAATTGACTTGTTTCTATCTTAAAATTTGCAACAAATAAAATATACAACATTCTCTATGTAGATCTCTCGTCTCTAATTAAAATTATTTCTGTTAATTATTCCTCACATTTTTAAAACAAATATATACGGTTGCAATTATGTACTATTATATTTAAAGTTGCATGAATATATTTTTCAAGTCTTTGTTTTCGTCATGTTTCACAAAATATTTTGTTAAACCATATTGTAGCACGCACTGTATGTTACTTAAACTTTTTTTGCTCTAGGTAGTAAGTGTATAACGTAAATCTATATTTCCTTCTCTTGTAATTACGTCTCTATGCTTGTTAATGAATTAAATGTCGATTTTTTTTACTATTTGCATGCTGCCTGTGCGCACAACGCTTCATTCTTGCCCGATCACATTTGCAGTATTCTGGAGAAAAAACTTAGGTAAGCTCGCTTCATATGTAGTTTTACATAATATTAGTTAGTTGTAGAATTAATGTAGATTACTGTAATTTATTTAAACATTGTAACGTAATTAACAAACTACATTTTATTTAAGTTTGTTAACAAACTAATTTTCAATTATTTCTTTTAAAATGTGAACTTTAAAGCACCGCTGCTGTTTATAGTCAGCCATTTGCATTTAATGTTTAACACTTTGTGATTACAAGTTATAACTTAAAGTGGTTTATACAATAATTGTGAAATATTACAAAATTATTTTATCATTTTTGAATTCCTGCAATATTCACAACAGTTGAAGAGTAATGTTATTTTCTCGTTCAGTGTTGAAAGTAATAATATTTTGTAAATCTTCTAATAAATTTAACATATATTAAATTAATCGCCTAGTAATTTCGGGTGGCAATATGGTACTTGCAAAGAAAGGTGCTAACATTTATGCTATGTGGTATTGAAAAGTTTCCAATAATACCGATAAGGAACCGTGTCCAAATCACTGCCAGAACATAAATAGGCACCTTTATTTTGTCGATAAACGAGCAAAACAAACGAAATACCTTGTATAATTTCATCGAGTGACAGTCATAAAATGATATTTTAGATGAAAACATCACACAATAATAACATTATTTGTAAGATTCGAAGCAGTAATTTAAAAATAAAGCTATATAAGGGCATATCGCATTACGCGGGGCCATCCGTCCGGCTAGCCTTGCAATGCGGCCAACCGGAATGCGAACAGCCGCATTCGCAACCGCAATTTGCGGTTGAAGAAGCGTTACAATTTGCGGTGGTCATTGGTCATATCTATTCATTTCAATGATGGACTTGAAAGAAGTTGCAGTTATTTACTAAATTTGCATGAAGGCATGGTAGAATAGCAAGATAATTAGATTTAAATAAAGTGATTTTGTAAAGAGAAGATAAACGCAGGAAATAGAGCCCTATTAGAGTAAATGGGGCCCTATACTCTATTGTAAAGAGAACAAAATGTGTCAAAAAACGCACGCATCGCAATTCACAATGCTGCCTTGGTCCCTACTTTAACGTATGGTAGTGAATATTGAATGTGGCAGAAGAAGCACGAGAGTAAACGCAGTAGAAATGCGGTCGTTAAGGAGTATGTTAGGGCTGAATCTGAATGACAGGGTGAGAAATTATGTGATAAGAGAAGAGTGTGGTTAGCAAGATGATGTGACCAGGATTAAGAAAGGAATGCTTCGGTGGTTTGGTCATGTGGAAAGAGCGACAAAGAAAATTTATAATTTATAGTGCAGAAGTGAATGGCAGAGTCGGAAAGGGACGTCCTAGGCGAAAATTTATCGACCAAATTAGTGATATATTGCAAAGGGGCCAAATTAGGAGTACCCTTAACCGACGAGCATGTATGCGTAGGTATATGGATGCGAAGGAGGCGAGAGAGGTGTGTCAGGATCGTGCCAAATAGAAGTCTGTAGTCTCTGCCTACCCCTCTGGGTGACAGGCGTGAGTGTTTATGTATTATGTATGATTTTGATATTTACCTACCTAGTTCATTTTTTTCCTTCTTTGTCAACACCGTGATAAATATGCACCAACTCTTCCAATGCTCTTTGTTTTAAAATTTTATCGGAATATTCTGGCAAATTTGTTGTTCCAAATAGGTGGACGACTCTAGATTTCGATGATAAATTTTTCGGTAACCACCATCAAAAACACCACGTGCACACAATCTCACTCAATCGCGGGTAGCCGTAAGCTAAGCCGCACATCTGCACAGTTCGAAATGCGAATAGCAACCGTCCGGCTGGCCGTCATTCGGGCTGCAGCCCTCCGAGTGGCCGGAGAGGTTTGCAGGTAGCCCCATCGCAAAGCGCATAGAAATAGATGTTACGTATATATTTTTGCTTGCGGTTAACCGCATAGTGCATATAAGTCCTAAGAAGCGACAACGGATTCACTAAACTCGTAAGGATGGCGATTATTATATATTGTATATTATTGTTGTGGTATCTGATTCATATACTCATAAGTGTTTTAGGTTTTAATCAAATTTAATTTTGATGCTGATTTAATTTTAATTTTATAGCTTTCCTCAAAATAGTTATTACATTTCATAATGATCCTGGTGATGTATAATTTTTATGTAAGCAACGAATCGTATTGGTTTTTATATTGTGCGTAATAGCTACTGTGCAATAGTATCATATTATCCTTGAATTAGCATCACGTTTTTCAATGGCTGCACCAACCAAACGCACCAACGTCATGCAGGCAGATGAGCACACTATTAATCAGCCATCCTAACGACAGGTTAGTCGTGTTGTGGGAATATGGACTACAACACTAAGAAGCCTTTCCATTTTGAATTGGAACCTAAATTTTTGGTATTTCGGAACCTATATCTTAAACCGAAACCTTAACCCGAATCAAAAACGGAAATGTACCGAGATTTGGAATCGATTTTCAATTCCGGACGTTAAATGTGTGTATGTGTGGTGTGCAGACAAGAGGCTCTGCTGTCGGACGAGCAGGCGCAGGAGATCGTGGCCATGCTGTCGCCGCACCCGCTGCCGCACGACAACGGCGTCTCGCTCAACGACAGCTACCAGTCCGTGCTCTCCTACGAGAGGTGAGCACACCACACGCTTCAATATTCAAATGACGGATTCACAAGATTAACAAGGCGTCCAGTCTTCACTGCATCATTAGGTAAAAATTTAGAATCGTTTGGTACGAGTGTTTTCATGTTTTACCCATTTTTAATAGGTTATTATAGTTTTGCACGCCACCCAACGTGCGAGATTTTGCTAAATAAAATTGTTAATGTGTCTCAATTTAGACACTAAATCGATAAAAAGAGGATGTTTTGAATACTAGATATATCTTATACCTTTAAACGAGCAATTCTTGTATATATATATATATATATATATATATATATATATATATATATATATATATATATATATATATATATATCGATCTAGCTAGGATTTATTTTTAGAAAATGTCTTTTTGTCCGTGTTTTTAGGCAATGAGAAACTGCTACAATATAAGAAAGTAAATTTTAACATTGTGTTGATCGTAATAGCTCAAGTGGATATCGAGCCGTCGCGAATCAAGGCATTACGATTTCGCGACCGCTCGATATCCACTGTCTTCGGTCCGACTTTTTTCCTTTTTTTTTTCAAGTTCCCTTCTTTTGTGAGAAAATCTATTATTTCGAGCCCCTTTTTTAGTATTTTTTATAAATATGAAAATTTTAATTAAACTAATTGCATACATTTTTTCAATTAAAACGGAGCAAAGCTCGGTCATCCAGGTACTTAAATTATAAAGTCAGCATATTTTTTTAAAATTCATTTGTTTAGTTATATTTACAAAAAATGTGGTAAAAATGCTTAGTACGGCTGTCAGTTAGTCTGCACTTGTTTGTCTTGACGTTTATGAAAAATATACGCAACGAAATGAAATAAATCTTTCTGAATAAGTTTCCGTCTATCCTCAGGATGTTCCATATTGCTGGTTGTTATCAGACTCACAGATATTTAAAAGATATTTATTTTTTCATCAAAATTAAATGAGATTTTGTTAAAAAAATAAAACACTGGCGTGCTCTTTTGGATTTTCCAAACATTTTTTTTTATTTTCTCGAGTGTAAAATCACCTTTTAATGCGAGTGGTATTGTTATAATCGGGGACCAAACCTCTACCAAATACAACGCTTTATTCGTACAAATTCCTGCCAAACGATTCTAAATCCAACCCGACCGTTACTCGACTTCGCTTTGCAATGTTAAGCCTAATCGCCGATAACGAGTCTCACGCAGGCAACGCCGTCCGAAAATCACGATGTCGGTTAATACGGTCATTATAAATTTGACAAAGCGAAGTCGAATCTACATACTTTGCTTTTATTTAATTTATTATACACATGCAGATTTTCTCACAATAATTTTCTTCACCGTCCACGTCGTAGTGAATGCATTTAAGATTAAAATTATTATTAAAATTAAAATCACTGGTATTTACTAAATTAAAAGCCTAATCTGGTATGGTCCCATAATTCTTAAGTAGCCATAAGCAAGCACTTTAAATTGCAATTAACAAGGAAAGATAATAATTAAAACTAAAACTAATACTTAATTTAAAAAATTTAATAGTTTTAGATAGAATCATTTTTTTCCATAAAGGTTTTGCAATGTTCCTTTCGATTTAAATTTTAGGGTAAAAGATAAACAAAAAATATTCTATAATTTATACTTCAGATTGTTGTTACTTGGTGAAACTTCATCTGCATCTTTGCACTTTGGGTTGACTCGTTACTAGTTTCACTACGATATACAAAAAAATATATAAATTTCAGTGAAATATTTTTACTTGTTGTATGTGTATTAACCGTTGCCTTTATCACACGACAATATTTTATTGGAGCACGCATTGTAAGATTATAATAATAAAAGCAGGCACAGACTTATAAACCTGTTGTCTTTTTCCATTTTCCATTTATCCAGCATGCAGTCAGTGGACGAGAGCTACGAATTTGTCTCGCTGGAAGCGGACGCCGCGATGGCGGTCGGCGACAGATGTCACGACGACGAACACGAACAGCACGCGGAACATGTTCAACAAACGGAAGACGTAAAGGAAGCGGAACACACGCAACCAACGGAACACACGCAACTAGCGGAACCTGCTGAGCAATTGGAACACCTCAAACATGCTGTACATGTTCAGCAAGTGGATGTCGAGCGGGCCAATTCCACGGACGCGTCCGAGACTGTGTTTGACTACTACCCACCGCAACCGTTACGAGAGCTCGGCGAAGACAACGGCATTCATTACTTCGAGGATGGACACTTCTACACTGAGGTAATGTTGTAAAAAGATCTATGTAGTAGTCTAATAAGTTGTGGGATTGGTTTCGAATGCAATTTGGAGCCTAGATCTTAGAGCTTTGACAGTATAACTGGTCTGTCTCTGACTGTTAGAAAAAAACAAATGCTTTGGCTAAAATCGGCCAAAACAATATTACTTGCTTTCACTATTGTTAGCCGTGGTAATAATGTCCTCCAGACCGAATTTCGGCCACGGCGGCCTGCCTCAACGGAGGCAAGCCATCGGCGCAGGACAGGATTATAGTGCCCAAGTGTATGCGCAAGCACAGGTGCACTCTCTATTCCCTCACTCTCATAATCCGATGGGACGGTAAACCGAGACGACCGGAGTGAGATCAGGCGCAGGATCAACGGCTTTACGTGCTTTTCGAGGCACGGGGGTGAGACCGCCAACATCCTGACTCCGGGGCATTTACTGAGAATTTCTTGACAGAAAAACTCAATAATTATTTTTTTTGGCCCGACCCGGGATTCGAACCCAGGACCTCATGATCAGCAGTAGCACTACTACAACCATTAGACCAACGAGATAGTCAAGCCGTGCCGTGGTAGCTCGGGTTCGATCCCCGCCGGCACCAATGAAATTGTTAATTGCAATTTTAAGTGCTGATTTACCACGTGCTCGGCGGTGAGGGAAAACATCATATTACTCAGACATGCAGGTTTCCTCCCGATGAGGAAGAGACTGGCTAGACTGGCCTGTTGGTCTAGTGGTTAGTGACCCTGACTGCTATGCCGGAGGTCGTGGGTTCGATTCCCACCCAGGACAAATGTTTTTGTGATGAGCACGATCATTTGTTCCGTGTCTGGGTGTAATTTATCTATAATATTTATGTATTTAGAAATATATAAGTATGTTTATCAGTTGTCTAGTACCCATAACACAAGCTCTGCTTAGCTTGGGACTAGATGGCGTTGTGTGATAGTTGTGGAATATTATTATTATTATTAATAAGAAAAAAATATTTCGAAGACGTGAAGTTCGCCAACATGCATTGGGGCAGCGCGGCGGACACTTCCTTGCCCTAAAACCCTCTCAGAAATGAGCGGAGGCCTGCGCGCAGCGGTGGGACGTATATAGGCTGTAACTTTACTTTTTACACTATTGTTGTAAATAATTATTGTACTACAGGTACAGTTATGAAATTATACGAAATTGCTGTTTCAGGTTGCTGGACTACCGCCCGTAGAAGAAGAAGAAGATGACGACTACTACCCACCTGTATTTGTTAAGAAGAATACCAAAGTTAAATTTAGGTACGCTTTTTTGTATAACATAAAGTGCCAAAGATACTTACAGACCACTTGATGGTAAGTGGCTATTATGTTTAAGATGCAACATCTCTAGTGCTGCGTTTCAATGCGCGCGATTTTTATCGCATTGCGCTCGAGAAATTCCATACTTTGCAGTTCACTTTCGCGACAGTCGTGTCACGAGCTGTTGCAGCTAATTGTGACAAATCATACTACGCACGTACATACTACTGACCCATATATTGCATTTTTGCGATAAAAAAATCACATGGATAAAATCGTAGTGCGGGGTAGGTCTTATGTTGCCAACATGTTGCAAATACGAAAAAAATCCAGTTTCTGCCCATGGTTGTTAGGACATTTATGTAAATTTAGTTTTCGTAAATGCGATTAAAATAGAATTGGTTAGTATGTATTTGAATGAGATTTATGTAATTTTATTGAATTTGGTTTATGTTACAAATGGTGAATCGACGATAACGACACGACAGCAATGAAAATTATGTGTAATTTATATATTTTTATTATCTCTATGTATATAAAAAACAATTACTGTCCGCTAGTCTCATTAAAACTCGAAAACGGTTGGACCGATTTTAATGAATTTGAATGGGTTCTTGTATGGTTTAATCACAATTAGACCTGGTAGGTGGCGCTGTTGTCGAGATCCAAAACTCACCCGTGCGAAGCCGGGGCCGATCGCTGGTATAGAATAAAAATTGTTGTATTTTATTCTATACTTTTGGCAATTTTAGAATAAATTTCTTCGCACTTAAGAGGATACCTTGAAAATGATTCGAAGTTTTGGGAGCTTGGCTTATTCCTTTGTCTGAAGCTAACGGACGACTGTGGGAATGTCAAAATGAGAGTGATGCAATGACTTTAGAGTACGCAAATTATGAGATAGCCATACCGAGCAAGCGCTCGGAAAAAAAAAACTATGTAAGCGCCAAACAACATTTTTATTTATTTTAACAAAACTTCGTTATGGATTAAAAAACTGGTTTATGAGAACTTAGATATGACTATTTACTATGCCTTAAAAATAATTCCATGAAATTATTCGTAAGAATATTGTGGTGTCATCGAGAAATGTAAATAATTAGAGTCTACTTTGCAATTTTTTTCTATCGAGAAAATTACATGATATCGTGTTTTTCTTTTATGCAATCCAAGATCATATAGTCAAAAATCATATACCAAAATTTTGGTTTGTAATCTATAAAACTTAAAAAAATATGTTAAATAGAAAAACCACCAAATTTTCGAGGTATCACCTTAAGAAAGTTAATTATATTATGTTTTCCGTTAATATAAATAATGTGTTTGCATTTGGTCGGGATCATCAGCACGGAGCCGATGCGCGTGTTCTCGACGCACTCGGTGCGCGAGTACGACCGACGCAACGAGGACGTGGACCCGGTGGCCGCGTCCGCCGAGTACGAGCTGGAGAAGCGCGTCGAGAAGATGCACGTGT
The DNA here is from genome assembly GCA_036936625.1 of Parnassius smintheus behrii. Classification (NCBI taxonomy): domain Eukaryota; kingdom Metazoa; phylum Arthropoda; class Insecta; order Lepidoptera; family Papilionidae; genus Parnassius; species Parnassius smintheus. Next base: position 18,146,368 of record JAUPFT010000018.1, read on the forward strand.
TCCCCGTCGACCTCGTCAAGGGCGCCGACGGCCTCGGCCTCTCCATCATCGGTCAGTAACTTGCCCTTCCGCTGTCTTTCTGCAACTTATGTTTTATCCTGATAAGTTAGTCAGAGTCTTTTTATTATCAGTCCCTCAACAAACAAAGAAAGACAGAGCTTCAAACCACAATAGCTCACCACACTATGAGTTGACTAGCAGAGAATTCCAAGCATTACACTCAACTAAATCTAAGAAATACCTTTTGTACGAGCATACTCGCAAGATTTAAAAAACCTCTTACATAAATTTCAATAATTATGAAGTAATATATATTTCATTACAACATGTACAATTCTTTATCACTTATTTAAGTTTAAATCATTCAAAAAAAGTAAAATATAAAAAATTTACCCAGATTCAGCTTTTCCGCCTGATGTTGTTTCAACGACATGTACCTTGCAGTGTTTTTATGACTAAAATTCATTGTTATGGGAATAATCGGCAAAAATATTTAATTAATCGGCATTGAAGTAATATGTACTTACGTACTAGAACAGCTATCTCAAACAAAAAATGTGCGCTACTCTGTGTTCGCGCGGTTGGTTTTTGTATCATAGAATAAACATAGGTAGAATGATCAGTAGGTAATAATAGATTATATTGTTAAATAGGTAAATTATATAGAGAACAATTTTCAAATTTTGTCATTTATTCGTATATTATATTTACTTATTTTATAAAATATTACATAATATTATATCACAATTACATTTTAATGATATTTTCGTCTGAATATTTTAAAAGGTATCTATGTCAAATATAAAAAACATACTAAATGTATGTTTAATAAAACTTAATATAACATTTAAATTACAAATATATTTATTTAAATTAGAATAAGAGTCGTTCATAAATGCTGGGCACGCGAGAGTTAAAAATGAACGAATTTATTCCACTTTGACTGATGTGGAAACCTAAAAATAAAATAAAAGTATAGTGAGAAGATTTAAATATAAAAAATTTAGCCTAATTATGATAACTCATTTACTTTTCTACAAAAAATGTGTATAATAATATATTCGTTCTATACTTAAGTACCCACAGAAATGTCGCATCTGAACAAATTGATTTCATGATCTATATTACATGACACGAGATGGCGTCTTAGGTATAATTTGTTTTATTATTAATCTATAATACTTTTTTATTGATTAAGTATCTTATTAACCGATGAAAAGTAATACCTTGGTTTTTACTAACATTTCTTGAATTATTTGTGCAATATCTAAGTACACACGACGGCATATATTTATCAAGAGATTTTTTTTAAATCAACACAACACGTGACAACTCTACAAGCGCCTAGCGAGTGACTGATTAAAGTGCGGTGCATGCACCGCAGTTGAGTGGAACAGAGTAGCTGAATGCAGTGTCGCCTCTAGTACGTAGTACATAATAGCTCAATGTTAATCGGTAAAAATAATATTCAAATAACCGAATCTTTAAATTTTTCAGTTTATTATTTGTATATTTTAGTTTTCATTTATTTTTTTACTTGCTTACTTCTTGTAGTTCATTTTTATCATCATGCATTTTTATTATACTACAGTTATATTTTGGAGTATAGTTGTAGCACGAATGGGTCGGCTCTACCTGGAAAGGACCACGCTCTCACAGAATACAAACGTAAAATAGTGGTTTAATGCTGCTGTGTTTCGTATGGTGAGTGTGGAGAACCGTAGACCCTTTTTACTGGAAACGAGGCATTAAATCTTAGTCCTCGCGGGTGACAACGCATCTGCATTTTGATTCGTAATCGAGGATAGATGCAGATGTCTATGGGCCACAGCAACCACTTACCATCAGGTGGACTGTGTGCTCGTTTGTCACCCTATCCTATAAAAAAAAAATTAAACATCAATAATTTCCTACTTTATCAGCATAAGTTTGTGCCGAAAAAAGACTTATATCCAAGGCCGCGTTCTCCCGCCATTTTGGGAGCTTACTGTGCTTACTTTTGTGATTTTGTGTTTGTCTTCTTATTTTGTGACTCGGACTATAACTTTTTGGGCTAAATCTAGCATATTCGATGACCTTGGCAAGTGTATGATACATATATATATATATATATATATATATATATATATATATATATATATATATATATATATACTGGGCTCTGATTAAGAAAATGATCATAAAGTCGAAAAGAAGACGTAGTTGTGGTAATAAAGATATAAATTAATTAATTTGCAACCTTCCTGAGGTCAGCCAGCGTAGAGTCTACATCACCTGAGGATGTCTCGTGTAGAGGCGAAACACGTGTCGTATTATCGTCAATGGTGTGTCTTTCCTGGAATATTGGTCTTGGGAGTAGTGGTGCCAGGAGCAGTGGTATTGGGAGGAGTGATGCTGGGATTAGTGGTGACGGGATTGGTGCACGCAATTGAGGGAGGGCGGGAGGTGCTCTTCAATCCAGGTAAGACACATCATTGTATTTAGTTAGCGGAAGGTTGCAAGTTAATTAATTTATATCTTTATTATAATGGATTTCCGCAAAGTAACGCCTGATTCTATCAAGTAGTTGTGGTAATTTCACTTTAAACAGTCATGCTCGTGCATTGGTGGTGAAATTACAATTATTTCGAACGTGAATCACAAAACGGTGGGCCCCTTGTGTCACTGGTAAAAGGACCAGTGACGCAAGTGTGGGTGTCGTCGTGTCGATGAAGCACTCGGAATTGGCAAACGCACCGTTGCTAAGATTGTCACTGAAAAGTACGAGCCTTTAGGTAATAAAAATAATTTACTTAGAACACGTCGAAAAAACGAAAAAATAACAAACCGGTAACAGGTATCGATCGTTTCGACGCAGATGCTATTAAAAACCATGTCTACGGCTATTCCACAAGAGGCGAATATCCTATTGCGGCGAAGTTGCAAGAAAGTTTAGTAAGATACCAGTTTGTACAATGAAAGTTTAAAGTCAATGAGAACCATTTTAAAACGCATGGGCTTCCGATACAAAAGAAAAATGGTAAAGGAGAAATAATTATGGAGAGGCATAACATAGTCTTGCAAAGAATAACATTTTTAAGAGAAATGAAAAATATAACCAATTGTAACAACGTCATATTCGTTGATGAAACGTGGTTGGCGTTCAACCACTATTGATTAACGAATATGAATGTCAACCACTCTGTACTGCAGATATGGACAGATGACACTGCAGCATCTTACTCGAAGGTGCCCTTGGGAAAAGGTTGGCGTGAAATTATTTTCCATGCGGAAATTTCATGCCCTGTTGAGGAGGATTTGTAGAAAATTTTTATTAACTTTCCATTCAAATAGTACAAGAAAACACCACAAGGAAGTGGAAGCAGAAAAATTCAGAGTGGTCTATTACCCTTTTACAAAATATTCCTGCGAATAGCGCCGTAATAATGGACAACGCCTCATATCATTTTGTCGACAAAGCGCCAACCCAAGCGAAAAAGAAAGCGGATTAGCAGCAGTTATAAGACTACCACTACACCACTGCCAATACAAGGCTATGGAATTGATTTATCTCAAATCAAATCCTAGTTCTTATATGAAATGTTCTAAATGCAAACATATTAACTGTACCTAAACACACAAGAGATGAAAATACCTTATTCTTTTACAAGGTAAATGGCATGACACAACATCAAGCCACCTTTCACGATGAAGAAGATGGAAGATTTGCTAAAGCATGTGCCCATGCCACAAAAGATGTTTGGTAAAAGGTTGTGGAGAAAACTAAGAAAATCACTTGAAGATGAAAATAAAAATGACTGAAAGAGACATTCATTTTGACTGCATTATTGAAAATCACTTTCACTACAATTATAGTGAAAGTTATGGAATAAATTTATTTTTAATCAAGTATCAATCTTAATTTTTTTATAACTTTGCCTCTAGAAATAGCAGTAACAATATAAATAGGAAAAACATCATAAATTTTATGTTTTAAATTATTCGTTTCTAATTTATTCCGGTATTAATTGAAACAAAACTGTAAATTATTACCAACTCTAAAGAATCAATATCGATTTTTCTTAAGAATCGAATATTGTACGTACCGATCTTTTGGTTGGCATGCCTGTCTGACAGCTGTCAAAAAGTATTAGATTTGGTTAAGTATAAGTCCGTCAATTGTAACCTTAATTGTAAAGTGCTACAATAAAGAATAAATAACTAATAATGCATTTTTTGGACATCACTTGTGCATAAGTGATGTCCAAAAAATATTAAATATTTTTTAAAGCCTTAAAAACCAGTGCTTGACTACAATCCGAATCAATATTGTTTGGAAGTGGTAACGCAGCCAAAAATGGCAAAGCTCACTGACTTACTACATTTTAATCCGATAGAAAGACCGTCTGTCGGCAAATTATTCAATTTTTTTCCAATGCGTTTGGTTCGAATTTTCCTTCATTCTTTGATTTACAGGTGTAAAAGGGCGCTGCGTGATGTACACAAATGCACTTAAAACTATATTGGTTTCAAATGCTTTAGATGCATATGTACGTGAATGCATGTTTTCTTACAATAACGTATGCATTGTATTAGTGTCACTTTAAAATCCACGCTGCGCTCTGTGTATCTCTTTTGCTGTTTTGAGATCTGTCCATCACACAGCACTGTTGGTCTTTAGCCACTGCATTAGTATGGATAAGCACCACGATTAGCAGGCGGTTGACGATTGCAATACCAGTGTGTCCCATACCTATAATGCTATTCCCCGTTTAATCTAATCCAGTTATTTTACGTGTGGCATAAACGAGATTTTTCTGGCATTTCACATATTGCCCCTCACGGATCGAATGAAATAATGATAATGACGTAGCATAGGTAGTTGCCGACAGTGGCGGCTAAAGCCAAAAATGCTCCAAGTCTACTTTAGAGTCAGTTTTTCATTTGTCGGAAGCTCTTTGACTGTCGTTTTCATTGTCTGAACCTTTATAACCGAAGCTTTTGCCATTTCAAATATATTTGGTGATCTGATCATAAATGTCAAACGCAGGTATGGGCGTGGGCGCAGACGCGGGGCTGGAGAAGCTGGGCATCTTCGTGAAGACCATCACCGAGAGCGGAGCGGCCGCGCGCGACGGACGCATACACGTTAACGACCAGATCATCGAGGTCGACGGCAAGAGCCTGGTCAGTGCTTCAGTGTTTTCTCATTGTACCCTAATAAGTACATACAAGCACCTATATCTTTATTTATTACCTAACTGAACCAATCAGTATGTAAAGGAGTACCGCTGCAGCTATATTACGGGTTGCAAACCAAATGGGTTGACTCGAAAATGGGCTACAACTATCAAAAAAAACACCAGAAAAAATAGTAGTGTAGCTGTACTGCGTTTCGTATTATTAGTGACTAGATCCGGAGACCCTTCTTACTGATTATGACTGAGTAATACATCTGCATTTTGATTAAAAAAATACGTGTGGCACTCGGGAACTGCCGCGGTATAGCTATTGCATAGCATTTTTTATCAAGTTATGCAATTATAATTATTTATTTATTTTATTTATGCAGTGTTTTTTTCTTTGTTAGCAAAAATGTTTGCTCCATGCGGGAATCGAACCCATGATCCGCGGTGCTGCTTTCGGGTGGTTCAGCCACTGCGCCAAACGTACTATCAAAAATAATACATAAATTTAAGAAATATATTTAAGTATAAAGTCTGTGTTTATTAAATACTCTAAATTCACGAAAGTTGCTAGCATGACGACGACTCATATAAATGAAAAGAATATGCTAATTGCAATAAACTATATTATTGTTTAAAATATTTTTATTATCTTACAATACATGCAACTAGACTAGACGCATACGTCTAGTCGCACGCACACAAACACCGTGCCGAAGTCTACCGAACTGAAACGACGTTAGACGACGTTAGGTTTTGGGGTCTTAGGTTTATTTTCGTTACGGAATTACTTGATTCGGTCGCCACGCTCAAAGCCCGCGATAAAAGCTATGAAATAGCTTAATTATATCGATTAAAAAACAAAATGCAAGTGTAAGTAAGTAGAATAGGATAGATACCTCTTACAATGTGCTCATTTTTCATGTTTTTTTTTATGAAAGGAGCTCTTTACTATTCTAGTATATCTATACATTATATATATATATATATATATATATATATATATATATATATATATATATATATATATATATATATATATAGCTTATTAAAATCCGGGGCTTAACCACTAAATACACAAATTGATTGATAAACGGAAAGTACAATCGTACCTTTGAATCAAAATTGTTAAAAACTACCAATATCTGCAAGACGACTTTTTTAATCACTTTTTGACGCAATATTAAACATTGACTTATAATGCTAATTAATAATTAGTGCTGGGCTAGCATTTGGATCAGTCATCCTAACTTATTTACTAAATTGCCTTAAACCATTAAATCTTTTATATGTTGTTTTCAGGTAGGAGTCACGCAAGCCTATGCAGCGTCTGTTCTACGTAATACCTCGGGCCCCGTTAAATTCCTCATCGGTCGGGAAAAAGATCCGGAGAACAGCGAAGTGGCGCACCTGATACGCCAGTCACTTGCCGCTGACAAGGAAAGAGAAGAGAGGTAATGTACTTCTTGCAGCTCATTAGTTAGAAATGAATTTAAAGTAAACAATAAAATTTCAAATTGTATATGTCGGAAAGTACAACACGATAAGGCAATTATGTGGAAAATAACAGGATAGCGTTAATTATTAAAGTGTGAGAGCTGATGTTCAACTTGCTCTCTTGCTTGCGCAATTTATCATTATCAATAATAGAACAGAGTAACGCTCTATACATTCAGCATAGAGTAATTACAGTTAGACCATACCGCAGTATGTCCCCATCACAATTACACACCAGTGCAATGTGAAGGACACATGTAGTTGTGTTCAACACCAAATTATGCAAATCAACAGCAACCTTACCCATCTCAACGTAACACAGCACAGTCTCCCAGCAACACTATCCTCCTTGCCTGCACCAGAAGAATCACCACAATGGACAGAACAACAACTATCTTAGCACGCGTAGAATGACTTCACTCGTGAAACGACTCTAACGGAATCTCACGCGCTCTGCACCTACACAGAACTTTATACTGCACAAACGAGTGGGAGGGTTTCTCGATATACCCTCAATTCCAACTAGTCACGAGATCCAACCGGAATATTATAGATGCGCTACATATAGAATTGCCGCATAGTGCCGGCATAAGAGATTCCACTACCCGATACAATCATGCCGTTGTTGTCGTAAGACAGAGGATACTGCATTACACACCGGCAATCACATTGCACTATCGACCTCCAGTCTGAGCAGGGGGTGATGTGGCGGCCCTGTCGTCGGGCCGCAAGCGAAACACATCGAAGCCTAAATCACGCTATCAAAGTTCCGAAGTAAAGCAGTATATATAGAGTAGCAAAATTGGCCGCTCTCTGGGCTGAACACCTTGCCCGGTGGGAGATATTTTCTTTACCTTTCACGGCTAAAAGGAGATTAGATCTGGACAGCAGCGTCTTCCTGATGAAAGTAATAAAAAAACTGCAGTTGTGTTGTTCTTAATGTGTTATGCACCCATAGTGTTTAGAAAATGATAATGAAGTCTTTAAACAGCACACCTAAGCTGCCGTTTTCTTGTAACGTCGTTTCGATATGTCTGTAGTCGTAGTTATGTTTATATCGCCGCTAAAAGAACATTTAGACGAGTTTATTTTTTACATGCTGATTTTTTCAAATTAACTTTTTTCTGCTTAACATATTAGCTAAACCTTTCGAAATGATATCAGGGCCGCTCGTGAGCGACAACGTCGCCAACAGGTGGAGGAGGAAGACAGCAACCAGCAGTCCTCTGCCGATACTGCCGTCTCACAGGCGAAGCATCCCGAAATCAACGAAATACGCGCCTTTTTACAAGAGGTGAGTTGAGAGAAATCAACATTAGTTAAGAAATTCTTTAAATGCATTACAATATTACCCTTTCATTTCACAAATCGTTTTTAATTAATTTTCTTTTAAAATTTTATTACCTAGTGTTAAGATACCTACTTACAATTAGTGTTAAGATATACAAACACAAGAAGTATTTAAAATTGAAATCGGAGACAGAAACTTGTTAAAGCTACTACCAAACTAAAACAAATAGGTGTATGAGAAGAATACCAAATCACCAGAACTTTGATTAGTATATTAATATGTTTCGTACTAAGTATATACTAGAGATTTGTATGTAATTATATTTGTACTACCCATGCAGTAAAAAAATGGGATTGAAAATAGCTTCGCCTTTATTCACCTCTCGTTCGCACACTATTGATATCTATACTCACACCTGTCGGTAACGACTACAAAAAAATACGTTGCGAAATGCGTTTTTCGTATGTCCTATAATTTCTGTCCGACTTGTCAATGGCATCAATGATAACAAAATGCCATTTTAAACTACAAAAAAAAAAATAACTCTTTCCGGTTTCGTTAATTTGTGAGCTAGTCTAGGACGCATGAGTAATCATTTTTAAAATTTTCGTTTGTCTGTGTAATATTCAAAACGGCTGAACCGACTGTAATAAAACTTCACAAACAAATTACCAAACAAAATACCAGAAGCGGTCTAGACTAAATTTTATCAGAAAAATTTAGTGATTTCATTAACATAGAAATATTGATAAGATGAAATAGATGTTCTTTAATGATTATCTTAAGTTAAATAACGCCACATTAATAGATCTCATACAGGCGAAGTCAGAGCGGATGGCTAGTAATAATTGTTGTTTTAAATTTAAAATAATCTACTTGCGTATACAATTCTTTTCAAATCCCATTTATACAAAATTTACAATTAACCAAATTATATAACGTTATAACGTGTATCTTGACGTGTTAGAAAAGGATCAGTTACACTAAAAGTCACAGTCCGACGTAAATCAAAGATTTTTATTTTTGAACAGATAATTTAGGTTATACTCTTTTATTGCTATCGGAATTATTGAATTTAGTGTCTGAACAATTAGCAAGTCTGAACAATTCATTAAAAATCAATGTTAAGAGATAATTTAAATTGAACATTTTGAAAACCTCCGAAACAAAAAAGCTGCAAAATCTTCAAACTGCATATTCTTAATATAACACTGCACATACGTTTGAGAACCACCGCTAGGAAACCTGCTTTTAATTTTAAAAAAGCCGCACCTAAATCTACTATCTATCTAACGGGTGAATCGTTTAAGAGCTACGGTTTCACACGCAGAGATATATAATTGATCAAACTTGTAATATCCCGAGAGAAAGATCAGGTGGAGGATCAATACATTTATTACGGGGTCCAGGGGTGAAACAGCATTTTGACCCGGGGTTATAAGCCGTGACCTTATGATCAACGCGTTAACGACCACAAGACTAACAGATGTATAGAGATAAAATAGGTGTCAGTATTGTATGGAGTATTGCATAGTGGTTCTTCATTGCTGGCCGTATGAAAACACTTAGGTCACTCGGCAAGCTTTGGAAAGGCCTATGCTTACAGTTTTTCTGTGTGATAGAATTCGTAATCAGGTTATTCGCAGTAGAACCAGAGTACTTGACATAGTTCAACAGATCAGCAAGCTGAAGTGTCAATGGGCTGACTCTTGAAGAGCCGACCGTTAGGGAAGAAAGGTACTTTAGTGGCCGCATAGGGTCCCTCACTAGGAGAAGGAAGTCGATGGATGCAGGTGGTTCGGTACCGTGTTCTGTGGCATTCCTTATGTGAGGCCTATGTAAAATGACGATGCAGCATGATGGTAGTTGTGAGTTGTCTGAGGCGGGGTGGTGTTTGTTTCAGCTGGTGGGCATGGAGGCGGGCGGCGGGCGCAGTGACGAGATAAGCGCGCGCGTGCGCGAGTGGTGTGCGCGGCGCGCGCCCGCGTCCCCGCCCACCCCGCCGCACCATGCCATCACGCGCGCCGCCGACGCGCACCGCAAGTACGACAAGGTACATGGTTATGCAACAGAAGGTCACGCACTTAAGAAATACTAAGTGTACTTCTTTTTTCTTACTACACCCTCATATTTGCTATTGTCGGTGATACCGATACACGGTAAAGTTTCTGTAAACTTATGATTGTACCGTAAAGTAATGTGTTATTAGTAAATGTAATAATATAATAAAAATAAATAAAATTGCTAACGTGCCAAAGTTGTAAAGAGTTAACAACATGAGTATTTGTTGTAGTTACGCTTTTATTTTCCGTTCTTTGTTGTTGTGTTGTAGCTGTGTAAAAATATGCACTACTCCAAGTCATTTCATGGATGTGGTAAGGGATGACAGAAGGAAATAAAACTGGAGATAGGTAGCAGCGTCTTGTTTTTAATTTATAACTAAAAAATAAAGACTTATAAAATTAAAATCACCTGAATTCGTTAAGACAGCCGCGTGGCGATTATGACAAACATTCTCCTGTATGTCAATATATAAGAAAGGTCTGTGCTATGACTTTTGATATATTTTAACTATAACGTTTTCAATTTGAACACGTTTTCGCTAAATCGTCTCTATATAAGCTAGCTGCTATACATTAAAAAATAATTTACTGGCTAATCGATGCTGACAACATCGCCAAGCTATCCCAGTGAGGTTGTGTTTTGTGCTCATTAATTTAAAAGTTGTTTGTGTCGAAAACAATCACTGTGTTCTTTTTGTTGAAATTTTATATTTTTATAAAATGTTCCTTACTCGTAGGCGCGACGGGCACTGCGCGGGTGGCGACGTACGCGGGCCATGGTGCGCGCGCGCGAGGAGTGGTGGAGCGCCGCGCTGCGCGACGCGCACCGCGAGTACGCCACCGCGCTCTCCGCGCTGCACGACCGCGTGGCGCGCCTCGAGGTGCTGCTGCTGGTATGTGGGCGTGCGTGTGTGTTTGTGTCCGTGTTTATGTGTGCGCGCGTGCGAGCGTGTAACACGCGGCTCAACAGCGGGTAGTTAGGACGTTTTCTATCAACAATAGTATTGAAGGAATGGGGTCATGAACCTCAATTATGCAAGCAATTGAGAGTTATCAGTGCATCCGTTTATTACATTGTGCAAAAATAAAATATCGGTTATACTTTTCCCGTTTTAAAGTGCTGAAAGTACAGAACAGTGTGCATGACACATGTGTGTTATTCATTAAATATGATAAAAAATGTTGTATCCTATATTATATAATATACTATCTTGCCTTCTAGTAGTTGTGCCCTTTTCGACGACCCTTTGTCTTGTCCTATTAAAAATCTTAAAATTTGCAAAAAAAATCGTGGGTCGCTCATGGGCAAAAAACTACCCTATCTCTCAAGTTGGGCCAAACTGCACACGGTGTGCATATTTGATTAAAATCGGTTAAGTAGTTTAGGAGTCAATCGCGGACAAATATCGTGACACGTAATTTATATATACTAAGATAGGACTCTGACTGATTTTACAAATTTTAATAACAATTTATATAGTGTTAAAATTCTTCAATCTGCTGTTAAGCGTATATATTATTAAATTATTAAAGCGTATATATTATTACTGAATGGTTGTGTTTACGCATGATAGTGGATTGTCGTGCCTCGAGAGGGGTGGAGAGAGGTTGGTTGGGAGAGAGGGGAGAGAGTATGGTCCGGGTAGTCTGAGGCAGTAACATGGAAGTGTAAATAGCGATATTCTAAGGAATGTAGCAAGCAGTGTAAAGTACATGTAGTGGTGGCGGTCCACAGGAGACGCAGAAGAAGGCGGGGCTGCCGGTGATGCTGCCGCACGAGCCGTCCGCGCGCCGCGAGACGCCGCCGCTGCCGCGCCGCCCCGACCCCGACCCGCTGCTCATAGACGGTGCGCAAAACTGCTCACTATCGTCGCACAACACAAGTTTATATATGACTAGCGATCCGTCCGACTTCGCACGGGTGATTTCTGGATCTCGACAACAGTGCCACCTACCGGGTCCAATTGTGAATCTAAACGACCAGGGACCCACCCAAATGCACACAAAAATTATTATCAAAATCATGCGAGCAGTTTTCGAGTTTTACCGAAACTAACGCACAGCAAATGATTTTACGTTTAGTAACAAGATACAGATTAGATTTAATAAAAATTCTTTTTCGTGTAGTGTCCTACACGAAATTTTTTGAACTTTGAAGCCAGTACAGTAGCGAGTTAACTTGCGACCCTGGCGAGTTAAGTAGAAAATCTCGTTTGAACGGCAGGTATGGTCAACCAAAGCTAAAGCCTCATTTACATTCAGCCCCTGCCACTGCTCCTCGCGCTGCCGGCAATACTTCTCTAAATACTGCCGTAGCAGGATCGCGGGAAGTGTGTATTCACACTCTGCCCTACCACTTACATCACTTTCGACTTTCGACTATGGCAGACGTCGAAATAATTACAGCGTCCGCGCTGTGTCTTCTTGCAATACAAAATTATGTTAATAATTTAAAAAGATATCAAGTTCAAAAGAAGATAGATAGAGAGACAGAAAATTTATTTGCTTAAAAGCATGGTACATAAGATGATCAATGACGTGGAACTGACATGTTTTGCCATAATTGGCATGCAAAAATGATATAAAATACAGCTAATTACACAAACCCAATGTTATATTTTAAAATTATTGCATTTCTTAAAAGTTAGGTACAAACATTCTTTTTGAATTAAAATATTATGTATTAATTAAATACTTATACAGATCCACTCTATTTGAATTCTTATACAATAAATTGTTCATAAATTATTAATTGAATTATTACATTATTGTTATATAATATATAATATTATATGAGATTAGTTAAGCTATTATTATTTTAATAATTACACTACGGTATAAATGAATTCATAATTTTAATTACAATAAAATTATAATTTAAAAATCTCAGGCTATTATGCAAATATTACCATTTAACTTATTTTACATTTTAATAAATAAATAATCAATATGAGTTACTAATCGTTTTTAGAAATAAAATGTCAATGTTCATTAATTCCTCTGTACGCTCTGACAGCGCGCGACATGTTATACTCCCGTTCACTCGGGACCTTAATGGCGGGAAAATTTGTAAGTTAGAAAATTTTTTGCTATATTGCAAATTTTGCTATATTTTCACTTTGAGACAATATTTATGGATAAAACTTACAGGAATTCTTGTTGAATGTATAAACTATCGAATAAAAAAGAAAGTTCAGAGTGATTTCTTTTTTTTTCTAAGAAACATTGCCAGGTTATGGTTTAAAATAAAAGAGCATATCTTTGTCTTTGATACTATTATCTATTGCATAGTGTCTTTGGTTTTGTTTAAAACGAAAAAAATAGTTTTATCATAGGTACACACTTTTACATAATTCTGATCAAATTCGTGCTCTACTGAGCGAACGGAAGGTAGGTATTGTACGATCTAAAGTGCGCATGGCTTGGTTAACGGGTTAAACTAAATTTTATATTAAAATAATAAATTTGACGAATTTATAATTAATTATGTACATAGGTACTATGTTATCTCAAAAAGAAAATTCGTATTCGTAGAAGATGATGAATTGTGGTTTTTACCGTTGAAATCCCATAGTCTTTTCTGATTCCAGCAGTTCTAAAAACTTTATTGTATTTTCATTATTCCACTCGAAAGGCATTTTGATAGATTGTACTTACTTAATAACAAGACGGCACGCACGTCCGTTCATCCAGGCGCTTGGCGCGAAGTGAGCGATGGAGCTGAATGTGAACACTCTCTGCCGCTCGCGCTGCCCGTCCTTTGACTTCCGCACGAAAAACCGACATTTGAGAGATCGTCGGGCAGTGGCAGCGGCAGCGGCAGTGTCAGCGCGAGTAGCCCGTTTACATACTGCCCTGCTCACTGCCCTGCTCACTTCCCTGCCCAAAAGGGCTGAATGTAAATGGGGCATAAGAAATACATTTTGACAGCTGTCAGACTTATTGCACCAGGCATGCCAACCAAAAAATGGGAACGTACAATATTCGATTCTTAAAAAATCGATATCGATTATTTACAGTTAGTAATCATTTACAGTTTGGTTTGAATAATACCAGAATAAATTAAAAATGGATAATTTAAAACACAAGATTTATCACTTTCTATGTATTTGTTGTTAGGTACCGCTTATTTCTAGAGGCACAGTTATAAATATGTAAGATTAAAAATAAATTTATTCAATCACTTTCAGTACAACTAGTTGAACTGTCATTGTTTGATTTTCAATAATGCAGTCAACGTTAATGTCTCTTTCAAAGTCACCCATAATAATTTTTTTTGTTTTTTCTACCTTTCCCTTCACTTTTGCCCAATTATCCTTTGTGAAATGGGCACATGCTTCAACGAATATTGAATTATATTGGGTCTACTGGAAGATATTTCAGCGAATTTGGAATAAGTAGAACCTTTGTACGTAATTACTATAAGACTGCTTCTGTACCTTAATGTTTATACATAAAATAAATTAAAAAAAAATATTGAAGAAACAGTCCAAAAAGTTAAAGTTACGTAGTGGTTTTTATATCACGGCCTGGTATATGAGTTTTTTGCCTACACAAAGAAGGATGCCCATTTTTCACCTGACTATGTATAGAAATTAAATAAATCTTAAAATTCAGCTAATTGATATGTAAATTAATTACGCTTATCAAAATGTTAAGAGAAACGCAGGAAAAATATTTTTTAATAATTCTTTAATCTTATTCTACGTCAAGGGTAAATGTATTACTATATTTTGAACGCATCTCAACATCCATTTTTCTAGGATGTTCCATTTTACACACTGCTACCAGTGTTGCCGTTTTAGCGACTTTCTCGCTAGATCTAGCGGATTTTAACAATGTTTAGCGGATAAAAAAATCGTTTTAGCGAGAAATAATTATTTAGCGACTTCTAGCGACATTTGGACTTTTGAGATGGCGACTTTCTTTTATGAAGTAATTCATTTCAAATAAGTAATTTATCATATGTCCAATTTTGTAATCTACCGTTGGTAGCACTCTATATATAATATAATTTCACGGGAATTCCCGAACATAAACTAACAATTCAATGTCGTTAATTCACTTTCTCTGTTTCGACCTGAGACCATGTTCTAAGGTTTCGACATACAAAAATGCAGCAGGAGTAAACATATTCGAAGATTTATGTAATTTTGCAATAGTAATATTATCACTACCGCACTCAAATGCAGAATTTGAACGCGTATTTGGTGCCATGAATGTAGTTAAAAGCAAACTGTAAAACAAGCAATCAGAAAAACCTTTAAATTCCATTCGTCTAATTAAAAATCAGTTAAGGATTAAAAAAGAATTGCGCAACGTATGATATTCCCGAAGATCTTGTCAACCAAGTCGGTAAAGATAAACCAAAGATGGGAACTGGAGACATTGGCGAAGCTTCAGCTTCCGCTGAAGTTCTTTTTGAAGATCTGGATCCATACTTCGCTATTAATTTTGAAATTTAGGTACAAGAACATACTGAGCTAATTGTTTTATTTTTAATAAGATGACTAATGTTTAAACGTGGTTTAAAGAGATTTATTTTTTTACAATATTTTTTATTTTGTACATGAATAGTTTTTGTTTTGGTTGTTATGTCATTAACCTACACTATATATAAGTAATTTATATGAAATAGAGTCCGCTCTTTTTAAGGTTTTCTGAATTTATAGATTTAGATTTTCGGTATTCATTGTATGTATATATATATATATATATATATATATATATATATATATATATATATATATATATATATATATTGTATACCATTTGGCAAGATTTTTCAGTTAGACAGTTAGTTTAGTTAACGGTACCACGAAAATGTACCTAGGGACATCTAGCGGATTTTAAGAAAAAGAAAAATCCTGTTTCTGGCGGATTTTTTCTGTTAGTCTAGGGACTTTAAAATTTATAGAACGGCAACCCTAACTGCTACTTTGCTTTATTCAACTCCGTTTCTGAGTTTTATACATTATTTTATGTTTCATTTAATTAATATTTATTTCTTTATTAGTCTTTGTATAGTAAAACTAATTAAAAATAATATAATAATTAAAAAATTAAACATTCAGTGTGTCATTGAGTGCGGACGTACGAAACGAATTTTTTGACATTTGACAATTCTGCAATTGGCATCGGTGCAGCTCTTCGTTGTTCCATATTTTAATAGAAAATAAAGTGTCTGGCAGAGCTGGTATAGTTGAATATTGTTGTAAATGTTTGGTTGGTTGACGAACCATTGGATATTGCGTTCACGTTATGACGTGAGTGTGGTACCTCGGACGGCCTAGGTGAAGAAAATATCTGCTCTAGCAGCATTTCTGGATGCCGTAGTTGTAAGAGATTTAGATGAAAATGATGATAATTAATAAGCCATTCCAATTTAACATAGCTTTTTATTTGTTTTTCCCATTTTGTTCATCAGGTATGTATGTAAGTACGTACCCTAGGCCAATTAAATGTGTTTGGTTGATGAGTGATAATTTTGACAATATAAGAACTCAGACTTTTTTAGAGATATAGGAACTATCTATCATTTTTTAAGTAAAAATGTAGTTAGTAAGTACTTATGTGTGCTGGAGAAACAGCAGATAGTGCTCGACACTCAATTTATGGTGACAATCATCGAGAGTAAGCGGTGACTTGGGGCAGTTGGTTTCAAGGAATTCACAAAGTAAAAAAAGACATTTTAGACCATATCTAGGTAAGTATTCCTATCTTAAGGGGATATAGTAAGTCAGCTCAAATTCTAATTTCGCTCCCACTTGCCCGCGCGTCGTATGCTATGTACCGACATGTTTGTAATCACTAACACTGTAAGTAGATATGTCGTTAGACACTTATTTCATTAGGTTTATCATATTTATACCTGTTTCTTAACGCCAAGCCAGTCGCTTATTATTTTTATTACCGTTATTTCCCATTTTAATTTTACGTCGTCCTGTTGCGTAATGTGTATTCTGAATTCTGATCGTAAGCGTCACAACCTCCCCCTTCAAAGGCCAAAGCGAAACTGACCGGGCGGCAGGAATCACGCTTCAAGAGGCCGATAGTTTAGGTAATTTCTTTTTACAGTGGAAATAATGGTATTTAAAAAAAAGTAAATAACGTAAGCACTGCTTTATAGTGAGTTCAGTTAGTATGGAAAGTTTCATGATCTTATTTAAAGTATTTTATGAATAACAGCGGTTTATTGTTTATTTTGGAGGTAACTTTGGATTTTTTCCTATCGAGAAAATTTTACGGAATCGTGTTTTCGTCTAACATAATCCTTAACATTAATCCTCAACTTTACCATATATTTATTTCAAAATTAATGCTGCAATATTTTCGGCATAACGGAGGATCTTGCTAAGACATTTGAGGTTATATTTCCCCTTAACTTAGGGTGTTGATAATAAGTTCTAGCATATTTATTTCTTTATTAACTATTTGGTAATGGCAAATCCTAACCTAAAAAATGACATTAATATTTTTTCGGCTTCGTAGCATTTAAATCGTAAATATGACTATATGGCATTATTTTCTAAATGTACGTGTAGTTTTTCTACTATACCTTATAACTATACATTAACTGTCACTATCACGTTTTTAAATGTATGGAAACTGGGCACGATTCTTTACGTTGACAAATTTAAAAAAAAATTGTTTTATTCATGATTCATGTAATTTAAGGAATTTTAAAAATAAAAATTAAATTACACAAACAATACATCAAAAAAATGAATTATTCGATTATTTGAATATTTTTACCGATTATTGGAATATTTTTGCCGATTATTCGCATAACAATTAATTTTAATCA
The DNA here is from genome assembly GCA_036936625.1 of Parnassius smintheus behrii. Lineage (NCBI taxonomy): Eukaryota > Metazoa > Arthropoda > Insecta > Lepidoptera > Papilionidae > Parnassius > Parnassius smintheus. The sequence continues at coordinate 18,164,191 of JAUPFT010000018.1, forward strand.
TCCAAACACTACGGTAATGTACATAGTGACATATCATTGAAACGACGTCAAGTACAAAAAGTTGATACTGGTTATTTTTTAATATTTTGCTTTGTTTGAATGAATCAAATTTAAATTAGTGATCAAAAACTATACACTTTGTAATGAAATATAGATAACTTTATAATTCTTCGGATTTACGTCAATGGTTATATTAAATCATGTGAGTACGCTTGTGCAAAGTTATTGCTGAATGATTAATGTGAAACGTCAAAAGGTATTTCTTAGATTTGGTTGACTATAGTGAGTTAAGCAGCGAGTTAACAATTAAGTCGAACGGGATAGCTGGCCGGTCTATTTTTTGCGTACGACTTTCAAAATATTTTTTGTTTTTATTGTACTTTTTTAACTAAACTTGAACGAAGACATTTGAACCCTACTGCCCACTAAACCATTTACTGTCAACTGCCCTGTAACTAAACTCGCTACTGTCCACTTAACCATTTACTGTCAAAAGCCCTGTAACTAAACTCGCTACTGTACTTGTCGAAGTGTAAATCGGCTATTATAGTAAGTGGTAGTCTACGGCCTAGAGAACACAGCAAAACACAACGTGAAATACTTAAATAATTATGACTTCATTATTATCACTGCATCTTTATGACTACATCATTACAACCTATCAAGGCACAGCTTAACATAAGCTAAAATACTAAAACTACGGTCTTGTTTCGGCTAATCTTTGTCACTAAAGAAGTTTTTTAGCCGCGGTGTCACAGTCTTTGCGGAATTTGACAATTGTTGTCAATTTTCGTTTTTATAAAGATTAAGAATGACAAACAAACACACAGTCCACCTGATGGTAAGAGGATGCTGTGACCCGTATACTTCTACATTCTACATCTTTGTTTTAAAATCGAAATGCAGATGTGTGTCATTCTTAATAAAATGCCACGTTGCCAGTAAAAAGGTTGTCCGGTTCTCTACACTTACCATACGAAACGCAGCGATAAGGGTGCTCTTTGACGCTAATTTGTTGTGATTGTGTTGACCCTATGATCCGTTTTCGAAAATAACATTGATACTTAATATATACACTCATATATATATATATATATATATATATATATATATATATATATATATATATATATATATATATATATATATATATATTAATATTTTAGATCCTTGGAGCTCCGACAGTGACCTTTCGGACTTGTCACCGATAGAAGATGAATACGCAAAGATCGACAAATCGGATCGACGGCAACGCGAACCGCCCGACATCGGTGACGTCACGGCCACCACGTCGAACGACTCCCGGGCGAGCGTCAACAGTGTGGTGGACGTTAAGCCGGCCGTCAGCGTCGCCCCGACAACGTCGCACAGAGTGACGCCGACCCCCACCACCGCCACTAGCGCCAGCACACCACCTGCCATCTCCACTGTCGGCTCGCCGAGCCCCGCCACTGTTACAACAGTAGCCCCCACGTCTGTCAACGACATTTAGTAAGTTTTTAAAATTTATTGCTTCAATAAACACTTTGTGGCCGATTATTCGAATTTATGAACTTTGAATTCGAAAATTGACCAAAAAATGTTTCTTAAAAGAAATAATAATCGCTAAGCATCTGCTTCGTCCGCCCGTAAAAGTCCACTGCAGGACGTTGGCCTCTCCCCAACGGGAGATCAAGGCAGACTTTCCCTAGTTGTTGGGAGAATTTACCTTAAGAGCCCTCTTACATTTCGGCTTTACGCAAATTTAAGTATATTACGCACCGAGCGGGCGATGACCTACGCGAGCGATAAATTATTTCTTATGTCTATTCACTCGCTCGCACTATGGTACTGTGAGTATAGCGACTAAACGATCTTGATCTTACATTATACAAGTTTTCTTAGGATGGACTTCAGTGGATGGAAAATTTTGGTGTGTCATTTTTATGTTATCTATATAATTTATTATAATATATTTGATATATTTTTCATTATTTATCAACCTTAGTGTTGAAATAAGTACACATAAATATTTTAATTGTTTCACAGTAATCGATTGTTAAACAGTATAGTTAATAATCGATATATATATATATATATATATATATATATATATATATATATATATATACATCCCGTAACTTATTGTACGTCCACTATGGACAATTTTGCATATAATGTGGCGTCAACCTGCTTACGACGTCCAATATACGGACGTCAAATAGGAGACTTAGCGCAATGTTCGCAAACTGTCATGCTGATCACAGAAATGTCAAAATCTAAAAAAAAAATTGGACGTCATTTTTCTTCCAATCTTGCTGTACTGAATATTTACGTAGTTCCACTAATTTTCATTGCAAAAATAATAGCGCTGCTGTTGATTTGTGAATACTTTCATTTATAGCCGTATTTGACTTCCGAACAAAATTAGGAGATGCGACGTTGCCGTCCCGTCACCGTTGCCGTCCCGTCACCGTTGCCAACTTGTTACTTGTATTTGGTGATATATGGTTATGACTGCCTCGTTGGTCTAGTGGTTGTAGTAGTGCGACTGCTGATCGTGAGGTCCTGGGTTTGAATCCCGGGTCGGGCCAAAAAATCAACTAATGAGTTTTTCTGTCAAGAAATTCTCAATATCTGCCAGGAAGTTGACGGTGTATCACCCCCGTGCCTCGGACAGCACGTAAAGCCGTTGGAAGCCGTCCCATCGGATTGTGAGAATGAGGGAATAGAGAGTGCACCTGTGGTTGCGCATACACTTGGGCACTATAATCCTGTCCTGCGCCGATGGCTAGTCTCCGTTGAGGCAGGCCGCCGTGACAGTAATTTGGTCTGCAGGTCATTATTATATGGTTTATACTGCGCTTGGTACAAGTAATATTACTTTTAAACTTGTTTTCTTAACTTTACATTTACCTACACATAATATGGACGTCCTAATATCCTAAAACTGTCATTTTATATTTATATATATATATATATATATATATATATATATATATATATATATATATATATATATTAGATACCCGTATTTTTGAATTTAGTTATATTTTTATAAATGTCTGAGATGCGGAATGTTTAAGATGCGGACGTCGGCTTATCGGTTTATTTCACGCTGCACTATATTTTAACATTTTACATTTGGTACTAATCTGCCTATAAGAACTCTTGTTAGGTATTTCGTAAGCAACCCATAATTCTGTTTGAGTATAAGTTACCTTCTGATTGAGTACAGGAAGACAGACTCAATTGTAAATATTGACAGGTTTCGTAGAAGTTTGTTTTGTTATATTGTTACTAATAACCTAATATGGTCTGGCGAAGAAACTCATTTTAATATAAGGTTTTACTGCATTAACTGCCAATGGGTTGTTAATTTCTACAATAGACCGTGGCATATTGTTGCTGACATAATTCCGAAAATAGAATTTATTTACTTGATCGTGTTGAGTTTTGGTTCTCTCACTGCATGTTAAGGATGAGTAGATAAGACTATTGTACCTAATCTGTACGAAGTTACTCTATACTTAACTAGGTTCATTTTTGTGAAAGGTTATTTTCGTTAAATTATATTATGTTTGGTTTTGCAGTTAGTTGAAATACAATTTAATTCTTCACACACGTTTTCTAAGCTTCTAAGCGTTTTATCATTTCTAGAACGAAACATTTTATAACACTAAAATACAAATAAAACAATAGCGAAAATGTCATTAAAGCTATGATCATTAATGTGTGTCTTATACACAAGAAATTCAAATTCAAATTAATGGTTATATGGACGTCAAATATCGTGCGGTATTAAACTTTACCGATAATCTGACGTCTACATGTAGAAATACCTCACCGGCACGGAAACTTGGCCACTCGTGAATTTGCTGATTATTTGCACTGAAACGTTTTTTTAACAGTAAATTAAGGGTAGATGCATTCAATAAGTGTCTCTAATGGTTTTAGAACATAGAAATTTAATGTTTACTTCACCGAAATTTTTCTTTTCAAGATAACATGTTTTCACTAAAATTAACATCTTTCCATTGTCACTTTAAAAACACTACAAAGTTAAAAATTAAGTCTGTTTCTTTATTGTCTATCAGTTTTAATATCGGGTGTTTCCTCCTCTAGCCCTGATAACCGCTTGCATTCGATCTGGCATGCTTTGAATGATGTTTCTGACATCAACTTGCGGTATGCTGTCCCAAGCGGCCAGCGCTGCATTTCGGAGCTCATTTAGAGTTTGTGGCGGTTTGGAGCTAGACTTTATCTTTCTTTTGAGCATACCCCATACATGCTCAATTGGATTTAAGTCCGGGCTACGAGCTGGCCACTGTAATTTTTGTATTCCAACCTCTTCCAGATATTCCTCTACACAATGTGCGACGTGCGGGCGTGCATTATCGTGCATGAGGAGGAATTGGTCGTGTCCAATGAATCCCGAATAAGGCATTACGTGCTCCTGAAGAACTTCCTCGATGTATCGAGTAGCTGTAAGCCGATTATCGACGATGACCAACTCTGTACGTGCGTCGGAACTTACACCTTCCCATACCATTATTGAGCCTCCATGGAAACTCACAGTTTGGGTGGTGGTAATGGGTAGAAACCTCTCTCCTCTTTTTCTCCACACTCGTTCTCGACCGTCTGGAGCACGTAAAGCTATTCGACACTCATCTGTGAACAACACTCTAGCCCATTGCTCGTGGGTCCAATTGACATGTTCTCTTGCGAACTGAAGTCGGGCTACTCGGTGCTGTCTGAGAAGTTCTGGACCTCGTGCTGGTCTCCGAGCTTTTAAATTCACTTTCTCCATTCGTCTTCTCACCGTACGCTCACTAACATTAACGCCTCTTGCGATTTGGAGCCGCTGGCGTATCTCAACAGCGGTCAGGTAGCGGTTTCTCAAAATCTCCATAACAATAAAACGATCGTCCCGGGCCGATGTGCACCTTACGCCCCCACTGCCTGGCCTGCGGGTGTAGCGGCCTGTCTCCTGGTATCGTTTCAGTGAATACTGCATTGAGGACCGTGGTACGTTAAGCACAATAGCAACTTCACGCTGTGTCAGCCCTTGGTCAATTAATGCTACTGCTTGTGCAACTTGTGCTGGTGTTAATGGCATTTTTATTGGCTTTAAAGCACCTTTAGTTATTTAATTAAGACACAAGATCACAATAATTGAATAACCTTACAGTAAACTTTTCACAACACACAAATTTAAAATGTGAACTTAGTCGCTCAAATGACCCGATTCAACTAAAAATTAAAGAATTCGTCATGGTGCACTTAAACATAATGAATTACCCTCTTGAACTTGAGGGTAAACATTTTTTGACACACTTGCATAACAAACATTCATCAGAAACACTTAAAGCTTTTGCTATCGCGAGATAACCGCTTGGCCAAGTTTCCGTGCCGGTGAGCAAAATTCAAAAATATGGACGTCAAATATCATTTAGTATGAATGTTTTAGGATTTACGGACGTCCATATTATTATGTGTACACAGGTAGTAATTTAAAGTTAAAATTTTGGCGCTCACAGTGCCCCAAAAACCGCTACAAACGGCAATATTTATCAAAAAAGAAATAAGGAAGGTTTTCAAAGCGTTTATCGTTTATAGAATGGAGCATTTTATAAAACACCAAAGTGACTATTTCATACCGCATGAGCTCCCTACACTAAAATAAAAATAAAACAATAGCGAAAAATGTCATTAAAGTAATGATCATTAATGTGTGTCTTATACACAAGAAATTAAAATATAAATATATTGATGGTTATATGGACGTCAAATATCGTGCGGTATGAAACTTTACCGATGATCTGACGTCCACACGTGAAATATATCAAAATTAAAAAAATATGGATGTCAAATATCATTCAGTATGAATGTTTTAGGATATTCGGACGTCCATATTAATTATTATATGTGGCTAAATCTAAGGACACGAAAACAAATAGTAAAAATAAATAGTAAAATGCAATAATCAACAACAACTTTGGACATCGGATATCGAAGAAGTGGACGTCAAATAAAACTTAGTGTGAATATTTTAGGATATTCTTACATCCGTATATGGGTAAATACTCCGTTCAATGTCCATGTCAAGTACATTAATCAACTTACACAAGTTTATTTACCTAAGTTACATAATATTACCAAAGAAACTTAAATGTAAGCAAGCATAAGCTTGGAAAGTTCTCAATGTGCCTAGGTCACAAGACGGACGCCAATTAGAGCACGATATGCATGTTTTTAGTAATATAGCGTCCAATATTTATAACAGCAACACAAACAAATTGTATTTCAACTAACTGCAAAACCAAACATAATATCATAATTTAACAAAAATAGCCTTTCACAAAAATGAATCCGTATTATTCGTGCTAAACGAATCTAATACAGACCTGTTATTTTTATCTCCTGCGAAAAAAAACAGACTATAGGAATCTATCGAATACCTACGTAAACAAAATATCACCTACTATAAATAAAATATTACAAAGCGGAATAACTAATAAGAGTGGCAACGTCGCACCATAAAAAGGAATTGCGTTAAGCAGGAAAATGAATTAAAAACTATGTATATTACGGGGATTCTGGATAATTTGTAATATGGAAGGGAGTCCCGATTGGTTTCCCTCCGTCTGGCAATATACGAATATTTGTATATCGACATATGGTAAATTTTCAAAGAAATGAGTTAAAACACTATCTTTGAAATTGTTTAATGGACCAATATTCGCTGTCATAATGTATAAAAATTGTCTACAAGTGTAGAAGAGAGAAGATGTAGAATCAATATTGTGATGTATATATATATACAACGTGTCCCAAAATTCAACGATAAGCCGACACCGGAGGATAGACCTGCCCCGGACTAGTCGGGGAAAAAAAGAAAAAAAAATATATCCCAATTATATTTTAAGTTATATAAAAAAATGAAATTCTTCAGAAATTGAGACCGTTTATGATATTTTTCACTACCATGACCACAATTTTTTTAATATTTGTTTCTTTTTTTTTATAAGCAACCTGAATAGCACTGCTATCTACCACACTTCTTAAAAAATCCAGAATAACTCTTGTTTTATAACGAAAATTAATGAAACTTTGTTTATTCCCTAAATTTTTTGTAGACTTTTACTTTTAACCAAATTTAACTTATCGTGGTGTAAAAAAAAGTATGAACACTAGTATGGCAAGTTTTTTTTAAAAATTGACGCAACTAACCAACATTCCAAAATGGTATAATACTCTAGGAAAACAAGTTATAAAAAAATATGGGTCTATTATTTCTTAACAGGGGCCAAATTCCTTAAATTGTAATTGTCAGTAATCACTTTTACTACATGCCCAAAATGGGTTCTTGTTACAATTTCTAGGAATTTTAATGGGGCATACATACCTTAGATGTTAGAGAGAGATAGATAGATAGAGATATTTACGTTAAAAAGAGACAACAACAGGGCAGGTAGAGAAGCTGTTATTATTCTCAGCAAGTCAGTTCAGTACGCTCTGCTCCTTTGTTTACTGCGCACCGTTCCCAATTCATCTTACGTGGCTCTCGTACATACTATCGACTTCTGGCTTGGCTTTTTGGACTGGAATCGACCTGCAAACTTAACTGGCCTGGCATTATTTGGACTGGAAGTGATCTGCAAACTGAACTGACCTGGCATTATCTTGGACTACGATTGTGTGTTTTGTGATAGTTCTGGCGCATTTTGGACTGTTTGGCGTTTAACATGCCGCAACCGTACACACCACAGGAATACGCTAATATGCATTTAATCTATGGAGAATGCCGATGTAATGCTAACGCTGCTAGCAGACTGTATCGAAAAAGATACCCAAATGCTCAAAGATATCCTGATTATCGAGTGTTATGCATGTTTTCGGAGGTTCGTATGCCATCCAATAGGAGAAGCGCTGGAAGACCTAGATTGGATCGTGATGAAGAAGTTCTCAATGAGATAGAAAATGATTCGACTACTTCGGTACGTGTCATAGAAGAAGCTACAGGAATCCCGAAAAGTATTATACCATTTTGGAATGTTGGTTAGTTGCGTCAATTTTTAAAAAAACTTGCCATACTAGTGTTCATACCTTTTTTTTACACCACGATAAGTTAAATTTGGTTAAAAGTAAAAGTCTTCAAAAAATTTAGGGAATAAAAAAAGTTTCATTAATTTTCGTGATAAAATAAGAGTTATTCTGGATTTTTTAAGAAGTGTGGTAGATAGCAGTGCTATTCAGGTTGCCTATAAAAAAAAAGAAACAAATATTAAAAAAAATTGTGATCATGGTAGTGAAAAATATCATAAACGGTCTCAATTTCTGAAGAATTTCATTTTTTTTATAAAACTTAAAATATAATTGGGATATATTTTTTTTCTTTTTTTCCCCGATTAGTCCGGGGCAGGTCTATCCTCCGGTGTCGGCTTATCGTTGAATTTTGGGACACACATATATATATATATATATATATATATATATATATATATATATATATATATATATATATATATATATATATAACTTTTTTACTAAATAAAATAAAATAAAACGTTTTAATAAATAAAATAAACTGTGACAAAAAAATTTTTAATCGGTACTTACAGTCAATTACCATATTTTTTATTATAAAATATTTGCTGCAACGGCATTGACCGAGCTTATCTCGAGTCAATAATTTCAAGCTGTAAACACTTCTTTTTTTAAGTATACGTTACCTCCACACTAGAATTTTCTCCTGTATCGTGAAGGCAGTTTACAAACATAAATTACACAAGGATAAACATACAGACCTGGAACAATTATTTGTGGCTATACAAATACTTGCTCCGTGCGGGATTGGCCCCCAGCACAGCCACTCATTGCTAAGCCACTGCACCACGGAGCCGTCCACAAACACTTTTTATAAAACGCTTGTAACTTGGGTAACATATTCAAAATCCAAAATTTGTCGTCTTAGTAGATTTTTAATACTTTTACTGCATAATCTGGGCTAGTCGATATGGCAAGCATGCAGACATTTTTATTCTCCGTTATTTTTTCTCCAGACATGGGATATTTCCTTTTTTACGTTTAGTGACACATTAATACTTGTATTTATTTTTCCCCATTCCGACTGGTAAGAAAGCTCATCTACAAAACTATAATGAGTTAACTATCTCGTATAATAATAATAATGTGCGAATTTAATACTAATTGAAATATACTGTACGAAAGTAAATATTTTCAACGATTAAAAACAGCGGTCGTAGTTAAAGATGCTGTGGGCACAAAATAGCAGCGTCAAAGCAATCGACGCACACTACGATAATATCGAAACTAGACGGAGCGCGCTAAATCAAGTGACATAGGTCCAACCTTGACCGCTCGTGCGGTAATGATTTCAGAATGCCGGCGCAGGGAAACATATGGTAGTTTTATTTAATTATTAAAAAAATAATAATAAAGATTTAAAAAGTAAAAATCATATTATAGTTTAAGCAAATGTTGATGATTATTTTGATATAATTGTTACATCAAAATAATGTAGAACTTCGGAGATATTGGGGCTAGTATCGAAGCTTTTCGGTCGCTAATTGAATTATGTCGATTTTCTTCCTTACGTGAAAGGCATATAACGAAAATGTATTTTATCATTATTATAGTATAGAATAATTGTGAGATAAAAATATTTTTTTGATGGTCGATATTTAATAGAATCTACAAATTAGAGCTTCCAAATCATGATTCTCAAAGTTTAGGCCTCATATAACATACCTCGGGAGAATGTTTATTACTAAATAAATAAATTATCTTAAATTTGCCTTAGGCTTATTGTAGTAGAGAAAACGAACTATTTTTAACAAGTAATTGTTATTTCAAGCAACGAACGGAAAACATGCAATTTCAACGAGGAAACCTTGTTATTTTTACCGTTTTTTTTTGTAATACTCCTCTTAATCGTCACGCTTGCCGGTGGAAATTGGTAAGAAAAAATATTTTAGTAAATTAAACAGCTCACAACAGTCGTCTTTGATAATCAACTGTCCCGTAGAATTTAAGGTGCTTTGTATATTGTTTAAGAGCGCATATTCTAATATGTCCAAGTCGAAATCTACGCGATCGCTTTGGAACGGCGTAATATTGACGCACACTACAATGTTATCTCTGTGTGCGTGTCAGGGCGAGTTCGACGCTAGTTGCTTTTAAGCTGGCTTTCCACTATGGGATATTTTACATAATACATCCCGAAATATAAATTATATCCCACGATTGCCGCTCACACTGTGAGGTATATCTTTTAACCAGTGTGCGTTCGTCATTGGATGATCTGAGGACGTAGCGGAGGTGCGGAAGGGTGTGCGGGTGTACAGGAGGTGAAATATAATATGAAAATATCGCTCGGTCGATCGAAAAAATATTTATAGTTTGGGATGTAATATATATTATATCTCAGTGGAAACGGTTCCATTTAAAAGTACGGTGAGCGATATTAATTTATATATCGAGATGTAATGTAAATTATATTATATCCCATAGTGGAAAGTCGGCTTTAGTTGCACGAATCATTTTTATATTATTAGAACTAAAATAATAAAAAAATAATTTCCACATAATATAGTATATAGAAAATAGAAATTGGAGGCTAATATGTTGAAATTGTTTTATTCTTTTAGTACATTGAAGTCGGCTTTTTCACCCTATTGAGTATATTATAAAATATGTTCTAATTAAAAATATGTACTAGGTATATAAAATATATATCATTTGATAAACTTTTATTCTGTTTCATAATGTAAACATAATTCATCAAACTAACAATTTCATTATTGTCAGCGGTGATCGAACCCGGATTGCTCGCGTTTATGGCGAACACTTCGCCCTTGAGCTACTCAACTCAAGCACGGCTCATATCTTTTTTATGTCTTTGTTTAATCATAACGTTATCTCCACATTAGGAATTTTTCCTAAGTACATCGTGGAGTCCGACTAGGTAAGTCCAACTTCGACCGAGAGGTCAATCGACGGATTCAACTCGGCTGGGCAGCGTTCGGGAAATTACGACATATCTTCTCGTCAGGTATACCTCAATCTCTAAAAACTAGATTGTACAACCAGTGCGTGTTGCCAGTGATGACTTACGGATCTGAGACGTGGTCCTTCACTGCTGGCCGTATGAGGACGCTCAAGGTCACTCAGCGAGCTATGGAGAGGGCTATGCTCGGAGTTTCTCTGCGTGATAGACTCAGAAATGAGGATATCCGCAGTAAAACCAGAGTGACCGACATAGCCCAACGGATTAGTAAGCTGAAGTGGCAATGGGCCGGCCATATAGCTCGAAGAACCGATAACCGATGGGGAAGAAAGGTTCTCAAGTGGCAGCCTCGTACCGGTAGGCGTAGTGTAGGGCGACCCCCCACTAGATGGAGTGACGACCTGGTAAGATATGCAGGAAGTCGATGGATGCAGGTGGCTCAGGACCGTGCTTTGTGGCATTACTTGGGGGAGGCCTATGTTCAGCAGTGGACTTGTGAAGGGCTGTAATGATGATGATGATGACATCGTGGAGGCAGTTTAAATATATTAATTTTACAACGACAAACATACAGACCCGGAACAATTATTTGTAGGTTACAGAAATTTTTGTTCCGTCTGGGATTCGAACCCGCGGCGCTCAGCGCTACAACTCATTACCAAGTCACTCCGCCACGGAGCCAAAGGTGAAAGCCAACGATTTTGTATTTTTACTAGAGCCGAATTGCTTATGTTTATTACCCATTTCTAAAAAAATATGTATGAAATGTAAATTTGCTACCATTAAATCATTTATTATTTAAATATTACCATTACCACTTTAATTAGTAATTTTGAAATATGTTTATATATTTCAAAATTACTTACTAGGTACCAAAAATATCGCTTAAAAAAGTCTCAATCATTTAAAATGCTTGATGGTGCTTTAGGTAGCTAGTTATAGTATAGTGTAGTATATCCCTATCGGTGTATCAACGCGATCGCGTGGTGTCGGTGAGAAAAAGTGATACGTCCTGTCGTTGGGACTACCCGGAGCGTACTGAACGGACGGCTTTTTTTTGTTTTGCGCCCGAAGCAAATATGTGCAACCCTCCGGAAAGCGGGGGAGGGAGGTTGGGAATGCTCATAGCATACCACGCAGCCGGCTGCGTGGTTATGTGGTGACTTTTACCCACTAAACCCAACCTCTTAGGAACTGGCTTAACGATCTGACTAGAGATCTCTAAGCCGTAAACGAACGCGACCCTCCTTGGCAGAAAGGAGGGCGCAATGAACGGACGGTGTCTGTGCATGATGATTTATAGTATTTTTAAAATAATTATATAAAAAAATTGACAAAATAAAACCAGCTAAAACTTTTTTGCATGTTTAACATTACATGTATTTTGATAAAATAATTAAAATAGATATGTTTATAACTAAATACACGGAAAAAAATTACATTGAAATAGACAGTTTTGGTGATTTTATAATATTGTTGTATAATATTAAATCGAAATGTATCCGTAATTTAGGTTTTGCTATACACTAAAAGACTATATATTCCATTATACTAACGCTTAAAATAAAGTATTTTAGCTTATAATAATGGTTGTATTCAACCTGAAAGATAACTCTGACGCATATTTTCGTATAACGCTGTGAAGGGATTGTCTTCGCTCTAAAAAACCGTCATTAAAAACTATGATTTTGCATTGCTATGTACTAAATAAAGACTTAATATTTCTAAAACCCTAATTTTCGGCAAATAATCTCCTCACATCGTTAGGATATCGCCCTTGGAAAAACCCTAAAATATGTAGTTTTCGACGCGAAACGCATATACACTCTTAATAAAATACGTTGATCTATTATTTCCGAATTAATTCTTCCTGTCTATAAGATTATTAAAAAGTTTTCTTTTTTCTCATGAAGTATTTGGTATAACAGAATCTACTGCTACTCACGAATAAGGTAGTGGTAGTAATATATTAGTTATGTAGATATTAATGCACCAAGATTAATATTTACATAACTATTACAATATATTACATAATCACATTATATTTTTTAGGTTATTAATTTTGCATCCGATTAAGTTTTGACTGTGAACTAATGACCTTTACCTTTTTTTATATTAGTGTTATGTTTGCATGTGCAAATACTATCAATCTATATGTTTTTTTACTCAGGAGCCATGCTACTTTAGGGGCTAAGTGTTTGCTGTAAGTTTCATGGTACGCGAGCAATTTAGGAGGGACTGATCCCCTCCCCCCAACAGTGAAATTGTTAATTACAATTCAAGTGTTGATTTACCACTTACTCTACGATGAAAGTGAGGAAACCATCATGTCCAAAATATAATATTGAAAATTTGTCGATAGACAAATATTTTAATATATGACTGAATTTATCCTCATATTAACCGTGTAGTGGTCGTATAAAGAGTAAGAATATTCACTAACTTACATCGTTAGGTGGCTGTCGTAAAAGCGACAGACGAAAAATGGTAGTAAACCAGGTGATAGCCGCGTCTTGGACCAGGAGATGGGCAGTTACGACTAAGATTGCCATGAGGCAACTATTCTAAATATCCTTATGAGGCAAAATAATTCTGGAGATGCCTGTGTATAATAGTGGATTTTGATAAGCTGTAATGAATGTATGAATGAAAACACCCAAATGTTATGGAAATAACATTTCGGTGGCAGCACTCACTCTATAAAGCGAGGTATATCGAAGTGGCGACGCAAGATGCAAGTGTGTGTAAGTAGTCTGTGGTGAGATTGTGTTAAGTGTTCGTGTGTTGTGCAGCGGCGGCGTGGGCGTGGCGGGTGTGGCAGGCGTGGCGAGCGTGGCGGTTGCGTCGCGCGAGCTGGACGCGGCAGTGCCGCGCGGCGCGCTGCTGGACACGTCGGTGCATCGCGCGCGCACCGACCTGGCGCGCCAGCGGCCGCACGCGCCCTACTCCCCGCACTCGCTCAGCAACGCCAGCTCGGTACGTCACACGGACGCACACGTACGCGTGCTGTGCGCAATCACACGCACAACTACATACAATTAATGTCCACACATCTTATGTCTCGACCGCCAAAAACTGTTATCACTGTTTATCTAAATAACATTTAAGTCTTTTTAATCCACCAAAAAATTCATCTAACTCTCACCATAAATCTAATCAAAAATACAACAAATGAAGATCTCTTAAAAATAGCTATTTGGCCATACTCACCAAACTGCAGGGAGACATGTGAGCGCAGAGCTAATACTCACACATCATCATCATCATTAAAGCCCTTCACAAGTCCACTGTTGACATAGAATTCCCTCAAGTAATGCCACAAAGCACGGTCCTGAGCCACCTGCATCCATCGACTTCCTGCATGTCTTACCAGGTCGTCACTCCATCTAGTGGGGGGTCGCCCTACACTACGTCTACCGGTACGAGGCTGCCACTCGAGAAACTTTCTTCCCCATCAGCTATCGATTCTTCGAGCTATGTGGCCGGCCCATTGCCACTTCAGCTCACTAATCCGTTGGGCTATGTCGGTCACTCTGGTTTTACTGCGGATATGCTCATTTCTGAGCCTATTACGCAGAGTAACTCCGAGCATAGCCCTCTACATAGCTCGCTGAGCGACTGTATACTCACACACTGATTCTGAATTCTGCTTCCCATAAATTGTCTATAAAATTTAGATTAAACTTTTTAAATAAATTTTCCGCCATTAATCCGTCGCCATTCAAGAAGAAAAAGATATTTACCTCCTACTCTGAAACTATGTAAATTAATTTGCCATAGTCAGTTCTTTAACATACCCGCATTTACTTAAATATTTTCATATACGAGCGATATTAGTATGGAAATGTAATTCTTTTTTATTGTTATACAGTATATGTTATACAGTGTATATGTTTTACAGTACGATGGACTAGACGACTCCTACAATGATTCCGCAGATGAATCTTTAAGCGAATCGACTTCGGGGCCACCTCATTCCCATACAACGGTAAGTTCTTTATGAAATATTAGTTTATGCTTAAAAAAGTATTCCATAAATTAATTCAAGTCTAAGGCATGGTCCATAGGTTCATTATTTTCTATAGATACGTTTAACTGCATGATTAAGTAAGAAACAAAAACAACTTTGCAAACATATAGAACTGAAGTAACCAATTTTATTAAAGCCTTTTGATTTTGATGACTATCCGCTACTAAATTAATCTAGATTTTTATATCTATAATGTGTTATAATCTTTTAAATAGAAACTGTGACTTATTAAAACGCATTAATCTCGAGAATTACTAAGTCATTTAAGTATTGATTCTTACAACACAGTTACTCATTTTACGACTTGATAATTTAGATGCAGGTTACATAATATGATTCGTATAGAAATAATTTGTAGTCCTTCTTGACATTTTGTACCTTTAAGGTGGATACAGACTAACAACTTTTTACTTTGCCTCGAAAGTAATCTTTTTCAATCACCTGTAGTCTTTTTTTTAGGCATTTACCATTAGGTGAATTGTTGCTCACTTGTAACTTTAATGAAATATAAAAAAAATCTTTTAAAATGTATTTTGATACTACAAGGAGCTAGAATTTATAATTTTAAATGTTGATACATATTTTAGAGAAAAAAAAATATAATTTACGATTTTGTTAACCAGCGCGATACACGACAGAGTTGCGGCAGCTCCATAGGAAGCACGACGGACGATGCGGTGTACTCACGTGACCACAGGCATCACCCGCTCTCAGGTACCGTGGAAACACATCATACCATCAACCATGTCCATGATCAATTGAGCGATCATAACCATTTACACGCAGTGTTGAAGCTTCAAATATTTAAATGTACGATCTAAAGCGCTTAAATCTTGTTCACAACGTACGTACTATACCTTTTAAAAGTTTTTTGTGAAGTGTACGCTTTGGGCCAATGTAAAAATTAAACAATGTTGTGAATGAGATGTGGCATGTTATTGTTTGTGATTAATATTGCTTAGTGTAACATATTATACATCATGCAAAAAGCTTTCGGGATTTATATATTCTAGTAGTAGTATTTCATAGTAAGAGAATGCTTGAATTCGGGTTTATTTAAATTGGTGACCATAGTCATCGGTTTAAAGTAAATACAATTTGATCCTTTTTATATTTAATGAAGATCTGTTTAAGAAAAAAGAAAAGGTAAATGTTAGCTTGGCGTTAAAATATAAAATAAAAATAGGAATAGATTATAGGTCAACTAAGTATATAAGGTACTAGTTTAGCATTGATAGGACAGTACAACACATTACTAGGAAGCTAATAACGACATCAGTAAAACGTACATACATAAAGAAAAGTTGTTCGGTTGTATCGGTGTGTAGTTGGTATACTTTTATCTTTTTTTCTTATTAAAAAACGTTACCTCCACACTAGGATTTTCTCCTGTATCGTGGGGGCAGTGCACAAACAAAAAATTTCACAAGGACAAATATCCAGACTCGGAACAATTACTTGTAGGCCATACAAATACTTGTGCCGTAGGGGAATCGAACCCGCGGCCCTTAGCGCTGTAACTCATTGCTAAGCCACTGCGCCACGGAGCCGTCAAAACTCGTACAATGAGACAGTAGCAATAGTGAGTGGTGCGATCCGGCTAGGTCCGCCGGCGTCGCTGGCCGAGCAGCTGAAGCAGGTGCTGGCCGAGCGCGAGCGCCGCCTGGCCGGCGCGCCCGAGCCCGCGCCCGCGCTCGCGGCGCACGTGACGCACCCTGCACACGCGCCCCACGCGGCGCGCGCCTCGCCGCACCCCGATCCCGTGCAGCTCACTAACGAGCTCGTCGACGAGATACGCCAAGCCGTCAGCGAGGCCAACGCAAGAGGTGCGTATACGCACACCTCTACCTACACCCACTTCATACTGACATTACACACTGTAAATGATACTCATTGTCATTTTAACGATGTCGTTTAGTAGATATAAGTAAAAAGGAAGCTAAAGTCACGAAGATTTTCGTACAATGACCTCTACACTTAGTGTCAGTAGTTAAAAAGTTTTTAGAACATTGCGGACCTGTAAAGTATTGCGAAGTAATCGTCAAAGAAATTAAATAAAAATTTGTATATATTTTTGTTCAATAATACTTAGATACTTAGATATACACAATAGCAACTCAATAGTAAATAATGTGTATCTTAGTATACAATAATACGACTGACCAGGCTCTATATTGTGACGTCATGGCTGTCAAATTAAACCAGTTAAATAAGGTGAGCAAAAGAAATATTTTTGAAATAATATTTATTTACAAATAAATACAAAAGGAAAGTCAGATGAGGCCTGTGCCCAGCAATGGGACAAATTATGTATGCTGTAACTTCAACAAAAGAACTATGAAAGAAACAATTCTAATCGGAACCTAATTAGACTTCCAACCGATATTCGGCTATTATTCGGTATTCGACCTATTCACCTATTTTTATCCCATTCGGTCGAATACCAAATATCACGCTACTATTTGGCCGAATAACTAAGAGGTTTTATTGGATTCAGAGAATTGATAAAATGAAAATATTTATTTATTTTTTATTGCAAGCCGTACTTTTTAAGTGACAATCGCGGCCATTCGAAGTCATTGACGTTTCTATTCTCATTTGGATCGCATATTAATGTAGGTGTAACTTGAAATTGTTGTTAATTGGTAAAACTTCATCATCTTATGTGGTTTCGATTGATACATACTTGTTTGACTTATATTTTTATAATAAATAAATTAGAACTGAAAGAAAAACATGTGTCAAAAATAATATTATAGTTGAAGCAAGAATGGGTCGGCTCGACTAAGGTAGGACTGCTCTCACAGAATACATACCCGTAAAATAGCAGCTTAATACTGCTGTGTTGCGTATGATGAGTGTAGAGAACCGGAGACCCTTATTACTGGTAAAAGATGCGTTCTATCTTAGTCCTCATGGGTGACAACGCATAAGCATTTTGTAAAGTGATACATTTTTCATTTCTTCCGCGGAGATAGAAAGGCTTGAACGGAGTGAGATAGCCGATACTGATTCCATTTGGAATTCTTTCATAACAGTAATAACTACAAAAACAACAAAAAACTTAGTCATAACAAAATATGGAACACAACAACCACAGAAATCGTAATAATAAGACAATAGAAATGAAATAGCGCTCTATTACTTCAAAAACCGATGTCGCCACATCTTCATCATCATCATCATCATCATCATTACAGCCCTTCACAAGTCCACTGCTGAACATAGGCCTCCCCCAAGTAATGCCACAAAGCACGGTCCTGAGCCACCTGCATCCATCGACTTCCTGCATGTCTTACCAGGTCGTCACTCCATCTAGTGGGGGATCGCCCTACACTACGCCTACCGGTACGAGGCTGCCACTCGAGAACCTTTCTTCCCAATCGGTTATCGGTTCTTCGCGCTATATGGCCGGCCCATTGCCACTTCAGCTTACTAATCACCACATCTTACCGTATTATAAACATACGCAATGCACAATGATATCTAATGTTTCACATTACATTGCTTGGCGAGTTTGTCGACGTTTCGTGTGTCGCGTATTACAGTAGAACAAAAGCAGCAATGGTAATTGTATAATACGAAAAGTAATAAATGAGTTTGCAAAGGTAAATCTCATAGTAGTAGTATTCATCTAGATGTAAATTAATTAAAACAGTGATAATTAGTAAATAATCAACTTACTGATGAAATTTTATGCCTTTATTAGTTTAGTTACACGTCCTTGATGAGTTTTTACAACTGATTATGCTGCAGTGCACCATTATAAATTTATAATAACAAAAATTCACGTACGACGTTCCCCGCACAACTAAATCACAAAATGGTGAATTATGTTCGTCAACCCATATAAGCGGCGATAAGGTCACTCGTCTATGCGACTTCTGTTATCTTAGTATTACGATTTCTGTGACAACAACCTTGACCTCAAAAACTGTTTAAGCCACGGACGCGAACAATACGGAATATTGTTGAAACTTTAATTTAAATTGAAGTGTAATGTGTTGGTACGACTCCTTTTCTGCCTGTGTTTCCGCCTGGGTAGCTTAGGTACCCTCTAACTTACTTCCGTCGCTAAATAGTGGTGCTTACACTGTGGTATTCCGGCCTGACTGCAGTATCCACTTACCATCAGGTATGATACCTCAAAAATTTGGTGGTTTTTCTATTTCACATATTTTTTAAGTTTTATAGATTACAAACCAATACTAATTAGTTACATTTCTTCATGACACCGCAATATTTTTACGAATATATTCATGGAATTATTTTTAAGGCATAGTAAATAATCATATCTACCATTTTTTAATCCATAACGAAGTTTTGTTAAAATAAATAAAAATGTTGTTTGGCGCTTACTTAGATTTTTTCCGAGAGAGTGCTCGGTATAGCTATCTCATAATTTGCGCATTATGAAGTGATTGCATCACTTTCATTTTGACACTCCCCCAGACGTCCGTTAGCTTCATCGACAAAGGAATAAGCCACGCCCCCAAAAGTACGATTCATTTTCAAGGTATCCTCTTAAGTTCGTTTGTCATTTCGGTTTTATAAAATAAAAGAACACGTACTCTAGGACTAACCTTATTGGTATAGACAAAAGGATTTAAACATTTTAAGATGGTGGTCGTCTCATATATGCAAGCAAAGTCAATGATGTAGCATTGACTGTAAGAAATTCTTTGTGCTCTGCGACCGGGCTATAGTGTGATCTTTTAATTTGTCATTTGATTTAATTTACTTCGTGTTTTCTACATATTATTATCAAGGCTCGTTAAATTGTAATGCAATATTTTAATCACTTATTTTCTAATAGTATCATGTGTTTTACGTCAAGCTCTTATAATATACAAAAGGTATTTAAAAGCAATAGATATTCCATTATTTAAGCAATCAATAAATTTAATTTTATATAGGATAGGCAGCGATTAAGACAACTTAACAACAAAATTAATTAAAAAAGCGTAAATATTATTGATATACAGATAAAAAATACTATATAATATATTAGAAAATTAATTTTAAATTAGAAAGAAAGAAACGAAAGAAAAAAAACTTTTATTGCAACATTAGTTAAGAAGAATATATTAACAAATTAATGGTTGGTTTACGTTTTCAGTCAATGAAAAACTTTATTTGTCGCCGATCATTACGATCTCATAATGTTACCTTTTAACAGAACCACTATGTCTGTGTAAACCCAAATGGTTTTTAACTGTTGTGTTTATATTTGCTTTTTATTGTATCTGTGGTGGGCTTTGGGTGGTGGATAATACAATAGTTTATTCTATTTATTTTTTTAATTTTAAGTTATTTTAATTATAATGATTGGTAAAGTTTCTCACCTAGATAAATATAATATCAACATTAATTTGAATTAGTAAATATTCAAGGCAATTTTACTTTCACATTAATATGCTTTAACCCAAAAAGGATTATCAAAAATTTGAAGCAGGATTTGATATAAATAGGTTTCTGTTCCATAACCGTCTCAAAAATGAGAGTGGCTAGTATACATCCCACGCCCAGTATATTATATATAGGTTATTACTTTATTTCATGTATGTATTACAGAATGTGCATGATATTTTAATTACACATAATATTTGTAACACCTGTTTTCACTTGCTCAGTAACTTTCGGTTCATTTTACTTTACTAACATTGGCAATGGAATAACATGATAAAAATCGGAAATCTGTCTTAGAATGTTGAAGTTTAAAATTTTAAAATACTGGTCGGTGGTGTGTTACAGTACTTTTTTGTATTACTTTAATAATCTTTATTGGATGTAAATCGTATAACATGTATCTATAGTGGCATTTAAAATAAATATAATAAAACCCACTAATTAAGTTTTTGCGTATGAGTGACAATAACAAGCTCAATATATAATTTGAAGTATTTATTTATATCTTTAAAATTTACAAATGAATTTAAATTAATTGACTTTATCCATTGCCAATGAATATTATAGACTCGACACACACTATGATATTAGGTTGGGCAAATTTTGGTGAGGATTTTTGATTTGAGCTAACTAAGCTGACATTATAAGTTTTGTGGTGAGAATATTTTGGAATACAAAATCAGGTAACCAAAAGTATGCCCGACCAAGAGCAAGCCAATAGTGTGTGTCGGGTGAGATTGAGAGAGGGCGGACGGCGAGTGAAGGCTGCGGGTGTGGTTGTAGTGAAGAAAGCTCCGGCTTGTGTAGTCGGCGGCGAGGTGCCGTGGCAGCCGCTGTCGGCCGCCGCGTCCGAGGCCAGCCTGTCGCCGCTGCCCGCCCCCAGCGCGCACTCCGTCAGCCAGTGGAGCAAGCAGCAGGTACTGTGTGTAGCGCGGCCGGACACGAGGTGCCGTGCCAGTCTTGACATCAGCGGCAACCGCTATCGGCCGTCGCGTGTGTATCCGTCGTATTTGCTACGCTTGGTATACGGTGCTTGACAATCGTATTTTTCATTTTCTAAGGTACCGCTCCAGGAAGATATTTTCCATCTTTTGCCTCCAAAAGGTTCACAGTACATTTTTCTTACGCCCTCAATGAGTTATATGTTTTATTTATTAACTATTTACAAAATCCTTACGCCACTACTACCCGGCAGTACAGAGGTTTTTCTTTGGGGAAGGCGTATGTTATTTTGATTGCTAGCCGACAATAACAATCTCAACGTTTATACATTTTATGTAAAAGGATGTGTTCGAATCCTAGGTGGAATTCACATTTATGCTAAAACAATGTTTTTGCTTTTTGGATGTAGTTTTGCAGTGCTTGTGTCAGCCTCAACTCCTATAAACAGCCAGGAAAGACAAGCAGTAAAATCAAGTTATAAAATCAAACTGAGACATTCTCGTTAAGACGCCAGGATGACACGCGTTTTAAGTTGTTGTACCTAGTTGTTCCTGCTGCAATAGCTACTTTCCATGTGATTTAGCTCCTGTGGCTATCACATTAAAAAGTAGAAAGTTACCAAGCGCACAAGGTAATTATGGTAAGTATCCCCCCCCCCACTGAAAAATAATAATGTCTTGCAGACCGAAAATCGGCCACAACGGCCAGTCTCAACGGTGACGTGCCTGAGTGTATGGGCAACCATAGGCGGGCTCTCTATTCCCTCACTTTCGATGTCCACAATGTTCGATGGGATGGAAATCGATATGATCGGAGAGAAATTAGGCGCAGGACCAACGGCTATAGCGGTTTTCCGAGGCATAGAGTGAAGCACCGCCAATGTTTAAAGAACACCGGGCTGCTAATAAAAAAAATGATAGTAAACCCAATAACTGATTTCGATCCTACACAGGATTCGACCCGGGATCTCGTGATCAGGAATCGCATTCACGACCACTAGAACAACGAGCAACTATTGAACAACTTGCAATAAGTTGTTAAATATAAGTAATAAAAACTGTTTCAATTCGCCTGGCAAGCGTGGTCAACTACGACAAAAATCTGCCCTATGGCAATCTGTGGATTTTAATAGGTTGCACGTGATGTTTTGATGAATGTGGGCGTGGTTGTAGTGAGGTGTGGCCTTGTGCAGGTGTGGCAGTGGGTGTCGGGGCTGGGCGAGGGCCTGGAGCGGCACGCAGGCGCGTTCGCAGCGCGCGGCGTGGACGGCGCACTGCTGCTGGCGCTTGGCTCGGCCGACCTCAAGCTGCTAGGGCTGCCAGCCGACCAGCGCCGCCGCATGAAGCGCCGCATCAAGGAGCTGCGCGCGGCGCACGACAAGCACCTCAAGGCGCTCAAGAAGGCCGAGAAGAAGGCCAAGAAGAAGTAGGAACGCAGTCGCACCCTACACACACTATCCACGTATTATACCGCATAGTCATGTGTTACTTGACAAATTCACGTGAATGTGGACACGCTAAATCTTTTTATTTTTATTTCAAAAACAAAATCGAAGGGGAATGAAGACACATTGTGTCTGGCATCACGCCAGTAGCCATACATTTCAAGTTTCACCAAGCTCTAGCACCCGTACATAAGTCAATGTGTGTGTGACCGCGACATTAGGATAACCAATACTAACATCTTTGATCTGGATGTCAACCAGACGACAACTATCGCAAGCATAGACTTGTTTTTTTTAATCACATCAAACCATTACAGTACCATGTTAAGGTGGTGTTGTCATTTTAAATAAAAATAAATAATATATAGATCAAATGTTGTAGGTACAATATATAAAACACCAGTTGGTCAAACTTTGTGTCCCGATATACCATTAAATAAAAATGGTCCAAAAGCGCTAGTACGCACCAAAGAAACAGTTTGCACTGACATGGTTTACGTAAATCTTTTAAGATTTTTAAATGAAGATCTATCATTTAACACATACATGGGAAATGGATGTTAGAAGTTTAACTAAAATAATTATTCTTTCAAAAGTGTGTGTAACGTCTGTTTAAGAAATTAATAAAAAAAAAACAAGTTATTAGGATGATCTGAATAACTGTAAAGTACTTGTTGAATAAAAAATAATGTGCAGATTAACTTGACACCTTTGATTTTAAACGATTTTAAACGATTAGTTAAATCATTGTACGGATATTAATGAACGAATTTACTTTATCATTTTCATCATCATCATCATCACAGCCCATAACAAGTCCACTGTAAACACACTCCTGAGCCACCCGCACTCCTGGACATCCAGCGTCTCTTACTAGGACCTTAATCCATTTAGCGAAGGGCTGACCTACACTTCTCTTACCGGTAATAGGCTGTCACTGGAAAACATTTCCTCTCTAGTTGTCGATTCTTTGAGCTACATAACCGGCCAATTGTAACCTCAGTTTACTGATCTTAATCGGGCACTAAAACTTTCTTTGATCTAAATTTTTTTCTTGCCATTTTGTTTAAAATTAGTCATAGGCACCTTTTCAAAAACTTATATTCTCTATGTAATCTGTTATTTTATTCATTTTATAATGTTATTTATTTTCATTTCTATAAAAAAAATCTATTACCTTTATAATCTATACCTACTTTGAAGAAATGTTTACTAATATCAACATTGTGTAAGTTCGTATCTGTCGATGAGTTCTTATTGTTTATGATCATGTGTAAAGAGGCTAATCTGGTCACCGAATTTTGTTAGAATTATTTTAAGCAATATTTGTCAACTACATACTTGTTAACAAATGAAATATTATAAAATGTACCTGCAGTAACTAAGTGTTATTAATTTGAATTATTTTAAGAATACATTTTAATGGATTAAGCCACGTTTTGTTTGTAGTATTGGAGATTATTTCCTTTAGTTGTGTAATATGGCTTTCTGTATTTTGGACTTTTGTACATCCTAAAATTGTCCATGATTGAACGTGAACAACGCCCTGATGGTAGGATATAATATAGCTGTGTCTGATAGCCTAGAAAGTGCCATCTGACCTGTAGCTAATAATTTAGAATGGTTAGTGCAGCTTCGAACGGAGAAACGAATATTATTTAATCGAAATTAAGAATTACTGTAAGTGGATTGAAACTGACCAAATCACTTATTGAAACATTGCTCGGAGCCATTACAGACTTTACGTATTTAATGCTATTGTTCTTCGTCGTTCCTACATTTCGTATTTATTGTGTCAGTTTTTCTTAGAGATTATTAATACGAGATAATTGACTGTTTGGAATTACTGGCTCAATCTAGTCATAAGATCAATGTAAGCTGAAATCTACTGACTTACTTTAGCATTTTCCTAGAAGTTTTGAAATGATTAGATAATACTTTATGGTTATGTATGTAATAGCTAATCTTTTTATTGATATATTGAATATTAATACGATTCATGTGAAATCAATAACAAACCGATTTAAGTATGTATCTTTGGCATTTATTTATATTACTGGTATTGCACAAAATGTACTTAGTAATAATGTAACCGAAAACTTACGATTGCTAATAGTTATACTTTATGATTATAATATGTAATAAAGAACATTCATTAAATAAGGTGATCTCATCATATAAGTATACCAGAATGTGAATATATTCACCCTACATTCAGTATTTTATATTTATGCAATAGATCTACTTAAATACCAGTTCTGATTTTTTTGATTGTTTATTTTACATTCCAGTAACAGATGCTCTCATTGCAGTCAACCTGTGTGCGATTTTCGATAATTTAGACAAGCTTTATAGTTTCCTTAGGCAAAAGTAAATAGCATCTATCTAAGTGTATTCTGTGTACCTTTGTGTGAGTGTGTTTGGTTCCATAGCTAATTTTACCGTGTATATATAGTCTCGAAATGGACAGAACGAGGAAACTAAGTGCTCGAAACCATTGTACGACTGAATGTACCTTGTACATTTAGGATATTTATTTTCAATTAAGATTTAATATTAATATATAAGTAGGGGTATGTGAATCCATTAAAAATTGCCAAAATTGACGATTACTTATATAATATTGTTGATTTTTTTTAGTTATTTTTCCCATAAAGTATTTTAATATTTATTTTGGGACCAAATTAATTTATTATAAACATACAACTTATTATTTATGTATTTTTGGGGTGTGTTCAGACGAAAGATTTTTATTTATAAATAAATAAAGAAACCAAAGTGTAAACCGCGTAGTCTTTTCCTTTCCATGCAATGTTTAATTATTTATATTTGTGAGGTGATAAATATAATCTACAGTCGTGATCTGAGTTTTCTTGTTATCAACATTATCATGCGTAGCATCTTGTTTATTATCTAAATTTCAGGCAACATGCTACTCAACATGTAGCCCACTACGTTGCAAAGAACCTTTCACTACGGCGCTGCGATTCGTTTTAAAATGTCAAATTCTCCTGTGGGTGTACACCGCGCAGCGACTTTTAATGTCACGGTGGCGCCTTTGGCAAGATGCGGCACGTGCCAAAGCGGTGCTACACAAATACAACCATATCTAAGGGACTGTAATTTGTGTAAAATAATAGTGTCTACCGAATAATTTAAATTGTGGCACCGATTTTCTGCTGGTAACGTCAGTGTAGAGATTAAATGAGATACTTTGAGAATGTAAATAAATTCAAAATACTTCCTACTATATGCTTTCCACTCATTCTAGCAGTTTAAAGTACCCGTACTTTATTGCAAGATGCCCCTCGCAATGATCACAAGGTCATTAGCATAACTTAGTGTGCGAAGGTCTGCCATCTTGTACAATAGTTGGTCAACCGCCCAAAGAAAGGGTGACAAAACACTTCCTTGTAGATAGCCTCTTGTGATTGCAACCTCTTTGAGAGCATCGACATCACCCACCTGATGGTTGTGGGATCAACATCTTTCGATGTCAGACCCCTATTCAGCAGTGAAGTAGGGTTATTGCCGAAGGCGCCCTCAATATCTAGAAAGGCACAAAGAGCTATTTATCGTCCAGTGGTTTTTCGACCCTGTCAATAACACTGATCAGGACTAGATTTGCCTCTGCGGTAAGCATGCTGGTTGGGCCTCGTAGCTAGAGCTACATCCCTTATATATCTATTGTTACCAATGGATTTGAAACCATCGACACCTATATAATATATTATTACATATTACACCTATATACATGATTATAAGATTAATAAATTATAAAACCATAGACTAACATATTATATAAGAATAATAAAATGTGTGGGTAATCGTAACATCGTCATAAACTATAAAAGGTACTGCTGTGTTCTAGTGGGCGTTCAGTTGTGAGTCTCCTGCCTACAAGTTAGTTACTCTGCTCAAATCTGTGCTCATTTACATTAAGCAAGGAATAATACATAATTACTGTGATTCGATTGACCGAGTGAATAAAAAGTGCTACTGTGTAATCTGTTTTACTTCATATCTACTAATTAAAACTTCAGAAGTGGGATCGTATTTACTATGTCCGGACCGTATATCGGAGGGTTAGGAGAGCATAAGCGAAGATACGAAGACACTGCAAGTTCGGAAGAAGATGAACACATTTCTTTTTCTGAAAAACAAATTTCTATGCTTGCGAAAAGGCGTCGTGTGTCTCCGATAGATGCGGAAATCATACCCAAATTCTGCCCAGACGATCAAAACAGCAACGTTACTGGATGGCTTCATAAAATTGACCAGTTAGGTGACATATATGGGTGGAATAACAAAGACCGCCAATTTATAATGCAATTACGCCTTGCAGGATCTGCTCGGGAGTGGTACGATGACCTTGACGATTATACCCTTACTTGGGACGGGTGGAAGGAAGCACTTCAAACTGCTTTTCCTCGATCTACCGACTACGTAGACAGGCTAGAAATAATGCTGGCAAGATCAAAAAGCGACGATGAAACGATGACTAAATATTATCATGAAAAGTTATCACTCCTCAAAAATGCAACATTAATGGTGAACATGCAATCTCCTGTATAATTCGAGGCTTACCACCAGAATTGAGAGCTAATGCTAAAGCCTACAATTGTGAAACGCCCGAACAACTATATTTTGGTTATCTGTCATCACTAGAGAACGTTAAGCGCAGGGATACGTCGGCGTTTACACCGAGCAACTCTTACTGGAGAAAAAATACACAAATTACTTCGAGTCGCCGTCAGCTCGTTCCCAAGATCTGCTACGTGTGTCGACGACCAGGACATGAAAGGAAGGACTGCCAGCAGCGTTGCGGTGTGTGTCAGCGCTTCGGGCATGCAACTGCTACATGCTGGTATGCAGCCGGGACTGCGACTTACTCTGGAGTTGGTCCCATGCAGCAACAGGCTTATAAGGTTAGTGACGTATTAAACGTAACTCTTAATATCTACCCACATATATATAAGAAAAGAGTCATTGTTAATGGTAATCAATTGATGGCCTATATAGATACTGGAAGTAAGCTTAGCATACTTACTATTATACAAGCCAGAAAAATGAAACTTAAAACACAACCCTCGGTCGTTGTAATGAGAGGTTTTGGGGGGGCCTGTTCATATTCGCTAGGTACATGCCAAATTATTGTAAATGTTGATGATTTATTTTTGGTAGGAAGTGTAGAGTTAACCGATTGCAAGCTACCAGGCATAGATTTAATAATTGGACAATCCATGATAAATCAAGAAAATGTGAGCTTAGTTACGACGTCAAATAGCGTAAAATTTGTTCCAACCTATACTTTAGGGGATATCTTCACAAATAACAGTTTTAACATAATTGAATATGGTTCGACATTTCCAGTCTTTACAAAATTAGAGGTCACCATTCCTAGCCAAACCTATGCATACATTAGCGTAAGTGTCAATTGTAAGAGTAATGCTGAAAAAATAAGCACGCATTTCTAACACATGCAGTGTGTTTTCAGTTAGGTGGGTTATCGTATTATATACCAGAAGCGATCATTAATTCGAGTATGTCGTATTTAAAGGTACTTAACGTTGGAATGAAACTATATCATGACCTGCTAATAAACTTATAGCTAGAGCGGAGGTTTTAAAACAAAAAAATAATAATTTTGTAACCGATACTATTATTGTAGACCAAGTCACTAATAAGTCCGAAATTAAATTGACTGATATTGATGCGGGTGAACTGAGTCATAGGGAGATAAATGAATTGCTACAGCTACTAAATAGGTATAACCATTCATTTGCCAGAGGCACGAAAGATTTAGGATGTACTAACATAACTAAATTACACATAAAAACTATTTCAAACCAACCTGTGTATCGTAGACCATACCTAGTTTCACATAAGGAAAATGAAATAATGAACAGCAAAATAAATGAACTCTTGGAAGCAGGAATTATAAGAAAATCTTCATCGGAGTATGCTAGTCCCGTTGTCCTAGTAAAGAAAAAAGGAGGGGACTATAGGCTTTGTGTCGATTATAGGGCGTTGAATGCTAACACCATTAAAGATCGGTACCCTCTACCCCACATAGAAGATCAAGTCACTCGTCTATCGGGTAAATCCTATTTTACAACACTAGACCTCGCTCAGGGATACTACCAAGTACCAATTGATGATGAGTCCATAGGGAAAACCGCGTTTATTACCCAATCAGGCCTGTATGAGTTTTTAAAAATGCCTTTTGGATTATTTAATGCACCAGCTGTATTTGCGCGACTAATAGAAGTAACTTTAGGGGAAGTATGTCCCGAAATAGCTCTATACTTGGATGATGTTATGATTCCAACTGTATCAGTAAAAAGGGGATTAGAACTTTTGGAACAAGTCTTGGGTTTACTTGCAAAAGCTAATCTAAAATTAAATTTAAAAAAAGTGTTCATTTCTTAAAGGTACCGCTAATTATCAAGGCCATGAAATCTCTGCCGGTACAATTCAGCCAGGTCGAGCTAAAATTAATTGCGTAGCTGAATATCGTCAACCCCGAAATGTACATGAAGTAAGGCAGTTTATCGGATTAACGTCTTATTTTAGAAAGTTTATAAAGAACTTTGCCCAAATAGCACAACCGTTAACTGAACCTACCAAAAAGGATGTAGAATGGCATTGGGATTCTCAGCAGGAACAAGCATTTCGTACACTAAAGCAACGATTAATAGAAAGACCAGTTTTAGGCATATACGACAAGGATGCTAAAACAGAACTCGACACTGATGCAAGTAAACTCTGTTTAGGCGGGGTGCTTATTCAGCACCAAAGAAATGGTAGCTTAAAACCAATCGCGTTTTTAGTAGAGTCACGACGAATGAGGAAAGATGTTACCATAGCTATGAATTGGAGACTTTAGCTGTTGTAGAATCCCAAAAACGCTTTCGTATATACCTTACTGGCATACCCGTTAAGATAGTTACGGATTGTGCGGCTCTGCGAACTACGTTAGTTGAAAAGGATTTGATTCCGCGTATAGCCCGTTGGTGGCCAACTATTCAAGATTTCGACCTAGAAATAGAGTATCGGCCTGGCGAACGTATGAAGCATGTTGATGCTCTGAGTAGGAACCCATCCTCGAGTTTTGTCCTCATGATAGATAATGATGATTGGTTAAAAACACTGCAAATGCAAGATGAAGGTATTCAAAATATCCTCACACAATTTCGCGAACAAAGCACTAATCCAGACTTAATAGCCAATTATGTAGTTAAGGATAACCTGCTGTTTAGAAAAACCATTGCTGGAGATAGATTTGTTATTCCTAAATTAGCCAAGTATGGGTTGTTACAAAAACATCACGATCAAATAGGGCATCCGGGTTTCGAAAAATGCGAGAAGAGCATCAAAACACAATTTTGGTTCCCGGGCATGACACGGTTCATACGTAAGTACATCAACGCTTGCTTACAATGCGCTTTCGGTAAGGGCAACCACGGCAAACTAGAGGGGGAATTACACCCAATAGACAAAGCAGCTTGTCCCATGCATACCATACACGCAGACCACCTGGGACCTTTCATAAAAACTCGTAAAGGTAATACTTATATTCTTGTCGTTGTCGATGCATTTACCAAGTTTGTTTTCGCTAGAGCAGCTAAAAACTGCAGCTCCATAGAGACTATAAGGCTACTAAAAGACATACTCTACCAATTCGGTAATCCAAAGAGAATCATTACCGACAGAGGCAAGGCATTTACTAGCCGCTATTTTAAACTTTTCTCCAATGAGTTACAGTTTAAACACGTTTTAAATGCTATGGCATGTCCTCGTTCCAACGGTCAAGTTGAGCGTGTGAACCGCACCTTACTAAATGGCTTAAATACAATGTCTGACAGCGAGTGTACATGGGATAACAAATTACCAGATGTAGTTTGGGGAATTAATAATACCCCAAATTCTTCTACGGGATACACACCTTTTAGTTTAATGTTTGGTCACGACAATTCACGTTTCCCACGTTTTCCTAAAGAATCTCCCCAAGATCATGACTCTCAACAACAAAACTTACAGGCTAGAAGAAAGAGTGCCAAAAATAGGTTGATAGGAATATGACCTTAATGAAAAGTAGGTTTGATCGCAAGCATAAAAAATGCCGAAAGTATAAAGTAGGAGATTTGGTTTTATGGAAAGGGGGTGTGGCTAGAGATACAACTGCTAAAGTCACTAAAAAACTAAATGGTTCATACACGGGTCCATACAAAGTTTGTAAGGCCGAGCAATCACTCGATCGTTATACAATAAGTAGTATTATGGGTATGAAAGGTTATAAAAGGTTTATTACTGTAGTTAGTGGAGAGAGTCTACGACCATATAAATCAACATTATCTGATGATGACAGTTCATGTAGCGACCGTGAAGTAGATAAGGATGATTTGATAAACCTCTTAGAAAGTTAAGCTGCCTTTGTTGGAAATTTGTGCATCTTATTAGTTTCTAGAAAAATATTTAAAAAAAAACATAATGTAATTGTTTAATTGAATTAATTTTCAGTTATTGTTATTAATTCTGTACTAGTAGTTGTTGTGATAATGAAGTTAACTAAAATATTGTTTTAATTAAAACACATTAAAATATATATATATATAAGAGGCAGTTAAAGTACAGATTAAAATACCAGGACAGCTAAAGTGAACAAGTCCATAGTAGTTAAAATTGAGAGACAGCTAAGTGAACAAGTCCATAATAGTTAAAAGTGATGGACAGCTAAGTGAACAAGTCCATAATAGTTAAAAGTGAGGGACAGCTCAGTGAACAAGTCCATAATAGTTAAAAGTGAGGGACAGCTAAGTGAACAAGTCCATAGTAGTTAAAATTGAGGGACAGCTAAGTGAACAAGTCCATAATAGTTAAAAGTGAGGGACAGCTCAGTGAACAAGTCCATAATAGTTAAAAGTGAGGGACAGCTAAGTGAACAAGTCCATAGTAGTTAAAATTGAGGGACAGCGGACAGCTAAGTGAACAAGTCCATAATAGCTAAAAGTGAAGGACAGCTAAGTGAACAAGTCCATAATAGTTAAAAGTGAGGGACAGCTAAGTGAACAAGTCCATATTAGTTAAAAGTGAGGACAGCTAAGTGAACAAACCCATATTAGTTAAAAGTGAGGGACAGCTAAGTGAACAAGTCCATAACAATTAAAAGAAGGGACAGCTAGGTGACCAAGTCCACAATAGTTATAGATCTATATACTATAGATAGATGTATATAGCTAATTGAATTAATCCATATTTGTTAAAACACTGGGATGGCTAAGCGAATAAGCCCAAAATTGTAAATGTAACAGAACTGTTAGATAAACAACTAGTTACACAAATAGTTTCAATCTTGATTCATGACCTCTAATCGAACATAATAAATCTTGTCTACGTGATTTCTTTTTCAAAATAGCACTATTTACTGCGTAATTTTCTTTTCTCTTTTCAGAGGCAAAGTGGCGAACATAATGAGTGCCGCGGGACGCGTCTGAATCAGGATGGCCGAATGTTACCAATGGATTTGAAACCATCGACACCTATATAATATATTATTACATATTACACCTATATACATGATTATAAGATTAATAAATTATAAAACCATAGACTAACATATTATATAAGAATAATAAAATGTGTGGGTAATCGTAATAAACTATAAAATCGTCATAAACTATAAAAGGTACTGCTGTGTTCTAGTGGGCGTTCAGTTGTGAGTCTCCTGCCTACAAGTTAGTTACTCTGCTCAAATCTGTGCTCATTTACATTAAGCAAGGAATAATACATAATTACTGTGATTCGTTTGACCGAGTGAATAAAAAGTGCTACTGTGTAATCTGTTTTACTTCATATCTACTAATTAAAACTATGTATAACCTTTTCCAGTGTCAAGAAGATAGGCTTATAAGTCTAAAGTTGATAAAACGTAGTCCTTTCTACTAGCCTTAGGTATAAATAGAACTTTGACAATTGTCCCATCGTTGTGGAATATATCTCCATGCAAAACTTACTCTGAAGATTTTCACCAGATAAGGAAGAAGAATATCGATACTCCTCTGTAGTTGGGTGGGAATTATTCCATCATTCGAGCTTATATGGTAAGAAGTCAACCGCACCCAGTTTGGCCTTATTATCTTTGCAGCCCTACATCTGAAATCTGAAAGCGTCGTATATTAGAATTAGAACCTAGAGAATATTATGGTATAATAAAATCTTATCCATTGATATCAACAAACAGGAAAGGTTATCTGTACATACTACGCGTTCATTTCGAGTTTACCGTCGTAGACCGTTACGACGTCACAGCTGACGGTGCCGTAGACGAAAAAAGTCATCATGTTTATGTTTTTTAGTATTCATATTTTCAATAAAGTTAAATAATAACGTGTTCGATGAAATAAAATATTTTTTGAATGATGATGATGATGAAATAATAACGTGTTCGATAAAATAAAATATTTTTTTATAGTTTTATTTTACATTTTAAATATATCAAATTAAAGATTTTCGAAATCGCTTGTTTCTGTGTCACTGTCATCACTCCATTCTGTGTCACTGTCATCAGTCTCTCCGCCCACCGAAATAATCAATTCTCTTTCGTTGAGTTCTTGCAACCTATCGCTTTCCCTATATTGTTGCCGTAAACGGTCAACGTGGTTTACCTCTTTTTTCCAGTCCTCTACAAGAGATACTATTAATAGCTTCCAGAGTGAGTTTTTGTATTTCTTTTTCAGACTGGCTTACATTTTTATCGGCTACTTTTTGCTTCACTAGATTCCACACGTACTCGATGGGATTCAAATCACATTGGTACGGTGGTAGGCGTAAGACTTCGTGTCCATGACTTTGGACAATTTCGTCAATTTCATATTTTTTGGTAGGCTTCGAACGACATACTACATAGTATAATTCTCGCTTCGTCATCTTTGGGTCAAAGGATATACCATTTTCCTGCAACCATTTTTGCATAACTTCTTTGCGTGCCACTGAAGTCGGTGGTTTATCAATCTGGCGGCTGTGATACGGTGCATTGTCAAGTACAAGAATGCTATTGGGAGGTAAGTTGGGTAGGAGTCTTTCCTGTATATACTTTTTGAAATTATTTGCGTCCATTTCATTATGGTAGTCACCTGCAGTGCTTTTGCATTTATAAAGGAGTTCGGCACCTTTGACAAAACCATTCTCGCTGCCAGCATGGACCACAATCCAACGTTGTCCGGGATTGAAATTCTTTTTTACACTTGCATCAGTCGCATTTTGCCAGCATTTTGAAACGGTATAGTGGCTGCGTATCCACGTTTCATCCAAATATATGACTGGTTTTTTTTATAGACTCCCTGTTCATCATTTTCACGTAATCTCCGCAAGTAACGTGCTCTCCATGCTGCTATCTCCGGTTTCTGAATAAGATATTGTCTTATATTTTACATTTTGTAAACTTATATCCAAGATTCGTTTTTATAATTTTCCAGAGAGTGACTTTTTGCCCAGGAAAATTGAAGTATTTCTTTGCTTCTGCTAATATCTTGCGCAGCGTAGGAACTTCCTTTTTAACTGTGTAGAAACGGTCAATTATGTTTCGAATCGAACACACCATGAAATCATCTATTTCCAACCTCTTTGTGGCTATTTTCTTTTTTCTCGGTGACGTCAATTTTATTTTTTGTGTACTTGAAGTACTGGGCTCAGGTGAGCTCGTTTTAATTTTTTTTTGCTTCAGTCTTTATATTTCTTAAAGTACGTTCAGATATACCAGTGGCGGCCGCAGTTCTCTTGATAACGTTATCGAATGATTTTAATAGCGCCTGGTACTTCTTTTCATTTTCCAACAACTTAATTTCTATTTCCGACGGTGCATCGGGCTGTGTGAGCAGTGTGCTGCCACAAGTATCACGTGAGTTTTCATTTTTTAATCTGGCAATACTTTTCATAGCTACGACATCGTGAACATCATAAGGCGTTATCAACTGCTTTTCAACCTTTTCATGTTCAAAGAATGTCATTATCTTATATATAAAACAAAAAATCAACAGTAACAAAAACAACAGCAAAAACAGTAACAAACTAGAGAACGTACGGGAGCATAAAAAACGGACGTAAGTACACTTCGACGTTGCTATCGGTACTAAAAGGGCGACGCTTGAGGCGCGGAATGAGGAGGCGCGGCGGGAGGTAATGGCATTCTTGAAGTGAACGACTAGTAGAGGCTGAATGCCCGAAGTACGGTCACTGGTACCTTTGTACTGAGAGGATGGACCACCACTTTCGACAGCATCCAGATTGCACCCAAGAACTCATCATGAATCAATCCAATCGCACCTTATGCGATCCTGGGAAATGGATTGACGCTAGTGTATGGTCTTTACAAACCGCACATTTCTGCACGCAATCATCTCATCAATCAATAAATCTCATCAATTCAGTACGCAATCATTTGCCGTCACGCATTGTACTCACTATCAATAATATCAGAATAAATTAAATAATCAGTTCAAGTCTTTATCAATTTTATCAACTTCTAAGATTGTACAGCACAGCAGCTCGTACAGGTATATAGTAACTCAAATGTTTCCGTTTCACGAGTAGTGAAGTTACCTTCGGGCTTTTTAGGAAGCCTGATCTGATTAGCTTTGGATAGCATTTTGTGTTGTCTTGCACTGCGAGGCAAAGACTCAACTTCCTCACATAGCTTCCTTCCTGTTCCCTTGGTTTTCCTAATTTCTTTATTATATATTATATTCGGTTAGGGTTGCACTATAAATATCCCACTCTTTGGTTTTTAGCCCTATTGAATAGTTTCCGGGTCTTCTCCCTAAGCGCCTTTAGCTTAGCGTCCCACCAAGGAACTTTTCGTGTTGAGGTCTTAGTTTTTACGGGACAGCTGTTCTCAAAGGCTTCACGGATACCTAAGGTTACTCTCTCCGTTGCTAACTCCAGATCTTCAATCGTTTTGATGCTTTCAGGAAACGTTTCCAAATTCCTACTAATTAGACAGTACTGTAGAAATCCCAGAAAGTCGCTTTGGATCTTTAAAACCAACCGTTTTATGAGTTGGTGATGCTCCAATCACAAACTTAAAGTGTGTGTAATCAGTCATCGAGTTTTCACTACTAACATGCCAATCAGTTATCCGCCTGAATATTTTATTAGTAGCAAAGCGTATAACTAATACTTCTTGCCTAGCACGCGTTACAAAGGTTGGTGCACTCCCTAAGTTTAGGCTTACCAAGCGGTTGGAGATGAGAAAGTCATAAAGTAACTCATTTC
Organism: Parnassius smintheus behrii; assembly: GCA_036936625.1. Taxonomy (NCBI): domain Eukaryota; kingdom Metazoa; phylum Arthropoda; class Insecta; order Lepidoptera; family Papilionidae; genus Parnassius; species Parnassius smintheus. The sequence goes on from JAUPFT010000018.1 coordinate 18,200,299, forward strand.
TTTTGTTGATGTTAGTGCTCAACAAGTCCAGCGTTGAGTTTTCGGGCGAACTCCGCCATTCGCTCTAACTCGATGGTTGGATCTGAGTTCTCTTCGGGAAGATAGGCTGAGCGAATTATTACTCTGGCCCCTGTGCATCCCTTGAGATTTATGAAGGCTTAACTAGGTCATCGTTGCAGTACTCTGGAACATCTTAAAGTTTAATGTTTTTAATTTTTTTGCAGTGATTTTACCGAAGCTGCCACGCTTAGCAGGTGGCTAAGCAATCACAGATTTTATATTATTTGAGTTGTTATCGGGAAGATACTGACTAATATCGCACATGATGATAAATGGTGATATAGCTGAAGTTCGTAAAGTGCACCGCCTTAGTTACCGTTACCGTTACCGTAACAGCCTATTAAAGTCGACGACGAAACCGACACGGTCATCCCCGCATCATCGTGTCATCCATGGCAACATAAATTAGCCGCTTTTTATTGTTACATTAACCGTCTGTCCACTGTTCCATTAAATAAAGAAAATTATTTAAAAGAACTTAATATAATTTATCAAATTGCGGTCTCTAACGGTTTTTCAAAAAGTCTCATTGATAATCTTATTAAAAAGAAACAAAAGCATGTTGTTCGCAATTCTTTGTACGCGGTTCGATCTCAAAGTGACCGGCGGTATGTGGGTAGTTTGACCTACTTAGGCCCCATATCGGAAAAAATAGCTAATAGTCTTAAGAAAAACGGCATTAACGTGGCATTCAAAACAAACAATTCGCTTAGGAATATTTGTAACAATAAAGATAAGTTAAATATTAGTCAAAAATCGGGTGTTTATAAACTTGTTTGTGACGAATGCCACGCCGTTTACGTGGGTCAGACTGGTCGCAATTTCGGGACGCGCTATAAAGAACATATGGCCGCGTACAGAAATTGCAATCCTGATAAATCCCATTTTGCTAAACATCTCTTGGACACTGGACACAACCTAGCTAGCGACCATTCCTTTGAAGTCTTACATACCTGTAATAAGGGGCTGCGACTGTGTGTGCTGGAGCAGTTGGAGATTTTAAAAAGTAATAATGGTAATTATACACTGCTGAATGAACAAACAAATGTTTCTAATTCACCTTTGTTAAACATCTTTAAGGCCAATCTTTAATAATAATTTTAAGATTAATAATAATAAATAATTATAATAATATCAGTAAAACAATAATAATAATAGTATTTAAAATAATAATCATAACAATAATAATAATTAGTAGCAGATTTGTTATCGCACGGCGCGGTCACTCAAAACAATAATAATAATAGTATTTAAAAATAATCATAACAATAATAATAACTGTTGACGGGTTTGTTATCGCACGACGCGGTCACTCGCTACTTTGGTAGGGAGCGATTGTGTCAGCGTGTATAAATAGCAACTGTTTCGACTCGCCGCTCACTTAGCGGTCAGCCGCCGTAGAGTCTATATTACCTGAGGATGCCTCGTGTAGAGGCGAAACACGTGTCGTATTATCGTCGATGGTGTGTCTTGCCTGGAATAGTGGTGTTGAGAGTAGTGGTGCTTGGTCTAGTGGTGACGGAGTTAGTGTATGCAATTGAGGGAGGGCGGGAGGTGCGCTTCAATCCAGGTAAGACACATCATTTTATATGTTTAGCGGAAAGTTGCAAAGAAATTGATATTTTTATTTTTTATCATAGGTGGGTGTTTGCCATAGTTGCCACGCTTGGTGAGCGGGTTGGCAACTATGCTTTATTATTTTAGTCGTTATTAAGGAGACACTAACGCCCATGTTCTGATTTGTTTCCTTGTCAAACCCGAAATTTTCGGCCCCGCTCCTGGCTGCGCTCTACAGACTGTCTTACCGATAGCTTGCGTTAGACAAACCGTATCTGCTCCACGCGCATAGGACTACTACTATAGATACTAGGACTACCCCGGGAGGGTACTAGCACCCCTGTAAAATCCCTCGCTGAGCATCCACGACCATGTTTCTCCACTTCTGAGCGTGGGTGCTCAGGCTGCCCCGCGTATTCTGGGGGGGGGGGGGGGGCAAAATTCTGCTCAAGACTACAACTGCTCGGGGTAAACGGAGCAACAAGACCAAGGCGACCCCTGCCACGCTATCCGTGAATTTCTGCAATATCAGGGGACTTCACTCTAAACTAAACGCCGTCCACTACCATCTCGAGACGGCGAGGCCGGCTCTGCTCTTTCTGACCGAGACGCAGGTGTCCTATCCGGCTGATGTCTCGTATCTCTCCTACCCGGGGTACAAACTGGAACAGTCCTTTGTGCCTCGGGCTGGAGTTTGCGTTCACGTCAGAGAGGACATCTGTTCTCGACGCCTCGGCAGGCTTGAAGGTTTGGACCTGTCCATCCTTTGGCTACGCGTAGAGACGACCATCCGCGCGTCTACGGGTGCCTCTATAGGTCCCATAGCGGTAATGCCGAAACAGACCGACTCTTCGACCACGTCCAAATGGCTACAGATTCGTTGCTACAGCAGATCCCCTCCGCAGAGATCGTGATCTTCGGCGACTTTGACGCCCATCACGACGAATGGCTTGGTTCACGTTTAACTGATCATGCGGGGAGATCTGTTCATGATTTTGCCTTGGCATATGGTCTGACACAACTGGTTACTTCCCCTACGCGGATTCCAGATGTGGAGGATCATGCACCTTCCCTGTTGGACCTTCTGCTGACCTCTCACCCGGACGGATATCAGATTTCCGTCGGTGCCCCTTAAGCTCCTCGGACCATTGTCTTGTCCGGAGTGTGGTGCCACTCACGCTGAAATCGCAGTTGCATTCTGCAGGCTGCCGCCGTGTTTGGCACTATTGGTCAGCCGATTGGGATGGATGCGGTCTTTCTTTGCATCCTACCCTTGGGGGCTGGTTTGCTTCTCGCTGGACGATCCCAACGTTGTTGCGGATTCTGTCGCTGATGTGGTACCTCAGGGTATGGAACTTTTTATTCCTTCCTCTGTGGTGCCCATTGGAGGTAAATCTCAGCCATGGTTTGGTCGCTCCTGTAAAATAGCATCATGCTATAAGCAGGAGCGCTACCGAGCCTGGGCTGACGCATCAGCGTCCCGGGATGTAAACACCAGCGCTATAAAAAAGAAGTAAATTCCGCCTCTAGGTCCTTCAAAAGAGTCATTGCCAAGGCAAAGTCAGAGCACATAGGCAGAATTGGCGAGAAACTAGCTCGCCTTCCTTCTGGAACCCGTGCATTCTGGTCTCTCGCCAAGGCTGTCCAGGGGAATTTCTGTCAGCCATCTCTTCCATCTCTGCACAGGGAGGACGACTCACTGGCCCATACCGCAAAGGAGAAAGCCGATCTTCTAGGCTCATTCTTCGCGTGTAACTCGACTCTCGATGACGGGGGGAGTACGCCGCCGACCATCGCGCGGTGTGAGTGCTCCATGCCGGAAGTGCAGTTCACACAGCGCTCGGTTCGCAAAGCACTCCTCTCCCTGGACATCCACAAGTCGAGTGGGCCTGACGGAATCCCCCAATTGTGCTGAGAACGTGTGCTCCAGAGTTTGCACCGGTTTTAACGCGTCTTTTCCGGTACTCCTACTCCCTAGGCGTAGTCCCAAAATCATGGAAGACGGCTTTCGTCCACCCGATCCCTAAAAAAGGCGACCGCTCAGACCCGTCCAACTACCGGCCAATCGCCATCACCTCCTTGTTCTCCAAAACAATGGAGTCCATTGTAAACTGCCAGCTCATGAGGTACCTTGAGCATCACCAGCTGATTAGTGACCGCCAATAAGGTTTTCGTCGTGGTCGGTCAGCTGGTGATCTTCTGGTCTACCTCACTCACAGATGGGCGGAGGCAGTAGAGTTCAAGGGGGAGGCATTGGCCGTTAGTTTGGACATTGCGAAGGCCTTCGATCGGGTTTGGCACAAAGCGCTTCTTTTGAAGCTCCCTTCCTATGGGCTTCCCGAGAAATTGTGCGATTGGATCACCAGCTTTCTTGCAGATCGGAGCATCAAGGTCGTCGTCTCCGAGTACAGGGACAAACTTGTGTCTGAAGTCGAGTCTCTGCTGAACAGAATCTCGGATTGGGGGCGACTAAATCTAGTCCAGTTTAACCCCCAGAAGACACAAGTTTGCGCGTTAACCACAAAAAAGAGCTCCTTCCACTTGACCGCATCCTTTGGCTAATTACCTTTGGCTTTCGTTCACTGGTACCTAGATACTTCAATATTTTACACGTTCAGCTTTGGAAAAATTTTGTATACTGTAGACAAGCTAGACAGGCCCTGCCTTAAATAAATAGTTGTCTAACCAAGGTTGTAATGAGACTGAACAAGCCACAGATCAGGATAGTAACAAGTGCTATTACAGGATATGGCTCTTTTAACAAACATTTGTTTATCATAGGTGTTACTGACAGCCCCCTGTGCAGGGCATGCATGGGAGAGGAAGAAACGGCAGCTCACGTGTTGCTGACATGTCCAGAAGTCGCTTCATACAGGGTTAAACATCTCGGTACGCCGGGATCGCTCTCTGAATTTGCTTGCAACATCAAAGGCCTGTTGAACTTCTTCAGGGAGATATGGCTCGAATAATCACATTATACCTGCCCACACGCAAAATACGCGCTTATACGTGGAGTTGCGGAAAAAAGCCCGTCGTAAACTAAACTAAGGCCTAGCGAACTTTTTCTTGTCCCTTCCATGGTTCGTTTCTAATTGTGGTTTAGCTTCAGACATGCCCTCCATTTCACTGCTCGTTCCAATAATATTATAAGTAAAAGGGTGCATTGGCTCGTTTCATGTTGGGGTTTTGGTGACTCCCCCCCCCTCAGCCATGCATCCATCGGCATGATACGCTTAACACCTTGGATTGGGTTACGATAGGAAAAGGGAGTGGGATAAAAGAAAAGAAAAAGTGGATCATCTGAGTGTTTCTGTTGGGTCTTAAACCAGTGCCAAATAATGTCATAATGTGAGAATTAGAAGTAGACCCCCCCGCCCCTCGAATTAGAGATTCGAGATTCAAATTTTTTTTTTAATTTTAGTGTTAATTGAACTTGGTAAATATTTCTGTGAGACGCAAAACATTTTTAATTTTTAGTAATAGTATTTGTTTCAGAATTAATACTTAAATATCTATAAAGAATTTATGACAATTATTACTTAAGAATAAAGATTATTGGCCAAAAATAAAATATGCAATAATTATTAATCATTATTACTTTTTATTATCTTATTTCGCTTTCTCTTCTTTGATTTTTTAGCAGGTGGTGTGATGTAATTTACACTTTTATTACCATCATCTTCATCACCATAAGATATAGTGACAAATGCTCCAGGCTTTCTTTTTAGTTGAGATCTCTCATTCATACTTTCAGAATCATCACTATCATCATCATTTAGTTTGGCATTGTCCTCAATATTAGCTTCTTCATCAGAGTTTTCTTTTTTTACAAGATGGTTTTGTCTATTCAATGAAATACAAGTAACTCTACAAGAAGCATTGTTAAAGCATATTTCTTGCAATTTCTCATCTTTGACCAACCATGATTTTAGCTCACCAGAGCTGGATGCTGAATAAAGTGTGTTATTTTCATAATGCAAACATTTGACTCTTTGTTTATGTCCTTGATAAGTAAGGGCTTGAGCGTCTGTAACATTTAATGTAATAATATTACCATTTTCTAAACCGACATATATTCTGTCATCATTAACCCATTGCACTGATGTTGGTTTTGAATTACAAGATATTCTTTTCTCTACGCCAGCTTTACTAATTGTCCAAACATCAATTGTTTGTTGGGACAGTAATGAAAATCTATCACCTCCAGGAGAAAATTTTATATCGGTCGGCATGGTTACCCCTTTACTAGCAAGGTTTATGGTAAATGCTGGTCTTCCTTTAATTAAGTTCCATGTTCGCAATGTTTTATCACCACCAATACTGAGTGCCATTTTATCTGATGGATGTACTGATACAGCAGTTACTGGCTGACCTTTAAACAAAACATTTATGTAACTTTATTAAATAATTATTTCCCATTTTTTATTTTTCCCATCATTAGTTCCCATATTTAAAACATGAATGTTTAAGTAAACTTGGGTTAAGCTTTACATCTTAACTAAAAACTTCTGACAAATTAGATTTTTTAAAAGGATTACAAACTTAGTGCAATTATTTTATTGGGTAAGGTTTACAATTCGCCAGAATTAGGGGGTGGGGGGTGGTGTGGGGGGATTGGGAGGAGTTGTAGAGTCACCCTCTACTTACCCTTCTTGCCGGACGTGCTTAGTTTTTTTTATAAATTTTTAAAAACCTCATTTTGAGGTTGTTTCGTAATTTTTTAATTAATTTATTAAATTACATTTTTTTTAAAATAATTTCGTAAATTTTAACCCGATTTATGGGGAGAGAGAGTTGGGGGACGGACGCCCCACGCCACTTAACATGGTGCAGTCGAGGGAAGCCCCGCGAATAGCTGCCACCATTTGTAAGAAAGGATCTATTTATTGTGATAATTCGCAGTATTCCGCTGCCACAAATATTCCACTATTCACCAAAATTCTGAAACTCGGAAGCAATGGCATGTCGAAAAGCTGTCAACAAAATGGCCGGCCCAGTGATTAATTTTACACATTTTTTAATTGATTCGAATCGAAATTGGATAAATAGATTCACAAAAAATCTAAATCTTAAAAAACAATTTCGCAAAAATCTATCTTTTTTGATTTGCGTTAGAAGTTTATATTTACAATATCAAAAGATACAATAAAATACAGATAACATTGAATGTTTGAATTGAAAAACTGTCATTCTTTACGAGTTGGGGTACATTCAACTAATTGTAAATAATTTTATAAATCTTAATAAAACAGAAAAAGATTCTATCTTGATCCTCTAGGATGAAATTTCAATTCACTACATTGATTCAGTACTATATATTGATATGACATTGACAGATGAAACCTCAAAAACGTGAGAATATTTAATTAATTAGTTTACCAATATTTTTAAAAAATAATTTAAAATACTTCGACGCTGCTGTGGCAGCAAAAATCTGATGGGGTGCTTCAGATAAACCCCCTTGACACCCTACAGTGACAGAATCTTCAAATTCAGGCAACCAAATTGTAAATCCAACCCATTTTATTTATTTATGCTATAATCTCTAAACAAACAGCATTAACCACAAAATTATTGGCATAGACATTGTTATATATACCTCCATGCGCTTTTTTCCAAATCTTTTCAATCTGCCAATTTCCTGTTCGAGTGACAATGATTGAACCATCATCGCTGCCAGTTAATAAATGAGTGCCACCGTTTGTAAATGCAACAGCATTAATAGTTCCATCATGATGCATAAGGACTGTATGCTCCTTACGCGTTTTCAAATCTATCACAACAACTTTGTCATCAGTGCCACCGGATGCCAGAAACTTTCCAGCAATTGAAACACACCGCACGGAGGCAGTATGTGAGTGTGTAGCAAATGTTTGTTTCAATCGCGTAACCTACAATTTAATGTATTATATTTAAAAACAAATAATAATTTAATTTGATACATTAAGTGACCTTTTATTTTAATAACTTACACCGTCCTCAGTTCGCAATGAATATCCGAGTAAAAATCCTTCATAGGTACCAATGATTATTTCATCCATATTGTAGTTAATATTAATGTTTTGTTTATAAGTCTTAGAAACTTATCCGCAAACTAATTAGGAACACTCACTCGTAAGACACTACTTTAACGTTTACCATGTTTATAGTGTAAACTTATTGTAAAACATGATTTTAACCTAATCTAAACCTAACCTGCACGAAAAAACCAACGTTGTCAATTGTCGTTTGTCAAGTCAAGAAGCATAGTGCATAGCAGTGCATAGATTCATGAAGTATAGAGGTAAGTTTTTTTTAATTAAATGGCTTTGCGGCTCTGGGTGCTGGTCCTTCTGAGCCTATCATTTCGGAAACTTCATTTTTACATTATTTTTCTTCACAATACGACAGCTCAACTCAGCGGACAGTTGATGATGACGGCCACTCAAGTTCATGAGGTGCCCAAGCGATCAAAATAACTTGAGGTTTATATCGACATCAAAGCACTTGTTTCGTCATTTTCGATAATAATTCACACGCGCGGACACTTAGTTCACAAAACCACATCATTTTTACGAATCAAAATCCACTTCAAACCATTATTCAAGCGACAAAACAAGAGCGACAATCCGCCTACGGCCAAGTTCCCGCCAAAACCTATAAAGGTAGGACAATCTCCCATAGGAGAATAGTTGAAAATATCTCCTTCTGTAAGCAGTAAATAACGGTTCAAAAACTTTCTACAACAGCGCTCGAGTAGCTACAGGGTATGATAAATCACCGTAAAATACGTTGAGTGATTTTTTAAATAAAAATTTTGGAAGCAATAAAATAATTACTTGAAAAGAATTATGGCGAAAGTATATTTATTATACAATAAAAATTATAAAAAGTACCTTAAAGTTTAGACTGTAACTACAGTGGCGCCATCTATTTAGCGCTTTCCTACAGAGTCTGTACTCCTTACCTCTACACTTCATACGTAGATTACTGTATGTATACTAGTGGTCAGACAGAAGTCAAGCTCAAGTGTCAACTCTATTATACTTAGAATATACATAGACTTAGAATTAGAGATGGGCCGAATATTCGTTTTATGTTCGGTATTCGGTATATTCGGCAGCTCTATCGAGTATTCGTATTCGGCCGAATATTCGGCTAAATTACCGAACATTCGGACCGAACATTTTCATAGTGTCCAATGTATTGAAATGTACGAATTGAGTAATGCGATGTCTTTTATTGTTGAAAGTGTATTTTATTTATTCTACTCGTACTTACTCTAGTCTAGAGTGCCTCAAATGCATAAATTTATACATTTATGTTTTTGAGGCACTGTAGATTTATTTCCGATTATAGCAAATAGAAATTTGATAAAATGTTTTTGGAATCAAATAAAGAAACATTACATTACATTAGTACATTTCACTTTACTTTGGTAGTCAGTTTCTCCAAAATAAGTCCAAATAGTAAATCTCCTGCCGCTCATTTTTGTCATATAATTATCAATTTTCACTAAGAATAAAACAAACGAAATACTTTTTTTATCACAAGAATAGTCAAAACATAAGCATGTGTCGGTAATTTGCTCAATACTAGATGATGCAATAACTATCAGTTGCAGCGTGGGAGCGAAGGGCAGGGTCCGAAGCTAATCCGCGCGCTTTACGGTAACAAGTTTCGACATAAATTGGTTGGTTACCGAGGATATCCAGCCGAATAATATTCGGCCGAATATTCGGTTCGGTAAAAGTTTTACCGAACATTCGGCCGAATATTCGTATTCGGTGAAATCCATATTCGGCTCATCCCCACTTAGAATATACTGGCCGTAGACACTTCTCTGTCTACGATACTGGCACATGAGTAAATAAACGGACCAGAGGGGAAACTACATACAAAACGGCTCGCTGAGAATACATAGCGCAGCGATGTGTGCGTGAGCTCTCTCCAACAGGTTCACCGATGCTCCGTCGAGGTACAAACCGGTTTGCGCTGGCTCAGTCAGAGTACCTATGAAAGGGCTGTTAGTCGTGCGCATTTAAATAAATACACAAACGCAAAACGGGCTTCTACTTCTGAAGCTTCCCCTCTGATCCTTACTCTTTACTCTGTGATACTGGCGTACCTAAGGTGCTTTATTCACGGTCTATCTTGAAGTACGTTCGCTCAAAATCATGCACGACGCACGACGCAAAACGACAATGGGTAGGCTTGACGTACGTTAATAGTTATTATTAATTTCTTGCTGGATGCATTTTGTATCCAGCAAGCTGCTCCACTACTTTTCGTGACGTGCTGATGGATAATGAATAGGCCGGACGTACGTCAAAGCTGTCGTGCATCAAGCATGCTAGATTGTGTGAATAGAATAGAATAATTTTTATTCAATATAGATTACAAGTAATTCTCATTGAAAGTCAATATTTAACGTTACCACTGGTTTGAAAAAAAAACTCTATCCTGGGAAGAACCAGCAAGAAACCCAGCGGGACTTTTTTTAAATAAATTTTAGAATGTCAAGGGTCACAAAATATTTACAAAATTTATTTTAGAAACAACTTGGAAGCCACCACCTCATTCCCAGGTGTTATTATCAACCATGTATTCATTTATATCACAATAACTCTTTTTATACAGTTTTTGTTTAATTAAATATTCAAACTTGGTAATAGAGAGACCTTGTATATTTTCTGGGGCCGTTGTAATAGCTAATACATTGCCCCAAGAATGAATTGCTGACTCTGTGTAGTCTAGAAACTGGTGTTTGTTCCTAGTGTTTACAGAATGCAAGTCACTTTTTTTTACTAAAACTACCTTTATTTTTGTGAACATACATCAAATTTTCATAATTATGGTGAGAGGCCAAAGTTAATATATTTATTTCTTAAAATTTTTCTCTAAGAGACTCCCTCCGTTTAAGGTTGTAAATAGCTCTAATGGCCCTTTTCAGCAAAACAAAAATAGTTTCTAAATCGGATAAGATATTATGCTATGGAAATAACTGAAATAAACTAATCTAGCTGTTTCGACACTAGTGACATCTCTAATCTTTTTTACAGCATAAGCTGCAGAGTTTAGTCCGCTTGCCAGCTTAGATATATGGGGGCCACACTGAAGCTTAGCGTCGAGAGTGATGCCAAGAAAAACGGAGGATTCAACAGGACTCAGTTCTTCCTCATTTAAAAACACATTGGTACTCGGATGATTAACATTAGTTGCTGTAAATTTAACACATTTAGTTTTATTGCCGTTTAAATGTAGATTATTAACGTTTAACGTTATGCCAATGCACTAATTTCGATATAGCATTATTCACTTCGTCACATTTAAATGATAGACGTTTAAGTTTAAAAATCAAGGAAGTATTATCAGCAAATAATACTATATCATGATTAACCCCTAAAAGGGAGAGTAAGTTATTAATATACACTAAAAATAGGAATGGGCCAAGAATTGAGCCCTGGGACACCCATCTGTAGGGGCCATCCGGAAGAACTTTTACCATTGATAACAACTTTCTGCACTCTATTACTTAAATATAAATAACTAGTTTAAGCGCTGTGTTCTTGACACCATAGTACCTACTGTAGCTTCCTGATTAATGTCTCTGGTGAACACAGTCGAAGGCCTTGGAAAGGTCACAAAATATACCCAAAGCATCCTCTGAATTCTCCCATGCGCAAAAAATATGTTTTATAAGCTCAACTCCGGTATCGGTTGTCGAGCGACCCCTTGCAAAACCAAATTGACTTGTATGGAGAATTTATTTTTATTAAAAAAACTTATCATCTGATGTAAAATAATTTTGCTGAAGCCTAATGATACCAATCTTCGACTTAATTTTGCTAATGTTATGCTCGAACGTTTTAACAATTTTTCTCACATAATCTTCAGTAATGAGACAAACTTTCATGTCAACGGACATGCTAATAAGCAAAATTGCCGGTTTTGGTCCGAATCTAATCCCCGCGAGATGCATCAAAGATCTCTTCATAGACCTAAGATCATTGTATGGGCTGGAATATCGGCTAGTGGAATAATTGGGCCATACCTCTTTGAAAACAAAAGAGGAGTTGCTGTGACAGTGAGATCCGAAAATTATTGTCAGATGTTGCAAGAGTTTCTGGTTCCAGCTCTTCATGAATTTCAAAGTTACAATTCTAGGACGTGGTATCAACAGGATGGAGCCACGCACCACACTTCTACAGTCTCAATAGACGTACTGAAAGAAATGTTTCCAGGAAAACTCATATCGCGAAGAGGAGTCATTGAGTAGCCCCCAAGTAGTCCAGATATTTCTCCTAATGCTTATTTTTGTGGAGTTACCTAATAATCTGGGCCACCATCGTGAGTGAATTACTGTATCGTTTGTTTACAGTGGCTCGTGATGTAAAAATATCGATCGCCGTAGTAATACGAAATATTCCAAAAACTAATTTTGATACATACTTGACTAAGGTAAGATATTGTTACGAGCTTGGGGTTCATGACAATAACCCCAAGCTCGTAACAATATTACGAACACCAATTAAAACTTAAAACACTAATAGTTAATCACACTGATTCACTTTGTTTCGCTCCGAAGCTTCACTTGTCTCGCCAAATTCAATACTGCCCCGATCGCGGCATGCAGCGGCTTTAAATACACCTTTTACACCGAAACATCCAGAATATTCCAGTAGATACGGTTACGGGTAGATACGGTACTCTGGACAAACTTTCCAAAGGTTTGTTGATGAGATGACCAGAGGCCTCGATTTCTGCTACTGTTTTCTCGACGATTTCCTTGTCTTTTCGAAAACAGAAGCAGAACACCGAGACCACCTTCACCAACTTTTTAACCGAATGAAGGAATACGGTATCCTCATAAACCCTTCAAAATGTGTCTTCGGAGCTAGCGAGGTGTCATTCTTAGGACACCATATCTCAGAAGCCGGTTCTAAGACTTTGAACTCAAAAGTCGGGGCCATACAAAATTTTCCTCCTCCGAAAACCATACGCCAGCTAAGGAGATTCCTGGGCATGGTTAAATAAATTAGTACGGTCGCGGACACCGCGCGCGTTACACGATGTTACGCTCTCCTCCCGCTTCTCGCGACCGCGACAAAGTAATAAGTGACAACAGTGTAGCTAAGTGCAAAGACTGTGAAGTGGTGATCAATGAATTACTAGCTTTTGTGGCGAACAAGGTTGACACATTAGCCGAGCTTGGACTTATACAAATATGTTTGAGTGCCTACTCCTATGACGATATCGAGTTCGCTAGACAAACTGTATATAAATTACTTGCACCACAAAAAAGGATTACTAGGCGTAAGGAAGGGAGTGAAAAGAATAGTCTGCAGGAAATAATAAAGCTAATAAAAGAATTTGAGCCGGACTGCCTGCCCGTTTTTGTGGCAAAGGATTTAAACAAGTTACCGCCAGTTACTTTTGATAGCATCGATGTGACAACGTTCCTTAAGGATATGGCGTTATTAAAAAAAGAGATTGCAGGTCTACGCACAAGCTCCAATCCCTACAGTTCCTCTCTGGAATCACTCAAAAAAGATCTAGTTGACGTTAAGCTTGCATTGAAGGAGCTGCAAGAAAAAAGAATTGGGTTTAACCCTGCAACCTGTGATACATATTCGTCTCCTATATCTTGTGAGGACAAGATTCCCGGAAGGCGGGTAGTTAAGAATAAAAGTGCACAGAAATCGCTGTTAGCCAAGATAAGCTCGCACGCGTCCACACCGGCCGCTCCCCTTCCACCAGAGCCCACAGTGAGGGCATCGTGCTCACCTACGACATCGCAAGGCGCAGCGAACAATAAATCAGTCCTACAGTCCAGCGGCACAGATTCTAAACAATTGTCCAGTCAACCGAGTTATGCTAAAGTTGTGGACGGTTCTGACTTGGGTTCTAAATTTGCGCTTGATTGTGATTTATTAACCGTTTCTGAACAAAATGATAATGTAAACAATTCGCACGTTCTGTCACTAAAACCGATAAAAGAGGGGAACTGGACTACAGTGACGAGTAAACGTCAAAAGAGACTAGAGAATAGAAAAGGAAAAGCGCATCCAATAAGCGAATTTAATTTCAAAGCAGCAGAAAGAACCTTATCCCTGTATATATCACGAGTACACAGAGATAGTACGGCGAATGACATTGCTGGCTTTATTAAGTACAAGACTCAACTGGAAACGGTAGTTAATAAAATTAATACGTACGAAAATAGTTTTAATGCCTTTAAAATCACAGTACCGCTTCATAAGGCTGATCTCTTTTTGAATGATGAGGGGGATCAATTTTGGCCCGCGGGAATTGTTTTTAGAAAGTTTAGAGAGCGTGGGTATCGCCCCGTGCAAAGAGAACCAAGGAATGAGAACAAAATTACTAATAAACAATATGGATAAGTCCGATATATCATTTATTTCCTTCAACTGTAAATCAGTTAAACGATCTCTTGTTCAAATAAGAGAGTTGTGTAAAAAATACCACTTGTTGGCACTCCAGGAAACCTGGTTGTTCCCACACGATCTAGGTTTTCTTAATACTATAGACTCAGAATTTGAATCCTGTGGAGTATTGGCCATTGACACGTCCGAAGGACAAATCCGCGGAAGATCCTATGGTGGTGTAGCACTTCTATGGAATAAGCGAATATTTCCGAGTGCGGAGGTCATACCTTGCTATAATAACAGGATGTGTGCTGTGAAGCTAAGCCAAGGAAATAGACATGTGTTCGTTCTAAGTGTTTATATGCCTACGAACAGTGACGACAACCTAGCGGAGTTTACAACCTGTTTAGGAAATATTAGTGCAGTGATAGAAAGTGCGGATATAGAATCAGTTTTTGTTCTAGGTGACTTCAATGCCCACCCGGGTTCACTTTTCGCAAACGAACTATTAAATTACTGTCATGAGCAGTCATTAAGTTGTGTTGACATCGATGTTCTAGGTAAGGAATCCGACAAGCGCACGTTTGTAAGCGATGCGCACGGGACATGTCGATGGCTCGACCAGTGCATAGTGACTGCGGCCGCCGCTAGCGCAATGAGTAGTGTATGTGTATTATATGACGTCTACACGTCGGATCATTTTCCGTTACTTGTTCAGTGGACTATTAGTACAATTATACCTATAGAAGTGACTAATTTAACTGGTAACAAGCCAAAGATAGTATGGGGCAATAGAGACTCGGCGGAAATTCGGAAATATAGTACCTTATGCGATTTTAATTTAAATAATCTTTTAAGACAAATTAATGTTTTTAATAATAATATTATGTGTAACTGTGATATAGTTTGTAAGAATAGTGACCATTGTACTTCAATAAATGAATTTTATAATAATTTTATTAAGATATTACAGACTAGTGCAGAGAATAGTTATAGGCAAATAAAAGATAAAAAGCCATTTGTGACTGGTTGGAACCATCACGTGAGGCGTCTACATGTTAAGGCTAGATTAAAGTTTAGTGTCTGGGTTTCTGTTGGAAAACCATCTTCTGGTTATTATTATAATGAAATGTCTACTGCTCGTAAGGAATTTAAATCCGCACTTAAATTCATTCAAAACCATCAAGAAAAGATAAAGTTAGATATATTGGGCCGAAATAATAAATCGAAAAAATTTGGACAATTTTGGAAGGAGGTGAAGAAATTAAATCCTAAAGCGGGTCGTCCTATTAGTATCCAGGGTGAGGTGAATCACACAAAGATAGCCAACCTTTTTAAAAATAATTTTAATGTTGACGTGAAAAATGAGCAAGATACACCCCAATTAACTACTCATAATCATACCTTGTTGAGTACAGAAACATCTTATGCTCAGCTGAATTTCGAGAACTGCCTAGTTACAGAGGAGGATGTGGTATCCGTCTTACGTGGTATGAAAAGGGGAAAGTCTCCGGGATGTGACTACCTGAGTATAGAGCATCTGTTGCATGCCGGTCAGTATATTTGTGTAGTCCTCACTGCATTATTTAACTTATGCATGCGCCACTCATACCTGCCAAATAATCTGTTACGTACCATTGTGGTGCCGCTTCCGAAGTGTAAGACTGGAGATCTCGCAAGCATGGCTAATTACCGACCTATATCTCTTGCCACTGTTGTGGCCAAGGTATTTGAGCGTTTGATTCAAGCCAAAATTACACCCTACATGTCCATTGACGATGGTCAGTTTGGTTTTCGACCAGAGCTATCTACAGATATGGCTATTTTTGCCTTAAAACAAGTAGTAAATTACTATGTTGATCGCGATACTAGTATATATGCCTGCTTTCTTGATTTGAGTCGCGCTTTCGACACCTTGAATCATGATCTGCTATGGAAGAAGCTAAGATCTAATAACGTTCCTGCTGGTATTGTTGACCTGCTCACTTATTGGTATAAGAGACAGATCAATAATGTAAAATGGTGTGACTCTCTGTCCGATGAATACTCACTGACTTGTGGAGTAAGGCAGGGGGGGCTTACCTCACCCGACTTCTTTAACATCTATGTGAATGACTTGATCGTGGAGCTGAGCAGAACCCCAGTCGGACTTAGGCTTGGCAACCGTTATGTTAACAACCTAAGTTACGCTGACGATATGGTTCTGCTCAGCCCTACAATCAAAGGTATGCGGAAATTAATATCCATATGCGAAAAATTTGCTAAAGATCATAGTTTAATTTATAACGCAAAAAAGACGGAGATGGTGATTTTTAAGGCGGGCAAGGGCCCAATTAATATACCTGAGGTGCACGTGGCGGGTCAACCGGTTAAAATAGTTCAAACGTTCAAGTACCTCGGTCACATAGTGACAACGAACAGAAAAGATGATTGCGATATAGAACGACAGAGAAGAGCTTTGTCTGTCTGTGGCAATATGATTGCCAGGAGGTTTGTTAAAGCCTCCAAGGAGGTTAAGATTATGCTCTTCCAAACGTACTGTCAGTCTTTCTACACCTGCCAGCTCTGGACTGAATATGCGGGGGCGATCTTTGAATGGTATTCGTGTGCAATATAATAACATCTTTAGAATGCTTATGGGTCTTAAGCGCTATTGCAGTGCTTCAGGCATGTTTGCCGAAGCACGAATTAATACGTTTAATGCCATTCATAGATTCAGAATCGCATCATTCATGTCCAGGGTTGGTGAGTGTAGAAACAGGATAATTAGTGAGTTTGCGGAAAGACTGCCGGCCACAGCCTTTTATCAAAAATGGCTTAAGATAGCTGCTTGACGTGATGGTTCCCTCCATTTAGACTTAGATATTATTATAATATAATTATTTTTAATTGTTAGTAATTCTGTACTGCATTGTCTTTTTTTTTTTGTTGGTAATGTATATGGGTGATATGTGCCTGAAATAAAGAGAATTTATTTATTTTATTTATTTATTTATAATTTTTACAGGCGCTTTCTACCAAATGCAGCTAGGATCCAGCTGCCGCTGAATGCTTTACTTTCTGGTTCGGTCAAGCCGTCTCAACCGATCGATCTCATCGGGGAAGCATTAGCTTCCTTCAATGAGTGCAAGAACAGCCTTTCCCAAGCTGCACTATTCGCACACCCTGACTGCAACGCCAAACTTCCTCTGGTAACATATGCATCAGATTTGGCTATGGGTGCAGTTTTGCAGCAGTTTAAGGATGGCTTTTGGCAACCTCCTGCTTTCTTTTCGCGCAAGCTAAGTCCTTCCCAAACGAAGTACTCACCATATGACCGTGAGCTTTTGGCGATATATGAAAGCATAAAATACTTTCGGCACATGCTAGAGGCCAGGCACTTTGTAGCATATACTGACCATAAGCCGCTCAGTTACGCTTTTCATGATAGGAAAGTCAACTGTTCGCCTCGTCAGTACCGCTACCTCGATTACATCTCGCAGTTCACGATCGACATCCGTCATATTTCGGGCAAGGATAATTTTGTGGCTGACACCTTGTCGCGAATCGAGGAAATGCAGATGCAAATCGATCTAGATCTACTTGCAAAATCCCAAGCAAGTACATCTTCACTTTCAATGCGTATAGAACAGTTTAAGCTTCCGAACAGTAGCTCGGAACTATATTGTGACGTGAGTACGCCGTCACCTAGACCGTTTGTGACAAAGCCCTTTCGTAAACAACTCTTCGATACATGATTAAAACTACTTTTACGGATTTTATCGCGTTTATTTTTACTTTTTATTTTTAATTCCCGACGTTTCGGGCGCTTTCCAGCACCCATGGTCACGGGGGACTGACCATGGGTGCTGGAAAGTGCCCGAAACGTCGGGAATTAAAAATAAAAAGTAAAAATAAACGCGATAAAATCCGTAAAAGTAGTTTTAATCACGTGTAGTGTTCGCGTAAATATAAGAAATCATTAACTCTTCGATAGTCTTCATAATCTCAGCCACCCAGGCGTTAGCGCGTCAACCAAACTTGTAGCGGAGCGATTCGTTTGGCCTGTGATGCGTAAAGACTGTCGAGAGTGGTCACGGAACTGTCTGGCGTGTCAACGTGAAAAGATGCATCGCCACGTGTCATCTCCCTTCGGTACGTTTATCTACCCAAGGCACGTTTTTCTTTCATCCATGTGGACATAATAGGCCCTCCGCCCCCATCACAGGGAAATCGATACTGCCTCACCATCGTGGACCGTTTCACACGCTGGCCGGAAGTCTCGCCAACGGTCGATATGACAGCTGAGACCGTTGGAAAGGCTCTGATATCGTGGATATCCAGATTTGGATGTCCAACAGATATCGTAACTGATCGCGGCCGACAGTTTGAATCCACTCTTTTTCATTATTTAGGAAAAATGATTGGATTCAAACATCTAAAAACTACCGCGTATCACCCAGCGTGTAACGGTATGATGGAACGGTTTCACCGGCAGCTAAAGGCAGCAATAATGTGTCACGCAGACAGCAACTGGGTAGACACATTACCTTTAGTACTGTTGGGTATTAGGTCCTCTTATAAAGAAGAGCTAAAAGCTTCATCGGCAGAGTTGGTATACGGAGAGCCCTCACGTCTTCCAGGGCAATTTTTCCAACCGGTTGCTCTGGGTAACACCGATGTATCAGATTTTACCACTCGCCTTCGACATCTCACCATGAAGCTATCACCGACACCCGCAAACACGTCACAGTAAAAACAACATCTTTATGCATAAAGATTTAAAAGTTTCAACGCACATATTTTTGCGAGACGATACCTTAAGAGGTGCATTGCAACATCCATATTCTAGCCCTTACGAAGTTGCCGAACACGGGGATAAAACATTTAAAATATGGGTAAAAGGGAAAGCTGTAACAGTATTGATAGACCGTCTTAAACCAGCTTATATGCTGACAGAACCCTCACCTAATTCCTTCCCTACTTTTTATCCTCAACCTATCCCTAAAGGGACAACTGTCCCTAAACCGTCAGAATTAACCGACCCAGCATCAACACCTGTCAAGGAAAACGTAAAACGTACGCGTTTGGGGCGCGTTGTACGTTGCCCTGATTTTTATCGCCCGTAGTAACGGTCTCCGGGGGAGTGTGATGTGGTGTATCTATTTATTCACACACACATTTTAAATAGCCATTTACATATGTACGTAGGCGGTCCCATAATGAATTGGCATAACTATGAACCAATGAAGGAAATAAAACGAAACCAATTTTATTTTTCAATATAATCACCATGAATACTAACACACTTCTGACATCTGTGAATCAACATCTCTAAACCTTTATAAAAATAATCACATTTTTTATCCTCAAAATGACTGAAGACGGCCGCCTGCAACTCTTCATCGCTTGAAAATTTTCTTCCTCTTAAGTCCCGCTTTAAATTTGGAAATAAATAATAGTCGGACGGGGCTATGTCCGGACTGTAAGGTGGATGTTGAACTTCTGTGAACCCGCATTGACGAACTGCATCCTTCGAAACATCAGCGGTATGAACAGGGGCGTTGTCATGGAGCAACAGGACACCTTTAGACAGCTTGCCTCTTCGTTTTTCCTTTATCTTGTCTCGTAATTTATATATTAAAGAAGCATAATATTCGCCGTTAACGACTGTATTACGTTCTTTAAAATCCACCATCAAAATGCCTTGAAAATCCCAAAATATTGTGCACATCACTTTTTTAGTCGATTGTTGCACCTTTGCCTTTCTAGGGGGCTTTTCACCCTTATAACGCCATTCCATTGACTCGCGCTTGCTTTGTGGATCATAATACAAGATCATAGTTTCATCACCACTCACTAGCCGCTCGATCACAGTCTTTGGATTTTCGCCACAAAGATCTAAAAACTCCGAAGCGCAGCGCACTCCTTCCTGTCTCTGTACCGCTGAAAGAAGTTTCGGTACCCATCTTGCACTTACTTTTTTCATGTGAAGATGTTCATGGATCGCGCAATGAATGGTACTCTTAGAGAGCCCAAGCCTTGCTGCAATTTCTCTAATCTTCAAACGGCAGTCACTCAGAACCTCCTCTTCGATAAGAGCAATCGTTTCGGGAGTGAGCACTTCCACAGGTCGACCGTCGTGGCCAAAGTCTTCGACGGTTTCTCTCCCGAAAAGAAACTCGTTCACCCAATTTTTCACTGTGCTATAGGAGGGGGCAGACTCCTTATACACGCCATCCAATCGTTCTTTTATTTGGGCAGGGGATAAACCTTCTTTAAACAGAAACTTTATGACACTTCGATACTCAGTTTTCGACATTTTGAAAAAATACGCGACTCTCGTTATTCAAATGCCTGTTAAACTAAGACTAAGCATTTCATGTCGATACATGTTTCTTATATTAAGTGCACGATAAACGTACTATTTAATGCAACACAACATGTAGCGACATGTCGCGTTGAACTATATCAGGCCAGTTCATTATGGGACCGCCTGGTATATAAATAACTCTTTATACAGTTAAGTTTATCATACACAATCTATAGTATTCATGTATATATTTTATTTACTACGCACTGCATACTTATTTATTATAACTTATATTAGTATTTTATATTATCAAGTCTTGTACGTGGAAGGCACTCGCGTAGAACCGGTTCCTCGGTCGACCAGCCGCATTGCATAGTTTAGAAGACGCGCCAGTTAGCAATGAGACCTTTATACGTGTAAAAGTGCAGGTCGCTCCTTGCTCCGTCGCTCGATTGTTAACATACAAATTTGATCCGTAAATATAAGTAGTGAAAGGCTGTTATCCCACAAGTTAATTTTATTATTGAAATATTAATATTATAATACCGTATCAATTTACTATTGTTCTCTTCTCCTTCTTATTTTAATAATTGTGTGTGTATATTGATCGTAATAAACTAAATTATTCGGAATCTGTGAACATTATTTAAGTTTCCTAATAGTTATACGAACATTACATCTTACATTACCACATACAAATGGTGGGTCCAAAAATACAAGATGACCTTATGTCTATATTATTACGATTTCGTCAACATAAATACGCTATTACTGGAGATGTAGAAAAAATGTATAGATCTATTTTATTGCAGGAATCACAACGCACCTTACAACAAATCATATTTAGATTTAACACAAACGAGTCCTTCAAAACATATACTTTATTTAAGGGACAAAAGGCTTATATTTGCGTTTTTATCTGTTTCGCAGTCAAAGCCGTGCACCTGGAGCTTGTTACGTACCTTACGTTTTTAGCAGCACTCAACCGTTTAATATCACGGAGGGGTAAACCTCAAAACATATATTCCGACAATGGCACAACCTTCGTAGGAGCCAGCAACAGACTTACTCGATTCGTAAAGTCTTTAACTTCATACCATATACTCCCTCTCAACGTCACGTTTTGAACTTAACACATCTAGTATATGAAGAACTTTCCACATGTTTGTTTCAGATAGAGGCAATTCTGAATTCTAGACCTCTCACACCTCTATCTACAGATCCTTCCGACCTTACCTTTTTGTCACCAGCTCATTTTCTCATTGGACGGCCACTCATGTCTGTACCATATCCTTCACTCGAAGATGCTAATATTAATCGCATTCAACGCTTTCAGAGAATTGAAAAGCTTAATATATATTACAACTACAGCAGAAGACTAAATGGCACGCTTCATCCGGCCAACTGAATATAGGTGACCTGGTTTTGGTCAGGGACCAAAATGCATCGCCTCTATTATGGCCCTTGGGACGAATCACTAAACTAGCAAAGGGTGGTGACGGAGTATCCAGAGTTGCTGAAATATGAACAAAGAAGGGACTTATAGTTCGAAGCTTTAACAACCTTTGTCCCCTTCCACTTAATCAGTCTTGAAGACTACGCTTCAACGCCATGGAGTATATTCGCGACGTCTTGTTACGAACGTAGGAAGACCTCGCACCGTGCCTGCGGCTGCGCATTTGAGACGTCTTAGGCGTTGAACGTCCTTTTGACCGCTGGCGAGATCCGCGTGAGCTCCGGGGGCGACACCCAGTATTGAACACCGACGTAAATCGAAGGCTTCCCTTACTTTCTAGTTATTATCTTTTCAATCATTAGTTATAACATCTAAGCAATCATTATTTATAACATCTAAGTTAACGTTGTTAGAACATTTGACTTGCAATTCCTTCACCTCGTAATGTTTTGTTTTATATTAAACGATAGTTTAATGTAAGTCATACTTACATCGAAATGATCTTCACAGAAGAATATTTTGGTTTTTGTACGCAAGTATTTCTTATATTTAATTACTTAGCACATGATTTCATAACTTTTCCGGCGTTTTTATGCTCGTGTGTTTGCATTCAGGCAAAACACAACAATGATTCAAATAATAGCTCATTATTAAACATTAAAAAGTATCTTATTCCTTTGCGAAATCGGCAAAATCGAGGACAGTGACGTCACGAGTTGAATTTTTTTTAGAAGCACTCACGGCAAGCGTTTTCACGTGAAAATTTAAAACGATAAATTAAAAGTAATTTTTACGGCACTATTCTGATTAAAAAAA
This sequence comes from Parnassius smintheus behrii, assembly GCA_036936625.1. Taxonomy (NCBI): domain Eukaryota; kingdom Metazoa; phylum Arthropoda; class Insecta; order Lepidoptera; family Papilionidae; genus Parnassius; species Parnassius smintheus. The sequence continues at coordinate 18,222,848 of JAUPFT010000018.1, forward strand.
ATATAAAAATTGTAGTGGTTCATTATCACTCTAGGATTCATTTTAATTTTTGAAAATGGGTATGTATGAATCTTACAACCCTATTGTCCTCTTTACCTCTATACTCCATGGCTACATATCTATTTATATATGTTCACAGCGTAGACAGAGAAGTCTACGGTTCACAGGCTCAGAAAGGCTAGAGCCCAGAGCCGTAAAGCCAGTTTATAAAAAAAATCTATGTTCATTGACACATGTCAAGAAAAGAAAAGCTTCCAGTGTCATTTGTAGTAAAATTTATTTATTTTTTTAAATTGTGGATGAATATTTTGTAATAAAGAAACAATTGTTTTTTCAAAATTGTTAGCACCGATATATTATCATTCTGGTAAGCCTGGTTTCTTTTAAAATTTAATGTAAGCACTATATTCAGGAACGAATGTGACTATTGATTTCGATTAATTATTTGATTGTGTTCTGAAGGATCCCCAAAAGAGGACTTATTTAGACATCTACAAGATGGATCTGGCGGAAACAATGAAGAGTGTTTTAGCGAAGAGTACTGGTAATGCTAACAGCGCTGCGGCGAGCTCATCTGGGGCCGCTGCTCCGCACGGTGCTGAAGGATATGTCACCGAAAAGCTTTATATGCTATTACAGTTATATCTACAAAATAAGGGTTGGAGTCCAAGCATAGAGCTGTTACAGTGTTTTAGTGATCTCAAGGAATCTTCTATGTTACCTAGTGCAGCTTATTTACAGTAATTCACCATTTTTAATAAATTTTCTGAATAAGCATATAAGTAGTAGAATTAAGTAATAAAACATTACAAATTTCAGAATGATGGCATCTAGAGTTGGATTAGACACACAAGGAAGGTTAATATTACGTGAAAATGGAAAGATTATCCTTCCATATGAACATTTCGCAAATGCAGTAATGTTGAAGCATATGAATGGTCCACATGGGTTACATCTTGGCTTGGAAGCCACAGTTCGGGCAGTAAGTGTTACAACATATTAGAATATACTTATTTCAATGATAATATCTACTGTGCCTAACTTATTCATATTTATAGGTTGTTGAATCATATACTATAGGAAGAGAGCAGTTTGGTATGGAAAAAGAATTTATTGTAGAAGTAGTCCAGAACTGTCCTAACCCTGCATGCCGCTATTACAAAAATCAACTGGAGATGACACAAAAATCTATTCAGCAACACTTATCTCAACAGCCTACTTATATTCCAGGTAAGAATGTTTAGTATCAATAGTTCTCTTGTAAATACTACTTATAAAAAAAACTTCTTTGCCATAACCTTAATTGATTTTCTTAAACTGCTGAAAGCTTGCAATTTTGTTTTTCAAGAATGATAGCCTTATAATTTTCAATTTTGCTGTCATAATGATAGTACATAAATATATTAGGGCTTAATGTTTATGTGAGACATGATGATATAATATACATTATTGTTTATAATACAATATGATAATAGTATTTTACTTGCAATTTCTCTCACATTAAATTTGGGCTTGCAATATAAATAGAGAGTTGGGTTGCTTTGGGCCTAAGTGCTAATAAAAACAACAAAACATTTTACTTAAGTAGATTCATGATATTGAAGTAAAATTTCATAATTCTTTACCTATTTAGTTTTTCATTTCCTGCTTATGCTCTCATTACTATGGTGCTCCGTGTTTATAAAATGATTTAAAAACATTAATTTTGATGCTTTTATAAATAAACAAATATCTAATAAAAGGGCTGAATTATTTAGTAGTAGTGAAATATTTAGTAATAGTAGAAGTGGTTAGGTATATAGTTTGAATCAGTAGTTCTCGGCTTGCAGTTTTGTTAAATTTGACAATTTTTTTAAAATCACTTATCAAGTGCTATAAACAACAGTAGTTTAAGGTACATCTGTGAAGGTGGGTTAAGATGTTCTCCTAGACCAAGGGCCAACCCAAAGCCATGAATTACTATTTTATTTATAAATTTATTTACTAACTCATTTCAATATTTGTTACTCATTAATTTTATTCTGTTCAGTTTCTACTAAAAGTGTATTTATATTTTAAACCACTGCCTTTTATAATCTCAAATAATGTGTTTTTCTATGTTTTAATTCTCACTTTGAGGGATATTCTTTTCCCCGCTCCCCATTTAACACTTCCGCCTTTTGCAATTTCTGCATTAATTTAAAATATTTACAGACCTTCTGCACTTCCATCTTTATCTCCCCTCTTCCCCGCTACACCAACCTTCTCTTTGGGTTTGCTATTTCTTAAGTGCTTTCAAATACATTTTAATAATCTCTTACTGTGCTGTGCCCAAACAGAGCTATACAACTGAGACTGATTAAAACTATTAAAATTCAACGAAATTGTCTTCCTGTATTCCCCTGTTTCCTCATCATCCTTTATTCCCCTGTTTACTCATAGTAGGACTAATTTAAAATTTTTTGAAGAACAATATAAGTCTCATTGTAGCTGTCAGTAGTCAGTGTTTTTCATTAATTTTTTATGTTTATTAAATTTGTACAATTAAGGATGCATTTACAAATCAACCAAAATTAGGGTGTTTTTCGGTAGATTTTGTGACAAAACTAAACCAAATCAAATATAAGTAAAAACTACTCTAAATTCTTTTGTTGAAAATAGTAGTTTTTTTGCCATTTTCTACAAAATTAACAATACCGGCTTGAGTTTCGGTACATGTTTTAGTCTATTATCAGCATATTTAAAAAATTTAAAAAATACTATAAGATGACAGACATATTCAATTAAAAAACCCTGTGTTTATTTTTTATCAAAATGGCGCAAACAGTCGTAGAAAAAATAAAAACTGATGCACATTTTTTCACATATTTTGCTAATACGGATGAATCATAATCTATTGCAATACGGGCTATTTTATTGTTGGTGCCTGCTTTGATTTATTGTACAAAGATTTCGATGAAACCACAGTCCGCGCTCAGCCGCCGTCTTGAGTGGACACTGTATCGCCTGTTTGCAGCGGCTCATTCTGAAAAGATCACTGTACATACACAAAATAAAAACAAGTGATAAAATTATTATATTTATACTCACAGTTTTTTATTTAGCTAAAAATAAGTAGGATATATAAACTTACCTCTGGACTTGATAGAGTGACCTGAAGGTAACTACTACTGCAACTCCTGGATGAGCGGAACTAGGTGTGCCGAGTTTGGGCTCGTTTTGTTGGTTATGATGAGACCTTACCTCCGGACTTGATGGTGTGACCTGAAGGTGTACTTTCGTGACCGCTATTTGAACTTCTTGCAGAGTAAAACTAGGTGTGTCGAGTTTGGGCTTATTTTGTTAGTTACGATGAGACCTTACCACCGGACTTGATTGAGTGACCTGAAGGTGTAATCAGGTGGTTCCAACTGGAACTCCTAGACTAGTCGAACTAGGTGTGACGAGTTTGGGTTCGTTTTGTTAGTTATGATGCAACCTTACCACCGGACTTGATAGAGTGACCAGAAGGTGTAATTCAGTGATTAAACTGGAACTTCTAGACTAGTGGAACTAGGTGTGCCGAGTTTGGGTTCGTTTTGTTAGTTACCATGAGACCTTACCACCGGACTTGATTGAGTGACCTGAAGGTGTAATCAGGTGGTTACAACTGAAACTCCTAGACTAGTCGAACTAGGTGTGACGAGTTTGGGTTCGTTTTGTTAGTTATGATGCAACCTTACCACCGGACTTGATAGAGTGACCAGAAGGTGTAATTCAGTGATTACAACTAGAACTCCTGGACTAGTAGAACTAGGTGCGCCGAGTTTGGGCTCGCTTTGTCAGTGACGATGAGACCTTACCACCGGACTTGATGGAGTGACCTGAAGGTGTAATTCGGTAACTACTGCTGGAATTCCTGCACGAGTAGAACTGGGTGTGCCGAATTTGGGCTCCGTTTTGTTAGTTATGACGAGTCCTTACCTCCGGTCTTGATGGAGTGACCTGAAGGTTTAATTGGGTGATTACTACTGGAACTCCTAATCTAGTAGAACTAGGTGTGCCTAGTTTGGGTTCGTTTTGATAGTTGAGATGAGACCGGTGTTAATGTCTTATCATAACTACAAAATTAACCCAAACTCGGCACACCTAGTTCTACCTGTCTAGGAGTTCCAGTTGCAATCCCCGATTTACACCTTCAGGTCACTCCATCAAGTTCGGAGGTATGGACTCGTCATAACCAACAAAACGAACCCAAACTCAGCACACCTAGTTCTACTAGTCTAGGAGTTCCAGTTGTAATCACTGAATTACACCTTCAGGTCACTCCATCAAGACCGGTGGTAAGGTCTCATTGTAACTAACAAAACGAACCCAAACTCGGCACACCTAGTTCTACTAGTCTAGGAGTTCCACTTGTAATCACCGAATTACACCTTCAGGTCACTCCATCAAGTCCGGTGGTAAGGTCTCATCATAACCAACAAAAGGAACCCAAACTCGGCACACCTAGTTCTACTAGTCTAGGAGTTCCTGTTGTAATCACTGAATTACACCTTCAGGTCACTCTATCAAGTCCGCAGGTAGGTAAGGTCTTATTATAACCGACAAAACCAGTTCAAAGTCTAGAGCTAACATCTCACTACCAGTAGAGGGCTTCCAGTGCCAAGCAGTCTCTGGAGCAGGTATTCGTATTTCGTATCTAAGTATATTTCTGAGGTATAAGAAATGAAAAACAAATTTAATCTTTCAAATTATCAAAATAATTTCATTTGACTACGATTCCCACAGCCAACCGTGCGTACACTTGTGTGTGTGTGACTTTTGTCAATGTAGTAGTGCGATTCTATACCTATCAATTTTGTAAACGCGTCCTTAAAGTATAATAACTACTGTATTACTGAGCTGTTATAGTAATTTGATAAGGTTTTTTGTTGTCAAAATAATTATTTTTGGAAAAAATAAAACATAGGAACATAGCAATGGAAGATAAAGAGTGTTTCATAAAAATATTTGCTCTAGTGACCATCCCTTTAATTATTATCCAAAAATAAAACAGAATATATCCTCTAAAGAAAAGCACTGGGTTGGTAGAGATTTTTTTTTAATTTGGTGCAGGATAAGCCTCCGTACCCTTCCCCCCTTTCAGAAATGTATATTTAACAATATTTTTTTTTGTAAAATCATAACCTCATTTTATACAGAAATATTGACCCAAAGTTACTTCTGCAACAACTTGGGCGCTACGGAAGTGCAGCCCCTTCGCCTTTGCGTAACAAATTTCAGGCACCCATGCTCACCTCCACAGCTTTGGTATATGATGGTAGATGATGAGAGTAGTTAGGTATATGATGGTAGGAGATGAGGGTGATTGGTAGATGATGAGGCTACCGCTTGCATGTCTGCCTGAAATTTGCTACGGCGGGCGGAGGCTGCTCTGCCTCTGTGCCTACAGCTCTACAAAAAAACTAGGGTAGGACAGACAAGACTACATGGAGTTGGGGCGTGCTAATTTGGTTTTAGAACAGATTTGACCAATCTTATCTATATAGTCAGGTTGCCCTAAACTCTGCTATGACAGTGGTAATTGTAGTGTGAATTGTTATAATTTTGTTTCCTGAAAAAACCTCTCGACCGCTCTCTACTGCAACTCAATTTTTTGTATATGAGTTCCTTCTGAAGCCACTAATGGATTGTCTGGGTCCAAGTGATTAACTTTTTTATGTGTTTCATTATATGCCATTTTTCATGAAATTCATTTTTATCATAAATCATTCAAAAGTCATTTCCGAAATCCAAAAAAAGTGTAAAAGGTTCAAGCTTAATCCTAACAAACCTAAATTGAAAACAAAATTAAAAATCCAGAACTGGTACTTGATTTTTTAATTTTCTACTTCATAATACTAGACCAAATTGACATATTTGTGTTTTGTTATAAGCAATTTTAGTGAAATTTATTTTTATCGTAATTAATTCAAAACGCATTTCCGACATCTAAACATAGTGTAATAGGTTCATGCTTAACCCTAACCATCCTCCTAAATGAATGGCATTATTAAAGTTAAGTACCGAATGTCTATAGCCAACCCAACGTAAAATATAAATAATTCTATTATTTCAATGTAATAATTATTTTGTTGGTAGCATTTTCTTATACATTGTAGGTATATGTCTATGTAGGTCTCTTTCAGTGTTTCTTCTTTTTGTCATATTTAGGAACATTTCACAACTTTAGTGCTAAACATAATTATATACCAGAGACTCTGAAATCACTTTTCTGAGTCAGTGCAGTTACGAAGTTCTCACGTTTCAAGGAGTTTATCATCTCGTCTATATGCAGCGATATTGCCGATCAATTTCCAGTTTGGGGCTGCAAAATGTGAACTGTTCTTCTACTATTGTATTTATCTATTCAGAATCTGATAATATAAGGAGTTAATGTGTGCAGGTTTAGGGCCATGGTTTTCTTCAATATGTGGTAAACTTCTGAAAGTTGATTTCTGATAGGCTTATAGTAGAATCAAGTACATTAATCTCCTAGTAGAATAAGAATACTTAAGTAAAATAGTCTAATTTTGTTACCTGAAGTCTTGTTCCTTTCCCATTTTTAATCAAGTAAATTAAATAATCTACAGATAAGAACATTTTGTTGTTGATAATTGACAAGTAGTAGTGCCAGAGTTTACTTGTTTATTCCACGGGACTCTTAACTTGTCTAGATGCGGGCAGTTCTAACCTGTCTGACAGTCAGGCAGTGGAGCGGTTACTGAGGGGCTCGGCCCTGGCACAGGACTACCAGCTTCCCATAGCACCGCACATCGCCGCTCTCAGTGAGTTATTACGAAAAAATCACGCCTATTATTTTCAGATCCCATTTAATTACTGAACCCTTATTAGGGGATAATTGCAATGAAATGTTTTACTATTGTTTTAAGTAGTAGTACTTAATTAATTGTATTGTATGTAAAACTATTTAAATAATTACATTACCACAAATTTTCACTTTTACTTTATTGTAAAAGTGAAAACTTTACTTTATTGTAGATAAATATAGTTGGGCAATATAACAAATGAAAAAGTGACTGTTTAAAAGTAATGGCCGTGGGTTTAATATGCCATTAATTTAAGTTTGAAATTTCAGGTCAGATGTCAGATATCGAACAAAGTTATGTTCAGACAGAGTTTAATATCAGAAAATATAATGGAACGAACATGTCGAAAATTATAACTATAATAAATGATACTATGGGAATGCACACATAATATTTTAATTTCTGTTAGTTGTTTTGGCTGCAAAGACATTTAGGCTATTAACCTAGTATAGTGACGGATCTATTGACAAATGCATACTTCTAAAACCCACTAATGTGGTATTTGGCGGTCCACAAACACAAAGCGATTTTCGACTTCTTTTAGTCCTTACCCTTTCGGCGAATTATTGTCCCTCATCATAAATAAATCCCCCAAAAATTAAATGTAACTATAGTTTTTTTAATTCTATTTTGGGATATCATCTAAACTTTTGTCGTTTGATTTATTCCATATGACGATTGTGTAAACTTTGTAATTTTTAATGAGTAAGTTATAAGTAGTATAGTTGTAGAATGAATTGGTCGGCTTGACCGGGGAAGGACCACACTCTCACAGAACACCACCGTGAAATAGTAGCTTAACGCTGCTGTGTTTCGTATCGTGAGTGTAGAGACCGGAGACCCTTTTACTGGAAACGCGGCATTCCATCTTAGTCCTCGCGGGTGATAACGCATCTGCATTTTGATTCGTAATCGAGGATAGATGTAGATGTCTATGGGCCGCAGCAACTACTTACCATCAGGTGGACTGTGTGCTCGTTTGTCACCCTATCCTATAAAAAAAATAAGAGGGTTAATGTAAAGGTAGTACCTATGAAAATCTGTATTCATACAGAACTTATTCTGAAACATCTTTAAAATTTTGTAAAAGAACTTGACCATTAACTGTAATATGTTCAGAATAATCATTTAGTACAAAATTCGTATCACATCAATTTGTATAGATGTTCATCAGAGAGAGCTTTGCAGTTTGTAACAATTCAATTCAAATTCAAGAGTAATTTAGTAAAGTAAATTTTCTCTTTTCAGCCGGGCTAACTGGCGAAAAAGCAGACCGCCGCTCTCAAGATAAACTGTCGCAGCATCAACAGATGCTGCTGCAACACCAGAACAGGTCAATGGCTCATCAGTCTTCCGTGGATAAGTACAGCCATTCACAACAACGTTCCTCGGCCTCTTCTCAGTCTAGTCTGGAGACTAAATCTAAACATCACTATTCTGACGAGCACAAACTCACCGACTTTTTGAGGTAATTTACAATGACTCCAACCAAATTTTATAATTTCAAGTGCTTTATTTATATTTACAGAAAAAATTCTTATAATTTTTTGACATGTATCAATCAATTCACTAGAGTTGTAGTTACCTCGTGCTATGAATAACATATTTTTATGGCTGTAAGAATTTATCTATAGTACGGCCAACAAGCAGCGATACGAAAGGTCATTTACCTTAAAAACTACTGTGGAGTTGACAATCTATTATCTATCTCTTTCCATCTTGTGTATTTGTCGTAATGTCTCGTACTAATTTGAAATAAACTTTCGGTACTGAAAAAATAACAACAAAATTTTTGAACTAAATAAATAAATCAATGAAAATATTGAGATTAAAATAATCCGTACCCAATTAGTAGTATTTATTGATATGGGGTAGTGGTTCATAGTAGTTCATATGTTAAAATAAAATTAAAAAAATTGTTAAGTATCAGTGCCATAGGCTTATATTTTGTTCACCTGTTACAACCTATTTTTTTCCAGACGATAAAAAACATCATGCAGTATACGACGTTACTTTACAAGATATGACGTCTTTAATCTATAGTGTTTTTGTTCTCAATGTTAGCAACAATCGATATCGATATCCTCGTTTTAATTTTGTTTTTATTTTTTTTATTATATGCCTAAAAATATAAAGAAAACAGGATTCGACTTAATTATTCGCACGATCAAGTAAATTATTTTTTAAATCGAATGATGATAATTGTACTACAATGAAAATATTTGTATAGCAAGCTTTAAAAACTAAATGCCTTGTAGCGGCGGCGTAAAATTAATCACTACCTCCTACCTATTATTTATTCTGTGCTCCTACTTCGCTTGTAATCGATTTATTGCTAGTTGTGGTTTAGCCACAAAAGAGAAGGCAGTCGGTGGTCGTGCCGCTGTTATTGTACTATCGTAGCAGTGCCCTCTGTGTACGTACCGTGAAGCAAACCCAGTGTCGAAACAAACACAGTTATTGTTCCCTGTGAAACCTATAATAAGCCTTAGGATAATTTAAGAAGCTTTTATAGCGAGCTTTATACGATATATTGTAAACTATACGACGATAGTACTGTTACGAGCTTGGGGTTCGTAACAATAAAAAAGTGCCGATTGAATTACCAAAATTGACACTTTAATTACTAAACACCAATTACAACTTGTTAATCCCACTGATCACTTTAGTTCAGAGTTATATCTCTTCAAAGTATTCACTTGAATCGCCAATTCAATACTGACTCGGTCGCGGTCCTTAACGCCTATTTATAGGACCTTTTTACTGAAACATCCAGAATGCTCGAGCACATACCGGTCCCGACCGACCAGGTGTAGAAAGTTCTCTCCCAGTTCCGCCACTCGATACTAGATGGCGCTAGTAGGAAAGTTCTAGCATGGGAGTTTCTAGAAAGGTCTCCTCGCTGTGCTACTCGACACTAGATGGCGCTAGTGGCATTAATTGTGGCTTGCAACAGTACGAAACTCTGCATTATTAGACTACGTTTTCGTTGTAAGATGTCAGATGAAGCTTCCCTAAACTTTCATTGATTTGAAAAGTATTACAAACTGGACTAATGAAAGCTCCTACTTTTACTAAGTCACAGACTAAATGAGATAATCAACAACGTCTTTTGTTTTGCTAATGGCACATCAATAGAGATGTTTAGAGATGAGATGTAATGGAAAAACGGCAACAACCTTTTAAATTAAAGAAGATGAGAATAATATAGATATCTTATTTTGTACCATATTAAACGTCATATTCATATGTTTATAGAGTTCAGCTATAAGAATTATGTTCTTATTTTAGGATTCTCTCTATGCTAGTAAATACTCTGAGATTTTTATACATTCAGATGATTCATATTTTGTTTTTATTAAATGACAAGTCTATGCAAAAAAATAACCGATGTGTAATAATCTATTATAAGATTTTGATACTATAAAAATATATCTTTGTACGTACGTATTTATGTGTGATGAACAGTTTTGTATAGTAGGTTTAAAAGAACTTTTTATAGAGCCATAATGTTAGTTAGTAAACATTTAGCTTCTTTCGGTTACGACGCGCTACGGTTGTGTGTGAATGAACTCATGAGTGTCATATTTGTCGGTTAGAGCGAATTTGGAGAGTTTGGAGGGGCTGTCGAGCGGCGGTGGAGTGAGCAGCGGCGTGGGTGGTGGAGCGGCAGGTGGAGTGGGGGGCGGTGCGGGCGGCGCAGCAGCGAGCGCGGTCGCGGGCGCGGCGGCGGGCGGTGGCCAGGAGCGCGTGGTGCGTGCCTTCGCCGAGCTGGCGCGCAACCTACAGCGCATGCGCCCATGCGTGCGCCCCGCCATGTGCAAGCCCTACGGCAAGCAGAGCGAGCAGCTGCAGAAGAGTGAGTGCCCTACCCTATCCCGCTAGCTCTTTCCCCTTCCCACTTGCTTCCCTTGCGAGTTTATACGGGTATAAATGATCAGTTGTAGAAGATTTAAGTATGATGTGGCTTGTGATGTTCGTCACACAACACAGTTTCATTTTACAGTGAGATACGAAATTCCCTTTTAGCTCATAAAAAGTTATATACTATAATAAAAAGTTATATAAGTGTATAGGAATATAAAGTTTTGTAAAATATATTTAATTAATCAAAGTATGCACCGTTATTATCTGTGCACTTTTGCCATCTCATAGGTGGTTCATTGATTCATTTACTGAAAAAACCACGGAGGCGAGAATCAATAAACTCTTTGAAGGCGATTTGGACTGCCGCATCGGAGTTGAATTTTTTTCCTTGTAAGAAATTGTCCAAATTCCGGAAAAAATGGTAACCTGTTAGAGCAAGGTCCGGGGATGTCGCAGACATTCCAATTGTAGCTCATCTAACTTAGTGGTTGTTTGTTGTGCAGTGTGTGGTCTCGCATTGTCTTGAAGCAGCAGTGGCCTAGAGCGATTGACCAATCTCGGTTGTTTAGCAGCTAGTTCTTCCTTCATGGTTTGCAGTTGCTGACAATAGATATCTGCCGTAATCGTTTGGCCAGATTTTAGAAAACTGTAGTGAACGACACCAGCGCTAGTCCACCAAAAACTCACAAGTAACTTTTTCTGAGTCAATTTTCGTTTAGGACAGGATTTGGCTGAGTCTCCGTGGTTCAGACATTGCAACGAGCGCTTCCGATTATCGTACAGTATCCATTTTTCATCACAAGTAATGATTCGAATTACAATCCCTTCATTTTTGTGTCGGTTGAGCAAAGTAACACAGCAGTCAACGCGTGAAAAAGTTTTGCAAGTTCGATTCACTCAATTCATGAGGTACCCATAGTTCGTTTTTTTTTACTTTCCCGATTTGGTTCAAAGTGGATTAATACAGTTTTATCACTTACCTCAAAGCCTGCAGCTATCTCTGAAGTGCGTTGAGATGGATCCAGTTCCACAATAGCTTTTAATTCTTCATTTTTCACTTTGGTCTCCGGCTGTCCACGGGGTTGGTTCTGAAGGTCGAAATTTCCAGAAAGAAAACGTTGAAACCAAAAACGTACCATGTTTTCTTTTGAGACATCAGCGCCGTACAGATCAATAATCCTTCGAGCTGTTTCTGCAGCACTGGTGCCACGGTAGAAGTCGTACTCGTAAATATATCGGTATTTCATGTTTTCCATTGTGAGGTGATAAACGACGCCGAAGAAAAAAATAATATGGAAAAAACAATTTATGACTGTTTTCAAAACTCAAATGTACCTGTGGCCGTAGAAGGAAAAGGGGTGATCTCCCGCCGGGCAAGGTGTTCTGCCCGGGGAGCGGCCAACACTCCGTGTGATAGTTCGGAGATGTTCTATATATGCTGTTTATGATTCGGAATGTTGATAGCGTGATTTAGGCTTCGGTGTGTTTTCGCTTGCGGCGCGATTACAGCGCCGCCACATACCAGCTAAATGAATTTATAAATTTGAATTTGGAATTCTTAACCTAAGAGGAGATATTTCAGATCAAAGTGGTCAGTACGACAAAACGCTAATTTCATATGTAAGGACCCAATATAATAGAATACTCTTGTCTGGATATTATATAGCCTCCTATGTCACTCCCACGATTAAGACGAATCTAACTACTTCTTCTATGTTAAAATCCATTTAAGCTATTTTAGCTACAGAGCGTGATAAAAAAACTTACATACATACATACATCACAAATAGTCTTGAAAAATAAACTCTCCTTCTGAGAACATCTAGACCTGGAATAATAATTTATAGACCATAGAAATACTTGTACCGGGCGGAAATTGATCTCTTGGCCTACAGCATCGCAGCCAAGCGCTAACGAGCTATCATGAAATTCTTAACATTCATCATTTTTATGTATGTATTTCAGTTCTGTTGGACACCATTCAGCTTGTGCAGTCGTTGAGAAGTTATTTGCCGCCGCCTCACATTCAGGTCACCTCGTGGAAGAACGATGACAAACTGCGGTAAAATTTATTTATTTGCACTTCATTGCTTACACCTTTCATCCATATAGTGGCGGTGTAAGAATATTTAACTGCCCCATAGCATTCTGTGGATCTAGTGATAGGCAACGGAGGGAAGCTTGATCTAGGAAATGGGTAGCAGCGTCTTCGTGATAACAACTAAATAAAAATAAATAACTGCGTTTCGCAACCCGCTTGTCAGGCGAGGCAACTATGGCAGCAAATGTGCAATGTTGTATAAGTTGCATCGGTTGAATATCATTCAGGCACTATTGTACGTCGCCCTTTAGTCAAAGGCCAGACTTTTAACTGAAAAGCTTATAAAACTAGTTGGCTGCGACATACGCATCGATTTGTTTAATACGATAGAATGCTGTGTAAAACACACACATCAAAAAAAAAATTGCGATTACTTTGAAAAATCGAAATCTTTATTTGTTACCGTAGAATGATAGTGGTACATGTTGTAATTTCTTCTTTTTAGATTCTTTATTACTTAAAAATGTAGACTTAATATATACAACAATAAAACAAATGAAATCCTTTTTCCATATAAAAATAAATTCAATCCAATCTTACACTCATTCGGAAATCTGACATAGTCAATTGTAATGGATTTAAAATACAGGGTGGCCCAAAAGTCGTGGATCAAACGCAACTAGGGGTTAGATGGGGTCATCAGCTGCAAAAAGTTGTTCTACGGGAGGTCCTTAAAGTCAACCCCTGCAGAGTTATAATTTATTTTGTGTTTTTATGAGAAAATTGACTTTTAACTAATTCTTATTAGAATGCCAAAAAATAAACATCCTCTATCTTTTTTATAATTTTCACTAGATTGGTACTGATGAGTCCTTGCGTTAGACATGCTATTTATGGTTGTTTATTGGGTGTGTTGAAGATAATGTTAAGTTTTACGATTATTATTTTTCTCAAATCATAACTTTTTATTTACTTTGGACCCCACTGTGAAAAAAAAATACTCTACCGAAAAGTGACCCTGTATTACAAGTTTTGGCGCATTTAATAGGGATTCTGAAAAGGTATTACACATGGTTATGCGTGGCTTTGATATCTTTTTAGGACGATTATTCATGGCAAGGCCAAAGTTAACCCAACCATAAAACTCGGTTAGGCTTATTTAAAAATAAACTAGAATTAATACAATTAATGACAAAGACTCTCTGCCTCTCTTTTACACTAACTATTTAATCCTTTGTCAGTAAAAGGCCGGTTGGCCCGTCAGTTCAGGTAGCGATATCTTTTCTAGGAAACAAAAGGCTGGGCCGGCAGGGGCGGGGGCTGGGGGATGCGCGTAAGCATGTTTCTTTAGAATGTTTAGTGTTCTTTAGTAACTCGCTTCCTGCCTGTGGGTACGCACGTGTTCTTTTTCTCGGTTTTACGACGACTTGTGACCAGTTTCTTTCCTTTGACCTACGCTTTGTTTTTCGGACTTGTGATAGATTGCCTACCTGTGACCAGTGCTGTGTGAATCGGACGGATTGGCTACAAAAATGGACAGATGGCTGCTGCGAGGAGAGAATACACCCAACGGGAGTATGCAGAAATGCATTACCTGTATGGCTTTTGCGACGGTAATGCCCGGGCTGCTGCCAGGGAATATCGTCAACGCTACCCTAACCGTGATCGTTTTCCGGATTACAGGGTCTTTATGCGCGTACATAATTCGTACATGGAGGGAGTCTTACCCGGTCAGCATGCTATGAGAGCAGGCAGACCAGTGATGCAATTTGAAAATGAAGGAAAATGAAGATGAAGTGCTGAGAGAATTAAGATTGGATCCTAGTATAAGTCAACGCCAAATATCCAGTAATATCGGGATTCCAAGATCGACGGTGCAACGTGTCATTAACAGAAAAAAATATCACGCCTACCACGTGCAAAGGGTGCAAGCTTTGCTGCCCGGTGACTATGAACCTAGAGTGCGGTTTTGTAGAGAGATGCTAAGATATCACAGAGAAAAGATATCACAGAGAAGATCCACAGTTCTTTAACAAGGTTTTATGGACGGATGAGTCAACTTTTAGAAGAATGGGAGTATTCAATATCCACAATCTACATTTTTACTCCAGAGTAAACCCCCATATCATAAGAAATGATCGATTCCAGAATCTGTTTGGTATTAACATGTGGGCTGGTATAATTGGCCAGCAGTTGGTGCTGCATGAAATGCCAGCAAGGCTGAATGGTGCTCAGTATTTAAATTTTTTGCAAAATAATTTAAACCATATTCTTAACGAAGCTGAAGTTCCAGAAGAAAGAATAGCAGAAATGTGGCTGCAACATGATGGCGCCCCGCCTCACTACGCTCGAGCAGTCAGAGATCATTTGAACGAGCGCTTCCCCAACCGGTGGATTGGTCGAGGCGGACATGTTGCGTGGCCACCCCGGTCG
This sequence comes from Parnassius smintheus behrii, assembly GCA_036936625.1. Classification (NCBI taxonomy): domain Eukaryota; kingdom Metazoa; phylum Arthropoda; class Insecta; order Lepidoptera; family Papilionidae; genus Parnassius; species Parnassius smintheus. The sequence continues at coordinate 18,238,019 of JAUPFT010000018.1, forward strand.
CCCGATTTAAATCCATTAGATTTTTTTCTTTGGGGCTATTTTAAAGAAATAGTTTACCAAGGAGAGAACAATAGCGAACAAGAACTACGACAAAAGCTCGAGTTTGCTAGAGTACAAGTAACTAACAACAGAAGTGCATTCCGTAGGTTACGTAGGAATTTTATTAGACGGTGCAGATTATGTATTATGGTCAGAGGCAGGAATTTTGAGCATTTATTGTAAAATGTTTTGCTTAATAAAACAATTATTTCACAATCGTTGCTTTGTTTTTTCGTCCTAGAAAGATATTAGAGCCACTCATGGCCATGTGTAATACCTTTTCAGAATCCCTATTAAATGCGCCAAAACTTGTAATACAGGGTCACTTTTCGGTAGAGTATTTTTTTTTTCACAGTGGGGTCCGAAGTAAATAAAAAGTTATGATTTGAGAAAAATAATAATCGTAAAACTTAACATTATCTTCAACACACCCAATAAACAACCATAAATAGCATGTCTAACGCAAGGACTCATCAGTACCAATCTAGTGAAAATTATAAAAAAGAGAGAGGATGTTTATTTTTTGGCATTCTAATAAGAATTAGTTAAAAAAAGTCAATTTTCTCATAAAAACACAAAATAAATTATAACTCTGCAGGGGTTGACTTTAAGGACCTCCCGTAGAACAACTTTTTGCAGCTGATGACCCCATCTAACCCCTAGTTGCGTTTGATCCACGACTTTTGGGCCATCCTGTATTTTGTCTAAGAAAGTTGTGATTGAAAAAATGCTAAGAGGATTATCAGAAGTTTTATGAGCAAGAATTGTAACTTTGAGGGAAGAAGGATATTACACGAGAGAAATAGCACGCAGAGTTGCTGTATCCCAATCCTGCGTCATGGCCACGTTGCAGAGGTACCACGGCATAGATCATTTAGCTAAACGATCCCGCAGTGGGTCGCCCAACTGTTCTGACGGCTGCTTAGAAGTGCTACATCAGATTGCTGGCAGCCCTGACCCAACAATCAATGCCACTACAATAAAAGCATCGGGCCGCCTCTGGACTTTAAGTTAACATTCAGACTACTTAGAATTGCTTACACCAGACTGTACTACGAGTAGGGAGGTCTTGGCAAGCATCTGTGAATTCACGGCAACGTCAGCGACGGAGATTGCAGTGATCTAGGCTCCGGTAAAATGAAGAAAATGGAGAGGAAACATTTGGCAAAACTGTCTCTTTGTTGATGAATCGCGAATCATAGATCTAGAATCACATAACCGACGTGTCCGTGTCTGAAAAAGACCTGGAAACTCTGAAACGTAAAAAACTGCCAATGGAACCATTCAGCAAGGCGGGAAATCGGTGTCCTTTTGGGGTGGAATTATGATTGATGCTAGAACGCATTTGATCCCGTATCAAGGCTCCATGATGGCAGATAGGTACAAAACAGTCGCTATTGACAGAATTGTCAGACCATTCCGAGTGTACCATGGGCACCAATTAGGCATGAGACTGGTATATCAAAACGTAACTAATAAAGTTATGTTATCAAATATCATATCATATCGATAAACCTAAGTACAAAATCGTTATCACATATCCAACCAAAATCATATACCTAACCAACGTACGAAAACGAAACCGAAACGCATAACGCAAACTGTGTACGATTTCCCTAAACGGAAAACGGCCCACTAACCGATGACCTTCTTTGATATTCATCGCTTCTCGTTCTTGGAACGATAGTTTAAATAAGCATAGAAAGAGATGAAGCGAATATGGATATCGTTGCGATGTTTTGGTAGTTATCACACAACGGTACACATTGCGAAATGTAATAAATAGTCAAAGCAATAAGGTCGAATTTTAATTCGAAAAATTGCCTAATTTTTAATTTTGTGTAGTTGTGAGAGTTATCAAATTTAAAATTTCACTCATTAGGCACAAGGCTTAGATTTGTAAAACGTAAAACGCAAAAACTGGAACGATATGCCAACACGCTCCACGAACTAACCGATGCAACGTCCTTTGTTCATAATTGATATTCATCTTTTTTTTTTGGTTTCTTGTTCTTGCGACGGTATCATAAATACGTATAGAAAGAGAGGATTTCGGATGTTTTGATAGTTTTAGTTTCACACGGTACACAATTCACACCTGGATATAATTACCTAAAGCAAAAAGGTCGAATTTCAAATGGTTAAAACTGCCTAATTTTTAAGTTTTTGTAGTTGTGAGAGTTGTCAAATTTAAATGATCTTTAGAACAATAGACATAAGACTTGCATTTGTATGATCATATTATATTTGGTTTAGGCACTACCCCGTTATCATCTCGTGGGTGTGTGGGTGTCGTTAAAAGGCGACATATGGAAACAAATTAGGACATGGGCAGCAACGTTTTCGTAATACACAGTAACAACATAGCAGTGTGTGTCGTGAAGACACACGACAGAAGTGAAACTTTTGTATTACAGGGAAACATTTAAATTATTCATCAATGACTTTTGAATAACGTAGATTATGTATATCATTAATTAATATACATAAAATTATTTATACGTATGTATCATCAGAGTGCATCATCTTATTCGATCTTAAGAAGAAATATTATCCGTTTAGTTTGTTAATTAGGTAATTGTCTATTATTTATATAATTTTATTTTTATTAAACCACAGTTTTATGCTATGTCAACAAAAATATTTAAATAAAAATTTACAAATTGTTATTTTAAATAAACTAAGTAAATAATAAAATTTGACGTGTCCGTGGCACAGCAGCTTTGAATTACAACGCTAAATACCGCGGGTTCGAATCCCGCACCATACAGGTATTTGTATGGCTTAAAAACAATTGTTCCGGGTCTGGGTGTTTGTCCTTGTACAATTTATGTATGTAGACTGCCTACATGATACAGGAGAAAATCCTAGTGTTGAGGTTACGTTTTTAAAAAATAAGAAAAGATTTTTTTAAGTTTATGCCATTTAGCATCTACTCTACGTCCTACCTTGAGAATCAATCAATATTTATTCGATAAAATGACTTTACCTACTATACAATATACATGGCGCTATTACTGAAGTGCGCTCAATCTTACAAAAATAAATACGTGTACCTTGGTAACTGTCTTAAATAAAATTCATATAAGATTAGTATTTGAACAAAATACCGTTGTAATCTTGTAATTGTACTACTATATACTTTATGTAATGCCCTGCGTTTGCGACTTGAATGATCGACCGAATGTCCGGTACGTACGTAATGTTTACACCCACCACTTTTCGTCATATAAAAAGGTTGCGGATCAGTATTCCAATCGAAGCCCTCCCGTAAAAAGTTTCACTTCAAAAAACTGTGGTTGGCAACCCGCTTGCCAAGCGTGGCAACTATGGCAAATATCGCCCCTATAGTGCAATCTAAGAGGAGGTCTATATGTTCAGCAGTGGACTTTAATAAGCTGTAACAGTGACGGTATAATTTGTTACTGCATGACATTGAATATACAAAAATTATATATTAACATACATGTTTAAAATATTACATCTAAGATAACAATAACATTAGAACCTCTGACTTCTAAACTAGAATAATCTATGTAATTCATAAAATAAGTGTTGCACTGGTAGTAAGTACAGTTTGCGGTTATGTTTCGGTTGTCGTTTGCACATTCAGTAGCAAACCGTTACTATTGATATCGGTATCTGAAAACGGTTTTCAATAACGATATAGAAACTAGGTATCGGTTATGTAACCGTTGCAGATAAAAACTGAAAACGCCCATGCTTAGCACCAACTCGTACTAAACACAACAAGGTTAGACTGACTTAAACCCAACAGAGGACGGGTGAGCAATGCCAGCGATCAGGGAAGCCGCTGTTCAAGAACGATACAAGTTAACGAAAGAAATGCTAACTAACTTGATCCTCAGCATGCTCAGGAGGATCCGCATGTGTTCGAGCCAGGGGAGGAGCTACAATTAAGTCAAATTTTAAAAATATATCGGCGTTTGCTAGTGATCATAAACTTTTTTTGATGTGTGTATGTGTCATTAAATAGCGCCGGTGCTTCGTTCGAGAGTTACTATCCGAAGATATATCAGCACCGGTGGGTGTGATGACATTGTGGTAAAGAATGATGAAGAATAAATATTTTTGTTTATTGTTTTATTATATGACTTAAAATATAAAGAAAATAAAACTAGACTTATTATTATTCGAGCGATCAAGTAAATCATTTTATTAATAGTTAGTGAGGTATGAATACTAAGTCTTCAAAGTTAGCACGGTGCGAAGTTAGATCCTATTTGTGATCCCAATTTTATATGCCTGCTGATTTACCACTTGCTCAATGGCAAATAAAACCATCAAGAAAGTTATACGAGGGTGACACTGAAAGTTCTTAGAAAATCAAAAACTGAATGAACTAACAAGTTATTAGTTTTATTATACAAGGTGGCCCCATAAGTCGTTAGAAATGTAAATTTCGAATAAAATACAAAAGGCGCGCATGAGTGGCGCGCGCGATGCGGGGGTTGTACCGACGGTTTCTGGGAATTCAGTCGCCATGGAGCGTTTCACCGGTGCAGACCGTGCATTTTGTGTGCGCGAGTTTTATCTAAACAATGATTCGGCTACCATTGCGCGGCGTAAATTTCGAGAATATCAGAATTTACGCATCTTTAAAGACATTCCAAGTGTTCAAACGATTAAGAACGGGGTATTAAGTTCGAAGAGAGTGGTTCGACGTTGGATAAACAACGGTCAGGTCGACCAAGGACATCACGGACGGAAGAAAACATCGATGTAGTGAAACACTCAATTCGTGAGAATCCTACCCAGTCTACTCGTAAGCGTTCCAGTGCATTAAACTTACCCAGAACATCGTTACAGCGAATTTTAAAGAAAGATTTACATCTTCACCCGTACAATATTCAGATAGTACAGGAATTAAAAGATACTGACACTATCCACAGACTAAATTTCGCAAATGAAATGTTGAACCGCTTTACTTTGTTTAATAACGTGTTATTCTCTGATGAGGCTCACTTTCACATCAACGGCCATGTCAATAAGCAAAATTGTCGCTACTGGAGTTGCGAAAATCCAAATCGCAAACATCAAAAGCCCTTACATAGCCCTAAAGTGACAGTTTGGGCGGCTATGTCAGCGCATGGCATTATAGGCCCTTACTTTTTTGAGGACGGCAGAGGCCGCGCGCTTACTGTTACTTCACAACGGTATGTAGCTATGATCCAGGACTTTTTTACACCAGAGTTGCAGAATTTTCCAGGCTTCAATACGCGGACCTGGTTTCAACAAGATGGAGCAACTGCCCATACCTCTAACGTCGTTATGCCGGTCGTCCGTCAACTTTTCCTTAATAAAGTGATCTCTCGAAGAGGAGATATTCCTTGGCCACCACGTAGTCCAGATCTGACCCCAATGGACTTTTTCTTATGGGGTTATCTTAAGACTAAAGTGTACGAAACCAACCCGCGGACAATTGACGTCCTGAAAGAAAATATCCAAAGAGAAATGGCAAACATTACAGAGCTTACTTGCCGCGCAGTCATTGATAATTTTAAACGTCGCTTACAGGAGTGCCGCGATCGTAACGGATTACATTTAGATGATATAATTTTCAAAAAATAATTCCCATTTTATAAGGATTATGACAAAAAAAAAACCTTTTTCATAATGTTATTAGTATTTTTTAAATTATTTTTTTACATTTCAAGACTTATGGGCCACCCGGTATCTTTTCAAAATAGTGTCTATTTACATCAACACATCGCTGCATCCGAATTTACCACTGATAAAAGCGTTTTGCCCACTAGTCCTTAGGGGTCTCTTCGACCGAGGATTCTACTGCGAGGTCTTTTCTCCCTAACTTTTTCCAAGACAAGTAGCAAACAATTGTTAGTGTACCACTCTGCTGTAACTGTTTTTCAATCCTCTAAAACAATTGTTGCATAATGACTTGTCCTTCCAAAGAACGAGATCACCATCTTTTTTCCCACGCTTCGACCTCTTCACTTTAGTTGGCAACTACTCGGAAGGAAACACCCAGACAGCAGACTGTCTCTTAGTGTTAGGACCATAACAATAAATCCAGGTTTCGTCACCCGTAAGTATGTCGAACACAGCATTTGAGTCACCTCGGTTAAATCTTTGAACCATTTCACGACAACAACAAACACGACGAAGTTTTTGGGTCCCTGTCAAATTATGAGGTATTCACCGGGCACAAAGCTTCCTTACCGCTAAATGTTCATGGAAGATTTTGTGCACTTGACTTATACTGATGCCTAAGCTTGTCCGAATCTGCTGATAAGTCACTTTTTTGTCGGTCTCTATCATACACCGCACTACACTGATGCTTTTTTCAGTCGTCGCCGTAGAAGGCCGTCCCTCAGATCTCAGATCCTCAGATCAGGCCTCACACAGATCATCGGTAAGATTAGAGCGATCACGTTTAAACTCATTAAATCAGTTGTAAACAGTAGCACGAGATGGGGCTTCATCGTGTAAGGCCAATCGAAGTCTATCATATACCATACTTTCCTGTTGACTAAAATGACATCTAAAGTCATAATATATATTTATTTATACGAAAATGTTCTCGCGTTAAATTCATGCTGACGTGACACAGACAGTTTTCAATTTGCCGCCAAATCGTAAACAAATGACAAATTATAAAAATACATACATAATAATATTGGCAAAGAGTTCCATTTTCAAAATTTGAACTTTTTATTTTATTATATCATTTACAAGTGGCCAGTTCTAAAAACTTTCAGTGTCGCCCTCGTATTTGCTTGAATGAAAATATTTTGGATTATAATGTTGTGTAGCGGCGGCGTAAGAGACTTCACTACCTCATAATCTGAAGCTCTAAGACCTAATACCATCCCAAGAATCTCGTAAAAAGCAATAGAAGAAATGAAAAATAATACAAACTGCGGTTGCCAGCCCACTTGCGAAGAGAAGCAACTATGGAAAATATATCCCCTATGAGGCAATCTACGGAAAAAGCCAACGTTCAGCAACGGTCTTTTGATAAGCTGTAATTAACTAATAAGTTACGGATAAAATCTTGAGGGAGTTGATGTGAGGCGAGAAAAGAGGAGGCAAACCTCGGTCGTGTTGCGGTATTTATACTATCGTTTCTGTCCTCACTATGTCGTTACGTGAAGCAAACTATGTCGATTAGACAAACATAAATAAATAAAATAATTCAAAGGGTACTTGATTTCTTGTTCCCTTGACGGAATTGAAAAAGGCAACAACCTTGTAAAAAAAAGGTGATAATATAACTTCTTTTATATATCTTATTTTGTATCAGTTTCGGTGTCACTCGTTGCCCGCGGTACTATAAAATGGGGAAACAGGACGCCGCCTGTTGTGCTTCCTGTCGCAATTACGGGCCTTACGGCAGGCCTGGTGACGCATATAAAAAGAAAAGAATGCAAAATAAAAATAAAACTATTAAATTTTATTTATATTTTGCATTTATAAATTACATTTATTATTGGTCAAAAATATACACTTTGACTAAATAAAATGAATAATAATTTAAAATAGGTTTACAATAATTAATCTTCATCCGAGTAAGAGTCAATGTCGCTATCGTCACCTAAGATCGGGATCTTTGACTTCCATTAAAAAGGTTATCAGATTTATAATAATAATGCGCGCTTGAGGTCGAATATTTGTTCCAACACGTTTAATATTGCTTTCCGAAAAGTCGTCCATTTTAACTTATGTTAAATCAATAATCAGCAACGTCCTAATGACTATAGTAGAAGAATATTAATATGTATATAAATTTATACCCTCTAAACATAATTGTAAAATTATTAAAATAGCCGCACTTATTATAAATTACCGCGTGTCAGCGCACATTATTCTTCATCCTTCTAGGAATCAATAAGCGGTTGTCGATAAGTGATGCACCGCAAGCGCAGTGTTGCCAACTGCTAGCTTTACCCAGTAGCTAGACATTTTCAAAATGTTGCTAGATTTCCAAAATGTTGCTAGATTTTCAGTTTTTTTTACGCTAAAAATTTGCTAGAAGTTGCTAAATGTTACAGTAGATAAGTAGGTTACAATAAAATGCCAGTTTCTGATAATCATTTTTATTCATTAATTTCAACGAGAAGTTAAATTAAGTCCTGTGTACGCAATTGAATAAAAAATAAATTAATCAATTAAAGAGAAAGATGTCGATGGCTGGGGTTCAGTATCTTTTATTGATTTCGAATATTTTTCAACGGTGCCCATTTTATGCAGTAAGTCTTTAGGCAAAACACAGTTATAGCAGCATTTACCACTTTTCCTGAGGGAGTCTCTAATGCAGGGGATTGAGTTCAGAGTTTTCAAACTCATTCTGTTTCTTTGCTTATTTTTAACTAAATTCATTTGAGAGAATAACCTTTCTAACTCTGCATTAGAATGTGGCAGTGAAAGGCAAGAGTTAAAGCAAGAGTACTTATATCTTGATATATGTTGTCACCGGAAGAATTTCTAAATTTTTTTACTTCGACCCAAAACTGAACTATTTCTTCAGAATGCCACTTATTTATATGTAGAATGTGCCACTGTTGCATTATCTTGCTTATTATTTCTGGTGTAAATCCCAAAATTTCAGCAACGTTTAGCTACAAGTTTTATTGAATTGTGGCTGTCTGTCACCAAATAATAGCTAGTCTAGCTATAAAATTGCTAAGTTGGCATCACTGCACAAGCGTTTGTCCCTAGCTCACCGATGGTGGTTTATGGCACCACAGGTAGCGATTGTTTAACATTAGTAAAGTTGTTGTTGTAACAATTCACTAATTAAGACAGGAAAATGTTTTATACCATACAACCTAGTCTGATGTGAATTTTGTTCAAACTGGAATGTCTTTAATGACTTCTTGCAGTAGTATGACTGAAGACAAAATTGTTATCTCTATATTTTAACATATTTTTTTATTTGAAAGAAAAAATGCTAACAAAATTTGTTTGTGGGTTCGCCATTGTTCTTCGACTTATTTTCACGTATTTCCGATGATTTTAATTAGAGAATTGAAAATAAGTGTTATTTATGGATTACATCATCATGCTCATTGGATTATAAAAAGTGTATAATAACTGTCAAGAAAATTGTAATACTTCCTAATGGTAACTTTTTAAGTTATCACTACAGATCTGGATAAAAACACCAAGAATATAGCGAGATTTCATTTGATATAATAAGTGTACATATTATATTTTAAAATGTTTATATGAATAATTTTAAAAATGACGTTACCATACATATCGAAGTATATTATCGTTCTGAAACCTTTTTGATGGATTGCCTGGGTATAAGCGTCTCTTATGGGCTGCAATGATGATGATAAATTGTTATTCTGTGACAACCTATTTCAGTTCAAACAACATGGAGGAGTTGGAGAGCCGTAAGATCGTAAGCGGCAACTAGCCCGCGGACTCGTCGACGCCGGATGTGTAAGTCCCGCACGCATTTCGCCAACCTTACTCTTGCATAGGATACGTTTTCTACAAATTCGAAGTGAATGACTTTCTACTTCCTATTGATCAACACCGAGTTCGTAATTTTGATCAGCTAGTGGCAGAATGTAATATGTCAAAAACTTTTAAAGAATATTAAGAATTAGAAGAATTTAGGAAGTCGTGTTGTGGAAACAAAATTAATAAATTGTATTTCATCCGTTGTTTACATTTGCGTGTTTTTATATAATATTGTCATTTGTTTACTTTGATTTATTGATTATTGTGGATCGTATTGTGATCTTTTTGTGTGGTACTGCGCTTGTTTAACTTGCTCTGGCACACTTTTGCGTTTCCATTTTATATCTGATTTGTCGTCGTCTATATGGTTTATTGCGATTTTAATGCTTTTATCTTGTTAATGTTTATTTAGGTTTAAAATTAAGGGAGTTGAAAAATTAGATGTTTACTACATCTTCTTTATTGTTACGTACTTGCGTAAAATTTATGTATGCTTTTATTTTGCTTTTAATGTTACGGATATTTATAGATTGTAATGTAACTTTTTTAAGTGCATGTAATTTATTACACTAATTGGTTCTAGGTATGTTAAGTGAATTTCCGTTTACAATCGTAAGTGCATTATTTACACTGTGATAGAAGTGTAATAGATGTAGGTCTGAGCGAAGTCTTGACATGAAGATCAAACTTGCTAAAAGGAGGTGAATAAAAATTTTCAATTCAAATAATTTAGCCAGTTAGAGACATGTATGCGACGCGATACGTGTGTAGCTTAGGTTGAAATTTGAGCTGCTCGGTCTTTAGTCCCACCACTGTGCTGGGCCCAAGTTTTTTTAGTCAAGTGGAAAGATCAATGGGTCGCTATTTTATTTTTGCACAAAGGGTTGCGCAACCTATCTTTAGTTTTCTTATCGATAAAATGTTTGTTTTCATATAGCTATATTTTTAAAGTTAACTATTTACGGGCACAGTTGGTTTGCGCTATAACATTTTGAGTAAATGATTAATCGATAACTTTCAATATTTCGACATTAGTGTTGTCTATATAGAAGGTGAAACAAATACTATCAATTTGTTAATGGCCGAGCATTACGAGGCTTTAATATGAAATAAATTTTAATTAGAAAGAACTGACTGTCAGTTTGTTCGCCGTGTCTTGTCAGTATGTATGGGAGGAGGAAAGTTATCTTAAAGACTGCAAGTTTTTCACGTCGTCTTAGCTAGTGTTTCCTGTGAATGTATAGTTAGGTTTGAATAATATAATGGTGTGGATACTGCACACTATGGTCGTATACCTGATGGACATTTTATTATAGAATTGATTGTCCTTTATGTATTTATTAATTATTCTTTATGATGTTATTATAAGATGTAGTTTTTTTTTAATTAACAACACATACTTGTATTTTTTCTGCAAAGGTTACATATTTTTATGTTTTTATTTAATAATTTTATAATTTGTTATAACGTACCTATATTTGTTATACGAGTCGCATTTTTGCGTTTTTTCGTAACATAAAATCAGTTTTACTTTGCGGACGTTACGATAAATATATGCGATATTTTGTAACATTTAATCAAATACCTAATGACTTCCACATCGCATGTAATATTTGTCTTCAAAACTATGTTAGTGCAATAATTTTTGGGCAAAGCCTACGTATGTTTAAAAATTTGTAACATAGTACACTAAATTCTAAATTATAAAAAGGAATTATAAAAAAGGTATGTATGTATAGATCGCCTCCAAGAGTGTGCGCGGTTGTGTATGTAGTAAGTGAAATTATTTTTTAGTGAAATAATTTTGAAGTGAAAACTTCTTTAGCGGCGTTGTACACTTTTTTGTAATGGGTAAAAAATGTTAAACTCGCGTCAGGACACGTGACCTGATCGAAAATTCATAAGACGGATGGAGAGTAGGAGAGGAAATATCCCCCTCTCTTTGTTGCCTGCTGTTTCGTTTAGGCGGCGCAGGGCGCTTACGCGAATGTAATATAAATTGTCATGTTTGTGTACGATAGCGCAATAAATAAATATTGTATTCTACCACATAAATGATAGTACTTTTATACTGCTGCAAAATTATTCCCTAACCATTCCAAAATATCAAAAATACACAACGTTAATATTCAAGTTTTCACTTCTGCCGGCACTCCCGGAGTGCAACCCGTCGTTTTTTTTTACTGTCACCAGTTACTCAACTGTTGTATCGCATCACAATTTATTTGATTGTGTCATTTTTAGTTGACGTAAGCTACTTTAGATTATATATACCATTTTAAACCAGTTACAATAAAATGTGAGTAATGGTATAGGCAATTGTTATATGTACATTTCGATTATACATTTTCTCTGTTTTCCCCAAATCAAAGATGAGGCTACTTTTCTTCAAAATTAACATTATGTAGCATTAAGTTGATAGCCGTCGTTGACACTTGAAAAAGTATTAAAATTTTCCAAAAGAATCTCTCTCTGTATTAGAATTAAGCTTTCTAGTCAAAAATCGATTTCTTTTTTATTGTGGGTTTCGAAATTGTAAAGGAAATTAAGTTTTATGAAAAATTAGGAATAAAACGATGAACATCCAAACACGTGAGCTCTACCTTAGCTTCATTGTATGGTAGATATTATATTTTGACGTCTATCTTTGTTGTCTGTATTCAGACATCCATGCTATAAAACTTTAAAATGACTTATTTTGTAAAATGCACGTAAAATTTCAATATTGTGTACATAAATGAAAATGTACAAAAGTATTTCTCAGTTTGTTCTTCGCTTAAGAGTGCGCATAGATGAGCTACACTCGGCTGACAGAGCCAATAACTGCAGTCCGGTGCTTACAATTCTAAGGTGGTGCGTGTGTAAAATTATTGCAGCTGTGAAAATTAATTAGCTAAGGTCCGTGCGGAAAAAAATAGTGAGCCTAGTTTGAAAAGCATCTTTCTAACTCCCGCAATTGCGTCAATACCCCTGCCACATCATTTTCCATTTTATGAGAATCTTTTTAATGAGAAATTGTGTAAAATTATATATTTTAATCTCTATATGCCAATCACATCAACTCTTATTTTTACTTTTTATTTTAATACAGTAAATTCTAAGCATTTACAGCGTTTGGTCCTTTATAAGCTACAGTTCTTAAATCTGCAATATACAGGATTATTTTTCAAAGAGTAGCCAAATCTTATATTGAAGTTCAAATAAATAAGTTATGATATACCGATATAACATTTTTATAAAATACAAGTAACTATAGCTTCTACCTTTATTTGATATTTAACTAATGTCTGTGTAGTGTGTTGAGAAATGAAATAAGTCCTTGTAAGAGATAGCGTTTATTTACATTTTATTCGCGTGTAACAACAGTGCCGGCCCGATCGTCACTGACTACAATTCAGTTATATAGGTACTATACTAAGTGTACTAGTTACATAGGTAGGTTAGTGTAGTTACATCACTCCCCCCCAAAAAAATTATTTTAAGATACAATTAAATTTGGATATACAAACAATAAGGTATAGGCAGAACCGGGTGACAACGTACTGCTTATCACTCGTAATGCACAAACACTTGGTATCATATGTTTTAATACTGGGATTTACATTTGATGCGTCAGTAGCTATCAACGCTCGACTTACATGCATTTAACAATAACAGCGAGTTGCAATTATAAACGTTAAAACATAGGTATATTACATTATACATTTTAATTCATTTCATTAATAATTATATAATACAAGTTTTGAATCTGCTTAAATTGTTAGGGCATATTCTCTTAAACACTACTTACAAGCTAGATAAACGAAACAGTACGTCTGATATCGCCAAACACCATTTAACGCTAAATAATATTTATTGAGTAGACTTATGTAAATTATAAATTGAAACGTACGGGCTTCTTTGAAATACGGCCGCTACGCGTGGTGTAGCTGAGCGGGCGATCACTTGTATCCGCTCCGCTTATGTTAATATTACCATCTCTTAAAGAAATTTCCTTATCACTACTATTATCTACGTTTTTTATATTTTGGCTATCACTAATATAAGCAGGTTTAAGCCTATCTACGGATATAAATACATCTCTACCGGGCATTTGTATTAGGAAAACTTTTCCTTTTCGTTCCAAAATTTTGAAAGGCCCCTCGTATGGAGGTTGTAACGATTTCCGTATGAGGTCACTCCTAACAAAAACGTGCGTGCAGCTATTTAAATCGCTATGAACAAATACTGTACGAGAGTCCTTATGTGCCGTAGGCTTAGGTTTCAGCTCGCTTATCATTTTTCGTAAACGTTCGACATATTCGCTGTGATTTAAAATTTTTGAATTACATTTATCACCAAAAAAATCTCCGGGCAGCCTTAGAGACTGACCGTATGTTAATTCGGCGGCACTAACGCCTGTGTCTGAACGCGGAGCTGCTCGCAGGCCTAACAAAACTATAGGCAGTTCCTCAACCCAAGTCTTAGAATCCAACCTGGCCATAAGCGCGGCCTTGAGGGATCTATGCCACCTCTCAACCAGCCCATTGCTCTGTGGGTGGTACGGGGTAGTCCTGGTTTTATAAACACCTAAATATTTCATTAAATTTTGAAAAACATTGCTTTCAAATTGTCTGCCTTGGTCGCTGGTAAGCTGAACGGGGCAGCCAAAACGCGAAATCCATCCCTCGAAAATTACCTTAGAAACGGTTTCCGCAGATATATCTCTTACTGGAAATGCCTCTGGCCAACCGGTCTGTCGATCTATTATTGTGACCAGATACCTATAGTCTTGTAAGGAAATACTAAGTGGGCCAACTATATCGACATGAATGTGGGAAAATCTTTCAGCCAAAGGAAAGCTCCCTAGTTCCGATGTATTATGCCTATAAACTTTAGCACGTTGACATGCAACGCATGACTTGGCCCATTTACCTACGTCCTTGTTCATATTAACCCAGAAAAATCTGTCACTCATTAGCTTACGCGAGGTACGGATTCCGGGGTGGCTAAGACTATGAACAGAGTCGAAAGCTAAGCGTCTAAATTGTTTCGGTAAATATGGCTTCGCCCGATTGGTAGACATTTCACACCAAACGGGTAAGTCGCTGCCAGGAATACATATCTGTTTAAAATTCCACTTATTAGAATTGCGTAGACTAACTAGCTGCTCGTCGTTATTTTGTGCACTGCTGACTGCTGCATAATCTAATACGGTCGAAGAAGTTACGGTCTCTATCCTTGATAACGCGTCCGCTACTACATTCTTATCACCTTCAATGTGTTTAATGTTCGTAGTGAACTCGCTAATAAAAAGTAGTTGTCTCACGCGCCTAGGCAACTCATCTTTACTATTTATTTTTGAAAACGCAAAAATTAAGGGTTTATGGTCCGTAAAAATTACTAAATCTTGACCTTCAACCATATTTCTAAAATATTTCACTGCAAGATAAATAGCTACGAGTTCTTTATCGTAAGTGCTGTATTTTTGTTGAGTAGGCGATAATTTTCTTGAAAAATACCCTAGCGGTGACCATGCATTACCCACTTGCTGTTGCAATACCGCTCCCACGCTTGAATCCGATGCGTCCGTCATAAGTGCGAGCGGGGTGTCGGGTTTCGGATACGATAAGCTTGCGGCATTTTGCAACTTAGTTTTACATTGAATAAATGCTTCATTTGACTTATCATCCCATTTAATTTTAGTTTTGTCTTTTTTCTTAGAGTTTTTTAAAAACTTATTTAACTCCATTTGATATTCTACAGCATTGGGCAAATGTAAACGATAAAAGTTGACCATACCCAAAAATCTCCTGAGTTCTTCAATAGTTACTGGTTTCGGAAAAGCACAAATAGCATCAACTCTATCTTTAAGAGGACGAATCCCTTCCGCGGATACCTCGAAACCCAAAAAATCTATTTTAGACTTTCCAAATAAGCATTTATTCAGGTTGATAGTCAAACCGCATTTATTTAGTCGCTCGAACACGATCTTAAGATGCTCTCTATGTGACGTCATATCCGTGCTTGCAATTATAACGTCGTCGATATAAGTATAAAGGAAATTTAGGCCATCAAAAACAGTGTGATTCATAAACCGCTGAAAAGTTTGTGCTCCATTGCGCAAACCGAACGTCATGCGTGGGAATTCGAATAGACCAAAAGGTGTTATAATGGCGGTCTTCTCTACATCGTTAGGATTGACCATTATAACATGATACGCGCGATTAATATCAATTCGTGAGAATATTTTTTTACCTTCCAATAGATATGTAAAATCATGCAATCGCGGTATAGGGTACCTATCGGGCTTGGTTATCGCGTTAAGAGCCCTATAGTCGCCACATGGTCGTATTTGGCCGTCTTTTTTAGGCACAACATGTAGAGGGCTTGCCCACGCACTTTTCGACGGCCTGCAAATCCCCAACTGTTGCATAAGCCTAAACTCTTCCTTAACCTTTGAGTATCGATGCGGCGGTAACGGTCTTACTTTAGCGTGCACCGGTGGGCCATTAGTCTCTATATGGTGGTATACCGAATGTCTGGGTGGTTCTTTAAATGAAACCGGCTTGGTGATATCAGGATATTGTGCTAACAAATCATAAAAAGGATGACACTTATCTATGGTCTGGACTGACTGTTCTTGACAGAAAACAATAGGAGCTAAAACATTAAAATTTGTTACCTCGTCAATTAGTTTGCGAGACGCTACGTCGACCAACAACTTATAATGCGCTAAAAAATCTGCACCTAACATTGGCTGACGCACGTCCGCGATAACAAATGTCCACTGATACACTCTGCGCAACCCTAAATCTAAACTTAAAGTTTTAACACCGTAAGTGTTTATTTTGCTGCCATTTGCTGCATATAAAATATATTCAGAACAACCATTACCACACGATTTAACATTCACTTTATTTCGCGGTAAAACAGATATATTGGCACCGGTATCAATTAGGAAAATAAGGTTGCTGGACTTATCTCTTATGCTGAGGCGATGATTAGAGATGCCCATGCGACTACTCGCCTTCTCCAGCTGCATGGCATCTAGTTTACCGTCTCTTCCGGTTTCCAAGCGCACGGCTGAACACATTTCTGCGCCCTAGCCTTGAAGCGATAATGGTAGAAACACAGCCATTTGTCCCGAGCAGCAGCGCGTCCAGGAGTACGGCTGCGGCGACCTTGAGTCTGCGAACGGGCTCGGATTCTGTCACGTCCGCGTGATTGGGACCGCGATTTGCTCATGGCCATTTTATCCAGTCGCTTGTTAATCTTCGCGATTTCAGCAATGATGGAAGCGTTATCTGACGAAGTCGCTTCTACCCCTGCCACGCTGATGGGTCGCATTGTTTCCATAACCTGGTCTGCTACAGAAGCTAGCGTTTTGAGGTCTTTGGTACCGGTAACCACCAGTACGGCACGAACTGCGGCTGGTAGGTGGTTCTGCCATAAAACGCTCAGAGTTTCATCCTTAAATCGATCCCTGGCCAGGTCCTTCATTTTACGCAGCAGTTGGGATGGGCGCTGGTCTCCGAGGTCCATCTCGCCAATGAGTTTAGTGATTTGGCGCGTTTCGGACTCCTCGAAGATAGTGAGCAACGTTGACTTCAGCAGGTCGTACTTTCCCTCAGCTGGAGGATTCACTAGGATATCCGTGACTTGCTGTACGACATTCTTCCCCAGCTTTGCAATAACCAGATGGTATTTAGCAGCATCCGAGAGCTTCTGGTTGTATAGTACGGATTCGGCCTGTATGAACCACGTGCGCGGCTGATCTTCCCAAAATTCCGGGATTCTCGACGAAACCGTTATTTGAGATATCTCCGCTTCCGGTTTCTCTTCCCTGGACGTCATTTTTGACGTTATAACTACACAGGCATAGGAGAGCACAGCACTGAATCACGTCGGGGTCACCACTTTAACTAATGTCTGTGTAGTGTGTTGAGAAATGAAATAAGTCCTTGTAAGAGATAGCGTTTATTTACATTTTATTCGCGTGTAACAACAGTGCCGGCCCGATCGTCACTGACTACAATTCAGTTATATAGGTACTATACTAAGTGTACTAGTTACATAGGTAGGTTAGTGTAGTTACAGATATTATCCCAAAATGAATATGTTTTATGGGTAAACTACTCTCACGCGCACTCCTGTGTGTGTGATTCAATTCACGTTTTCGTTTCTCAATTTTTTTCCTACTGTTGACCGCTTTAGCGACACGCTTACTACTTATGCTTAAAATAATAACTACATATTGCGGATTATGATTCCAGTTTTCTTTTTACACTAACACGCTTAGTGTCGTCATAATAATTAAAATTAAAAAATAAATTTTTGCTTATAACGACGTTACCGATACTGTCCTGATATATTTAAAAAAATGAATAAAATATTTACAATTAAATTACGCAAGTAGTCCCTCTAATATTGGTACCCCAAAATGGAGTCTGACGGTATCGGACGATTTTATCGATTGGCGAGACGAGAAAAACTGAACTGGTTGCTTTTGCGCCGGTGGATTACGAAGACTGCCGAAAGGTTATAATAATAATATTAATAATTTCTTTATTCAGGATTTTTTTTAACAATAAGGCGCAGATGCAAATATACATCTGCGCCTGAACTAAGCAATAAGCTTGTATCTCAGGCAACAGTGTAGCAGAAATCTTTCTGATTAAGAAACTTACGTAAACATATATCAAACAACATTATTTAAAGTATGAAAATTAAATTATGGTGTCGGGTCGACAGGCCACATTCTTTATGCATAGACGAGCACATTTTGTAAAAAATACTACTTTTTATACACAGATATAAGACTAACGGTGAAAGTTTCGGTATAGTATAACGATTCTTGAATAGTTTGATTCGATTGGTAGGTTAATTACGACACGTTCGCTAATTTCTCACCGCAGTAAAGACTCACTTTAGTATATTTGTATGTACCACATACACTTTTATTGCTTAAAATGTAATATTTACCTGTAATATCACCATTTGACAGTTTCATAGTATCCGCGGTTCGAATATTTTCGTTAAGTCATTGATAATGAAGCGTACGTAATGAGGCCACGGGCAATACTGCTGTGCTGTCAGCTGTCGGTCGGGCGAGCAGACCCAGACACTTACGGTGTAACGGTAGAAGGGCGCGGAAGGAGGTTAACGAACGTGTGCGCGTGCGAGGTAAAATCAGTAAAAATAATGGATTACAAGGCATTTTGAATTTAAAAGATAAAAATTACAGAAATTTGGGATTTTTATTAATTAATTTTTTTTCACAACTTGCCTAAATTACTTATTTTGAACCTTCTCTGCAAATTTGGCTGCTAATTGAAAAATAAACTTGTACAATAGTGCAATCAACGTCTGTCGTTAAGCCTTGATGCTGGCGTATCAACTATTTGTTAGTTGCTCCTATAGCCGACAAAGTATCGCTCATCTGTAAGCGCTCTAAATAGCTTATTAGGTTTATGTTTATTTTATTTTGTTAGTATATTATTTTATAATGTTAAGGAATTTAGAAATATTATACGTCGAGCCTTAGAAATACACTATTGGCTACAATCGGCTAGTTTCGACGTTGCAGAGGGTTGAGTAATTAATACCTGCACGCCATTTGTTGCAGGTTAGATAGTCGTTGTACATGCGATAGAGACAACCGAAAGGGTCGTCTGCCGTATCTTAATGACAGTTATAGCCGATAGTTCCTTTCTGAAGTTGGATGTGTAGTGTTTATAGTCCGGCAACATATATTACACGTATCGCTATTAGCAGTATTTGTATGATTTCCAACTTTCTTATTGTGTTATCACTTATGCAATTTTTAAACGAAAATTGAACCTGTATTGCTCGAATTTCCGCTTGTGGATGGATCTAAGTTACGGAATCTGACTTTTCTTAATTTTTGATACTGAATATCTAATGCTGATATAAATTTTCTATTATTTTTAATAATGTCTACAAATGAAATTATTTTACATTTAAAAAATGAATTATGATTAAAATTATGTTTGGCCTTGCCATGCAATTTATTTTTGTCCAAATTATATTTAACTTTATAAAAGTGGTATATATAGAATTCAAAAAAACAGTGCTTAGAGTAAATAAAAATGAATAAAACTTTGGCTTATATTATTTTCCCCAGTTTGTTTTAGTTTAATCAACTACGATCAAAATCAATAGCCTGAATATCGGCCTTCGTTCAATTTGGAACTAAGAATCAAGAGCAGGTGGTTCATTATGATTCGGATGTTACGATTTATCACTCTTCTACTTGAAAAAAATATAACTATAAAGTATTTCCAAATAAATAATTTATTCTTCTCGAAATAAAAACGATTTTTAATTAAATATTAAAACATATTTCCCGCAAATTATACCTACCTACGATTAAGGGTTGCCACATCGAGATTACTGAATTTAAAAAAGGATGTCAAAATGGCAACGTCACTTTTTGCCTAGTGAAAGCGATTTATCTGCATCTTGCGTTGACGTAGTAGTAGGTCAATGGCATCATGGGTAAACATTTCTTAAACAACATGAAATTTCTGTGACTAAACTAATATGAAAGGGCTGTGGTAGCCTAGCGCTGGCTATAAATTTCTCAGTCCGCGAGAAATTTTGGTTCGATCCCCGCCGGCACTAATGAGATTGTTAATTGCCAATGTCCTCACTACGAGACATTTTACTGAAGGATGGGGAAGCCGATATTCAGCACTTTTAATAGGCTGTAACAAATAAATTAATGAATGAATTATTCACCGTTTGCAATACACGTTTTATCAAACATGGCATCCAATTGAAATGATGAATTATAATATATAAATTATTACAAATAATTTTAGTCATTTAGGAAGCAGAAGTGGATGGATAGCGACATTTTCTATATTCCGGCGTTTTAGCGGGAACTTGACCGTCGACGCATTGTTGCTCCTGTTTAGTCGTTTAAAAAATGGTTTGAAGTGAATTTTGATAAAATTGATGCGTATTGAAATTTCGTAAAAGTGATGCGATGTGTATTAAGAGTCGGCGCATGTGAAATATTAGAGGAAACTACGAAACAAGTGCTGCGATGTTGATATAATATAAAACTCAAGTTATTTCGATCGCCTAGGTGCTTTATTAAGAGTGAGTGTCGTCATCGACTGTCTCCTGGGTTGAGCTGTCGTCAAAATCTCCCAAATGTCAAAATTTAGCAATGTGACGCATTATCATATTTTTTGTTGTTATTAGGAGGATGCTGCTACCGATCTCCTGATTTATTTCCCTCTGTCGCCTTTTACAACACCCACGGGATGATACGGGGTAGCGGAAGTAGTTAGTTAGTACCAGTTCTAGCTCACTGAGTCAGAAGTGGTACAAGTACAACGTTCGCCGACTCACGATCCTAAAAAAAAAACGGTTTTGGCATGCTCTGATCACGAATCTGCGGTCCATTTTTGCGTAGGATGCACGGTTCCGGAGATGTGCAGATCAATTAACTCTTATCTAATTGATATCCGGTAAAGGCCTCCACCATCATTAGCACTCCATTGTTCTTATCTATTTTTCATTGAATACCGTCATTATCTAATCTTCTTCAGCGTGGTGCTATTGTATTATACTCCTTTGTTCCTATCTACACTAATCTGACTCATCAATAAAACACATTACCTAATTTTGTTAAAATTTTTATTTACAAAATACAAAATCTTATTACTTATTATCTATAAAATAGGAGCGAAACATCTCATCCACTAAAATATCGTTGTACAATGTGTTCCCTGTAAATATACTCGTAAAACTATGCATTGAATATCCCTGAAACTTATATAGCAAATACATTGAGCAATATTCACCACAAACTGAAGTCCACTCATTCTGAATCCTATCAACATTCCAGTTCCATCTTTTACAATTTCTTTTTAAAAACTCTAGACGATATCGTACAGGTGCTCGTCCGAATGAATCAAAATATTGACCGACGTCATTCGTATCGATATATAAAGCTACCCAATGTGACCCTGGTTTATCATCTGTATCCAAATTGCATATTATATACGTTGGTACGTGGGTGTACATGGGCAGTTTATTGGAGGCATAAACATTATTTTCTAGAGTAGGGTGAATCTTTTTCAGATGTTGTACATCTAGTGTATCCATGATATTACTGCTATTAGTAGATTATCACGGTACAATCTACTCAATGACTAACATAGAAATGATCAATTATAGTGATTTATAAATATTAAATTGCATTATTTTGTGTTAAACAAAAAGTATTTGAGTCATCAATACACTGAACAAGACGCAACACGAAGTAATGCTGAGATAAGCAACAGAATGTGAGATAAGCTTGTTGACGCATAAAGTTACTATCAATTCCAGTGCAGAAATTCTTTAGATTAGAATTATTACTTACTGGTACTATATAAGACCAAGCAACTGCAGTCATGGAGTTAGTGTATGGTCGTTAGACCGCAGTGGATCTATATCAATACCATATTTGTGTTACTTCAACGCATCAAAGGCCATGGATTTAAGTGTTTATTATATTGACAAACTTACTTTTCTTTCTGTTATTTTATTACGTGTGTATGATTTAGTGTTAACAAATTATATTTGAATAGTGTGTGTGTGTGTGTGTGTGCGTGTGCGTGCGCGTGCGCGTGTGCGTGTGTGTGTGTTAACTAATTAAATTGTTAATTGCAATTTTAGGTGCTGATTTACAACGTGCTCGGCGGTGAAAGAAAACATCGTGAGGAAACCTGCATGTCTGAGAAAATTTCGAAGGCATGTGAAGTTCCCCAACACGCATTGAGGCCGCGCCGCGGACATTTCCTAGCCATAAATACAAAGACAATAGCAGAAAGTGAAAAAGTTAAAAAATACTTTTTTAACAATGACAGTCATTAGTTGATCATTAGTAAATGTGATTCTGTTTACTTAAATTACAGGAAGACAAGGGCAGAAGGAAGAAATGGGATGATGGGAAGTAATGAAGCATTGTTATGTGAAGTTTGTTGGAACAAACATATTTTTAGTCACGTGTAAATACTTTTAACATTTTGGTTCAAAATGACACAAAATCTAAAAAATATTAGATACATCATCGACATGGACGGATTTTACATTACATATCCTCATAAACATTTTCAATGTAGAGAAATGGCTATTCTAGACGTAAAACTATCTAATAAAAATGTAGCGTTTATCGATCATTATTTGTTTCGGCCAAGTTATCCTTTCAATTATTTGTTGCCAAACGACAAAAAAAACTGTTCGTTATTGTTAACACACGTGCACGGCATTCCATAGTTTGATGTGACCAAAGAATTAAAATGTGCTTACAAACAAGAGAACATCATTCCCAAATTAAATTGGTATATTAGAAATTTGTGCAAAGACGAAGTGACCGCATACAAAGGTGGTTCAACAGAAAAACAATTTTTAAAAATGTTGACGACGAATGATAGAATTTTTAATATTGAAGAATACAAATGTCCAAAATACAATAATTTGGTAAATGTCATAAATTTAAACAAACGCTATGTGTGTAATAATCATATATTTGCAAAAAATAATCACAAAATTTTACATTGTTCTTGTGACGAAGTGTGGGTTTTTTACAAGTGGTTATTGCTTGAAAATAAAATTTTAAATTAATCATAAATGTTGTTTGAGTTCCTAAAAAACATTATTTATAGTACTCGCATACAAAGGTGGTTCAACAGAAAAACAATTTTTAAAAATGTTGACGACGCATGATAGAATTTTTAATATTGAAGAATACAAATGTCCAAAATACAATGATTTGGTAAACGTCATAATTTTAAACGAACGTTATGTGTGTAATAATCATATATTTGCAAAAAATAATCACAAAATTTTACATTGTTCTTGTGACGAAGTGTGGGTTTTTTACAAGTGGTTACTGCTTGAAAATAAAATTTTAATTTAATCATAAATTTAGTTTGATTTCCCAAAAACATTAGTTATAGTACACAATATATATTAATTGTTTACACCATTTTCATTTTTTGTTTAAACCCTTAGAACTTTAGACGTGTGTAATGTTTCACTTTATACATCCGTTTACTGCTATTGTGGCAGGACCAAGTGGATGTGGGAAGTCAAATTTCGTAACAAATTTCATAAAATCAGTTACAAAAATATGTAATTGTGATTTTAATCAGATCACATGGTGCTTTGATGAAACGCAAACTTTATATAACTTACCAAATGTAAACTATCACCAAGGAATTCCAAATCTTAGTATGTTAAATATACTATTATTAAAAGATGGTTGCAAAGCTTTTGAAGGTATTTGTTTAGTTTCACCACAAAGAATGCAATTTAATATTTAGAAATCACTATAATTGATCATTCCTATGTTAGTCATTGAGTAGATTGGTACTGTAATAATCTACTAATAGCAGTAATATCATGGATACACTAGATGTACAACAACATCTGAAAAAGATTCACCCCACTCTAGAAAATAATGTTTATGCTGCCAATAGACTGCCCATGTACACCCACGTACCAACGTATATAATATGCAATTTGGATACAGATGATAAACCAGGGTCACATTGGGTAGCTTTATATATCGATACGAATGACGTCGGTCAATATTTTGATTCATTCGGACGAGCACCTGTACGATATCGTCTAGAGTTTTTAAAAAGAAATTGTAAAAGATGGAACTGGAATGTTGATAGGATTCAGAATGAGGGGACTTCAGTTTGTGGCGAATATTGCTTAATGACCGAGGTGTGTTCAAAAAGTAAGGTGACTTTATATTTTTATGAAAAACTATTTATTTATTCATCAATATTTATGTTGTCCCCTTCAAAGTAATCCCCCTCGGATATAATACACTTGTGCCAACGCTTTTTCCAATCGTCAAAGCATTTCTGATAATCACTTTCTGGTATAGCCTTCAGCTCTTTCAGCGATGCAGTTTTTATCTCTTCAATCGTTGCAAATCTTCGTCCTTTCATAGGTCTCTTCAGTTTTGGGAACAGGAAAAAGGAAAAAGTCACATGGGGCCAAATCCGGTGAATATGGTGGCTGAGGCATGATTGTAGTGTTGCTTTTGGTCAAAAAACCTCTCATGAGCAACGATGAGTGAGCAGGTGCATTATCGTGATGCTAAAACCATGAATTGTTTACCCACAATTCGGAACGTTTCTTTCGTATTGCTTCTCGAAAATGGCGCATAACTTCAAGGTAATACTCCTTATTGACCGTACGACCTTGTGGCAAGAACTCATGATGGACCACACCGCTACAGTCGAAGAAAACTGTAAGCGAAACCTTCACATTTGATCGAACTTGGCGTGCTTTTTTTGGTCTTGGTGATTCAGTGTGCTTCCACTGGGACGATTGAGTCTTAATTTCGACGTCATAACCGTATACCCATGTTTCGTCACCTGTTATGACCCTTTTGAGCAAATCTGGGTCGTTGTTGACATCATCCAATAGCTCTTGAGCGATTGTCATGCGACGGTTCTTTTGGTCGAAATTGAGCAATTTTGGAACAAATTTCGCTGACACACGTTTCATGCCCAAAATATCCGAAAAAATTTCATGGCAAGAGCCAACCGATATGCCAACATCCTCCGCAACTTCTCGGATAGTGATTCGACGATTTTCCAAAACAATTTTCTTCACTACTTCAACGTTTTCATCGGTTGTTGACGTGCTGGGGCGTCCAGAGCGAGGTTGTCATTGGCATCTTCTCGGCCATCTTGAAAAAGCTTGTACCACTTATAAACGTTTTTTTTACTAAGAGTAGACTCACCGTATGCCACTGTCAACATTTCAAGTGTTTTGGAGCACGTAATTCCATTTTTTACTCAAAATTTGATGCAAATTCTTTGATCCATTTTTTTTATAGAAGAGAATCGTCTGACCTTTGTAACTGTCAAAAATAAACAACGTGCTATCAACGTGCTACACTTCAAACTTGAAACATATGCTCAGGACATGTGTACCAACGCAACAAAATACAAAAATCGAAAATCGAATGTGCGTTGCCCGCGAAATTCAAAAAGTCACCTTACTTTTTGAACACACCTCGTATTTGCTATATAAGTTTTAGGGATGTTCAATGCATGTATGTTTGCAATGTATATTTACAGGGAACACATTGTGCAACGATATTTTAGTGGATGAGATGTTTCGCTCCTATTTTATAGACTTCCAGTTCCACCTTTTACAATTCGTTTTTAAAAACTCTAGATGATATCGTACAGGTGATCGTCCGTATGAATCAAAATATTGACCGACGTCATTCGTATCGATATATAAAGCTACCCAATGTGACCCTGGTTTATCATCTGTACCCAAATTGCATATTATATACGTTGGTACGTGGGTGTACATGGGCAGTCTATTAGCAGCATAAACATTATTTTCTAGACTGGGGTGAATCTTTTTCAGATGTTGTCGTATATCCAGTGTATCCATGATATTACTGCTATTAGTAGATTATTACAGTACAATCTACTCAATGACTAACATAGAAATGATCAATTATAGTGATTTCTAAATATTAAATTGCATTATTTTGTGTTAAACAAAAAGTATTTGAGTCATCAATACACTGAACAAGACGCAACACGAAGTAATGCTGAGATAAGCAACAGAATGTGAGATAAGCTTGTTGACGCATAAAGTTACTATCAATTCCACTGCAGAAATTCTTTAGATTAGAATTATTACTTACTGGTACTATATAAGACCAAGCAACTGCAGTCATGGAGTTAGTGTATGGTCGTTTGACTGAAGTGGATCTATCAATACTACATTTGTGTTACTTCAACGCATCAAAGGCCATGGATGTAAGTGTTTATTCCATTGACAAACTTACTTTTCTTTCTGTTATTTTCTTACGTGTGTATGATTTAGTGTTAACAAATTATATTTAAATATTGTGTGTGTATATGATTAAGCCGTGGTAGCTCAGATGGTTAGCGCAAGCTGTAAATTTCACAGTACGCGACCCGAGTTCGATCCCCGCCGGCACCAATTAAATTGTTAATTGCAATTTTAAGTGCTGATTTGCCACGTGCTCGGCGGTGAAGGAAAACATCGTGAGGAATCCTGCATGCCTGAGAAAATTTCGAAGGCATGTGAAGTTCGCCAACACGCATGGAGGCAGCGCCGCGGACATTTCCTAGCCATAAATACAAAGACAATAGCAGAAAGTGAAAAAGTTAAAAAATACTTTTTTAATAATGACAATCATTAGTAGATCATTAGTGAATGTGATTCTGTTTACTTAAATTACAGGAAGACAAGAGCAGAAGGAAGAGATGGGATGATGGGAAGTAACTTAAAGTCAGAGGAATAGATAATGACGGTATTCAATGAACAATAGATAAATAGATAAGAACAATGGAGTGCTAATGACGGTGGAGGCCTTCACCGGATATCAATTAGATAAGAGTTAATTGATCTGCACATCTCCGGAACCGTGCATTCTACGCAAAAATGGACCGCAGATTCGTGATCAGAGCATGCCAAAACCTTTTTCTTTTTTAGGATCGTGAATCGGCGAACGTTGTACTTGTACCACTTCTGACTCAGTGAGCCAGAACTGGTGCTAACTAAGTACTAGTGGATACTCTTAAACCACCACTACACGGTAGATATAACATGTGTATTTGAATTTCATTGTGAAGAAAAAATCTATAAAAACGAAGATCCCAAATGAAATGAAGACATGGCTTATAGGACCAGCATCCAAGCCAAAATATTAGTTATTAATAATAAAAATACAAGAAGCTTAAGTAGGAACTTGGGGTTCCGAGCAAAAATATGTTGAAGAAGAAGAGTTGTTCTCACCCGAGGAGCGGAAAAGGGACGGCTGGCGGTGAAAGAGCCGTGGATTATTATTTATTTATTTATTTCACACATTACACTTATTCATTAAACAACTTACGGTACAATCATAAGTTTGTAGGAACTTTATCGTGTATCGCGGACTAACATTTATTGGGTGAGGTAAGAAAACTACTTATTATTTGTTAAGTGCGTGACCTACTATTGCAGGACGAATCGCTCATGGATCTTATATACATGACGTTTGTTTTAAACCGTTATTGTAATATTTATTTATTAATACATATCAAGTATGTGTATTTAAATTAAAATTAAGCTAATTTAAATATAAGTTAAGCTGTGGTAAAGTGATACAAGATACATGTTTATATCCGTTGAAGGTGGGACACCATCAGGTTTAACTCATTGTTGCGCACGCGAAGCGGGTATGAAATAAAAAAAAAACATTACAACAAAAAATAAATATTTCCTCACGAAAAAAGGGTAATTGCGGATATACCTAGCTTATATATATATATATATATATATATATATATATATATATTATAGAGGAGGAGGCAAACGAGCATACGGTTCACCTGATGTTAAGCGACTACCGCCGCCCACGATCAACAGCAACACCAGAGAGGAATTGCTGGTGCGTTGCCGACCCTTTAGAAAGGAGTAAGCTCTTTTCTTGAAGGTCCTCAGGTCGTATCGGTCCGAAAAAATCGCCGGTGGTAAACTATTCCACAGAGAGGTCGTACGCGGAAGAAAATTCCTATAATTTTTTGATTGTAGGTTTTTAGGCAATGCTTTATCATCTCATTTGTTTTATGTAGGGAAACACGTAAAAAAATAATTTTTGGTGTTTTATACCTATGATGAATTCTAAAAGATATTTAAAAGATAAAAAAATTAATTTTTTTAATCAAAGTTTAACTGAAATCAACGAAAATCCATTTTGTCCATAGCATACGGACAAAACGACATACACAACGAAATTTATAAAATTAAAGACAAAGCTCGCAAATGAATCGCTTTGTTCGTTTAGGAATGTCCGCGCAAGAAGCGTGGGCCCTCTGCGAAAAACCGCAACTAGTCTTCTCCAGGTCTTGACGACCAGGAAAACAGATCGTTACAATATCTGCAAGCGCAATCCTCTTCGTCATCTTAAACGTTGCTTGCCAAATTTTCTTCTTCACCGACTTCTTCAAACAAGGGTTTGGTAACGTTTCTTCTCCTCTTCCTTGCAGGAGCTTTAGGCTCATGTTTTGACTTGATGGCGTTCATGTTTGGAGTAGAAGCCAAAATCAAACGTCCTTTTGGGACAGGTGATATATCCTCAATAGGCACTGCTAGAGTATAGGATGAAGGACGTTCTTTATTACCAACAGATGGGCGATTTTGATTTGGAGCAGGTAAAATTAGGTCTTGACAAGTGTTTGATGTTGAATTATTGCCTTGTTCAGTAGAGTCGGTTGTTTAAACTACTTATATCGTTTTTGTATGGAGTTTTAGTAAAGTTTTATCTCTAAAGAAATTAACAGCTTTGAATAAAGGTAAATAGTTAGCGCACAATTAGCTCATTGAATTCTCATGGACAATACGACATACCTATGTCATTTTGTCCGTTACCTATGTATGTCATTTTGTCCTTATAGCGTTATAAGAAATCAAAATTCAATAATAAATTCAAAATGAATATTATTTACGGAAAAGTTATTCATATGCAACAATAATTACCTTAGGGGTGTAATAAATGTACTAGCAAGGTAAAATTATGAAAAATTTAATATAAATACAAAAACCTCCCTGCAATCAAAAAAAAAAAAAAAAACTGGTAACTTGCCATATGTTGACACGCTTTCAAGCTTTCATTTGTTTTATGAACTTATTAATATTTGTTGTGGTATGTGTCCAGATATAGTAGAAGTTATCTAGTATTATAAATACGATTTGGGTACTTACTTACGGACGGTAAATCTGAATGTCGACCAATATGTTTGAATGCTACTGTTGTAAATCATTTGATGGAGCGCTCAAATATATTTATTGCTTGGATGGATAACAGGAATCATAGAAATGTAAATGATAATAATAAATTATCTCTTAAGTTCTTGCGCCACTTTATGCAATTAAAATACTTACTATGCAACTAATACAACATGAGTTCAATCTCCATATGAAAATAAAATGGACATATTTTAATAACATTTAATTACATACAAATAGTGTGTAAATTCTACATTCAGCACATATAGATTATAAATTTTAAAACCCGTCCATAAAATTGTTACTTACTATTTTTGCTTATGTATGACAATAGCTAATACAATAGTTGAATTTATTTATTTTTTGTTTATATAAGATATTAACTAGTTAGGTATTAATTTAAAATAATTAGGAAACATTTACAACAAGAATAAATATTTTTATTAATACAAAACCAATGTTTTTACCAATCCCCAATGTAAATAACTGGATACTTTAGTGTGACGTGTTATTACTGAATTCTGATGATGCTGTCTATGCTTCTAATCTGCTGTTAGCCTTTTAGCTCTTACAGCCTCGTCGTACACGGCTCGCGGCAGGAAGACCGCGAGTTGACGTTATATTATATACGTTTACCGATGCATATAAAGGCGTATAACACGCCTTCAGAAGTCAGTACGATTATAACAGTCATGCTTAACGACTTTAAGATCTATAAAGTTTGTAATATATACTAATAATTTAAAATTTTCGAAAGTCAGATAAGAATAGTAACATTTAAATCTAAAATGAGCGGTCATGTAAAATGTTATCTTTAGTCGCTTGGATATGTTAGAAAACCGACTCAGATATAATTGAAATTAAAATTCTTCAAAATAAAAAAATTTAATGTAGGAATGTTTTAATGAAATAAAAAATACATTTAAAATAAATATATAAATAATATAAAAGTATTAATTGTCTTAAAACTTAACCTACTACTACCTATTGTTTAAAAAGTGAACGATGTTTACGAATATAATAATAATTTTACATAGTTTGTATTGTATATAAAGTTGCACTTCATACAATGAGTTTTATAAAAGTACATTAAATACAGAAATAATTATTAAAATTGAAGAGATTAAAGTACAAAACACGGACAATAAGTATTGAAAACTTTGATAAATGTCATAAAAAATTTGTGCCAATATTCAATTATCTTCATATATACCTATAAACATGCACACGCAATTCTAGGTCTTAAAAATGATATACTCATAAATTCGTAGTTATCAAAGTTACACATCCATGCATAATACATATTATTTTAAAGTACATGTAAGTACATTTACTTTAAGAGTTGATAAAACATTACAACTTATGGTGGAGTATCA
Source organism: Parnassius smintheus behrii (assembly GCA_036936625.1). NCBI lineage: Eukaryota > Metazoa > Arthropoda > Insecta > Lepidoptera > Papilionidae > Parnassius > Parnassius smintheus. The sequence goes on from JAUPFT010000018.1 coordinate 18,268,678, forward strand.
TAGATGCAGTCTTATAATATAGTCATACCACAGTTTAAAGATCTTTTACAATTGGGAAATGTACTCTGGAGAGCAACAGTGGGGGTACTGCAGGGCAGGGGGCAGGCCGACCTTATGCTTTCGTACTTCACTGAGTCTGATAGACAATACATGCGGTGGGCGCGAGCGTGTTTAACTCATGTAATCAATTTTAAGCGATGTTTTCACAAAATATAATATGTTATAGTTATATAAGTTACTGAGTAAATTTGAATTTAAATGGCATCCATGCTTGTTTCCCTCATTTTTTTTGGTGATAAAATTGTTCATCCGAATGCGAATACATTACATAATTAAATTTAACAATCGAAAAAACATCTATAAAAAGAAAATGCCACGAAAATATTCGGCAGTGCAACACTTGTAATCTTATTGTGGTAATTAAAAAATGATCTTGTTCTTGTTCGTTGTTTTATTTCCATTTTCGTGACAATCCCTAGCATACACGCTGGCCGCGTAAATACGCTACGCGGACGGCGGCATCGCCGCACATCAAAGGCGTTTCACAACTGTAAGGTCTTAAAACTGTGGTTATACAGTGCAATGTATGCGATGTATGAATTTGCAGACTACTAATAATCTTTCAATTATATTTTAAAACAGGTATTAATATATAATAATTATAATATAGCTACCTCTTTAGTAGCTCAGTTATATGCAAGTTCTAAGTACGACAAAAAATTTAATTTTTAGAACGAATTTAATTTAATATTCGTGCTAAAAGTATTAAAAGGGGAAGATAGGTCACTAAATCAAAGCGCCCGGTCCTACAAAACTACGGGATTGCCAGTACTTGGCTCGTAGTGACACTCAGACTGAGTGACTCAGTCGCGCGCGAAACGTCGTTGATCATACAGCTCTTTAATTTCAGTTCTTTTGGTATTAAATACGCATTAAAATGACTTCTTGTGCAGCTAAACAGTGTGCTAATAATTCAAGAAAGAAAAATAAGATACACGGGATTACTTACCACTCGTAAGTATAGCTAAAAATTCTATTTTGTTGAAAATTATGGTAATATTTATTGTCGACTTCGCCATGTTTGTAAGAGCGAGATAGATAATAAAAACATGCGTGAGAGACACGATACGCACGCGATGCCCGATTTGCGCGCCTCGATCTACTAGACCAAGGTTATGTAAGGTTAGCAACACAAATTTCTTTGATTAAACATTGATATTTTTTTAAATACCAACCGTGGTTATTTAATTAACTTATTCCAAAATTTGTATTTACCAAGACAAAATAGTGTTGTTTTTATTTAGCGACTGTTAGTCCATCCATCTTATGATTTATTCAAGATATACTCAACATTTTCTTTGTGTGAAGCAAATACTTCGGCTAAAATTAAATGTGATACAATCTTTTGTAAATTCAGATATTCTGTCTGCTTTAGAAATTCATTCATTAGATCAACCAGCTACATTTAACCATAGAATACATCTTTTGAAGGCAATAGTAGACAAATATTGTGATGTCAGAGTCCATTATTTTCATAAAATAGATCCGGCAATATCAAGTACAACAAAACGACAAAAACGAAACAAATTATCTTTATTTGAAGGTGTATAAGTTCTAATTCCTCTAAGTGTCTTATTTAGTAAAAAAATAAAATAAATACTGTTATTATTTCTTTTTTTGATATACCTAATTAATAATTAAACTACTTAATGTTTTTCTTTCGTTATTTATTAGCTAACGCTACCACGATGTCATTCATAATCATAAACATTCGGCGGCTAACGCGATTTCGCTCGCACAACTACGACGTTTCCTATTTCTGTCCTTGTCTATCGTTAAATGTAATTTTGCGGTTACGATAACAGATGTGTAAGTTTTGGTGCTTGTAGTCTTGTGCCGAGCCCAGGTTTAGTGATTGCGATATTAGCGTGTAACATATCTCTCCCTTTTAATATATCAATGGCTAAAAGAGTAAATAACATCATGTCCATGTCAGTATTTTTGAAACACTGACTGACAATAAAAAAATTGTCACAAAATAATTATTGAAAGGTTTTGAGGCTAGAAAATTATGCACAGCTATTATTTTAATATTTTTTATGCTGGGTAAATAATGGCGTTGGCTAGGATTCGAAACTGCTCTTGTTATATAGAATGGAGAAAATGGAATGATTACGAATAATGTGTTAAAAGTATATAATAAATATCAACATAGTCTTCGATATGCTAAATATTCAACCAATTGGAGAGGCCATGCGCGTTAATTCCTAAACAAAAAGTCTGTCACTTTCAGGAGGAGGCGAGGAAAACACACTACTGTATACTTCACTACAGATGGAAAATTAAATCGCGTCACTATACACGTATACTACAGCATTTACGACCATCAAATTGTTTACGTGTAGATACACTAGTGGCGCTGTTTACATGCGTAAACAACGTAAGGCGAAGCATATGTCGATATTTTTATCATAGCATACGCATGAAATGTATTGTGTTATTCTTATGCATAGTTTTGTATATTATCTGCATAATATATGAACACTACATTGTTTAAAAAACTTCCTCAACATCATCCCGTAATGGTTCACCGTTGACCAAGGGAAAGAGGAATTCAATCAAATATCACATACAAAGGAAATCAATAGAGGAAGGATTTATCTAATAGACACGCTTGGGAGGCGGACTGTCGATCTAAGTGTCAAATAGCTTACACTTTTGACGCTTTTCCCTGTCGTAGATATTTTAGATTCCGACATACACTAGATGGTGATAACGTTATTTATCGAAAGCTTCACTGAAATGATATGCGGTGATCACCAAACTGCTGAAAAAGCATAAGGAGAAGTATTTTAGTCAATCTAATGTTTTCGTTAGCCCTGTAGTGCTTACAGCTTAATCAAAGCCACACGAGTGGCGAGGCCCGCAACGCTGGTCTTATGTAAGCACTGTGCATTTTAAGTAGTCTAATCAATATTGCAAAAACTCTAGAGGTCAATTAAATTGATCTAAATTATATTACATGCAGACTTCAATTTAGTTCCATACATCTGGAAGTGTTGGCAGGATTTTTAGGAAATTTAAGTTCGTTGCTAGGTAATCCAAACTCTTGAAGTGCTCACGTCGCCTCTTGAATAGGCGTGAACACGTACACGGAGTCGTCCAGCCAGTAGTAGGCCTGCACAAAGTCGCCCTCACATAAGTACGGCGCTCTAGACCAGGCCGCTAGTTCGAAACGCATTTCACGCATGAAGCTTACGAACGACGCCACTTGTTCTTCGAACGTTGTGCCCTGGATGGGCAGTCGCTCCAGCGGTTTGTGGTCCGGTGTCACTGGAATGTGATAAGAAATTAAGAAGAAATATACTCGTATATACTAAGGTTTGTACAACGTCAAGATCTCATTGCGATTGGCTTTGAGTTTATCATAATTTCTTTAACCGTATAGTGGCGGTGTAAGAATATACACTAGCCCATATCATTCCGTAGGTGTCGTTAGAGGCTACAGAGATAAACTGAAATAAGATATAGGCAGCAGCATCTTCCTAAAAACAATTCAAAATAATATATAGACTCCGGTTGCCAACCCGCCTGCCAAGTGTGAAAACATGGCAAAATCTAGTAGCTTTAAGAATCAGGAATCTTGTTTCGAATTCCGAACGATGAGTACAAAAGATATAAAACGTGATCGGAGTTTTGGCGGGAACTTGGCCGTAGACGGATTGTCGTTCCTGTTTTGTCGCTTGAATAATGTTTTGAAGTGGATTTTGATTCATAAAAGTGATGAGATTTTGAGAATTAAGTGTCCATGCGTGTGAACTATTAGAGAAAACGACGAAACAAGTGCTTTGATGTCGATATAAACCTCAAGTTATTTTGATCGCTTGGGCGCCTTATGAACTTGAGTGGCTGTCGTCATCAACTGTCCGCTGGGTTAAGCTGTCGTCATAATCTCCCAAGGGCTTCGCAATGTGACACATCAGCATATTGTGAAGAAAAAGAATGTAAAAATGAAGATTTCGAAAGAAATGACAGGCTCAGAAGGGCTAGAACCCAGAGCCGTGAAGCCAGTTAATAAAAAATAAAATAAAACTTGATCTCGAGAATTGTGTGATGTTAAGGGGCGCCGCGTAAATCAAGCCGTACCGTAAGCCTACTTGATAAGTATAGCAACTATGGCAAAATCCCCCCTAAGAAGCAATCTATGGGAGAGATTCAATGGAGCTCATTTTGAACATTAACTGTAAACGCGTGTCAAAAATAATATTTTAACGGTACATATTTGTGTTTCATTTGGCTCATTCCTGTCCTTTCGTGTAGTAATCTTGTTTAAAAAAAAATTATGAAAAAATGTTGATTATTAGCACAGGGACTATTTAAGTACATTTTCCAACATGATGCCCTAATAGCCAAACTAAATTTTCAGGGTTAATTCTTCATTAATGTCAATAGTTTTTAAGATAGGTTTGCAGAAAAAAGTTAATGTAAAATATTTGTTTTAGAACCATAGAAAGTTAATGTAAACATTAGATTATGAAATAATCTAACTTTTTCATTTGGGGTTTTATAAATTTGCCTGTGTTTGATGTACAAAAGGCTCACTGTTTATCTTGTATGAAAAAAACCACGGTTGCAGACCTATTAGTTTAGCTGCAATTGCGAAGTTTAGGCTAAAATCTGATTTCGACTATTGAATATTGCAGAGCAGTACATACAGAGGGGTTAAATCGATAGATACGGAGGTGCTCTAGTAACACCGTGTCTAACACTGACGAAATAAATAAATTATCGATAGTAATCATGCACATACAATATTGCTTAAAGCTTCTGATGCTATGGAAATATTTCGGATAATTAAATCTTAAAAACACAAACGCAGTAGGATTTGATGACATAACAAACACTGCAATTAAATTATCCGTAGTATACATATGTCAACCGCTATGCTATTTAATTATATGTCTTTTGAAGTAGGTGCCTTCCCATATATATTGAAAAACTCAATCGTTAAGTCACTGATGACAGGCCTGTTGGTCTAGTGGTTAGTGACCCTGACTGCTATGCCGGAGGTCGTGGGTTCGATTCCCACCCAGGACAAATGTTTGTGTGATGAGCACGGTCATTTGTTCTGTGTCTGGGTGTAATTTATCTATAATATTTATGTATTTAGAATATGTAAGTATGTTTATCAGTTGTCTAGTACCCATAACACAAGCTCTGCTTAGCTTAGGACTAGATGGCGTTGTGTGATAGTTGTGGAATATTATTATTATTGTGGGGTATCTATATAGTTTTCTCATCTGGTTGGGTTTTATAAATATATAATTATAAATTAAAATGAAAAGATAAATATACATAAATATCAATAACATAAAATAAATATAAAAACACATAAATAAATAAAAGCCCAACCAGATGGAGGCCCTCGGCAGGGAGACCAAACGGCCGAGGGTTAGGGGGAAAGGGAAAGAAACCGGCGGACGATGCGGGCGGTATCGAGGAGCACCGCCTTCTGCATTTGAGCCCGGAGCGGTCCGCCACGTAGTCCCAGTCGCCTCCGATGACCCGAGAGGCTGACTGGGATTAGCCCGTTTGCAGAGACGACTACAGGAATAATTTCGGTCGGCAGACCACCCCACATGTCGGTCACCTCGTGAGCCAGGTCCAGATATTTTGTTTGCTTGTCTGTTTCGGCTTTCACGAGGTTCTCGTCATACGGAATGGTAATGTCGACCAAAAATATCCTTGACTGTGCCCGGTCCATCAGCACAATATCAGGCTTATTCGCAAGAATAGTCCTGTCTGTGATGATGGCCCGGTCTCAATAGAGCCTGGCGCGATCATTTTCGAGCACGGCTTCCGGCAAGTACTTGTAATACGGCAATTTCCGATCCACGAGACCGTATTTCAGAGCGAGCTCCTGGTGGAGAATTCTGGCTACTGGGTTAGTACTCAGAGTTAGAAAGCGCCGAACAACCGGAGATGACATGCCTAAGCGACTCACCGGGATGGCGACAAGCTCGACAAACGTCGACGGTGCCATCCTTTAGGATGTATCTCCGATAGTTGTTGGTCTTAATAACCTGATCCTGTATTGCACAGACAAAACCCTCGGTTTCCCCGAAAAGGTCACCGAAACGTAGCCAGTTGAGGGAGGCTGCTGTATCTACGAAAGGCTCATGTAGAGCCTTGTAGAACCTCCCGTGGAGCTCCTTCTCCTTCCATACGGTCTCCCGGTCGGAAATGCTAAGCACTGCTGGGTCCTGCCAATGCTCGTTGGCTAAGGATAGAGGGGTAAGCCCTTTATCACTAGAAATGACGTCATTGTGGAATGGATCATCCGATCTCGCCAAGAAGTAATCACGGAGGCTGCACACTTCGCGATTATGCACGGTGAGCGCGCTCAGAAAACCACGTCCACCATGCTTTCGCGGCAAGTACAGCCTCATTACCGACGATCTCGGATGATGCATCCTATGGGACGTCATGGTAGTGCGGACTTTTCTATCCAGGGCGTTAAGTTCAGTCTGGGTCCACCTGAGTATGCCAAAGGTATACTCAGGTGGACCCAGACTTATAGTCTTATTCACACCGGACAAAAGGCTGTTAAGCACTTTCGTCAAGCGTGCATAAAACACGTCGCAAACTGACTGTTTCATACCAGCCTCATCGATACCGATGTTCTGTGACATACCCAGGTATCGGTATGTTTCAGCCTCGGAAAGGGTCCTTAAGTTGACGGGCATAGATAAGTCTATGCCCTCAGAGTTAGCAACCCTTCCCCTTTCAACATGGAAGACCGCACACTTATCCGTTCCCAGCTCCATTCCAATAGAATTGCTAAATTCACAAGTGATGTTTAGCAATTCCATAAGATGGGAGCGACTAGAGGCGAATAACTTGAGGTCATCCATATAGAAAAGGTGGGTCACTTTTGTACCTCCTTTCCGAAGCTGAAATCCCCTCCCGGAGCCCTCCAGTAAAGTCCTGAGAGGGTTCAGGGAGAGGCAAAACCAGATTGGACTCAGACGATCGCCCTGGAAGATACCCCTTCTTATCCTTATGTGGTTCTCCGCAGCCATCATCCGCTCGCCCAGATAGCAAAGGATCGTACTCCATTGCCCCATACACTGCTCGAGGAAGTCTCTCGTATATTCTCTTATTATTATTATTATTATTATAATTATATGATCACATATATTATCACAAAACTATAATATTATAAATATAAATACAATCTATATAAATAATATTATTATTTCGGCTATTATCCACCGCGGCGAGGAATTCTAAGCCATCGGTGAAGTTAGGTATCCAAAGATAGGAACCTTCTTACTATTCGAGCCGTATTTAATAAGGCCGATTTTTGAATTAATGCTTTCAGCCATTTACCCAAACCTAACTTGGACAGATAATCGTCCATATTTTTACCATCGCAAGCAACTTCTACGTTAGGAAGAAGTAGTTATAGATAAGTTGGTGTTGTTGTAGGTTTTCTTAATGTCTTATTTTGGAGATATTATGTATTTACTTAACTGTTACACGATTTTAAAATTTAAGAGTGATTTTTTAAAATAGAATAAGGGTGACAAACGGGCACATAGTCTACCTGGTGGTAAGTAGATGCTGTCGCCCATAGATACCTACATCTATCCTCGATTAAAAATCAAAATGCAGATGCGGTGTCACTCCTGAGGATTAAGATAAAATGTCTCGTATCCAGTAAAAACGGTCTCCGGTTCTATTGCACTCAGCATATTAAACACAACAGCATTAAGCTTCCATTCTATTTCACCGGTCGAGCCGACTTATTCATGCTAAAACCATAATACAACTGTAGCATGGTTCAACTTCATTAAATGTTTTGATGAATATATGTGAATATTCTTTTTATTGAATTAATTAGAGTAGTAATTAGTAAGGCGTGGTTGGTGTGTAGTGTGTGGTTGGTGGTGTACCTTCCACGTAGGGCTTGTAGGGCAGCACGAGCGCGAGCAGCAGGCGGCCGTGCGGCGGCAGAGCGGCGCGCGCGTGGCGCAGCATAGCGCGCGGCCGCGCGCAGCGGTCCAGCACGTTCAGCGCGCACACGCACGAGAACTCGCCGCGCCACCACTGCTCCGTGTCCAGCAGCCTGTCGTGCGCGCCGTCGGGTGCCATGCACAAACGACACCAGACACTTCTATATATACTGCCACACGGACACTACGGTACTGATGAGGGCCCTGCCTCTCTTGCCGTTAATTTATTATTTGTAAACGAGGTTGCTTATAGAAAATTCTTTATTGCACTCGAAAGAAAAAAAATTGGTATATATACACACTAGCTTGCCAGGCAGACGTTGTTCTGTCCTTTTTGACGACATTTGTCATCATCATTACATCTCTTCACAAGTCCACTGCTGAACCCCATCGGTTATCGGTTCTTAGAGCTATATGGCCCGCCCATTGCCACTTCAGCTTACTAATCCGTTGGGCTATGTCGGTAACTCTGGTTTTACTGCGGATATCCTCATTTCCGAGTATCACGCAGAGAAACTCCGAGCGTAGCCCTCTCCATAGCACGCTGAGCGACCTTCAGCGTCCTCATACGGCCAGCAGTGAAGGATCACGTATCAGATCCGTAAGTCATCACTGTCAACACGCACTAGTCGTACAATCTAGTTTTCAGAGTTTGAGGTATACCTGACGAGAAGATGTGTCCTAATTTCCCAAACGCTGCCCAGCCGAGTTGAATCCGTCGATTGACCTCTCGGTCGAAGTTGGACTTACCTAGTCGGACTATTTGTCCCAGGTAAACGTATTGCCAACAACTTCGAGCATAGTGCACCCAACAACTACCGGCATAGGTGTGACTTGGACATTAAACATGATCTTTGTTTTGTCCATGTTCATCTTAAGACCCATCAGTTGGAAGACACCATTGAGATCATTGAGCATAGTGCTTAGGTCCTCCAGCGATTCTGCCATAAGGACCATATCGTCGGCAAATCGAATACGAGTGATGTACTCGCCATTGATGTTAATACCGTATCCTTTCCAGTCCAGTAACTTGATAACGTCTTACAATGCAGCGGTGAAGAATTTCGGGGAAATACCGTCACCCTGTCTTATAACTCTCTGCAGTTGGATAGGTTTCGAACTCTGATTCTGTACTCGGATAGCCATCATAGCCCTACTGTACAAACACTTCAGCACTTCGATATACCGACAGTCAACTTGGCACCGCTGAAAGGACTGTAGCACCGCCCAAATTTCGACAGAATCAAAGGCTTTCTCATAGTGCACATACGCCAGGTAAAGGGGCAGATTGTACTCTTCGGCCTTATGTACAATCTGCCGCAGGGTATGTATGTGGTCTATGGCACTGAAGCCTTTTCGGAAACCGGCTTATTCGGGAGGCTGGAAGTCGTAGAGTCTGATAGACTCGACGACTTCCAGACATTTACCATGTCCTATTAAAAATCCTTAAAATCGCAAATATATATACATGTAGGAAGGTAGTTAAATAGAGTTAATTTACAATTACAAAATACACGGATCACAAGTAATCAACTATAAATTATACTGAGACTAATTTAATAGCTGACAATAATAATTAATTTGTTTCCACGAATAAATTATGCGATTAAGTTTGATAGTAAGAACCATTTTTTCTCACTTTTCCTCTACTTTTTTCGATTTTCCGACCAAACCAAAATAATTCCCCATCACAATCTCACGGTAGTGCAACGTGAGGGACGCAATAACACAATAATACCAAAGTATGAAAACCAACAGCAACACCACAAATACTCTCTCACACTAGAGGAACCACCACAACAGCGCAACCATAATACTTTCACTCTATGAGCCCCAGCCCTCGTTGAATGACCTTATCGGAATCCCTTACGTATGGCGCTCACAGTAAACTTCAAACTGCACAAAAGTGTGGGTACTGCCGATATACCCTTTTAATCGTACGATACCACCATGAAAGAGAACACTCCTCTAGAGTGATGCAACCTCTATAGACGCGCCGACACGGCAACCTCTGACTATCGCACGTCCTCGTGCGGCCGGCAGCTAACCGTTAGAATTCGGTCTATCAGTTATCCCAACCTGCAAACAGATATCAACACTTGTTAGATATTACAACGCTCGACTATCCCTGACTTCATATAGGTCGTTGCCGGCAGACCGATCCTTAAGCGCACAAGGCCATTTCAAATTGTTGTAGTGACTTCAAATTATTGTAGTAGTGAATCGGTGTTAAATCCATTATTTTGTTACATCAATAGACATTATAAACCTCAAAATGTACCCCATGTAAATCGTATGAAAACAACTCTTAGTAGTTTAAATTTTCACTGAATGCAAAACTATAACTAATTTAGAATGCCTTAAACATTTCTTTTGACATATGTTAACATATTAGGGTACGTTAAGAAATAATGAAAGTACTTGAGGCTACTTTTAACATTAATCTAAAAAAAAAAGGATTTAAATTTTGAATACACACTTTTCACTTTTCAACTTTCACTCTATACTTTAATGATACGTTAACGGCGTAGCAGCACTTTTCATTAAAATTTTGACATAAAACAAATGCATCAACGCGAAGCGCATTATAATCTTTTACAAATGTAATAACCCTCTTATTATTTAAAAATTAAATGTGGTCAAAAACGGAGACTTTATCACATGTGGACCATAATATAGAATTTGTCCCATGTGAGCGATAATAGGTAATTTATACCATAAAAATTATGTGGGCAAAAAAACGGGGACTTTATCCCACTTCTGATGTAGGAAGGTATAGAATTAATTTACGATTACAAAATACACGGATCACAGGTAATCAACTATAAATTGTACTGAGACTAATTTAATAGTTTAATAGCTGACAATAATAATTAATTTGTTTCCACGAATAAATTATCCGAATAGTCTAGGATAAGCTAGTAGCGGGATACAACAAGTGAACCGTGCCACGCCAGCGCCAAGACTGCTTTAACTGCGGCCGCTCCGTCCTTTTTATACGATCAAGACAAGTATCTACACGAGCGCCACTACAGGTGCAATGCGCAGGTGTGCAGTGCACGTGTTGTTTACAATAATTCCGACTACCCACAGAGGCGCTGCGACATATAGTACATAACATAATCATATAAAATAAATATGTAAAATCATATATGATACAATATTATATAAATAACTACAATCTAGTATAAGAAATTATCCCCCGTCTACACACTCGGAGAATGGTATGGGAAATAGCGAGGAATGGAGGCAGAGACGTAGTGTGGCCACAAAACTCGTCATTCTCCTCGTTATGCTTATGTCCATGCGTTATATTGTCGGTTTTTTGAACGCTAGTCAAAGGACTGGCAATATGAGCGCGAGTGGCTGGCCTCATACTCGCGCAAACGCAGTCCTAATCAAACGCTAGTTACAGAAGCACGTCACGTGTCATTTAAAAATCATAAAAAATCATCATTCAACCATATTACCACATGAGTAAAAAAATTCTTCTATTGATATTAGGATGTTTTTTGATATCTATAGCCTCGCGAATCATCCTTGGAAGGTATCGGCATTCTTTGGCGAGGATTTGTGTTCTATCAAATCTGATGTAAGTAGTGAAAGGGGCGATCCTGTACGTGTTCACAGAATACAGACTTCCCGGGGCGTCAATTCTTTACATCAGCTATATGTTCTTTAACGCGGGTTTTAATTGATCTTTTAGTTTGTCCTATGTAAGAAAAACCACGTTCATAATCATGCTTGCACACTCCTGCATCTTGTAGAGGGATATTACACTTGACTGATGGTAAAAACTGACTAATCTTTTTCGGCAGCTCTAAGTATAAAACTTACTACAATGGAAGCGCGCTTCAAGATGTAGACAATCTTGTCAGTGACTCATCTTACATATGGCAGTACAGCAGGTACACGCTCGACTGTTGCCGGCTTCACTCGTTCACTGTGCTTAAATATAAGAAATCATTATGAAAACCATCTCTTGCCCCGCATATACACCCGTAGATATTTGATGGGTCTAATACTATTGAAAATCACGAAAAATCAACTGCATAGTGTAGGAACATTAAGGTTTTATATTTAGAGGGCCGCTGCTATGAGATCTCGCACCACCTAAAAATCTTTGCCTGACTGTTATAAATGAAAATACAACTGCGTGGCGTATTTGCCGTGCCATCTACGCCAATGGTGCGCGCCCAGGTCATTTACAGCTGTAGGACTAGTGTACACAGAAGTACTTGCGTACATCAGGCAGCACCTTTTTCATGCTGGTAAGTTGTACACTTCCCTTTAATACGGTCGAGGAGGCCGTTAGATGAAACATGCGTCAATACTTGTGAACTGTTTACTCGGGTTCAATATGCTGAGTAGCTTCCAAGTGTTTTTACATCTCAGCAAAAAACAGTTTTTTTTTCTTCTCCGTTGAGAGGAACCTCATTTTAAAACAGTAGTAGATTTCATTACCTCACACAATAAAATTTTATTACCTCACGTTGAGGAAATAAATATATCTGAATATTCTGATTGATCATCACACGTTAGGTATAGTTAATGACCCCCGCCCCTACAAGATTTCCTGCTTTGTATTGGCGAAGGGCTTAACAGCCGTGGCTTGGTCACCTACGGTGAACTAAGAGGGACCCACATAGCTGGCCCGAGGTGCCCATTCTGGCAACCGCACAGCGGTGAGATGTTTGTTCTCTCCCCCTACTGTCACGACCGAGACGCGGCGTTTCCGTTGTGCAGGTGAAGTTGGATGCCGCGGGGGGCGCTTTTGTGTTCTGGTGCGCCTCACCTGAGAATTCCAGTACGGAAGAAGTGTTAGCTACGGACTTATTGTCCGTAGTGTAAGGAATAATTATTTCGAGTTTAATTGTTTTGTCCATAATCCATTTACAATTTATGAATTTTAAAACACCTGTGCGATATAAGAGCGCCTCCGTAAAGTTACCCCTAACGATGTTTTAAAAAGAACAAAAACAAAGAAGTTTTGGGGAAATGCACGTATAACCTTGTTGACCAGTAGATACTCTTACACCGTACTCACGATTTGTGAGTTTGTATGAATATTTGGTTTACATTAAATAATTCCAAAGTATGCATCCCGTGATTGCGTATGTGTTTAAGGTGCTTAAGTGTTGCGATTATGAGAAACCCAAATTTGGTAGAGGAGTGCGCTTAGAGGTGTACAGTTGTAGATTATGGTAGTCCAATTGATAAAAATATCTCACGTGTATCCTTTACTGTTGAGAGCTTTCCTCATAGTTGAGGATATCTCTGTAGCGAACTTGGCGCTGAAGAGGTGCGCGAAGCGGCGACTGACCTCTCCGTCGCCGGCGCCCACGTCGACGAGCGCGCCACCACCGAACTGCGTGCCCGCGGCACCCAGCAGCCGTCGCGCCTGTGCCTCCGACAGCACGAACATCGAACCTCGACCCAACCAACTGAAATATAAATATACATAATATAATATAAATGTACATAATATCCTATACCTTTAAACGAGCAATTCTTATATATATAATCCAAAAAATTAATGAAACTAATTGCACTCATGATTTTTTATTCAAATAACCAGTTCAGTTTTTTCTATTATGTGAATAAGATTAAAAAATATTATTTATCAGTATGTAATTTGTATCTAAATATAATTTCAAAAAAACCATCAGGTCAGTCATCCGGGTCCTATGTAATGAAATGGGCCTTTTATTAATTCATGTGCACGTTTAAGTTAAAATATTAGACCCATTTGGTATTGTAGTTTGATTTTTATCTATGGTCTATTCCAAGATTAGACCATAGATAATCATCAAATTAAAAATAAAACTTTTACACTTAAAGTAAACGAAGAAAGCATTTACCTAGATACCAGGGGGACCGTGAATTTGAGAGGTCTTGGGTTAACACTACTTGGAGTTCTACCAAATTAATCAAAATAATGAAGTCCATAAACTGTTTTCTATAATTATGTACTGTATACGGTCTGGAATAAAATTATATGACTTAGATACACAAACAGCAGCTGTAAGAAATTATTGCATAAAAAAAGCATTCTAGGTGGTGCAAGATCCACACGACTAGCTCCCCAGTGGAAAGAATAAGAAATGTCATATGTTTAACATTTTATACAATTTTTCATTTGGCACAAAAACGACTTGACCGATTTTGCTCAAAATTGAATGAGGTCTAAGTCAAATAATTATGTATTAAATGAAACTGGTCCCACGTCAATATTACTCTTTTTTCTCAAGATACACGAGGCGAAAATTGAATCTGAACATACATACATACGTACATACGTACATGTACAAAAACCATACTATTTGACTCTAAAGACCTTGAAACGTGGAGATATGATCTACGGACCCATTACAATAACTTCCTACTGGGAAGTTAATTAAAAGGTTATGTGTAGTTATGTTTAATAAATCATAAAGACTTCTAGATTTTTGCGCTGCAAATCCCTTTATATGCTAATCATATTGTCAGTCCTTTGTTAAATCACAATTTATGGAAAGAACTGATGAATTATTTAGTCGATTGTTTAACATTGTCGACTTATATTTGTTTTCTATATACGACATCCTGGAGAAAGAGCGCTCCCCTTCACAGCTAGTGTTTGGCAATGTTAAAAACATCTATATAAGTTTCTTTTCATTAATTAGCATAAACATTCTACTACAAGAGGTGTAAGAGTTTATCTTAGACTTTAGTAAGATTTTAACCGAATCCATTCAATCACTATATGGGCGTCCACGTTATCAATTAGGTACACTTTCCAGATCTTTCATTATTGTTGTCTTGTAAATCCATTAAAAATTTGAATTTATTACTATATACCCTCATGACTTGACATCTATTTAATTCCAAAATCCAAAACAGCTTATCCCACGCATCGTTTAACGTGTCTCTTTAAAAATTTTGACGCTTTTGACTCTAGCTGTAAATTTTGAAGTAATTCATTCGTCTCTTGTATATGTCACTGTACTCTGCTCCCACTTTCGTATTTAGGATTTTATACCTCGTATATCTTTAATTTTTGATCCGATTAGTGTCGTATGTTACTCACGAACTCTTTTAATGACAGAACTTGTTGCCTTCACAAATATCCTCTCTGAAATTTCTTCGAAAAAGTAGTATCGAGTTTAGCAAATTTAACGAATAAATTTCGTGCTTCTTCAAAAATTTACTCTCACCCTTATTTCCACTAAAACTTATGATATTTTCCTAATATCATCATAATTATTTTTGAAGCTTTAACAGCTATTGTCTTCACTGAGAGCTGGGGGCCTTTTACATCCACGGACCCTGGGCTGCAGCCAAAAGCCTATATATAGATCCGCCCTTTTGGATACTCAGAGTCTAGGTCTTAGCTAATCAGAGTCTAGCTCTAGCTGTTAAGCTTAGTGATGTGATGAAAAATTCGTCTAACGAATGTGTTGATGGTGGGCATAAATAGTAAGGTCTACGACCAGTAGTAGATTAAATTAGATTGAAAAAAATTCACTGCTTAATTATTTTCTTTTTGTAAATGCACATGTGATCGTTCACAAGAAATCCTGATTGTAACTATATATTGGTTTCATCAATTATAGATACGATGCAACTACTTTAATTATAACTACAACTACTTTAAACTAAGTCCGCTACGTTGCATTCTATAATATAAACTGCACAAATTCTCTCGCGAGCGGTCTGCGAGGCGAACGCCGCGAGTCGTAATAACAATAGCGCAATTATTCGCCACCGACGGTCGTGTGGTGGTGGCTGTCCGAAGGTAGATAGCACAGGGTCGCAATTACTGAGGATAAAGTACAAAGCACGCTGCGGGCTACGACGCGGGCTGGTTCGGCACTCGATCGCGGCAAATTGCGCGCCCGCCGCGACGTCTTCATAGCGCCTCGGGCTGCAGCGAAAGTGGATAATTGGAAGTAAATCCTACACTCATTAGCTGAGAGTGATCGTCGCACCGATCGATACAAATTCGTCTTCGCCAGCCAAAGAGATAATCGGAGCAGGGCTCGCACTCTGTTATTAGTTATTAGCCGTTGCGGCATATATCACGCACGGAATTATTCGCGGCCGCTGGCGTCCGCCGGCGTCCGCACTGCAATTACTGCTGCGTGTACGGCCAGCGCAGCGCGCTGTACCTCCGTTAGCTAGTTAGAAACTTACAGATCATTAATTTAACTACGAATATGAATATTTTTTGCTGATTATAAATAATTACAAGTATTACTCCAGTCCATGGAGTAGCAATGGCATATATATATATATATATATATATATATATATATATATATATATATATATATATATATATATATATATATATATATGAATATGTCGATGTAAGTTGTTTGACGAGGGACGTAGGATGACGATCGAAGCTTGTTTGGGACGGACAGTGCAGATTGATTGCTTTATTGTGCCGCATGGCGGTGTTGGCGACACGCGATACATGATACATGAAGTAACTGTGTCCGCGCCTAATGAGCATATACACCGCGTAATTGTTGCCAGACTTTGAGAGACGAGACGAGATTGAGTTGCTACATAAAATCGATTTGGTTTGCATGAAACCATTTATTAGCAGTCACGAAGTATTAGCGTTTATTGATGACGACTGTTACAAAAATATGGTGCAAATTTAAGTAGCATTATAAAACGGGAAATTCGAACGATGATTGCGACACGGTCCAAATGATATCGACACGTAGAACGTGATCCTTGAGTGAAGTCGAAAATTGTGCGGTGTTAAGGGGCGCCGCGTAAATCGAGTGGTGCCGTAGGTGGTTAGGCGGGCGCGGAGTATCTATTTCAATAGAATGCGGTGGCTTGCAACAAGGAATCCGATGCGGTTATCGAGGACGTAGGTGAGAGATGTGTCGGCGGGCGGGCGCGGGCGCGGGCCGAGGCTCGTATCACGATTGCATCGGAGAGCAAACAAGCGGGCGGGGTGTCGCGCCCGGGGCCGCTCAAATCATATTACCCCCGGCCTCACACTCGTGCCGCGCCACACACGTCATTTGAGTGCGCGTCGCCATGGTGACGGCCCGGCCCGTGCATGATATTAGTACGTGGGCTCATCTCCGGCCGTTTAAACTTAAAGCGCCGTCGCAGCCGCTGCTTCGCGCGGGAAATTAAAATCGGCCCGGACCGGAAGGCGCTCGACCCTTGCGCTTTCGGGGCCGTGTTCGCCCTGCCGCTAGAAAAGTGGTTTATAAATATTCAAATAGTTTTTCAATATCTACAGCATATATTCAGATAACATAAAATCAAAAATGAAAAGATACCATCGATGATTGAACGATATCGTTGAACTTTTCATTCTTCGTGTTCTTCTTCTTTGTCAAGTGTCTCTTGTAATGTAGGGAGAATTTTCCTTAAAGGGGCACGCTTAGAAGGTAAATTGACTATTGCTGTAGATACAGAAAAAATCCTTAACACTGCTCTCTGTTACCGATTACAAAAGGATTTAATATTCTTTTTTGTTTTATTATTCTAACTCCTGAAATCATATCTTTCTCATTTTTTCTTCAGTCCTTATTTGTTTAAGGCGAAATATATTTGATATAAAACAACTCCTTGTCTGGAGAACAGAAAAACTGGAAGAAGCAATATTCTACATTTTATCACATAAAAATAATACAATGAAGTGATTGGTAAATATTTTTGGTTACAGAAATCTGTGAAATGAGATTTTAAAAACTATTTACAAAATGTGACACATCGCTATTAATGACATTCAAAAAATACATAACAGAATAAAGGCAAAGCATTGGTTCATCACAAAAGCAATATTTAAGTCACATATATTTATTTTAACTGTGACGCAGAGGAGTTGGGAGGAACTCCTCCCCCACGTATGTAGATAGATACCTACACATTTGCTTTACTCAAAGACATTGTCGCTTTCAGACACCTCATTAGAGCGTCCCATGTGAGCCTACCCACCCCCCACCCCGTCCCCGCGCCCGTGCACATACAAAGGAGAGCGATTCTTTTCCTTAGCTCGCAAACTCGGATGGATAATTACAGTTAGCTATGTACGTACGTAAGATCCCATTTGTTGCCTAATGTCTTTCTTGTCTCGATAAATTTTGGATACACGAAATCCTTCGGGTTATTTATGTTAGATTTGGCATGTGCCATGTGTATTAGAAGATATAGTATGTTTGTCAATTATTGGGAAGGAATTTACGACGTTTTTAGTGACAAACGAGCAAACATTCTACCTGTAAGGCCGCTACCACTTATGGCTCCAGCAACCCACTTTGAACGAAGAAGGCTACACTTGCGTTTTAACCCCCTGGAAATTATAAATCCGTAACCTTAAAATTATAGGCTCTTTTAGCTTTAAATGGAAGCATTGAAGTGAATGCACTGCTGCTTGGCGGTAGAAATGACCAAGAGGTACGAAGTCGGATTCCTGGGATGAAGAGCAGCCCTGCCACCCAGTACACATTCGAAACATTTTACTATTTTATTGGACTACTATAATAAGAATTTCAAGCTTTCGCCATTTGTTCATCATCATAATCATCATTACAGCCCTTCACAAGTCCACTGCTGAACATAGGCCTACCCCAAGTAATGCCACAAAGCACGGTCCTGAGCCACCTGCACCCATCAACTTCCTGCATATCTTACCAGGTCGTCACTCCATCTAGTGGGGGGTCGCCCTACACTACGCCTACCGGTACGAGGCTGCCACCCGAGAACCTTTCTTCCCCATTGGTTATCGGTTCTTCGAACTATATGGCCGGCCCATTGCCACTTCAGCTTACTAATCCGTTGGGCTATGTCGGTCACTCTGGTTTCACTGCGGATATCCTCATTCTGAGTCTATCACACAGCCGAAACTCCGAGCATAGCCCTCTCCATGACTCGCTGAGCGACCTTGAGCGTCCTCATACGGCTAGCAGTGAAGGACCACATCTCAGATCTGTAAGTCATCCCTGCAACACGCACTGGTTGCACAATCTAGTTTTTAGAGATTGAGGTATACCTGACGAGAAGATGTGTCGTAATTTCCCGAACGCTACCCACCCGAGTTGAATCCGTCGATTGACTCTCGACTTGAAGTTGGACTTACCTAGTCGGACTATTTGTCCCAGGTAAACGTACTCGTCAATAACTTCGAGCATAGTGCTCCCAACAACTACCGGCATAGGTGTGACATGGACATTAAACATGATCTTTGTTTTGTCCATGTTTATCTTAAGGCCTATACGTTGGGAAGCACTATTGAGGTCATTGAGCATAGTGCTTAAGTCCTTCAGCGATTCTGCCATAAGGACTATATCGTCGGCAAATCGAAGGTGAGTGATGTACGCGCCATTGACGTTAATACCGTATCCTTTCCAGTTCAGCAGCTTGAAAACTTCTTCCAATGCAGCGGTGAAGAGTTTCGGGGATATTACGTCACCCTGTCTTACACCAACCAACCAACGCCCATGCGGTCGGAACCAAGTTCTGTAAGACCCGCCGCAGAAGAACACAAAAACTCTCCGATCACACTCTTAATCTCATGGCTGTTAGACGGGAGATGAGGCTACAGTCATCAACAGATTTGACAGCATACAGGCAACTGAACAGACAGATCTCCAAATGCATGCGGCGAGACTTACGCAACTTTAATACTGCTCGTATTAAAGAAGCGATCGAGCGGAACCAGGGCCCAGTCCAAAGTCTTTGCCAGAGATCTGTCTGCCAGTAAGAGCCAACTGTCAAAGCTGAAGACGGCAGCATCGTTTCCGGGACACCTGAGATTTTGAGTGTGATTGAGAGGTTCAATGTGCAGCTGTACACATCATCGTTGGAGCCACACGCTAGTGTGAGTACCGATCCAAGAGCAGTTCTTATCCGACACTATTCCGATAATATCCCGGACGTCAGTCTGAGCGAGATTAGAATGGCTCTCCAGCACCTTAAAACCGGCAGGGCCCCAGACGAGGATGGAATTACAGGGGAGCGTCTGAAAGCGGGTGGAACACCGGTACTTGAAGTCCTTCAGAAGCTAAGCATACCGCTGCAAGACTTCATGATACTATAAGCTCGTTTTGCGTAAATCGGGCCAAAAATTAATATTCAAAAACTGAAGGTAGCCGGACTAACTATGACATTGGAACGTCAAACATTTTGGTCCCTCCCCGTGACCATGGGTGCTGTAAAGCACCCGAAACGTCGGGAATTAAAAATAAGTAAAAGTAATGAAATAAACGCGATAAAATCCGTAAATTTAGTTTTATTCAACCTTCAGAAGCTCTTCAATTCCGTCCTCCATGGTGGCACTACTCCAGAGGCGTGGAGCAGAAGTGCGCTGGTCTTGTTCTTTAAGAAAGGCGACAACGCTCTCTTGAAGAACTACAGACCGATTTCCCTTCTGAGTCGCATCTACGTGCTGTTTTCGAGAGTCATTACGAATCGTCTCGCACGCAGACTCGACGACTTTCAGCCTCCCGAACAAGCCGGTTTCCGAAAAGGCTTCAGTACCATAGACCACATACATACCCTGCGGCAGATTGTACAGAAGACCGAAGAGTACAATCTGCCACTTTGCCTGGCGTATGTGGACTATGAGTAAGCCTTTGATTCTGTCGAAATTTGGGCGGTGCTACAGTCCCTTCAGCGGTACCAAGTTGACTGTCGGTATATCGAAGTGCTGAAGTGTTTGTACAGTTGGGCTACTATGGCTATCCGAGTACAGAACCAGAGCTCGAAACCTATCCAACTGCAGAGGAGGTGTAAGACAGGGTGACGCCATTTGTTACGATGTTGTAATATTGTAATATTAAATTTGAATTGCTGTGTGGTAGCGGCCTAAGAGAGTCCATTACCCCATTTCGTACCGTGGGTTGTAAACACGACTACGGCGTACGACTATTTGTTTACAGAAGAGGGGCAAACGAGCATGCGGCTCGCCTGATGGTATGTGTCGACCGTCGCCCATGAACAACCGCAACACCAGGGGAATTGCAGGTGCGTTGTCGGACTTATAAAAAGGACTAAGCTCGCTTCATGAAGATCCATAAGTCGTATCGGTCCGGATAAATCAAATATTTAATTGATAGCTCTAATTTCAAATAACGTCAAAACGTGAACAGCGTGAATTTTGACACTTACGTCGAGAGAAAAATGCGATAAGCGATAATTAACAGAATTATTTAAGTTTACTGCTAAGGGTCAGTTGACACAGATACGTGACGTGACGTGACGCAGAGCTTACTTTTTAAGATAGTGATACAAAATATAACTTTATTTACCTACTACACAACAGGATACATATTTTATAGAGATAATTCGAAAATGCCCAGCGGTGTCGCAATACACCGCGCTGCGCTTTTAGGTGCCTCGCGGCGTAGTGCGAACGCGTCGCATCTCGACGCAGCGGCGCTTCATCGGTAGTCGTACGACTACCGATTTAGCGTGCAAGAGTGTTTGCGCCAGCAACTTCACGATACGCCTCGCGACGTCGCGATGCGTCTTTGTGTGAGCCGACCCTTAAAAACAGTACCCGTGATCACAGATTAAATAACGCGTAATGTAGGAGAATTGAGTAAAGGGGGATTGACGGATAGACCACAGGCAACAAGTCAACTATGCAGTAATATATAAATGTAAATGAAGTCAATCTGCGGAAACATCACTGTAATGATATAATTCTGTAAAGACATTGTTGCGGCAACACCGACTTATAATCTCAGTATAAAACAAGGCGCCAGAGGGCGCCCAGCGGGTATCTTCTTTTAGAAAGGTCTTACCATTGTACCGGCAAAGATATTAGCAAGTCATTATATCATTTTTACCAGCGACCGTATTTTATTTTATTTTGTTACGTCCATTTGTAAACAGACATAAACACTAAAAACTAAAACGAACAATGAAAAAGAAAAGTCTAATTGAGCCATATACTTTACCATTGTAAATATATTCCTTTTACATCTGAAACCAGAACTGAAGTTCGCTATTAGGCCTGCAATAAAAATCTAGTTGGATGGCGTATAATCGAACCGTCACACAAACTGGTGCGTGTGATAACCTCGGACGGCATTTGGGCTATAAACTATAAAAAAGTGGATAGTAAAATGTTATAAACAATGAGAGCACGGCTAAAACGTTTTAGTGTTAAGAGTGGGCTCATAAACCCACCACACGCAGCCGTAAAATATTAACGATACGTACTACGAGAAAAATGACGACTATCAATGTACTAGCGATTTTCGGTCGCGGACGCGCTACAAATAATGGGCGGGATAAATTTATACGCGGGACCGAATTGCCCCGATTGAATATTTTACTAGGCCACGAGTGCGTCCGACGATATTTTTCTATTACAACGACCATTTTACTATCAATTGCTTAGTTTTCTCCTTTAATATAATTTGCGCGACAAGTCGAGTCGTTCTGTCCGGAATTCGTCTCGATTAAGTATTCAGCATCGTAAGGGTTTTGCTGTTATCCTATTTCTGTTTAAAATTTGAAGTTTTTTTTTATATAGTACGGTGCAAAATAATTATACAAAATACATACGATAAAGTTATTTCTAACATAAATTGGTTATATCACATTTTACGTTTTACAGAACAGTTTTTAGGCAGTCTGTTATGTCTATCGTGATAAATAACTTCTTCGCTGTTGTCTTCGGTACATAATAAGTTCGGGAAGACGTCAATTCATGGTGCCAGTTATTATGTTTAGCGCTTCGAGAACACAATAACCTTTAAAAGGTGTAAAGGCGAAGCCCAGTCGGACTTTAAAATAGCTTCTCGGAGGCGGATGGTTTATTGCTTATTGAGCAGCGCTGACGAGACACGTTGACGGGTTAGAGAGTGGAATCTCAGTCAATATCGGGGAAATACGTGGCGACGTTGAAATTATCGCTTGGTGGGAGGCGCGCTGGCAGCCGATGCAATAGTTTAAAGTAAATGAAATAAGAATGGAGTGAAACAATGAGCATTGTCGCGACGTCGAAGCGCACGCGCGTCACGGCTGCTATTGGCCGCTGCGCGCTGGGCGGGGCGAGAGGCTGCGCGCGCGCACTCCGCACCCGCACTCGCGAATTAAAACAATAAAATGAAAGTAATAAAACAATGCAAGCGTCGAGGAGAGCCCGCTATCGGTATTAATGGCCGAGCGGACGCGACGCCACGCCGCGCCAGCCCGATTTATTGAGAGCTCTCCTCACCCCACACTCATGAAACAGCGACGGTTAAATTTCGACGAACATTAACATGAAGATAACCACACAAAAATTTGTATATATAGTACTCACTATAGATATTGCAAATATAACCATTTGTAGAATAATAATATAAATTCGGTGAAATGGCGGTGTAAGTACCTACCCTTATATTCACTACCCCATATCATACAGAGGATGTCGTAAGAGTCGACAGAGAGAAACTAAAACAGAAAATGGGTAGCAGCATCTTCCGATAACAGTGGAATAAAAATAACAAACTGCGATTGCAAGCCAACTTTAATTACAACTAAATTCGAACATACCGTGAAAAATTCACGATACCAACACCATTCATTTCTTCGAAGTCACAAAGATCACTGCCATTGTTAAGAATTGAAAAGGATGTTGAATAAGCTTGTTTCTTTTATTTTTCCTTTATACTACAACGCTCGTCCAAAAACTGAGTAAAAGTCAGTTTTAAAATTACAGGAACAGCGCCGGGAAACTCTCCGGCATCCACCTTACTATAAAAATCTTGCCCCATTAACTTAATTATTTCAGAACTTGGATAATTTACTACATAAGATAACTTTCAATTTAAAATTAAATAAAATCAAATTTTAAACATTCAAATTTTATTAAAATTTCAAATAATTGAAAAATGTCTTTAGATAGTTCATGATGATTTCTATAAGAGGCACTAACGAAATTCCATTTATAAGTGCATCGACAATGATGACTCATGATGTACAGTAATAATCCTATTAATCTATAAAATAAATATAATAAATTAGTTTTTTACTAAATGCATATGAAAGTACGTATGGTACTTATAACAAAAAATAAAAAAAAAATCGTCTGCCTGTCCGTCTGTGTATCTGTTTGTTCTGATTTTGAAGCGACTTTCACTGACAGATAGCCGATGTCATAAGGAAAAACTTATAAACTTACTTAACTTATAAACGCGCAAAAAATATTAAAACCATGTGATGTGAACAAAATCTGAGTAAAATAAGGATGTACGGTAATAAATTCCTCAAAACTATGCGTACAAAGTCGCGGGCACAGCTATTTAAATAAGTAGGTAAGTAGGTATATAATTTTTGCTACATGCTAATATTAGGTAATTGCAAGTAGTAAAATACGTATTTTACTTTGCCTTTTTCCTGATAAATGTTTGGTTCATGTAAACAATTAACATGAAAGCACTACAACAGTTACGACTATATACTATTACAATTTATCATAAAATGTTACAATTAACCAAATTTACTTATTTCTAATGTTTTACAAAGTAGAGATCATCTCATTCTCAAAGAGATGTCTTTAAATCTATGAGAAAAATTTGGCTGGTGTTTTTTGTATTCATTAGAATACTATGTAGATACATTAGTATACTATATAATTTATTGAGATTTCTTATGATTGATGATTTCTGAATCTCGACAACAGCGCCATCTACCGGGTGCAATATTTGTGAATCTACTTACATAAATTAACATCATCAAAATCAGCCCAGCCGTTTATGAGAAGTTTAGTATAATCTTACTATTATATTTAATCTTAGTATTGAATTAAGAATAATATATCTACTCGTATTTTCTTAAAGGTACCTACGAGTATCGTGAAAATGTCACACTGCGGTTTTCGCCACATGAAAGGATCTCGAGTGGCAGCCTCGTACCGGTCCGTCCGGTAACCTATGAGTTCGTATTATACGTCCTACCGCTGTTCACTGGTACCTCTTCTTATTTTTGAAAGCACGGCATTTTTTTGTGATTGTAGAATAGAAATAACTGAATGTGATCATATTAGCTATTGTTAACAGCAAAAAGTGTTGCTATAATTCAATGTTGAGATTCACGTTATTAGTCATAAACAAATTGGTATTATTTCTAATTTAATATAGTATAATATAGATTACGTTTTATTATTATCATTAATATTATAATTACATTTTAGTAGTTAAAATGAGGATAATTAAGGTAAATGAAGGTCAAAATATTATGAAGGCTGTAGGAATGAAGTCGAATTAATAAATCTGTTATAAATCTGAAAGTATCCAGATTCCTAAGAATATTCCAATAAAAATCAGCAGAACGAATGTTAATGTCTATTAGCCTCAAATTAATTCCACTACGGGTATAACGCTGGAAGGCTTTCAACGGGTAAATTTTAGCGACGGTCGCTCTCTGCCCTCGTAACGAATGTCGTCTCATTTACTAATGTGTCACACACACGCGGTGTTGTTTCACGGGCGGGGGTGGTGCAGCGCCGGGGATGGGGGTCAGACTCCGGGGTGGGGGCGACGTGTCCACCCGCGGATGACCAATGACGGTCCGAGTCCGCTTCACGATGCAACGTTAATTAGGGCGCTCTGAAATCTCTGCTGCAATACAGGGCGTAACCTCGAGAGGGTTTCAGATATAGTTGACTTACATAGCGTTGTTGTATTTGTAATAGGGATAAGTACCTCGAAAATAATTAAAAAGGGTTTTATAAAATATTTTGCAAGTTAAGCTAAAGTGGAAATGGGCTAGCTATATAGATCGATGAACTGATGGGGAAAAAAGCTTCTCGAGTGGCAGCCTCGTAATTGAAAGCTTAGTCCATCGATCCTTCAGCAGATGAAGTAATGACCTGCTAAAACACGCAGTTTGTCGATGGACGCAGGTGGCTCAAATCGTACTTTGAGGCAATTTTTTTTACCAGTATGGATTGTTACTTGAAAGGAATGTATTATTTAATCACTATAAATACCATAAATTTAAGGTACTTATCTAGGTGTTGGAGGAGTATCTATATAATTAGTAATTGTGAAAAATAAAGTTTTATGAGACATTAAGGGTGTTTATGATGTTTAAAAGTAATTGAATTTTTAAAGGTATTCTTTTTTGTGATTTAATAAAGTTGTGTAAATCCATGACCTTAAGAATTTTGAATTCGTTAGCGCTTAATGTGGACGGACGAGCGTTAGAGTGGACGTAACATGTTTTCTCAAGGCGCCGTCTCAGTCATCTAAAGAACAAACAAACGACGTCAAAGCGTGATTGTGAAAAGGATCGTGATTATTACAGTGCGCGTAGTTAGCAGAGGCTTCATTAGAGGCGAGCGAAGCCGGGGTGGGGATGGGGGTGGTCGGGATCTCATCTCGGCGGGTGCATCGTTGGCTGCGCGCGCAAACAAATTAAAACGTAAGACGCGCCCTAATCAATAGCCGAGTACGCCGCGGAGCCGAATTAACTCGGCCGAATGAAAAAAATGAACAAAATTATATTCGCGCGAGACCCCCGACCCCCGGCCGGGCGGAGGAAATTGCTTTTCTTTCAGTGGGCGCGCTCACGCCCGGCGCGAGAGGGTTGCTCGCAGCTCCAACACACACGATATTATAATTTACGTTTCCTCGTATATCGCGCTGTAAGTAGGTACTTTACCTGGGCGTTTCGCGCTCAACCCTCGGCTCTCGCTAAATCTGAGCTTTGTACGTTTACTTGACGCGACGAGAGCAATATTAGTTTCGAGCCAACTCTTTCCCTACTACGATATTTATTAACGTTCCACGAGGTTTATAATATATTTTCATACTTTTCTTCTGAAGCTCCGGCTTTATTGGTATATTATGTACGTTTCATAGATCCAGCTTTGTTAAAAAGACTATTTAAATCAAGACTAAGGGTGAAAAGCACAAATAGGAATCGAAAGTAGGCTAAAGCAAATTTGTAATTTCTGTTGTTGCAACACTGAACATTCGTTATATTTAACTTACTTTTCCTTATATTATTAATAAAACTGCGCCGAGAAAAATGTTTATCTATTTATAAGGGATTAAAGATTATTGCAACAAATTGGAAGTCACCACGTAATTGAAGCAATATTATGCATATGTTTATCCAGCATGTACGTTCAGCCTGTAATATGTAACAATCACGGCGAAAACTGGTTGCCATCAACGAGTGTTGACGCGGTCCTCACGTAACCGATGTAACATTTACGACGAAATAGAAGGGAGAAGGTAGATAGTAATGTGTGTAGTGACAGTGTAGAATATCCACTGTCCCCAACGTCCCGTGAGTCTCTTGAGAGGCCACAAACGGGATGTAAACAGAAGACAGTTAGCAGCATCTTACTTATAACAACTCAAAAGTATAAAAAATGCGGTTGCCTAACAGCCTGCCGCGCGACTATTTATGTATGAGACCCATGTTCAGCAGTGACATTTTATAGGCTGTGATGGATGGATTGGATAGTATGATAAAGTAGACCAAAAACTAACTAAGGAACACGACCGACACAGGCCTTCCGCATATTCATTAGGTATGTTTTAGGATTAGTGATGCCAGTGATAATTTCCGAGTATTCGAGAGACTGTTACAACATCAACGCCATAAGAGAGCTTAAAGTGCATCTGAAGGTAACTCGTTACTGTGGCCCACAGACACTAGCAACCGAAGACGTGAGGTTACGTTATCGCCACTGAGAACCTTATCGTCATTACTATGGAATAGCAAACTAGCAGTCTGTAGGTTATTATTGCCCTATATAACATTCAAACCGTAACACTATATTGGAAGCATCGTAGCTTGATCGCAAAAAGGTAAGATGCTGGTATCAAACTTGACAGATTTCTATATAGAAGGGGAGTCTAGTTATTAATATGCCGATGTCCGACTTGGCGTTTTATCCTAATACCTACCTGTAGGTTGATATACTCGTGCAGATACGAAACTTCTATGCTTTACTTATCAGCATTGTAACACTGCTGATAAGTAAAGCATAGAAGCTTCGTATACTTTTTTGAACCATTTATCGCCCTGTCTATTTCCGAACACAAAAAGAAGAAACTTTTTTCAAAGTGCTGATAGTAATGTGGAATTAGAAGACATACAAAACTTAGGAGTTGAAAGTGCCTCATATTCAGATTTGTTGCAATTACTTCATAACGACGATTCTGAGGATGTAGGTATTTGTCACCGACTGTCTGTTTTATATATAGAGGTTCGTTTAGAGAATTCTCATTAATGGAAGGCGAGAGTTGTCTAATCTGTGCGCCAGTCCGCCCAATTAACGCGTGGGCGATGAGTCCGCCGCCCGCCCGGTCCCTTGCCGGCCAATGGCGGCCACGCGGGGATTAATTAAGTAACTTCCCGTCCGAGAACAACCCCGGCGAACCCCCGCTAACCCCCCAGCCCGACACCATGCACCTCGCAGCCCCCCGCACGTCCGCGGAGTCTGCGGACACGCCCGGAAAACTAACCACCTAATGAGGGGAGATGACCTCACGTGTTTGTGTGCCGTTTTGTCTGCCTGTGTACGTACAAACTATGCTCGTACACTTATATCAAAGTGTCGACCTATTGTGTGTTCCTTATGTAAGCTACCGCATTGTTTGTCTGTAGCTTTTGCTTAAGTTTTTCCCGTAACTCAAAGCTTGCAACTAAGCGATGCCTGGAACGAAGTACTTACATCTATATACAATATGTAACAAAAACCCTGTGGTTCCCGTTAAGTGCGTTATCAGAATCAGTATCCAAGCGTATAGAAATATTTAAAAAAAAACACATTTAAAAAAATGAATTTTCATGAAAAAAAAAATTAATTTGCAAATTGTATGTGGTTTTATTTCCTCTAGCTCACACGAGTATCGGTAATGCGGGGTCTTTGACAATTCTCTTACTTCTCGGCCAATGCAGAGATAATAAAACTACATACAATTTGTAAATTAATTTTTTTTCATTAAAATTAAATTTTTTAAATGTGTTTAAAATATTTCTATATGCTTGGATACTGATTCTGATAACGCGTGTTAACGGGAACCACTTGTTTTTGTTACATGTTGTATAACTAAGCAGCACTTTCAATATTAGTAAAGTGTAGTAAACTCGTTCAATTACATTTTTATTTTGTTAAAATAATTTATTAAATTGCCGAAATTACAGCAGAATTTTATATAAATACATTTTTACTGTAACCACACTGTCGAAGGATACTCAATCCAAATTATTATAATAATATATTAAATCTATCAGATTAATAAAGGAAGTTTAAGCACTCGATTGCAGCATTGTTGCCGTAGAGTGGTAGGTAGCGTAATCTAATGCGAGTGGACAGAGGTCAATTAAACGCGGCGAGCTCGCGCCGGAAGCCTGTATGACGGATGAGAGGGCGGACGCCTGAGGGATCTGTTTGCTCCCGCTTGTCCACGCCGCGAGATGATCGAGCGAATTATCTCTACCTAGTTACTATCTGTACTGTTGTATATTATTACATATTAGTTTGTTACAGTACATTGAAATTAGATTAATTTTATTTCTGACTCCTTGAAATTATATCTGAAGGCGTCTTCTATTGGCCATTGTATCCACTTACCATCTGTACCGAACACACCATTTGTCAATCTTTCTTCTTTTAAAAAATATGAATTTATTAATTGAATGAAATTGAATACAGAATTACAAACGATTGTTAAGTTTTTTAGTGACGAGGACGCTCTTTGCCGTTAAAAAATGAAAACTTTGTGGGGTCACAAAGTTAGCAATGAATTTACTTAAAATTTCCACTTTTTATCTTTGATTTTATAAAAAAAAAATTTAATCCTTGATATATAGCACACAAGCAGCTAAGTGATCGAAATAATACTTAAAGCTTAAACAAAGTACCTACGGGGAAGGTTTCTATTTCCACTAGTTATGTTTTGTGTATACATATATTGTATAAACTAAATAGTTTTCAACATTAATCATCATTATCATCATTACAGCCCTCCACAAGTCCACTGCTAAAGATAGCCTTCCCCCATGGAATGGAAGAGTGCAGGGATGGATGAGTTGGGCTATCTACTCTACGCTTATCCACTCACTCCGACTACCGGTCCTCGTACGAGGCCGTCACTCGAGAATCACTCTTATCTATTGATCTCTTGGGCTATGCCGGTCATTTTGGTTTTAGCGAGTACATTTTTATGACGAATTCTATCACGCAGAGAAACTCCTGGCATTGCTCTGTCCAAAGCACATTGAGCGGCTTTGAGCTTCCTTATACGGCCACTAGAAAACAACAATGTATCAGTTCCATATGTCACGCAGTGGTTGTATGCTCACGCGCACTCTGCGTTGGTTACAGGTTACCAATTCTGATAATTGATGTCCACCAGACAATTTATATGTGATTTATAGGATAAAAAAATAATATTAAAGTTCAAATACCGTTTTTTTATAGAATAAAGGTAACAAACGAGCACTCAGTTCACTATATGGTAAGTGGATTCTGTGGCCCATACACATCCACATTTAACCTCGATAAAGAATCAAAATGCAGATGCGTTGTCGCACCTGAGGATTAAGATGGAATGCCTCGATTCCAGTAAATAAGGGTCTCCAGGTCTCTACACTCACCACACGAAACACAGCGGTATTAAGCTGCTATTTAACGCTGGTATTCTGTGAGAGCGTGGTTCCCCGGTCGTGCCGACCCATTCGTGCTACAACCATAATATAGCTGCAGCGTGTACCTTAGATCCATCTTAGTCATTAATGCTTACAACGTATCTGTATTTAACGTTGCCTTTTAAGTCGACCCATTCGTGTTACAACCATAATATGGCCATTCAACCATTGATATCTCAACAAACAGTGACCATACAGAAAATTGAAGGGCAGTTCTAAAACTGTAAGAAAATTCTTCCAAGGCATTTAAAGAAAATTTTTTTATTTCATTCGCAATTTCAATTTGAAAAGGTGATAAAAAAACTGCCTTTTCCTCTGGGATAGGTAAAGCCGCTGCATCTTAGCAAATACTGATAGGAAAGCTAAGATTTTCAAGAATTTTTTCACCTCGATGTACCTCCAACAGCCCTGTAAATTTGCAGAGCGGTTTTTCCTTCATTCAAAGTTTTGAAAAAAATTAAAGGAGCAAGATTTGCTCCTTAAATTTTACTTGCGCCCTTATTTTTTGTGAGAAGTGTAATAGAAATTTAACGTTTCTATAAAGTAAGGAATAATTAAGGTATAATAATATAGCGCCTATATTATTTACAAAAATGCATCTTAAACTATGTAAGTAAAAATCGATAGCAAAGGTTGGATAAGAATGCTTTGGTGAATTTTAAAATGTAAAAATACGGAAATAATATTTAATAACTAAATTATTGGTGTTCATAGCTAGCAACATAACAATATTTATGGCTGACGAAATTTTAATAACGTAGTCTGCTTCATAAATAAGTTAACAGCTATGAAACGCTTTATGGGCTATATCTTTTATCTTATTTTGAATTTCATCAGTTCGCTTGTAACCTCGGATTTTATTGGCACAGCGGTGAAGAAAACCTCGGAGTGTATCGGGTTAGTGTTAAACGAGAGTCGGCTCAGTCCATAATCGTTGCGGGCTCCAGGGGTGCCTAAATAACTAATAGTTTTCGTGGGGGCGTGTTAGCATTTTTCTTCTGGCGTTGACATGACGGAGGGTGGTGGCACGGGGGGAGGGGTTAGGTCGGAGCGAGCCGGCTCTTTCAGGAATTGCTCCGCGGTTCATTTACACTTGATCGGATTTCTTAATAACCTCTACAGACGGTTACAAATGCGCTTATTGGTTGCTGCTTTTTAAATTCCCAGGATTTTGAGCCATTCAGTGTTATATGCACGTAATAGTCTTACACTATACACATATGTCGTTCGACGACAGAACATTAATAACTAGTCATCGTATTTTCCACGTTACAAGAAATAGGTCTACCAATTTTTAGATAAATGTAAAATCAAAACAGTTTTAGATAGATTTAAAATATAATTAACGATTATCTTTTAAATCACTAGGTAGTATCTAGGTATTTAAGCATAATAGTACCTACCTACAATATTAAACGATAATATCTCACGATCTAGGTATTTAAGCATAGTATATGAACGATCACACAGTCCACCCGATGGTAAATGGATGCTGAGGCCTATAGACACCTACATCTATCCTCGATTGAGAATCAAAACGCACATGCGTTGTCACCCTTGAGGACTAAGATGGAATGCCTTGCTTCCAGTTAAAGGGTTCCCGGTTCTCTACTCATCTGACGTAACAAAGCAACATTAAGCTGCTATTTCACGCGTGCATTTCGTGAGAGCGTAGTCCTTCTCCGGTCCTACTTCGGACTGCTTTGTATAATATTACCATAATATTGTAGGTATAGTATGAGGTAAATTCTTTAAATTGAACAAGGATATACACCCAGAACCGGAAAAATTATTTGTAGACTATAGAAACCTTGTTCCGTGCGGGTTTCAAGCTCGCACCTCCGCAGCGCCGCAAACAAACGCTTAGCCACTTCGTTACGGAGTCATCCGGTTGGCGTAATGAACGTAAGCACGTCCGCTAATCATGAGGGAGGAAGGAAGTTGGTGATTCACACTCATGTTTTAAAAAGCCTGTAAAGTCAACACTTGATCTATCTTCCTCCCCGATTGCGATTGCCGTCCCATTAGGCTACGAGAGTTGGACTGTGCTTTATCCTTGGTAGAGCCACGCTCTCACAGAATACCAGCGTAAATAGCAGCTTAATGCTGCTGTGTTTCGTATGGCGAGTGTAGAGAACCGGAGACCCTTTTTACTGGAATCGAGGTATTCCATCTTAGTCCTCAAGGGTGACAACGAATTTGTTCCTTAATCGAGGTTAAATGTACTACTATGGCTCACAGCATCCACTTACCATCAGGTGGACTGTGTGCTCGTTTGTCACCCTTATCCAATGAAAAAAAGATATACTCGGGCATATATTATAATTCTGTGCCACGTAAGCGGCTAATCTCTGTTGAGACTGAATACCGTGATCGAAGCTCAGTCTGGAGGACATTATGATTTATGAAAATAGACAAAATAAAATCGCTTATTGTATAAATATTTTACGATAACACTCTAAATTATATGATGCTATGGTAAGGAGAAATTTTGTTTTCCCCTTTTCTCTATTAACCAATAACTGAAGGTCATTTATAAAAGTAGAATTCCATAGACCATTGAAGGGTGCCTGAAAAACCCATTTAAAGCCCGAGGGTAGTAGACCGGACGTAAACTCAATTCTTTCCATCTACGCGCCTGTTTTACCTTCCAACGAATAGCTGTGCATGCAAATAGAGCTAGTTCATTGTTTCCTTTGCACGATGTGAATTGTTTCGGATGCAATGGGTTTAAAAAATTAAGTGATAACCAACCAATAACTAATATAGCACTATTGTAAACATAACGTTTTCATAATATATGGGAAACGGAAAATTACGTACGCATACACAACTTTAACACTATCAGTTTCTTTTTGTTTCTATGAACTTAAATATTTTATTTATTTAAAATTTAGGTAGAAAGTCGTCAACGTCTACTATCATGGGTATGAACAAAGACTGCACTCTTCTTTTTCTGTAATAATCTCGATATTATATCTACAATCTACCTAAAGGCAACACAAGTGACTTTGTAAATAACTCAAAATTATTAAATATTAGATATTCTATTAAAGATAAGCAAAAAAGTTAATCATTTTATTTTAGAGATAAATTAAAAGTATAGAAATATAATACTTATTTAAAGCTTGAAGGCCGTCCAAATTGGTACCAATATATTACCTATTTTCGTCACTAAAAAGTCATCATCCACTGCTGTGTTCAAGTAAGAAGGGTAAGAAGAAGCATAATAACTAGTCTTAAAGCGGCATTTCATCATAGCCCTCCGTAGTGGAAAAATCTAATTTTCATTATACATCAATATAAATGATCATCATTACAGGCTATTTAAAGTTCACCACACGGCATTTCCTGTTTCAGTGTCTCTCTATCGTCTCTTACGGTGGCGTATGAGGATGATAGGTGGATGATTTGGGGTAGTGGATTCTTTAATTTCAAAATTTGAATAAAAATATAATAATTTATTTATTAAGAGAAAAATCTCTTGGGATCTTTATAATCTCTGATAATATAGGTATCTCGTATATCCAATATTGCTTTCGTCATCTAGGTTCATAACATCTTAAAATTTAATAACAGCCAAAGTTGTTTAGTGTTCAAGAACCACAACTCGGCAGTTAGATCAGAAGATCAATAAGCAACATGATCGTTAAATTTGGATAGTGACAAGTTATATCGTTTATATATTCAACGAAACGACAAATATTGCCTTCCTTATATAACTTTAAGTCACTCGTATTTGTGCAATTATCCGGGCACTTAATAAATTCTTTTACAGCTTGGAGTAATTAATCACACGCCCCCGTTCTAGCGACGCGAACGCCCGGAAAATCGCAACCCTTTTCGCGTCTTAATTACCACGCCTCGTTTCAGTGGCGCCCTCTCATTGGCGGCTCTCTTTACTGCTCGATCGCCCTCCCCGTCACTCCATCGCCCTCTGTTTTAATTGGCCGCGTGCAATTAACGCCTCGTAATCACCAACCGCGTCGCGTCGGGGAAGCCGCTCCTAATTTGAATTTTTAATTACAGACGCTCCGTTGCAAGAACGACGCTCATTGGTCGATGCTTCTACGAGTATTTACTTAAGTAACCCACGTGCCTATTGTCTTTGGTACGTTTATGTTTATACTTGTTTTTAAAGTACCTAATAGGTATAGTTTATGTAGATGTGTTATGGTACGATGCAAAGTTCACAATCTACAAGAAATTTTACGTTTCCGAATACATATAGAGTAATTTTTTATGATCTACCGAGTACATTGAAATTTAGTCATATTTTCTAGTTGATTACATACTTTCTTTTAATCTTTGAAGGTAACTCTATAGTCAGCATTGCTGGGATTCACGATGGGTGCCTATATTTCTATTTGGATATGAATTTAAATAAGTAAAATAATTTTATTTATACGCACATGCAAAATATATAAGCTAACAATAGACATAGGCTGTATGTTTAGTCTACTGGATTGGCTGCACGCTGTGCTTGGGGGGTGGATTGACAATTCTAGCACAGTACTTACTAGATTTTTTAATAAAGTGGCAAATAGCTAAAATACTGAAACTGAGTGATGTGCGTGTAGTGAAGCGGGGTGTTCGGCTTGCACAGTTGGTGTTCGGCTACACCGTACGGCCCGCAGAACTCTCTCGACTCAGGCCTTAAAGAAAGTTCTCAATGGAGATCATTCGGTAGTGAGGATAGTTCAAAATGCTGGACAAAAATACGCTTTTGTATTATCTAGTAGGTAGTGAACGCACCGCCACGCCACACGGCCACAGCCAGTCTTTAGGCTTTGGCTAAAAAGTTGAAGACTGACTGTGGAAATTGAAGTCCGGCTTTGGTTTCGTTTCCAGGACAATTTTCAATGAGGTTGAGAGGTTCTGAAGACGGATGTATGCAATCCAAAAGCAAGTCTCACCTGACACCGATGGCATTCCAGACGTCAGTCCCGAGTGAGATTAGAATGGCTCTTCAGAATCTTAAAAACGGCAAGGCCAGATCCATCTAGGCCATTCCATCCCGTGAATGGAATTCCCTTAAAATCTTTGAAAGCTTTTGAAAGCGGGTGGAAAACCGGCACATAAATTCCTCCAGAAGCTCTTCAGTGCGGCTTCTCCATGGTGGCCCTACTCCGGAGGCGTGGAGCAAAGTGCAGTGGACTTGTTCTTGAAAAAAAGCGATAACGCTCTTTTGAACTATACACCGATTTCCCTTATAAGCCACATCTATGCGCTGTTTCAAGAAATCTAGCGCGCAGATTTGCTGACTTTCAGCCTACGGTTTCTGAAAGGGACAAGCCGGTTTCTGAAAAGGATTTAGCACCATAAACTACATACATAGGTATCCTTGTTCAAATTGTACAGGAAGACCAAAGAGCTTTGTCTTGCCTATGGCAAAGCCTTTAATTCTGTCGAAATGCTACAGTCTCTTCAGCGGTGCCAAGTAGACAGTCAGTATAACGAAGTGCTTAAGTATTTGTACAGAATGAAGACTATTCGTATCATCGCATCGTATCAGTATAGAACCAGAGTACGAAACCTATTTAACTGCAAAGAGGTCTAAGACAGGGCGATATTATACTGAAAACTCTTCACCGCTGCACTGGAAGACGTTTTCAAACTACTGGACTGATAAGTATACGGTAATAACATCAAATGACATCACCCACCTTCGATTTGCCGACGATATAGTACTTACGGCGGGATCGCTGTAGGACGACGGATAAAACAAAGGTCATGTGTAATATCTTGTCACACCTATGCCGGTAGTTGCTGGGCGCACCACGCTCGAAGTTTTCGACGAATTTACGTAGGATAAATTGTCCCACTAGGTAAGTCTAAGTTTCAACAGAGAGGATAATCGACGGATTCATTTCGGCGGGACAGCGTTCAGGAGTTTACGACAATAACTGATAATAAGATTATATAACCAGTGCGTGTTGCCTGCGCTAAAATGTTGATCTTGGACGTGCTTCTTCACTGCTGATCGTATAATGAAGCGCAAGGTCGCTCAGCAAGCTATGGAGAAGGTTATTCTCGGAGTTTATTTTTTTGTGTTGGACTTAGAAATGAGGATTTACGTTGCGGAACCACAGTAACCGACATAGCCCAACGGATCAATAAGCTGAAGTGGCAAAGGGCCGAACCATATAGCTTAGAGAGCAACAATCGATGTAGAAGTAAGGTTCTTTGCGCCCTCCTTTCTGCCAAGGAGGGTCGCGTTCGTATACGGCTTAGAGATCTCTAGTTAGATCGTTAAGCCTGTTCCTAAAAGGTTGGGTTTAGTGGGTAAAAGTCACCACATAACCACGCAGCCGGCTGCGTGGTATGCTATGAGCATTCCCAACCTCCCTCCCCCGCTTTCCGGAGGGTTGCCCATATTTGCTTCGGGCGCAAAAAAAAAAGAAAGGTTGGGGAAGCCTAAATTTAGCAGTCGACTTGTGATGGGCTGTAATGATGATGATGAATCAATGTAAAATGATACGAAATTGGACATCTAAATGTAAAAATAAGTACAATATAAACTGTTATCATCATATCTATTCAAAAATGACTAACCTAATATTAATAAAGGATATCGGTTCTGCAATAACCCTTCTACTTACTCGACGGTAAATGCCGATCACTTCGTACTGGATAGTGAAGGAAGAATCACATCGAAAAAATTAAAAATATCAAGTTCTAGGTGAATGGACTCTTTTTCTGCCGTAGGAGTTTATTTGGGTACATATCACATTTTTACCTATTTTTTTTACTTATTTGTTACGATCTGAACGGTATACAGACCCAGTACAATTACAGGTTGAGAGGCGTTTTTTTATGGGATAATGGTGACAACGAGCACACAATCCACCTGATGGCAAGTGGATGCTGTGGCGCATAGACATCTTCATTTATACTCGATTAAGAATCAAAACGCAGATACGTTGTCAACCGTGACGACTAAGATGGAATGCCTCGTTTCCAGTAAAAAGGGTCTCCTGTTCTCTACACTCACCATAATACACACAGCAGCATTAAGCTATTATTTTACGCTGATATTCTGTGAGAGCGTGGTTCCCCGGTCGTGCCGACCCATTCGTGCTACAACCATAATATAGCTGCAGCGTGTACCTTAGATCCATCTTAGTCCTTAATGCTTACAACGTATCTGTATTTAACGTTGCCTTTTTTAGAGTTCCGTAGTCAACTAGGAACCCTTATAGTTTCGCCATGTCTGTCTGTCCGTCTGTCCGTCCTCGCTTAATCTCTGTGACCGTTAGCACTAGAAAGCTGAAATTTGATACCAATATGTGTATCAACCACGCCGACAAAGTGGTAAAATAAAAATTGGAAAAAAATGTTTTATTAGGGTAAATCCCCTATATGTAAAGTGGGAAGTGATTTTTTTTAATTTCAACCCTAACGTGTGATATATTGTTGGAAAGGTATTTAAAAATGAATAGGGGTTAACTAGAACCATTTTTTGATAATGTCAATAATTTCGGAAATAATCGCTCCAAAAGTAAAAAAACAATGTGTCCCCCCCCCCCTCTAACTTTTGAACCATAAGTTTAGAAAATATGAAAAAATCTGAAAAGTAGAACTTTATAAGGACTTTCTAGGAAAATCATTTTGAACTTGGATGGAAACAACAGTACCCCTACCTACAGTACCTACTACCGGGAGCAGTTGCAGGAGCGCGGAGCGCTGCTGGAGCGCGAACATAATGGATACCCATCTTTAAACTCATAAGTGGGAACACTTATTGTGACGGACGGGAAACTACGGAACCCTACACTGAGCGTGGCCCGACACGCTCTTGGCCGGTTTTTAGGGTTTCGTAGTCAACTAGGAACCCTTATAATTTCGCCATGTCTGTCTGTCCGTCTGTCCATCCTCGCTTAATCTCTGTGACCGTTAGCACTAGAAAGCTGAAATTTGGTACCAATATGTGTATCAATCACGCCGATAAAGTGGTAAAATAAAAATTGGAAAAAAATGTTTTATTAGGGTAGCCCAGATATGTAAAGTGGGGAGTGATTTTTTTTTAATTTCAACCCTAACGTGTGATATACTGTTGGAAACTAAGTTGGTTTACTAAGATCATTTTTTGATAATGTCAATAATTTCGGAAATAATCACTCCAAAAGTAAAAAACAATGTGTCCCCTCCCCCCTCTAACTTTTGAATCATAAGTTTAGAAAATATGAAAAAAAAAACTGAAAGTAGAACTTTATAAGGACTTTCTAGGAAAATCATTTTGAACTTGGATGAAAAGTCGGAGCGCCTGCCGCGGAGCGTGCAATGTTGCACGCTCCATGTTCGCGCACGTACCCACTACCGGGAGCAGTTGCAGGAGCGCGGAGCGCTGCTGGAGCGCGAACATAATGGATACCCACCTTTAAATTCATAAGTTTGAACACTTATTGTGACGGACGGGAAACTACGGAACCCTACACTGAGCGTCGCCCGACACGCTCTTGGCCGGTTTTTTTTTATTTAATGTAGGTTGCAGAATTCCATGGGCCGCAATTCCCATTAGGTGGACTATAATTGAACACATTCTTCAAAATGCTTAGGTAAATCCAGCCTTTGATAAAGAAATTATGATAGAGAAAGTAATATCTTTTTAACTCAGGTAATTTATTATGTTTAAGTCTTTTTATTAATTAAAACAAGCTATTTCCAAAATTTTTACAAAAATGCATTTGATGAATAGTTTTAACTCAAAATGGTCGCAGTGCGTACAACGATGGAGTGGATTAATTTGCTAGCATCTGCCTTTTCAGGTGATAACCATGTGGGTGGTAGGTCTTAAAGGCAAGAGTAAATAGATTTTTTAAGATGAGTCAGTGCGCTACCGTCTTGAATACGTCACCACTACATTGTATTGGTTTATAATAGTTAAAAATATTTTATAGGTACAATTATTCACCTTTAGTATACACCTAAAATTAATGAAACTGTCAGAAAAAAAATAAACCAAGGAAACAAAAATATTTTTTATATGTTCTTTATTGTATTTTCTTTAACAGAAAAGAAAACAAAGAGACGGCTTTAACTACTCTAGGTATTCCCTGTCAGGCATCCTACCACCTACCTAAAGCATTATTAATATTTACTTAAATGTTATAAATCAGTATTAGAATTATGAACAGATATAAGTATAATTAGTAAGTCAAAAACCTGGAATATTTCGCTGCAGACTTTTCAAGCTCAGCTTTCTCGTATCCTAATTTTGAGCAAGTTTTGCGATTTTCAAGACTCTCGTTAGACTCGTTATTAGTCTAAGTAACTTCTTTCGAGTAGGTATGATTTAATAGGAGTACTTGGCAAAGTATGTATATGTAATAAATATTATATAAAGAAAATCTCTTAAATTCAGTTTTCAAAAAAAATCGTATCATGTGCACTAGGCCGAGGTCATAGTGCGTCAAGAAGTTAGGCAGTTTCAGATTAAAAGCTGCTCCGTCTATCTTCTTTGTTGGCCATAGACAAGAATAATGATATTATAAAATAGTCCATTACCCCATCTAGTCACATTATATCGTAAATTGCATATGTTGATATGTTAATATCTTGATGGTCAATGATAGATGGTACATGGTGGTATTACGAACAGTAAAGATGAGAGATGACTGGTAACGCCGTTGCTAATCCACTTTGCTAAAAGTTAGGGCATTTAAAAATTCTTTCTATTATGGCAGAGTCCAGGCCAGGCAATGGATTCGATGCTGATGAGGAGGATGATAAAACAAACTAGTAATGTTGATACAGAAATGTTTTTCACTTTCTGATGTCTTTTATTTTAGAAACTTTTAAATTAGTTTTATTTTTACAAATAAAATAAAATATTGCGTTGTAATATGTAATGTATTATTTTTGAAATGTAAACACTTTGACGTAATTAAGTGAACTAGTGGTCGAAATTCATCATCCATACATAGACTGCCTCATAAGGCGATTTTGCCATAGTTGCCACGTCTGGCTGGCGGGTTATCAACCTTCTTATTATTTTAAGTCGTTATTAGGAAGATGCTACTGCCCACGAGCTGTTACAGTTTCCCTTCGTCGCCTCTTAAGGCGGTACCCTGACCAAAACCTGGCAAAAGTGCGTTTTTCAGAGAGACTATTATCTCATTAGTTATGAGAAATAAGCTACATCTAAAAGCACATTATTAATGTTCGATATCCTATCATCACATTCCACGTTCCAATTTGTTTTTATGTGTTATGAATACATTTAAAATCTACTTTTAAAAAATGACTAAAATTATTGATTACATACATCTGTTGCTAAAGGAAATGCTCTAATCATTTGAGAATTACACTAATAGATAGATAATTTAAAAATCTATATTCTACACGTTTTATTTAATTTCTTAAGTTCGCTTATCTCTGTTAATTGAAATAATTCCAAATAATCGGGCGTATTTTTCTGTGATATATTGTAGCGAGTGCGCGTGGATTGTATGGGACCGAACGCTCAAGGTCTCTCGCTAGGGGAACCGTCTTAAGTTGTCCACGGGACGATATAGGTTGGTGGATATTCCTACAACGGCACTACATGGTAAAATCGACCGTAATACATTAAATATTTAGGTTTGTAAGAGTATGTTAACCAAGCTATACTACTGCTGCTGTTTACTTTCAACTGCATATTAATACGTAAAGAATAGATAACTAATATACAAAATGAACTCTTTATCGCCTAGACATACACCCACATGCTATTGAAAAAGGAACATTTGATAACACAAAATTCACAGCCTATTCACAATCTCTACTCTTTGCGACTGTTTGACCACAGACTATTAAGTGTTTGGTATTAGCCTTACGGTACGTTTGCACTGAGAAACATCCAACACGTAATGTTTTGAAAAAAAAAATTCGCATAAAACAAATCACACAACATGTTTTGTTGATGGTGGCGTTCGCACTCACAAAAACTGGGTTAAATTTTCAAACTTACCTTTCAACATGACAATATTTCTACAAATTTGTTTTCAAACATTTTGTTTATGTATTTATAAAGATATAATATAGTTAAAATATGTAATGTACAATGAACTGTCAAACATATTTCACTACATGTTCTTTAACTATGCAAACGCTTTTTGATACATTGACAGAAAACAGGGTTTAAAGCCTTTTTATTTTTTGTGAAAATCGCGTCAGTGCAAACTCACGGTTAGAGTAATAACATTTACATTGAGAAATTGGCAGTTCGAACGTAAACAATGAATGTTATATTTAATTTAATTTAATGTATTTGTATCACATATTATATATATTTTTTAACTTTCTGTACCTACTCCTACATATACACTTCAACTACTTAAGCGAAATTTAACACAACTCCGCGAGAGCAATATGCTTACAAAGTTTTACATTCATATTAATATA
Organism: Parnassius smintheus behrii; assembly: GCA_036936625.1. Taxonomy (NCBI): domain Eukaryota; kingdom Metazoa; phylum Arthropoda; class Insecta; order Lepidoptera; family Papilionidae; genus Parnassius; species Parnassius smintheus. The sequence goes on from JAUPFT010000018.1 coordinate 18,310,710, forward strand.
TAGATTCAGTAATTGCCCGTTCTTGATCAGTGACAAATTCAACAAGTTTTTACTGATGCATATTCAACACGTGGAATGCCGTCGAGTGAGTGACAGCCGGCGTGCCAATTTGCCACATCGGGTCGATATCTGGCAACGGTTCGCATCGGGCTGTGGCTATTCGGAATGCATGACCGATTGGGCACGGGGGAAAAGCGCCCGATTGTCGTTGAATTAAGCGATTAACGCTGAATGGTTGGCCGGCACGCGGAACCAAGCGGGCGGCACGACGCGCAACTACGGAGCGCTTTGTCTCAGCTCGTCTGACCCGTGCCCCGGGCAAAAACTCTCCAGGGAGAACTAATAATTTGAAAAACTTACCGAGACCCGTTTAATTGAGTAAAAAGTTGAGGACGGAGGTGTTTTTATCGATTGTAGCAGATTGAGTACACTCAAGATTCTTTTCGTATTTGATTTCGACAAGGTTATTTATTGAAAATTTATACATTTTTTGCTTCTTTAGTAAAAATAATTTTAAGGAAATATTTTACAATACTTTTTAGGGGAAGCCTGTTTATAATTGGCTACTTAACTTTACGTCCTAATACCTAATATCTCATTAAGTTTAAATGAAACGAATTAATAGGTATTTTATAATTTCACACGACAATTATAAACTAATTTTATTTATTATTAGCATAACAAGATAACGCCTTTTTTGAACCATCGTCCATCATTGCCTTGATTGGAGAATGTTGCCATTATTGGGCTTAGAGCAACAGGACGGTCCTGTTGCTCTAAGCCCAATAAAAAAAAACAGGCAAAAATTATAAAATGTCATTATAATTACGAGTCTGTTTGTAATGTCAAAATGACAACTATTTCTATACTAAATGCATATTCAAGTATAATACGGTACTTATAACAAAAACACAATATTTAAAAGTTTTGTTTAAAATTTTCGTCAGTTTGTTCCGACTAATCTCCGAAATGACTGCACCGATTTTGATAGGATTTTTACTGGCAGATAGCTGATGTTATATGGAGTAATTTAGGCTACTTTTATTTTATATAAAGAATTAGGTCTCCGCGCAAAAAATTCATAACCCTAAATTAAAGGCGGTCGGAGTCGCAGGAAACAGCTAGCTAGTAGATTACAATATATTAAGTTTAGCAACAAATAAAAGTTTAAAATAATAGATCGGGGAAAAAGTTTCTTCGTACAATTTTTTTTTATAAAAATTGAAGATAAATCTTTTTGGTTCTACTGTTTGTATCTGGCTGTTTTAATATCATCACATATGTATAAGAAAAAAAGTAAAAATCAATTTTCAACGCCATTTTTCATTTGTTTTGTCCGCCAAAATGAGTGAATCTAACGAAGAATTTCGATGCACTCTGAAGTTTTATTACAAATAAGGGACAAATGTGATGAGAACCCGAGACCCTTCTATCTCTCAAAATATTACTTCTCTCTATCAAATGTATGCAGACGATCTCCAAATCTACACTCAGTCAACTCTGTTAAATCTGCCTTCTGCTGTTGCCACCATCAACAATGACTTAGCGGCGATAAACCAGTGGAGTCAGCGTTATGGTCTAAAAATTAATCCGTTCAAGTCCCAGGCTATAGTTATTGGTGGTGGAGGGTCCAGAGTTGACTGGAACAACCTACCCTCGGTGACATTAAATGACGTTGTCATACCCTACAGTAAATCTGTAAAAAATCTGGGGATATATCCAGATTCTACCTTGTCGTGGTCGCAGCAGTTAAAACAAGTGAGCAAAAAGGTGTTTGCTTCTATGGGTTCACTTCGTCGTTTACGTTCTTTTCTCCCCATTCCCACTAAGATTATGTTAGCACAATCCTTACTTCTCTCTATTCTCGATTATGCGGACGCAAGTTATCTCGATTTAACTGAAGACCAACTGAACAAACTTGAGCGAATTCAAAATATTGCAATTAGGTTCATATTTGGTTTGCGCAAATATGATAATGTATCCGAATATCGTTTACAGCTCAAGTGGTTACCCATTCGCTTTCGCCGGAATTTGCAAACTGTATCTCTTCTGTACTGTGTGTTGTTCAATCCTTTGACTCCAAGCTAAGTAGCTTGGAGTCAATTCTTCAAGTGAAGGAAAACTTTAAGTTTCTTGGTCATGATCGACCTGACGTCAAGAAGCATTACCTAACACTTTGTGGTTATTGATAACCAATTCTAGCAACAGATAGTTATTCTGTGTTTTTCTTTTTTGTTTTATATTTATTTATTTATCATCTATGTATATATATACGAGGGTGGATTGAAAAGTACTCGGCCTAACCAAGAAAATAAACACATACTAAATCAGTTATATTTTTATTTTTCTACATAATCACCATCAAGTTCAATACACTTTTGCCACCTCCTCTTCCAAGCATTTAGACCGTTGAAAAAAAATGATTCTTCCTTAGAGTCAAAATATGCGTCTACAGCTGCTTTGACCTCGTCGTTTGTCGAAAATCTTTGACCTCCCAAGTGCTTTTTTAGGTTTGGGAACAGAAAGAAGTCTGATGGTGCCAGATCAGGTGAATACGGCGGATGCGGTAACAGTTCAAAGCCACAGTTGTGAATTTCAGCCATTGACTGTACTGACGTGTGAACACGGGTGTTATCTTAATGAAACAGGACTTTTCTTCTGAGCATTCCTCGACGTTTTTCTTTTATTTCCTCTCGTAAACGACGTAGTAAGGTGCAGTAGTAATCAGAGTTTATAGTCTGACCCCTTTCAAGATAATCAATCATAATCACACATTTCGAGTCCCAGAATACTGAAGCCATCACCTTATTTGCCGACAAAATCGACTTAGCCTTTTTAGGGGGTGGTGAACCAGGTCTCCTCCACTGTTTTGATTGTTGTTTTGTTTCCGGTGTACAGTAATGAAACCATGTTTCGTCCATAGTAACAAAATGATTCAAAAAATCATCTGCATCGGCTTCAAATAACTCCAAACAGTCGCGTGAAATAGTCAATCGCGTCCTTTTTTGTTCAACTGAAAGCAGTCGCGGAACCCACCTCGCAGACACCTTGTGGAAACCCAACTCGTTGACAATGATGTTTTGAGTTCGAAGAGATGCCTATAATCTCCGCTATCTCTCTAATTTTTAATCTGCGGTCTCCCATTATTAAATCATGTACTTTTTTAATATTTTCGTCAGTAGTTGACGTCGAAGGCCTTCCAGAGCGCGGTTTTTCTTTCACACTCTCTCTACCACGTTTAAATTCTGCTATCCATTTTTTGGCGGATGAATATGACAGAGCGCAATCGCCTAATGTACTGACCATGTCATCATGGATGGCTTCTGATGATAGCCCCTTCTTATGGAGGTACTTAATGACGGCACGCTGCTCGATTTGCTCCATTCGCGGAAATTATGTCCGATTACTTTGTTAATAAATTTATAAAATCACAACTAATTATCGCACACGTTTCGAACTTCACACAATGAACTAGTCTGAACTGAACTAAATAATGTGGGTAGATTTGATTTTTAGAATTGAATGGATCTGTGTTAGGCCGAGTACTTTTCAATCCACCCTCGTAAACCTATTTATTTATATGTATGTTTATTTTATTATTATTATTTTTTATGTATTATTGTGGTATTTTAACAAAATATAGTTTAGTTTATTTAGATATTAGAATGTAAGTGTAACATAAAACGCACCACCTCCTACTGTTCTTAATTCCAGTTTCTCCTTAGCCCAAAGGTTGTCTGGAAGAGATCGCTCTTTAGCGATAAGACCGCCTTATTGTACATACGTGTATATTAAGTTTTCTCTGTAATGTATTTATTCGTTGTATATGTGTGGTGTACAATAAAGTATATACTACTACTACTACTACTACCCTTATTACACCCTTGTTACAGAGGCATTCCATCTTAATCCTCAGCCGGGTTAGCCAAAGTGGACTTTCTACAATCGTTAAAGCTTAAAGAAAATTATGAGAAAGAGTGAAATCAATGAAAAGTCACGTGATTTTGCGTTAAGATGTGTCACTCTCATTATTTTTTTTAGTTTTCTATTAGCGTTACCGACTGTAGAAAGTGGCCAACAATACGAATTGACGTTGAAAATTCGCATTCGTAAAATTTGCATTTTAATTCTTAATCGAGGAGAGAAGTAGATATCTATGTGCCACAAATATGCACACAAAAAGATGAGTTTATGAACATTATTACTTGTAATATATGAAAGTGCTCGTGTTGTGGCGAACCGGTAATTGCTCTCCGCAAAACATGTTTTAATTATCGGGTGAGTCGCCAGGTGGCGTCTTTGTCGTGAATTTCACGCTTCGTTGGCCGTGTTGCGGGCCGCGGGCACGTTCACTGTGATATATCGCGCGGCAGTCAGCTGGGCATTCGCACCAGTGATTCAACATTCTTGTAGCATTTGGATATGTTGAGCTAAGATTGCGGGTAAATTTATTATTTTCCCTCAATTATCAATCCCATTTTATAAAAAAAAATATTATATAACAAGCAAAAAGACCATCTGATAGCAGGAAGCTGTTGCAGGTCATGGACACTTACACCTACTTAAATGGTGACAGATATGTTGTCAACCCTGACGAGATGAGAAAAGGCTATACATTTTCTAGCCTTAAATGTATTATGAATTATGATCCAGTCCGGTCAATTTCAATGCCATGAAAAACATAACTTTAAAAAAAACCAAGTCTCGCAACTCAGTTCTTCTACCGTAAAAAATTCTGAGATCCACGTAATACCAAGTCGGTTAATTTATTCAGTCCCTAATTAAGCGTTCTTCAGTCTTAAGTAATTACGTAATTAGCTAACCTAACAACATCTTATTGTGATTATATCAATGTTAAAAATCTTTCATGTTTTAAATAAATACAATTCTACATAAATACACATATACAATTATACACCATTTGCACGTTATTTGAAAAAGTCGTTGCACAGAAATATAATGATATATTAATTTATACCGTTCTCGGCTAATGATGCATAACGTAAGTTATCTTCTTTCATTTTCTCGAAAACTGTGCGTTGTAGGAAAAGGTTTGATATAATAAATTGGAGATTTATTAATTTCACGTAAAAACACCTTTTTTACGTATTCCGTAATAATCAACAGTTTTATTGTAAAATGATGGTGATAAAAAATAATATCGACATTATATTATCATATCTTTAAGGGACAGATAGTAGTTAGCGCAGGTAGGTGGCGCTGTTGTCGAGATCCAGGAATCACCCGCACGAATCTTTACGTGGTAGAGCCACGCTGTAGCTAAATTATGGTTGTAGCACGAATGGGTCGGCTCGGTCGATTCTACGGCAGCGTGGTCCTTCCATGCTCTCGTAGAATACCAGCGTGAAATTGCAGCTTAATGCTGCTGTGTTTCGTATGGTGAACATAGAGAACCGGAGATCATTTTTACTGCAAACAAGGCATTACATTCCATTTTAGTCCTCTGGGGTGGCAAGACATCTGCATTTTGAATCTCTTAAATGGGTCGTAGCATCCACTTACTATTAGATGGACTGTGTGCTCGTTTGTCACTCTTTTTCTATAAAAATCAAAAGCCATTTATTTTATCAATTTTTCGATTTCACAAAAAAATCTTGCGTGTTTTTCGCATAAAATATAGCCTAAATCACAACTGGAATTAATCGGAATTTGTTGATAAAGTTTCATCACAATCGGATGATTCATCAATTATCTGATATCGACATCAATCTGCCAAACGTGGCGAGAAATAAAAACAAATCCAATGTTAATCAGAAACAGTTAAAGGGTTGGTAAAGTAGAAAGTAATCGTCATTGATTAAACTACTGTTGGGTAAATGCTTCTTACCAATCATTACAGTTATTTATACCTAAAAATATAAAGAGATATGTAAAAGTAGACGATCGTATCTAGAATGCACTTCTAAATAATTATCTGTTTAAAAAATCTTTTTACATTTCTACTGTTGAGCACACATTAAGTCGAATATTATTCTAAAGGACCTACGATGGTAAGCAGCTTTTTATGATACAGTGATAAAAATTTAATTTGAAGTAAATTATAGACGAATTTTGTAAACAGTCACCAATACTACTTTCACACCATCTTTAGATTTCAAAGCCTCATAACAGAATGCAAACAAAAAGTTTACCGAACAATTCAATAATATTAATAGAGATGCTGATAATGCGAACAGCGTACATCAACGCACCGTGCGGTGCTCTAGCTCCGTTAAGCCACCGTGAAATGAGCACCGCCGACAGGGAGCCACCGATCTTACGTATATGACCCTTAAATAATAGCTTGTTTTACCACCTCGAGGACGCTTAGATAGTTGTCTATTTCATAACATCCAATTCCTCAGGTCGTGCTTCCGAGCCTTTGAAGTCGTTTGAGATGGCATGTATGTATTAAGTAATACTTACAGACTTATGGCCAAGATCGTTGTAAAAAGCATAATACTAATAATTAACTTATATATATATATATATATATATATATATATATATATATATATATATATATATATATATATATAATCTCTAGTGTGTCATCGTTCGTTATGTTGATGATTTTTGTGTGAGAATATTTTATAAAAATAGTCACGTGATCAAATCATGAATTTATGAATTAAAAGGTCGTATTTTATTATACAATGATCGTTTTTTATATGAAAAGGGTGACAAGCCAGCACACACTCCACCTGATGGTAAGTGGTTGCTGTGACCCATAGACATCTACATCTATCCTCATTTGCGAATCAAAATGAAGATGCGTTCTCAGCCTTGAGGACTAAGATGGAATGCCTCTTTTCCAGTAAAAAGGGTCTCCGGTTCTCTACACTCACCATACGAAACACAGCAGCATTATAGCTGCTATTTGACGCTGGTATTCTGTGAGAGCGTGGTCCTTCCCCGGTCGAGCCGACCCATTCGTGCTACAACTATACAATTAATATTGCTGTAGCATGGCTCTACCACGTAAATTCTATCAAGACAATTCAGTCAATGTATTGTCTTCATTAATATCTGAATTAATTAAATGCGAAAGATATTTTCCGAAATTGGATATTTTGCAAAGAAGAAAAGAAATGCTTCAACGCTGGTCTGAGTAAGCTTAGTCATTAAATATGAGGAAGCTTAAAGTCAGTCAACGTGCAGTGATAAGGGAGTGCAATATAACAAGGATGTCTGACGAAGAACAAGAGTATTTAGCGGATCGGTAAGCTAAGTACGTAGGCGCAGGGTTAGGCGACACCCTCTAAATGAAGTAGTAACCTGATAAAACACGCAGGTAATCGATGGATGCAGATGGCTCAGAATCGTACCTTGTAGCAGTATAAGGGGGAGGGCTATATTCAGCTGCCGACATGTGATACGTCGACGATGTGATAGTCTGATAGTGATAGTCTATATAGTGTGATGTCGAGCTAGTGTATGATAGTGATAGTAGATTTAAAAAAAACAGCATTTCCGTGTGTTTAATTGGATCTATCCGTACAAAAAATGTACAAACTAAGATGCTAACAAAAAATTCAACTATTTTAACGTCTTTAAAAAAACGAAAGACAGTATTCATGGTTTTGATTCCAATAATCCACGGATTATAATTTTACAAAAAAATACATATTGAAATATAATATACTTAATTGTTTCATCATCATCATCATCATCATTACAGCCCTTCACAAGTCCACTGCTGAACATAGGCCTCCCCCAAGTAATGCCACAAAGCACGGTCCTGAGCCACCTGCATCCATCGACTTCCTGCATGTCTTACCAGGTCGTCACTCCATCTAGTGGGGGGTCGCCCTACACTACGCCTACCGGTACGAGGCTGCCACTCGAGAACCTTTCTTCCCCATCGGTAATCGGTTCTTCGAGCTATATGGCCGGCCCATTGCCACTTCAGCTTACTAATCCGTACTTAATTGTTTAGCGTTGAAATAATCCTTTTCGTCTGTAGAAAATCCAAATTACAATTAAGTATATCAGTATTCGACCTTGCTATAAATATAATAGAATGCACCGATGTGCGGTGTGACATCGGGAATTCGGGATGGACGGTTGAGAGCGGGCGAGCAGTTTGCGCCATGCGTACGTAATGTACGCATGGCACCTCACGCTGTAACATTAGCCGGGCGTACTAACGCCGCGTAGCCTCGCCATAACATAATTAAAAATGATTTAAGGCATTCGCTCCGGCTGCTTTGTTTCGCGCGTTATATTTCACTTGTTCGCGTCGCCGTCGCCCGTGCACCTCCATTTTTAACGCGCCCGCTCTTAATTCTGTCACAGTTTTTATAACCCTTTTGTATTTATTAATTCCCTTTCGGCTCCGGTAGCGCTACGCTTCTTGGAAGGCGATTTTGACGCGACATTTCTTCGCCTCGGTCCGTATCCCTACGTTAATGAAGCATCGGATTTCGGCGCCGCCAATTTTCAAATAGCCAACCTTTTCACCTAATGCAGTAAAATGGTATAAACTATAAACCTACATTCTGTGACAAACGACGATTGTAGTAAACGTGAGCGATACATTGTTAGACCGCGAGCTTAACATAGTTAGAGCCTATTTGCTGAAACATTGCAACAAAACTAAATTGCGAAGTCCTTATTTGGCGAGGCACGCTAAAAAGGTAATAAAATTTTAATAAAATTTCGTTGAACAATGGAAATATAGTGAGCTCGGGGCGAACAGCAGCGTTTAAATAAGTATTAAAGGAATTAACTTCGGCTTGTTGACGCGTCGCGGCCGGTTATCGAATTTCGCGATCGCAGAACACTTAATTTTGCAACCGTGTCCTGACCGCCAAAAAGTAATTCTTCACGGGTCACCCCGTGCCTGTCGGCTGCATGAAACTTAGCATGGAAATGAGTATCCTGTTCTGAATCGATACAGTTCTTTGTAAAATGGCCACATATGAAGATGAAATAACAACGTTTACTTACTTTTTATTGCTTCTTACTTAAAAACGGAACACTTATGGAAACACCGTCTACCTGACGAAAATAGACGTTTTTAAAGGAGTAAATTTTTTGTGTAGATGATAAAAATCTTACTGAATTGTAAGTACAATTGCCGTAGTGTATATTTTCTTCGTTGGTATAAGGCAATTAAAAGGTTTTGGAGCACCATTTAAAAATATTTAACACTATTCCGAATTAAATTGATGTCATTAGGTTTCTTAAAAGTATTGATGAAAAAGATTTTCAAGAATATAGACAATAGATCTACTGTTTTTATTATGGAAAAATAATATGCCATCATAAACATAACTTGTAAAAAAAACAAGTCTCGCAACTCTGTTCTTCTATCGTAAAAAGTTGTGAGATCCATGTAATACCATGTCGGTTAATTTATTCAGCCCCTAATTAAGGGTCCTTCTGTCTTAAGTTATTACGCAATTAGCTAACATAACATTTTGTTGTGATCATATCAATTTTAAAAATCTTTTATGTTTTAAATAAATAGATTGGCTCGGAGGGGAGAGGTATTCGGAAGTAAAGAAGTATATACCAAAATAAGAAACTTGACATCTACATATTCGCAAGAGGTTAAGAAAGTTTAACAGAGTACTTGCTGATCAACGACTAATAACTGAATTTACTAAACACAGCCACTAAACAGAATTGGACACTATATACACTATACACCTGCACTAATAATCCGCAATTACTAATCACCTGCACTCGCACTAATCAAAGTGAATATGGTCCTTAAACGTCCTAAAGTCTAAACCAAGTCACTCAAATATTGCCATCTTGATGATTTCTCTGTCATGTAAGTCTACGTTATAGTCTTTAACTTCAAATCTGAAGGCAGTCGAGAATATATATGAGGCGAGAGAGGGTGACAAATACAGAATGGATCTTTTTTTATAGGAGACGGTGACAAACAAGCATATAGCCCACCCGATGGTAAGTAGTTGCTGCGGCCCATAGACATCTACATATATCCTCGATTACGAATCAAAATGCAGATGCGTTGACACCCGTGAGGACTAAGATGGAATGCCTCGTTTCCAGTAAAAAGGGTCTCCGGTTCTCTACACTCACCATACGCAACACAGCAACATTAAGCTACTATTTTACGCTGGTATTTAGTGAGAGCGTGGTCTTTCCCAGTCGAGCCGACCCATTCGTGCTACAACTATACTACTAATATACTGTGAGGAGATTGTAATTAATTTGTTTAAGCTTCCGTACACGCTATATTAAAGCACGGGGTCCACTTCGGCTCCGTCTCTGTTAATTAGTTTTTTGTTGCATCGGCGGCAGCAAGAGGCCCGGCATTGACGCCATCAAATTACGATGAGTCGGCCTTTCGGTGCTTCGCTACCGGCGGAGGTCGACGATAATTATACACTCGTTACTTCAGTGCCGCCTGACAACGCAGCCGACCCAGTCCAATGTAGAAAAGGAGAAATTGTTTCACCAGTAAAATAATGCAATAGCAGCCGAGGTGTAACCTTTAATTGATTGTTTTACGTGGCTTTACGTTATTATACATTATCATTGTCATAATCTTGAAGTGGAATCTTGGATAAGGATAATTGATTTTTTTATTATATTCTTTCAATTCGGTTATGAAAAGTACAAAAATAGTTACAAGTAAGCCCTTATATTACCGAACGTAGTTTTTTCATAGTCTTGGATTTCTTTTAGTTATGTTGTCAAATGTCATTGCCAACATACTTTACATTTTAGTACACTAATTTCCGCGGGCTTCCTTATTGTACTCGTAACAGACTCAAGTTTAAACCTGGATCTAACTATAGACTACTTTTTGTGTTAAGGCGGAAAATGTTTAGAGATGTATCGATAGAAAACTATTTAAGTCTGAATACGTAAGTGTATTTAATTCTCTAATGCTTCGTGAAGTGACCGCGCGAGGATGGGCGCACTCGTCGAGCCTCGACGATAAATTCCATCGATAAAATCGGCGACGTCGACAGCGTGCCCGGTAATTTCTTAACGACAGCGTAACCCGGTGGCGACGCGTGCGCGTACGCATTTTATTTCTCTCGGATCAAGAGGCCGACTCGGAAATAATCGCCATCCACTCAGCATAGATGGTAATCATGGCAACTATCAAGGCGGACTTAATGTAACTTTTTTTGGTCAATGAGCGTGAATTGAGAGATTGGATCTCGATATATTGCGGGGAACACGTGTCTTTATTGTGTAGGTATCAATGTTAGATTTTTTGGATGAGATCTCACAAATAAGTTGTCCTGGAAATCAGTTTGATGCTCGTAAGATTTGAGTGCATAATTTTTTATGCATGATTGTATGGCTAAAGGACACGACGAGATGTATGCCATGATGAGAGGCACGCCTTAATCTTAGATAACGAATTGTAGTCAATTAGGCAAATATTATCTACTTACTCAGCTACCTGTATTCATTTAACAGGATAAGACTCCCTATGTAGTTAAGACACCACGCAGCGAATTATAGTTTCAGCACGAACATGCACTAATAATGCAGCTTGTATAATTTAAGCGTAAAATAACTGCATAATGCAGCTGTGTTCTGTATAGTGAGTGACGGTAACCGTAAACCCTTTTTATTTGTAACGAAGTATTCTTCGCTGATCCTTCGAGGTAATAACGTATTCACAATGTGATTCTTCATTGGGCAGTTTTTAAGGTCTATACTGTTCAACTTACTATCAAATGGCTTACTATCAAATAGATTATCGTTATCACTGTTACTTTTATTATAATAATCTCACAGTAGCGTACCGAACGGACTGAATGCCGCTGCGCCTTGCTATGCCTAAGACGTACGTATCCCGAATATATTACTCCGCGAAGGTTGAGGAGATCGGGGAGCAAATAAGAGTAAGATCAACATTACGCTGGGAGCCTAACGGTTGGAGTCACGCCCCAGTACGCCAATTTAAGACCATCCACAGAAATCTAAATAATAAGGCACTTTGCCTTATTCTTTAGATTTTCTGAGACCATCATAAAGGAAGAATTTTGGCCGAAGGATATCGTGTACCGACGTTTTCGCAGAATGCGAACAGGATACCAGTACCAACCGAAACATGCCGCAGACAATACGTGTATAAGTGATAGTTTAATTAAATAAATATTGTTTTATGTCATAAATGTATTAACGTATATACGTTTGTTGTCTGAAATAAATGATGAATAAATAGAAGTAACAAATAAGCAAAATCAGATACTTAGAATATGGCAAGTTCAATAATTAAATGTTTTCTTTAAAAAAGTAGGAGCTGTGCTGGTGGTTCTCATTTTTTTAAGCGGACCAGTCTATATTGTGATTTTAAGTGATTATTATGAGTGGATGGGGCGCGGTCGCTACTGGCCGCATTGTTGCTCCTATTCAAGCTGATCGAATGAGCTTCCTACTAATTACCACCGGCCATTCGTTGTTGGTCAGGGCTGGCTGTGCCAAATTCTACTTTTATTGTGATTTAATTGAATATGTATGTTTTAAAATAAAATTCAAGCTAATTGAATAATTGCAATAAGATTGAATCTTTTCTCGTTCAAATGCTAAATACTCTGCGAGGAAACACGCCAGCAGCTCATAGACTAGACCGCGGGGAGTAAAGTCACATAATCATTTTAGCTTTTGTTGTTATAAATTATTGTATAGTAGCGATCCGCGTGATTTCTGGATTTCAACAACAGGGCCACCTACCGGGGCCAATTGTGACCCACTCCATCCACTCAAACACACAAAAAAATTCATCTAAATCGGTCAAGCCATTTTCGAGTTTTTGCGAGACCAACGGACACCAATTGATTTTAATTATCTAAGTGGAAGAAGATATATCATGTAAATAAATAAAAGGTTTTCTGTAAATTCAGAAGGCATATTATTTGTTTAGTAGCTACTATCGACATCCTTTTTATATAAACAGGACATAGCGCATTCCAGGAATGGGCCAGTATATTCATCGCGCTGTTAGATACCTTGGTGATCGCAGCGGCATACAATTGCACTGTTAGTTCTTCGCCCTGTTTCTAATATCTAAGTTTTGGTTTTGGCATTAAGGACAGTAAGGCCCGGTTTACATTTTGAGAAGTGACAAGTGTGAATAGCAAGTGCAACTGACAAATGATGAGTGCTTAGTGCGTGCGAACAGGCAGTGACAAGTGATGTCTGAATAAAATTCGCACTAAGCACTTGCCATTTGTCAGTTGCATTTGTCGCTCGCACTTGTCATTTCTCAAAATGTAAACCGGGCCTTATATACCGTCATTTGTCGGACGTTTCGGCTAGTACCCCGTGGGTAGCGCTTAAGCCACCTCTTACGGCGATAGACGGAAATTAAACAGAAGATGGGCAGCAGCGTCTATCGATATCGATATCGAACAACTTAAATTAATAAAAAAAATTACTCTTGCCAACCAGTCTGTCAATTGTGAAAACTTTGCCCCCAACATTCTCCCTGAATACATTCTAGATTCAGCAGTTGACTTTGACAGGCTGTCGGCACATACCAACAGCCTGTCAAAGTCACATCATGATAGTGATATTTTATAATATTACTTAAGTCATAAAACTTTTTACGGCATTTCTGGCAACCCTAAACATCGGTACAAGGTATACGTACTACGTGAAGCTATGTTACATTATCTTTAATTAAAAACTCCGAGAGGCCATCTCTAGATTAGTCGGTACGGTCACAAAAAGGGTTACGATGGGATCAGGCGAAACACCTTCGTGATTCGTCACGAATGCCCGATTTATTCTTGTTTGTGTGAACCCTTTGTTGATGTTAACCGAATTTGCTGTCCAATAAAAACCGACTAATTAAGAAATGTTCGGACTGCCGTTAGAAGTCTTAGCGTTCTTTTCGGCTACAGCTGTCAGAAGGATGCCAAATACCTCATTAAGTAGTTCTCGAAACACTACCGCACCGGTTTTTATGGATGCTGATTTTAATCCTTCGATTTACGATTATTATACATGTAGTAATGGAATTTTTCAGATTAAATCTTAATATTAGTTCTGAGTTCTACTAAGTTCGAATTTAATTCTTGGTTAGTTTTTGATGACTATTTACAAAAATATTAATTACTTTGGATAGCCGAAGTAAATCAGTCTAAGACTTCGGTTAGCGTTCGATGGTTCAGAGGATATGTTCATTGTCTCGCATGTCTTAGGTCCCGCCACGCTGCACGCTCGTCACTCAGTTTTTTACACTAAGACATCCTTTTACTAACGTCCGCTTTCAGAAAGAAAAGGTTGACAAATATGTAAAATAAAGTTGCACTTACATCTACAAGTGATGCGTGCGTTTCCCGCGGTTTTTTGACCATACAGGTTTTTTGAACATACATGAGGTTGATCATAGGTACAGGGGGCGGAGGGTAAGGGAGCCAATATAGTTACAAGCTATGATGCATTTCATCTGATACCTCAGGGCTGGCAACGCATCTGTGACTTTTTAATTTAAAGCTGCTCGTATGTGACAGAAGCGCAATGACATTGACCTGTACATGTATGTACATGGCATTTTGTCATGCGTCAATATACTGGCAAAGAAATTTATCAGGGTGGCCGAAGTTGACCACATGAATTAAGGATGCTGTGGAGTTCTTTAAATATAATCGAAGCAAGACCTTTCTGTTACATATAATACACCGATGTAATAAGCGATGATTAGATAAGTTTTTAAAAGCATTTGAACTCCTCGATCACTATTAGTTTTTTTAAACGATGCTAAGTTGACCTTTTTGACTAAATTTTTTTATTTTCTTAACTTTGAGAGCCCATAAATACTTACTTATTATTTTGGATTAACAATACCTTCGATAGATCAAGGATACATCTGGGACCAAAATCAAATAAAAAGTTCAATCAAAAAAAGGACCAAAAAACTGTAGGGGTAGAGGTAAAATTTCGGAAAAAATTAGAATTTTACAAAAAAAAAAATTAAAAATAATGTGAACAATGAGGGTCTTCTACTTCAATTTGTATTTTACAAATAAGTCCACCTACACGCCCACCAAGTTTGTCACCCCCCCACCAAACAGCCTGTATAGTATCAGTCGTTTTTAAAAAGAGTATTTTATAAGTACATTATATTTCTGGTCTGTGTGAACGTAGCTCTTGATTTAAAAAAAAGGCGTTTGGCAGGCACAGATGAAGCATCCAAGGCAATTGACTCACGGCAATTTTGAAAGGTTAGGGGCCAAAACAACTGAATTTTTTGTCTGTAATTTCATCACACCAATAATAGTGTTGGCAATATTGATACCGTTGTATCGGCAATGTTGTGATAACGATAAAAATATCGATATTTTGGCTTCTATATGATCCATATTGTTAGTCAATCACGATACTCGATTCCGTAATTGCTTGCAGCTAGTGTTTAATAGTTCATTTACAATATATAAGTAGGTACTTAATTACTTTTATTTACATTTCTGAAAGTAGCATAATATTAGGCATAAGCCCACTAAAATTATGTATTTTACTAAGCTCCGTTAATTTGTGTACAAGTTAAACTAATATACGAAACTGTCGATTATCCGCAATGATTTTAAGTTCGTATGCAGCTCCGAAATTTCATACCCGTCTCAACCTTTTATATTTCATCATGATTGTTAGTATCGTATTTTTTGTGACAGCCCTGAGCACGAGCTATCATTTGCGGCGGTCGAGGTCTTGTCGCCTGCTTAGCGTAACGATAATGACTACTATCATTAGGAACTATTCCCGGTATTCCCCATATACTCGTAGGTGTAATGCATAGCATATTATGTCCCATGTGCGGTAAATAAATAGTAAGAGATAAAATGCAATAAAATGGGAAATAAAAAAAAGTTATGTTTGAGCCTATAGTTTGGGCATAGCCATTAAAAGTTCTTTGAAGCGCCATTTCATAAATGTATAGTTGCTTGTGGTTATTAATAACACTTATAGAAATTTTTCACAATTGCCGTCCTCCACCATGTACTGTGGAATTTCTATAACACAAATTTCAAGGGAAATGCTAAAAGTTTCGAGTTACATAACGAAGTAAATTGGAAAGTTAAAATGTGCGCCCTGAATTCCCTTCAAAAACTACAACTTTCTAATCAATATTTTTTTACGTGCTAGAGCACCGCTGCAGCTATATTATAGTTGTAGGACGAATGGGTCGGCTCGACCGGGGCAGGACCACGCTCTCAAAGAATACCATCGTAAAATAGTAGCATAATACTGCTGTGTGTCGTATGGTGAGTGTAGAGAACCAGACTCTTTTTGCTGGAATCGAGGCATTCCATCTTAGTCCTCAGGGGTGACAACGCATTTGCATTTTGATTCTTAATTGAGGATAAATGTGGATTTCTACGGCCCACAGCATCCACTTACCATCAGGTGGACTGTGTGCTCGTTTGTCACCAAATGCTATAAAAAAATTAACACGCATAGAATATGCGATGACGACTTTAAATGAAATGTCAGACATGGGGATAATCAGAACGATAGAGGCAGATTGGCACGCAACGTAATGCAACGCATTATGACATCTGGACTCTTGATTTTAAATGAAAATCTATACACTAGAAACACACTTATCGTATGCAACGCACAACGTCGTCCTGCGATGTTTAGATCGGTGTGAGAAGGTGGAGGGGATATTCGTATCGTACGCAATCCCGCGCGTACGACTAGTGTAGTGTATGACTATGTGTATAATGTGTTCACATTGGGACACCTAGAACTTACGCGTGTCACGTCATGAAAAAATAGACCTTTCTACCGTGCACGTACTTTGTTGTCAAAATTTAAGATTCGAATTAGTAAGGCGATGCGAATGTATGCGATGCTACATTACGTTTTACAGTATGGGACGAGATAAATGGTATACCCAGTGAGTATCAATCGACCTGCAGCTATCATTTTTGTTATTAGGTAACGTCAAACGGAGAGGTCGAGGACCGAAATTAAAAAAGTAGTTCTTTGCATTCCTGTCCTAGTTATGTTAAGATATGAAACATGAATTTATAAATATTGTGGTAATAACACATATTCTACATACTCATGTATTTGTTTCCAATATAAATCACAAATTTTAACAGATTTACTACCTAAACGTTTTCTTTGTGGCGTGATTATATATATAATCCCGCTAAGAAGCGACAAGAGTGTCTGTCGCCATACGTACGTAGTATACGCAGGACAAGTGTGTACACCAACGTGGGAGAATTGTATCGCATACGCTGTGTATGTGTACAACTACGCAGATACTATAAGATATTTGTGTCTGAGCGTATATATTTCAATATCGCTCTTTTAATTCGATCGAATTGAAATTGAATGAACTAATACAACACAGCACAGATAACTTATATTTTATCGTTAAATATTTATCTGTAAGCACCGACATATATCGAAAGATAGTAACAATATTATCTGCATATACAAATATATCTGCAGATGTAATCTGCAATAACAAATACGGCATAAGAATTTACCTGAAAAAGAAAACCAGTATGGATGAAAAAATGCTATTAAATTCGCCTCGGTCCCTGTCAAGCTTTATATGACCTTCTTTTCAAATTCTTCGCCTTTTAATAAATGCCAATGCAATACGTGCATCAAAATCGAAATCTGAATTCTATTTTGACGAGCTGTCTAGCATATTTCTACCTAACTTATTGTATGTTATAAACACTCTGTATAAACAATCTGTTTAAAAAAACACGTCATCTAAGTTTGAAGGATTTCGAGTGAGTATATCATATCGTATCTGCGTAGTCGTGGTGTGACTCGCTTTAATCGGCAAATCAATAACTGTGTTTTTGTATAAATACTACCCCAGCAGCCAACGGCTTGTTTAGTGTTATATTTAACAGACTTCTAACAGAAGGGGTACTCAATTCGACTGTATGTTTATTTTATGTGTTGCCTCAGAACTTTTTTCTAGGTGAGAGATTTTGATGATTTTATTTGAAAGCTGGTGCTTCTTGTGTGGTAACTCCTAAATGAGCTTGACTTTTCTTCATTGCACGCTAAATCGAAGACTTACAAATTCTGCTGGACAATATAAAAGAGTGTATGTAAAGAAGAATGAAAACACGGCAATAATTCTTATCAAAAACGAGTCACAAATACAAAGTTTAATGCAAGAAATGTGACTAGATATTACTTGTTTCTTTAAAAATAATGCACCAAATATACTTTTTATGTTCTTAATTTAATTAATTTGTTAACTTCTTACACATTTTTACTAACACACATACACATATTACAGACATACCTGTACATAGAATAACAATCACAAGCAATCAAAGCAAAATATTTATATTGATTTTAAACCATACGGACGAAATTATGTATATGTGTGCGTATATATGTATACATGTGTGTGTGTGTGTGTGTGTGTGTGTGTGTGTGTGTGTGTGCGCGTGTGTGTGTGTGTGTGCATATGTGTATATATATGTGTGCATACGCACATATATGCATGTATATATGTGTATGTGCAATATATATATATATATATATATATATATATATATATATATATTGGTGTATGCATATACATATATGTAAATATAGACCTGGGAATGCAACATGACTATTATTTACTTTAAATAATGAATAAGGTCCTTACATCTTTAAAGACTTTAAAAGGCTTTAAGGCTTTAAAATCCTTGCTATCTACCGCTCTCCTTCTAACCATAATGCAGATGACTTTATAAATTCCTTAAGCAATCATTTAAAAACTACTCACGTAAAAATGTAATTATAATTGGTGATATAAATATTAATACCATCATCAAAGATATAAAGCAAACATATGAGCGCACAAATAGACACAATTATCATAATATGTTAGCGGGTTATGGTCTGTTACCAGGCCATTACTTGCCTAAAAGAAATAAGAACTGTTTGGATCATTTTATTTTGAATATAGATAAGGATTGTCAGACTACATTTATTTTTGTTTTAAACCCTACTATTACAGATCACTGTATGATATTCTTGAGGCTGTCTAATGTAATTAAATCAAATAAATGCCCTACAACTAAAATAACAATAAACTATAATAATGTTTTGTTTAGCTTAGTAAACAGCAAAATAGACAATTTAATATCGATAAAAAACCCAACTACTTTAATTGAACTGTTAATAAGTACTATTAAAAATTGTCTCGTAATAAATACTTTAAGAGAAATAATCCCATGTAAAAATCGCGTAATTAAATTGTGGATAACGTTAGGCATATTGCGGTGTATCCGAAATAAAAATGAGATGTAAAAAGCTAAGACAGGATGCGGAAAACGAAGTTTTAAAAATAACATATAGAATGAAGAACTATTCATAATATATATCTATGTTCTATGTTGTATGAAAATCAGAGGTGGATAGATATTTTCTTACGCGGAAGACACGGCTGTTGTCTTTAAGGGGCGGACTTGGGATGACGTTCAATAACAGAGAGAGGTCTTGCAATATCACCATCCAATCCAATATCAATACCACCAAAACAAATTACATTACTTTTTCAAATTATAATAGCTCACAACCAGAAATAAAATTTGAAATCAAAATACACGCATGCTCTGAATTTTCCAACCCTGATTGTACTTGTAACAAAATATTTAGGAGTAATAATTTACCAGCGTCTATCCTGGCATGCACATCTTAAGCTGATGCGGAAACTCATATGGATTTTTAAAACACTTACACGTGTAACAGATAAGAACTTACTGAGTCAAATATATGTTTCATAAGCTCAATCCATTTTGACATACTGTATCCCAGATTGGGGCTGGGCCACTAAAATGAAGTTTGTGGAACTGGAAAGAGTACAGAGATTATCATTAAAAGTGATGCACTTTAAGCCCTACAGATTCCCTACTAAAGAGCTATGTGACCACCTCTCGGTCAGAAAGCTGTATATCCTTAGCTCTGTACTAAGATTGCACAAAAACAGATATATAACCCCAAAAATTGCGACAGAAGAAGAGCACATGCTGTGGTACCAGTAGTACCTATGAAAACGAAATTTGCTAGGAGGCAATTTAGAAGTCAGTCTGCTCATCTCTATACCTGTATTAATAAAAAAACTAAACATATATGCAACGACCAATCATAATGCGAAATAACAAGTTACAGCGTGGATAAAGACGATAGAGTATGAAGAAACTGAAAATTTATTGAAATAAATAGAACAATATACACTGTAGCATAAATACTTACCGCAACACACGCGCGCACACACGTACACAAACGCACACACGCACGCACGAACACACCAGTGCCATAGGTACCTATTGATATACTTAAAAGGAGATCGCAGCCTAGTTAATGTATTTAAATTTAAGATACTGAATAAAGAATTGGGAATTTGTATTTGAATTAATTGACTTCAAATACATTGATGATGTTCTCAATTCTCATTTCATTTATATTGAAGTCGGTTGTACAAAATTAAAAATTTTACCATTTGTTTAGAACTAGAATCTAGAAAAAGCAATAAACAATTTTTTTTATAAAGGTTCCGATCCTGGTTACGACAGATAAGACCCTATATAGTCCGACACCGATGAGACGATGACAGTCGGATCTGTAAACGACACTTCGGCTTTTTTTCAATATTTCGTTCAACTTGTACGTTTTTCTATTTGAAAGAATAAACTATTTTATCTTATCGGCAATCTTATCTTTAGTAATTTTAAGTAACAAATGATACTTATATTTCTAAAATATGTTACCATGATTTTGCCGTGTCCGACAGATGATTACATCGTTAGATATGAAATACACAAAACATTGAAATCAAAGCCTCCCAAAGTTGGGAGAGCTCCTGTACAGGACTGAGAGTATTGGACTGTTTATAGGCTGATTATGATAATTACCTATATTGATTTTTACATTGATTTTTACTATACTTTTTAAGCGACTTCAAAAAAGGATTTCTATTTTAACTGTAATTTATTTTTGTCGACTTATGTCATTTTGGAACTCATGAGGATATAGTATACCCGATCAGACCAGCTCCCACAAGTAGCACCTGTTCACTGGTATGATGTAGGTAACCAACGCTCGCTTTGATGTTGATGACACGTCACTATTACCAAAAATATAATATATTATAACTATGTACATTTATAGCAACTATGTAGTTTTCTTTTACCAGTTTTTGATACTGTATTCCAGCCTTGGCCAAACTATTTCACTCAAAGGTCTGCTTTGAAATTTGGATTTTCCGGTAATATAGTATACATTCTCCACAGTTGGCACACTTTTTTTTTTAATTGGAATCTATTGCTGTTGGCGATTATAGGATTGTCCTATTTTTAACAAACTAGACAGTAAAGTCAGTTTGAGCGCTCCTGCATATTCATCACCATAGTCATCAGTCTGTAACAAGTCCATCACAAGAGCAAGAGATAGGGTTTCTCCTGTAGTGAAGGGGATTTGCCATAATCGCATCGACTGGCAGCCGGATTTGCTATAACAGTATCAGACGCCTTGCACCTTTGATGTTTTTCCCGTTAATAGTCTGGATATTTTAGGTCAGCCATAAATATAATAGTTATACCGCCATCTCTCGGAAGACATGAGATCTTTTTGATCTTATAGTATTGCAGAGTCGCTTACTACACCTACGTTATGAGATAATGGGGCTAGATTATCATACACCACCATCACACGACTTATTTTCAGCTTTAAAACCCTTTGTTATGGTAAAGAAAAGTGTCATCAGCTGTCTATTTTGTTAAAGATTATTAAGATCCGAAAAAATATATATAAAAAATTAAAAATGAATGGTTTTCTGCTCTAAAAAGTTTTCAGATATTAGTGGACTGTGCCCAATTGTGGGATGTATATAGACTAGAACACAAATGGTTATTATAAAGTCTGGTTATTTACGTTCTTTACAAAAATGTTGTATCTGACTCTAATTCGCACCTACAACGCAAAAACCTAAGTACTTCAATCACAAAGCCACGCGGTTGCCTTTTTCACGTCGATCATCAAAGATACGACGTTATATGATAAGAGTTCAAGGGCAGAACAGCCGCGGTCGGCGCGGTATAATTGCACCCCGCCTAATGTGCGGTGGCGCGAAATGTAGCACTTCTGATGTTAACAAGCCTGCACTGTGCAATCAAGTGCAGCAGCTGCGAGCCGCAGTCTGCTTTAAACTGCTACTAACACCTATTTATGGTGACGTACTGCCCTTTTATTGTCCACTTTATAACGTTGGTGGGTTTAAAGAGCGCTTGTAATAGTAATTTAAAAAAGGTCGACGCTTAGGTGAACAAAGTGTTCTATTTGCCGATAGCTTCGTCATAGTTGTTAGCCAGAATATCGCCTATGAGACAAAGTAAGACGATACCTAAAATATGATACCTGCTTGTCACTAAAACTATACCTATGTTTCCCTCTGTGGTCTCCTTGGACATCCATAGAACGATATGGGTTTGTGGATATTCTAGCACCGTCACTACACGGTTAACAACAATAAATTTTTATCAACAATGAGGTTATTAATATGAAACGTCAGCGACGTAACGAACAGAGCCATCATCATCATCATTACAGCCCTTCACAAGTCCACTGCTGAACATAGGCCTCCCCCAAGTAATGCCACAAAGCACGGTCCTGAGCCACCTGCATCCATCGACTTCCTGCATATCTTACCAGGTCGTCACTCCATCTAGTGGGGGGTCGCCCTACACTACGCCTACCGGTACGAGGCTGCCACTCGAGAACCTTTCTTCCCCATCGGTTATCGGTTCTTCGAGCTATATGGCCGGCCCATTGCCACTTCAGCTTACTAATCCGTTGGGCTATGTCGGTCACTCTGGTTTTACTGCGGATATCCTCATTTCTGAGTCTATCACGCAGAGAAACTCCGAGCATAGCCCTCTCCATAGCTCGCTGAGCGACCTTGAGCGTCCTCATACGGTCAGCAGTGAAGGACCACGTCTCAGATCCGTAAGTCATCACTGGCAACACACACTGGTTGTACAATCTAGTTTTTAGAGATTGAGGTATACCTGACGAGAAGATATGTCGTAATTTCCCGAACGCTGCCCAGCCGAGTTGAATCCGTCGATTGACCTCTCGGTCGAAGTTGGACTTACCTAGTCGGACTATTTGTCCCAGGTAAACGTACTCGTCAACAACTTCGAGCATAGTGCTCCCAACAACTACCGGCATAGGTGTGACATGGACATTAAACATGATCTTTGTTTTGTCCATGTTCATCTTAAGACCTATCCGTTGGGAGGCACTATTGAGGTCATTGAGCATAGTGCTTAAGTCCTCCAGCGATTCTGCCATAAGGACTATATCGTCGGCAAATCGAAGGTGAGTGATGTACACGCCATTGATGTTAATACCGTATCCTTTCCAGTGCAGTAGCTTGAAAACGTCTTCCAAAGCAGCGGTGAAGAGTTTCGGGGATATAACGTCACCCTGTCTTACACCTCTCTGCAGTTGGATAGGTTTCGAACAGAGCAATTTTGTTTAAATGTAAACAGGAAAATAGTTCTAAATTATAACTTAAAAAGTCAAAATAATAATAAAAATATCAAAAGAAAAAACAACACGTGATCTCTATTACGTCAACACTATACGCAAGCTTTCATTACGTGAAGAAATAAATCAAAATAATACCGAGGTAAAAAGATAGCGGATGGAAAATCAGCCCATCCCCGCGCACCACCGCGTCGGGTGATTTATGCCAGTAATTTTCCGGACGGTTACGAA
The DNA here is from genome assembly GCA_036936625.1 of Parnassius smintheus behrii. Classification (NCBI taxonomy): domain Eukaryota; kingdom Metazoa; phylum Arthropoda; class Insecta; order Lepidoptera; family Papilionidae; genus Parnassius; species Parnassius smintheus. Next base: position 18,334,422 of record JAUPFT010000018.1, read on the forward strand.
AGTAACCTGCGATTTTTCACCCCGCACACACATAATTAGATAATTTTCATGGATTTCCTTTGCACTAAGGTGTTAGTGAATTTATTCGAGATATTAAACGATGAAAACGTAAGCCCTCGAAGTCCGCAGAATGTACTAGGATTAGACACAACGTACAATGATTTTTTTTTTGTATTTAAGATTTGCAGATATCAATGTATAATAATTGTTTAACGAATGAAAATTTATCAGCTTAGAAGTAATATTCTCGAGGGAACTGATCGCTTATGAGCTTATGACTCCCCGGGACGTCCTCGTATTAATTTCTGTCACAGATTTAATTGCTCACCTCTGGCTTAAGCTTTTTAATAAATTCAAGAGCGGACAACTAAGCTCGATGCGACTAAAATATAGACGGTCGGGGCGCGCTCGACCAAAAAAAGGAAGGATTTTAATTTATAAGAGACAGGACAAACGATTAATAATTTATTTGTATCCTCTGCTTCTTGCGTGAAGGGGCCGAGCGTTAAAAACAACCGTTAAAACCGTCGACTTTGTATAGCTCGCGTTTAGCCCGAAATGCCAATTGCGGGTAGACACAAGTATACAGCGGGCTGGAATGTCGCTTTAAAAAAGTCCGCAAATAAATAAATCGCGTCGCACGCACCGGTCAGACAAAAAAAACATCCGCCATATTCGATTCTTTAATGTGATTTAAAAAAAATAGAAGCAAGTGGAGGCTGGCTTCGATTGAAAATGAATGAGGGCGAGCACGATAGTGGAAATTAGCATTGAGGTAGGATTCAGAAGAGGCCTTTGTGCGATCATATCGAAGTGTATTCTTTGCGCTTTTTACGGTGGCGACGCGCCGAGCGAGTCTTTTCAGTCCTTATTACGATCCTGTCGCCTTTTTGTTGCAAATAATTACGGCCGCGCTCTGCAATCGTGTGTCGATAAATTTTGGGAATTGTTAAGCTCCAAACTCAATTGGACAGAGGCTTTATCGAGGGAGCAAATTAAGCAATAAATTTCCGATTTCTATTTCCTAAAACAAAAGAATGAACTACTACTACTAATTAAGTTCAATATCCAAGCGTCAAGTTGCGTTATTTAGGTTTCCTATATTTTTGTACAAAACGATTTCATAATGATTTCTTTTATTTTTTCTCATAAACTTAAATCCATTGTTAGGTATGGGTCATAAATCAATAAATTATTGAATAAAACTATATTTACGGATTTTATCGCGTTTATTTAACTGATTTTACTTATTTTTAATTCCCGACGTTTCGGGTGCTTTACAGCAACCATGGTCACGGGGGGGGGGGGGTAGACTGAGATGTTTGACGTCCCAACGTCATTGTTAGCCCGGTTACCTTCAGTTTTTGAATATTAATTTTTGGTCCGATTTACGCAAAACGAACTTACGGTATCATGAAGTCTTGCAGTGGTATGCTTGGGTTTGGGTTTAATTTTGTTAATTATAGGATCCCAAGCAGATGGCAGCACCAAACCATCTTCTCTATTGAAATTAGGATGCCTCTCGTATCATCCTTGGTAGGAATCGGTGTTCTTTTGCGAGGATTTGTGGTTTATCAAACCTGATGTAATGGTGGGGACGATCTTGAACATGTTCACAGACTGCAGACTTCCCGGAGCGACGGTGCTTCACGTCAGCTATATGTTCTTTCACGCGGGTTTTTATGGATCTTTTTGTTTGACCTACACAAACAAAACGATCCATAAAAACCCGCGTGAAAGAACCTGACCTATGTCAAAGGTTATTTTGGCGTAAAAGGGATGTCCAGACAACAAACGTACGTACATATTGCCACAATTATTAATAGTTAGAGGAAATTTTGAGTACTAGAATGCTATTGAATAATGTTAGAATATGACATAGAAGGAGATCATAAACCATTAGTGGCGGAGAGATTACATCGGGATGCGTTAGTCCGATTCTTAAATTAGCGATTACGCACATTCAATAATAAAGGCAACAATGGGATTGAATGCAGATGAGCGGGCGAAGAGCGTCGTAGGCCCGTGCGGCTGCGAGCGATCGACATTTGTATGCGATATCTAAGCGCACAATTGGACGTCGGCGCGACTCTTCGCGCTAATGGTACACTATCGAGCGATCGCGTTCGCCCGCTTGAAAAGTAGCGACCGCCTCGGTATAGGGACCACACGGCGGTTAACGCACAATAAATGTAACACTCGATATACGCCGAGCTAAATACTGTACCTAGTGTGTTATGTAATGTCTCAGAACTTTTGTTATGTTGGCCGCAACATGACTAGTTTTATACGGCTTTTCGTTTTAGATAAATATAAGTGCCTGCCTTTTTTTCTTTCTGACCACCCATAATTACTTCGTAGTTTGCTGCTTCATCTTTATTGTTATCTTTGGCATTTTTTATTTTTTTTTGCGCCCGAAGCAAATATGGGCAACCCTCCGGAAAGCGGGGGAGGGAGGCGGTGAATGCTCATAGCATACCACGCAGCCGGCTTCGTGGTTATGTGGAGACTTTTACCCACTAAACACCGCCTTTTAGGAATTGGCTTAACGATCTGACTAGAGATCTCTAAGCCGTATACAAACGCGACCCTCTTTGGCAGAAAGGAGGGCGCAGTATCTTTGGCATGTAAACCTTGCAGGGTTACAGTCTTTAGAAAATTCGGATCATAATTACCTCCAGAAATTGGTAATCACATAAATCACATATTTTAGACGTGTGTAATTCAGATCATTTGATATGAAATTCCGCTACTTGGTAATTCCGATTAATTTATACCTATTTCGTCGTGATAGTTCAGAGGGCAAACGCTCGCCGTCAATTCCCCACCAATGATAATATGTTAATTGCATAATGATAATTGTTAGTTGCAATTTTAAGCGCTGATTTATTACGAGCCCAGTGGAGAAGGAAACTATTCGAATTCAATAATACGAGGAATATGATATTTAAAGGACATGCAATAATCGCCAACACGCACTAGAGCAGCATGGCGGACTAATTGCTTCATAAGCCTCTCAGAAGAGGAAGGCCAGTAACATTAAGTTATATTATTAAAAAAATATGTTTCATTATCGTCATTATAATTATTAAGATTCAAGAAGATGCCAGCTGGCAAACACCATTTAGAAGACTGAACACGCGGTAACGGCTCGTATATGACTCTACCATTATCATCGCTTGTTTACCCCATAACTTATTTATGTGAGATACACGAATATTTTATCTACATGTCAATTACAACTGAGTGCTTTTTCACTTTGATGACTGATGGGCGAGGTTCTGTAGACACCTTGCACATAGGCCGCCACACATTTCTGAAGAGTTTGTAGTGCTAAAAAGTGCATACTGCGTTGCTCACATGCGGGTTGGCGGACATTTTTTTTATAGCTTTGGGTGACAAACAAGGCCACCTGATGGTAAGTGGATGCTGTGGACCATATACATACACATTTATCCTCAATTAAGAATCAAAATGCAAATGCGTTGTCACCCCTGAGGACTAAGATGGAATGCCTCGATTCCAGTAAAAAGGGTCTCTGGTTCTCTACACTCATCATACGAAACACAGCAGTATTATGCTACTATTCTACGATGGTATTCTTTGGGAGCGTGGTCCTGCCCCGGTCGAGCTGACACATTCGTACTACAACTATAATATAGCTGCAGCGGTGCTCTACCACGTAAATAATTAATTTTAGAGACTAGACGTAGACTTCAAACCAATTCTAAATAATTTTTTATTTCTTCGACATGCCGGTTTTATCACGATGTTTTCCTTCACCGCTGAGCACGTAGTAAACCAGCAATTGGAATTACAATATTAATTTTTCATTGGTGCCGACGAGGATTGAACCGAAGTTGTTTTTGTACTGAGTAACTTACGACGAACACTTAGCACCTGAGCTGCCTAAACTTTCGATGACAGAAATAAAATAGAAGAAAAACCATCCAAAAATGTCGAATGGAAATTTCATAAACTGGTGAAGGGGATCACCATTATTATTTTGGAAAGGACAAAGGCCGATGAAAAAATTGATATAAAATAATAAAAATTCAAAGTACATATGTTCCGTAACCAATAATAATTGAAATGCGCCAGAGTCGATAAACACGTTACTTTATTTAGATGTAAAACCACAACCACATGCGTATCAAAACATATAAAAATATGCGAATGAAAGGTGTATGAAATCTACATAAATTTTAGGTGAGACAAAAAACGTAATTATAAACGGTAATATATTTACGTTATTAACATAATGAACATTTTAAGAGGGTCGCGGTTATTAAATTTTCGAATAACAATCGAGATAATGCCTGACCCGAGACATTTATTGACATGTTTGCATTTATTCAGATGTTTCGGAGCCGTTTTTATGACGCCAGGCCAAAATAATTAGTTAGTTGCCCTGCATTTTGGAGAATATTATAATACGAAAACATGTAGGTATCAGAACATTATTTTAGTGTTAGAGTCGACAGATCATTGATTATAATTTAATTCTCATAAACATCACACAAAATTCTGTATTATTAAGCGTGAGTGATTAAAAGACCAATAAGACTGCCTGCATTCTTATGCATATGATATGTACACACACATAAACCACACACACACACACGCACGCACGCACGCACACACACACACACACGCGCACACGCACGCACACGCACACGCACATACACACGCACACGCACACACACACACACACACACACACACGCACGCACGCACACGCACGCACGCACGATCGCACGCACGCACGCACGCACGCACGCCCGTAGGCATATATGTATATATATATATATATATATATATATATATATATATATATATATATATATATAAAAATGAGTATAACCAGCTGTAACACCAAATAATTAGGTAATTGAAGAAGAAGGATGAACGTACGCGAGTACGAAGTGGCAGATTGTTACAGCGGTTTTCATTATACGAAAAGCCTCTAACTTAAAACTGCGATCATCATCCTGAAATATGCGAAAGTTTCTGATAGCTTGAGCTCTCGTAGAATAAGTTAAGACAAATGAAAACAGTTAGGTATGTGGCGTCGCTTTCGCGCTACAAGAGCGTTAACGGACCGGACAGCAACTGGAGCCTGGATCCACGAACCCACAGATTCGTATCGCACGCATCGAAAGGTTTCTATAAAAGACATTTTAGAATTTTTTGTATAGTAGTGTCATCACAGATTTGCAGCGAATGGAACGCAAGCATCAGCTCGTCGGAAATACCGACGCAATTTCTCGTAAGTACAACTTTTCCGATGCGTTATGTGCTCAAATGTGTGCTTTTCACGCATTTGACGCATTTGATTGCTTTTGCACGTATTTGACGCATATGACGACACGAAAATATGAAAATATTGAAAACATTTTAGGTCATGGTTCAGCAATTCAGAAAATAGCGTATCATATTCTCAACGTTGCGGTTTCTTGTTGAATATGCCACCTATACACGTGTCATGATTCCTTTTTTCTTTCCCTCTTCTTCTGCCAACAAATAAGCAATCATCTTTTATCTGTTCTTCATCACTACCAGCTTTTGCTAGAACGTTCTACGAGAATTCGTATGCTATCGCAAATGGCCTTCGCGTCGGCAATCCGGTTGCTGCGAATACAATGGAGCACAAACTGATCCATTTGATACTTTCCGTCTGATGCGATGCGAGTCTGTAGACGAGTACCTTAAATCACGCTATCAATGTTTCCGATGGACTCTGAAACTTCACGGAAACGTTAACATTACACGGAGCGTTGTCCACCCCCCAGAGTGAACAACACTATGATCGGTGTAGATCTTCTATTTTTCATTTATGCAAAAATAAAAAGTGCACCACATTTGAAATATGAAACCGTTCTTTCTTAAACTTGCGATATCCAAGGAGGTTGCGAAAAATTTAAGAGGGATCTATTGATATATAACTTATAATAGCCAAGATGACAAACAAATCTAAAAAGTAGCACATTTCAGTTGATACGTTACAAGTTCTGAACTGTCGATGGCTACTATATTTTAATGCCTTATCTACAACTGTTATAGGACAAAGTATGGGAAGTACTTACATAGAGAGACATTATGTTTGTATTCATGAATAAAATCGAATGAATGGCCGGTAAAGACAAACAGTAGTTATGACTTTGCAGCGACAAACAATGGCGCATATCTAATGTTGTGATATTTTAAATGAACTGTATGAGGGTAATGAAGTCACCGTTTCTAGTGATAAGGTTATCCTAATCATCGTTGATTAAAGTTATATAATATGTGACTAATATTTCTAGTCACGGTGGGAGCTTTGTGGTTAACTTTTTTTATTTTCTGGTTTCCATTCAGACGATGCAATATAAACTAAAAATTAAAAATCCGTTCAACAAATAAATACTCTGGAATGACTGAGCACGCAAGCGGATTTACTCCTCAAATAATGTAAGTAATAAGGAGATAGTCGAGATAACCAGATCTGAGTACAAGTGAAGATTATTGTAATAACCATAATTTAAAATAAAATATTAAAATAATTCTTTTATTTCAAAAAGTGGGAATACAGGTAGTAACATTTAAGGGCTCTCAATTTTTAAATAACCGTGATTATGCAAATACAGCATAATGCTACAATACAACTAACTGTGCATTTCATTCTCACAATAACCCCAACGCAATTAAATTAAACTTAATTAATTTATAATAAAAATAAAAATAGTTACAACTAATAATTTCAAATACTGAAAAAAACTGCTGTCCAGTTAGGATACATCCTAATCATTATACATTAACCTACATAACACTCATGAATTGGAACTTCATTAATATCTACATTGTGTAATAATGACAAAAACCGACTGCCAAAATCAACTTTTTTAAATCTTCATAACTTTTGTCCACTACTGCGTAGCTACATGCACTTTTTTTTAATTCTTTATATAGAAGACCTGTAGACTATCAAATGCCATAGATTTCATCTCTGTACAGTCTGGGGCACAGGTTCATATAATTTTTGGCCATCTCCTTTCATATACATATATGACATTTTCGATTTGATAAAAGCACCTCTGATTCCTATTACCAAAGTTACGAGTAATTAATCCTTAGAATAGTCAACAGTGATCTAATTTATATGTCATTAAGAAACAGTTTCTACTCTCGGCGACTATTACGCCGCGATTCCAAGTATAGAGCCAAATACATATTCAACTTTAAGTAACAAGCTTTCTCTAATGAATGCAATGAAATTGTGGTTGTATGTGTAATTATATAATGAACATAATATGTTAAAAGAAAGTATAAGTACCCCAGAAGCTATTGAGAATGAACATGGAGGGTGAAGAGAACTCGACACAGTACCACTGTGGTGTTAGGGCTTCCATCATTTATCAGTTTGTTACCGTCAATTTTGCTGACCTAGGCATGCGTGGGTTGTAGCAAAGAACACACAGTAAAAAAAGCCAGTGTCCAAGAAGTAACTGTCGACATGTGTAAATTGCAGCCAGGGCAATACAACCAATAATCCGTGGTGCTCTAGTAGAACGATTTTTAAGACGTGTTTGTTCAAACACTTCTACACGTAGTCAATTGATTTCGGTAATTTATTGATTCGCAACAACGAGCAATCATTACGGACACTGATTGAAAAGCATTGTTTAATTTATCCTAATTATGACAGACAACACCAGCAATAATTTGGAATTCAATTTAATGGTTTCGTCATTGTGGCTATTAAAATTCATTGGCGAGTTTCTTGCATTAATTTAAATTAAATCATGTACATTTACGTTTAGCTGAAGATTTACGAGCGCGTCCCTCACAAATGAAGTTACGACCTAAGGTGAAACAATGTATGTAGGTTATTCTGTATTGAAATATGTCAGGTGAGAACAAGCACCATGAGTACAGAATATTCACATACACACCTGACATATTTCAAATTACTATATAATGACTTTGACACGGATGCATCAGTGAAAAAAATCTAACCATAAATACCAAATCAAGATTTGCTAGTCTTCGAAACTGATTTACCCAGTGAGGTGAAAATAAGAGAATCTTTCAAGTAATACATGTATATATATATATATATATATATATATATATATATATATATATATATATATATATATATATATATATATATATATATATATATATATGTCCCAATTAGCTTCCGGTTTGGGCTGGCCAAATAGCTAAAAACCGAATATATTTTGTGCAAGACATATATTTTGTGGTTCTCGATACGACTGAGGCAGAAGGTGGGCTGTAGCATCTTTCAGAATGATGAAAATCTTTCAAAATAACGATAAAAAAACTGCGGTTGCCAATCCACTCGCAAAGCGTGGCAGCTATGGCAAACATCACAACATGAGCAAGAACACAAATAAACTTGTTTGGATTTAGCATTTAATTTGATTTTATTATTTATTTTAATTTTTATTTTAAACAATTTTAATATTTTTATTTCACAGATTTATATCATTAGTAATTTTTTTAACATAATAAAATAAGCTTAAATTTCATAATCAATTTAGATATGACTAGTTTACATAAATCTATAATCATTTTTATAATTATTTACTTTATTATTGTAAGTATATATTATGTATTTTTATAATTAAAATATTATGCCTGATATTTGAGGACCCCTTTTCGTGTAAAGGCCTCCTCCAGAGCTTCCCATACTTGTCCATCCTGTGCCTTGTGCATCCAGTTTTTCTCCGCTGTAGCCAACACCTTATCGACACATCTTTCTTTTCAAAAGAAAGAAATTATCAGTAGATTTTTAAATAAAGCAAGGATGTTACTAAGACCTAATGGAGAAAGTGGAAGCTAGTAGAAACAAATTGTGCTCTATTGAATATACATTAATTGAGGCGTTCTCACCGGAAAAGTCAATAGCGTACGACTTGAGCGTTTATTGAGTCATTTATCGTAGCCATAGGCGCAATGATTAATATCCCGGATACTTAGTTTAAGGGGGAATTGTAACTTTAGTACAAACACTTCCTGGATTAATATGATTTGTTGTCATGCATTGTTTAATAAACAAGTTCGTCTCAGAATAATACGAGTACAGCTCACAACTATAAGACAACGGCGTATTCATTCGTAGATAAAACGATCTATAGTTTTTCCATTATAAATTTTAACTACTAGTAGCGGCGGTAGCGAATTTGGTCGTCACAGAACGTGATGTAAGAAAAATGCTGGCAGGTTGTCTTGTTACGGTTTTCTGAACCAAGTTATGTAAAAGGACCTCTTTGTTGTTGACAAATAGGCTTTTTTCGGTTTGAGACGTTGGAATTTTCAGAAAATATGGCAGGAGATCGACGATCGTTTGATTCTGGTCCCTTGGGAGAAACTGAAATTCTTTATGTAAGACTACATGTCATAGATCATCCCTGCCGCCACCAATAAAATTGTTTACTTGCAATTTTAAGTGTTGATTTACCACGTGCTCGGCGGTGAAGGAAAACATCGTGAGGAAACCTGCATGTCTGAGGAATAAGAAAAAAAATATTACAAAGACATGTGAAGTTCGCCAACACGCATTGGGGCAGCGCGGCGGACGCTTCCTTGCCCTGAAACCCTCTAAGAAATGCCCCAACATTTAGGCCCGTGTCCAGCAGTGGGACGTATATAGGCTGTAACTTTACTTTTTTAACTTTTACATGTCATACATACTTTGCCACTCTCACACATCTCAAGAATACCTCGAATAGCACTGGGCATCAGAAGCGACTGAGCTTAGTAAATGGAGAAAATGAAAGTCTCTGTGGCAAATTTTTAATTGAATTTTATCCGAGACTGGTTGTTGTTACTAAGCGAGATATCTGGTTCTTTTCTTGCAAGCAGGGAAGCAACAGCCGAACTTGGTACTATACTAGTTGGGCTAAATAATGCTTTCAGTTTTAATGATACATTTATAGTTGTGAATATTGGGAAATGTATGAAACATAAAGAAGGCATTTTATTAACTTGCAATTTGATTTGACTATATTATACGTCAATTTAAGAAATGCTTAAATTTGCTTTCTCTATCGTCACTAACTGACAATACATACAGAGGTATAGAGATAATTTACCCTTTCCCTGTTCCACGAATCTTATATGAACATTTCAATTGTTTAACTATTGTGTCTGTTTTGAGGACAGCAGAACCGTTAATACAAAATTTAAGTAATCAATAAGCAACGAATTCGCTTAAGGTCGCTTATTTGCACATATTCGTCGATTAGCACGGTATAGAATCGTTGCACCTCTATCTCGAGGAGAAATCAAAGGCTCGACATGAGACTTCGGCCGACGAGTACCAAGTGATAAATAAAGTGTAATTGAGAGACGGAAACAGCCAATGAGTAAATCTCGTCCGTCAATTTATTTAAATTATTTATTAGTGCTCCGCTATAGACACCCGCCGCGATCGCTTTCAGTGCGCGTTCACAGAATGCTCTCCGGACGCACCCAATGTGCTGTACGACTGTTGTCACAATCGATATCGATACAGCGCTTAAAATCACTAACAAGAAGTCATTTCATGAAAAAATACATATAATTAAAATGAAAAATATGAATAAAAATATATCTATTCAATACTGAAATATGGGCAATGTTCAGGTTTTAATGTTGAAAAATGTTTCCTATAAATTGTAGAGGTAATTATTACGCAGTAAAATTGGTGAAAGATGTGCTACAGCAAAAATTTTACTAAATACAGCGGACCAGCGGTAAATCGACAAACGTTTTGCAAGGCGGTGTCGGATTATAGGATTTGTCGGACTATAGAGTACTGCCTCAGCTCCCTGGTAGTCCGCAACTTTTTGAAAAAGAGTACCTTGTTATCCGACAGACTTCATATCAAATATAAAATAATAGAAAATAAAAATGTTATGTGATACACAACGAATACCTAAACAGTAAATAATGAAAGCCCGCTAGGCCGCTACCATAGTTAGATATGAACTGAGACAATACGCTTTAAGTCAGATTCAATTAACTGCAACCTATTTGTCCACTTATTTGTAAAGGACACCTCCCTCCTGGCGGATTCGTAGCCCTACTCGATTCTACCTACAAGTTAGACATGTCGGATTACAAGGGGGACGGATTAGCCAGGGGCAGATTACCGGGGGTCCGCTGTATATCTATTTTAACAAAATAATTTGATACTCAATAGGAAATGCACAATGCGCTTAAACACACATGTTGCCAAAACCAAGGAATTAAGAACTAATATATTATGTTTCTCTTTTTCAACATATGATTCTTAAGGTAAGATATGATTTGTCTCAGGAACATAACAATAAAAAACCATAACGAATAAACTTGAAGGAGAAGTGAACTTGAAAAGCTATTCGTTCAAACTAAACACAAATTTGTTTTAGGTACGATAAACAGCTTCACTCGGAAACGTTTTCATTTGGCACGATTACCGCAAAAATCGTACCGGGTAGAATCAAATAAACGATACTGCTGGCTGACACGAAAACATTTTCCATTAGGCACCTACAAGTGGTGATTTTATCGATAAGTCGAGGTGCGTGTTCCGTTGATTCGCACCGAACTAGGGACGACTCGAATTAGTTAATTTGTGCAGATACGACACAATGGATGAGGAAATAATATACTCACATGTATGTACTTATGGCTACCGGGAGATTGTAATTGGCGTAATTGGACAAATCTGGACTCACTTAATAATGCCCCATTGTCGTGATTCAAATGGCAACTCATCGTTTGTAAAAGAAATGATTCATTACTTTCAAATTTAGAACACGAATTGCTATTTTATCTGAATTGAGTTTTCTAGGTGGTGATGTGTACGCTGTTTAATAACTGCAAATATGCAAGATTAATTTTGCAAAAACTAATTTTGCCATCGTTTATATTCATGGTAGTTTTCAAAGCAAAAGTAGGTACTATAAGTATTTCGGTGTCACTTTTGTGCATAAAATCTTTGGTATATAAATAATGAGAAGAGGGGTTGTCGTACGTGTTAAAGTTTCGAAGGCAAGTGTAACTAATAACTACAGGTAAAGCAGTTATGAATCTTTAGTAATGCAAAAAACTTACCCATTGATGTCGGTAATGGACCAGAAGTGCTTGAGAACAGCTTTCGCAAGCAGATACCATATTTGCGTCCAGACCCACGAGGACTTATCGATAGACGATGATAAGAATTCCTTCGTTTCTTCATCGCAGTGAAGTTGCACAAACTTCTTTTGAAGGTCTTCGCTAATTCTACTGGTGTCTATTCGATACCACTAGAACAAGGAACACGATTATTATATTTTATGAGAAAATGAATAAGTAAGTATACCTTCTATAGGAAATATATAATATAAACATTAGTAATTAGTAGCTTAATGCTGCTGTGTTTCGTATGGTGAGTGTAGAGAACCGGAGACCCTTTTTACTGGAAACGAGGCACTCCGTCGTAGTCCTCACGAGTGACACCGCATCTGCATTGTGATTCGTAATCGAGGATAGATGTAGATGTCGTTGGGCCACGACAACCACTTACCATCAGGTGAACTGTGAGCATGTTTGTCACCCTATCCTATAAAACAAAACATAAGTAGCATAAAAGTTTGGATTTCGTTCTACACATTACTTTCTCGCTCATCGTTAGACTTAATCTACGAGTCAGTACGAATTAGCCCCTTTATCACCATTAATGATGGATAGTCGCAAACACGAAATGCAAGTCAAGCATGGCCGGACTGCATGGACCGATAGCAAAATCACATTTACCTAGTCATTTCTCAGCGACTCATAGGTATTACACCATTGTACCAACTAGGTTATTGCTGTAGCCGCTATGACTCTAATCTGCGGCGCTCCATATAAGTGCTTTAAGCGTCTTTCTCTAGGGATCATAATCATGTCGTCAAATTAGGAATAACAAAAGAACTATTCCTATTTATAATACTTTTTACCAAAAGGAATATTACTAACTCTACTAAAAAATGTTTGTTATCGTTGAAAGTTTAAGTTAAAGCACACACACACACACACACACACGCACACGCACACGCACGCGCACGCGCACGCACACGTGCACGCACACGCACACACACACACATTATTAATGACACAAACAACAGAATAAATGAACTTAAATACAAATCATATTAACGTAAATTGATGTTTAACAATCTCTGCGCCCGCTACTAATGAAAGCGCACAAAAAGAGCAACGGAGTGCAAATAAGAGAGTTGTATGAAAGGAGCATAGCTCGTCACCCGTTGTGTGTTTAAGTCAGCGGCAGCGGTCCCACAAAGGGCAACAGCGGCTGTTAATTTCACGCTGCCTCGAATTAACATTTCTTTACGCCACAGAATAACAACGAATTAAAAAAACAGTCCCTCGCGTCTACATGCGACGGTAATGACGGTGGCCGCGCGAGAGAGACGGCGCTAACTCATCAGGTCGGCTTAATTAATGCACGATCTGTCTTTATATTAAACTCGAAGACGGCCCGCGATGTCAGAGAAAAAAAACTTTGAGGGATTGTTAAGTCTACCTCCTACCGACGATGTTGAGTCGCGATCACTGCTTAACTGGCCAAATACGGTGCAACATTATCTTTAGAAATGTAATCAAATTTTAATAATAATTATTAGTAACTTTCAACTAAATTTGTTCGGGATATATAAATTTAATTTATATATGTATATCCAATTATTCACAAGAACTGTTTGATTTCATGCTACAAACTGCAACATTTAAAACTTAAATTCAAATAAATGATTATATTCATATTTATTCGTGATATATTTAACGTACATATTTACTTTTCATTGTTATGAGTTATGACCCACACAAAAGTACCATTTAACATTACAGCTATAGCTTGTAAAACTTCACTGCTGAACATAGATTTCCCCATAGATCGGCTCACAGGGAGGATATTTGCCAAAGCTGATGCATTGGCATAGGGGTGTGAAACCGCACTTTCTATTTTACTGAGTTGTTAACAGAAATATGTGATGAAGACATTTCAACTTCAACTTCTTTCTTTCACTTCGCAGCAACCTCTCAAAACAATTAAATTAAAGCATACTCTTTTGCTTGACCTGTGCTTTCGTTCGACTGTCAAATGAAATATGAATCAATCCAGAGTTCGTAGTGATAGGGAAACTCTCGAAGCCCCGTCGTTGCAGCTAAGGGCACACGTCGTATTATTTTATGTACGCGACGACGCGCGTTTTCCAAGTCTGCCAGTAATTAGAGTTCCGTAAAAAATATTAGTTTTTAAATATTCATGATTAGTATTCGCCGATACGAATATTCGTATTCATATTCGTTGCATCACTAGTTACTGGCCTTCCCTCTGACTGCTCTTACGGAGTTATGACTAATAATAAAAGACCGTACGCATAAAATCAAGGTCAATTAGAGAAATTTTAAGTCGCTCTTTTTCTTTCATTACTTAATAACAATAGAAATAGGCAGGTACAAACGATCGTTTAAATTTAAAATTAGAATGACTACTTGGCCGTTTATTTTTATTTTCCAAACAATTTAAAAAATATAACGATTGTGTGCAAAAAGGCATAATTGATATTAGTGTATATAGAGCTTGAGTTAGAATATAAATATTTGGACCCATTGAATACTGATAGCGAATCACGTTGGTGATTATGCAATGCGCCGTCTTTACATTTAAAAATAAACTGCATAGGAACTACGGGATCCGACGAGGCGAATTCTCCAGACAGAATACAAATCATGGAAAATTTTGAATGCCGAAGTCATTGATATTATTCCCAGTTTTATGGATTGTTTGTTACACATTATTCAATAAATTTTTCATAATTTATTCTGAATGTTTCATGGAAGAAATACCTAAGTCGACAGTAAGAAATATGGATTTCAAATGCGTAAGCTTACACGGACATGTACTAGATACAAGTAGATGTCCCGATGACCCACATCCTTTTGATACATTATTCTAATAATTAATGTAATAGAGCCAAAGTTAGAATTTGATAAAGAAGTATGCCCACTTTCCATACATTAATTGACCTGTCACTTGATTCGTTTTACAGGTCGCGACTATCTAAAACTACTGTTGCATAAAATCAATTATTGTTTATAATAACACAATAACTTATCACCTTTATATTTAGAGGCCAGGGAAAATGCTATAAAGTAGGTAAATAAGTTTTTTAGGTTATAACCTGTCAACTCTACACTATGGTATACTATCGTGTGTAAAGAAAATAACTTTCCACACCACAGTATAAAACCACAAAAATCATATCTAATCATAAAATAATAAGATAAATAACAAAAAAGGAACCCTTGGTTATTTTGAAAATTTATAAACCACATGACGAATTAATAATATTTTCGTAGTCTGTGAAAAGAAATGTGTAAAGCACGTTTTTTTTTAAATATATATTGGCATGGCTTTTGGGCTTTAAGTTACTGTAAAACGCATTCTATCTCCAAAAGTCTATTGAGAACGATAAACATAGTAATATTACTTTCTTTCCTGGCTTTATTGGAAAATTCAATTATGCGATACGAAATAAGCAAAATAAACGCAATTTTTTAAGATATTTTACATCACTAGACGCGTTAAAAAATTTTAGGTCTAAATTGGACATGATTCTTTTACTAGTCATGGTAGTAGTTTTAGGTCTGACTGAAGGACTTAAAGATTACATTATCTTCTAGATAGCTTTATTATGGAGATATTGCAATCAAAACAATTCAATTCAGTAGATAGAACCATTAAGCAAAGAAATTGCGTTACCAATAAAACATTCATTGTTATGCAATATAATAAGCTTTGGCTATTTGGATCCGAAAGATGGAAAAGATAATTTGGAAGTAGCGGAATAGTACAATGCTGAAACGTAAAGACAAATAATATTACGGGTATGACTTCCGCGTTGTTGTTTTTCTACATTATGTAGCACAGAGGCATCAGGACCGTTTATTTATGAGGCTCGCGTTTATGATTCCATTTCTGCTCGTGTAAAGCTAGATTTGCATGAATAACAATTTCCTTATTTTAAAAATCTACCTGTTAAAAAAGACAAATCGAGCCTGATTTATTCAATCAGACATGTTATCGAGGCCGAATGACTTCTGTTTATTTTAACATAATTTATGTGGGTTACCGATTTTCGCACAATGGTCAAGAGGTCAGATGGTAAAGTTTAATTGTATCTTTGTGTTTATGCGTGATGCGAGTGAAGACTTCGCGTTCAATGCGATCATTATGCGCCGTTGACTCGTTAGCGCGCGGGTCAACGGAGGTGCGTCCGTGGAACGAATGAAGGGATGCAGGTCCTTTATACGTCGGTCATTCGCCTGCTGCTAATGAATCAAACACTTGTATGAGCATATTATCAATAGCGAGCGAAATATTAACGTTGAACACGTTCCGACCGCACAATGCTAGATTAATTTTCAATTAAACGTGTGAAAATAAATCGGAGCTGATGCCGTCTTGAGGCAGCAAGTATTTATTATGTTTATTAAATGTGTAGAGTTGCGACTTCCAAGTGTTGCATTATGAGTCGTGAATGGATGTTACTGCAAATGCTGACTAAAGCACGTCGCTCGTTACTGATGTAATTACCACCGACAAATTAGTCATTCTTGCGATGGCTAGTAAAGAAAGAAGAAGAAAGAAAAACTTTATTTGAAATCACAAAGATAAACAAAAAACTCGAAATATTACAATAAAAAATAAAATGGATTTTTGTGAAGTCAAATTAGGTCCCTATTTCAGCTAACTGCTGCTGTACCAAATGACAGAAGCGCTGATTTTTTAGTAACGAAAAACGCCTCTGTGAAAGAAGTCTTTATCTGTGGTATAAACATTTCATTATTTAATTTATATTTTATAATAAATAATATTTTCATTATAATAACCTGATGAAACACTTAGGGATTCGATAATACAGGTTGTAAAGGACTTTCTTTAAGATAATCTGAGATTATATTTTTTATAGAATATTGGTGAGATACCGAACATACAGTCCACCTGATGGTAAGTAGATGCTGTGACCCATAGACATCTACATCTATACTCGATTAAGAATTCAAATGTAGAATGATTGTCACCCCTGAGATCTAAGATGGAATGTCTTGTTTCCAGTTAAACGTTTCTCCGACTCTCTACACTCCTCACAATACGAAACACATGAACATTGGGTGCGTTTGGCAGAAAAAAGCGCTAGCAAGCGCTTGTAAGCAAAATGGCGATCGTAAGCGCTAAGTGCTGTCAAATCGTAAGTAGCTATTTTCCTCTAGGACACGATGTTAGTTTTAACCAGGGAACCTAACCTAATTTAAATATATGTTTGTAAAGTATTCATATTAAAAACTTACCAACCATGAATTTTAATAACATGTATATGTTTATTCATGTCATTATATTATTTAAAACTAATATTGCACAAAACAACTTATAAACTCTACTTCAAAACAAACAAATTAAATAAGCAAAATGGCGGATTGTGTCAGCGCTACTGAAGTAGCAATCGTGTCCTGGCCGAAAACTATTTTAGCGCTTGTAAGCGCTTGCTAGCGCTTTTTTCTGCCAAACGCACCCATTGAGCTGCTATTTCATGTTGGTATTCGGTGAGCGAATGGTCCATCCCCGGTCAAGGCAACCCATTCTTACTTCAACCGTAATATAGCTGCAACGTGGCTCTAATACGTACAACTTATTACGAAGATAATGGAGAGTAACGGGAAACGGAAATGGGTGTTGCCATACCAGTCTAAAGAAGTATTTAGTAAAATTAAATTAAATGCGTTTTTTTTATTTATCCTCTGAAATAGATTACCTACACAGCTACAGGCTGGGACAGGTTTTTGTTACCTAATGTATAAAGAACAATTCTTTATGGCAAATTTTCTACAGAATAATTTGCTTTGATTACTGGGCTACAATTGCATAATATTGAAATCATAGTAAATCCCTAGGAATCATTCAGCATAGTAACATTCGACTATAAAGCACAGTAGGTAGGGAGCTAAGTGGCGGACAGGATCTCGGTGGATTTGGCAGTAAGCGGCTCCGGAGCTTGTTGCCGGGCGCTCCATTAAAATGGGATCAGGTTGGGGATGCAGATTGCCTGGACGTTCTGCGAGTATAACGCACGTACAACGTTCACAGCGAAGCGAGTGAGATAATCTACTTAGTTTGTAATTTAAAATGATAAACTTGGAACATAAAATAAAAATAAAAACAAATGTTACTTTTGTATTTTTATTCAACTACAATACAGTAAAGTACTGTTTGTACCAAAGGTGTGTTAAAATACATAAAAAGTAAACAAAGATATTATAAAAAGTTAAGTAAAGTCTCACACATATTCCACAACTGGGCACAAAAGTATCCTAATTTCAATAGAGAAGATGGCTGGATGTAACCATCTGTTTGGGATGCTATAATTAATAAAATGAAATTTCAGCCCAAGCATACAACTGCAGGACTTCAAAATACCATAAGTCCATACTGTGTAGATCGGACCAAAAATTATTAGTTTAATCTGATGGCTAACTATGACATTGGGACGTCGAACACCTCAGTCCCCCCTCCCCCCCGTGGCCATGGGTACTGTAAAGTTCTCGAAGAGCGGGATTATAAAATAAGTTAATATACGCGATATAATCCGTAAAACTTAGTTTTATTTAATTTAAAATCATTTAGTCAAAATTATAATATGATAAAGTGACCATTTGGCTAGTACAATAATTACATTGGATGTTTTTAAATCTTAAATGAAATCTTTTATTTTACGAATCGTACAATTTGAAACTATAAGTTTATTTCATAGTTTTATAATTATTATAACTCACGAAACTTGACACGATGCATTTCTTTACGAGTATCGCTCAGGATAGCTCAGCTCACCTAAATTAGTAATATGTCTATAGCAAAGGCGCGGAAAACTAATGTAAAAAAAAGATTTAAATGGTCGTGTTGCTTCTTTCCAGTCTTTTTAAGCCATATTAGTGGACAAAAGACTTTTTCAATATTCGTCATCTGGCATGCATGACTTGAGAGTTTGAACATATTTACTACCGATGCACTGAATGTGGTTTATACCGAACCTCGAGTTCGGCTGTACATTCGGCTAAAGCATGCGCTAAAGACAAAGTCAACCCGAAGTTCTGTTATTTAAAAATTTGTCAAATTTTTAATTACAGAAATTCAATTCATAAAAAATAATTTCTACTAAATTTAACTAAAAGTTTCAGAACGCTCTGCTGCAATATTAAATGATTCCACACAGCGAAAACGTGCAGACTTCTAGAAATTACAACTTGACTGACATTCTTTTATTTATTAATTAATATTGTAATTTTGGTAACAGCCATTCCAGTCGTGTAGTAGTAAGATAATCAACTATCTCGTATCACGCTTTGATTTCGTGAGGGGCGACCAAGGGGAACTGGAACAGGAGCTGGGAGAACGAAAACTGGCAACTATGGCAAAATCCATCAAATGAGTCAATCCGTGGAGAAAGCCTATTTTCAGCAGTGGAATTTATATAGATTTTATTGAATTCTTGACTGAATTGTAATTCATATACTTTGACACGTAAGCTTCGTATGGTGTCTACATAAGAAAATCTATCACTCCATCATATGTCGTGAGTGGAATAAGAATAGATTTTGGGAAATAACCGAAAGATTATGTGGAGTCATATTGTAATTGTGCCAGATCTTAAGTATTCAGAGCGGCGCGGTGATACGTAGCAGCATCAAAAATCATTTTAGGAAGTTCTAGACATTATAAATTCTACAATGTAACATGCTCACACGTCTAGCATTGGTATTTAATAATAGAAATTTTATACGTGGTAGAGCCATGCTGCAGTTATATTAGTAGTATAGTTGTAGCACGAATGGCTCGACTAGACCAGGTAAGGACCACGCTCTCACAGAATATCAGCGCAAAATAGTAGCTTAATGCTGCTGTGTTTCGTATGGTGAGTGTAGAGAACCGGAGACCCTTTTTACTGGAAACGAGGCAATCCATCTTAGTCCTCACGGGTGACAACGCATCTGCATTTTGATTTGTAATCGAGTATTGATGTAGATGTCTATGGGCCGCAGCAACCACTTACCATCAGGTGGACTGGGACTATGTTCTCGTTTGTCACCAACGACTACACAGCCCGAATAGACGCCTAATGTATGTACTTCTGCATCCAAACCTGTCTGTCATAAGTCTGAGGTAAGCGGTACGGGGGAAACGGGTTGAAATGCACGCTAATTGGTTAGAATCAAGGTTGCGACACCTGCTAATAAGCAAATAGTAATGGAAACTTTAACTAATAAGTTTGTTACCAAGTCAACTTAATCGGTACCAGAATTATATTCTACTATAAATTAGTACAAAATAAGAAAAAAACAAAAGAAGTCTTATTTAAGTATGTATCGTACTTAGTAAAATACTTAAATTTTTTTGTTTTGAAGAATATTTTTTATTAAAACAAGCTTTTGTTGCAATATTGAAATAATAATAGAATAATATTAAAAATAAAATAGCAACAGTTGTTTAAACTGTCAAATTCACTTCCGTTTCCTATTTGTCTTGACATGGCGACTTAGTAGTAAAGTGAGCGGAGTGGCGTCTATTAAAAATTATATCAATTTTATTTATGAAGTTTTGAATAATTTGATTTAATTATTAAATCAATTAATTCAAATATGGATTAACGTACATTCACTAAAAAAAAATCAGCTTACACCTATGTCGCTTATAGTAAAAGTCTCTAAAACATTCATGATAACATGCATAATATTTACTTGTACCAATATTATAGTTTAACTGGTACAGCACTAGTTACACGTGCTAGTAATTAAAGAAAAGTATAGCAACAATGAACTGCATTGAAAAGAAAGGGATGCATAGTTCGAAAATATCCGAAGGTGTCGGAATAAATCAACGCGAGTTGCTTGTGACAAATATAGGTTGAGCTCTGATTTAATTAAAATTATCGAATTTGGAAATTTAAATTCACTTATCTATGAAAAGTGATGCCATTTTTTTGAAATTACAAATTTGGCTACTATTTCAGCACTATTTTATTGTACAGGGAACTATGTTGCGCGTCTGTTGTTTTTTATTTTGTCGAAAATTCACTAGTCACATGCAAGATGTTCACGGGTCAGAGATGTGGTCGCTACTAAAGTAGATCGTGCGATCGTTTAGTAAGACGTATTTATCTAACGTGTTGACAAAAAGTGTTTGCCTTGCATGAGGCGTCTATTCGAGCTGTGTAGTCGTTGTTAATCACCCCATCCTATAAAAAAATTAAAGATGAGTTATGGTTATACTAAATCCTTACTGCATGACCTTATAAACAATTAAATGCTTCGAAGTGCGCAGTCAATGGGTGCGTTTGGCAGAAAAAAGCGCTAGCAAGCGCTTACTAGCGCTAAAATAGTTTTCGGCCAGGACACGATTGCTACTTCAGTAGCGCTGACACAATCCGCCATTTTGCTTATTTAATTTGTTTGTTTTGAAGTAGAGTTTATAAGTTGTTTTTTGCAATATTAGTTTTAAGTAATATAATGACATGAATAGACATATACATGTTATTAAAAATTCATGATGGGTAAGTTTTTAATATGAATACTTTACAAACATATATTTAAATTAGGTTAGGTTCCCCGGTTAAAACTAACATCGTGTCCTGGAGGAAAATAGCTACTTACGATTTGATAGCGCTTACCGCTTACGATTGCCATTTTGCTTACAAGCGCTTGCTAGCGCTTTTTTCTGCCAAACGCACCCAATGTAATTCGGTATTCCCTCTCACTTAAAAAAGTGGTGAGTATTTTGCTTAATTCGGTAATTTTTCTTAAGTTTGCCAGCAAGGTATTGCTTTAATGCAAATAAAGGTCTCATCCCATTGTTTAAATTATTTTACTAATTTACGATGCTATTTATGTTAGAACAGTTTGAAGCTCCCGCTAACAAAATATGAGCAAAGCATAAATAAACATTGGCAATGGCTAGAAGCCATTATACACGTACTCAATTAAAATCGATATGAGTTATTGCCGCGAAACAATTGATTTCGATTAACACTGCCAAACGACTTAAAGATAAAGCATTGTCTCCAGTACAACATTAATTGAACTAGCTTTCTACATGTTTAGTATATTTTAGACCTTTGGCACTAATTTGAACCGTCTTGTAAGTTTTCAACTATAATGTGGTTAATATAATACAAGAATTGTTTTCCTAATAAGCATAAAGGGATAAAAATTATTCCTTATTATTATTCGGGATAATATTTAATATACAGATAATACATCATAATGGCACTCCTTGAGGGAGGCCTATGTCAATATATCAATCAGCAGTGGACTTGTAAAAATCGTGAAAAAATCGGAATTAATTACGGAAAATATTCCAAAGGGCAAGTATTAAATGTTATATTATTTAATCTTTATAATAAAAGTTAATATTTATTTGGTTTTGATCGGTATAATATACCTAATTTAAAAAAAGGATTAATAAGATTATGTATAATGAGTCGTAGTAGCTCAAGGAGTAAGTGCTTTAAGTGCTGATTTACCATGTGCTCGGCGATAAAAGAAAATATCACGAGGAAACCAGCACGTCTGAGAAATAGGAAAAAAATATTTCGAAGACATGTGAAGTTCGCCAACACGCATTGGGGCAGCGCAGCGGATACTAATTCCTTGCCCTACAACCCTCTCAAATTTGAGAGAAAGCCTGTCCCCAGCAGTGGTACGTAAATAGGATATAACTTTAATAAGATTAATAAGCAGTGTAGATTGTATGGAATTAATCGAAGTAATAATCTTAAATAAAGTATTTTGCAACATGATTGAGAAGATATCACAGACAACACCTATTTTTTATATAGGATAGGGTGACAAACGAGCACACAGTCCACCTAATGGTAAGTAGTTGCTGTGCCCCATAGATATCTAGGGTAAGTCCGGGGGAGATGGCCGTAAGTAAGAGATGGCCATTTAAAAAAAATCATAGATGCACTTCCTAAAGTGCACTACTTTTTCGTTAGTACAATTCGTGCAGTGAGTGTGAACATAATTTTGCTAGAACTCCGGCGAAAAAAAACAATAAGTAAGTAAAATGTACCTATATTGATTTGTATGGAGCTTAAAGTTTTCAAAGGGTTTGCGTTACACAATTTTGGTAATAAGGAATCATACAAAATAAGTATTTTTAACTTAAATGTTCAGTTTATGAACCAAACTTTAATATAACCGACAAATAGCGCATGGAATGTTTATTTTTTTTTACAAATAATGTGTAGCCATCTATCCCGGATGATTAGGAGAGAAAGCCATACATGGTCGGTATGAGATGGACATACATAAATAATGTGTAATATTATAAGTTGTATTATGATAACTTGCAATATTTTCTTTATTCATGGTTATTTATGCTAATTATGTTTTAGTAATAAATTATTTGATCCCAAATGAAAATTTAAGAAAAGCAGTCAGCTGGATTGGATAGGAACTGGATTGAAGAATCATTTAAGGCAACTATGGATGCAGTTTGAAGATAAAATGACTATCTACATAGCTTCTTTATGGTATATAGAAAGACAATGCAATTAAAATAATGACAAAGACCACCCAATTCAGCCCATTCAACCCATTCAGCGAAAAAAATGAGAAGAAACTCGCTACTACTATGTAACAAAATAATTAAGTAACCTGAAAGCAGTGATAGGATATAGTAGGGAAAGGATAGGGGGGAGAACCAATATTATGTGACTTGTCTGATGAAGAAGGTGGAAAGAGAGAAGTTGAGAACTGTGTAGGCAGTGGAGTACATTATTATGAAACGCATTTTATCAAATACTGGGTGCAATTGCGTTTATGACAATTGTGGCTCTATAAAAATTGAACCAAGTTTGGCGATAAGCGTCCATTATGTGGACAGAAAAGAAGAATAAGCTGACTCAAAAACTTATAGGAAAAGAGTTGATGAAATGCTGATAAATAAACTGGCCATCTATCCCTTGCTACTATGGCCATCTCTACCGGGCACTATGGGAGAGATGGGCAATGGTAATTTGGAAAAAAGTAAATCATGAGGCTGATTATGTTGAAGTTCAATAATATTATGTGATATTCTAAGAGTTTAATGTCTAAAGTTTAATTAAAAGTTGATTTTTGTCAATTTATCTTTGTTGTTTTAAATTTACTAGCTTCTTAAAAAACTATGGCCAACTCCTCCGGTCTTACTCTACATCCTCATTTACGAATCAAAATGACGATGCGTTGTCACCCGTGAGGACTAAGATGGAATGCCTCGTTTCCAGTAAAAAGAGTCTCCGGTTCTCTACACTATTCATACGAAACACAGCAGCATTAAGCTACTATTTTACGCTGGTATTCTGTGAGAGAGTGTGGTCCTTCCCTGGTCGAGCCGACCCATTCGTGCTACAACTATGCTACTAATATAACTGCAGCATGGCTCTACCACGTAGTAATTGCAGTCATAATGCTTTTTATACCACGTTTTTGTTAACTCGCTTCTTGTGTTTCTGTCTTTTCGGTCCAACTTTTTCAATCCATTTTAAAATAACTTCAAAATGAGCTAAATTTGAAAACTTTAAATATACCTCAAAGCCATACGATATGCAATATAAACTAGATTTCTTATCTATTTGACTGTTCAGTACAAACTTTTCAATCTATTTCAAGCTAACTTCCTGATGAGCAAGACTTTAAATATAAACTTTAAATATAACACAAAGCCGAATTATAATGCAATATAAAATTGCTTTGTTATCTGCCTGTTTGTCTACTCGATACAAATTTTGAAATCGATTTTAAAATTATCCCATTGAGCTAGGGACTTCTAATTTTAAATATAACTGATCTATAAACGCGGGGAAAAAGGTGACCATTTTGAACTACTTTATTTTGTTAACAGGCTATTCATTTCCCTGATTTCTAAAGCTCCTATTCAAATTCACAACGTAAACAAAGACTGCACCATCGTTACTTGTCTATGGCGTCACGAAGAGCCTAAGGGCTCAGTTGCGTAATTGTTTTAAACTTGTATTTTAATTGTTCTATCGAGGGTTTGGATTTATGGCCCGACGTGATCTTCGGTCGTAATGCCGGTCGCGTTCATTTGCGCTATTACTTACGCGTCGATGGACCACCGGTATGTACCTACTCCCTGCAAAACGAATTTGATCGAAAACGACTCTGATTTCATTGTAGGAGACTTAGGTAATGTAATTTACATTGAAAATAATCGAATCTATTGTTTCTGTCTACGTAATCATTTGTGTAGATTATGTTGCAGAATCGCTGAAGAAGAGGCCGATTGAACCTAATGCAAAAGCTTAGTTACTGTTGTTACAACACTCTCTGTAGCGATGAATGCTTTCGAGTCATAAAAATATATATTCTTTTGTCTAGACATTAAACTAGTTTTGAAATAATCATTCTGTGTAAGAAATGGACAGTTCGTTGATGCGTCGTTCTCCCTTGTCAACTCCCTTTAAAGTGTAGGCCACAATGGAAAGGTTTACGGGTGTATTTAACTGGTTTAACATTATACGACAAGAGAGGCGATTTGATCGTTAAATTGGCCATTATGTTGCAATATACTACTCGTATCGTTGCTTGTTTCCACCCAGGCGACGCGTTTAGTTTGTCATTTTTACAGTTATCATTTTTACTGCCTGCTTGTCTGCCTGTTAGTGTTAAGTCAAATTCGAAATTTGTAGTTATTTATAAAATGTGAAATGTAAATTTACGGAGACTTATTTCCCCCAAGGTTATATTTTGCGAGAGACTACAAAGAAACGTTAACCATTGCACAATTCCTAACAAGTGTAATATTTTGTTTTTATGCTAAAGAGGCTCGGCAGGGAAAAGACCACACTCTTAGCTTAAAAAACCAGCTTAATGTTGCTGTGTTTCGTATGGTGAGTGTAGAGAACTGGAGGCTTTTTTTTTATTCAAAACGAGGCATTCCATCATAGTTCCTAGGGATGACAACGGATCTGCAATTTGATTCTTAATCGAAGATAAATGTAGATGTCTATTGACCACAGCATTCACTTATCAGGTGAACTGTGTGCTCGTTTGTTACCCCATTCTATAATAAAACAATATCAAAAAATTCTCAGCTTGAGTGAGCGGTAAACACTTACATCGGTGTTGGAATCAAAATTGTTCAGCGGTAAAGAGCAATTAAGCAACCTCACGCCGCGCCGCTACAATTGTGCAGGCGCGATCGTCGCTTGCTGCGGCTATTGTCCGCTGAAATTAACGGGAGCGGCAAAAAAGTGCCGCTTTAGAGCGACCGTCGACTCGTGAGCCCATCAGCCACTACAAATTAAATTGTTTTAATTGCTTCGGACAAGCTGGGAGAATAAATGATCTTACCTTAAGCTTCGTTGAATTACACCTCACTGTAGTAAATTTTGACATAGCATATACAAACCAATGCTCAATCTTAATATTTTTATTACAATAAAACTGAACTTAGTTTCAATTTCATATTGAGCAATGCCATATTACCTGACTTGATTTATTTTAGGTAATATATTTTTAACTACTTATTTAGAAGTAGGATCCGTTTTTTAAAGGCCCTAGTTTTAATATATCTCCAATTTTTAAGATCCCTACTTCCTACAAACCGATTATATTATTTTTAAAGCACTCGAACTTCTAAAAGTCTGCGTTAGCGATGTTCGATATCGGTTCAATTAATCGTAAGATCGATTATTCACTTGTAAAATCTTTGCTACCTACTCTACTATTAATCTTAAATTGAAATAATCGATTAAATCCATTATTTTATGCCAATTAATCGATATTTCACGAGTTTAGATAAAATTGATAATTTTAGCTGTATAAAATAAAATAAAATAAAAAATCATTTATTCCTAGAAATAGAGCTACAGACTTGAACATTGGGAAAAAAGTGACTTATATTAAATTAATTTTAACTTATATTATATTAAATTAAATACTAATTACATATAAATTCTTATTACATATAAAAAAGGTACTGGCGGGCCCCAAACTAGGCATAGCCTGTATCTTGGGGACCAGGAGTACGGTTATCAGTTTTACTTACGTAATTAAAAGTACTCAAAATTATACAGACCAACAAATTATTTCTTAATTTAGTTTAATATTTATTTTTTATTCCTAGGAAAAATACGAATACAATATTCTAGTGTGAAACGTAGATACAATTTGGTATTATTTTTGCTTTAATATTAAGTTTTCGGTATCATTATAATTTAGTGTGGCGAGATATCTTTTTACTATATGTTTAGCTTTCAAAGTGGTGCAAGTTTTGATGTCACAGACTTTAAGTATTTTGTTATAAATATGAGGATGTGAGAACTGTGGAAGACGTTGCGCGAAAACAGACCTGGCAGCCGGAATTGGGATTTTAAATATTCGTTTAGTGATTAGGTTGTCGTAAATAGGCGACTGAATTACTTGCCCATGGGTTTTTAAAACTGCGGATAGAATATACAATTGGCGTACACTCAAAACCTCGCTATCCCGATAAAGATCGGCCGTAGGGTACCGGTAGGGCTTTTTATACATGACCTTGAGAACTGCTCTCTGTGCCCTCTCCAACTGCAACATCGTGGTTTTGGAGGCACCACCCCAAGCTGATATACAATATTGTATTAAGGATTGGCAGAGGGCAAAATAAACCATACGAAGTATCTTTTTATCAGCACAGTTCCTGAACAACTTCATTATGTAAATAACCCTCTTGACTCGATTTGAGAGGTATGAGATATGCTATTTGAAGGAAAGATTGTGGTCAACAATTACACCCAAGTACCTGATCGTCTCCACTCTCGCAATACCCTCACAGTCACAATGTTGCAGAATGTCACAAGAATGGACTGGAATGTCGTTCTGGATCAACGGATTCGATGCACAGGTTTTGTGGAAACACATGTATTTGGATTTTTTCGCATTAAGTGTCAACAAATTACGATTCAGCCACCCAGCCACTTGGCCCATACCGTTCTCGGCCAGCTTTCTTACTTCTTTCCAGGATCGACCATGACATAAGACAACGGTGTCATCTGCGTAACAAATTGTTTCACACTGAGGTATTTTGAGTTCTAGAAGGTCATTCATATATAGAACAAAGAGGGTCGGCCCGAGAATACTGCCCTGGGGCACGGCGAAGGTCACCTGAAGCTGGGAACTAATGTGATCAGGCCCTATTTGCACGCTTTGGTATCGATTAGCGAGATAGCTTTGAAACCAATTCCTAGCAGTACCGCGGATTCCAAAACCTTCGAGCTTCTTCAACAATATTTGTCTAGACACGGTGTCAAAGGCCTTAGAAAGGTCCAGAAAAATACCAAGAATGCATTTACCATTATCCACCTTCGATGAAATTTGATTTATCAGCAGATTAATAGCATCCTCGGTGGACTTCCCTACCCTAAACCCAAACTGTCTATCAGAAACTAGCTTCAACTTCTCGATATACTTCAGCAGACGGATATTAACTATCTTCTCAAGAAGCTTTGAGAAGATTGTTAGGAGCGATATAGGCCTGTAATTATCCGGATTATTCTTTGGTCCAGCTTTGTAAATCGGACTTACTACCGCACACTTCCATTTGTCAGGAAATACGCCCTTACTAAGACTAAGGTTGAAAATATGAGTAAGAGGAATCAAAATTGACTCTTTAATAGATTTAATAAGGAAAGGGGTACATCCGTCAACCCCCGGCGCACTATCATTACGTAAACCCTCAATCAGCCTCTTGATTTCCAATGAATCGGTTGGCTTAAAGAAGAAAGAGTTAAGCAGAGGATTGGGAGTCCCAACGGAAGCACTCAATTTGGCCTCTGAGGTTGAAAGCTTAGACAGGATTTGATCAGCCAATTTTCGACCGGAGGAGACAAAATGACTATTACAGAAATTTAATGAAGACTTGTTGTCAACATCACTTTTTAAAAGTTCCTCAGAATCTTTACTCCTTTGGGGGACCTCGCAAACATTTCTTATTGCCTGCCAAAGCTTTTTAGGATTCCGCTTATGGTTTTTTAGCTCTCCATTCTCGTGCTCAGCCTTGAGTCGGTGCAGCAGGTCATTACAATAGTTGCGATATCGTTTGTAGGTCAGATTAAGCACGACGTCATTAGGGTTCGCACGGACCTGACTATGCAAATGGTCTCTGTGTCGCATACATTTTATTAGCCCGGGAGTAATCCATGGTTTGATGTTGTATTTAGTGCGACTCAATTTTACTTTACTAGTATGTTTGCCTATAACTGATTGTATAATCTGGTCAAAATTAAAAGTGGCCTCGTTGACGTCTTCACAGCCAGTTATTGTCGACCAGTTCATACCGCAAAGGTCCAGATTAATTGCGCCGATATCAACAATATTTCTGTACCTGTTTTTCGATTTAGGTTTATTTTCAGCAAAGCTCACACCTACCATAGGCATATAGTGATCAGTCAAGGAGCATTTGCATACAGCTGCTGAGATAGCTTGTTTGCACTTAATGAAAATGTGGTCCAAGCATGTATCTCCCCTAGTAGGCTCTGTAATGGCTGACAACAACCCGTGGGAAGCCATTAGGCATAAGTAATCAGATACCTGCAAATCAGTGTCGTTAGCTGACAGATTTATATTTAAGTCACCCGCCACCATTACACAAGACCTATCCTGTAAGCTGTGAAGTGTACTGTCCAAAGATTGTAGAAAGCCGTTTAAGTTGTGAAATGAGGGAGAGCGATATATGCATAGTATAGACAATGAGTTATCCAAGTCAACCCTAAGGCAGTTTGCCTCATCAAAGGTGGGCTCCTGCACAGAGGGCATCCACTTGTCCAACCTAATGTAAACAACCACTCCCCCACTTTTATTGATATACTTTTTAGTATGAAAGGACCTATAACCGGCTATTTGCCCAATTACTGAGCTGTCATGTAGCCAGCATTCAGTCAGAACGATGACGTCATATGTAATGTTTAATCTCTTTAGGACTACCAAAAAATCATTAAAATTCTTTTGAAGACTACGTATATTAAAAGTGAGAAGTTTAAAATCGTTTGATTTAAAAACTTTCTTACAGTATTCTAGTCTATCCAGTGAGTGACATTTAATCGATAAAGATTTTTCTATATCGTCTTGGTTTTCTATGGCGGCCGTAGTATATAAAAAATTAATAGAAAGAGATATTTGAAACAGAGCATGTCACTCATAAACTGGTAGGAATACAAACATTTTGTTAACAAAGAACTTAAGCCAGTCATAGTCTTAATCACAGAGGTATATTTTAATCGGAATTCGAATATAAGCAATATAAGATAAGGCCTTTTCTTCGCGATATTCAATAGTAGTATTTTGCCTAAATTACAAATATGTGTAACACAATATGATTTAGAAGAAAATTCTTTAGCGAGTGTATTATAACTATTTGTAAAAAAGTAAAGATTATTAAATACATAAGTTATGAATAGGTGAATTAATAATTTTATTTTTACAATTATCAGTAAACTAATACTTCTGTGCACTTTCGTTTGGCATAAATTAACAATAAAAATTTGAGAAAAATAATACTATATATATATCATAATACTCATAATATTGCTGCAAAGAATCATTGCTATTAACATCGAATAATAATAACATGCAACAAAACAAACAGTAACTTAATATCAAGCAAAGCAGGCTAATTTGATTTATTGTCTTGGTGTGGAAAAGAAGATGGCTTACACTCATGATCCTGGGCAACGAGGTGCCGGTCCATGTCAGCAGCACTTCGTATAGTGCGGGCTGGACTACCTTCGTGCTTTCGGATATGAATTTTTCCATTTTTGATCCAGCAGTACCTATAACCCGCTTCTCTTGATCGAGTTCGAACATCCCGAAACAACTGGCGATTATATTTTGTGAGATGTTCATTGAAGTATAATTTTCTAGGAGGTCCTTGAACTTCAATATCTAAGTTGGTGAGGTCACGTCTAGCTTTCGTCGCCCTTAAAAATTCATCACGCTTGTCTCTTAGAAAGCGCACTATGACAGGTCGGGGTCCTTTAAATTGACTTTCCTGGTTGGTTCGGTCACGTCGACTCCCTGGACGAACAACGAAATCAATGTTAACGAGGGTGATTCCGATCTTAGAAGCCGTAACGAGGACAATGTGTTGCAGGTTCTCACTGACGTTTTCGTTGATGCCCATGATCTCTATTTCATTGCGTAGCGAGGATTGTGACTGGGTGTTGAGTTGTTCCTGGAGAATTGAAATGGTGGCCTTAAGAGAATATATGTCAGATTCCTTTTCATCCAAGACCTGAAGTTTCCCTTCGGCATTTGACATACGCGTTTCCAATGAGTCCAGTCTTGAGGTACAGGCCAAGAGACATTGCGAGACTGTTTGAATAGCGCCCTTCATTTCAGTCATTTCTTCCCTCATAAGATGTATTTCAGATGCAAGCTTGAGAAGGTTGCCATTTATTGATTCCAACGTAGGCTTCTGGTTCTCATTGATAGTGGAGGATACGGCTTTGCGTTTTGATGGACGGGTGGTGACATTTAAATGCAGCTCAGAGTTAGGTGCGCGAATGGGAGTATTGGAATTATCACCCTTAGGAGTCCTGCAGTGGCAGTTAGGGCATAGCCAGCTTGATAAAAATTCATCCGTAAACAGTTCATATTCTTTTTCCAAGATATTGATACATAAAATGTGGTAAACGGTTTTACATCTATAGCATCCCATAAACAAATCTGCGCTGCCGATGTCACATAGGCAAGCTCCACACTGAGAAGACATGGTTTACGTAGGTTCCTATCGATAAGCGTCAGCTGTTGCAACAGATATGTTTTTAGTGCGCAGTTAATCGACAAGGCGCTTACCGGCTTAAGTGAATTTAATGCACGTATATGCACTTCGCGCTGCAAAGTATGGCAGAGAAGCGCGCGCAGTCGCTTACTATTGGTCGAGATTGACGGACGTTAGAGGGTACCCTAAATACGTTAACTAAGTCTATTGAATGATAAGTTTATATTCACCTTTTAAAAATACGTAAAAAACTTCACTGATTGCATGCACGATAACAAGCATCACCAAAAACAAAATGCAACAGTCGATAATATGAAACTTTCTCGATACACTGATATAGATTAATCTCATGTAAGTACACTTTATCCCGTATAATTAATTTTAACAATTGGACGATTAAGAATTGCGGCTGTTGAGGTCAACGAACTCGACCGTACTCCTAATCCTAATAAATGTATGATCAATTACTTTGTCATTTGCCAGACTCTCTACAAGAAGAAAAAAAAAGATTGACGTTTCATTCGACAACAGCAATCTATGAGTTAATTTGTTTTATTGTTTTTAGTTTGGAAATTTTCTTAGTTGCAAAGGGAGTGATACTTCATTCATCTTATAGCGGCGATTAAACACATCAATTATTTCAACATCGGTGCCTTCTAAGACTATTTTCAGATGTTGGTCTGATCTTTACTGACATGAGAAATTGGCTGAATGGTTCGCATCTTTCTATGTTATTTTTTTGTCATCCAATGGATGAAAGTCAATGGAAAACTTGATTAAATTTCAATAAACTAAATAAATATTTTTCTTTTAGAATATTATTTATTTTATTTGTTGGACAAATTTATTGTTTAAAATTACCTAGAATACAGTATTTCGCATATCGCAACATCTATCGAATCTATTTTGACAAAAAGCCTAGAACGTTTTATTCGATTAATCGATATGATGATTGCGGTTAATCGATTCATTGATATCGAAAAAATCGATTATCAAAAATTGATGAATTGAAATTATCATCCCTAGTCTGAGTATGTCACGTTTAAACGTGAGAAAATGTTTTTTTTTTTTATAGGATAGGGTGACAAACGAGCACACAGTCGGTCACAGTCCACCTGACGGTAATAAGTTGCTGTGGCCCATAGACATCTACATCTATCCTCGATTACGAATCAAAATGCAGATGCACCCGTGAGGACTAAGATGGAATGCCTCGTTTCCAGTAAAAAGGGTCTCCGGTTCTCTACACTCACCATACGAAATACAGCAGCATTAAGCTACTATTTCACGCTGGTATTCTGTGAGAGCGTGGTCCTTCCCCGGTTGAGCTGACCCATTCGTCCTACTACTATACGTCTAATATAACTGCAGCATGGCTCTACCACGTATAAAATGTAATTTTTTTTGTAGGACAGGGGGCAAACGAGCTTACGGTTCACCTGATGTTAAGCGACGACCGCCGCCCATGAACAACTCCAACACTAGAGGAACTGCAGGTGCATTGTTGGCCTTTTAGAAAGGAGTAAGCTCTTTTCTTGAAGGTCCCTAGGTCGTATCGGTCCGGAAAAATCGTCGGTAGTAAACTATTCCACAAAGAGGTCGTATGCGGAAGAAAACTGCTAGTGAAACATACAGTGGTGGACCGCCAATCATCACAGACACAGATGGTGTGGATGGTATCGGGAGGTTTGCCGCGTAGTGCCTTCATGAAATTTGGCTGCTGGGATTAATCCGAACAATTCCTCAGAGCACTCCCCGTGTTAAATGCGAAAGAAAATGCAAAGAGATGCAACATCTCTTCGCAGCGCCAGTAAATCGAGCCGATCGGAAAACACTCGGTCGTCGACGATTCGAGCCGCTCGGCACTGGATGCGGTTAAGTGGAAGGAGCTGGCACTGCGGAGCCCCAGCCCAGAGATGGGAACAGTATTTCATGTGAGGTCGACCCTGCGCCTTGTAAAGTTGCAGGAGGTGTGCCGGCAAGTGACCACGAAACTGCACATCACTCGATATGTCGACGCCGAGGATTCCGATACTGGCTGAGGCAACAAGGAAAAAAATTTAAGTTTTTGTTATTAAATCTTTTTGAAGAACTCTCAATTTTCGCAATTCTTTTTCTAGTCCGCCTCAGGCACTACTTCTATGGTCTGCTCGAACGCTGCTATATGCTATCTTCCGGCGATGAAAATTGTACAGCGTGTCAGCAGATTTTTTATTTTAGACGCATAGACAGCGACGGCCATCCTTGCGTCTACGGGTGCCTTTATAGGTCCCAGAATGGTAATGCCGACACAGATTGACTACATACAAACACCGTGCTGCAATTACAGATCTACGCAGATTTTTAACGATATCAACGCCCGCCACTGTGAATGGTTGTTTCTCGTACAACCGATCACAGGGTGAGGTCTGATGCTTTGGTATGTGGTCTAACACAAATGGTTAATTCACTCATGCGGTTTCCATACGTGAAGGATCATATACCTTCCTATTTGGGTCTTCTGCTAACTTCTGATTCTTATAGCTATGAGATTTCCGGAACACTATCTGATCCGAAGCGGGGTACGCTGTCCGTCGGCAGATTGGAATGGGATGCGGTCTTTTTTTCATGAGGGCGGGCTTTCATTCCGAGGAGGATCCCAACATTGTTGCTGATTCTATCTTTGATGTGATACATGTCCATCGAAGGTATATCCCAGCCATGGATTGGCCGCTTCTATAAAATTGAATCTCAGCGGAGCCGGAGCTACCAGGCCGAGGCTAACGCATCGGCGTCTCGTGACGCTAACACCAGTGATCTCTGAGAGTCTCTAGGTCCTTCAAAAACTTTTAACCGCGGTAAAGTTAGAGCACATCGGCAGAATTGGCGAGAAACTAGTGCGTCTTCCTTCGGTAAGTCATTCATTCTGGTCTTCCGGCAAGGCTGTCGAAGGGAACTTTAGTCAGTTATCTCTTCTATCTCTGCACGAATACGACTACTTACTGGCCCATACTGCAAAAGAGAAAGCTGATCTTTCAGGCTCTCTCTTTCTTTCCTTTTCTCTCCGCATCCAACTAGACTCACGGGGGAACACACTGCTTATCTTCTCGCGGAGTCGGTTTTCCAAGCCGTATATGGACGACAACTTGTCGATTGGGCCTCATGGAGTCACTTCTACTGTGCTGAAGACTAAAGACGTACTCAGGAATCGACACCGGTTTTTACACGTCTTTTCCGAGACCCTTACTCCCTAGGTTTAGTCCTGAACTTATGGAAGACCGCTTTAAGACTACTCGATCCTTAAAAACGCCGACCGCTTTAATCCGTCTAGCATATCACTATCAAATCCCCGTTCTCCAAAAAAATATAGTCCATTATAAACTGCCAACTCATGAGGTATCCTCCTCCTTCCTCGAGGATCATCAGCTGATTAGTGATCGCCAATACAGTTTCTGTCGGGGTCGATAAGCTCTTCCAGTTAATGTTTAGTTAAATTAGCGGAGGCAGTAGAGTCCAAGAGGGTAACCTTGATGGTTAGTTTGGATATAGGAAAGCCCTTCGATCGGGTTTAGCAAAAATACTTCCTTCCAAGCTCCCTTCCCGAGAGGGGCTCCCCGAAAAATTTTTCAATTGGATTAGCAATTTTTTTTTGCAGATCGAATAATCTAGGTTGTAATAGACAGGACAGATCCAACTATTATGCCTATTTACGATGGTGTCCCGCAAGGCTGCGTGCTACCACCTACACTATTTCTTCTGTATATAAATATGTTGCATAGCAGTAACATTCATTGCTTGCAGATGGTAGCACTGGTGATGCCTTTTATATCGGTCGTGCCACTATTTCTTGATAACACGTCGTCGAGTGTCGGAATAAACTTGTGTTTAACCCTCAGAACACACAAGTTTATACGTTTACCGCTAAAAATAACCCCTTTGCCATGTCTTTCATCTTTCTGCCTTAGCCTAATCGGTATTCTTGGCCTCAACATCGAGTTACGTTAAGTTCCGTAGTCACTTGGAAGGGAAGGCTAAATTGGCCTCCCTTGGCGTGTTCAGCAGAGCGGGAGAGTATTTTATGCTGGAAAACCGCCTGCAATTTTACAAGACGCAAGTTCGCCCTCGAGTTCCATCTTTTTCCAATTGACGCATCCAACGCAGAGGATCGACTCTGCTTGGCTTAGATGCGAATGTCAACCGTGTTCTCTTTGGTCGATTGAATCACTGGCGCTACGAATAGAGTATTTTATTAAACATAAAAACAAATGATTCCAGCCGCTAAATTTCGCGTTTAGTAGCCAATGTTCCAGCGCGACAAAATTCACGATATTATTCACACAGTTCACCACTGTGCGAGGAGTTTTCTTGCTCACACGACATCTTTGTGGAATCGGAGAAGGAAAGGAAGGATGGAAGAAAAGAGCCGACTCTTTCTTAAAAAAAAAGAGGCTATAGTAGTGATTACTGATAAGTGAACCATCAGGCGAGCCGCATGATCGTTTGCCCCTCTTCCATAAAAAAATTGGAACATTTATATTTCTTTTTACTAGTGAATTTTATTTGCAAAATAAAGTATGTATAACTGGCCAGTGTTTGATACAAAAAATAAAAACGTTTTTCTCATAACTTTCTGCGTGGCCCGAAAGGGGTTGATAGTTCATGGCTTCCTTATAACGATTAGTTTAAACAAAAATACACGTATTTAAATGATTCCATATTTTATTTAGGGATCCTTACATTGTAGTTTTGAAAAACACATCACAAGACTATCATTTTC
Source organism: Parnassius smintheus behrii (assembly GCA_036936625.1). Classification (NCBI taxonomy): domain Eukaryota; kingdom Metazoa; phylum Arthropoda; class Insecta; order Lepidoptera; family Papilionidae; genus Parnassius; species Parnassius smintheus. The sequence goes on from JAUPFT010000018.1 coordinate 18,371,008, forward strand.
CAAAGTTTGTTTCTAAGACCATATTATAATTACTATTTATTATTTGATTCCCTGTTTTGCATTTGATCTTGACTGTGGGTTTGATTTACAAATCTTATGTACCTACACCGTTATTTAAAGGCAATCTACAATATCACAAAGTTGACTTAAAGACATAGTATCCAGCTTTGATATTATTTTAAATTAATTTATTAAAAACCAACTAACGGTCTAAAAAAACTTGGTGCATAATCACTATTATAAATATGAATAAAAATAACACTTTGGACACTTATTTTCATCACACAGTCACTTTCGTTCTAATAATACTGGCGTCGAATACATTCACCTGAATTAAATCATTGATTAGGTCATTAATATTTTTTTAATGATTTTTCATTTATGTTTACTAATGTCACATTACATTTATAGGTGATTATTTAAATAATCACAATAAGTTTTATGAGCAAAATTGACTTTAACTGATAGTATAATATTATACTCGGCTGTTTATATTCAATTTTAATGAAAAACATTTGTATTTGTAACATGCCACGCGTCTTATCATGCTCGAAATATCGTGACGCTCGTCCGTCAAGAACCAATCGAACGATGGGCCTTTGATTGAATTGATTGAAAAAGAAACGCAGAGGGACGCGAGGTGGCTCGGCAGGCCGGTATTTTTATAGCCGGTACACGTCCCAGAACGCGCTAGCGACACATTCCCGGCGAGGCGACGTTTTTGCAGCGCCAACTTTCATTAGACAGTAGACACCGCGCGGCGGGACCAAGGCGTTTCCTTTTAATAAATGAGTTATGCGTTTATATTCAAGATGGCCGTCGCTTATATCACAAGCGGGTGTTGAGAGTTTACAATAGCACCGAGTTATTTTAAAGATGCAATAAACTTCGTAATTAAAGACATTCATGTTGTGTATTGCTACCAGAGTAACGTCAAGGCGATAATTGCCGGACAAGAAAAAATGAAATATCCACAAGCCAGGCCATTTGGAGTGTTGCTACGAACCAAAATTAATATTTTGGTTCGTAGCAACACTCCAAACCCAATTTATGGACTCATACACTTATACGTATATATCTTTATTGTTATAAAATACTACTACGTTTTATTACATTTTAATTTTTATGCGTGGTAGAGCCATGCTGCAGTTATATTAGTAGTATAGTTGCAGCACAAATGGGTCTACTAGACCGGGGAAGGACCACGCTCTCACAAAATATCCCCGTCAAATAGAAGCTTAATGCTGCTGTGTTTCGTATGGGGAGTGAAGAGAACCGGAGACCCTTTTTACTGGAAACGAGGCATTCCATCTTAGTCCTCAGGGGTGACAACGCATCTGCATTTTTCTCTCTGCATTACTAATCGAAGATAGATGTAGATATCTATGGGCCACAGCAACCACTTACCATCAGGTTGACTGTGTGCTCGTTTGTTACCCTATCCTATAAAAAAAATTACATTGCAATTGATTGACTATCCTAATGTATCCTGTAGAACACCGAAATACTGGCCTTTCATAAGATTTTTAGCACCCTTTTCCACTGAGTCCAAAGCTGCTAGGTGGCTTTTGCTAGCCCATATGTGGCAGCAATACACCATGCACATAGAGTAGGTAAGCAGCTGTCCCGGTGGAAGTAGTAATCTTACTTATGTTACCACGGTGACTATACAATTATATTGCACTATGGAACAGAAACCGAAACCCCAACTTTTTCATTCAATATAGATATTATATTTAATATAGGTTCGAAAAACAAAAACCTCTGTCCTGGGAAAAACCAGCAAGAAACCTAACGGAATAAAAAAAACAGTATACAATTATAATGTTACGCAATTAATACACAAAACAAATTAGAAATAACTTGGTAGTGATCACCTTAATCCCAGGGGTTATTACCATCCATAAATGTCTTAATATTATAATACACCTTTTATACAAATTTAGTTTAATAATGTTTTAGAACTTTGAGCAGGTCAAATTTTGTATATTTTTGGGGGTTTTTGTAAAAGCGTATACATCGCCCCAAGTATGAATTACTGACTCGGTGGAGTCGAGTAACTGGTAGTACTAGTTTGTGTCTGTTCCTAGTATTTACAGAATAAATATCACTTATCTTTGTAAAACTAACTTTATTTTTGTGTACGTACATTACATTTTCATAAATGTATTGAGAGGCTAATGTTAATACATATATTAATTTTCTTAAATTTTTGTCTTGGCGGCTCTTTAGGACCCTCTTCTGTAAAACAAATATGATTTCAGTGTCAGTCGCGTGTCCTCATAGCAAAATACCATAGGACATTATGCTATGGAATTTGCTAAAACAAACTAGTCTAGTTGTTTCAGCACTGGTGAGACTTTTAATCTTTTTACGACATTTGCTGCAAAACATAGTCTGCTTTCTAGTTTTGATATATAGGGACCATTAAAGCTTCGCGTCCAGGGTAGAAAAACGGTGGTGTCGACAAGACTCAGCTCCTTTTCTCCTTCATTAGTATTTTTAAATGTTTGACATTCAGTTATGAATTTCATATATATAGTTTTAGTGCTATTTAAACGCAAATTAAACCACATTAAACCGTTTTACTTTTTTAGATATAGCATTATTTACTTAGTAATATGGAGTTGGATCAGATGATGGATTCGAATGTTGGCCATAGCAACGCCTATAAAATCTATTATTTTTGAACAGATGTGATTGATGATTTTGAAAAATCTAAAAATAACAATAACAAATAAGATACGTAAATTTTAGAAATAAATGATTGTCAACTCAAAAATTGACTTGATGAATCTGAGCATTAATGTTTACCGCCTCGAAACAACTATTTATAAACAAATACATTTCAACTAAGAAACGCAGACGGAATTGTTTTTTAATCGTGATTTATATTCAGACGCTCTTAGGAAATAAAATAATCACAGCGACGTTGATTTGCATACAATGGTAAAATAATTTTACGCGCGTTTCGCCGCGCTTAATTCTACTTTTTATTCGGCTTTCCGCGCCCTATCTATGAATCAAACGGTCTGCTCGACGAGAGGTCGTTTAAGTGTTAACATTTTTACGGAGATTGTATTGTTTGTTTTTAATTGTCCATTTGTTTCTGTTTTCGTATTATTTAACGTCGACATTTTGCAGTAGACTGCAATGATTCAAAGAAAGTAAAGAGATGTCTCGGTAGCACAGACGGCATGGCGAGCCGTAGCAGCCAAGATGGCGCCATGTGCAGTCTGTAAGGTATGGAGTGTAGAAATAAGGAGAACAGACTGTGTATTAAAAAGTGTCCATAGAAAACCGTTAAATAAGGGTGGTGCCACTATAGCTACGGCCTAAATTTTAAAGAAAGTGCCGAAAAATATTAGTGGGATAGACGACTTTTTCGAGGTAATATTTACCAAATAAAATTAATTTAGATTTTAGAGCTACGGTTAGCAGCACACTTCAAACTGTCGACAACTGCTAAGTTCATTTCATCCCAGTAGCTACCTACTCCAGCGTCGTTGTGGAAAGTTTTTGAACTGTTATTTACTGCTTGCTTCTACACTCCATACTGTAAGGGCAATCCTTCCATTCTATATCTCTATTAAAAAGATAGTTGCAAAACTAAAAAATTCTTTCTTCGTAATAAATTCAGAGCAAACAGTGTCCGTCATAAATTCAGCACAAAAGTACTACGGACGGCGACTAGCAACAAAAGGGCATGACTTTTCCCGCAAAAAGATGATCCTTAATCTGATTAAATCTCCATCGCGGCGGACGTCGGAGCGTGAAAGATTAATGAATATTTGTGTGAGGATTCCCGAAGCTGGGTTGGCACGTAGGGCTGTCATAATCATATTAGCTGCGAGCAAAGGCCGGCTAGGCACGCACGATGCCACTAGCCCGGACGAAGCGAGTTTACTTAACGACGCTACTGTCACACCTCAGTTCCGTTGGAACTTTATGAAGTGATATGCGAAACATTTCTCTACTTCACGTATTAAATTGTAAGTTCGTAGCGTATGTGTATGAAATCATTTTGATTTAATTTTGTGAAGCAATTATTAGTAAAATAAGTAAAGTAGTAAAAAACATTTATACGCTCCACCGCTGAGCGCAGGTCCTCTCCAATTTTTGAGAGGGATTTGTAAAGCAGTTATCAAGTGATAATTATTATTTTTAAAAACTTATATTTTTTTAATTCTTTGTAATAGCCTTCTGAAGGTGCCATATTTTACGTTATGTTTATATCTACATGTATCTACTTAGATGTGACAAAATTTTCAATCAGCTTTCCGATGGCAAATCACAATTGGCATTTCGCAGTTCGCCCGAGCTCAATAAACACACTCGTAAAAGAATCAATTGAGGCCCGAAAGAAATTAAACGTGAGAATGTATTGTTTCATACAAGCGTGAACAAAACGAAAATCGCTATTTGCGTTAACCAGCTCTCAGGTCGTTTTCGACCTCTTTTCTCGAACATAAAGTGCGTTAAATAAAAGTAATATTTATGGGATCCAAATTGAAAAAGTACAACCAAGTTAAGGAGTCGGACTGAGCACTCTTCGTGGTACAATAAAATACGCTTGTGACAATTTTAACACAAACATGCACAATTTACTAATAAGCAGTTGATATAATTACGTCTCATTTAAAATAAAGTATGAGACCAAGCATACCAATTCAGGACTTCAAGATGCAATAAGTGTTTGATGTGTGAATCCGTTTAAAGTTAATAATTAAAAGTTGAAAGTAGACCGCCAGGGCACAGAATAAATAATAGTACTTACGTACAGAAGTGTCACTCTTTTAATTTTGACTGCTTGCCGACGTTTAATAGCCTCCATAATTATTATTAATTAGATAAATCGCGCTCGCAAGCTAAATAAAACTTTACGGCTGCGCGAGAGTGTCCGTAACATTTACTTCTTCCTACGTTACGGTGGACTTTCCGTTGTTATGGAGGGATGTCAATAAAGAGTAACAAAATACATTGCGAAATATTAATTAGGTTACTTAGGTGAAATACCTATTCTGACTAAGATCGACAGACCATATTTTCGCACCTACGTGAGTTCTGCGATGCCTAACGCATGCAATTTGCAAGGCCATTCGTCGGGAATCGCGACGCTTGGCTCGGAAGGAAAGGTAGATAGTGTAAACAACAAATAAACTTGAAATACGATTCCTAACAGAAATGTAATCTTTCGTATTCTACTTAGTTAAAAAATTTGTTGGTAAACAAAGGTTGGACTTCAGTGTTTTGTGTTATTTTAGCTTAAAATATTTTAAGCTAAAATAACAGCTTAAAATATTTTAATACGAAAGGCAAGTATATGTACGTAAGTAGATACTTGGATAGTAAATTTCCACTAAATTTTGTAATAAAGTTCGTAGATATTAAATAAATTATTACTTAATCCTTTTTTGCTATAAGTAGGTACATATCTAACAATAAAAATTAAATAAATTCACGTTTCATAACTTTCTACTAAAATCCTTTGTTAATAAAGAATGATATATCTGAAATATTTTGTTGGTCATTTAGCGTCTATCCACGCAACAATTATAGTAGGAACGTTTTGCCATATTAAAATTTATTAAATAATGGGTAATATACATAATATATACCTAGTTCTTAAATTAAATTAAAACTTTTGAACCATTTTATCCTATAAGAAAATATACTAAACACTAAACAAAAACTATTTCAACAATATTTACAAAAAGTTATGTATGTAAACAGCGTTAAAAAACTTTAACATTCAATCGCCTTCAACGCGCTAGCCCTGACTGCGTTATTTCGCCCGGGCGCGTCGCGATTTTAGGTAATTATTTCACGTAGATAGCAAGAGTGATAGAGGCCTGGCCTGGGTTAAATATTACAAGATGTCAAATACAGTCCCGCCGTGACCATAGCTGTTGCAAAGCATTCGAAACGTCTGGAGTCTAAAACACGTAAAAACAAACACGATAAAATACACAAGGAAGTATTTCATTATACATTTACCTACCAAATAAATAATAATGTAATGTATAAAAATTAATATTTGTTTGTTCGTATTTTATGAGTGTCCATCAGATTGCAGTAAAACTTTATGAATTTTTTATTTGCACTTCCGTGAAGATTATAGGAATAGTCTGACCCAGTAGATGGCACTGCTTTTGAATCCAGATATCACCCGAGCGACGCCGGGGCATATCGATCTTTAATAATAAAATTAAAGTTACAAATAATTATGTTAGTGTAGTAAATCCTAAACTAGTATTAATCCTGTATCTTAATATGATACCTACCAGTACCTTCTCGTACGATTACCTATTTGATGCCGGCTAGGAGTCACGTCACTAGCAGATTAGTAGAATGCGCCAGGGAGTTAATATTTACTTTCACTTACCTATAAGAAGTATTAAAAAAAATAGAAATTTAAATAGGCCTAAAATATTTTCCTAATAAAAATTAGTTTTGGCTCGCCCCCACACTATGTCAATCAAAATTTATGACCATCGACAAATTATTTAAAAATCTTAGAAAACCCTGAACGATTTAATCAATATTTTAACTTTCTAATTGATAAACTATATATTACTTTAAATTAATTTTTGAAAACAAAAGAAACTTCGACTACTTTATATTTCTAACTAGCGATCCACTCGTTTCCATTTATTTTATAAATTTATCGATTTCTCAAAAAAATCTGCAAATTTTTCGGATAACATATAGCCTAGATCCGTCATGGCATTGCTCAATATTTTTTCGTCAAGTTTCATTATATCCGGTTCAGCCTTTCAAAGATTAGCCCAGAAAGACAGACAAGCCGACACAACTATTTAAAAATGGTTATATTCATGTCTTAATTGCAATTTACAGACAGACACTAACATTTCATTTATATGTATAGATTATTATAAACAATTTTATGTAAATAATATTGAACGTATGATACGTGTAATAATTTATGGTCAAAAATTGCTAAGCCCTTATGGTGTATATTGTATAACACCCGTGCGGTTAAAGAATGGGATTGAAAATGATTTCGCCTCTATTCACCTCTCGCTTGCACACTGTCGCTATCTATACTCATACTAGGGTATGTAATTATCGAAAATTTTTGATAATCAATAATCCGATTTCTTCGGGTTTTTTCAACCAAAACCGAGAATTACCGATTTACATAAGAAAAATACCTGTCTCTTAGAATTGCTTTCTTTGTCCATTAAACTCTCTACAAAAAAATTACGTTTTTATAATTAAATGAAATACGTTACTAAATAAAAAATATGGTTTATTTCCATAAACTACAAATCAATATGAAAACACAAATAACATCTTTTTCTCACAAACAAAAACAATAAAATATAGGTACCTTATGAAGATAGAAAACTATTCAAACACTTTCGTCTATTACTTATCAACTATTTTAACAATCAAATCAGTTATTTAAAAACAGTCATCATTTTATGTAATGAGTACTTAAAATTATTACTGTTTTGAAATGATTAATTGTCTATTAAATTATAAAAACAATCAAATAAAATATTGATATTAACCTATTACTTAACATTTTTGGTTTGATTAGGAATCAATTATTCTAAAAATTAAATCTGTCCTTTAATTTAGAATAATAAGTAAGTACATTATTTGGATACCTAACCTATTTACTACCTTTTAGTTGTTGGAAATGTGTGGGAAGAAACGACAAGCAATTTATGGTTTTGTCGCTGAGACTTATGCGCAGTTTATCTTCTGTGTATTAAATATCGGGAATTTGTCAATAAAACAAAAAATACAAATTATTCATCTAAATTTATTTTATCGCCTTCAAAGTAGGCCCCATCGCTTGCAATACAACATCTCCAACGCTTCACCCAGTCTTCCATACATTTTTCATAGGCTATTTGCGGTATGGCCTTTAGCTCATTCAGCGAATTTTTTGTTATGGCTTCTATCGACTCAAAACGTTTTCCTCGAAGTGGTAATTTTAACTTGGGAAATAAAAAAAGTCAGACGGAGCCATATCAGGTGAATACGGTGCTTGGTCGAGAACTTTTGTTGAATTTTTCGCTAAAAACTCTCACTATAATGGCTGTGTGTGATGGTGCATTATCATGGTGCAGCATCCATGAGTTGTGTTGCCACAAATCTGGACGTTTTCGGCGGATACTCTCACGCAAACGCTTCATGACGCCTAAATAATATTCTTTATTCACTGTTTCTCCCTTTGGAAGGAATTCGGAGTGAACCACACCACGGTAGTCAAAAAAACTGTCAGCATCACCTTGATTTTGGAGCGACTTTGCCGCGGTTTTTTGGGTTTCGGCTCGTTTTCGAGACGCCATTCTGAAGACTGTTGGCTTGTTTGCATGTCGTACTCATAAACCCATGTCTCGTCGCCAGTTATTATACGTTTCATAAAGGTCGGATCCGTAGAAGCTCGGGAAACCATGTCTTCAGCGACATGCTTTCGCTGCGCTCTTTGAACAAAATTGAGCTCTTTTGAAACTAGTCGAGCGGCGACGCGTTTCATGCCTAAAATGTCAATGAGAATGTTGTGGACGGACTTAAAAGATATGTTCACCTCACTAGCCAACTCTCTCAGACTCATACGTCGATTTTCGAGCACTAGCTTCTTGATTTTGTCGATGTTTTCTTTGGTCGTAGCGGTTGAAGGTCTACCAGAACGAGGCAAGTCTACTACTACTTCTCGGCCTTCTTTAAAAGCCTTATACCATTCATAAGCCCTTGTTTTCGATATACACGATTCGCCGTAGGTATTTCGCAACATTTTTAGTGATTCACCACATGAAATATCATTCGAAACACAAAACTTAAGGCACACTCTTTGTTCAACAATATTTTCCATTGTAAAAATCGCCGAGAACTCAAAACTATGACCAACAAAAAGTGTAGTTTAAAACAAATTAAATGACAGATCCCGCTCAAACTTTGCGCGCTAAATCAGTACAGTGCTACCAACATGCAGTAAAAAAATTAGAACGACCTCTTTTACGCGGGTCGTTTTATTGACATATTCCCGATACTTTTTACACAGAGTAGTATTACGCAATATTCCAGCCGCAGAAAAAGCACGTTCACTTTCTACATTTGTTGGCTTAATTGAACGAATCCATCGATAAGCTTTTAACAGTAATTAGCCTCGATCACCCCCATTTTCGAATTTTTTTAATTCATTTCAACCTTCAGTAGGGTCAATAAGTCTTCTTTTGATGTTGAAAGATTTCCGATTTCAACTCTTCTCGTATCATCAAAGATAATTTTGCTGGTTTGTTAGTTAATTATCAATATATCAAATAAACTCTTTATTTGATAATGGGGTATTACTGCTGACTTCATTCTGCGAATCAACAGTAGGTAAGTCATTGACATCGTTGCAAGTAAGATTTTGTGCCGCCTGATCGTATTTTAGAAGCCTCAATACCTTCTCCTGCAGACAATCGCTAAGCAAACGCGGATAAACATCTGCGTCATGTTCATTTACATCAAAATATGTTGCTGGGTTGGGAAGGTAGTGTATTGGACTTGCAACTGGTAACCGCCTTTGTTTGATACTTTTGCTCAGAATTACATGAAGCTCCTTACTAAGTAAGTATCCAAGTTTATTAAGTGCAAAATTCATGGCAGCATTAGCACTAACTTTTATTATACAGAGATTCTCATAAACTCAAAAAAAAGTCCACTTTACTTCATTAACCATCCAGGTTAATGAAGTAAAGTGGACTCATCACATTTTACATCAATGAGTGCTTTAAGGACTGCTCTTTTCACTTTAATGAACTTACCACTCCACTTACCACTATTGCAAAGCGTACTCTAGCACATCTTGCAGTATAATACGAGTGTGTTTTCCTTACCAAGCTCCATTATTTTTTGTATTTTAAAGAATATATCGGATATCGTTGGTATCTTTATGAACATCCACACAATATTCCTCACCTTTTGAACAAGTCCGAACTTAATATTTGTCTCCACATCGACTGTTAGAGTTGAAGCTTACCTTACTCTATTTGAAATCCATAAGTCTCAGTATCATCTTCAGTGCAAATGCCAATGCCAAATAATGTTCGGATCATTTTCGTTTTTGGCAAGTTTTTCTTGGCCTCATTTACGTTTTCTTAAACGTAGTATCCATGATGGTTAATTGCAAGCCACGAGCTAAGCATAACTGATGTGTGCTATTTAAATTTCCTCCTAGTTTTGTTATAACAGAAGCTCCATTAGATACAATGGCGATCACATCAGTGTTAAAATCTGATTGAAATTCGTGTAGCCTTCCTCGCAGGTATTCTTCACACTTGATAGCGGTAACAGAACCATATCTACGTCCTAGACAAATCAAGCCTAGATTTCTCGTCGTGTGATGGTTACCTTTAAAAATGCACAGTGAAGATTCACATGCATATATCGCCTGTTTCTTGAAGATGTCTATTCATTTATTGAAGTCGAAAACGTGTGACCTTCATCTTTTAAATCCTGTATTTCCTTTATAAGGTGTTTCTTCGTTTTATCATAAAACTTTACAGTCATATTTTTATAGTGTTTGAGCTCGCAGGTAATATCCAGCATTTTTAGGTTTTTTTTTAACTTTTTTCTATTTATTTGATAATAATTTTACAATATTTAGATTGGTATTCTACAGTATAAACATAAGCTATAGCTTTACCGTATCGTATTTTGCTTCAGGTCTTCAGAGTCTGTAAGGGCCCTGTATGGCTTACCGTCAAGTGCTGTCATTCTTGATATCATAACATCCAATGACTCTGCGATTGTGCGCAAAAGTTAGTCATTCTGCAAATTTTCGCTGAAACAGGTGACTCCAACAAAGAGTTATCATATTTTCTTTTGGAAGTCCTAGCAGTTTCCCTAGCTACTTCTGAAGCAAACCTTTTGCTGTCAATTGAAATGTTATGTAATCTTAAATGTCTGCGTAGTCCCTTCGTAGAATCACCCGAACACTAAACCACTTTTTCACAGGTCTTACATTTTGCAGAATCACTCGTATCGACCTTTAGGAAATGACCCCAAATTGGATCGGATCTTTTTTTTGTATACGGGTATATAGTTTATTTTATTTGACATTATTTGGTTAATTAACTCGTTGTATTAATAATTAACCAAATAATATAACGTTATAACGATATACCTATATTAGTGGGTTTACGCTTTTGGTACTGTGCATGTTGACGGTACGGCCTCGATTAGCCGCCATTTATAATCCCATGCTTTATCTGTAAGGAATGTACCTATCAATAATTAAATTAGTTACCACTTTATTATTCTTCATAATCGACTTCAAATCCACAGCTGGACATGGGAAAATGTAAGCGTGGATTTGTCTTAACCGACACGCTCAGCAAGTGTGTTAACGATCGCAATACTAGACATCTCGGACTATTGACGCTGCAGTCCGTCGCCATCGTTGTCTGATTATTTTAGCTCTGGCGAAACCGAGATGACTATACCACTATCTATGGGAAGCCATTAATTATTTTGGCTTTTCCCATATTCGACTCTTACGACATTGACGATTAAATAGGGTGGTTGATTCTCACACCATTTCATTCCGTGGATCACAATCAGTAGCAAAATTACTGATTGTATTTCAGTTTCATGGGTAAGACTAAAAGCCAGTATTATCACAGAATGCAGACATTCAATATTAGTACTTAAGTGTGGCAATAAATCTTTAGCCCTATTTGATTGGAGTGGATGTGTCTCTGGATTGCAGTCTTCAAAATATACGAGTACAACTAGATACCTAATGGGCCATACAAAATCAAAGCGAAAATCTCCTCCCCTTCAGTAGCCATATATTTCTAATAATTGAAAGTAAATACTTTATAATGTAAGCTACCTGCTCCCCGCAACTCCCTCCACATGGAATTTATAACGATTGGATTTTATGGGGTTCAATTTTTTGTGCGGAACCCCAATTCTTTTTCTAAAACAAAAGTAGCCTAAGTTACTCCTTGTAACATTAGGTATCTGCCAGTGAAAGTCCAGTCAAAATCGATACAACTGTTTCAGAGATTAGCCGGAACAAACAAACAAACAAGTAAACAGACTGACAGTCAAAAAGTTTAAAAAATATTATTTAAGTACCGTATATACTTTCATATGCATTTACATAGTACATCGCTGTTATTTTGACATTACAAACAGACACTTCAATTTTATTTATTAGTATAGATAATCATTCTATCTATATGTGCATACGTAGGATATATTTGATGCGCTGTTAGTCAGGCCACATTTTAAGCACTGACTCGTTATCTAGTTTTATAAAAGTAAAGCCACTATACGTACACACTGCTAAGCGCAGGTTTAGGCCGAAAATAATCATAGACATGCATGCATTCTTATGAATTCTAAACGATACTTTCCTTCACCGCCTAGTGCATGGCAAATCAACCTAAATTGCAATTAACGATTAAATTTGTGTCGGCGGGTATCGAACCCGTATTGTCTGTGTACCATAGTGTACTGTGAAATTTACAACGAGCGATTAGCCTCTGAGCTACCACGGCTCTCTAATATTTCTTGTAATAGTTCTGTCTGGTTGTATACTACATACTAAATCCAGTACATCGAAGGCTGGAGTGGCCATGTTCTAGCAGATCTAATTGTAATTAATAATTGTCTAAATCTAATTGCTCATTTTCACGCTAATGTCATAGAAGTTAAGGTACCTTGATTAGTTTGACCGATAACTTATGTATGTTGCTTAAGCTAAGTACGTATTTCAATTGTCTTTGTGTCCCGTTTATCATCATAACGTATATATCTCATTCGAATAAAAAAGCTTAATTGCCACCCCGCTAACACGAATCTACGTAAGCACTGACATTTACGGCTAAACAATGATCATGTAATTTACCCAGATATTTAGCAACACAAAATTGTTTCACAATCCATACATATAAGACAGGGTAACGGATAAATACAACGACAGTTAAAAACATTTATTATAGAAGTAGATTGAAAAAATGGCTAATTATTTATTAGAGCGCTTGCGGCTGCAATAAAGCCAGTTCATCAATGATTCAGACGACCAAACAAGGCGCGCGTGCTGCGCTGGTATTATCCGCTAAGACATCATAAACGGGCCACCATCATGCCCTTATAAAACATTCATACTCATCTCACATTTCGGCGCCCCTCTTAATTTCGCGTGAGTCTCTTCTAGGTTCGTGTAAAAACTTCGGGTGTCTTTTTATGACTTTTACTGCGGTATAATTGGGAGGGGCGAGTGCTTGCGTCCCCGAGGTGACATAAATACCCTCCCCCACTCACCCACTCTTCACTACCCCCCGCTTAATCTCATGTAAGACTACACGCTACGGAACTAGCGCATTAAAATGTCAGCGACTACAGGTTAAGATTCTTAAGAGACGTTTTAAAGTGCAAGGAATTTATAGCGACTAATAAACAGTGGCAAGCAGGCATACGAATCAATGTAAGCACTTTTAAACGTTTAAATTATTACATTAGAACAGTACTTAATATAATAATTTAAAACATGTTTAAAATATGAATATGCACAGGTATATGTTTTAATAAATTTTATTTTAGTTGATTAAAACTACTTTTACAGATTTTATCGCGTTTACTTTATTTGATTTTTAATTCCCGACGTCTCGGGTGCTTTTCAGCAACCATGTTCACGGGGGACTGAGGTAACAGACGCCCCGATGTCAGTCTTAATATGATGCCCCGATGTTAGTGTAATAATTATATAATATGGTCCGAACGATAGCTGACGTGAAGCATTAACGTTCCGGGAAGTCTGCACTTTGTGATCACATCCAAGATGGCCTCCACTATTACATCAGATTTGATAGATTACAAATCCTCGTGAAAGAACATCGAATCGAATAGCCTCACGTATCATCCTTTCAAGGATGATACGTGAGGCTATTGAAATAAAAAAAATCCTAATTTCAAGGCTGGGTACTACCACCTGCTTGGGACCCACTAATTAATAAAATTAAAACTAAACCCAAGCATACCACTGCAAGACTTCAAGACACAGTAAATTTATTCTGCGTAGATCGGACCATAAGTAATAATTGAAAAGCTAAAGGTAATCCAAGTTAACACTGTCCTCGTGACGTCAGTCACCTTAGTCCCCCGTAATCATGGGTGCTGGAAAGCACTATTAGAATTAAAAATCAAATAATATATAAACGCGATAAAATCCCTAAAAATAGTTTTAATGAATGAGTAGTTTTCGCGTAAATATAAGAAGTCATTATTTATTTTAGTTACTAGGATACTTATATTGAAGAGCCGTGTTAGCTCAGATGGTTAACGCTCGCTGTAAATATAACAGAACGCGAGTAGCCCGGGTTCGATGCCCGCCGGCACAAATGAAATTGTTGATTGCAATTTTAAGTGCTGATTTAAAACCTGCATGTCTGAGGAATAAGAAAAAAATATTTCGAAGACATGTGAAGTTCGCCCACACGCATTGGGGCAGCGCGGCGGACAATTCCTTGCCCTAAAACCCTCTCAGAAATGAGGGGAGGCCTGTGGCCCAGCAGTGGGACGTATATAGGCTGTAACTTTACTTTACTTTTATACTGAATACGTCTCCGAATGTGGTATACAAATAAAAAAAAATTATTTCACCTTTAGTGACCTTTTTTAAAAACTTCCGGAAGTAAAATACAAATTTCTAACTTTCTGTGACATAAATGTAACATAGTAAATGCTTAAGTACTGTATCTTATACAAGAGCACGAGTCATCAACAGGAAACGTTAAGCAAGCTGAGATTTAATCTCGCATTTCTCACAGGGACGTCGAATGCAAAGGACAATTTGCACGAGAACGGACAATATTTGATCTAAGGAAGTAATATGTCTAGTTGCTTCCAATATCAAAGAGGTCCGTCGCTGCCAATGCGATTTAAATTTTATACGGACGGCAGTGATGCACGAGGTGGCGGCCTCGCGGAGTCATGTGCATGTATTTATTTGCAAATCCCGAATAGCTTTCAATATGGAGACGCCTGACTCCCCCGCCTGTCAATCTTCGCCAATATCGCATTGAGTGTCACGCCACCATTCAACACGGCTGTCGCGGATCGACTAACGCAATTGTGATGATGGTTAAAAGTAAACGTTGTGTGGTAATATGTCATATTTTTTTTAGAAGTTACCATTTTCTTTTGTAGTTCTAAGTAAAAATCAGGTGATACAAATGATTAATACCGGGTTTCTACATTTAAAAACGCTTCATTTAAATGAAATGCATAAAACCTTATTTTCTTAGTTAATCCTTTTTTTTAAACATAATAACAGTTAAAATATTTATGAGGTTAAGTAGGAATGAAACGATTCCAATACCGCTATATCGGCCGATATAATCGGCAGACCGATATATCGGAACTGCCGATTATGATTATACACAACCGATATCAAAAGTTTAAAAAGCGCGCGAAACGAACAAAGTGCGCGCTACGTTCTTGCTCAGGTCAGTTGCTTCAGTGTCTGTTTTCAACTAACAACATTTAACAAACTTTGTTTTCTTCACAAAAATCTACCAAAAGTAAATTGTAATTATTGACTTTATCTTTTATATCAGTTTACTTTACCACTTTGTGTAATGAAATATACTTTCTTAATTAGCGCTTTGAATGCTTGATAATATTCTTAATTATTTCACATATTAATAAAGAGGGTTTGCTTTGAATTTTGAATTTTTGTATTGAAATTTTGATTTGACATTTAGTTTTTCAACCTTCTTAAGGTTCAGTCTCTGGTAAATATAGGTAACTTTTATGCATAATCAAGAAATTTATTAATCTTTTTTTATTTCTACTCAGACACCGATGAAGGTATCGGTATCGCCGATTATTTACTACAATAATCGGTATCGGTATCGTATCGGTACAATTATGTATAATTACATCCCTAGTTTTAAGTTATAGTTTGTAATATAAACTGTTTTTATATGCAAAACGTATGTAATAAAACGGATCGTTGTGGAGAACCAAACGTTTCTTTAAAGAGGAATCGGGTATATGTGGAATAGAATACATAGTGAAGTTTAATATTTATCGTTATAAACAATATATAACAACGCATATAAGAAATACGACAGTAGCCTAATGGTAGGGCGAGGACCACGAACTCAAAAAGGTCGTGGGTTCGAATCTCGTAACACAAGCAATTTAAGCTTACCACGAGTGGTTAAGGGGAATATTAGTAATGTTTATAGCATTGTTAACATATATATATATATATATATATATATATATATATATATATATATTTATACATTAGCATACAGCAGTGTGCGTCTAGGAATAGTAGCAACCTTACCCGTAGCGACGCACGATGATAGATGAGCGACGCGAAAAACATATCCGTAATTGAGATTTCTATTACTGAAATTGAAGGCGACCGATCTGTTTTTTCCATGTTTGTTTACATAATGTGAGTGGCGTCGGAGCGCTATCGCGTTTCGGAAGCGTCGTCGTCGGACGTCAATTTGTATATTGTCATTATTAAAGCGCGAGGAAAGTTTAGGAGCGTTCATCCATCATAGCGTGACGGGTGGCCGGTCTGATATCACGCCTAATACATATTGATTTCCCACTTAGCGTTTTTCTTGGGAGTCGCGGTGCTCCACCCTTCCGTCCGGCGGGCATTAACGAGCTGTTTGTCCTCCACTCGTACTGCGCTGACACCACTCGTCTCTCCTACTGCTCTTGTACTATAATTATTGTCTTTTCAGTGATAGAATTAACAATCATGCGTTATTACCTTAACTGTTATTTCTGAAATTTATTTAAAACGTTGACCATTTTAAGAATGTAACTTTCTGATCTCGCTGTCCATTTGAAGTGTGCATGTGTGTTCTTGTGAATGCATCAGTGAGGCAGTTTAGTTTAGTAGTCTGACATCGTAAAATCGGCAATTAAATTATTTATATGTATATAATGAATACGTTACATTTATGTAAATGGTGAAGAAAAAGATTGCGTCACCGAGGTCCCCAGTGGGGGCGGGAGGCGAGAACAATGGTTTCGGTTCTCACACGTGTGGAGGATTATTTGCATTCGGAAATAAAGAGAGGAATGATAAAAGAAAGGCGCGAGCGAGGTCCCGCCGCCCTGGGGCGGGGTGTGAGGAACTAGGAAGTCGGGAGATTGAGGCAGGGTGGCGCCTCCAAGGGGGACGGGGCTCGTTACGCGAACAATGGAGAAATAATGTACAGATTGCAGTGAGCGATGCGCCCAGCGCGACTCAGGTGTCTTAGCTCTGTACGGACATCACGCCTATTGTATTGACGTGGGCACCTATCTAATATCGCTTCTGCAAATATAAACACCTACATGACGTCAGCCTTTCAATATATGTGTCTGTTCAGAAAGATAAACTTATTATGTTTCTGAATGTGACAGACCAAACGTAGGGTTTAAAGTATTTACAATAAGGCTTATAAATCATCAAAATGGAAATATTTACGTAGGATATTGAAGTTGTCAGTATATACGTTATTGTATTTTGATACAGGTAAGTGTGACAAACGGGTACACTATCTACCTAACTATAAGTTTTATACATCTACATCTATCCTTGCATCGACACCCCTGTAGACTAAGATAAAATGCCACGTTACCAGTAAAAAAGTTCTCTTCTTCTTACCAATAACTGACACGTTTTAATTAAAGCACGTTGCCAATAACAATACGAAATACAGTGGTGTTACGCTGCTATTCTATGAGAGCATTGTCCTTTCTTAACCCAACCAGTTACTTAATAATGAATTAAAAATTGGATTTGTTTATACAGATGAGTGACACATCTCATAATTCGATCCTATGATAAAAAATTGTATGCTTTTATGCGCAGAGAAAAATAAGTTGTGTATCTATTGGGAATAATGCGTATTTATCGTAATAGGAAAGAAAATATGTTTTTAAAAATAACAGATTGGAACGGCTGTGTTTAAACCTAAACTGTCCTATGCCACGAGCGACTAATTTTCGAAAAACATGGCTGCAACACCTTGGTTTAAGATCTATGATCTTGCTAAGGGCGGTTACCGAAAATAAAAAGTGATACAAACTGTAACACCCGTTCTGGTAAAATACCTATTTTACATTCGGATACAAAATATTATAGTATCTGAATCATCCATTAAAATGCAAAATTTAAGAAATCCGTAAAATATTTCATATATAAATATATTTAATATATATTTATGCTAAGTAAAGACAAGGCTCATAACAAAAAAAATATTATTTGAAAAATCCAAATGTACGAGTACATAGATGTAAATAAGTGTCTTAATATTCTCCCAATTTACATCGGCTTTGGTTGATATCTCGCAAACTAATAATAATTTAAAGATTTTATTAATGCACTGGGGTCATATTTTTTATAGGAAAGGGGGCAAACGAGCATGCGGCTCATCTAATGGCAAGTAACTACCGTCGCCCATGAACAACTGCAACACCAGGGGAATTGTAGATGCATTGCCGGCCTTTGAAGGTCCCTAACTCGTATCGGTCCGGGAAAATTGCTGATGGTAGTTGATTCCACAAGAAAGTTGTGCGAGGAAGAAAACTTCTTCTTAATCGCACAGTGGTGGACCGCCAGTCATACAGATGATATGGATGGTGTCGCGAGTTTTGTTGCGATGTGCGATGATGAAATTGAGCGGCTGGAATTAGTCCGAACAATTCTTCAGAGCACTTCTAGTGATAGATGCGATTAAATACGTAAAGAGATGCAACATCACTCCGCAGTGCGAGTGAGTCAAGCGGATCAGAAAGAACTCGGTCGCCGACGATTCGAATAGCTCTGCGCTGGATGCGATCAAATGGAAGGAGCTGAGGAGCCCCAGCCCAGAGATGGGAACTGTATTCCATGTGAGGCCGAACCTGCGCCTTGTAAAGTTGCAGGCGGTGTGCCGGCATACTGTCCCGCTCTGCTGAGTACGCTAAGCTTTTTAAAGGCCAATTGGGCCTTCTCTTCCAAGTGATCACGAAACTGCACGTCACTCGATATGTTGACGACGAGGATTCCGAAACTGGCTGAGGCACCGAGGCCCTGAAACTGAGGAGATACGACAAAGGGGTTCTTTTTAGCGGTAAACGCGCAAACTTGTGTCTTCAGGTGATTGAACTGGACTAGATTTAGTAGCAAAGGCAAAGTGCTGTATGTTTTTTTTTTCTATAATAATACGTGTTGTTGAATTAAAAATTCATTAGTGTTTCCTCTTTATAATCATGTGCTTTCCATTACATATTAGTGCGATGTAAAATAATAAACACGACCGAATGTGAGTGAAATGAGTGATTTAAAAAATGCGTACAGTAAAGCCCAATCTCTCCGTTCCAAGAGCCCAATCTCTCGGCGTTCGAAGTGTGCAATAAAGTTAACTAATACCTTTATTGCGCAGGAACAGGGTAGACGTAACAGAGACAGTTTAAAGGCAGTTCCTATAGATCTTGTTGCGAGCCTTTTATTTTGGAACAGATTATTGGAACAGTTATTTTAAGGGATCAGAAACATGTGAAACACGTTTTTAACGACACCTACTCGTAGTGCAGCCCACTCTTTGTACCTATATGGTGTGATTACCACGTACAAGTCCAACGTGTGATAAAACGATTTAATGACAGTAGACGAAGCGCGGCGATGCGAGGCCGAACCGTTTAATAAAGGATGCCTTGATAGGAAGCGCACGCAATCACAACAACAATCACCCCATCCTCGCATGACACCGAAAACGTCCTCGTTCATAAGTATAAATTAATCCATTTAGAAGCGGGCGACGGGCACCGACTGCGGCCGATTAACGGAAGCGTCTACTTAACTAATTTATCCCCGGGTGGTTTTAACAGAATGGATAGCAGTGATTACGTACCGCGGCGCGACAATCGTGTGACGCTCACTAAGATGCATACGGGCAATGACTGTAGGTAGTTCTTGAAATCAATGCAACAGATGATTGTTTTTATACTTCCCAACTAAGATGAAATAGCCCGTTGTCAGTAAAGTGGTTTCTGATACACATCATTGGCGGTACGAAGTGTCGCAGTTTCATTTTGCCACCATAGGTGTTATCTGTGAGCGTGTTGTACATTCATAGTCGAATCAAACTAATGTCGGTCTATTAACTACTTACTGTGGCTATACCAGATTAAAGTAAAAGAGTAAAGTCAGTTTCAATTCTTAGAGGGTTTTTGAAGCTCTGAAATCTGCTCAGCCCCAATACGAGTTAGGCTACATTTTTTATAGTATAAGGGTGATAAACGAGCATCCAGTCCATCCGATGGTAAGCGGTTGTTGTGGCCCATAGACACATTTATTATCGATAACGAATTAAAATGCAGATGCGTCTCAGTCAGAAGGGTCTCCGCTTCTCTACACTCACCAAACGAAACACAGCAGCGTTAAGCTGATATTCGACGCCGGTATTATGTGAGAGCGTGGTCCTTCCCCGGTCGGGCCGACCCAATCGTGCTACAACTATATACCAGTAATATAGCCGCAACATGGCTCTACCATGTAAAATTTATGTTCCAATAATATATATTAACTTCTCAGACGTAGAGGAGGTGTTATCACTATTTTTGCCTTCACTATCGAGCAGGTAGTAAATCAATTTTGAACATTGCAATAAACAATTTCTCGGTGTCGGCGGGAATAGAACTCCGTTTGCTCGTATACTTCAAATTGTTGGCGAGCGCTTATTTTATGAGCTACTACGGCTCCGCTGTACAAAATATTAATAACTGAAATCTGCTCAGCGTGGTAGTGGTATCTATACTTGGTAGAGCCATGCTGCAGTTATATTAGTAGTATAGTTGTAGCACGAATGGGTCGGCTCGACCGGGGAAGGACCACGCTCTCACAGAATACCAGCGTGAAATAGTAGCTTAATGCTGCTGTATTTCGAATGGTGAGTGTAGAGAACCGGAGACCCTTTTTGCTGGAAACGAGGCATTCCATCTTAGTCCTCACGGGTGACAACGCATCTGCATTTTGATTCGTAATCGAGGATAGATGTAGATGCTTATGGGCCACAGCAACCACTCAGGTCCACACCATCAGGTGGACTGTGTGCTCGTTTGTCACCCTATCCTATAAAAAAAATTACTAACGATTGCTTAAACTGTTTATTGTAGACGCAGTATTTTGTTACTTACAGCCAGTGATTGACAACAACCTCACCTGAAAGCGACCTCCTTACTCATTCGCCGTAAGGAACATGATCTTACACATATTTATTCTACATAAATTTCTTCGTAATGAGATCGATTATTATCATTGCTTTTTAAATTTAAATTTTATTGTGAAAATGATGAGTCAACATATTAAGGAGAATAACACTGTTAAACAAGTGTATTTTTTATGTAATTTGATTGTTAACTGTTTTGTTGTCCATATCAATTTAATAAATAAATAGTAAGTGGTATTGTTGTCCTAGGTGTTAAATTGTATTGCCTTAAAGTAACAAAATTACTAACCAACGTTACTAAACTGTAAAACAGATAAGTAATACTTTCAGTTTGTTAACTAAATCACTAATGAAGTAACACTAAAACTATGTTCTTTATAATTATCTCTCCTTTTCTTATCAGCCTATAAAAGATTCATCTTTCACATATGACCCATTAAAAAGAGCATTTTCCGTAATCGCCACACTTGGTAGGCAGTTTGGCAATACCAATGCCAGTCATTTCATCCCGTTTGAGCCCGTTTTCCGTTGCCTTAACGGGTCAAATCGTCATCTATTGGAAGCGATTAAAAGCTATGGGTGATTATGGGAAATACTTGGTGATTAGATATTTCTGAAATTTCCCAGTCACCCAGAGAGATATGGCACGAAATAAAATAATATATTATTTAACACGGAAAACAAAGGGATAAAAACAATTAACTCTTATAGCTATTTTATCGCAAAATAAATATTTTTAAACTTAGCTGTTCATTGAATAGATTTAATCAAACATTCAGCACCCTCAAGCAAGGTAGTAAGTAACATGTAATTGTCTCGCGGTACAGATGTACTAATGATGGCAGTTCGAAAGACTTTGACTTAAGATGCTGATCTCCTTAAATACAGAACTCAATGTCGAGCTTGCAGCAAGGCGGGGTAATCAGCGTGTATGACAAAACACGCTCTATTATTACAGAATCCGGTCACTTAAAATGTACGCCGCTAAAATTAAACCTACAGTTAAAACTAAAACCCATTTAGTACTCTGTATCTACAATATATATATATATACATTATATATATATATATATATATATATATATATATATATATATATATATATATATATATATATATATATATATATATATATAGGTAATAAGTAGAATGAGAGAATAAATCAGACTTGTAAGCGTAAGAAGCAAGAGAGAATGTGTTATGATCGTGCCACATGAATGTTCTACGGCTCTGAGTGAAATGCGTAAGGGTTTACGAGTATTGAAGGGTAAGAAAGATAATGTAAAGATAATGAATGAGACAAAATTAGGCAAAAATATTTTACTGCTTATTTCGGAAACCTGCGATCCCCAGTTTATTAAAAAAAAACTAAATACATTTTGAAAAGAATTGGCTTTTCCCCCCGATTCTCCACCTCACCTGTTCTGCAATGAGTGCTCTCTGTTTGACGGATGAGGCTCTGATCGAAAAATTCACCCCCACCGGTGGTGGGAAGAATTTACCTACTAACTCGCCTGCCCAATGTAGTAAGTGCAAATTTTCCAAAAAATGCTCGGCAGCTAGCATATTCTTGAAAAGACGTGTGTGCATCAGCGGACCAGGTGGTAGGAACCGTAGCATAATTTTTAAAATTAAAAAAAAATCTTGGTTGCTTATATCACGAGGTTGTTTAATCATCAGTGCTGTTACAACCAGTATTAGAAAAGAATGAGAGTTAAAGAAGGTAGATTTGAAAAAAGAAGATGAAAAATTATGGGACTAAAAAGAACGGCCACATAATATCATCCCATGGGTGTATTTTATTTATTTTACTTAAAAGCTAATTCTAAGCTTGAGTAGAACGCGCTGTGGAGCGTATTTGCCAAGACACTGTAATATAAAAGCGAGTGTTAATCACGCACGCCGACCGACCCGCCCCACTTTACGCTCCTCACTCAGTTTTTACATTAAGGGTAAGGCCACAGTGGAGAGCGTCCTGAGTTGGTGCCGCTGAAAACGTATGGTGAAATCACCGCAAGATTCCATAAACACTTTCCACTGAGGCTATAGGCGAAGCCGTAAAATAACCTACTTTATTAAAAAACTTGCTCAGGTCAAGCTCTCACATATAGGTGATGTAAAATACCTTAAAACTTGAAAATAAAGAGTGTACTACCAGTCAGTGATGACTTATGGATCTAAGACATGGTCCTTAACTGCTGGCTTTAACTTCCTAGCTCAAGTTTACGCAGCAAGCTATGAAGAGGACTATCCTCGTAGTTTCTCTGCGTGATAGACTTATAAATGAGGATAATCGCAGTCGCCCAAGGGTCAGTAAGCTTAAGTAGCAAAGAGCCGATCCTATAGCTCGAATAACCGACAGCCAATGGATAAAAAAGATACTGGAGTGGTAGCCTCGTAGGCAGTAAGCAAAGTGTAGGGCTGTAATTAGTATTAGCTGTAGTAGGCTGTAATTATTTAGTTAAATCTCACATTGTCTTTACTCAATAGAAATTTGAGGACTGTTAATTATAAATTTCGAACACCAAAAGATATTCGAATAAAAATAATGAACAAACTTATAAGTACTATACTTGTATATTAATAGATAAAATAATTAATAAAGACATTCATACAAGACTTTATCAAAAAACCAACAAATACAAAAAACAAAATTTGAAAATTAGTAACAAGTCCACCCAAAACAAACTACGGAAAGAAGAACATTGAATTTGAAGGTGTTAATTAGTATAATAAATTACAGATAAATATAGAATAAACAAAAAACATCCCTTATTTTTAAAAATGCTTAAAAATATTTGTGAAACTCACATTAATAAATGGAAGTTACATAACATTATTCGTACGTACGCTGTGATTGACGCCACATCTAGCCTAGTAGTAGCATTTCTTACTCAAGATCCGTGGTTGTTTAGTCGGTGTTATTAATTTATTATTATTATTGTTATTTATATTATTTTCAAGTATATATAAACACCATAAATATATACACACCTACATATTATTTTATTTTATATATTCAACGTAGTACTGTAACGCTCAATATGAATATTATATTTTTTTAAACTTACTTTCTTCGTAAGTGAATTATTGTTAATTCCTATTGCGAAAAATAAAGTTCTTGAACTATATAATATGCACCTAAACAACGAATTAGTGCAGACAATGTCCTGCTTAGTGCATTAAATTTGTCATTCACAACAGTCGGATTTTTGTAATCTAACAAGCCAGCGACATTTTAATAACATTGATCAAATAGAACAAAAGCATGTGGACCGAGCACTCGACAGAGATGAAAGTTAAAAGGGTAGTGAGGGGGCGCGGAGGTGGCGAAGGGGGGAGCGGGTTGAATGTCTTATTCCCTCCACAATTCAGAGGTATTTCGTGTTTTTCATACGCAAATATATCCCCGTTATGTCGGCGCACGTGAGGCTGCGATTGCGTGTGCGCTCCGGATGAAACCCCACCTAGTAGCTGGGCGATGCCACACAGAATTGTCCCGAGGAGACGAATACAAAGAGCAATCAGCCGACTTTCCGCTATTTTTATTGGGAACTCTAATTTAAGATATATTGAAGTGACTCAAAATGTGCGTTTAGGGTTCTATTATCAAATATCAAAAACATTTTGTATGTCAACATCATAGAACACAAGAAAAAATATATTCAGGGTACTTTGGTCAAGTCTGTATGTCACTTAGGTACTTCAAATAAAGCTACTTGAGAAATAAAATCTAATGATTTCTTACATTTACGCGAACACTACACATTGAATAAAACTATTTACACAGATTTTATCGCGTTTCATTTACTTATACATACTAAAATACTCACGCCTGTCACCCAGAGGGGTAGGCAGAGACTACAGACTGCCTTTTAGCACGATCCTGACATACGTCTCTCACCTCCTTCACATCCATATACCTACGCTCGTCGGTTAAGGGTACTCCTAATTTGGTCTATTTTCAATATATCGCCAATTTGGTCGATAAGCTTTCGCCTAGGACGTCCCTTTCCGACTCTGCCGTTCACTTCCGCAACATAAATTTGCTTTGTCACTCTTGCCTCATTCATTCTTTCCACATGACCAAACCACCGAAGCATTCCTTTCTTAATCCTGGCCACACAACATCATCTTGCAACAATTATTACGGTTCAATTAAACCGAAAAATGGAATAATTAGTCACTAATTGCAATTACCCCAAATAGCCTCCAAATATCGCAAGTTATAAACTCGTTGTGTGAACAACCAGACACTTCGTATCTGATGCTACACCTGTACGAATTCCCATACCTCCCATAAGGGAAGAGGCACACGTCCAGCAGAAAACTTTTAGGGACTAGTGAAGAGGAACTTTGGTGGATGGTTGCCCTTCATCGGCTAATAATCGTTACTGACACATTCACACAAAACAACGAAACCAAACACCAACTGTCGAAACGAAGCCAACCACGATTCCTACCAGTTACACAATCGCACTGCAGATCCAAAAACAGGTATTCTTTTATAAATAGAAGAAGGGGAAAACGCGCATGTGGCTCACCCGATGGTGACTACCGCCGCCAATTAACAACTGCAACACCAGGGGAATCGCAGGTGCATTGCGGGCCTTTCAGACAGAAGTAAGCTCTTTTCTGGAAGGTCCCTAAGTCGTATCGGTCCGGAAAAATTGCCGGCGGTAAACGTTTCACAAAGAAGTTGTAGGAGGAAGAAAACTCCCAGTTAAACGCAAAGTAGTGAACCGCTAAGCATCCAGATGGTGTGGATGCTATCGTGAGTTCTGTCGCGATGTGCCTTCGTGAAATTAAAGTAAATATTTAAATCGAATAAACACCGTTGCGAATCACAGCCATAGTTTTGTTATGTACACAGCATTCGCTAAGCTGGTAAACATATTCTCCTACCTGTCTAGCTACCTAAGTTTACAAATTCAAATGAAACAATTCTCAGTAATCTGAGAATTGTTTCATTGAAATGACAGTTTTATAATTGATAAATTTATAATCAGAATTTTTGAAAGGAGTACTACAGGGATTCTTTAATATCGAAAAAACACCGAACGACAGTTAGCGTAAATATTTCTGCAACTATTTAAATATAAGGTCGGGGAAACAGTTTCTTCGTATTTTATATACAAATTCAAGACATTTTTTTTAAAGTTTAATTATATTTAATTATAATATATATGTGCCATTATGTTCGATAACTTGTTGCCATCTTGTAGGTAGTGACTTAATCCCGTTCCTGTAGAAATCTTGGGATTTTTGATTTAAAAATGCGAAAAGTAGTTTTGACAGTCCTTTCTTGATGTTAATCTAATACGGGTTATTCTCGTATCCACTCTAGGGTGGATACTCCGAAACGTGTGTCCATCTATCCACCCCAGACGGGATGAATCATCAGAATCGGTTATTTTATTTCCTTACGACTTTCCCCTTTGGCTTTTTATAGTCATTTATAGAAATATGATAAAGACTGGTTTAAAATACTTAGTAGATATTACCTATGAAAATATATACATACTTCTTGTTTGAAAGGTCAACGTAGAAATAAAAGGAGTAGGTATCTCACAGGATTACAGATTCATTGTAATTCTTGGAATAAAATAATTTAAAATAAAGTTAAAGACAAACATCCAATCGTAACGTTTTTGAAATGTTTGCAAAAACGCACAATTATATCTAGAGAAAATATCTAGAGAAAACTTCCTTCCACCTTATAATTATACTCTCCTCTGTTATATCCTTTAAATCAAAAATCTTTATAAATCTAGAATAATAATCTATTATAACCACATACCATAAGTTATTGTATTTGAAAAGATCTAAGTCTATTTTCTGCCGTGCTCGATCAGGTGATTGTCCAATGATCATTTCTTCACTGTGATTTGTTCTTGATTCTATGCATTTAGGACATGTTTGAACTAATTCTTGAATTTGCTTAGATATCCCCTACCACCCTATCCACCAAACGGTTTGTTTAGCCCTTTCCCTACATTTAGACACACCCACATGCCCTTCATGAATCTGCAATAAGGTTTCTTTCCGTAACAATTTTGGTGTATAACAACCCTACAATTGTACAGTAGTATGTCATCCTCTGTGAAAACCAAATCCTGTACTGATAGTAGTTTTTAATTCTCCTGCAATGTCATTTTTTCTTGGCCAACCCTGTACAGTATAGCTTTTGATTTGCTTGCAAATACTACAATTATCCTGTTCTAATTTTATTTTATTTAAGTACTAGAATATTATTGGGGTATCTATATAGTTTTCTCATCTGGTTGGGTTCTATAAATACATAATTATAAATGAAAATAAAAAGATAAATATACATAAATATCAATCAAAAGTAAAATAAATACCAAAATACATAAATAAATAAAAGCCCAACCAGATGGAAGCCCTTGGCAGGGGAGACCAAACGGCCGAGGGTTAGGGAGAAAGGGAAAGAAACCGGCGTACGATGCGGGCGGTATCGAGGAGCACTGCCTTATGCATTTGAGCCCGGAGCGGTCTGTCACGGAGTCCCAGTCGCCTCAGACGACCCGAGAGGCTAACTGGGATTAGCCCATTCGCAGAGACGACTACAGGAATAATTTCGGTCGGCAAACTACCCCACTTGTCGGTCATCTCGTGAGCCAGGTCCAGATATTTTGTTTTCTTATCTGATTCGGTTTCACTAGGTTCTCGCCATATGGAATGGTAATGTCAACCAAAAAAATTCCTTGACTGTGCCCGGTCCATCAGCACAATATCAGGCTTATCCGCAAGAATAGTCCTGTCTGTGATGATGGCCCGGTCCCAGTAGAGCCTGGCGCGGTCATTTTCGAGCACGGCTTCCGGCAAGTACCTGTAATACGGCAATTTCCGCTCCACGAGACCGTATTTCAGAGTGAGCTCCTGGTGTAGAATTCTGGCTACTAGGTTGTGCCTGTGCAAGTACTCAGAGTTAGAAAGCGCCGAACAACCGGAGATGACACGCCTAAGCGACTCACCGGGATGGCGACAAGCTCGACAGACGTCGACGGTGCCATCCTTTAGGATGTATCTCCGATAGTTGTTGGTCTTAATAACCTGATCCTGTATTGCACAGACAAAACCCTCGGTTTCCCCGAAAGGTCACCGAAACGTAGCCAGTTGAGGGAGGCGACTGTATCTACGAAGGGCTCATGTAGAGCCCTGTAGCACCTCCCGTGGAGCTCCTTCTCCTTCCATACGGTCTCCCGGTCGGAAATGCTTTGTACTGCCGGGTTTTGCTATTGCTCGTTGGCTAAGGATAGAGGGGTAAGCCCTTTATCACTAGAAATGACGTCCCTATAGAATGGATCATCCGATCTCGCCAGGAAGTAATGACGGAGGCTGCACACTTCGCGATTGTGCATGGTGAGCGCGCTCAGAAAGCCACGCCCACCATGCTTTCGCGGCAAGTACAGCCTCATTACCGACGATCTCGGATGATGCATCCCATGGGACGTCATGGTAGTGCGGACTTTTCTATCTAGGGCATTAAGTTCAGTCTGAGTCCACCTGAGTATGCCAAAGGTATACATGAGGACAGGCACGACCCAAACGTTATACGCGTGTGTCTTATTCACACCGCACAAAAGGCTGTTAAGCACTTTGGCCAAGCGTGCATAAAACACGTCGCAAACTGACTGTTTCATACCAGCCTCATCGATACCAATGTTCCGTGACATACCCAGGTATCGGTATGTTTCAGCCTCGGAAAGGGTCCTTAAGTTGATGGGCATAGATAAGTCTATGCCCTCAGAGTTAGCAACCCATCCCCTTTCAACATGGAGGACCGCACACTTATCCGTCCCCAGCTCCATTCCAATAGAATTGCTAAATTCACAAGTGATGTTTACCAATTCCACAAGATGGGAGCGACTAGAGGCGAATAACTTGAGGTCATCCATATAAAAAAGGTGAGTCAATTTTGTACCTCCTTTCCGAAGCTGAAATCCCCTCCCGGAGCCCTCCAGTAAAGTACTAAGAGGGTTCAAAGAGAGGCAGAACCAGATTGGACTCATACAGTCGCCCTGGAATATACCCCTTCTTATCCTTATGCGGCATTCCGCAGTCGTCCGCGTCATCCGCTCGCCTTGATGACAGAGGATCGTACTCCACAGCCCCATACACTGCTCGAGGAAGTCTCGAACTGTCCAGTCAATCTACAGCTCGAGGACCCTCTTTAGCCATGTATGGGGCACCGAGTCAAATGCCTTTCGGTAGTCTATCCAGGCGGCGGAGAAGTTCCGACGGTTGCGTTTCACCACTTTGCCAACGATCGCATCAATGAGAAGTGGTTCCTTGGTTCCAAGACCGCCGCCTCGACATCCATTTCGAGCGCGCGACATCACCTGATTTGAGTCCAGGTGACGAGTGATTCTCGCGCTCAAAATGGATATTAGTGTCTTGTATATGGTCGGTAGACACGTTATGGGGCGGTATTTGCTCGGGTCTGTGGTAATCTGGTCCTCAGGAACCAAATGAGTGATCCCAGTAGTGAACCGGCTCGGAAGCGACTTCTGGTTGAGAGCCTCTTGAAACTGTCGGGCGAGCACAGCGTGACATACCACGAACCCCTTCAACCAGTAGTGATGCAGCCCGTCAAGCCCCGGACTTTTCCAGTTCGGGGCCCTACGGACCACCTCAGCTACGTCGTCCGGCGTTATGATGACGGGGTCCATGGGCGTAATACCCGCACACTGACTCGCCATAACATTTGCAGTGAAGGTGGTCTGTAAGCAAATTGGAAAACTTCATGTGAAAGTATTCAGGAGCATATTTAAATCTAAATAGTCTGTTATAAACATATGGGGTAAAAATGGGGTAATTATTGTAGTAAGTTTTTTTGACTCCTCGTCTAGTTGTGTTTGATGAATGCCTGATGTAGCATCAATTTTTGAAAAATAATTAGCTCCTTTGAGCTTGGCTAAAGTAGTTTCGACTCTAGGTATGGGATAAACTGGTCTTTTAATATTTTCATTAACTTTTTTATAGTCGCCACAAAGGCGTATTATTTTTTATATACAATTACAATTGGTGAAACAAAGTCAGTAGGTTCTTCTATTGGACTAATAATGCCTAGCCGCTCTAATTTCAGGCTCTTCTTTAACTTTAGGTAATAACGGAATAGAAACATTTATAGGTGAACTTGATGAAATATTGGGGAAATGTCTAATAATTTTATTTTGAATTCACCTTTCAATACTCCTAACTCATCAAATATATGTGGAAATTCTTTTTCCACATTTACTTGGCTAACTAAACTTGAAATAGCCTTTATTAAGGGACAAATAGATATACTTTCTATAGCTGGGCGTCCCAGAATTTACGATTTTAACCCTTCGATTACATAAACAATACAAACAAATGTTTTAGTCTGATGAACTAACTCAGTTTGAGATTTTCCTAATACTTGCAATTCAGCTCATTCTGGTCCAATAGTAATTTCCTCACACTTCTCTAACGGCACACTTTTTAGTGGCAGTTATATCTGCTCCTGTATCAATAAGAAAATTCATTTTAGTAATAAGTCACAAATTGTATTTCTAAATTCACTATATACTTATTTCTGTTATTCATACTACCAACCTGCAGAATGTGTGTAGAATGTGCAGTCCCGCCCGTGACCATGAGTGCTGTAAAGCGTTCGAAACGTCGGGTATTTAAAAAGTTAAATATACGCGATAAATTCCGTAAAAACTAGTATTATTTCAATCTGCAGAATGTCCCTTATGTTGATTCTTTAAAACTGGTTTTAAGAATTTAGCCTTACACAATTTAGAATAATGACCTATACATCCACATTTAAAGCATCTTGATCTCAAGGCAGGGCATTTTTCTTTAGGTTTATAGGTAAAGCTTAAAATGCCAAGCTCTCATCTCTATCAATGCATCTGGCTAGCTATTAAGGCTCTGCCGACTGGCTGATGGCGGAATATCCATTCAAAACGCTAATTAACTTCATAGACTAATATGGACGGCAGAATTACCAGTACGAGAGCAAGAGCTCTGCGGTCACTAACTCGCCTGCCAAGCGTGTAGGCAATAGGTAAATACTTCAATATAATTTATACCAAGTGACATTATTGAAATGTGTGTTCAATCATGGTGTCCAACATGCTGAAGCTGCAGGTCGGAGTTAAAACATATTGTATTGAAGAATGAAAGCCCTGACTTCAGAATGTGAAGTTATTCTTATTAGTTCATTTAAGCCGGCTTTTACTTTTTATTAACTTTTTTTGACCCTACTGAGTGAACCAACAAATAATACCGCTTCCGTTACAGCCTATTAAAGTCCACGCATTACATATTGCATTTAAGTCAAATTAAATTTCCTCTTTTTAAATAATATTATTGTGTAATTTATGCATTTTGCAATACAACTCTGTGTAAAAAGTATCGGGAATATGTCAATAAAAAGACCCGCGTAAAAGAGGTCGTTCTAATTTTTTTACTGCGTGTTGTTAGCACTGTACTGATTTAGCGCGCAAAGTTTGAGCGGGATCTGTCATTTAATTTGTTTTAAACTACACTTGTTGTTGGTCATAGTTTTGAGTTCTCGGCGATTTTTACAATGGAAAATATTGTTGAACAAAGAGTGTGCCTTAAATTTTGTGTTTCGAATGATATTTCATGTGGTGAATCACTAAAAATGTTGCGAAATACCTACGGCGAATCGTGTATATCGAAAACAAGGGCTTATGAATGGTATAAGGCTTTTAAAGAAAGCCGAGAAGTAGTAGTAGACTTGCCTCGTTCTGGTAGACCTTCAACCGCTACGACCAAAGAAAACATCGACAAAATCAAGAAGCTAGTGCTCGAAAATCGACGTATGAGTCTGAGAGAGTTGGCTAGTGAGGTGAACATATCTTTTAAGTCCGTCCACAACATTCTCATTGACATTTTAGGCATGAAACGCGTCGCCGCTCGACTAGTTCCAAAAGAGCTCAATTTTGTTCAAACAGCGCAGCGAAAGCATGTCGCTGAAGACATGGTTTCCCGAGCTTCTACGGATCCGACCTTTATGAAACGTATAATAACTGGCGACGAGACATGGGTTTATGAGTGCGACATGCAAACAAGCCAACAGTCTTCAGAATGGCGTCTCGAAAACGAGCCGAAACCCAAAAAACCGCGGCAAAGTCGCTCCAAAATCAAGGTGATGCTGACAGTTTTTTTTGACTACCGTGGTGTGGTTCACTCCGAATTCCTTCCAAAGGGAGAAACAGTGAATAAAGAATATTATTTAGGCGTCATGAAGCGTTTGCGTGAGAGTATCCGCGGAAAACGTCCAGATTTGTGGCAACACAACTCATGGATGCTGCACCATGATAATGCACCATCACACACAGCCATTATAGTGAAAGAGTTTTTAGCGAAAAATTCAACAAAAGTTCTCGACCAAGCACCGTATTCACCTCATATGGCTCCGTCTGACTTTTTTTATTTCCCAAGTTAAAATTACCACTTCGAGGAAAACGTTTTGAGTCGATAGAAGCCATAACAAAAAATTCGCTGAATGAGCTAAAGGCCATACCGCAAATAGCCTATGAAAAATGTATGGAAGACTGGGTGAAGCGTTGGAGATGTTGTATTGCAAGCGATGGGGCCTACTTTGAAGGCGATAAAATAAATTTAGATGAATAATTTGTATTTTTTGTTTTATTGACAAATTCCCGATATTTAGTACACAGAAGGTATGTCCAGGCAATTACCAACTTTAAATTCATTATTGACTACTCGTAATTTGATATATTAGATAAATTCGCCACTTTTAATGTACATTAGCAATCTTTTCTTAAATTTCTTTGCTCACAGATGTGACAGTGATAAAAAAATTAAGGATTATGTCATAGGAATACATATAACCTTGGAAACTGATCATAAGCCTTTGATTGAAATCTTACATTCAAAGTCATTAGATGAATTAAGTCCCAGACTTCTTCGATTCAGGTTAAAGTATAATGCATTTTGGCTATCATGTCATATATACACCGGGTAAGGATCTAACAGTAGCAGATGCTCTATCAAGACAACCTCTCACAAATACTTGTAATGTTACTAATAGTAAAACTATTAATAATAATATTATAATTCTTAATGCAGTATGTAGTTTGAATAACTTAAATAAAATAAAATTAGAACAGGATAATTGTAGTATTTGCAAGCAAATCAAAATCTATACTGTACAGTGTTGGCCAAGAAAAAATAAAATTGCAGGAGAATTAAAAACTACTATCAGTACAGGAATTGTCTTTCATTAGAGGATGACATACTGTTGTACAATTGTAAGGTTGTTATACCAAAACTGTTACAGAAAGAAACCTTATTGCAGATTCATGAAGAGCATGTGGGTGTGTCTAAATGTAGGGAAAGGGCTAAACAAACCATTTGGTGGCATGTCCTAAATGCATAGAATCAAGAAAAAATCACAGCGAAGAAATGATCATTGGACAATTACCTGACCGACCATGGCAGAAAATAGACTTAGATCTTTTCAAATACAATAACTTGAGGTATGTGGTTATGATAGATTATTATTCTAGATTTATCTGGGGGCACGGCGGTGCCCCCTCCAAGTCGAGCAAAACATATTTTTCTCGAAGCAATTCAGACTATTTTCGACCCCCTATAACTTCATAGTGGATAAAACTAGAAACCTGAATTTCATCAGTAACCTCTCACATATCAGTAACCACTCAGTAATCCTCAGTAACCGAGTAAACATTGTATAAACATGGTATATTTCAAATTTCATTCAATTTGAACCAGTAGTTTAAGAAGTGTAACTGGTCAAAGTTTCTTAATTTTGTCAGTCACTGACTGACCGATCATCAAAACTCTATGGCACATCTAGCAGACATAGAAGCTTCAAATTTAGAATACAATTAGTGTTTAGTGTATAAATCGAGGAAAAACTAAAATATTTTTTAATTTCGGTCCAGTTTTCTAGATACACCAACTGCATAAATAACTTTGTAATCCCATATAAATATATAGAATTACAAAGATACATTTGCAGTGAATGAATCAGTGTACTTGTATATGTATAATAGGTGTAGATAGGTACGTTGTACGGTGTTCAGAAGTAGAAGGTACCGGAAAGGAAAAACAGTAGGAGTATCTTATCTACAAAAAGAAATGAGATGCTATCAAAAACATAACTTGTAAAAAAAAACAAGTCTCACAACTCAGTTCTTCTACCGTTAAAAGTTGTGAGATCCATGTAATACCAAGTCGGTTAATTTATTCAGTCCCTAATTAAGGGTCCTTGTGTTTTAAGTTATTACGTAATTAGCTAACCTAACAACATTTTATAGTGACCATATCAATGTTAGTACCCGGTTGACCGAGCTTTGCTCGGTATTTTTCGCTCGATTTTTTTAATTCGTGTGTTTTGGAAATTATATTTAGATACAAATTACATACTGATGAATTATAAATAATATTTTTTGATCTTAGCGACATAACAGAAAAAACTGAACTGGTTATTTGAATAAAAAATCATGAGTGCAATTATTTTTATTTAAATTTTCGTGTTTTTAAAAAATACTAAAAAAAGGGCTCGAAAAAAATATATTTTCTCAAAAAAGAAAGAAACTTGAAAAAAAAAATAAAAAAGTCGGTCGGTCGGTCTGGGCTCGAACCGGGGTTTTACGATTTTGTGACCGCCCATTATACCAATAAGCTATTTATAATCATTACCAAACTGTCAAAATTTACCTTCTTATTCTAACTATATTGTAGCAGTTTTTAATTGCCTAAAAACACGGACAAAAAGACATTTTCTAAAAATAAATCTTAGCTAGATCGATTTATTATCCCCGAAACTCCCTGGACACTAAATTTTATGAAAATCGTTGGAGCCGTTTCCGAGATCCCGATTATATATATATATATATATATATATATATACATATATACAAGAATTGCTCGTTTAATAGTATAGGATATATCCCATATATTTTAAATAAATAGATTGACTTGGCAATCGCACTAAGCAATATAATTTAATGTGATATTATGTATTACTTGTGAGATACATTGTGTTTTCTTGCGATGGCCAAGTCAATCTATATATTTAAAACATATAAGATTTTTAACATTGATATGGTCACTATAAAATGTTACTAGGTTAGCTAATTAAGTAATAACTTAAAACAGAAGGACTCTTAAGTAGGACCTGAATAAATTAACCGACTTGGTATTACATGGATCTCACAAAATTTTTACGGTAGAAGAACTGAGTTGAGTTGAGAGACTTGGTTTTTTTACAAGTTATGCTTTTGATGGCATAGAGATTTTTAATTTAAAGGATATAACATAAGAGAGTATAATTGTAAGGTGTAAGGAAGTTTTCTCTAGATATGGAATCCCTGAAACTGTAAGGTCTGACTGTGGTACTCAGTTTAAATCAAACTTTTTATCATTTTCTAAAAAGTATGGGTTTAATTTAATCACTAGCAGTCCATATTTTTCTCAAAGTAATGGACAAGCAGAACTTGGGGTTAGAATAGCTCTAAGGAACTATTATCTAATAAAACCGGCCAAGAGCGTGTCGGGCCACGCTCAGTGTAGGGTTCCGTAGTTTCCCATCCGTCACAATAAGTGTTCCCACTTATGAGTTTAAAGGTGGGTATCCATTATGTTCGCGCTCCAGCAGCGCTCCGCGCTCCTGCAACTGCTCCCGGTAGTGGGTACGTGCGCGAACATGGAGCGTGCAACATTGCACGCTCCGCGGCAGGCGATGCCAAGGAGAGACCAACTGAACAATTCGATGACAGCCGACCCAATGTAATAAGTACCTACAGCGCCATCTCTCGGGGAATTGGGTTACTAGTTAATACATGTGCCAGAAGTTTTCGGTGGTAATTTTGGATTGCGAGAACCGATTTTAATAACTCTTTTTTTGTTTGAAAGAAGATACGTTCAGGATAATAAAATATGTAAACGAAGTTAAAAAAAATGCTTGCATATACGATTATACTACAAGCTTATTCCAGAAATTATTTTGTACAACTTTTTGTCTTTTTTGTACAAAAACTGTTTCCATCCAAGTTCAAAATGATTTTCCTAGAAAGTCCTTATAAAGTTCTACTTTTCAAATTTTTTTCATATTTTCTAAACCTATGGTTCAAAAGTTAGAGGGGGGGGGGGACACATTGTTTTTTACTTTTGGAGCGATTATTTCCGAAATTATTGACATTATCAAAAAATGATTTTAGTAAACCCCTATTCATTTTTAAATACCTTTCCAACAATATATCACACGTTAGGGTTGAAATTAAAAAAAAAGTCACTTCCCACTTTACATATAGGGGGCTACCCTAATAAAACATTTTTTTCCAATTTTTATTTTACCACTTTGTCGGCGTGATTGATACACATATTGGTACCAAATTTTCTGATGTGAAAATTTGATGAGCTTTCTAGTGCTAACGGTCACAGAGATTAAGCTAGGACGGACAGAGGGACAGACAGACATGGCGAAACTATAAGGGTTCCTAGTTGACTACGGAACCCTAAAAAAGTAAAGAAGAAGAAGACATAATTAAAAGTTGAGATGAGAGCCATGAAATGATGAAAGAAAACAACAATAATTGTACTCATACAAAACTTATTAACTTTGTTTTAACTCCTAAACTTATTAACTTTGTTTAATATCCTCATTTTTAGGGTTCCATAGTCAACTAGGAACCCTTATAGGGTTCCTAGTTGACTACGGAACCCTAAAAATGAGGATATTCATTTAGCGCTTTTTATTTATAGGAATACCCTATTAGTCAGCTTACAGTCCAGCAGAACCTATGTTTAATCGTAAGTTGAGAGACAACTTGCCAATGTTAAAAAGTAGGCTAGATCGAACAGTGGATAAAAAAAAGTTTTTAGAAAAGAGAGAGGCAAAGAAATTGAAAGATGCTTATTATTATAATAGAAGGCACAAGGCCTCAAAGTTAGAAGAATTAAAATTAAATGATAGAGTTTGGATTGCGGACTTAAAGATTTATGGTACCTACTGTTTCCAAATTAGGTCCTGAACCTCGTTCATTCCTAATAAACACTTGTTTTAAGAGAAATTGCCATAATTTAATTCGGGTTCCCCACATGGCTCAAGGCGATTCCCACAATCATATTATATATGATGATGTAGATTTAATTCAGGTTCCACACAAGGCTCAAAGCAGTTCCCATAATAATATTATATATGATGGTGATGATGTAGAAGTCTCTGCCGCATAACTTTCAGATTCAGAAGCAAATAAAAATGTTCAAACTGAGAATATTGAATTAAGGAGATCTGAAAGGTCTGTAAGAAGACCACTCTATCTTAAAGACTATATTGAATAGATTTAAGCAGAGTTGATTTTGATTAATTTTTATTTGGAAATTGGAAATTAAATTGTAAAACTCTCTAAGTTAGTCTATCTCTTCTAGCTCCATTACAGTGATCCATAATTTTGCTTAAATTGTTAAAGGGAAGGATGTTGCAGTATATCGATATTTATGTAAGTGATATTAAGAATCTATGTCTATTGTTAATCGATATCTATGGTTTAGAAATAAAAATGGTATCTTATGGAGAACACATTATTTAATTTTACGAATACTTGAACATCCGCCATTTTTTAATTGTTTTTCTGACCCTCTAAAGGACATAGAATCTAATAAAGCAATTCGATACATTCTGAAGTTTTATAACAAAAAAAAAGGAAAATTGCGACTCAAGCCGCGAAAATTTTTTTTTACGTTTATGAACCTAATGCATTGTTTAACATGCTAAACCTGCAGGTCAATGTTGAAACATATTGTCTTGAAGAATTAAAGCCTTGGCTTCAGAATGTGAAGTTATTTTATTCTCATTAGTTCAGTTAAGCACACTTTTACTGTTTATTAAATTTTATTATTTTTTTTACCCTATTGATTGCACCAAGAAACCTACCGTTACAGCCTATTAAAGTCTGCTGCTGAACATAGGCTTATCCCATAGATTGCCTCATAGGTGGGATATTTGGCACAGTTGCCACGAGTGGCAAGAGGGTTGGCTACCGCAGTTTTTTTATTTTAAGTCGTTATTAGGAAGATGGTGCAGCAATCTCCTGATTTGTTTCTATCTGTCGCCTCTTGCGACACGCACGGAATGTTATGGGGTATTGGATATTTCTATACTGCCACTACACGGTCAGAAATATTACTTTTTAAGTCGGCTAACAGCAATGACAATTCTTACAAAAGTAAGTGTTTGTATGTCTTTACATAAAAATCTGAATTTTGTCCAAATACACTCACCGGCACGGAAACTTGGCCACTCGTGAATTTGCTGATTATTTGCACTGAAACGTTTTTTTAACAGTAAATTAAGGGTAGATGCATTCAATAAGTGTCTCTAATAGTTTTAGAACATAGAAATTTAATGTTTACTTCACCGAAATTTTTCTTTTCAAGATAACATGTTTTCACTAAAATTAACATCTTTCCATTGTCACTTTAAAAACACTACAAAGTTAAAAATTAAGTCTGTTTCTTTATTGTCTATCAGTTTTAATATCGGGTGTTTCCTCCTCTAGCCCTGATAACCGCTTGCATTCGATCTGGCATGCTTTGAATGATGTTTATGACATCAACTTGCGGTATGCTGTCCCAAGCGGCCAGCGCTGCATTTCGGAGCTCATTTAGAGTTTGTGGCGGTTTGGAGCTGGACTTTATCTTTCTTTTGAGCATACCCCATACATGCTCAATTGGATTTAAGTCCGGGCTACGAGCTGGCCACTGTAATTTTTGTATTCCAACCTCTTCCAGATATTCCTCTACACAATGTGCGACGTGCGGGCGTGCATTATCGTGCATGAGGAGGAATTGGTCGTGTCCAATGAATCCCGAATAAGGCATTACGTGCTCCTGAAGAACTTCCTCGATGTATCGAGTAGCTGTAAGCCGATTATCGACGATGACCAACTCTGTACGTGCGTCGGAACTTACACCTCCCCATACCATTATTGAGCCTCCATGGAAACTCACAGTTTGGGTGGTGGTAATGGGTAGAAACCTCTCTCCTCTTTTTCTCCACACTCGTTCTCGACCGTCTGGAGCGCGTAAAGCTATTCGACACTCATCTGTGAACAACACTCTAGCCCATTGCTCGTGGGTCCAATTGACATGTTCTCTTGCGAACTGAAGTCGGGCTACTCGGTGCTGTCTGAGAAGTTCTGGAACTCGTGCTGGTCTACAAGCTTTTAAATTCACTTCCTCCATTCGTCTTCTCACCGTACGCTCACTAACATTAACGCCTCTTGCGATTTGGAGCCGCTGGCGTATCTCAACAGCGGTCAGGTAGCGGTTTCTCAAAATCTCCATAACAATAAAACGATCGTCCCAGGCCGATGTGCACCTTACGCCCCCACTGCCTGGCCTGCGGGTGTAGCCGCCTGTCTCCTGGTATCGTTTCAGTGAATACTGCATTGAGGACAATAGCAACTTCACGCGGTGTCAGCCCTTGGTCAATTAATGCTACTGCTTGTGCAACTTGTGCTGGTGTTAATGGCATTTTTATTGGCTTTAAAGCACCTTTAGTTATTTAATTAAGACACAAGATCACAATAATTGAATAACCTTACAGTAAACTTTTCACAACACACAAATTTAAAATGTGAACTTAGTCGCTCAAATGACCCGATTCAACTAAAAATTAAAGAATTCGTCATGTTGCACTTAAACATAATGAATTACCCTCTTGAACTTCAGGGTAAACATTTTTTGACATACTTGCATAACAAACATTCATCAGAAACACTTAAAGCTTTTGCTATCGCGAGATAACCGCTTGGCCAAGTTTCCGTGCCGGTGATGTATTTACATTAATATTTCATTTTGTCACCCTTAGAAGTGGATTTTTTCCTCCAAATTTATATGCTGACACCCCTAAAGTATATTACCTATTAAATAAAAAAATAATCATCAACATCAATTTACATATGATGAAGATATCACGTAATATGCATACATGCAAAAACATACAGTCGAATTGTATCTGCTTATTTTGAAGTATGCTAAAACTCTATTTTCGTTTTTGTCGAACGACTCTAAAAACACCCTAACGACCTAGCTGCTAACCTGGCACAAATGAGCTATTGCAATCGACTGAAATGCTATGATATTCAAAACCTAGACACAAGGTTTCAAAATTGAAGAGGTATCTCCTACTGAGAAGTATCCCCCGCACGACAAACACAACACAACACATCTGATGCAAGTTGACTCGACTGATTGCAGATCGGCATACAAAAAAAATCGTTACCTTTAAAATTTATTATATTCAAATTTCTTTAATTATAATAACCACTTGCATAAGCAAAATAAATTTTAGTATAAATATCTTAATTACTATATTGATAATTATCCTTCTCTTACAATAATTTCAATTTATTTACTATAGAAACCAACTGACTAGTTTTGCCTTACACCCATGGTATGCCAGTAAGAACTTTTCATGAATAAGCGTCAATACAATAGTCATGCAATTTGACAAGTAACAACAATCACAAGCATATAAACTCTTATAATCACAGATATAATAATATTTTTTAAATGTTACACCTACACCGATTTTTTTCTGTATTAGTGGAGGTGTTTTCATTACATAAATTGTCTTAACTTAGATTTTTTTTAAATTGATGAAAAATTATTTCTTTCAATTGAACAAAGATCTTCTGCAATTTATGACTGTATTTTTTTCCAGTAATTAATAAAATATCAGATTATCAAGAAGAGTGTGGTTTGCAAGATGATGTTGTGACCAGGATTAAGAAAGGAATGCTCCGGTGCTTTGGTCATGTGGAAAGAATGAACAAGAAAAGAGTGACAAAGAAAATTTATGTTGCAGAAGTGAATGGCAGAGTTGGAAAGGGATGTCCTAAGCGAAAATTTATCGACCAAATTGGTGATTAATTAAAAACAGGCCTATTTAGGAGTACCCTTAACCGACGAGCATGTACGCGTAGGTATATGGATGTGAAGGAGGCGAGAGAGGTGTGTCAGGATCGTGCCAAATGGAAGTCTGTAGTCTCTGCCTACCCCTCTGGGTGACAGGCGTGAGTGTTTATGTTATTATCAGACAAATCTTAAATTTAAGGCATCCAAGAGGATTCCTTTAGGTTTCCAAAAACTGCAGAAATATTTATTAAAGTATCTTAAAAGGGTTGCCAAAGGAAACAAAAAATTTGTTTACTGGGTTACTGGTTAATTTGTTTAGTATCGAACAAAACTAAGGGGCTATATGGCCAGAAGCAAGATATAGATATAGATTAAGAGTTTTTCCACTGTTTGATTTTAGCCAAAAATCATACTACTGACTGAGATCTAAATCAAAACTTACGTTATGTTTATATTTTATGTATATTTACACCAATACTACAAATTGAATAAAACGATTTGTTATTGCAATTAGTTTTACTTATTTTTAATTCCTGATGTTTTTGATGCTTTCCAGCACTCGTGGTAT
This sequence comes from Parnassius smintheus behrii, assembly GCA_036936625.1. Classification (NCBI taxonomy): domain Eukaryota; kingdom Metazoa; phylum Arthropoda; class Insecta; order Lepidoptera; family Papilionidae; genus Parnassius; species Parnassius smintheus. Next base: position 18,412,726 of record JAUPFT010000018.1, read on the forward strand.
GAGGGGGATTGAGGCAATGTTCACCTGTAGTACCTTCAACTTTTTAACTATAATTTTTGGTCCCATCAATGCAGAATGAGCTTCCTGTACCTTGAAATAAGTAAAGTTAAAAAGATAAAAATCTGAATTTGAATTTTTTTTATATTTAATCAATTCGCTAATTTACATCTGTGAATTTTACACCATTTGATTGAATATTTTGTTGAAATAAAGATAGTTATCACTTTAGACTTTTAATCTGCTACATTTATGATGCTAGCAAAAGGTTTTACCTTCGCAACTACATCAGCCCTAGTACATTAGTGTGACCATGGATAATCCTTTCGTCAAAATATTAAAAGTTTAGATAGTAAAAAGTGTACTTAATTCAAAAAATTCTTCACAATATGCTGATGTGTCAAATCGCAGTTCGTGAGAGTTTTCGATCATAAATTTACCCAGCGTACAGTTAAAGTCCATAGTATCCCAAGCCACACAAGCAGATTAAAAAATATATATATTTACCATCATACCATCGAAGCACTTGTAATATAATTTTCACTAACAGTTCATATGAGCAGACATATAATTTACAAAATTACACCACTTTTTCATACCAAAATACACTTCAAACCATTATTAAAACAATAATGCAGAAGTAACAGCTGTTTCCACCAAAACACCTAGCTTTATGTAAAAAAAAAATTCTATCCAAAATCCCAGAAAATATGCAAAAACTATTTATCAAAAGAAACTCCAAATCAAAAATTGTTTACTATACATTTAAAGAGTACATTGCAATAATCTTAAAATGAGGTAAGCGCTATCATTCTATTTCTAAACAACATATTTTAAGGTAAACTAATATTTTAAAAACATTCTGTTGGGTTTTTTGCTAGTCCTCACAGGACAGAGGTTTTTTCGGAACCAGTGGTAAAAGCATATAACCTTTTAGTGAGTGTTTTGTAGTTCTATTCTATTCTATTGTGTTACCATTAAAATATTTTTGACATACCTCTGTTTGGTCGAATTCTTCAAGCTGTCTATCATTCAGTTGTTTTTCATAAAAAGCGCGCGCTAGTGCACTTCTAGGACGATATAATCCGTTTGAAGCCATTATTTCATTCTTAAGATTATTTAAACTCGGTCTTCTATTTTGGAGCAAATGAAGGGGGCAAACTTCTTGACATGCCTTGGTGAGATAACAGTAGAAATCAACTTTATCACTATGATCAGACTTATACAATATATTAACTTGATAAGTCAATGGCACGTAAATAAAAATAAGGAAAAAGTATATCATTAAATGCTATGTAATTTGTAAAAAAGCACTCTAAGATAACCTCCAAGACATTCTGTAAGAATAACATATGGAATTAACTTGAAATGTCAACACGCGTCTTGTTTTGCATATTATATTGTCGCGAATGCAGGTTCATTTAAAAATGGTTTTAGGTTTTTAGCATTTCAATTTCAAAAATCAAATTGGACAAATCCAGACAAATCAAAAACATTTGTACGTCAATGTCAAACACGTTGTTTGTTTGATGTATACGAAAGAGGGCGTGGTATACTAGTTCAAGAATGTTAGGCTTACTCTATGACTTTACATAATATTATTCATTACCTACTGTAATTATATTATATTACCGAGGCTGCACTAAAAGTATCGGGAATGGAATATTTCCACTGTTCCTGTCATATTAAAATCTTTTTAATTGAAAACTCCTTGGTTTTAAAAAACAAATACCATTTATTTATTTAAAAAAAGATTCTCGGTCTTGTCACAAGGTTTTGTCGAACTTGTTTAGTCGTTGAGAAAATGGAATTGACTCGAGAAAATTCAAGAGCGATGATTTATTATGACTTTCGAAGTGGTTTAACACAAAAACAGTGTGTTGACCGGATGATTTCTGCATTTTGTGATGAAGCCCCATCCAAAACCACAATTTATCGCTGGTTTGCTGAATTTCAACGTGGACGTGTCAAGCTCAGTGATGATCCCCGTCAAGGTCGTCCAAAAACTGCAGTCACCCAAGAAAACGTTGATGCTGTGCGTATGCTGATTGAGGAAGATCGACATGTGACGTACCGCGAAATTAAAGCAACTTTAGACATTGGCATGAGTCAAATACAAATAATCTTGCATGAACAATTAGGTGTAAAAAAGTCGTTTTCCCGATGGATACTGCATTCGCTCTGTGAAGAGCAAAAAGCGGCTCGCGTTACTTGGTGCGTCAGAACTCTCGAAAGATTCCACGCAGGATCCTCAAATGCTGTATACAACATCGTATCAAGTGACGAATCCTGGATATACGCGTACGAACCCGAAACAAAAAACCAGTCACGAGTTTGGGTGTTCGAAAATGAGTTGAAGCCAACAAAAATTGTTCGTTCACGGAGTGTTGCAAAAAAATGGTGGCCACGTTTGTCTCCAAAACCGGCCATGTTACGACTATTCCTCTTGAGGAACAAAGAACGGTTAATGCAAAATGGTATGCTAGCATATGTTTGCCACAGGTCGTTTCTGAACTCCGTAAAGAAAACTGCAACCGCCGCATCATCCTCCATCACGACAATGCGAGTTCTCACACCGCACACAGAACAAAAGAGTTTTTAGAGCAAGAAAACATTGAATTATTAGACCATCCGCCGTACAGCCCCGACCTAAGTCCTAATGATTTCTATACTTTCCCTAAAATAAAGAATAAATTGCGTGGACAGAGATTTTCATCACCTGAAGAAGCTGCGGACACCTACAAAACGGCCATTTTGGAGACCCCAACTTCCGAATGGAATGGTTGCTTCAATGATTGGTTCCATCGTATGGAAAAATGTGTCAAATTTCGCGGCGAATACTCCGAAAAGCAATAAATACATTTTTAAATAGTAATGTTGTGTCTCTTCCTTGATTCCCGAAATTTTCAGTGCCGCCCTCGTATAGGTATGCATTATGAATGAAAAAGTATTGATAAATCAACTTATATACGTGTTATTTATATTATGGCTATATATAGACCACACGCTTTTGTTGATCCTTCAAAATTCTTTCAGTCTTTGGATCTTGTCCTCACGGATCTTAAATCATACCGAACCATTATTCTTGTAGGAGACATTAATATAGATATTGCCAACGGGTTTTTTTCTACAAATACTTTAGATTATCTTGATCTACTTGCTCATCATGGACTTCTTCCTGGTCACAACTTCCCAACTCATGGTTCACCAGTCTTGATCACGTTAATTTAAAAACTGCTTTTTCCGCTAAGGTTCTAGTTCTGGAATCTACTGTAACAGACCACTTTGCCATTATGTTAGCCCTCTCAAAAATTAAAATTAAATTATGTAATCGTAAATTTATAAAAAAAATAAATGAAGATAAGCTTGTTCATGAATTACGCTGTATTAACTTTAACTTAGTATACACAACGAATGACCCTAACTTAGCTGTTAAATTCTTGGTCGAACCTATTATTTCAGCTATAGCCAACAATATCAAAACTTTATTTCTATCTTGTAGACGTAGACCTATTAAGCCTTGGATCACTCTGGTTTTATTGAAATGTATGCGAAACAGAGATAGATTATATAAAAAATCGAAAAAGACCCATCAAACCAGATTCTTAGAATTACTTATAAAAGATATTGCAACTTCTGCACCAACCTCCTGTGAAATGCAAAAAGTAATTATGAGAAGCTGGAATTTCAAAGAGCCGGCAAAAACTCCAAACAACTGTGGAAAGTCATTTAAAATGTTACAAATTTATCTAAACAGCAATCAACGGCGTCTGATCTCCTAGACATCAACGAAATTATTACTCAAAAATCTGTTGAGGATATAAACACATATTTTTCAAATATAGGAAAATCATTGGCAAACAAATTGGAAAGAGGCTCGGCAATATTACCGGCATCCGTTATTTATTCCAAATCCTTTGTTTTGCTTGAAACTGACGAGAGTGAAGTCGAACGTTTGATTATGTCTTTGGATAACAAACGAACAGCTGGTTGGGATGGTATTTCTTCAGAATTCTTAAAGAAGCACAAAAATGTTATTATTTCACCTCTTACATATATTTGTAATTTGAGTCTCCAGACAGGTATTTTCCATGATTTGTTTAAAAAGGCAATATAATAGGGTGAACTATTTTTAAATCCGGTGATCGAAATCGTATCGAAAACTACAGACCTATATCAGTTTTGCCTACGATGTCGAAGATCCTCGAGAAAATAATTAACACAAGGCTTGTTAATTACTTAGAGACCAATAAACTGCTCTCTAAAAATCAATTTGGTTTTCGAAAAAAATTGTGTACATCTGATGCTGTCCACAGCCTTATTGATTTTGTGGTCAGGAATCTAGACATACGTCAAAAATGTATTGCCTTGTTTCTTGACCTTACAAAGGCGTTTGATACTGTTTCGATACCTATCCTAATTTCAAAACTTCAATCTTTAGGAGTAAGAGGAATTCAGTTATCTTTATTCCAAAGTTATTTAAGTAATAGAACTCAATGTGTTGGGATTGGTCCTTATAGTAGTTCTGACCTGCAAATTACGTGCGGTGTACCGCAGGGAAGTATTCTCGGCCCAAGTTTGTTTTTAGTATATATAAATGACTTGTGTAACATCAATCTTTTAAACGGGATGATCTTTTCCTACGCAGATGACACTGCACTTGTGTTTCATTCGGACACTTGGTCTGAAACCTATTCCTTTGCTCAAAAAGGGTTTGACATTGTAAAGAAATGGTTAAATGCGCATTTACTTACGTTGAACATAGACAAAACAAAATTAATAGACTTTTCTATTCGAAACACAAAAAATTCAACAACAAACTCATTACAAATCGCTGTTAAGCCTCCCCCTGATATAAGAAATAGTACAGCCAATAATGACTTACACTATATAAAAAAGTGACGTCTATAAAATATCTTGGAATTATAATTGATAATAACCTCACATTTAAAGCTTACATTGAACACCTGGCAAACAGAGTCCGTAAACTTATCTACATTTTTAAACAATTACGTCAATATGCAGATTCGGAAATCGTGAAGATGGTTTATATGGCATAGTGTCAATCTACTTTATCCTATTGCATATCCACGTCGGGTGGTGCGGCTAAAAGTGATTTGATACAACTTGAACGGGCACAGAGAGCTGTTTTAAAAGTATGTTGTTTTAAACCGCGTATGTTTCCTACAGACCAACTTTACGACTATTGCCAAGTACTAACAGTTAGACAATTATTCATTTTAACCACAGCTCTCAAACAACATGCCTCAACCAAATATATCCCAGAATGGACACGACGTAACCAACCAGTTGCAAAGTCTACTCAAGTCAGAACTGCATTTATTCACAGATTCTTCATATTCCTTGACCCCTATTTATATAATAAATTGCATAAAACCTTATCCCTCTTTTCTCGAAATCAATATCAGTGCAAAAACATTATTCTCAAGTGGCTCCTTAAGCAAACCTATGCAAAAACAGAAAGTCTTTTAGAGGTTGTCGTGTAAAATACACATACACCGATATATATATATATATATATATATATATATATATATATATATATATATATATATATGCACACACACACACACACACACACACACACAAACACACACACACATTTTTCTAAGTTTTCTTAACCATAACCAATTATTTTAATTAGGTATGACAAATAAGTAAATAGAGTTAATCTTTATGTGTTAATGTTTTCGATATATATATATATATATATATATATATATATATATATATATATATAAATATATATATATATATATATATATATATATATATATATATATATATATATATATATATATATATATATAGCATTCCTCGCAGAGGTGGAGACCTGGTGACCTGTAATACGGGTATCTTACCCACCGTAGGCACCAGCGATCCACGGGTAAAGTTGTTTTGCACTACTTATTTGCTACTTATAACTCTAAATGTAACTTTGTTTGTGGTGAGAAATAAACGTTATTATTATTATTATTATTATGTGGGTATCTATATAGTTTTCTCATCTGGTTGGGTTCTATAAATATTTAATTATAAATTAAAATGAAAAGATAAATATACATAAATATAATTACAATAAAATAAATACAAAAATACATAAATAAATAAAAGCCCAACTAGATGGAAGCCCTCGACAGGGGAAACCAAACGGCCGAGGGTTAGGAGGAAAGGGAAAGAAACCGACGGACGATGCGGGCGGTATCGAGGAGCACCGGCTTCTGCATTTGAGCCCGGAGCGGTCCGTCATGGAGTCCCAGTCGCCTCAGATGATCCGAGAGGCTGACTGGGATTAGCCCATTCGCAGAGACGACTACAGGAATAATTTCGGCCGGCATACCACCCCACATGTCGGTCACCTCGTGAGCCAGGTCCAGATATTTTGTTCGTTTATCTGTTTCGGCTTTCACGAGGTTCTCGTCATACGGAATGGTAATGTCGACCAAAAATATCCTTGACTGTGCCCGGTCCATCAGCACAATATCAGGCTTATTCCCTAGAGAATAGAATAGTCCCGATATTGTACTGATGCCTGCCTGCACAATAACAGGACTATTCTTGCGAATAGTCTGGCGCGGTCATTTTCGAGCACGGCTTCCGGCAAGTACTTGTAATACGGCAATTTCCGGTCCACGAAACCGTATTTCAGAGCGAGCTCCTGGTGTAGAATTCTGGCTACTAGGTTGTGCCTGTGCAAGTACTCAGAGTTAGAAAGCGCCGAACAACCGGAGATGACACGCCTAAGCGACTCACCGGGATGGCGACAAGCTCGACAGACGTCGACAGTGCCATCCTTTAGGATGTATCTCCGATAGTTGTTGGTCTTAATAACCTGATCCTGTATTGGACAGACAAAACCCTCGGTTTCCCCGAAGAGGTCACCGAAACGTAGCCAGTTGAGGGAGGCTGCTGTATCCACGTGGGGCTCATGTAGAGCCCTGTAATACCTACCGTGGAGCTCGTTCTCCTTCCATACGGTCTCCTGGTCGGAAATGCTCTGTACTGCCGGGTCCTGCCATTGCTCGTTGGCTAAGGATAGAAGGGTAAGTCCTTTATCACTAGAAATGACTTCATTATAGAATGGATCATCCGATCTCGCCAGAAAGTAATGACGGAGGCTGCACACTTCGCGATTATGCATGGTGAGCGCGCTCAAGAAGCCACGCCCACCATGCTTTCGCGGAGAGTACAGCCTCATTACTGACGATCTCGGATGATGCATCCTATGGGACGTTATTGTAGTGCGGACTTTTCTATCCAGGGCATTTAGTTCAGTCTGACTCCACCTGAGTATGCCAAAGGTATACATGAGGACAGGCATGACCCAGCCCTTATATGCGTGTGCCTTATTCACACCGGATAAAAGGCTGTTAAGCACTTTGGTCAAGCGTGCATAAAACACGTCGCGAACTGACTGTTTCATACCAGCCTCATCGATACCGATGTTCTGTGACATACCCAGGTATCGGTATGTTTCAGCCTCGGAAAGGGTCCTTAAGTTGACGGGCATAGATAAGTCTATGGCCTCAGATTTAGCAACCTTTCCCCTTTCAACATGGAGGACCGCACACTTATCCGTCCCCAGCTCCATTCTAATAGAATTGCTAAATTCACAAGTGATGTTTAGCAATTCCATAAGATGGGAGCGACTGGAGGCGAATAATTTGAGGTAATCCATATAGAAAAGGTGGTTCACTATTGTACCTCCTTTCCGAAGCTGAAATCCCCTCCCGGAGCCCTCCAGTAAAGTACTGAGAGGGTTCAAAGAGAGGCAGAACCAGATTGGACTCATACAGTCGCCCTGGAATATACCCCTTCTTATCCTTATGCGGCTTTCCGCAGCCGTCATCCGCTCGCCTTGATGACAGAGGATCGTACTCCACTGCCCCATACACTGCTCGAGGAAGTCTCGAACGGTCCAGTCAATCTTGTACAGCTCGAGGACCCTCTTTAGCCATGTATGGGGCACCGAGTCAAATGCCTTTCTGTAATCTATCCAGTCGGCGGAGAAGTTCCGACGGTTGCGTTGCACCACTTTGCCAATGACCGCGTCAATGAGGAGTGGTTCCTTGGTTCCACGACCGCCGCCTCGACATCCATTTTGAGCGCGCAACATCACCTGATTTGAGTCCAGGTGACGAGTGATTCTCGCGCTCATAATGGAAGTTAGTGTCTTGTATATGGTCGGTAGACACGTTATGGGGCGGTTATTGCTCGGGTCTGTGGCACCCTGATCTTTAGGAACCAAATGAGTGATCCCAGTAGTGAAGAGGCTCGGTTAGCGACTTCTGGTTGAGAGCCTCTTGAAACTGTCGAGCTAGCACAGCATGACACACCATGAACCCCTTCAGCCAGTAGTGATGCTGCCCGTCAAGCCCCGGACTTTTCTAGTTCGGGGTTCTACGGACCGCCTCAGCTACGTCATCCGGCGTTATGATGACGGGGTCCATGGGCGTAATACCCGCACACCGACTCGCCACAACTTCCGTTCAAGGGCCCTCGTTGTGGTTTACGGGCTCTGACCACAGGCTGCGCCAGAATGGGACCGTGTCGGCCTGATTCGGTACTGGGCCCGTTCCACTTACCATTGGTCGCTCCAGTGATTTATAGAGCCTCTTCTGATCACTCTGGAAGAGACGATTCTGGTTGAACCGTGTCGACCTCTCGGTATATCACCGAATCCGCTATCCCCAAGCCGCGATTCTCTGCTTTAGGTCGTCTATGCGCTCCGTCAGTTATTGCATTATACCCGGCTAGGAGAAACTAACATTTGTCCCAGCAAACGCCATCCTGATGGTGTGCACAATCCTTGGCCTGGTATTTCCTGACCTGAAGCATATCAGTCCGCCGATGAGGGCCCTAGCCTTTGCGATACGTTCTTCAATTCTTGTTCTCCAGGAGGGATAGCTCTACTTTGTCCAGTAGTGCGTCCAGCCGTGGAAAGTTTGGTGACTATAATACGGCAGACTGCCACTGCGGCGCCAAAGTGAATTGAGTCCGTCTCGCAAAGGTCCCGGCTGGCTTCCAAATAGGTCACCAGTATTGGGTTCAGAGCCCTCACGATAGCCCGATTCCGCTTGCTGAGGGCTATGCGGGGAAGTGCGGTCGATTTTCGAGAGGCGTACTGCGCGTTTCCAAAATCGCCTCATCTCCAAAAACTCCTCATTTGCACCAGTTCCATCATCGTTTGAATCAACCAAAACTGGGGTATTAACGGTGGCATCCACGTTTGCCGGTTGCTCTGCAAGTTGTGGCGCCGCATCCTCAGCCGTAGCATTTTCATCCGATGAAGGAACAACCTCACGTCGTAGCCGTTCGAGTGCGGTGACATCAAATGTATTTGAGCGCAAGATATACCGAACTCGGTCTGCCAGGTTTTGCTCGGTGGCGGTTACAGATGGCTCCATCTCAGCAAAAAGTCGATGCATCCTTGCCCGATACGCAAAACCTCCAATATCTCCCCCTTTCGCCCTAAAATACGCCCGCAATGCGTTGCTGTTCATTTGAGTTGTCCAACGCATGCGGCGTACTCCACCAGTGGCGGGTGCCGATTGCTGGGCCCGCGAAGACCCTGCCGACACCAAGCCAGCTGGTGGGGATGATGGATGCGAGGGGCTGCTGGGTGGTTGTGCAGCACCTCGCGCTCGTTGGCTGGTGGTTCACATGCTGTCGCGTCCAGCGCCAGCTCCAGACGCGCCCTGGCGTCCTCCAGGCAGCGGCCCTTTGCGCATTCTAGTCAAATCCATCATCCATTTTTGTGGGCGTCATTTAACGGGACACGCCCAGACCCGGCGCCGTTGTATGGTGGGGCATGTGCACAAGCGGACCTTTGCACCTTCAATTTTTACCGAGGCCCGGCACTAACACCTCTTGGCAAGGTGCTGACTGACTGCGCTGAAGTAGCGGTTTGGTCACATAACCGTTACGTCAGCGGGCGATTGGGTCGTCACTTCCCTACGCCTTTATTATTATTGTTATTATTAAAAAAATGAAAATTAAAGTATTACTACGAACTACGTCAAAAAGCACAGTAAAAAATAATGACATTAGTTTCACTTGTACCTAAGGCAACAATATAACAATGGACTTGCATAAATTAATTAAAGCCATTTTTTCCGAATCGTCTCATGTTCGGCAAAGATGAAGCTACGCCACGCGTGCCGTACGGCAATGCAACATAACTTTGCAGCAACGTGAACTTTTTGCGCAAGTACAACGCAGTCAAACGGGCGCCACGAGGTGTAAGAAAAGATATAATTATAGCAACTATTGATCGCCTAGTGGTCGAAATTCGACCGTAATTTATTAAATTTTTAGGTTTGTATATTATTGAAAGCTGTATTAAGCTTTGTACTAAACTTTTTTTTATAGGAGAGGGGCAAACAGATATAGGGCTCACCTGATGATATATTTATTTTATAGCAGTGAGCACATACAACTGCCGGTACGACATACTCCGCCGATCGTTGAGTCCGCTGATTCCGTGAGGCATCGAAGTCACCGGCCCCTAGGCAGATTCTTGGCACTTTAAGACGCTCGTGTCTATTGTGCCTAGTCGCGTATTAAAGTGCCACCACCGCACTTCCCCCAACCCTTTTGTTGCAAAAGGGGTAGGCAGTGCCCCAAGTGTGGAAAGTCAATTCTTATCATCACCACCATCCGCGTCGCGCATCACCATCCGCTGCCGATCGGGTGGTATTCAGATAGGGCCCAATAGTAGATTACCACTGACTTTGTTAGGTAGGGAAACATGTCAGGTAAAGATAAGGGGAGCTTCCTTCTATATCGAGGACCACCAGACCGCCCGGGCGTATTGAAGAGGCCAATCGCCTATCGAGACATCTTTAACCCAGAGAGGATGAGAGTAGTATCATCCTACTCTCAAATACCAACCCGCAAGCCTTCGTCGCCGGGTAAGGAGCCCGCATTGAGGGCCGCGCTCTCGCCCATCGTACCTGAAATGTACGACTGGGCGTGAACCGCTGCCCTCCCAACAACAGCGGCCTATGAAGACGCCACGAAGGCACACACCTCCTAAACCGAAGCCTCCCTCCATGAGAAGAGGCAGCGCATCGGTTCTCAAGACTTATCAGATACACCATCATCAGCATCATCGGGTGATGAGCAGCCCCAAGTAGCGACTAGGAAGATGGTCCATACCTCACCCCCTAAATCGTCATCACTGTAACAACAGCCATCATCCATCTCACCGGACCGACGCAGTCATGACTCGGCCCAATACGAGCAAGGAGGTGAGGAGTCCTACAGCTGGGGCTCTACAACGTACGCAACCCTAGCTGCATCAGCCGGGAGATCATCCCCGGTGCAGACTACCAACCCGTCCGCGTTAGCTCTAGACGATGGACACAGATGAGCGGCCGTCAACGAGCTATGCCTACATGGCTGCGGCCCCCGCAATACCACGACCGCAATCGGCGGAGGAGCCTCAGAGAACTGAGAAAGAGAAGGAGAAAACCCGCCGATTGTTGCTGAAAGCCTCCCGGACTGGACCGGGCATTTCGAGGTGCTCAATAAGAAATTGGGCCACCCTCCTAATGCCCATCCGTTCGGGAAGGGAGTAAGATTCGCACCCCAGAGTCCGGAGGAGTTTCGAACCGTACAGAGATATATGGTCGAGCTCTCCGAGAAAGTCCCAACCATGTCGTGGTATTGTTATACCCCGGCAGAGGAGAAGCCCACTAAAGTGGGCATCCGGCGCCTGCCAGTGGGCACCAAGATGATTGAGGAGGCTATCCGGGCAAAAGGCTTCCCCATCACCTATGTGAAGGCCATAACACCACGTAGAGGCAGACCGGGCTGCCTCTACTACGCACAGCTGGAGCATCTGAGCCTGGAGCGGCTACAAGATCTCTACCGTATTGACGAGCCCCTCTACATGAAAGGAGTCGTTATCAAAGCCTGGCAGAGAAAAACGGGACCGGCACAATGCCACCGCTGCCAGGCTTTTGGACATGCCTCCGCAAACTGCTTCAGGCCAGTGAAATGCGTTCACTGTGCTGGGGAGCATATTGCCAACCTTTGCCCAAGGGGTAGAGAGGAAGAACCAAAGTGCGCAAATTGCGCAAAAAACGACACGGCCAACGATCGCCGCTGCCCAGTCTTAAGGAGGATTGCCGGGAAGCAGGGGATCGTTTTACCTGGGCTACTCCTGGAGAACCCTAAGAGGATCCCCCAGAGTCGCCCAAAGGCTGTTACCATCCAGGAGGATGGGTGGGTCATAGTCACCAGAGGGAAGGGTAGGCAACCAGCCCCCCCCACACCCCCTCCTACAGCACCAATGGAAACACATAGCAAAGGGCTACCACCGGGGCGACTCTCCAACCTCCTGCCAACAACGCCACGGAGAGGCAACCCTCCCAAAGGAAGAGGCGGAGGAACAGGAGTAGGAAAACTGAACAGCCCCCTCCTCAGGCTGTGAGTACCTCTAGTCCTACAACTACAGGACTGATAGCCTCACAGGCGCAGGTTACTGCAAGACCACCATCGACCACGACGGGTAGAGCACCAGAGAGGGCTCTACCGGAAAGTAGAGCCGTTCTACATATAGAGCACGCTCCACCCAGAGAGAGAAGACCACCACAAATGCCCCGAGACCAGTGCCTTCACAACGTAGACCACCAACGTCCGCCTTCGAGACGGCAGATGCCATCCACAGAGTGGTAGGCATAGCCATCGAAGTCGGTACACAAGTCCTGGCTGACATAAGGGCCGGGACGGATCCTGTTACCGCCGTCATGAAGGCGCTGGCATCGCTACTGGCAAGACATTACGGATGATAGTAACCTGCGTCTGCTTTACTGGAACCCGGACGGGATTCAACAAAGGATCCATGAACTCCGCACGGTCGCCCAGCAGCGGGACATTCAGGTGATCTTGCTGGGTGAAACCAAAATACGACCATCAACGCATCTTAAGCTGCCTAACTACACGATCTACAGGAGGGACGAGATCAATCCTCAAGGGATCGCTCACAGAGGGACAGCGATTCTGGTGAGGAGAGACATCGTCCACCAAGAGCTGGACCTACCAGACTTCCAGACGATGCGTTCGATAGGCATAAAAATGGAGGCGGCGGGCGAGGAACTAAGGATCTTTGCAGCATACCGCCCGCCAGGGACTCCATTCTACTCCTCAGACATCCGGACAGTTATGGAAGGTACGACACGCACCATCATCGCCGGGGACCTGAGCGCCAAACACCCGGCGTGGGGGTTAAGATTGATCAACCCGCCGGGTTGTGAGCTATACGACGATGCTTAGAACCATAACTATGATGTTCTAGGTCCCGAGGAACCGACGCACATCCCTACCGACCCTAGGAAGCGTCCGGATGTATTGGACATCGTGCTCACTAGGAACGTCAACTACCCAGTAGTGGTAGAAGTGCTGTATGACTTAAATACACGGCACCTCCCGATTCTGATAACCCTTGGCACTAAGGTGGTGAATTCGCCGCTCAGAGCTGTAAAGACCAAGATCGACTGGAGACTCTACCACCAATACCTGCAGGAGAGACCCCCAGTCCACGTACCGATCCACTCAGCGGACGACGTAGAGGCCGCTGCAACCAGAATAACCGCGAGCATCCAGGAGGCCCTCAACGCGGCCTCTACGATCGTCCCTCTTTCGGGAAGAAAGGAAGAGCTGCCACTAAATATACGCGTGCAGCTGAGACACAAACGAGCGCTGAGAAAGCTCTGGGCGCGCACTCGCTGCCCCAGAGTAAAAACAAAATTGAACACCTTAACGGACGAACTGTCGGTTGCAATACAGGCCCATAGAGGAGAGGCCTGGGAGCGGCGCATTTGGAAGGCTGATGAACAAGTACTTATAAACTATTTGTATGGTGAGAGCAAGGCTACTATCCGTGCTGCTTTGTTTGCTTTTAAACTACTGTTTAAGGTGACATCGGTTTACCTTGACGGGATATAATTTATGTATAACAATATAAACAAAATAAATAGGACTCGAATGAAAATATGAAATATATACCCGTTAATATACACGACACGAGCGTGTCTACAAATGTGCGTCGCTCTACAAATTGAACCGGCAGTTAACGTAAACCCGAACTGTTTGCCCGCTGACCAACAACGCGGGCGAACAACGTTACGATGCCAAGGGCAGAGTGGATAGAATTTTATGCCGAACACAGCAAGTGCTGAGTTCTTGGAAATCCACACCCGGAAGGAGAGCCGCGTGCAGGAGCTCCTGTCGTCTCCCGCGCCATCGCTTGCAGGAGAGTGGTTCATCTCCCCCACTGAACTGCGGAGGACAGTAACCCGCCTGCAACCGAGGAAGGCACCGGGACACGATGGGATTACCAACGCTGCACTACGATAGCTGCCCAATAGAGTCATTGTAGAGATAAGTCGACTCTACAATGGCATATTGCGGACATCCCACTTCCCGGAGAACTGGAAGAAAGGCCAAATTATCGTCTTGCCAAAATCCGGGAAGGACAGGCGTAGAGCTGCCAACAACAGGCCGATCACGCTGCTACCGCATATAGCTGTTCTGAAACTGTTCGAAAGGCTATTGCTAAGACGTCTCCACCCGTGCATCCAACTTCGGACGGAGCACAATGGATTTAGGAGGGAAAACTCAACAGCAACACAGCTGACCAGAGTGCTGCACCTGCTTGCGGCCGAGCGCAATCGCAGCCGCATATCGTTGGGCGTCTTTCTCGATATCGAGAAGGCGTTCGACCGGGTGTGGCACCCAGGATTACTCTTCAAGTTAGACGATCAGATTAGTGTCCCTCCTGCTATATTGCGGCTAGTGGCGTCCTTCCTCGTGGACAGGAAGTTCTACGTCTGTGTAGAGGACGCCGAGTCCGCAATAAAACCGATAACAGCTGGTGTGCCACAGGGCAGCTCTCTGTCTCCAGCCCTGTACGCGGCTTACACTAATGACATACCTACCCTGGCAGGGCATCTGCACGAATGGGAGGACGACGTCGAGCTGGCACTGTTTGCGGATGACAGAGCATACTTCACTTCGTCCAGAAGAGCCCATATCGCCACTGCCAGGATGTAACGTCTGCTGGACCTGTTGCCACCATGGTTGGATGAGTGGAGGATGGCCGTCAATGGTAGCAAGACGACCGCTCTGCTCACTCGTCGCTATAGAAATCTACCACCACCGCCAACCCTCAGAGGCCAGGAGATCGCATATGAGAAGGCCGTGACCTACCTTGGATGCCGGATCGACCGGATGTTGCGCATGACTGCACACTTCGGCTTTGTTATACGCAAAACTCGTAGTGCGCGGGCGATGCTCCGTCCTGTCCTGACATCCAAGTTACCGACAAAGTCGAAGTTGACCATCTACAAAATGTACATAAGACCCTGCTAACATACGCTGCTCCGGCCTGGTATGCACTCCTGAGCGATCATCAGAAGCGGCGACTTCAGGCCCAGCAGAATTTGTCATTACGAACCATAGTCGGTGTGGGTCGCTACGTCCGGAATGACGTCATAGCGGCCAACCTGAAGATTGAGAGCCTGCATGAATTCGTGGTCCGGCTGGCGCGCGGTATGTTCGACCGCGCCGACAATGGGCCACATGAACATCTCAACGGCTTCGCGCCGTTGCACTCACGGCCCCCGGACGGGCGACCCTATCCAAGAGAACTCCTCCCTATATACATAGATTAAGGGAGTTGAGTAAATTCCACAACGCCGCAGAAAGGCCAACTTCGACAAAATAGTTGTGTTTAAACACAATTATAAGACAACCTCTCTTTTTTACAAGATTACCCGACAGTGACAAAAGTCGTTATTATAAGCACGCCTTTAACATCAAAGGCACCCAGGACCGGCACACTGTAGTGTGCCGTGTCCGGGTAAAGGGGTATACCCCGAGGCCCGATACCTGCTGGGCATCGAGCCCACGCGGAAGACAACACGACCAGGGGAATTGCAGATGCGTTGCGCGCCTTTTAAAAAGGAATAGGCTCTTTTCTTGAAGGTCCCTAAGTCGTATCGGTCCGGAAAAATATCTGGTGGTAGTCGATTCCACATGGAAGTTGTGCGAGGAAGACAACTTCTTTTAAACCGCACATTGGTGGACCGCCAGTCATCCAGATGGTATGGACAGTTTTGCGAGTTTTGTCGCGATGTACGATGGTAAAATTGTGCGGCTGGAATTAGTCCGAACAATTCCTCAGAGCACTCTCCGTGGTAAATGCGATAAATACGCAAAGAGATGCAACATCTCTCCGCAGTGCCAGTGAGTCAAGCCGATTGGAAAGAGCTTGGTCGAACAGTTCTGCGCTGGATGCGATCAAATGGAAGGAGATGGCACTGGGGAGTGCCAGCCCAGAGATGGGAACAGTATTGCATGTGCGGCCGAACTTGCGCCTCGTAAAGTTGCAGGTGGTGTGCCGGTATGAAACACTGTCTCACTCTACTGAGCACGCCAAGCTTTTTAGAGACCGATTTGACCTTCTCTTTCAAATGGCCACGAAACTGCACGTCACTCGATATGTCGACGCTGAGGATTCCAAAATGGCTGAGGCAACAAGGTATGCCTTGAAACTGAGGAGATAGGACGAAGGGTTTCTTTTAGTGGTAAACGAGCAAACTTGTGCCTTCTGGGGATTGAACTGGACTAGATTTAGTCGACCCCAGTCTGAGACTTTGTTCAACAAAGGAACAAGTTTGACACAAGTTTGTCCCGGTACTCGGCGACGTTTTCCCTAGAAATATTGGCACGTTCGGTATATACAGCATCACCAGTGCTGTCGTAGCCATAGCAATGAATGTTACCGGTTTGCAACATATCATAAATAAACAGAAGAAACAGCGTTGGTGATAGCACGCAGCTTTGTGGAACACCAGCGTTAATTAGCTTGTAATCGGGAGCATGCACCGTCTACTACGACCTTAATGCTCCCATCTGCAAGAAAACTGGTGATCCAATTGCACAATTTCTCAGAAAACCCATAGAAAGAAAGCTTCGTAAGAAGCGCTTTTGTGCTAAGCCAGATGGAATGCCTTTGCTATGTCCAAACTAACGGCCAATGATCCAAAAACACCGATTCTTTCCAAGGATTATTCGCGAGGCTATTGAAATAAAAAAAACCTAATTTCAATAGAGAAGCTGACTGGGTGCTACCATCTGTTTGAGATCCCATAATTAATAAAATTAAATCCCAACCCAAGCATACAACTGCAAGACTTCAAGATACTATAAGTTCATACTGCATCGATCGGAACAAAAATTTAAAAATATATTTTAATCTATGGTAACCGCGGTTAACTATGACACTGGACGTTGAACATCTCTCAGTCTCAGAACTCAGCAGTGTTGCCGTTTTAGCGCATTTGGCGCTAGATCTAGTGCAATTTTAGGGTCTATAGCATTTTTTAAAATATCTAAGCGCTAAAAATATCTAATGGAATCTGGCGGAAAATTTGATATTAGTTGATAGCGCAGTGTGATAAAAAACACTAGCGAGTCTATCGTTCGTGATCGATCGGATATTATCCGACTAAAATGTTGCTGATGCGTTAGTAGTTTTATTTCCCTTTTGCATTATGGTATGTAGCTGTTTTAAGGTTTGAGATATCTTTATTTCTCATAAGAATTTACAACAATTCACTTACATGAGAAAGTTTAAATACATACAAACAAATAATAGTCATATCCTAGGCGTACACTATTATATCGAATCAATTTCACTCAAACACATTCAGTTGTAATTATACATTTTTAGCAATTTTTATTTCTAGAATAAACAAAATACTAATAAACAGGGTACTTTTAAAAGACTTACGTAGCCAAGGCGCAAACAATGCTTGGACGCGCACCTTACACAGACCGAGCGTAGCTAGAAGCGACGCGTAAAATAGTGAAGGTACGCTCAGGTTAGAAGTTAAATAATATTATATTTCATCGCTTCATTTTTCAGATATAATTATTCACCAGGTAGTCCCCTTAACCTACAGGTGACTTTGCACGCTTTAAAAGACACTCAACTGACTAAACTAAAGTTGGCTGTGAACCGACTTACCCCTTCCACCGCTGACTCGGGGACGGAGTGAGTCGCCATTCTGAGCTCATTCCTTTTTCGTGCACGGTGACGACAGCACGCGTCTCCCAATAAGTTTACACTTTATTCTTGCCTTTTTTTTTGTAAAGTATTTATAATTATAATTAAAATTTATAATGCCAAAACGAAGTGCGGAAGAAAAAATCGAGCGTTACGAACGCAAAATTAGAAAATTACGTGAACGCGATGTCGCACAACATCGCCGAATACGGGTCATATCATCACAATCTTCCAATAAGGAAGGTAAGCATATTTAATTTTGTATTATAACGATTCACTACGAGTCAAGATTACGTAACATTTGTTTCGTTAGCACGTGTTGTTTTTTACACGTGTTATCAGCTTTCATCAGAACAGGCCATGAGCCTTGTTTGTTGAAAAAATTACCATCATCAGGACAGGCCGTGAGCCTCGTTCGTTGAAACAAAATTCTTCATCAGGGCAGGCCGTGAGCCTCGTCCGTTGAAGTAATCCGCTTTTCTAATCCTAAAAATATTATTTTTAGGTGTTGAAAACGCCGACCACCCTGAGCTAAACCTTATAGTTAACACGAAGGACCTCGGGATTGCTTCAGGGCAGAGTCCCACAACACCTGAGCCCATGCTGGAGCCCGAGCTCATACCGGAACCTGAGCCCACACTGGAGCCAGTGTCTAGACCAGAGACCAGGGCGGAGAAACCATTAGAGCCACTGGCTTTAGAGGCAACTTCGACGGAACAAAACCCGAACGGTGCATCATCTGAACCAGAATTGGACCCTGAACTTTTAGAAGCCCTTGGTGAGTCCACCAGCGATACCCCAGAGTTTGGAGAAAGAATTCACGAGAGTTTAGCCAAATTGTGGCTTCCTCTACTCGTCAAAGGCTTGCCGAAAGATAAAAAGGAAAAAATTCTGAAAGAGTACCTAATCCCGGACAACTGTAGGTTACTGCAAGCACCTAAACTAAACGCAGAAATATCAGCAGCAGTTATAGACTCTGTAAGAAACAGAGATAAGATCCTGGTAGTTCATCAACAGCAACTCGGGTCGGGGATAACGGCCATTAACAGGGCGCTCAATATTCTCTTAAGTGGGGACGACAAGAAGAACGCTATCCAACATCTTAGCAATGCCTGCCGTATTCTTTCGGATTTGCATACGATAAATACGAATAGCCGCATAAAGCTAATTACACCAAACCTGGATAAGAACTTTCTCCACGTAGTTTAAGATTCAGTAAGAGACGAAACTTTGTTCGGTAACAAATTCTCAGAAAAGATCAAGGCAGCCAGAGCTATTGAACGACAGGGTCTGCAAATCAATAAGATTAATCCAAAACCTTCCGGCTCTCATTCCACTAGCAACCGCTCTTCTAGTTCGGGAAACTGGTCCGGCCCACTTCGGTACTCAACGAACCGCTGCAACCGAGGTGGGAAGAAAACGTCGACGCAGAGCCGCCGTCCATACCCGAGCTCGACGCAACAGTAGCCAGCGTCGAAGCCTTCAGCAGCGAACAAGTCTCGTGCCCCAGCGCCGCAGTAACTCAGGTACATGCAGGTAGAATTAAATACTTTTTTAATTGTTGGACGAGAATTTCATCCAATTCAGTAATTTTAGATTGGATACAAAACGGTCTATACATACCCTTTTGCAAGGAAGTCTGCCAAACAAACGTTCCTAGCAATACCCTTTCAGAGTTAGAGCACCAGGAAATGTCAACGGCGATTCAAAAGCTGATTGACTTAGGTGCCATAACAGAATGTCTTCCAAGTAGAGACCAGTTTGTCTCTAAAATATTCCTTGCCTCCAAGACAAACGGCGGCAAGCGTTTTATATTAAATTTAAAATCGTTAAATAAATATGTTTCAAAGTTTCATTTCAAGATGGAAGATTATCGAACTGCGGCAAAGTTAATACCCCAACACGGATACTTAGCCACAATTGATCTGAAAGAAGCCTACTTACTAATTCCCATTCATGCTGAACATAAAAGGATCTAAGATTTCAATTTAAGAGAAACAATCAGACCACGACCTATGAGTTTACGTCAATGCCCTATGGGCTGTCAGTGGCTCCCAGGGTATTTACTAAGATTATGAAAGAAATCGTAACTCACTTGAGAAGCGCGGGCTTTAATTCAGTAATTTATCTAGATGATATTCTCTGCATCGGCAACACTTATGAGGATTGCAGATCTAACGTAAATGAAACCTTGAAACTATTGCAATGTCTAGGTTTCGTTATAAATTTTGATAAAAGCTCGCTCCAACCCAAGCAAAGTTGTAAATTCTTAGGTTTTCTCTTTTGCACTAAGAATCCAACCATTTCTCTCCCAGATAATAAACGTAACAGTATTGCGCAATTAGTTCAGAAGTTTATTTGTCTACCCACATGCACTATTCGAGAATTTGCTCAATTAATTGGTGTTCTAACTGCAGCGTGCCCGGCTGTCCAATATGGTTGGTTATATACCAAGTTATTGGAAGTCAAAAATATCTCGCGCTACTTGAAAATCAGAATTATGAGAGTAAAATCAATTTACCTAGTATTATCGAAGATCTTACTTGGTGGACCAATAACATCAAAACAACATTACATCCACTGCGAAACGCCGGCTATAAAATTGAAATCTACACAGATGCTTCACGAACCGGCTGGGGCGCAGTGCGCGATGAAGAACGCGCTCGCGGAGGGTGGTCAGTTAGCGAACGCAATTACCATATAAATTATCTGGAACTATTGGCAATTTTTCTTGGACTCAAAAGCTTGGCATCTAAAGAAACTAATTGCGCGATACTATTACGGGTAGATAACACTACAGCCATTAGTTATGTAAATCGCATGGGCGGGGTACAATTCCCCCACTTAAACGGGATCGCTCGGCAAATTTGGCAATGGTGTGAGAAGCGAAAAATTTGGATCTACGCGTAATACGTCAATACTAAAGAAAACTGGGCTGACGCTGAATCTAGAATTATAAACCCTGACACCGAATGGGAACTCTCCTCTTCCAGTTTTCAAACCATAGTGTTACATTTTGGTCAGCCAAATATAGACTTATTCGCCTCCCGCACTAATGCCAAATGCACAAACTTTGTTTCTTGGAGACCGGATCCAGATGCAATGGCGGTAGATGCTTTTACTATAAACTGGAGCGGATGTTATTTTTACGCATTCCCCCCATTTTCCATAATATTAAATTGTTTAAGGAAAATAATGGATGACAGGGCTCACGGAATCCTTGTTTTTCCTTATTGGCCTTCACAGCCCTGGTTCCCCTTACTACAAGGGTTATTAGCATCTGATATTCTGTTCTTGCGCCCTAACAAGAATCTTTTACGATCACATTCCAGGGAACACCACCCTTTACACGCGAGCCTTACCTTGGGTGCCGCGAGGCTCTCCGGCAAGCTTTCACCCGAAGATGCCCACTAGAGGCCCTCAATCTCATGCTAGCATCGCTCTCCGATAGCGCGGTATAACAGTATAATGTTACCTATAAAGCATGGTGGCGGTTTTGTGACAACAGAAATATTAATCCATTTCAACCATCTATATCTCCTTTTTTATCCTTCTTGACTGACCAGTTTAATGCCGGTTGTTCTTACGGAAGTCTCAATTCGCATAGATCAGCGCTATCATTACTTCTCGGAAATAATATTGGTTCCGACGAACATGTAAGTCGATTGCTAAAAGGAGCTTATAAATTAAGGCCGAACATTCCAAAATATACACAGACCTGGGACCCTCAAAGTGTTTTAAATCACGTTGCAGGGTGGCATCCCAATACGACTTTAAATCTGGAAAAAATTACAAAGAAATTAGCAATTTTATTAGCCCTCTGTACATCCCATAGAGTACAAACCCTATCATTAATTAAGTTGGAAAATATATCATTTTCTCGCAATAACGCTAAGATCATAATTACTGATCTAATAAAGACTTCCACCCCAGGCCGAGAGCAACCTGTACTCCTGATACCATTTTTCCTAGAAAATGTGAATATTTGCCCAGCTACCGTTCTAAAAGATTATATTTCTGTCACAGAAAGTAAAAGAACAGAAAACATAGGCAAACTGTTCCTCACTTACAAGCCACCACATAGACCAGCCACGACGCAATCAATCAGTCGATGGATTAAACAAGTGCTCTCGGAAAGCGGCGTGGATACGTCAACGTTTGGCGCCCACAGCACTCGCCACGCCTCTATCTCAGCTGCGGGCCGCGCGGGCCTCAGCGTTGATGTCATCCGTAAAGCTGCTGGATGGACTCCTACATCGAATACTTTTGCGCGATTTTACAATAGAACCCTTGTTGATGAGGGGAACTTTGCAAGATCCGCTTGCTTTACGTCCAGTCACTAGTTTAAGATCTTTTTCTGTATTCATAAACACAAAAACTAATTGTTCAAATTATCGTGATTACATAACGTTTCATGTACCGATCGGTAACTAATAAATATATTCTAAGAAATATATATTATTTTATCACAATGAAAAACTTCCTGCTCTAAAATTCTACCTGGTGAATAATTATATCTGAAAAATGAAGCGATGAAATATAATATAAGATCAAACGAACTTCTCAAGTGAAGTTCGATCATTATTATATGAATCGCTTCATTTGAAGATATAAGCTATTACCCACCCTCCCATAGCAGTAGTTTGCTAGCCCTAATACGGAAAGTTTTTCTCTACACTCTAAAAATAATGAGCTCAGAATGGCGACTCACTCCGTCCCCGAGTCAGCGGTGGAAGGGGTAAGTCGGTTCACAGCCAACTTTAGTTTAGTCAGTTGAGTGTCTTTTAAAGCGTGCAAAGTCACCTGTAGGTTAAGGGGACTACCTGGTGAATAATTATATCTTCAAATGAAGCGATTCATATAATAATGATCGAACTTCACTTGAGAAGTTCGTTTGATCTTATATTTTAAGTGCTTTCTAAATGTTGGTTGCTTCTTTGATATTTTTCGGTAATTGGTTATACAATTTCGCACCTTCGTACAGTTTTTTTTAACCATAATTACAAAGGTCGTTTGCACGTCTTAGTCCAATTTTTGTATTTTCTGTTTCTTTGTGAAAGTTATTTGCTTATATATACAACGTGTCCCAAAATTCAACGATAAGCCAACACCGGAGGATAGACCTGCCCCGGACTAATCGGGGAAAAAAAGAAAAAAAAAATATATCCCAATTATATTTTAAGTTATATAAAAAAAATGAAATTCTTCAGAAATTGAGACCGTTTATGATATTTTTCACTACCATGACCACAATTTTTTTTAATATTTGTTTTTTTTATAGGCAACCTGAATAGCACTGCTATCTACCACAATTCTTAAAAATCTAGTATAACTCTTGTTTTATCACGAAAATTAATGAAACTTGTTTTATTCCCTAAATTTTTTGAAGACTTACTTTTAACCAAATTTAAATTATCGTGGTGTAAAAAAAAGGTATGAACACTAGTATGTAAAGTTTTTTTTAAAAACTGACGCAAAAATTAATCTCAGATTACTATTACTCCTAGGCAGGCAGTGCCAGTTGTCACTTAACAAAGGCCTTTTGTGTTTGGGCATACGCCATGTTCAAACAACAATCAGTCTTAAAGTAATAAACATACAGCTGTAAACTTTATGTTGCATTGCAGCTTAACTCAAAATCTGTTGATCTAGTATAAAAATAAGAAGGGTAAACGGGGTTGCTTGCGCCCTCCTTTCTGCCAAGGAGGGTCGCGTTCGTATACGGCTTAGAGATCTCTAGTCAGATCGTTAAGCCATTTCCTAAAAGGCGGTGTTTAGTGGGTAAAAGTCTCCACATAACCACGCAGCCGGCTGCGTGGTATGCTATGAGCATTCACCGCCTCCCTCCCCCGCTTTCCGGAGGGTTGCCCATATTTGCTTCGGGCGCAAAAAAAAAAAAAAAGAAACGGGGTTGTTTTTGTAGTAATTTACAATAATTTGCCGATTAGCATATTTTTTTGATATTTATTTGAAGTTAATTTTTTTGTCTTCAAAGTTACAAGTATGTCAATAAAAAATTTGATAATGTAAACGATAAACAATATTATTGGCCTCCGAATGAGTTAATTTTTATCTCAGTAAGACTAAAACTTTCAGTGATATGACTTTTTTCGTAAACGCGTAGAAAATATCTCAAGAGGAAAACAAAATGGCTGCCAAATAGAGGGGGAGGGGATTAGACCTCAGTGTGTAGTGTATTTTTATATTAAAATAGCTGTATTATAAGTACCTAAAATATCGCTAGTCCGTGACCGGACACACCGTATATATTATGTGTATATATATATATATATATATATATATATATATATATATATATATATATATATATATATATATATATAAATAATAATAATTTTGTTTGTTTATACAGTAGATTTGTTGGTGGGAGGGAATCATATTTAAATAATATTTTAATTAGTTTATTTTGTAGCTGTTTTGCTTTTCATTTTTTTATAGGATAGGGTGACAAACTAGCCGTGAGGACTAAGATAGAATGCCTCGTTTCCAGTAAAAGGGGTCTCCGGTTCTCTACACTCACCAAACGAAACAAAGCAGTAATAAGCCACTATTTATGCTGGTATTCTGTGAGAGCGCGGTCGGGCTACCTCTATACTACTAATATAACTGCAGCATGGCTCTGTCACGTATATTTTTCATTCATTCATTTTATCATTATATTAAACCTCTATATAATGATACAATGAAATTCATACGCTTAATATACAAACTTAAAAAAAATTATTACTTAAATAATTACGCCGTATTCATAATCATCATCGTCAGTCCAGGCCGTCACAAGTCACTGCTGAACATAGATCTCCCCCAAGTAGCTTTCATCAACTTCCTGTAGCTTTTACCAGATCATCACTCCATCTAGTGGGGGGGGGGGGGTGCTATTATCTGCCTTAGTCTAAGTGGAGTCGTGACCTTATGGCTGTAGTGGGAACGATTTCTCGCTCCCAGCCTAGATTAAGGATTAAGGCTATGGTTGGTTACGATAGGTCGAAGTCCCGGTGTATCGTATGCGAGCTTCCTTTTGTCGTAATGTCCCGGGGAGGCTGAGAGTATTTAAGGCCCATCTCTGCCTCCATAATCGAGGTTTTCCGTTGAGTTTTACGTAAGGCTTCAATGTGGCTTATACGGTATTCACACACAACCAGAAGAAGAAGAAGAAGAAAGGATTAAAATATCCAGATTGAAATCTCCAGCCCATCTTCCTGTATCTATCGCTGCTCGGGCTGCGGTAGCCAGGACAAAAAAGATGAACATTAAGTGGTTTTAGCCGAATTTCCTATGTACAAATTAGGTAGGTAAATATTTATTGTAAATAGGAGGTAAATTCTACATTTTAATGAGATCAAGTTTCTTTTTACTTATTTTAAACGCTGTAAAAAGAATATTTTTGCCAAAATGCTTCCCTTTTCAACGGGTGTATGTCAAAGGTTGTTTTTATTTATTGATTTTTATAATTTAACTTATCAGTTGTTCCCCGGTCAGAAAATGTGTCGGGGTTTTCACCGGACTCATTTTGTGAACCCCTACCGGACGATTCCCGAACGCTTTCAGAACAACAACAGCATCGGATGGCAGCCCTTAAAATTACATGTAGTAATATTAAAATTATTTGACGTTTACGTAATGTCTATATTGATCATGAAATGATTAAAGGTAAGGTATTTGTTTATATTAATTCACATTACATTTAAGGCAAATATTTTAGTTTTAATTATGGGAAATGTGTACCAACCATTTGCTGCTTAGACTCTATTGACGCTCTAGCAACGATTTCACGTAGAACGGTATTCATCATTTTGCTTTCACTAATTTCACCGAAGACACAACAAGTACTTATTACCAGATAAACCTATTATTATCTACACTAGTAGCTAATGTTTTAACAATATGAAAGCACAGTCACTTGATAGAGGTATTTAACAGTACTAGTGAACGTTGCGGTAAATTGTTTGGTGAGAGGTGGGAGTGTTTTTTGATTTATTTATAAAAAGTATTGTGTTTGCGATCTAAATCCCGGTTCGGCCTTGGCCGTGACCGGTCGGTGTTCGTTCACTGCCTCGGCGCTGCGCATGATTACTTCTATAACTTTCGGTAGATGCAATATACATATTAATATAAATAATCGTTATAGAATTTAACATAATGTACCTAAATGTACTATTACTTAACTTACTATTATCTTAATTACATAACGTAAATACACCTACATATCCATAATATAGCTGCACCATGGCTCTACCACGTAGAATTGTATTATGGTTGTAGCACGAATGGGTCGACCGGAGAAGTGCCACGTACTCACAATCTTGTGTAACACGGCAGCATAATGCTGCTGTGTTTCGTATGGTGAGCGTAGGAATCCAGAGACCCTTTTTACTAGAAACAAGGCATTCCATTTTATTCTTCAGGGGTGACAACGCATCTGCATTTTGATCCTTAATGAAAGATAGTATGAAGGATCAAAATTTAACACAGTTTTGTTCACATATTACAAGTAGGTACCTATATTAATTCATTATTACAGCCCGTCACAATTCCACTGCTGAACATAGGCGGTTCTCAAGCAACAATAAAAAAACACGATCGACTTACGCTTGCAGTAAACTGGGGATTTTTCTATTTCAATGATATTTTTTTTCCTTTTCCCTTTATAACACCCAGCAACCAACCGCTGACCATGGGCCTCTTCTAATGTAGGAAAGACTTGTCTTAATCGCCTCGCTAGACAAGCGGATTTACCGTTACACGTTTCGCACCCTGTACGGTGCTCCCTGTCGTCGAGCTCGATATTTTATGTCTGGTATGTACGATATTAAGATAAAGATTACGCAAATGTAATCTTTATCTTAATATCGTGTGGAATCTAAACGTCATAGCATTCACGCGTTTACGCTGCAACCACCCACAGTAGAAAGCTACCTTTTATCAAATTTCCGCATCACGACTTACCATCAAGTTACAATAGTTAAAAAAATTGAATAGAATCCTCAGATTACCCACATAATGTTATTAGCTTGAAATTCCACACGACCTAGGGAACTTCAAGAAAAGAGCTTACTCCTTTCTACGCAGGCAACGCACCTGCAATTCCCCTGGTGTTGCGGTTGATCATGGGCGGCGGTAGTCAATTAACATCAGGTGAGCCGTATGCTCGTTTGCCCTCTCTTCTATAAAAAGAATTCAGTGGAACGACGTGGGTTACGTTCCGTTAACGAGAGTGGAGATGCGTAAGAATATCCACCATCCAAATCGTCACGTGGGAGTCGTAAGTGGCGACAGACAGAAATAACAACTCAAAACTATAAAAAACTTGCCAACCTTAGCGCGGCTACTATGGCAATATCCTCCCTATGTAGTATGGCAACATCCTCACTATGTAGTATGGCAACATCCTCCCTGTATAATGTATGGGAGAGCCCTATGTTCAGCAATCGACTTTTAAAGGCTGCCATTGATGTTTATTTAATATCTGTAATTGGATGGAAAACAACTATTTATTGAGATTTTAAAAAATCACGGGGTTTTTTCTTGATTAATTCACTCATTGTTAATGACAATATTTTTGATGCTATTGTTGTTAATGACCGTTTTTACTCTGCTTTTGAAAATGTTTTTATTATTTAGTTACATAATATTATCTTATTTTGAAAATGAAATCTATTTTCTAAGATTTAAAATAATTTATGAAAAATACCCTAGAAAATATTTAATAGAATTTAGCGACGTCTGAAATTTATATGTAAGTTGCAAAAATAGTAGGTAAATAATTACAAATTTGCAAAAAACCACAACTAAAACCTTTTACTACTTAATTAAACTAGTTAAAAACAGTATACTGCCAGAGCATAAACCACGATAATGATATATAACGAAATAAATATATATTTTATGTAGTATCTAAAAATCTTCACATGTTTTGTTGTATGGACGTGAACAGAAATTATAACTAAGGTAGATAGATACGTGGGAGTAATGTGGTCTCCTAAAGCTTTGCCGCCCTACAAAACCAAAACTAGGAGAAGAACACAGATAAAACACAAAGTAGTATTTCATAACTAATATATTAAGAAAAAAGCGAACAAATAAAATAAAATCTAATTAAAAAAAACTAATTACACTAAACCGTACTAAAATCGACTAAAATATTTACTATAATATCAACTGTGAAAATGGCATCGATATACAGCATCATCCTTTTAAAAATAAAAATAAAGAGCTATTTGATTGACCGATGAAGAGATATCGTATCACAAAGCCATCTATGCAAACAAGACTGTAGTTTTGGGTTTTAAGAAAGTGACCATAATTAACCAGATGACCATATTACCATGACGTACTATAGTGTTGTAGTGTCGAATGCTTAAACTGTGTACTTACATCTTTTTTAATAGGAGGTACTTTCACTTGGTGAAAATTTAACATTTTTATTTCAACTTTTAATTTAAATTTTGTTAAATTTAATACAAATACACTAGTTGATCTAACTGAGAACTAAAAACTATTGTAATAAATTGAATTCTCCACTTATTCGGAGATATCTGCACGATAGCAAAGTGTAGCAGTTAGATAAGAATTTATCGATTAAAAAAAGATGATAGATAAAATAGTTGTTCAGGCCACTTTTGTCATCAAGAAATAAATGTTATCTTACTAGTAACCATCATATACATAATATATGAGTTATGAGGTAAAAATGATATAAAAATAATAATTTTTTTGTAATCAAACAAAGAGTTAAAAATTATGGTTAATTTTGTAAAGGTTCAATATGGTTTTTCGATCACACGTCGCTCGCCTGAAGCGATGCGCGTTGTTGCGCCGGCGCGGTGCGGCGCACGCGGGACATTTAAAATAATTACAAGCCATCGGAGAGATGTAACAGCCAGTGTTTTGAGACCATTACTTACTTTTTAATTCCAAAAAATTGTTTTAAAAGCGCACACTTATGGTCTTTTGACGCAATACGAACAATAAATGGGATTGTTACAATTATGGTTTTACGAGTCGAGTTAGTTTTTTTAATAATTCTGACAATTGGCTTTGCGGAGAGGAACATAATCTGTCTAGTTTCAGACAAAAGTTAATGTTTATTACAGATATTTCTGGCAAAGTTGTATGCAAATAGAGTAATATTAATATTATTAGTAATATTAAATACGGTAATTAAAAAATATGTTTAAAGTTTTACATTTTTTAAGAATGAATACATTACGTAGCCTTAAGTGCAAAGACAACAAATAAGGCTTAAAGAGTAGGTAAATCTATACTACTGGTGATTTCTTATATTTACGCGAACACTACACATTGATTAAAACTACTTTTACAGATTTTATCGAGTTTAATTTTAATTTTAATTATTTTTAATTCTTAAAATAAATAAAAATAATTAAAATTGAAATTAAACGCGATAAAATCCGTAAAAGTAGTTTTAATCTATGCTACTGGTGTATCTAAAAATTATAGTATTGACTCAACTTAAGATTCCTTGGAAAAGACATGTAGATAGCATGGGAGAGTATACTTCAATTGCCACCATCACTTGTACGGTGCACTCTGCTAATTGACAAACGAGGCTTTGACAACCGAATGATGATAAGAAATCCATCCATAAAATGCTTAACATAAATTCTACGGACTTGTAATAAGTAGCAGCATTGCCAGTGAGAGTGTCTCAACACTATGTTCATTAACTTGTCCACCGACCTTGCACATCGACCCAGTATGGGTCAATCTTGAGAAAACTGAAAAGTGTGTCATTCTGGTGTATTCATGGAGTACTCAATATGAATGGAAAAATGGAATTAAAATATTTATTTATGGTACAATATATAATATAGCACAAAAGTAAGTAAGACGTAAGAGCCAAGTGGTATCGGAATTAATGTAATCTATCACTCCATTTCGTTTCGTAGGTGTCAAACCTTGTGGCTTCCGACAGATGGCGGTATAACCATTACGTTATACTGAATCACAAAATATGTAGTAGTATTATACGTAACTGGACATAAAATACCTAGACCAGTGTCGGACATCAGCGACTAAGGTGCCAGACATCTGGTATTGTGATCGTCAATTCACTTGGCAAGCTTTCCCTATAACGGAAGCGGTCCATGTGCAGCATTGGACTGTTTAAAAGAAGAAATATGATTAACGCCTTGATAGACCAAAATTATTTATTTACTATTTAGTGTTACTTCTTATTACAGAATACCTTTACGAGTTTCTATCGTAGATTGACTTCATCATGATGGCGAAAATAGTATGCTACTTTGCTATCAACATATGAAGATGAAGAAGGCTATTTGGAACTATTACTATACAATTTTTTTTTACAGACCCAAAATGAGCTTTTCTTAACAATCCAATCGTTATTGAGGCATAAGTCTTCTTAAATATAGACGGAGATAATAAGTGTAGCTACTAAGGAATACATCAAGTCGAGCTGCGCTAAACAAAATCAAGCGGTCGGTTTAATTTAAATCAGCGCTCGTAGTTTTTGCACCCCCAACCGCATTCTCACAGCGGCGAGACTGCATGCACTTCAATTCTGATTGGATCATTACCGAGTTCATCATACTCCGTGCGATCCTCCGGCCACGACAGAGACCGACGTACCCGCAAACGCCGCAACAAACGAGCGCGACCTACCCGAGCACATCGCTCAAGAATTATTCCATATCATGATTATTGGAACATTATTGCACTCCGTAACTAACAATTGACATTAGGAAATGCAATTTCATATTGATTTCGTAATCCCGAACTTCGTTTATTTTTATCAATGCAGCAAATCTTTCTATGATTTGCGGCTAACCATTCTGAGGTATGTTGGTTGTTTTGTTGCGGCTGCGAGCTCGAAGGGAATGTCATTAAATGCCCGATGGGGAATTAGGCAGGTTTAAATTTTCACGTAGAGCGACCGGAAATCGGCTTTAGTTGCACAAAGGGTGGGAATAAACCGAGAAATTATCTTTTCGTCGAAATATAAACCGCTAAGGAGGCAATTACACCGTTACAGATGGAAGCATTAAGTTATCAAAAATAATAATTTTTCACACCGGCCGGAAGGTGTCGCGCGATCACGTCCCGCGCCCTCAACGCTCGCTGAACGTTCCCAAATTTAACTGCAATCTTAAAATGTATAGCAGTGGACTTAACCTTTTGCTCTGACTGTGATGAGTTAATCATTTGACATAAAATATTCGACTGTATTCGACACTGTATTCGAAGTTATCCACGGTCATATTTTTTAAAGCTAATTTTTTCATTAACTTATTCAAAGGCTTTGAAATAATTAATTTATAACAATAAAATATTATTGTTTGTAATTTAAGAGTAGAATGTTGCATAATAATAAATATATGCGAGTAGTATAGTAGGTATACATTGAGTACAAATACGTAATTCCAGCCTTCAGCTGTTCACTTCCTGTGGCTTGCATTCCAAGGAGATGTATATGTACTCTTCATTTTCACGTTTCTAATAAAATCTTATTCTGGTTATTTATCGTGTAGTGCAACCGCGTTTATTGTTAATTAATGATTTTCCGTATAAAGTACATCTGTTATTTTAAGTTTGAGTTATCATTATTTGATGTTTATTATTTAACTAACAGAGAGACAATAAAATATTATTTTGCCTTCATTGTAATTTTGAAAAATAATTACATTATTATTTACGAAGTTTATGCAAATATCGTGAAATAAAGTAATCATAACTTTCCAACATCAAATTATAGGTATAGGCAACTAATAACATTGACAACCGATACAAAGGAACAGTTTAGCTAAATCTTGTGTAACTCTTCTTGCATTGATAAACGAAAAGCAATTATGGAACGTAATCTAGTCAGCGAGCATTATCGTCGAGAACGAAAGGAATTAAATGTAATTCAAATAATCGGTACTCGAGCGATACAACAAAACAAATGGAAGGCACTACGGCCCTCTGGGTATGAGTACGGGAGATTTCAATTTAGGACGTGATGACGCGAGTTTTTATTTACAATATAGTCATGAATTCGATTACGAGATTGAAAAATGAAGAATAAATCTTGTTAGTTTTCATTATCACGAATAAGAATAAGTGCAAGAAGGTCTAATTGCACACGATAAACAACTTTCTTATTTGGTATCACATCGTTTTTTTTTTATAAATTAAGAAAGACAAACGAGCACTCAGTCTACCTGGTGGTAAGTGGATGCTATGGCCAATAAACATTTATCCTCAATTAAGAATCAAAATGAGGATGCATTGTCACTCTTGATCCCTGAGGATTAATATGGAATGCCTCGATTTTAATATAAAGGGTCTCCGTTTCGCTGCACTCAAGAAAAACAGAAGCATTAAGCTGCTATTTTATGCTTGTATTTTATGAGAGAGTGGTGCTTCTCCAGTCGAGCCGACCCATTCGTTCTACAATCATAACATAGTTAAAGCTTGACTCTACCAAATCTTGTGACATTTTTTTTTATAGGATAGGGTGACAAACGAGCACACAGTCCACCTGATGGTAAGTGGTTACTGTGGCCCATAGACACCTACATCTATCCTCGATTACAAATCAAAATGCAGATGCGTTGTCACCCGTGAGGACTAAGAAGGAATGCCTCGTTTCCAGTAAAAAGGGTCTCCGGTTCTCTACACTCACCATACGAAATACAGCAGCAATAAGCTACTATTTCACGCTGGTATTCTGTGAGAGCGTGGTCCTTCCCCGGTCGAGCCGACCCATTCGTGCTACAACTATACGTCTAATACAATTGCAGCATGGCTCTACCACGTATTTACTGTTGTGTATGTTCTGATGATCAACTTCTATTGTCCATTTTGAATCATGGTATATATATATATCTATCTATCTATCTATCTATATATATATAGGGAAAATCAACTGCGCTGGACAGAAAGCGGCACGGATTACGACATTATGAGATATTTAATTTTGTAGTTTTTATGTCTGTTTGGCGGTATGGGAAAAAAGAAGTTTAAGTTAAAGTTTAAAAATAGCTACAGCCCTTATATCTATCACCTTTTCCAAAGTCTTAAGATAAAAGGAAGATAGGACTATAGGTCTAAAGGACTTTGATAAAGCGTAGTCATTTCTACAATCCTTAGGTATAAATAAAACCTTGATAATTGTCCATCGTTCTGGAATATATTTTTGTACGTAGTAGAGCCATGCTGCAGTTATATTAGTAGTATAGTTGTAGCACGAATGGGTCGGCTCGACCGGGGAAGGACCACGCTCTCACAGAATACCAGCGTGAAATAGCAGCTTAATGCTGCTGTATTTCGTATGGTGAGTGTAGAGAACCGGAGACCCTTTTTACTGGAAACGAGGTATTCCATCTTAGTCCTCACGGGTGACAAAGCATCTGCATTTTGATTCGTAATCGAGGATAGATGTAGATGTCTGTGGGCCACAGCAACCACTTACCATCAGGTGGACTGTGTGCTCATTTGTTACCCTATTCTATAAAAAAAATGCAAAACTAGCTCTGAAGATTTTCACCAGTTATAGAAGAAGGATATCGATACCCCTCTGTAGTTGGATGGGAATTATTCCATCTTATTCACTAGTTTTAAATAGTTTAAAAGTGTCTACTGCCCACTGCACCAGGTTTGGCCTACTTATCTTTGCAGCCCTACACCAGTACTCTTTTTATTATTTGTTGTTCAGCAGTCGTATATCAAAAGTCTTCTGCGTTTAACGTTTGTGCCTCATGCCGTAACACAATTGTAAGTATACACAGGCGCACGGGCAATGTTATTTTTTATAAAACAGAAGTGGCAATGTACTTACATTTCACCTGATGTCACCTGAGTCCATGGACACCCGGAGCCAACTTAATACAAACAATACTTCATAAAAGGATGAATACGTTGTTACCCCTGAGGGATAAGATGGAATATTGTAATTAGACTTTTTACACCTTTGCAAGCAATGCTATATGTAACAGAAATAGGTTTGTTAACACGATAACATCAGAAGTTGATACTGATACAGTATTAGAGCTACGAGGATTATCACAATACCTACCTAAAGGCCAAAAGTTAACAATTTGCACACTTTTTCGCTCCGGATAGCACTCGAATCTCAACCTGCAGTCTTCACACCTTTATTGTTTAAACATATTCGGAGTTGAGCGATTTCATCCCAACACTCAAAATCCGATAATGATGAACTTGAAGAAGCTCTTACTAATATGGCATCAGAAATCTTATGGGATCAGCCAGAATTGAAAAACTGCATTGTTTTTCTTTGTAGCAACTTATATAACTTTGTTGTGAGCTCAAATAATTTACAAGGGCGTAGTGGGTTTGCCACATCATCATCATTATTATTCATCATGACAGACTTTCACAAGTCCACTGCTAAGCATAGTCCTCCGACAAGGAACGCCACAAAGCACGGTCCAGAGCCACCTGCTTCCATCGACTTCCTGCATATCTTACCAGGTCGTCACTCCATGTAATGGGAGGAAGCCCTATACTTTACCTGCTAGTACGAGGCTGCACTCGAGAACCTTTCTTACCCATCGGTTGTCGGTTCTTTGTGCTTTATGGCTGGCCCATTGACACTTCAGCTTACTAAACCGTTGGGTTATGTCGGTTACTCTGGTTTTACTGTGGATATCCTCGTTTTTAAATCTGTCACGCAGAGCAACCCCGAGCATAGCCCTCTCCATAGCTCGCTGAGCGACTTTGAGCTTCCTCATACGGCCGGCAATGAAGGACCACGTTTTCGATCGATAGGTCATCACTGGCAACATATAGTGGTTGTACGATTTAGTTTTCAGGTTGTGACGAATACCTGACGAGATCATGTGTCGTAATTACCCGAACGCTGCCCAGCCGAGTTGAATCCGTCGATTGACCTTTCGATCGAAGTAGGACTTACCTAATCAGACTATATATCCTAGGTAAACATACTTGTCAACAACTTCGAGCTTAGTGCTCCCAACAACTACCGGTATAAGTGTGTGACATGGACGTTACAAATGACTTTTGTTTTGTCCATGTTGATCCTAAGATCTATTCATTGGGAGACACTATTGAGGTCAATGAACATGGTGTTTAGCTCCTCCAGCGATTCTGCCTTAAGGACTATATCGTCGGCAAATCGAAGGTGAGTTATGTACTCGCCATTGACGTTAATACCTTTCCAGTTCAGTTGCTTGAAAACGTCTTCCAATGCAACGGTGAGGAGTTTCGGGGATATTACGTCACCCTGTCTTACACCTCTCTGCAGTTGGATAGATCTCGTACTCTGGTTCTGTACTCAGATAGCCATTGTAGCCATACTGATAAACACTTTAACACTTTGATATACCAACAGTCAACTTGGCAACGCTGAAGGGACCGCAGAACCGCCCAAATTTTGACGGAATCAAAGGCTTTCTCATAGGCCACATACGCAAGGCAAGGTGGTAAATTGTACTCTTCGGACTTCTGTATAATTTTACGAACGGTTTATATGTGGTCAATGGTAATAAAGCCTTTTCGGTAACCGGCTTGTTCGGTAGGCTAGAAGTTGTCTAGTCTGCGTGCGAGACGATTTGTAATGACTCTCGAAAACAGCACGTAGACGCGGCTCAGAAGGAAAAGTTCAAGTAGTTCTTCAAGAGAGTGTTGTCACCTTTTTTGAAGAATAACACGACTGCACGTCTGCTCCACACTTCCGGAGCAGTGCCACCATGGAAGACGGAATAAAAGAGCTTCAAGTCCCGGTTTTCCACCCGTTTTCAGAGGCTCAGCTGTAATTCCATCCTTGCTCGCGGACTTGCTGTTTTTAAGATGCTGGGGAGCCATTCTAATCTCGCTCAGACTGA
Source organism: Parnassius smintheus behrii (assembly GCA_036936625.1). Taxonomy (NCBI): domain Eukaryota; kingdom Metazoa; phylum Arthropoda; class Insecta; order Lepidoptera; family Papilionidae; genus Parnassius; species Parnassius smintheus. The sequence goes on from JAUPFT010000018.1 coordinate 18,448,675, forward strand.
CGTCCGGGATATCATCGGAATAGTGTCGGATAAGACTTACTTTTAGATCGTTACTCACACCTGCGTGTGGCTTCAATGGTAACGTATACGGCTGCTCGTAGTACCACTCAATCTCACTCAGAATCTCAGGTGTCCCGAAAACGACTCTGCCACATTCGGTCTTCAGCTTCGACAGTTGGCTCTTTCTGGCAGACAAATCTCTGGCAAAGACTTTGGAGCCCTGGTTCCACTCGATTGCTTCTCCAATACGAGCTCTATTGAAGTTGCGTTAGTCCTGCCGCATGAATTTAGAGATCTGTCTTGGGCTTGCTACAAATTAAATTAATTGTAAAATTAATTGAATTTTACCCCGTGTCATCCCGTAGGTGTCATAAGAGGCGACAGGGGGATACAAAGCAGGAGATGGGAGCAGCGTCTTCTATATGACAATTAAAATAAAATGTGGATGCTAAATCGGATCCCAAGCGTGACAACTATATTAAATATCCATCCTAAGAGGCAAGCCATGGGGGAGGTCTATGTTCAGCAGTGGAGCTTTGATACGTTAAGGTAACGGTAACATATTATTTAACACTTGTAGCTGCACGGCAAGTCGTTGTATATTTTCATAAAAAATTTAAAAAAAAAGACAATTACTAAAAGTATTGAAGCCACGCGTAGATATTGCAATTTAATATTTATTGATTAAACAATTTATAATTTTTGAACGTTTCGTAAAAAAGCGGTTAAGTGTTTAGTTGCGGCGTTGCGGAACTAGGGTTTGAATATAGAACAAAAATTTTCATGGCCTATAAATAAATATTTCCGGGTCCTGGATGTTTGTCCAAATGCAAATAAAAAAAAAACAACTCGCAAACATATGTTAGTCATGCTGCAGTTGTAAGTAAAGGCAGCGGCACGAACGGGCCGACTCGACCAGGGACGGATATCACGGTTGCAAATAATACATATCACCGCTAACGAGGCATTTCATCATTGGTGACTATGCGATTATTACTCGAGAATAGATGTTTGTATAGACTATGAGACACAAAATACACTTCCATCGGGTTGTGTGCTCATTTGTTACCCTTACTATTATGGTTTCAAACAAAATGTCATCATGATGCTTTGTTTATGAAATCAATAAAGAAGTTTGTAGAATGGAAACACAACTTGTGCTGTAAACTCTTCGTGTTGTAAAGTGGAATTTATGGCCGATGCAAATTACAAGGAAAGTAATAATGAGTCCAAGTCATATCTCATTACTTAAGTTGAAGCCCAACGACTGTGGACAGGCTAAGAAATCAGGATGCAATTTGTTGCTTACTTTATTAAAAGGCTTACCACACGTAAGCCCTTAATGAAATAACGACCGTACGAACCATAATTTAAGGTATGTTATCGTGAAGCAAAAGGTAAACTTATTTAAACACGATGCATTTAGTTGCAGTAGAAGGTGTTCGTTAGGCGCTTCCATAATTAAAAAATAAAATTGACGCTGGGTCGGCGAAGTGCTGAAAACTGCGCGGGAATCACTTGACTGATGCGCCAACACTTTTTATTCATTCGGCGGTCTTTTGATCTTTTGTATTTTCATTTTCTGTTCTACAATATATATATATATATATATATATATATATATATATATATATATATATATATATATATATATATATATAAAATTTATGATAAATTTTCTGTGTCAAATTTTTTAATAGGTTTATTTTATAAATACAAAACATGCAATCATTAAAACCCATAATAGTTTAATTTTTGTTCATTGCTGTGTAAAATGTCAATGTATAAATGATATGCTGTATTTATCATTATCATTATTAAAACTCGTCGCAACTTCTTTGTAAAAAATAGGCCTTTCCAAATAAATCAAATAATATTGTCCCAATATTTAATATTTTTGAGTCTTTCTTACGTAACACCGAAAACTATTCTAAAAATCTAATTCGTTGATTTTAAATGTGCAAATTAATCCCTAGAAACTATACCAGCTAAGTAAGATGCACTAATTTACATGAAATAGGCATGCACTTCGCTCCACTTAACGCTCGTAACATTAAGCACTGTTAAGTGCAACAATCTCTGCGCATATTTCCTCTCAGCGCCATTTAGATTGCACGGACAAATTGCGAGGCGCACCTTCCGCCGCATCACCGCGCCAATGACCGCGCAAATAATTAAAGCCTCTTATAATTACCTGCGTCGGCTCTTAAAATGCAAATGTTGTCGCCCGCAGAGTCTTCAACGAGTAATATATGCGAATTGGGAACAGATAAGGGCACGAGATTTACACCTCGACGTGTCATGTCCCGAGACTTTACCGTTCGTTGACCGAGAACGTGAAGAATTTTATATCTGTAACGTATCTCGTGGTCAGTGTTGAACAGAAAAATTGTATTCATATAATTATTGTCATTATCATCGGTCCGTGAATATACTGCTTGACAAAGGCTGTTCTCAAGTTGAAAGGGTTGGCGGTAATTGTCGTGTCTCAAGAATTTTCTGGAATTACCCTCATCGAACTCTTATAATACTTTTGGAACGCGGTTGGACAATGGATAATGTTGACAAGAATTCGTCACGCCCCGATTCCAGACTGAGATTCGAATATTATTTTTCGTAAACTTACGACGTATTCCTTCACCATCGAGCGTATAGGTCAATAAGGACTTTTTCCTATAAAACATGTCATGGTTGCCAGCATGAATGATTATTTTATAAAAGAAGCGGGAAAGGAGTGTGTGGCTTACCAGTCAATAAATACCGCCATCCATGAACAATTGCAACCAGGTAGTGTTGCAGGTGCGTTGCCAGGTTTAAAAAAAAGAATAGGGTCTTTTCTTGAAGTAACCTAAGTTGTATCGATCCTGGAAAATCGCTGGTGTTAGCAGATTTCTTAAATAGCTGGTGTTAGCAGAAGTGTTGTGAGGAAGAAAACTTCTGGTAAATCGCTCAGTGGTAGATCGCCAATATCCAGATGGTATGAATCGTAATCGTAAAAATATTGGCGCCTGGAAATAGTCCGAACAATTTCTCTGAGCACTCCCCATGGTGGATGCGATATAATATGTAATGGAATGCAATATCTCTTCGCAGAAGTGAGTTAAGCCAATCAGAAAGAACTCGGTCGTCGACGATTCGGGCCGCTCTTCGCTGAATGTGATCAAGTGGAAGGCTGGAAGAAGCTGGCACCGGGTGTTGTAACTGTAATTGTATTCCATGTGAAGTCAAACTTGCACCTTGTAAAATTCCAAGCGGAGTGCCGGCATGAAATACTATCCTGCTCTGCTGAGCACACCAAGCTTTTTAGAGGCCACTTTGGCTTTCTCTTCCAGATCACAGCAAAACGGAATGCCCTAATATTGAGTATATACAACAAAGGGGTAGATTACTGGCGAAATATTAAATTTAAGATCGATACTTAGCTCTTGAGCTAGCTACAAGGCTCTTTTTTCATATCAGTGGTCTCTACACACTATAACTAACACACCACTCCTCACAAAATTGAGAACATGTCACACGCGTATCACAGTAAAAATATTAATTCAAAGTTATGATTTAAATATCTAGGAAACACATATAATCGTCAATAAAACCAGAACGCAAGGTTTTTTTACGATGACGTCTCGTTTAGAAGCGGAACACGAGTCGTGCTATTGACGGTGTTGTGGATTCATAGTGTAGAGTTCGAGTTGGGATTAGTGATGTTGGGCTTGGTGGTGACAGCGATAGTGCACGCAATGGTACATAAGCTCTTCATATCAGTTGTTAGACCACCGTGTTCCACCTTTCACACGGATATTCGCTATTAAAATTTTCACATGTTTTATAACTATGCCTGGAAATTATCGTATCAAATAGTTTTTTAGGAAATATTCTGCACTATTTACTAACTAATACCTTTGTTTTTACGATTTTTTATACTTTAATATTTTTATATAAGTATTTTATTAACAGAAGCTATTATCAGTTTTGTAATGTGGAGCCGTAAAAGCGCAAGACCTAACCACTCGCTACATATTTCTTAGCAAGTCAGCAGCTCGGGTTCAATCTACACCAGCACCAATGAAACTGTTTCACAAATTTTGAGGCTTGAAGGAAATCATCGTGAGGGAACCTGTGAGAGGACTTATCCGAAAAATAAAATATTTCGTGGACGGTCATCACGCATTGGAGCAGCACTATGGACTAAATTGCTCCATAACGCTCTCAGAAATGAGACAAAAGCTGTACTTAGCAATACACATGACATGTATCCGTAAATTAATTAAGTTTTTACCTTTGTAATTAACACATTAAACAACTGCATCGTCAGAGTATCTTGCTTCATTTACGAAGTTCTAGTGTGAGTTTATTGTGAGATAATATCTATTATATACAAAGACAATTTAAATAAAAAACATGCAAACGTTGACGGCAAAATGGCATTTACTTGTAATTTTTTTCAAGAAAAATGAGTGTTATATTTTGTGACAGATAATTTTGAGGGTGTCATATGATTGCACTGCCTTAATATCAAAGAACATAATATCTTGATATTTGTATTGTTGTATGGCCTAATTCAATATTAATAGGTCAATCTCAATTAATAGTATTTCTATTATTTGTCTTTACTCATTCATTACTGTCAGTACTATAAAAAGTCCACATCTGACCATAGCACTCCCCACATATTGGCTCTTGGGGAGGATGCCTTCACTTGTTTCGTCGTTTCTAATAGTTCACATGCGTAGACATTTGACACACAAAATCGCATCATTTTTTCGTATCAAAATTCACTTATAAACATTATTTAAACGATAAAACAGGACAGCAATCCGTTGACGGTCAAGTTACCGCCAAAATTTCGTGATTAGCGTTTTGGAGGATATGAGTCACAGATTCGAAAAAAAAACTTAAAATTGAATCATAAAATTAAAATTTTTGTAAATGAAAATCTACATTTCTCGTTTTTATAAACCTATCATAAATATGTATGATGTATTTTTTGATTTTTTTACACGATCCAGAATATCCTATAGAAGCGAGACAAATCTTTCTCACAATGGGAAATGTCCACCTGTGGACTTTTAGAGCTTTATAAAGAAAAAGACACGTATTAAGTAGTTTCTTTGCTCATCAACTTCAAGCAAAGAAGCTTACAATTTTCTTGACATCCTCAAGGACTACTATTACAACTTTAAATAGTGGCAGATGAGGGTCAAATCCAAACTGACCCCTAGCAAGACATTGAGTCTTCGTATCTATACAAATGCTTGACTTTGTCTTGTAAAGCGATGAAAATTCTTTATCAATGATCAAAATTGTTTTCTCCCAATAAACTTAAAAAATACACGGTAATACTTTTTCAAAGGCTCATGCCGCAAATTCAGACTGTCAAATTTATTGACTTGAATTTAATGAAACGTGATTCGCAAGTCACAATGAAACGTGTACAATAATTTTACAAATTGTCTGGTCGAATCTAGACTACATATTTTAATTATTCTTAATTTTTTTTATACTCGTATTCCATTTTTGAACAAAATTCAGTGTTTCTTAGAATCGATTAGAAAAATATTGATTTTATTAAAAGTAAATATAATGTTAGTAAAATTAAAATTGCATAGTAGGGTTGAAATTTGTACGTTTAGAGTAGTAGAATACCCTACTCAATGCAGTATTGCTGGTCGTAATGCAAAAAGCCGATGGCTTCTCGTAGCTCTGGACTATAACATGTTTCCTCGAACCAATTGATTTGACGACAATTATATATTTTAAAATAAATTACGCTTGGTCTGATTACAAAATGACTAATAAGTAATCGTGTAAATCGACTACACCCAGCTGCGGTGTTATTGCACTTTTTACTCTCTATACGGTATTTTTTTACTTTTTTAGCTAACGTCTAGCTCACAATGCTGTAGTCAAAGGTTTACTATTATTTTTCAATTCAGTATAAGCCAATAAAAAGCCTGTATGTGTGTCTATATTGCAAAGTGGACTTATGATGATAATAATAAAGCAATATTTCATAATATTTTTTAATTTTAAGTAAGGGTGATAAACTAACACTCATTCTATCTGATGGAAAGTGATATGACTACGACCCATGGACATCTACGTCTTCGTCTTCATATTGCATGTGCAGTAACACTCCTAAGGATAAGTGTGACCCTCACAGAAATGACGGGAAGCCTTTGCCCAGGAGTATATGACGTATTCTATACACGCCCCGTTTTAATGTACCTCGTTGCCAGCAAAAGGGATTGTTAATACATTCCTCTGTAACTTATATAGTATTCATCATAGGCAGTTTTTTTGTGAGGAATTGTTCGAATTAATTTCACTATTACACATTTTCAACACAAAGTCAGTTCCATATTTAATAAGACGCAATCAAAAAATGTTTCCTACTTTGTTGAATGTGCTTTCACCAGCGGGCTTCTCAGACCGACATCACTTAGGAATCTTCAAGAAAAATATCTGTTGATTTTCTGAAAAGTCCGTAATCTCCACACTAAGATGTTATCAGTAGTTACGTTGTACCAGTTCTGGCGCACTTGTAGAAAGGTTGTACCAGTTCTGGCGCACTGAGTCACAAGTACGACGTTCGTTGACTCACGATCCTAAAAAAAAAAAAAAGGTTTTGGCATGCTCTGATCACGAATCTGCGGTCCATTTTTGCGTAGGATGCACGGTTCCGGAGATGTGCAGATCAATTAACTCTTATCTAATTGATATCCGCTTCGAGCCTCCACCGTCATTAGCGCTCCATTGTTCTTATCTACTTATCTATTGTTCATTCAATACCGTCATTATCTATTCTTCCTCAGCGTGGTGATATTGTTATATACTCCTTTGTTCCTATCTACACTAATCTGACTCATTAATAAAACACATTACCCAATTTTGTTAAAATTTTTATTTATAAAATACAAAATCTTATTACTTATTATCTATAAAATAGGAGCGAAACATCTCATCCACTAACATATCGTCGTACAATGTGTTCTCTGTAAATATACTCGTAAAACTATGCATTGAACATCCCTGAAACTTATATAGCAAATACATTAAGCAATATTCGCCACAAACTGAAGTCCTATCAACATTCCAGTTCCATCTTTTACAATTTCGTACAGGTGCCCGTCCATATGAATCAAAATATTCACCGACGTCATTCGTATCGATATATAAAGCTACCCAATGTGACCCTGGTTTATCATCTGTACCCAAATTGCATATTACCTAGTCAGGTCATAAATTCTATCACATGTTTAATATAAAATAATTGAAACAAGTTTATTCATTATGTAACCATTTATATACCAAAATGAACTTAACAAAACATAGATTCTTATGACACTATAGTTTATTCAAAATGACCTCCGTAATTTTGAATACAGGCCTTCAATCTGCGCGGCCAGTCGTCTATCTCACCACGAACGAGGTCCATGTCATATCGGCGGCTGCCTTAATTAAAGATGTCTTGAGTGACTCGAAATTGGGATGAGGCTTTGAGCACGCCTTTTCCTCCAAGTGTTGCCATATCTTGTAATCTAACGGATTCAAATCTGGATTGGTCTTTGTGTCGGATGAAGTCGATTTCACGCGCCGTCAGCCAGTCTTTTTTTTTTTGTTTTTAAAGAACGTTACCTCCACACTAGGTTTTTCTCCTGTATCGTGGGGGCAGTTTACAAACACAAATTTCACAAGGACAAACATCCAAACTCGGAACAAGTACTTGTAGGTCGTACAAATACTTGTTCCGTGCGGGATTCGAACCCGCGACCCCCAAGCACAGCCACTCATTGCTAAGCCACTACGCCACGGAGCTGGCAAAAGTCCTGTGTGCTCTTCGCTCTATGAGCTGACGCCGAATCTTGTTGGAATACCCAGTGCCTGTTATTAAACATGGTATGAGAAACAGGTTACACAAGGTTCGTCAGGACTGTATTTTGATACACAACTGCATTCGTTTTTAACCTTTCTCACAAAAATGTACCTCTGTTAAGCCCCAATAAGAAACTCCCAACCACACCATGAGCGAGGATGGAAAATGACCCCGTTGGACACGCGGAATACGGTTGCTCGCTTCTTCACTACTGCGTGCGTACACCTTATCATTTTGTTTGTTGTAGCTCTCTTCTACGGTAAAAATTTTTTCATCCGAAAAAAGAATTTCCCGATATTTTTCCCGCGTACCGCTTCAACAAAGCGCGGCATCTCTTCAGTTTCAGATCCATTAGACGAGCATTCAAACGATGTCCTGTTTTTCTTCGATATGCCCGAAGCCCTAAGTCTTCATTTAACGCCGTGGTTCTGCTTAACCCCATCTGAAGGGCCAACAGTTTCTGCTTACGTTTGGGATTTCTTTGAATTCGCAACTTTACAGCTTTTATCACTGCTGGAGTCCTAACAAATCGAGGGCGACCACTTCTTGACCTGTCATCTACACTAGAGTCTTCATTGTATCGTTTGATGGTACGATAAACGAATCTTTTGGTTATATTCAAATTTTTCAGTATATCAAAAAATTTAATTGGCGTGTAATCGCAACTGCAACACGGTCTTTTTTAAGCGTCCACTCCATATGTAAAAATGAGTAAAATTCTAAAAAGTATACAGTTTTATTTTCCCACATACGCTTGGTCCTGCCACAATAGCAGTACACGGCAGAAAAACAATTTTTAAAAATGTTGACGACGAATGATAGAATTTGGGAATTCAAATTTGGGAAGTCAAATTTTGTAACAAATTTCATAAAAACTATCATTCGTCGTCAACAATTTTAAAAATTGTTTTTCTGTTGAACCAATTTTGTATTATATAGTATACTATAACTAATGTTTTTGGGAAATCAAAGAAAATTTATGATTAATTTAAAATTTTATTTTCAAGCAATAAACACTTGTAAAGAAACCCACACTTCGTCACAAGAACAATGTAAAATTTTGTGATTATTTTTGCAAATATATGATTATTACACACATAACGTTTGTTTAAATTTATGACATTTACCAAATCATTGTATTTTGGACATTTGTATTCTTCAATATTAAAAATTCTATCATTCGTCGTCAACATTTTTAAAAATTGTTTTTCTGTTGAACCAATTTTGTATTATATGGTATACTATAACTAATGTTTTTGGGAAATCAAACAAAATATATGATTAATTTAAAATTTTATTTTCAAGTAATAACCACTTGTAAAAAACCCACACTTCGTCACAAGAACAATGTAAAATTTTGTGTTTATTTTTTGCAAATATATGATTATTACACACATAACGTTTGTTTAAATTTATGACATTTACCAAATCATTGTATTTTGGACATTTGTATTCTTCAATATTAAAAATTCTATCATTCGTCGTCAACATTTTTAAAAATTGTTTTTCTGTTAAACCACCTTTGTATGCGATCACTTCGTCTTTGCACAAATTTCTAATATACCAATTTAGTATGGGAATGATGTTCTCTTGTTTGTAGGCACATTTTAATTCTTCGGTCACATCAAAATATGGAATGCCGTGCACGTGTATTTCACAATAACGAACAGTTTTTTTGTCTTTTGGCGACAAATAATTGAAAGGATAACTTGGCCGAAACAAATAATGATCGATAAACGAATCATTTTTATTAGATAGTTTTACGTCTAGAATATCCATTTCTCTACATTGAAAATGTTTATGAGGATATGTAATGTAAAATCCGTCCATGTCGATGATGTATCTAATATTTTTTAGATTTTGTGTCATTTTGAACCAAAATGTTAAAAGTATTTACACGTGACTAAAATATGTTTGTTCCAACAAACTTCACATAACAATTCATTCTTCATTACTTCCCATCATCCCATTTCTTCCTTCTGCTCTTTTCTTCCTGTAATTTAAGAAAACAGAATCACATTCACTAATGATCAACTAATGACTGTCATTGTCAAAAAAGTATTTTTTAACTTTTTACTTTCTGCTATTGTCTTTGTATTTATGGCTAGGAAATGTCCGCGGCGCGGTCTCAATGCGTGTTGGCGAACTTCACATGCCTTCGAAATTTTCTCAGACATGCAGGTTTCCTCACAATGTTTTCCTTCACCGCCGAGCACGTGGTAAATCAGCACTTAAAATTGCAATTAACAATTTAAGTGGTGTCGGCGGGGTTCGAACCTGGGTCGCGTACTGTGAAATTTACAGCTTGCGCTAAGCATCTGAGCTACCACGGCTTAATCATATACACATACAATATTGAAATATAATTTGTTAACACTAAATCATACACACGTAAGAAAATAACAGAAAGAAAAATAAGTGTGTCAATAGAATAAACACTTAAAATTGCAATTAACAATTTAATTGGTGTCGGCGGGGATCGAACCCGCGTTACGTACTGTAAAATTTACAGCTTGCGCTAACCATCTGAGCTACCACGGTTTAATCATATACACACACAATATTTAAATATAATTTGTTAACACTAAATCATACACACGTAAGAAAATAACAGAAAGAAAAGTAAGTGTGTCAATAGAATAAACACTTAAAATTGCAATTAACAATTTAATTGGTGTCGGCGGGGATCGAACCCGCGTTACGTACTGTAAAATTTACAGCTTGCGCTAATCATCTGAGCTACCACGGCTTAATCATATACACACACAAAATATTTAAATATAATTTGTTAACACTAAATAATAATAATAATAATAATATTCCACAACTATCACACAACGCCATCTAGTCCCAAGCTAAGCAGAGCTTGTGTTATGGGTACTAGACAACTGATAAACATACTTATATATTTCTAAATACATAAATATTATAGATAAATTACACCCAGACACAGAACAAATGATCGTGCTCATCACACAAGCATTTGTCCTGGGAGGGAATCGAACCCACGACCTCCGGCATAACAGTCAGGGTCACTAACCACTAGACCAACAGGCCTGTCGTTCAAAATCATACACACGTAAAAAAATAACAGAAAGAAAGGTAAGTTTGTCAATAGATTAAACACTTACATCTATGGCCTTTGATGCGTTGAAGTAACACAAGTGTATTATTGATAGATACACTGCGGTCAAACGACCATACACTAACTCCATGACTGCAGTTGCTTGGTCTTATATAGTACCAGTAAGTAATAATTCTAATCTAAAGAATTTCTACAGTAGAATTGATAATAACTTTATGCGTCAACAACCTTACAGTGTATTGATGACTCAAATAGGTTTTGTATAACGGAAAAAATGCAATTTAATATTTAGAAATCACATAATTGATCATTCCTATGTTAGTCATTGAGTAGATTGTACTGTAGTAATCTACTAATAGCAGTAATATCATGGATACACTAGATGTACAACAACATCTGAAAAAGATTCACCCCAGTCTAGAAAATAATGTTTATGCTGCTAACAGACTGTCCATGTACACCCACGTACCAACGTACATACCTAGTCAGGTCATAAGTATTGTCACACAGTAAAAACTTTTCTTTGGGTGCGTTTGGCAGAAAAAAGCGCTAGCAAGCGCTTGTAAGCAAAATGGCGATCGTAAGCGGTAAGCGCTGTCAAATCGTAAGTAGCTATTTTCCTCCAGGACACGATGTTAGTTTTAACGGGGGAACCTAACCTAATTTAAATATATGTTTGTAAAGTATTCATATTAAAAACTTACCAATCATGAATTTTTAATAACATGTATATGTTTATTCATGTCATTATATTACTTAAAACGAATATTGCACAAAACAACTTATCAACTCTACTTCAAAACAAACAAATTAAATAAGCAAAATGGCGGATTGTGTCAGCGCTACTGAAGTAGCAATCGTGGCCTGGCCGAAAACTATTTCAGCGCTTATAAGCGCTTGCTAGCGCTTTTTTCTGCCAAACGCACCCTTTTAGAATGCTGGCCACAAAAAAGTTTATTGAATTCGAATTATTCATGAAAATAAAACTGTATACTTTTTAGAATTTTACTCATTTTTACATATGGAGTGGACGCTTAAAAAAGACCGTGTTGCAGTTGCGATTACACGCCAATTAAATTTTTTGATATACTGAAAAATTTGAATATAACCAAAAGATTCGTTTATCGTACCATCAAACGATACAATGAAGACTCTAGTGTAGATGACAGGTCAAGAAGTGGTCGCCCTCGATTTGTTAGGACTCCAGCAGTGATAAAAGCTGTAAAGGTGCGAATTCAAAGAAATCCCAAACGTAAGCAGAAACTGTTGGCCCTTCAGATGGGGTTAAGCAGAACCACGGCGTTAAATGAAGACTTAGGGCTTCGGGCATATCGAAGAAAAACAGGACATCGTTTGAATGCTCGTCTAATGGATCTGAAACTGAAGAGATGCCGCGCTTTGTTGAAGCGGTACGCGGGAAAAATATCGGGAAATTCTTTTTTCGGATGAAAAAATTTTTACCGTAGAAGAGAGCTACAACAAACAAAATGATAAGGTGTACGCACGCAGTAGTGAAGAAGCGAGCAACCGTATTCCGCGTGTCCAACGGGGTCATTTTCCATCCTCGCTCATGGTGTGGTTGGGAGTTTCTTATTGGGGCTTAACAGAGGTACATTTTTGTGAGAAAGGTTAAAAACGAATGCAGTTGTGTATCAAAATACAGTCCTGACGAACCTTGTGTAACCTGTTTCTCATACCATGTTCAATAACAGGCACTGGGTATTCCAACAAGATTCGGCGTCAGCTCATAGAGCGAAGAGCACACAGGACTTTTGCCAGCTCCGTGGCGTAGTGGCTTAGCAATGAGTGGCTGTGCTTGGGGGTCGCGGGTTCGAATCCCGCACGGAACAAGTATTTGTACGACCTACAAGTACTTGTTCCGAGTTTGGATGTTTGTCCTTGTGAAATTTGTGTTTGTAAACTGCCCCCACGATACAGGAGAAAAACCTAGTGTGGAGGTAACGTTCTTTAAAAACAAAAAAAAAAAAAGACTGGCTGGCGGCGCGTGAAATCGACTTCATCCGACACAAAGACCAATCCAGATTTGAATCCGTTAGATTACAAGATATGGCAACACTTGGAGGAAAAGGCGTGCTCAAAGCCTCATCCCAATTTCGAGTCACTCAAGACATCTTTAATTAAGGCAGCCGCCGATATGACATGGACCTCGTTCGTGGTGAGATAGACGACTGGCCGCGCAGATTGAAGGCCTGTATTCAAAATTACGGAGGTCATTTTGAATAAACTATAGTGTCATCATAAGAATCTATGTTTTGTTAAGTTCATTTTGGTATATAAATGGTTACATAATGAATAAACTTGTTTCAATTATTTTATATTAAACATGTGATAGAATTTATGACCTGACTAGGTAATATGCAATTTGGGTACAGATGATAAACCAGGGTCACATTGGGTAGCTTTATATATCGATACGAATGACGTCGGTGAATATTTTGATTCATATGGACGGGCACCTGTACGAAATTGTAAAAGATGGAACTGGAATGTTGATAGGACTTCAGTTTGTGGCGAATATTGCTTAATGTATTTGCTATATAAGTTTCAGGGATGTTCAATGCATAGTTTTACGAGTATATTTACAGAGAACACATTGTACGACGATATGTTAGTGGATGAGATGTTTCGCTCCTATTTTATAGATAATAAGTAATAAGATTTTGTATTTTATAAATAAAAATTTTAACAAAATTGGGTAATGTGTTTTATTAATGAGTCAGATTAGTGTAGATAGGAACAAAGGAGTATATAACAATATCACCACGCTGAGGAAGAATAGATAATGACGGTATTGAATGAACAATAGATAAGTAGATAAGAACAATGGAGCGCTAATGACGGTGGAGGCTCGAAGCGGATATCAATTAGATAAGAGTTAATTGATCTGCACATCTCCGGAACCGTGCATCCTACGCAAAAATGGACCGCAGATTCGTGATCAGAGCATGCCAAAACCTTTTTTTTTTTTTTTAGGATCGTGAGTCGACGAACGTCGTACTTGTGACTCAGTGCGCCAGAACTGGTACAACCTTTCTACAAGTGCGCCAGAACTGGTACAACGTAACTACTGTTATCCTGTATCGAAGGGGCAGTTTACATACATAAATTTCACAAGGACAAACATCTAAACCGGGGACAATTATTTGTAGGCCGTAAAAGACTTGTACCGTGCGGAATTCGAACCCGCGGCCTTTAGCGCTGCATTTCATTACTAAGCTACGCTACGGAGCCATCAGGTGTTATAGGGAAGCAGTGATCAATAATCATCAGGTGAGCCACAAACTCGTTGCATCACCTTCACTCTCCTTCATCTCTGTATACAAAACACTGACCGCAAAGTACTACTTAACCACGGAAACATTAGACAACTATATCATAAGAGAATAAGATTGATTGCAAATAAAACTTTTACAGATGACATGAACAAGACAACAAAAGCCTACAAATCCCGTTTGTCCAGCGGGAAGCTCCCGTGATTTAATACAAATTATTATTAGAGGACATAAATAACGCCGTAACAGGGGCGAAGCTAACAGAAGGTTCTTAATAAGTAATAAAGGGGTCATCTTTCATGACTAGAGGCGAGGTAGAAAGAATTAACTCGGGTGGACACATGCTGCACCGGTCGACTACTCGACTTTTAACGACATCTGGAAACTAATCCGTAGTGGGATGCAACCGTAACGCGTAATAAACTAAGATCAGTTTATTACGGTATTTCATAATGCCTGAAATATTAATTTTTTAATCTGTTTAATGTCTTTTGTTATTGAAAGGATGGAGTAACGTCCTGGTAAGTATGCAGGAAGTCGATGTATGCAGGTGGCTCAGGACCGTGCTTTGTGGCATTACTTGGGGGAGGCCTATGTTCAGCAGTGGACTTATGAAGGACTGTAATGATGATGATGATGATTAGTGAACGCTTAAATATTTAATGATATAAGAGTAGTTTATATTGTTAAAAGCTTTAAGAAAATGTTCATCATGAACTTGGGAAATCCTGAATAATATGTTTTTTCCAAAAACTTTTGACATTGTATGAATATCGGACGTGTGTGCTGTGCACACATACTTTCTTACCTTAATTGCAACTCTATTATAATATAAACAAGTGGTGAAATTGGAATTTAGCACAAAATACTTTTTTTTTTGCGCCCAAAAAGGGCAACCCTCCGGTAACGGGGGAGGGAGGTGGTAAATGCTCATGGCATACCACGCAGACAGCTGCGTGGTTATATGGAGACTTTTACCCACTAAACACCACCTTTTGGGATTGGCTTAAAGATTTGACGACAGATCTTTAAGCCGTAAATGGACGCGACCGTCCTTGAGAGAAAAGACGGCGCAAGCGGCGAGTAGCTGCTTACGGGTACGCCTAACTGTTGCAGTTCAGGTCAGCCGAAAACTTGTTGGGGGGGGGGGGTCCGAGAGAGAGTTTGTCGGCTTGCGTACACTATAGCAAGTGTGAAGAGGGGCTGCATAGGCAGCTGCCTCGCGAATGAGGCGATTTGAGTGGGATCCCAAACTACTTCAATTACTTGAACGATGTCAATTAAGTACGAGTTATTAAGTATAACTCAAAAACTACTAGTTAGATCTTGATCAAATTTGTATGGGACTATATATGAAGCACTAGCTTTCAAAAAAAAATAATCATCAAAACTTTTACCTAGAAAAAAGTTCTGAGATAATAACACACATAAAAAACATACAGTCGAATTGAGAACCTCCTCCTTATTTGAATATGGTTGGAAAAAGGAAATATGTAATATTAGGCCTGTCTGCATTAAAAATCATTACATTATAAATAATGTTTTACTCGTATGTAACGTATGTATACCTGTTTGTTTATGTTTTATTTGATCATCAATGGATACCCTTATATATAAATATAAAAATATGTGAAAGTTAATATTGCACGAGCGTAGAAATAGCATTAACCCGGTTGTTTATTACTGGCACAATTCATTCATCGCCTTATTAACGAGAGGCGTGTGGGGAATACCTAGAGGCTCTGGCTTTATTGAGATACGAGTAACCAGCACGTATAATTATTGATGTGGTTAATATTAATCAACCCTTCACTGTTTGGCTAGTTATCTAATAAGGTACTTCCTTTTTGGTTAGATACAGGAAAACATTGTATGAATTTATTATTTTAGTTAGAAATCTGTTTATATGAATGCGGCTATAATAATACACAAATATAGCGGCTAGCTTTATTAAAAACCTATTAAAATTACATATTGGTTTTTCTAAATAAAAATAACTAACAGACCTGATTTGCGTGACACCTACAAAGAAATTTACTACTTGGACACTTTTTTGATACAACTATATTACGGTTGCAGCACGAGTTGTTGGTAATAAACGACATTTCAGTAAATTTGCGAAATAATGTGAAATAATTTGTTAGTAAAACAAAGCGTTACTTCGCGGAAGTTCATAATATTTAGGATAAGAAATAAAGTTCTCTAATAAATACATAAAAGAGCTCTACAATTGCTGTTTGTATTAGCACTTCATTATCATCAAAATAATCACTACTCAATATAGTCAATAATCACTAGATCATTTTATTTTTGGTAAAACCTTAAGAATTAGTGCTTGCGGTGTAGCAGCTCGGTCGGCACGTATTACAACTGGTAAATGCACGAGCCTATATTGGACCGTCCTGGGTGACTAACCCAATAGTAAGTTAGTAGGTATGCTCGTACGCTAATCTCTGCAATATTAAATGGAAGATGAAAAGCATTCATAAATATTTATTCTATAATAATATTTGAGATGAATCTAATATTAAAATTATGGTAAGGACTCAACGGAGCGTAATATCCTACAAAACCCTGCAATCTAAAGCCTCTCACTTTGGCAATATCAAATTCGACTCGTATTAAGCCCTCTCTAAAATAATTTTGATAGCTTCAAAGCTGAAAGGGTTAGCGGGTAGCACCGCAAAGCGCCGTAGCGTTCGCCACAGCCGACCGGCACAACACTAATCGGCAGAGTGCCGACTCTAAATATCGCTTTACTTATCGAACCATAAATAACGATTCTATGAAAAATATAAATGTTCTCTTTTTTCTATCGCTTTCCCAGTTTCACGTTTTTTTTCATAGAGTCAAAAGCTTGAACAGACCACTTTCGCATTATGGAATTGCCAAAACTCCATTTCGATTTCAGCACTGGAAATCGTTAGTACCAATTTAATTCATTCTATTCGCTACTCTAAGACTTTCAAAAAAGGTCTATTTTCGTTTACAGCAATATTTTGTTAGTTTATTTAGTAACACAAGTCGACAGTGAGCACAGAAATGAGATATTTTGGCAGTATTACGCAAATTGGATAGCTTTCAACACTCAACGGAGTAGGTTCTGAACTTTCACGGGGATAATTGAATTAAAAAGTATCATAAGATGTAAATATGCATAGATGCCGTAATGATGTTGCTTTTAACTTTAAATTGCAGCTGAAGATGTGCTTTGAAGCGACTGAATACTATAACTTTACATAATTTCGATTACATTTCCATAATATGCTTTAAATTTTAATACTTTTTATTCCATGTTTACAACAAGCTTCTTACAGCGAGCATCCTACTCGTGTATCTCGGCAAAGTAACCAACAACAACGATAATTTTATCGAATATTTTAATTAATCTTCAAATTAAATGAATTATTAGCTGGTTCTATTTTTAAATTATGTAACTTTTAAAGGTAATGGTTATTTCATTATAAGTAACCATTATTCGAAATAAAAACGTCTACATATATTAATATGCATTTCATAGTAATTTGTTTGATGACAGCAAATAGTCCACTTTAGGAGATTAATAGTGCCTAATTATAATTATTATATAATGACATAATTTTATATAAAAAGCTTAATACAGACAACAGAAAGTACATAAAGTTTAGTTGTTGGAGTACCTACTTAAGTAATCAAAGGATTTAGTTTAGAATTATATTTATTTTTATTTTGCATATATTTTTGTATTCAAATAGTACCTACTTAAAAACGTGACACAATTTTATTGTTCTAGTTTTTGTTTATTTGCTATTACTAAGAAAAGGTTTTGGTTATGTAAATGGATCTGGTTTGAGATAATTTTTGGTAGTTGCAGAAAGACATCGATGATTTAATTTTATTAACCACTTTAAACCAGTATTCGACTAATAATCCAACTGATACTAAGAGATGATGCAGCCGAGTGCATGACTTACGACTCCTGTTTTGAAGCCAAGATCAGATTGTAATCGGATGAAAAGACGAAATTCACACGCCCAACCATCTTTTAAGGACTGGATTTATTCCTACTGTCCCGAGCACTCAGTTGATTTCTCTTCACAGTTGTTCGATCATCTGCATTTCCATAACCTGAAAGCTTGCCTGAAAGGCTAGCATGGCAAATCCTGTCAAAGGTGTTTGAGACAACGAGGGAAACTGCAATTACATCCCCATTTTTCCACACTCTCCAATTAGCATAAGACATCGGAGAAAGGAGACTGATTATCTTATTTTATGACGTTATATAATAAAGGAATATCGCACGGAACAGGTGTTTGTATGGAATACAAATAATTGCTCCGGTTCTAGATGTTTCTCCTTGTGACACTAAATAAACTGCCCCAAAGTAAACGATACAGGAGAAAAACCTAGTGTGAAGGTTATGTTCTTTAATGAATAAAACATCATCATTCTTCATCATCATTACAGCCCTTTACAAGTCCACTGCTGAACATCGGCCTCCCCCAAGGTATGCCACAAAGCACGGTCCTGAGCCACCTGCATCCATCGACTTCCTGCATGTCGTCACTCCATCTAGTGGGGGGTCGCCCTACACTTCGTCTACCGGTACGAGGCTGCCACTCGAGAACCTTTTTTCCCCAACGGTTGTCGGTTCTTAGGCTATATGGCTGGCCCATTGCCACTTCAGCTTACTAATCCGTTGGGCTATGTCGGTCACTCTGGTTCTACTGCGGATATCCTCATTTCTAAGTTTATCACGCAGAGAAACTCCGAGCATAGCCCTCTCCATAGCTCGCTGAGCGACTTTGAGCGTCCTCATACGGCCAGCAGTGAAGGACCACGTCTCAGTTCCATATGTCATCACTGGCAACACGCACTGGTTGTATAACTTAGTTTTCAGGTTTTGAGGTATACCTGACGAGAAGATGCGTTGTAATTTCCCGAACGCTGCCCAGCCGAGTTGAATAAGGCGATTGACCTCTCGGTCGAAGTTGGACTTACCTAGCCGGACTATTTGTCCCAGGTAAACGTACTCGTCAACAACTTCGAGCTTAGTGCTCCCAACAACTACCGGCATAGGTGTGACATGGACATTAAATATGATCTTTGTTTTGTCCATGTTCATCTTAAGACCAATCCGTTGGGAGACACTATTGAGATCATTGAGCATAGTGCTTAAGTCCTCCAGCGATTCTGCCATAAGGACTATATCGTCGGCAAATTGAAGGTGAGTGACGTACTCGCCATTGATGTTAATACCGTATCCTTTCCAGTCCAGTAGCTTGAAAACGTCTTCCAATGCAGCGGTGAAGAGTTTCGGGGAAATAACGTCACCCTGTCTGACACCTCTCTGCAGTTGGATAGGTTTCGTACTCTGGTTCTGCACTCGATTAGCCATCGTAGCCCTACTGTACAAACACTTCAGCACTTCGATATACCGACAGTCAACTTGGCACCGCTGAAGAGACTGTAGCACCGCCCAAATTTCAACGGAATCAAAGGCTTTCTCATAGTCCACATACGCAAGGCAAAGTGGCAGATTGTACTCTTCGGACTTGTGTACAATTTACTGAAGGGTATGTATGTGGTCTATGGTACTAAAGGGATATCATCGGAATAGTGCCGGGTAAGACTTGCTCTTGGATCGTTACTCACACTTGCGTGTGGCTCCAACGATGATGTGTACAGCTGCCCATAGAACCTCTCAATCTCACTCAAAATCTCAGGTGTCCCGCAAACGATGCTGCCACATTCAGTCTTCAGCTTTGACAATTGGCTCTTTCTGGCAGACAGATCTCTGGCTTAGACTTTGGAGCCCTGATTCCGCTCGATCGCTTCTTTAATACGAGCAGTATTAAAGTTGCGTAAGTCTCGCCGCATGCATTTGGAGATCTGTCTATTCAGTTGTCTGTATGCTGTCAAATCTGTTGACGATTGCAGCCTCATCTCTCATCTAACAGCCATGAGATTAAGAGTGTGATCGGAGAGTTTTTGTGTTCTTCTGCGGCGGGTCTTGCAGAACTTAGCTCCGACCGCATGGACAGTTTCCACGAGCTTATCATTCATATCGTCCACTGCATTGCAATCTTCTAGGCACTGAAAGCGGTTCCGTAACTCGAGCTGAAAGGTTTCGGGATTCTGGATTAGAGCACGAGGGGGACGGAGCGTTGACTTCATTAGACGAGACCTCTCATACTTAACGTTTAGGTTCAGTGTGCCTGTAACCATTCGGTGATGGCTGCCAGTTTTCACCCTTGCGATCACTGAGACATCACTGAATAGTTGGCGTCTGGTCGTCATAATGAAGTCAATCTCATTTTTGTCGAACCGTCGGGGCTCGACCAGGTCCACTTCCTGTGGGGCCGCTTCTGGAGGAAAGAGTTCATCATAAAGAGTCCTTCTTTCTCCATGAAGTCGGCCAGCTGCTGGCCCCTACGGTTCCGTTGCCCTACTCCAAATTTCCCTAACTTCAGCTCACCGCTTTCTCTCGTGCCTAGTTTTGCGTTGAAGTCTCCCATCAACACCGTGTAGTGGGTTTTGGAGGAATGCATGGCTCTGGAAAGATCCTCATACATTTCCTCCACCTCCTCATCGGGATGTGCCGCGGTTGGTGCGTAAACCTGTATGACCTTCAACGAATACCGTTTGGTGATTCTGAGTATCAGGTACGCGACCCTCGTCGACACACTCCCAATCTTTACAACGTTGTTGACGAGAGACTTGTGGACGATAAATCCGACATCACCTTGGGACAGATGGCCGCCCTCCCGGTGATGCCGGACTCGAGGATTACCGTGTCCTCCCCCTCTCTTCGGACCTCGGATAACCCTATAATATGCCAGCGCAACTTGTCTACCTCTTCTACCAACTCCAGTATCCTCTCGTCAGTCCTCAGGGTGCGTGCGTTATATGTTGCCAGGTCGAGTCGTCGTAGTTGGCAACCGAACCTCCACCGGAGATTCTTAGCACCCCCTGCCCCACCGTTACCATGGTCGCCACCGTAGCCAGGAATAGCGGGACCACCGGGAACTGGGGGCCGTTATTTGCGTCGTTACTCGTGGGGGGATATTTGCCATAGTTGCCACGCTTGGCCAGCGGGTTGGCAACCGCAGTTTTTTATTATATCATTGCTGTTATCAGGAAGATGCTGCTGCCCATCTCCTGCCTGTTTCCCTCTGTCGCCTCTTACGACACCCACGGGAAGATATGGGGCAGTGGATATTCTCAACCGCCACTACACGGAATAAAACATAATAAAATTAAAAATATCGGCTTAGCACTTACTAATTACGTCCAGCATGGTGAGTATAGGAAAATTTATTCAAGTACTCGGAACCTTCTCAGGCGACAGCAGTTGATAGTAGAATAGTACTAGTAAACAAGAACGTAATAATATGTTAGTTACGGTGTGGTAGTACTCAGAATAAAAAAAGAAGCAGATCTATGTTGCAGGTCCTGGGTTCATATCCCCAGCTGGTGAATTTGTCAAAGAAAACAAATTGTTGGCTTACGAGTCTGGTTGTTTTGTAATTTTCCTTTGGTCTTTGATTGCAGCCTACTGATTTTATCACATAAGCTTTCCTTCAGGTGCGAGTAGGCTTGGACCAGATAACTATGTTTCCATAAGTTGTTAGCATCCCATTATTCGGAAGTTGTCTCTTTGGTCGAAAATTAACTACAAAGACATCAATGTCATAATACGTTCAGAAAGTCATGTGAGGTTAATAATGACTTTAAAAGCTTCTGCCATAGGTATATAAAGCAAATATTAATCATTCTAGAAAGTATATTGCCAATAGATACATTTATAATGCATAACCACGAAGATGTAAGAAAAAATAAATAAAAATTTCTTCGAAAACAGGACCTCAGTCTTTTTTGATAATTACATATGAGCAGTCTAAAATTACCCGAACTACTTGAGCGTGGGATGAAGACAACACACGTACCTATACGTCAATAATTGTTCCTTATTAAAATGAACGCTAATCTTTTTACGAAGCTGACTCCGGCGAAGGCACCATCGCATTATGCCTAAGAATCGACAGCTATAATTTCTGTTCAATCAAGATTTAATTGTTTTAATGAGGCAACATGCGTGAATCGTCGGCCCAATTATTGTTTATTTTTAATCGCCTCCAGTGGTTTTTATGTTCGCAACCAGGCATGCATGGGGCCCTCGGGTGATCATTTTCATTATTTTAATAATGTAAACTTCCAATAATAATTTACAGTGATTTGGGCTAAACACGTTAAGGGGTATTTATGGATTCCACGAGGTCCATTTCGAGAAGTATAATTAGCTCTATAATTTGATCCTCTGTTGATGAACTCTTTTTAATATGTACGTGGGTGACATTGAGGGTATAACGTGTAAAAATAATAAGTTTTTACCATGATTGTTCTTCGGATAAGTTTCTATTCTTTGACACGAATTTGTTAGTACCACTGGGGGAAATCGTGGACCAAATTAGTCTTAATAAATCATCAATCAGTAAAAAAATGCATGTGGTAGAGTCACGATGCAGTTGTACTATGACTGTAGGTCGTCTCGACCGGGAGAAGACCATGCTTCTACAGTATAACAGCGTGATACTTTTGTTTTGTACGTGTGAGTGTACCGGAGACCTCAGATCATAGAATTTCTATGATCTGAGCCGGATACCCTTTCACTGGTAACGAGGCATTTCATTGTGGCCCTCAAAGGTGATTTTTAGGCGATGATAGAAGTTAATCTCTATGGACTTTATGGATCACAGGATTCACCCACCATTAAGCAGACTGTATGCTCATTTTTAACTCTAGCTTCTATGAAAACTTGCGTTAAATTCAAAAGGAATCTAATCTAATCTAGTCTAATCTAATAAAAGGATAAAGACAAACGAAATTAATACACCTCACAAAGATACTAAACAATTCAATATTGTAATGTGACCCATCGTATTTATTTAGTCTCGTTTCACCTTTCAGATTTCAACCACGTCATTTTCGTCATGCAAAAATGAGGCTTAATTAAAAATATTCCACCTAATAAACGGAATACCGTTTAATACACAGAATTAGTTTTGCACATACATTTGGATGTCCGTTGTGTTCCATGTCTCTTGGTCTATATCGATGACGGTAGCAAATACTTCAACTGGGAACGCACTCATTTCCTCCTGTAGTTAATTTTGAGTTACTCTGCTCTTATGCGTTAAGATCGGAAGCAAGCTAGTTTGCGGTGTCAGGAACTCAGAGACATATTGGACCCTACCGAAAAACGGAAAACAAAATCGGTGTTTTACACTAGATTATTTCATTACATATATATATATATATATATATATATATATATATATATATATATATATATATATATATATATATATATTTTCATATATATATATAAATATATATATATATATATATATATATATATATATATATATATATATAATAAAGTCCTCCCGGCTGAATTTTGGCCACGGCGGCCTGCCTCAACGGAGGCTAGCCATCGACGCAGGACAGGATTATAGTATCCAAGTGTATGCGCAAGCACAGGTGCACTCTCTATTCCCTCACTCTCATAATCTAGTGGGACGGTAAACCGACACGATCGGAGAGAGATCAGGCGCAGGACCAACGGATTTACGTGCTTTCCGAGGCACGGGGGTGAGACACCGCCAACTTCCTGACTCCGGGCAGCTACTGAGAATTTCTTGACGGAAAAACTCAATAATTAATTTTTTGGCCCGACCCGGGATTCAAACCCAGGACCTCATGATCAGCAGTCGCACTACTACAACCACTAGACCAACGAGGCAATCGTAGTGTGTATGTAGTGAGAAGTGTGAAGTGAGAAAGGTAAATAACTGTGTAGAATTACTTAAAAATTTGATATCATTATATCTTGACGATTTTAAAATCGTCAATGCAACTAATAAAAGTTTTCTTTATTGTGTAAGCGAGTATTTGTGCTTGACGTAGCTGCTATATTATTATGGTGCCTATTATAAAACATGTAGTAAAATGCAATGCAAATTAAGTTCAATATAATAAGGTATTTAGAAAAAAATAATTAGATAGGGTCGTGGTAAGTCAGGGACTAAGCACTAGTCTTAAATTTCGTAGTAAATGAGCAACTCGAGTTCGAACCTCGTCTGCACTACATGCTCGGCGATGAAAGAAAACATCGTGAGGAAACGTGCATGTCTGAGAAATAAAATATTTTTAAGTCTTTTATGACTTCCGTCAACATGCACTGGAGTAGACCGGTGGATTAACTGATCCATAACCTCGCAGAAATTAGAGGAAGCATGATTATTTATGTATACTTCATAATTTTTACTTGGAAAATAAATATATTTTAAAAATCATTTTTTTTAATTAAGAATAATTTTATCCAAATTATGTTGATTGTGTAATTTTAAAAGTCACTATAACACACGAAGCACTTTATGGCAAACATCCAAAAATACCTTTTATTAAGAGTAATTACTCTTAATAAATTTATCAAAACCCAAATAATGTGGCACAGAACACAACATTTTATATCAGTCGATAATGTTAACAGAGCAAATAACATTAAGATCAAAATTGCCCATTTTACTAAAAGCGGACAAACCTCAATTAGGTGCAATTGTGACGTCGTAGAAATAAATAAGACTTGGCTCCATTAGAGGAGAGTTAATCTCGATGACGGAACACATTACTGGCGGCGGTAATGAGTGGAGCGTGAACCTCGCCAGCGAACGATTTACAAACTCCTAAAGGCATTTGGAAGTACACTAGTTGGATACAGATTTTTAGAGTATGGGCTAATCTGCGCCGGCGCTGTTAATCGCTTTATAAACGCTTTGTGTATTTATAGCGGGAAATGGATGTTCGAATATTAAAAAAAGTAACTATAACTGAAAAGCTCGATTTAAGTTCACAACTGAAAAAAAATTGTACCTCAGTTACACTCTTTATTAATTCGGTTTGTAGTGATAGTAAGGATACTGGGGCCATAGGCATTTACATCTATCCTCAATTAAGAATCAAAATGCAGATGCGTTTTCACCACTGAGAACATAGATGGAAGCTGTGTTTCTAATAAAACATGTTTCGGGTTCTATATACTTACCATACGAAACACAGTGGCATTTAGCTGCTATTTTACGTAGGTATTCTGTGAGAGCGTCGTCCCTTCCCGGTCGGGCTAACCCATTCCTGCTATAGCCATAATATAGCCGCGACGTGGCTCTACCACGTTGTATTGCATATATTCTGTACTAGCTGTTCCCGCGACTTCGCTTTATTACGAATGGAATTTCATGAGTTTTGATTTTTGTCGCGGAACCCTAATACTTAGAATAAATGCCCAAGTTACTCCTTATAATATCAGTTATCTTCTAGTGAAGTCCTGTCAAAATGGGTCTGGCTGTTTCTGAGATTAACCGCAAGAAATAGACAGACAGACAGAAAAAAATTTAAAATGGTTTTTTTAAGGCTTTTGTATATTAATTATACGTGGTAGATCCATACTCCAGCTATATGAGTAGTATAGTTGTATCATGAATGGGTCGGCTCGACCGAGGAAGGACCATGCTCTCACAGAATACCAGCGTAAAATAGCAGCTTGACGCTTCTGTGTTTCGTATGGTGAGTGTAGAGAACCGGAGACCCTGAAAGGAGGCATTCCATCTTAGTTCTCATGGATGACAACGCATTTGAATTTTCATTCGTAATCGAAGATAGATATAGATGTCTATGGGCCACAGCTACCACTTACCATCAGGTGGACTGTGTGCTCCTTTCACAATTTTTTTATAAGTATCGTATATACTTTCATATGCACTTAGTAAAGTTGTAATTTATGTACAACTCAAAATATTGAGATTACAAACTCACACTTCAATTTTATTTATATGTATAGATAAACAATGAAGTTTGCTAAACTGAGATTTACTTGTAGTATCTATAAATGCACATGCAGATTGTTTGTTTTGGTGTGTGCTGGAGAGTAAAAAATACTATCGAGTACCATCAAAACGTAAAGTAAACAGAGAAAAGTTATTCGCAGTGATGTGAGAAAATAATTAACATGCCCTTTGCTGACCTTACCGTGGTCTTATGTGGAACTCTATGTACAAATAAAATTTCTATAAAAACAATGCTTAAATACTTAAATAGGTATAACATTAATCATAGTTAATAAGTAGTTATGCAATTTATCACTGCTCTCTGGTCGAATGATTATGTTATGCTTATCCTCGGGCTGTGATTAGAGAATTTACGTATATTGTTGCGGATTGGAGCGGTACTTAGTGGTTAAGTTGCGGCGGCAATAAATACTGTTCACTGACACCTCAATTTCGAAAATCTAAAGGTCTATAAAGTTCGACGAGAGCAATGATAGAAAATTAGCAACATCCTAGTAACAGTTGGGGTGAGGTACGGCTGGCCCGCGGCGTTCGCGAACGAACAATGGCGGCGTATGCGCACCACACGCCGCGACAAATCACCGGACAGCTCTGGGCACAGGTGACGGAGAGGACGGTACCTCAAACAAGTTAGGCAGACAAGGATAAAATAGGATGCGCTCGTGAGATTTTGATTTACTCGCTCTAATTATCGAATAATAATCTACTTTGCATCTCTCGTTATGACATTAAGATAATTTAGCCCCATTATATCGGGTTTTAAGCGGTGACCGTCTGCAAGTCGAGCAACTATTGATAATAATCGCTCGCGATGTATAATAGCGTACACCCACGGGTAATTATTGTTGTGTTAGTCGTGAGTTCGTGAGCCAGTAGAATGGTGGAATGCATCTCCTTCGGGGGTTGCGTCGTATACCAACACGGGTCGGTCCGGCCGCCCGCGTAAATAACTAATCTCTTTTCCGTGCTAATGATAGTGCGGCTGAGATCTGCGTCATCTCTGATACTGATATAATATTTATTACTAAGTCTTAGTTATTCATTACATATTAAAAAGCAACGTTAATATTGGTAAAGTTATCCTGTGCTTTAACAACATGCATCATAAAAGTACATATAGTAAAAACTTTACAATAATAAACCAATATAATAATGGATTGAAAACGGGTTCTAAGTTTCATATTCATTCGTTCCCGGTTCTGGTTCTTTGGTTTTAAGATCTCGGTCAAAATACCAGTTTTTTTAAGTTCTTAGTTGAATTGACAGATACTCTTAAAAATCAAACTAAGTCAGAACAAGTTTTACTTATGTACCGGTAAAATAAATGATCCTAACTTGATCCCCATTTAGGTTTCGGTTTCAGTTCTGGTATTTTTGCAATAATTATCAAATATTGTGGAAAAATTTAACAGTGCTGAATTTAATGTAAAATCACACGAATATGATCCAACACAGGGACTCGCAGTTATAATCTCAGTCTACTACGCGTTCATTTCGAGTTTGCCGTCGTAGACCGTTACGACGTCACAGCTGACGGTACCGTAGACGAAAAAAGTCATCATGTTAATGTTTTTTAGTATTCATATTTTCAATAAAGTTAAATAATAACGTGTTCGATGAAATAAAATATTTTTTGAATGATGATGATGATGAAATAATAACGTGTTCGATAAAATAAAATTTTCATTTTTACACATATACATTTTTAGATATTCGAAAAAAATAAAATTACTCATTGTAACAGAACAAATTGACGAATATCAACAGAAACAAAAACAAAAAATCAACAGTAACAAAAACAACAGCAAAAACAGTAACAAACTAGAGAACGTACGGGAGCATAAAAAACGGACGTAAGTACACTTCGACGTTGCTATCGGTACTAAAAGGGCGACGCTTGAGGCGCGGAATGAGGGGGCGCGGTGGGAGGTAATGGCATTCTTGAAGTGAACGACTAGTAGTTTCTAATTCCGATCACTTAGCGACTTTGTGTGTCAGGCGAATTTTATAATTATGGTAAAATATCGTAACAGATGACGATGAACCAGGTAGTTTATTTTATTTTACAATCATATGTCGTTTGTTGACCTTCTGATACCCTCAGGGCGGATTCGACCAAAGTTAGTATAAGTCTTATCCTGCGAATAAAAGCACTAATTACTCTAGAGTTAGAGAACTTTTCGTTTTACCAAATCTTAACTCGGGTATAACAGACTATCCGAGAGTAAATCGCTATACTGCCAATATTCATGGAGTAAATAAGTTATCCCAGAGTATTTTAATGGCGACCGCTACATTTTGACAGCTGTTTTCGTACGCTTTGTTGTAAAAGGGAAATTTTATCGTTGTGCATTTATAATTTCTTGTACTTTTGTGATAATAGTAGGGTTTATTTTTTTAAATAATGCAACGTTTACGAAATATGATCGAAGTTACTGACAGTGATGAAGAATACATTCCAAGGCGTCCACGATGGAGAAAAAGGAACAATTATTTCGATAACTATGATGACCGTGACTTCCACCTGATGACCCAGAAGTGCTATTGCCAGTTCCATGGGATGAACTTATACAACTTGGCCAAATGCAAAGCTTGGAATCAGCACAGCAATCTACTGGCCAGTTAGCACGCAATTCGTTAATAAGTAATCATTTTTATAGTTTATTGTAGTTATGGAATGTAGATTGCAGTGATTCTTAATTTTATTAATCCAAATTTGAAAAAAGGTATAAAATAAAACATTGAAATAAATAAATTTAATATTTTATTGTTTATTGTTGAATTGCTTTTTCTTTAATCTTATATCTAATAATAAAATACGGGTCTTTAATTTTTCTTGTTTTAATTGTTCCCTTTTTATTTGTAAATCCAGATTGTGAACATCATTTGAATGAAGTAGCTCCTTCTCAGCAACACTCTTCTGAAAATCAATTGCTTCCATTTTCTTATCATGCAATTTCTGCAATGATGATGAAGGAGCTATATATGTAGGTCGCCTTCTTGAAACCCAAGATTTTTGTAGTTTTCCTTCTTGCTCATTGTTGTCATATTGAAGAGGTTTTGCAACAGGAGTTCTTAAGATTTCGGGAGTATAATCACTCCAATCCTAAAACAAAGATTTATATTAAAAATGTTAACAACATAATGCCAATATTTCATCTCACAAAAACATTTAAATGATAAAATTAAAAACAAGTCTACTACAATGTTGGAACATAAATTATAGGCAAGTCTGGCTTTCTTTATTTGACAAGGCAAGTTGCAGCATGGCAAGAATAGAAGATATATAGAAGTATGCACATTTGTTAAAAAGAATATGCAACTTTTTTCATTCACCTATCACAAAATTACAAACAGTTAAATCAGGACCCCATGGTATGTGTGTAAAAATTTATAATAAAATTCCCAAATGTCTACAAAAAGAAGAATCGTTGTATAAATTTCAAAGAGAACTTAAAAAATATTTAATTGAAAAAAGTTTCTATTCGTTGTCGGAGTTTTTCCGGTGAAAAATAATAATTGTTTAATTTGAATATGTACCTCTTTAATATTGTTAGTAAATAAAATAAAATTCATCTTTTTAAATTAATTAGATTAAATTGATATATAACATAATATAATATATTAATGCTACGCCCTATCAGGGCTCATGTTGGCTCTAATATATCCAACATAAGCACTATTTATGTAACCACATGAACGCAATAAAATGTTTGAGTCTGAAAATGACAGACTTGGCTATCTATACCTACTCCGAACTATTTATTGTAATGGAGTCAAGATACTTATGTTTAGCAAGTTATAACAAAACGTAGCATATATTTACTATATACTATGGGTTGCTTCAGGTGTATAATGTATAGAGCTTGTCGTGAATTAAAATTTGCGAGTAGGCACACGCAGCGCTTGAAGTAGGCACACACAGCGCCCGGAGTAGGCACACGCAGCGTCTGGAGCAGGTACACGCAGCGCTTGAAGTAGGCAAACACAGCGCCCGGAGTAGGCACACACAGCGTCTGGAGCAGGTACACGCAGCGTCTGGAGCAGGTACACGCAGCGTCTGGAGCAGGTACACGCAGCGCTTGAAGTAGGCAAACACAGCACCCGGAGTAGGCACACACAGCGCTCGGAGTAGGCACACGCAGCGCCCGGAGTAGGCACACACAGCGCTCAGAGTAGGCAAACGCAGCGCCCGGAGTAGGCACACGCAGCGTCTGGAGTAGGCACACGCAGTGCTTGAAGTAGGCACACACAGCGCCCGGAGTAGGCACACGCAGCGCTTAAGGCAAGCATGCACAGCGGCTAAAGATAGCGCGGGCACTAGTAGGTGGAGGCGTAGGCGTGGCTAGGCGACGACTTCAGGTGAAGGCAGAGGTTTGCAGGATCCCGGGGCAGTGCGGATAAGGCCTTTAGGAGGTGCTTCTAGTATGAAAGCTGAAGTGAGACTCCCTTTTATTGGTTTTTTTTTGCGCCCGAAGCAATTAAAGGGCTACCCTATACGTAGGGAGGCGGAAAATGCATTACGCATACCACGATAGCCGGTCTATCGTGGTTATGAGGGGCTCACTGTCCTACCGGGGACCCTAAGTGATACCCTCTAAAAACCGCCTTTGGGGACAGGCAGCCGGCTGATTAAGCTGTATTGTGCCTTATCATGAGCGACCCTCTTTTGGGAAAAGAGGGCGCAGGCGGCTAAGAGCCGCTGAGGGAGTGCCTACGAAGGCAAATTAATGTTAGTTAATAATTTAGTTTAATTTAATTAGAGTTGGCCTGAGCCGCCAGGAGACAGTTCAGGTCGTTTGACAGTTTATTAGGCGGGTCCGAGAGAGAGTTTCTCGGCCTGCGGACACGATAGCGAGAGGGGGGTGGGGCTGCATAAGAAGCTGCCTCACGAATTAATTGGTTTGGGTGCGACTCTGAGGCTTTGAAGAAGTTCGCAGAGAGTTTTTTAAGAAATTGTTGAATTGTTGGGAGCTCTAAGTCCCGATGAAGGTCGGCATTACGGACGTACCAAGGTGCGTTCGCAGCTCGACGACAGAAGAGGTTCTGAACTATTTGGAGTTCATTTATAATATTAGGGTTTGCGTGGGCAAAGACGGGGCCCGCGTAGGACATGAATGGTCGTATACAGACCTTGTAAAGGGTACGCTTGTTTCGAAGGGACATTTTACTGTGTCGGCCCAACATACTGTTGAGCCTACAAAGATAAAGCCGTGCGTGACGGGTTACTCTTTTGACGTGGGGCCTGAAAGTGAGCCCTGTGTCTAGAGTGACACCTAAATATTTGGCGGACGTATGCCAGGGGACAGGGGTCCCTAGCATACG
The DNA here is from genome assembly GCA_036936625.1 of Parnassius smintheus behrii. NCBI lineage: Eukaryota > Metazoa > Arthropoda > Insecta > Lepidoptera > Papilionidae > Parnassius > Parnassius smintheus. Next base: position 18,480,136 of record JAUPFT010000018.1, read on the forward strand.
TATTGGTGGAGTGTTTTTGAGACGGCGTCGTTTATAATCGAAGTGAACGGCGGAGCTCTTCTCCGGGTTCACATCGATGCGCCATTTTTTGAACCAAGCTAAGCCTAGGTCATCAACTGACTTTTGGATCTTGTTCCGTATGAAGGGTAGTGAGACACCTTTGCAGTAGATGGCAGTGTCGTCTGCGAAGAGGGAGAGTTGAACACCTTTCGACGGGATGGGAATGTCGTTGGTGAACAGGATGTACAGCAGAGGAGCAAGTACTGAGCCCTGAGGGACACCAGCCTTGATAGTTCGCTGTGAAGATAGTGTGCCTTCGTGTCTAAAACGAAAGGTACGAATGTTTTAAGTAGGAGGCCACGAGACGAACTAGACGATCGGGGAGACTTATTTTGTAGAGCTTGTAGATGAGGCCTGTGTGCCAGACTCTATCGAAAGCTTTAGCTATATCGAAAAAGACCGCGATGGTCTTATAACGACGAGGATAGAAACCGCTGAGGATATATTCCACAATGCGGTGAACTTGTTGGGGACGTGAGTGTTTGGCTCGGAAACCGAATTGATGGGGAATGATAAGAGGGTTGCCGTCTGTAGGAAACAGATAGCGCCTCATACGCGTTTAGATGACTCTTTCGAAGAGCTTGCCCATTGCCTTGAGGAGGCTAATGGGGCGATGACTGGAGGGGAGGTTGAGAGGCTTGCCTGGCTTGGGAATTCCAATCACAGTTGCCTCTTTCCACGTAGTGGAAAAATAACTAAGGTTGAAGCAGGCGTTGAAGATAATAGATAAAAAGGTTAACACCTGCTCAGGAAAGTGTTTTAGGGCTTGGTTGGAGATGCCATCCGCGCCCGGAGCCTTTTTAGGCTTAAGTCCTTTGATGAGGGATGAAATCTCATCATTGAACACAGAGATAGGTTCGGAGGCCGTAGGGGGTGAGTTCCGGCGGCGGACCTTATCCTCCACTGCCTGGACGTGTGAGGGGTCGACGGGTTGAGAACTAGGAGAGCATTGAGCGGCAATGCTATCTGCAAAGCACTCAGCCTTTTCCTCGTCCTCGAAGGCAACCGTGCCGTCGGGACGGGAGAGAGGGGGAGTGTGGGTGATAGCGTCTATGCGGAGGGCTCTAGCCATCTGATAGTACGCTGTGTGAGATGGAGAGATATTCTCCATGAGCTTACTCTTTTCGAGGTCTCGAAATTCAGAGAGGCGGAAGCGGAGTTCTCGTTGAAGACGATTGGCCGCGCGCCTATATTCGGGGGTGGGATATTTTGCTGCTCTCCGGAAAGCAGCTTTTTTGGCTTTTAATAGGTTGCTAATATGTAGGGGAAGCCCACTATTGTTAGCAACCGGGACGACCCTTTCGTTCTCCTTAAGGGAGGATTTAATAAGGGTTGAGAGTGAATCGACCGCGGTGTCGATTTTATCGGGACTGTCTAAGTCCGACGGTAGGGAGGTGGTAGAGTCCTGTGAGTCCAGAGATTTAGCTAGGGTCTCCTTGAATCCCTTCCAGTTAGTGAAGGTTTTCGTGTGTGTTGGGGGAGGTGGCTGATGGCCAAGAATGAGTGAGACCGGTTGGTGATCGGATTCTAGATCGTCTAGTGTCTCGATAGCTCTGAGGTTAAGAGAAACTCCTTGGAGTAACGCAAAATCTAGTACATCGGGGCCGTGCTCGGTGTTATCGGGAAAGTGAGTAACACCGAGGGGACTATGGACGGTAATATCAAGAGACTGCGTGATATCGAGCAGTATCTTGCCACTATGGGACGTGGTACGGCATGTCCATTCAGTATGCTTGGAGTTAAAATCTCCAAACATAATGACTGAATTGCCTAAAGATAAAATGGCCTCAAAATCTTTTTTGATGGGATGGGTTCCTGAAGGGATGTAACAGGAGGCTATGAGGATGGACTGATGTCCAGTCATAGCTAGCCTGCATACCGTGGCTTCCATGTTGGTAAGCTGCGGAGTGGAAATGGGCGAGCAATGGAGTGTCTTCTTGTAATAGATGGCCGTTCCGCCGCCTCGGCGGTCGGGTCTGTCGTTACGAAGAAGAGAGAAGTTTTTAATAGAAAGGCCTCTAGTGTCCTTAGTTTTGAGATTAGTTTCCTGTAGGAGGAGGAAATCGACTTCACGATTCCGAAGAAAGAGCTTGAGCTCTGGGAGGTTATTTCGCAAGCCGCGAATATTAAATAATACAAGCGATAAACCCTTAGGTTTGATACGACCGTGAGATTTAGGTAGAGAAATTTGCTCAGTCATTGAAGTTAAGTTAATTAAGTTAACTTAACTGACAACGCTAACAGAAGGTTATTGTGTTCTGCAAGAACGAGAAGGCGTTCTTGTGGGGACTTCGCCGCGCGCAGTTTGCGTGCTACTACGGTTATTTCCCTAACATCGATATTTCTAATAGCGGAATATAGCGTGTTGTAGTCGTCGGGTGTGGACTCTGCTTCATGTGCGTACGAGGTTGTCCGCGGTGGGTCTGCCTTTTTGGGCCCCCAGGGAAAGACTGGAGGCTGCATTGGCTTGGAGAAGCCCGGAAGGGGCCGAATTATGCCCTGAGGGGGCCTAGGGGGACCCTGAGAGGGTCGAGAGAAGCCCTGGATGGGCTGAGAAAGGCCTTGACGGGGCCGTTGTTGGAGGGCCGGGAATGAGCGGTCATTCACCGGCGGTGGAGCTTGCCTACTGGGGCGAGGTTGAGGTGCGCGTGGGCAACCCCTGTAGTTAGCCGGGTGTCCTGTCTGGTTGCACAGGACACAAGCGGGCGGGGATTCGGCGTCTTTGGGCCGGGGACACTCTTTCGTGTTATGTGGTTCGAGGCACTTAACGCACCTGGGTGGGGCGGAGCAGTTGGCCGCCGCGTGACCATAAAGTTGGCAGCGGTGGCACTGCGCCGGGAAACCGGGCTTATGTGGGGACTCTACCTTCACCCTCGACAGGCCACACACTGTGCGTACCTGCCGGAAGATGGCTTTAGCCTCCGGCACGTTCGATAGGATTACTAGGGCAAGGTTGTATCTCTTGCCCGTTCTGATGTGCATTTTGTGCACTGCTTCTACGGGGAAACCTTGGGACTTAAGGTCCTCAAGGATTTCCTCGTTAGAGAACTCGAATGGGACGCCTCGGATGACGGCCCTGGCTTTACGCTCTTCAGGGAGAGCGTAAGTGTGGTCCTTTTATTGGCCGATTGTTCGGCTTTTATACTTTTTGACGGATCTGGGATAAGAACGGGAAATTATTTAAATTAAAAGCAAATTTTTGTAAATGGCCAAGAGGAAAAGAGTATTTTTGTGGAAGTATTGAAGTAAAAACATCAGGCCGGTAACGAATTTGAATAAAAATTGCCATGACAACCAGATAAACAACGATGTCAAAACATGTCAAATTTTGGTTTTAGGCTCGTAATAGAGAAACGGCAAGATTTAAGTGAAAAATGAGATATTATTGATATAGGAAAAAAGGTAGCGCAACAGCGCGCACGAAGCCCGAAATTGCAGAGTTACGGAGAACTAAATAAAAGACCGAAAAAGGTAGACTCCATTGACACCGATTTAAAAAGTGCTGATAACGTGAAAATACGAATTGAAAATGATTTGTTATTGTGTTCTTATGGTTTAAGAACGTTACAGGATCCTATGGAAATAAAGGTGATGCAAAATATCCAGTTTTGAGCAGAATGCAGAAAATCAAAAACAGAATGGAAAAATAAATTTAAAATAGTGTAAAATGATATGTAAGTAGCATAACACTACAAGCTACAGAAACTAATTTACCTGCATTAATACTTTGTTCGAGTCGATCCCAGTTTTTTGAATTTCATTAAGTTCAGTCTCAAGATCTGTAACTAAATTTTAAAGGTATAACAAAGCTTGTATGGTTTCTCTAGGGTCCTTGACTAAGCTGTAAGATACTAACCTTTATTACATAATTCTGCCTCCTCAGGCAAAATAACTTGAACCTCAGCAAAATTATGCCTCTTTAAGCTATCTGGGGCAACACAGTCACGGTCAAAATGGTTGAAAAGCCCAACAGCATTTGTTTTAATTAATGATATGATTTTGGAATCTAGAGGATCTTCTTTCTTTGGATTTGTTGGTCCACCACCTAAAATAGACAAAATTATTAAAGTAAAAGTATTTAAAGTATGTCATTTCTCACATTTTCAAAATATTTCTAATATAAATAATAACCCCATTATGTAGGAGATGAAGGAAATAAATCTACTTAATCAGACCGCAGCATTGTACTATCAAGTGCTTAATAATAATGGTACATTGAACACCTAAAGATCTTTGGGATAAGCATGTTCCCAGTAGTGGCTAACACTATATAAATGTATGTAGGCATATCTCAGTCCACTGCTCCTCCAGTTATAAGCTCATAGTTACTCCTGTCCATATTTTAAATGTATACCAAAGATTTATAGGTTTTTAGCCTAAATAACTGGATCAACACAAACATTGATAAGGTAAGCAGGATAAAAACTAAGCTGTTTGGATTCTATGCATCCTCCTGTATGGCTCCTCCTTTTTGGCCTTTTTTTATATACTCTCACTCATTTTTTAAATTTTCTGCTGTACGCGAGCAGTGTATCGTTTGGCTATTGTATTCGTGGGATAAAATGTGCCATTCGGCTAATTTTTGCTTCATCGTAACACCATCTGTTTTTTTTATTTTCGATGACACGAAAATGTTTTTCTACGAGTCCTAACAACAAACTCTTTTCCGAAAGTAATAGTAATTTGGGGTACGTTTTCTTTTTTTCCAGACATTTTATTTGAAAATATAAGAAATAAGGGTAAGGTTAGAATAATCAACTGAAATGTCGCGTGTTAATATTTTAATGTTTGTTCAGTGACAGTGACAGTTGACACTATTATAATCCGGTAAACTTTAAATAGACAGAAAGTCTTGCATTGCGCTATATAAACAAATGTATTTCGATTTTAGTTGGCTTACAAGTTCATTCATTTTTCATTCCCCAACTCTAGAGTAACAATACCCAGTATTGGCTACTCTCCGTTTGTGTTGGAAAAACGCAAACTAAATTACCCGAGAGTAAGAACAAGGAGTAAATTTATTCGAGGGTTAGTTACTCTGGAGTAACATTGAATTTGGTCGAATCCGCCCTCAATCAGTTAAATTCATGATATAACGCAAATAAAATTTTCTGATACATATAGCCGAAACTATTAGAGCAATAATTTTGGCTATGTGAATGATAATTATGCATTAATATATTATGTTAATGTACGAGTAGTGTGAGAAGGCATTTGCAGTTGTTAATATCTGATATAAAAACGTGTATAATACAACAGTCACTAGAGTGGTAAAGATAGGCGAAGTAGTAATGGTCCGAATGTTTTTTCTCCAATTCCTTTTCGAAACCACCGTCGTCCATAACGAATCGTTTTTAATGATGGATCGTTACGTTTTGGCTTTCATTTGTTATTCATGGCTGGAATCTGCAAATCGGAGGCTGGCTAGTCTGCATTGTGCTCGAGGCTGCAAGATTGTCTATAACAAAACTGATGTCACCAAGCTTAATTGCTATAAGCTTCTTAGCATTTCCACTGGAGTCACGAACTGCTAGATGCCATTTTGCAGCGCCAGCTCATATTTAAGGCAGCGTCACTCATTTTTCGATTGGACTTACGCTTTATAAAAAGTTTGTAATATTGTCAATACATTTTTTAAACATTTTTTAAAACGAATTTTTAATAATTCTAAATTATAACCTTACCTATGAGTCAACGTAAAAAATGTTTTTTTTTTAAATATTATTCGTGGAAAGAAACAGCCGCGTATGTAAATTTCCGTGAACTGCAATAAAAGTCGGACAAGTCTCAAAACTGTTGAAGTTACAATGAAGTCATTTCTTTGTCAGTCATTGGATCACCACCGCCCGGGGATAAGTCCGCGGAATGCATTGCAAACATACGGAGGTTGCATTGACGTTTGGTCACGGGGCATCGTCGAGCGTACTTCTCTTGCGACGTTAATGGGCTATAGTGGCCGTCGGCTCCGTTATCCCTCGTAGCTAATGATTGGCCGGCATTAAGTCCCGGCCGTTCCGTGCGATTATTGGATCTAACAGATAATTTTATATCGCATTGTCCCGGAGCGTAAAATTTTCTGTTGTTATTACGGGATAGCGGGCGCGCGAGACCCGCTGAGCGAAAGCTGTATCGTTCCATCTTAGCTAAGGGGTCGACCGCTGAACAAATTAGCAATTAACTCTAAATAACTATGCTAAATTACAATGTTTCGTGAGAGATTTAGGATCTCTTAAGGTTTTTTAAAAGCAGCAGATATTACTCGAGAAATTTAAAATAACTTAGGATAAATAAGATTTAGAAAGTCCAAATAATGAAGAAAAAATTATTTCTTATTATAAGATTTAGACATTGCGATTTTTCCTATCTCAGCGATGAGGCATAATTTAAACTACGTAAGAGAAGTGAAGGTTTTAAGCAATACTTCATAAATGCGACGTACTTCTTGAAAATCCTACCAAATTAACTCAATAAAAAGATATTGCAAAAATATGTTATTAAAAATATTTTCAGGTTTATTTTTCTATGGATCTATATATATGTATATATATATATATATATATATATATATATATATATATATATATATATATATATATATATATATATATTGAAATAAGATTTTATCATCATCTTCTTCATAGCTGATCAAAGTCCACTGCTAAAATAAAATATAGGCGTCCCCAGATTGCCTTATACGGTAATATTTGCCATAGCTGTAACATTTAACAAGGTACATAAGAGGCGATGGAGAGAAACAAACCTAGAGATGGGCAGCACCATCTTCATAATAACAACAACAACTAGTAAATACAAAATACTGCGTTTGCCAACCCACTTGATTAGCGTGGCAACTATAGCAAATACGTACCCTCCGTACTTGCTATAGTTCCCCACCCGTATTTGCTATAGTTGCCGGAGTTTATACTCATAAACTAATGAAAAAAGAAATTAAATATCATTTTTAAACACTATCTTGTATGCATATGATGAAACTGAATTCGATTTTTGGATTATCTATGCATATAATAAATCTGTAGATAAGTAGTATCTGTACTTCAATTATATTTTTGAAGAAACAAGTCCGGGGGACTAAATTAGTGGTTTTTAGAATTTTTCTCTGTTTATGGTCTATCTGTCTATGTATTCAGGATTCACGCAAAAACTACTGGACAGATTTAGAAGATTTTTTTATGTAGGTAGTTAGTAGCCCGGGGCAACTTATAAGATAATTTTTATCCGATTACGGAACTTCAGAAAAAGAAGAAGTATTTTCCTTCCTTTAGATGTTAACTTTCTATTATGTATGGTTATGTTGATTAGAAACGGGATAACGGGTGTTTTTTTTTAAATAAATACCATATTTATAAATAAGGTTTAAAATATAGTTATCACTTTAGTAAAATAATATGAAACTTCGCCTACGATCTACGTTTTAGTCATCAAAACAGCGCCATCTAGCATAAAATAGATAAAGTAGTATTTAGATATATTGCCTTCTGTTACTAAAAAATTAAATAATATAAATAGCAAAAATTTATCATATATTTAAATAACTTATTAATTATTAAAATTATATAAAAGTCCTAAGGTTCATTTTTTAGTTTTTCTTTAGTTCATTTTAAAAGTGTAATAATTTAAATAGATAAGAGTGACGGCTATCAAAATATTATGAAAATTGATATAATTTTTATTTCAATTACTAAATCTATATATTAAACCGATTTAAACTGGTCTGCTTGCAATTATTGCAATAGCAAATTTTTTTTATTAGCATTATAGTTTTTTATACGTTATCTCGTGACCAGATCGTAGAATTGATCATTTATCATAAATCATTTTTTCGCTAAATGCAGTCATTTCGTGATATTTAACACTGTCGATTATGTCATGATATAGCTTGACCAAATCAATGAATAGAGATCGTTTGACGATATTAATAACGAAACACAACTATTTCATGATAAATATGAAATAATATTGTCCAATTGTTTTTCACCACTAGCGGCACTGATAGCATATTTTTTTAACAGAAACAGAATTTTTTACAGATTGGACATCACTTTATGGCTTATTGATGTAATAAATAAATGTTCCCTTCTATCGCTGACATTACTAGATAGTATAGTTTTGGCTTTGGCTAATTATAGCGCCGTCTACTTACTTCTAAGTAAACAAAAATGATGTCATTGATAAAATTAAATAATAGAATGCAGCTGAATATATGTAATATAAATAAATGAACATGGTGGTGAAAAAGGTGCACTGTGAAATTTTTATCTCTATTTGATGGAATATTTCGTGGCATCGTTGGATGCCTAAATATTAGGTAGATGTGGTCAACTTTCATGCAAAAGCTTAGTTTCAGTTTTTATGAATTGCATTTAAACAAATACGAGAGGCGTGTAGCTCGTCGTGAGATTTCATCATGGCACGGCACGGAAGCAAAGCGTAGCGTAGTAAGCGTAGGTAAGATTCCTTCGAGGACAAATGAATCCGTTATAGAAAAGTTAACATGCTGAGTTACGTGTCCGTTAAAATGGTCAAGTATAACTTCGTGGGGAAAACTAGATATCTGAGTAATTGAAATAGTGGAAATCGTTAATACGCATTGAAGAATTGCGGCATACCCTACTTTTTTGTGACACATGTATACATGTAAATTAACTATTTATTACGTGGTAGAGCCATGCTGCAGTTACATTAGTAGTATAGTTGTAGCACGAATGGGTCGACTCGACCGAGGAAGGACCACGCTCTCACAGAATACCAGCGTAAAATAGTAGCTTAATGCTGTTGTGTTTCGTGTGGCGAGTGTATAGAACCGGAGTTTCTTTTTGCTGGAAACGAGGCATTCCATCGTAGTCCTCGCGAGTGACAACGCATCTGCATTTTGATTCGTAGTCGAGGATAGATGTAAATGTCTATGGGCCACAGCAACTATTTACCAACAGGTGGACTGTGTGCTCGTTTGTCACCCTATCCTATAAAAAAATTATCTTGCGGAAAAATACTTTAAATATAAAAGATAGCAGATTTTATTTAAACAAAGGTTTATTAAATTTTACTTGTCAAAGGCGGTTATAAAACTGATTCAAACTGAAATTTCATACTATGTAACCATAATTATATATTTTAATTGCAATTTGAAGTGTCGATTTACCACGTTCTCGGCAGTGAAAGAAAACTTGCATATCTGTGAAGTTCCCCAGTTGAGGTCATTCCGCGTGGAATCAGCGCAGCGAACACTTTTTTGGCCCAAAACTCTCTGCGGCCTGCGCCCAGTGGTAACGTGTACATATGCAGGCTGCTACTTTTTTACTTTAAATAAGACAATTATGCTGCGTTTTATTTCCGTAAATATTAAGCGTAGCAAAGATGAGTAGAACTCATCATTGTCATCATTACAGGCTATCAAAAGTCCACGAAAATGAACGTAGGTCTTCAACATAAATTGTCAAATAATCTGGAAATTTGCTATATTTGCCACGCGTGGTAGGGGAGTTGGTAACAGCAGCTGTTATTATCTTGATCTGTTGTCAGGAGGATGGTGCTGCCCATCTCTGTCTGTCTCAGTTGTAAGAGTCGTAAGAGGCGACAGAGATGTTTTCCTCTTGTAACACACGGGAAGATATGAGGTGGCGGATTCTCTTTCACCGCTATAACGAGGCGTACATTTTTCTACTCCCGTTTATAAGAGTAGCTCTTTCCATATTTAATCTAAATAAAATTTATTTGTAATAAAACTAATTTTAATGATTTTATTGCGTTTAATTTTTTAATTGCCGACGTTTTTGGGCGCTTTACAGCATCCATGGTCATGGAGGGAGGGACTGAGATGTTTGATATACTTATGTATTAGTCAACGCAGGCTACTCACTTTGTTATTAAAAATTATTGGTCCGATCTACGCGGAACGAGCTTACAGTATCTTGAAGTCTTGCAGTGGTATGCTTGGGTTTGAATTCATATTTATTAATTGTGGAGTCCTTAGCAGGTGGTAGCACCTAACAATCTTCAATATTAAAATTAGGATGATTTTTAATTTCAATAGCCTTGAATCACCCTTGGTAGGAACCGGTATTCTATTGTATGGATTTCTCGTCTATCAGGTCTGACATAATGGTTGGGACGACATTGAACAAGTTGACATACTTCAGATTTCCGGGAGTATAGATGCTTCACATTAATGATATGTTCTTTTACAGGGGCTACTATGGAACTATCATCCCAATATGCGAAAAAATAACACATAAAGAAACTTGAAATGTAACGTGACAAAATCCGTGAAATTAGTTTTACTCCATGTTTAGTACATATTCATGAAACTTTGAAGTCTAGTCGAGTGTAAAAAAATATCTGCATGTATTTTACGATGCCATTCAATATTAAATGGGACCAATGATATTAATAAAATGTCGCAAATCCTATACCTTTAAATGAGCAATTTTTGTATACATATATAATCGGAATCTCGGAAACGGCTGCAACGATTTTCATGAAATTAGTGTTCAGGGAGTTTCGGAAGCAATAAATCGATCTAGGTAAGGATTCATTTTTAGAAAATGTCATTTTGTCCGTGTTTTCAGGCGATGAAAAATTGCTACAATATAAGAAGGTAAATTTTGACAATGTATTAATGATCGTAATAGCTCAAGTGGTTATCGGGCCGTCGCGAAATCGCAGTGCCTTGGTTCGCGTTCTGTCTTCGGTCCGACTTTTTTTTCAAGTTACCTTCTTTTGTGAGAAAATCCATTATTTCGAGCATTTTTTTAGTATTTCTTTAAATACGAAAATTTAAATGAAACTAATTGCACTTATGATTTTAATTCAAATAACGCAACGCAACGTACACGCACGCACGCACGCACGCAAGTACGCACACACACACGCACGCACGCACGCACGCACACACACACACACACACACTCACTACTATAAAGGAACTTCGTTCCATCCGGGTGTCCCTTGACACCTCGCAAGTCTTTTGGAAATCGTGTGTTTTGGAAATTACATTTAGATACAAATTACATACAGATGCAATATTATTAATATTTTTTATCTTATTGACATAATAGAAAAAACTAAACTGGTTATTTAGAATAAAAATCATGAGTGAAATTTGTTTCATTTAAATTTTCATATTTAAAAAAAATACTAAAAAAAGGCTCGAAATAATAGATTTTCTCACAAAAGAAGGGAACTTGAAAAAAAAATGTCGGACCGAAGACAGGACGCGAACCAAGGCACTGCGATTTCGCGACGGCCCGATAACCACTTGAGCTATTACGATAATTAATACAGAATACTCATTAATCATTAATACACACAATAATTGAGTAATATTACGCGTATGACTTGGTTAGCACAATAGTAAAGAGAGGTTATAATGCGTACTTGCTAAAATACATAAGCATTTATAGACAATAAGTCTGTATAGAATCTCTACTTACCTAACTCCATCAGCGATATCCGGAACTTGTGCAGAAACACTGTCATTTATTATTGTTATTATTTTTTATTATTTATTGTGTACAAAAAACCTGTATACATGTAGCATTTAATAACTACCAAATTTCAAGCTAAGAGTGAGTTCACACGCCGCGTTTAAATATTTTGATACGGCCACACTGGCGCTGCATCATCACAGCGTTGCTACAACGCAGTCGTAACGTTCCGTCGTCGCAGAGGCAACGCTCAGTTGCGGTGAGCATTTTGTAAAAACATCGTAGTCTATTCGGAAACATGGACCAAAAAAGACATCTAGCATTGCTCATATTATTACGTCACCGCCGGAATCGACGCAAAATCACAAGACGGTATGGGATCTGTCCCTCAATTTCATTAAGTAATATTAATGGACAGTTTTTTTTTTGTTAGAATATCAGGAGTTGCTGTTGGACGAAAATAAGTGTTATAGTTTCTTCAGAATGAGTGTGTCCAGTATCGAATATTTTATATCTTTTCATTTTTCTTTCACTTCGAATAGTAATACATATCAATTTTTAATGGAATAAATAATAAATAAATAAACTCATTTTACTCCGTAAATTAAACTCAAAGAAAAAACGAAATTAACTTACGTACTATCAACACACAAACAACTAAGGGCTGCCGTTCCGGTGTCACCACCAGTACACGCCTTCCCGTTCGTCTCTGGGGCTTTCAGTCAGTTGTGTGCACGTTGTGTCAACGCAGCGCACCGGGTGAATACTATTATGGTTCATAAAAGATAGCTTGATCTCTGCGACAGCTGTCAGTAAAAACACGCCTATGAAGTCCTGAATTACTTAGTAGTACAGACAGTACCTGTCAATGTCATACTTTATGGGAATGCACTAATTAGGTCGGCATGCCCATAAAGTATGACATTGACGGGTACTGTCTGTACTACTAAGAAATTCAGGACTTCATAGGCGTGATTTTTACTGACAGCTGTCGCAGAGATCAAGCTATCTTTTATGAACTATAGTATTGTTACGAGCTTGAGGTTCGTGACAATAAAAATTGCCGATAAAATTACCTAAATTAACACTTTAATTTACTTTATACAAATTAAAGTTAAAAAACACTAATAATTAAACACACTAATTCACTTAATTTCGCTCCGAAGCTTCGCTTGTGTCGCCGAGTTAAACTCTGTCTCCCCATCGCATCTTGCGCCACCCATTTATTCAAATTAGCAAAATATCCGGAATGTTCAAGTAAACACGCGTAAGGTACCGAGAGCTCGAGTATAGATTTTCTAGAAACTTAGTTCTTCGAGTGGCGCTGTCGGCCGAGAGATCGGTGATGTCATTTACTGCAACGCTCCCCTCGCTCTCGTTCCTGACACTAGATGGCGCTGATTTGAGCGCGGCGTAACACTGCCCCCTCCTAAGACATGCTCGTCCCGAGCATCATCGCCCCCACAATAACGCGCCAAGCGATCCACATGGACGATCTTAGGAGTCCCTCCTGCGCCTTGCCGTAACGGCTCCGCAATGTCAAGGGATGTCCTATCCCGTGGTGCACCAACATTGTACAATTTCGATGCTCCTCTACTCCGTGTCTGAGGTCCCCTCGCAGCCGCACAACTTGTACATGTACGACACCAATCATCCACATCGTCACGATAATGGACCCAGTAAAACTGCTCTCGGACCTTCAGTAGAGTTCGTTTAACTCCCAGATGGACTCTTGAACGACCATTATGGCACAGCTGTAAAACATTCGGCACTTTAGCTTTAGGGACAACCATTTGTAAACGACAGCTGTCTCCTCGACCATTGACCCATTTACGGCACAGGACTCCATCCTGAAGCAGCAAGCTGTCCCATTGGGCCCAATAGCTTTTCGTGGTTGAACTCATCGCTGAGACGTCCCTCCACTTAGGCTTGGTAGCACGGGCCTTCATCCATCCCAGAATCGGCTTGATGTCCGGATCTTCCTGCTGTGCATGTCGTAGGCTGTCCCTCCACCCGTTGCTGAGGTAGTCTGTCCTGAGCATCCTCACGGATACCACTTCCTTACTCTCTTGCCTACCACAATGGTTGCAATCTTCAGGAAAAGGTCTTCTTGACAATGCATCTGCGTTGCCGTGAGATTTCCCGCTGCAGTGTCTGATAGAAAAGTCGTATTTCTGCTGCTGCTGGGCGGTGCTGTTAGCTGCACTTCCTTTCTGAGACCGTTCACCTTCCCTTCCTAGGGTGTGCTTAGGGCAGCTGGACCGAAGATGGCCCCTTTCCCCACAGCCATAGCACCTAGGGCTGTATCTTTAATTGTGGTCGCGAACCGTAACTGCTGTAACCTCCCTAGCGTGAGGTGAACGATGATCCTGTCGCCGCCAGGCAGTGCCTTTAGCTGCACTACCCTCTCGAGATCGATCAACTCTCCTTTCCACGGTTCGCTTAGGGCAGCTGGATCGAAGATGGCCCCTATCCCCACAGCCATAGCACCTAGGGCTGTATCCTTTGTTGCGGTCGCGAACTGTAGCTGCTGCAACCTCCCTGACGCGATGGGAACGATGATCCTGCCGCACGGCTTCTACCTCCAGTGCATGGGCCAAGGCGTCCTTAAGCGTCTCGTGGTGCCCGAGCCTCACAGCAGCTCTGACTTCCAGGTCGCGGATGCCGTCGATGAATGTTTGCACCAGGTTCCCTCCAATGAGCGCAGGTACAGACTGGTATGCTTTTCGAACCATCTTCTCCACCTCAAGGGCCCACTGCTGCAGGTTTTCGTTGCTGCGTTGCACGCGATCTTTAAGCTGCGCGCGAAAGACGTGTTCCAGGTGAGCGTCACCATATCTCGCCTCCAAGGCCTCCAGAAGCTGCTCATAGGTCACTTTCTTACCGAGAGCTTCCAACACAGTTAAGGCTTGGTCGCGCAGGCCTAGGGTGAGTGCAGTCATGGCTTGGCTTTTATCCAGCCGTTCGCCTCCATGACGGCCTCGAACTGGATTTTATAGGCCGACCAGGAAGAGGTCCCGTCGAACGGCGGCACTTTGAATCCACGTAGCGAAGGTGCTGCAGCTACTACGGGAGCTGTAGTTCCATCCCCAAGTTTGAGGTCGTTTAGCGTTTTCTTCACGTCAGCCATCACGTTGTCAACCCGATTGTTCACATGGTTGATTCGGGTTTCATGTTCTTCGATTCGGGTTTCAGCTTCCGACAGGCGGTTGTCGTGTTGAGCAACCCTATCCTTCACCTGCCTTATCTCTTTCCCAAAGGTAGCGTGAAGGTCCTTCATGAGGAGCATCTGCTCTTCCGACCGACGAGCCTGTTCCGCCAGCTGACGGGCCTGTTCCTCTTGTCCGTTCTGCAGCTGCTCTTTCAACTGACGGGCCTGCTCCTCCTGTCGGCGAGCCTGCTCCTGCAGCATCACCATCAGAGCACCTAAGTCAGGTGCCACAGACGTAGAAGCTGCTGACGGACCGGCTTCCGTGGCCGGCGGCTGGCCCTCAGACATCTGCGGCGTTGCACCACCAAATCTCCTCTGGTCCGTCTCCTGCTGGCGTTGACTTCGGGTACGGACACCCTCCGTTTCCTCCTTAGGTAAAATCGGCATTATTTTATCCCACTTCTGACACCAAATTGTTACGAGCTTGAGGTTCGTGACAATAAAAATTGCCGATAAAATTACCTAAATTAACACTTTAATTTACTTTATACAAATTAAAGTTAAAAAACACTAATAATTAAACACACTAATTCACTTAATTTCGCTCCGAAGCTTCGCTTGTGTCGCCGAGTTAAACTCTGTCTCCCCATCGCATCTTGCGCCACCCATTTATTCAAATTAGCAAAATATCCGGAATGTTCAAGTAAACACGCGTAAGGTACCGAGAGCTCGAGTATAGATTTTCTAGAAACTTAGTTCTTCGAGTGGCGCTGTCGGCCGAGAGATCGGTGATGTCATTTACTGCAACGCTCCCCTCGCTCTCGTTCCTGACACTAGATGGCGCTGATTTGAGCGCGGCGTAACAGTATGTAAAACGACGCAGTGACAGCGCTACGTCAACGCAACGCTGACGCAACGCACCGTGTGAACCGACCGCGAGCGAGCCGTAGTTAAAAACCTATATAGTATCAAATAAATGTTTGGTTGCACATTAATTTTCTGATTTAACA
The DNA here is from genome assembly GCA_036936625.1 of Parnassius smintheus behrii. Lineage (NCBI taxonomy): Eukaryota > Metazoa > Arthropoda > Insecta > Lepidoptera > Papilionidae > Parnassius > Parnassius smintheus. Next base: position 18,495,801 of record JAUPFT010000018.1, read on the forward strand.
CTTTCTTAATAGCGAAGTATACCTTACTCGTGAGTAAAAAACACGTCTGATATATAAAAATGGGCAGAAATTTTGCCTTAAATATTTGCTTATATACTAACAGTAAAACGTAAAAAAGCTGTACGTATTTTAAGCAAATTCAAATATAACATAATATTATGTGTCTAAGGACTTAAAATCGAAACTAATATCTTGGTATTGTATTACTTTAAATTTACAAATGTAACTATTAACTCATAACTCGACGTTGTTATGTTGTTAACCTATTGAGGCAACACTTAATTCTTCATCGAAATAACAATATAATCGTAACTAATGGCACAGATGATAACGGATGATATTATGAAGAAATTACGAATAGAATTATCTTCGGTGAGGCCAAGACGTCGGGTTCGCACCTCCACCTCACGAGCGCCATTCTTCCCGCGCTAGTAATGAGCCCTCTAAATCAAACAATAGCATTAAAGTGTCAATACGGCCGCGATAACACCTCGGCGTTTTCTTTTGCACGCGGAATTATGCCCATAAATCCATAGAAGGCCCGCTCAGATCTTACGACTGGTCTTCGATAGTGTTACATTTGTAGCTGGCCACTTTGTTGTCCAATGTGCTTCGTTATGGTATTAGAAGTGTTGTCTAATAGTATGTAATTTATTGAATTTTAAAATTTTATTACTATATTTTTAATTATCTCAAGTTGATAAAGGACAACTTAAAAAAGCAAAAGGTAAAAGATATTTGGTGATTTAACAATCAATCAAAAATTAACGAGAAACACTCACCTGAAGAACTCATGTCATAAGGATGCAATTCCTCTAGGTACGTGCAGTCTTATGGTTGGGAATAACTGGGTCCTGCATGCCAGGATGATTCTGTGGCAGTACAGCAGCATAGTGAGACCAAACGCAGTTAAGTTAAATTGCTTACAAATTGTTGCCTGTTTAATATCGGCTGAAGTGCTGCAGCGGCTCTTAGTGCACTTCTATGCCTAACATCCCTTTCTCTTTATGAAGACAAGAAGGTGAAGACTAGCATGAATAGGATCAACGCTTAGGACGTTTCAAGCTAGCTTCCTTCAGATTGAGATCCTTTCTTTAAGGCTACACCGAATTCACAGATAATCTCAGATATCGTGCTGAAAATGTATATAGTGGAACTACCTTCCAAAAAAGATTGACTAAATGAAGCCTTATATGGTTTTCTAATATTTATGGGGAAATAAAGGGAGTGAGGAGCGCCAATAGTATGAGATATGATATTGCGATCGCATATCTACCGGTCTGTTATGGCGATTAAGATAGATCCTTCCTACAGAAAGCCCTGCAGTGGACTTTTATACGTGGTAGAGCCATGCTGCAGTTATATTAGTAGTATAGTTGCAGCACGAATGGTTCGGCTCGACTGCGGAAGGACCACGCTTTCACAGAATACCGGCGTCAAAAAGTAGCTTAATGCTGCTGTGTTTCGTATGGTGAGTGTAGAGAACCGGAGACCCTTTTAACTGGAAACGAGGCATTCCATCTTAGTCCTCACGGGTGACAACGCATCTGCATTACGATTCGTAATCGAAGATAGATTTAGATGTCTATGGGCCACAGCAACCACTTACCATCAGGTGGACTGTGAGCTCGTTTGTCACCCTATCGTATAAAAAAAGCTAACAGAGTGCCAGAGTAAAATAGCAGCTCAAAGCTGCCGTGTAAAACCTGGAAATTAAGTATTCCATCCTAGACTTTAGGAGTGACAAAGGATCTGCATTTTGATTCTTAGTCGAGGAAAGATATAGTTGTTTATGGGCCACAACATCCACTTACCATCAGGTGGACCGCATGCTCGTTTGTTACCCCATAAAAAAGTTGATGATGAAGAAGAAAAAAGAGAAATATTCAATGAAGATCAAATTATTAGCTAAGTTCAATAAAATTAGACCTGCCATGAATGTCGGAATTTCAAAGAAAATTACGAGTAAATCTAAAAATCAATCATAAAGGTTTGCAATATTTACCGAAAATAAACATTCTTACTTCCTGTGGCTTACTTGTTGCCCTCGGTGACACTTTTCCCTTCCTATTGCTCACTGCTTGAGCAATTAACTGCTTACCTAATGTTATAATTTAGAGTGTATTTAAAGTAAGTGTGTGTATTTAAACATATTTTAAATTTATGTGCACTAATTTAAGCCATACTGTGTCTGCCCTCACGATACAGGAGAAAACCCTATTGTGGAGGTAAAAAAGTAAAATTCATAAAAGTATCTATAATCCATTGAGCGGCACACTGGGGCACTACGCTTCAAACCGGAATATGATCTGGTGTACCAGACACCTACAGTCTAACTAATTTAAATTATTGATTTTATATACATCCTTTCTTAAAAAATATATTAACTCTCAAACTTGAGTAATTTAAATTAAAAAAAAATATGACAAGAATTAATACGACATACTCGAATTCAGTCCTACATCGTCTTAATCAAGGTGAAAACCTATGGCTAAGAATGATCATAACAACATAATATGATCATTGTATGCACCTGATATAAAATCATTTTACAGGTTTTATTGTTTTAAACTGATTTTAAATGTCTGAGTGCTATGCATCACCCACTAGTTATAGGGATAATATGGTGTTTGACGCTATTGTTTCATATTTAACCAAGGCTTTTGACAGAATGAGGATAAGACGAGCTGTAAAAGCGTGGTCCTTTCCCACAGGGAGTAGCGTCAAATAGCATCATAATGCTGTCGTGTTTCGTATGGTGGTAACGAGAACCAGCAAGCTGTCTTACCGGTTTGTTATCAGTAAGGTCACGTGGGGCAAGTGTGACATAAATTTATTAAAACTATAATCGACATTTAAATACTTCTACTCAGTAAGGATATAATATAGAGAATTCAGTTTCATAAGATCAATTATTAAGTGGTTGTATGTTAGATCAAGCATTTTAGTATCTACAAGTAGCACTTTGTAATTTGAGGTAATTAAATTTTGGTGCAATTGAGGTGGAAGACCGTCACACTTACCCCATTGATGGGTACGCCTCTTTTTGTAGTTACTTTATTATTATCTGTGGTTTTTAACAAACTTGATGAGATGATACTAACGTCGATATATTTTATGATCTATGGAAACGATTTGAATGTCTATTTTTGTGTAACAATGAATTTTGCCCAACATGGGGCAAGTGTGACTGTTTTTAACCGATATAGTGATGTGCCTTTAAATAGACTTAGTACACTAGCTCTGGATGTTCTACAAGTATAATAAAAGCAATGCTAAGTGCAAAATAAAATGTAATTCAGAACGTTAACAATTTATAATAATATAATCATAATAAACGGGACCCTGTCACACTTACCCCGATGAGGTATTAGGTGAGGTAAGTGTAACTGTATCCGTATTTCAAAGAATAGCGAATTTCAGATCGCTGAAATATATTACTCTATAAGTAACAATATTATTATTTATCACTCACCTTGTATCTGTTTTGAAATAACTTAAAGACATATCGAAACACTTAATAACCTAACCTCTTTTTAAACTGCGCTGTCTGTCGCCAGTTGAATAGTTTTTAAAAATAACGTCTATTGATAAAATAGTTCAAGTTATAACTGTCAGTTTAGTCAATAGCGTAAAAATTCCTGTGTTGTGCAATAGATGGTATTAAACCAAAAACCGTGCTTAGGCCGCATAATTTGCATTTGTTACATTTGCCCCACTGTCGCAACTTGCCTCGGGTGACCCTATATGACTTTTCATCTTAGTCGAATTTGTTGACGTCTTTATATTCGCATGGGCAGCATTTACTTAATATAAAAAAAAAACAATAGAAAAAAAGGAATAGCTTAGAATAGATTGCAATATTTTACAATAGAATTGAATGAGATAGAATAGGATAGAATAGACAAGATAAAATAAAATAATTACAACATAGCAGAATAGAATAGAATATGCTAAAACCTGGTCCGGAAGTAAAATTTATTTCGGGGACATCTAAAATTCGTCTAAGGCATTATAGCAGCTTCACGGACGGTTCTTGTTCTAACACCCTCTCTCGAACAAAAGGAGTCTTATGTCCAGATGTAAAGGCGTTTACAAGTTGTCGGATTTTATTATATTAATAATTAACGTTTATTTAATATCTTATTCCAAATAGCCCTTGAAAGTACACCGCTAGACATTGGCCTCTCCCATTGAAGGCAGTATTTACCTAAATCGTCTTTTTTAGCACCTTTGACGTATGATACATATACTGCTGCCAGTTGTCGGTTTGGCTTTTTTATATCTGACGTAAACGAGCGGTATACCATACCGCCGTAATAGGAAGATAAAAAAAAATCTTTCAATTTCGATAGTCATGCTCATTTTTTTTATTTTTTTCATTTTATAGAATAAAAGTAACCAACGAGCACACAGTCCCCCCGATGGTAAATGGATACTGTGGCCCATAGATATCTACATTTCACCACGATTAAGAATCCAAATGCAGACGTTGCCACCCCTGAGGACTAAGATGGAATGCCTCGATTCCAGTAAAACGGGTCTCCGGTTCTCTACACTCAACATACGAAACACAGCACCTATTGTGTGAGAACGTAGTCCTTGCCCGGTCGAGAGGACACATTCGTGCTACAACTATGATTTAGCTGCAGCGTGACTCTACCACGTACACACACGCCAAATTTAATCATCATGAAATGGAAATAGTACATAATACCGAATCAAAATATTAATCATGCTACATTTATTTAATTTAGCTATAGTCAGTACGAGTATACTGTCCTTCGTGCGTTCTCTCGGACCCATTGTCCGAAGGGGTTGGTTGTGCATTTGTATAGTTGTACAAATTGCACGCCTCGTGTTTATCTGCGCCGCACGACCCCGACCCCTAGCTGCTATATATCTTGAACCCCTTCGCACTAGCGACATTCGATTGACTTTGTAGCGTTTTGTTCGAACATTACAGCTAAAATTGGTCTCGGATATATCGCTGAAGCTAAGATAATGAAGAAACAACTACACGAATGTATATAAAATACGACACAGGAGAAAATCCTAATGTGGAGTGTTTCTTAAAAAGGAAAATGAGAATAGAATATAATGATATATTTTTAACATACAGTTACTGATACTATAAGCTCGTTTTGCGTAAATCGGACCAAAAATTAATATTAAAAAACTGAAGGTAGCCGGACTAACTATGACATTGGGACGTCAAACATCTCAGTCCCCCCCGTGACCATGGGCGCTGTAAAGCACCCGAAACGTCGGGATAATAATAAAAATAAATTAAAGTAATTAAACGCGATAAAATCCGTTAATAATAGTTTTATTCAATGTGTAGTGTTCGCGTAAATTTAAGAAATCATTATACAGTTACTGAATTTATTTAAAACAAAGTTAATAAATGTTGTATGAGTACAATTATTGTTGTTTTCTTTCATCATTTCATGGCTTTCAATCTCAACTTTTAATTATGTCTTCTTCTTCTTTACTTTTTTAGGGTTCCGTAGTCAACTAGGAACCCTTATAGTTTCGCCATGTCTGTCTGTCCGTCTGTCCGTCCTCGCTTAATCTCTGTGACCGTTAGCACTAGAAAGCTGAAATTTGGTACCAATATGTGTATCAATCACGCCGACAAAGTGGTAAAATAAAAATTGGAAAAAAATGTTTTATTAGGGTAGCCCCCCTATATGTAAAGTGGGAAGTGATTTTTTTTTTAATTTCAACCCTAACGTGTGATATATTGTTGGAAAGGTATTTAATTTAAAAATGAATAGGGGTTTACTGAGATCATTTTTTGATAATGTCAATAATTTTGGAAATAATCGCTCCAAAAGTAAAAAACAATGTGTCCCCCCCCCCCTCTAACTTTTGAACCATAAGTTTAGAAATTATGAAAAAAATCTGAAAAGTAGAACTTTATAAGAACTTTCTAGGAAAATTATTTTGAACTTGGATGGAAACAACAGTACCCACTACCGGGAGCAGTTGCAGGAGCGCGGAGCGCTGCTGGAGCGCGAACATAACGGATACTCACCTTTAAACTCATAAGTGGGAACACTTAATGTGACGGACGGGAAACTACGAAACCCTACACTGAGCGTGGCCCGACACGCTCTTGGCCGCTTTTATTTCTTTACTTTATGGTATTTCATTAACGTAATTAAAGGCCAAGTAATTTTACGTCTGAAATCTGTCACAATGTCGACTTTGTTTGCTTAAAATCTGTATCGTTATTTAGTATAAGTCCAACATTGACATAAAGAACTTAATATATTTTTTATCTAATTATCTAAATAACTTTTAATAAACCCTTTTTCAAATAATACTTCAATCGACTAATCAATTACTGACTAATAATTAAATGTTAGGAAGGAAATTAGGTTATAAAAATATGGTAAGTAGGTAATAATATTTTACTTGTTACTTTTTTATATACCGTATGCGATAAGCCCAAAAAATATTGATAAAATTACAAGGTTTAACTTTCAAATATGTTTTGAGTTCTCTTTATTATGTTGGTCAAAATATTTAAAAAAAATATTTATATAGTTGTGTCAGTACAACGTAGTTAGAATTTCATTGCATGAGCTTGGGAAATCGCATTGTAAGATAATAAACATTCTTCAGTTACTTTCTTCGGCAATAAAACACTATAATAAGACCTGCAACATTGGAGAGTGTCAACAAAGTCAAGTCTATGGTCTGTTTCTTTGGGTTGAGTTTTTTTTAATGCAATTACGCTATATTTATACCCAAAGATTTTAAGAAAATTTCTGTTATTTTTGAATATGAGTTCCGACGTAAAAAGATTAAAAAACAAAACAATGAATCTTAAATAGCACGCAATATCAATGTACTGGTATACGGACCTAACACTACTAAAGAATGAAATGTGCGTTATTGGTTCCATCGCTTTCTTTTGGGAAATTTAGACCCCACAAATGAGCCTCTTGACAGCACGTGGAAGGAGATTGATAATGGAAAACTAAAGACGATAGTGGGATCGATTAGTCTCTCTTTACGACTAAGCTTGCATCGTCTTTCGATGGTAACAGAACAATATCAGCTTGGCAAATGGGTTCCTCACGATTGTCTGACGCACTGTAAGAGACAGTATGAGACAGTAGAGAGAGAGAGATAGAGAGAAGAAGACTCTTCTACGTGGTAGAGCCATGCTGCAGCTATATTACAGGTACAGTTGTAGCACGAATGGGTCGGCTCGAACAGGGAAGGACTACGCTCTCACAGAATACCAGCGTAAAATAGCAGCTCAATGCTGCTGTGTTTCGTATGGTGAGTGTAGGGAACCGGAGACCCTTTTTACCGGAAACGAGGTATTCCATCTTATTGCTCAGGGATGACAACGCATCTGTATTTTGATTTGTAATCGAGGATAGATGTAGATGTCTATTGACCGCAGTAACCACTTACCATCAGGTGGAGTGTGTGCTCGTTTGTCTCTAATATTATAAAAAAAGAGGCCCGCATCCAAGGTTGCATTATATTGCTGAATCGGTATAGAAATGAAGAAATTTTGAGTCGAATTATTAAAGAAACTACCTGCGATGAGAAGTGGATCCCATAAGATGATTACAAGTGGTTAGATCAAAGTACCAAAGTCAAACAGTGCCCGAAAAGAAAGATTGGCTGGAAGAAACTTATGATGAGAGTTTGGTAGTCTACCGTAAGTATATTACACTATAACGATTTGTGAAAAAAAAAACAAAAAACTTATATTGAAAAAATAATACATACTCGTACATAACACACTTTCTTAAAATTATATTTGAATTTAGAATTCTAAAACAAATCAGCTTTTGCAGTTTAATTTGATCGTATAGGTGTCATCCCTAAAAAACTTTTTCTAACGCCGTGCGGAACTTGGTGGCTCAGTTACTGTACAATATAACAATATAAATAAATATATTTATTAATAATTATATTAACGAATATATATCACATTTAATTATTATCTGAAATCTGGAGGAATCGTTTATAATCGCTTATTTAAGAGGACTGTGAAGTCTAAATTTTCATACAAAAAAGCGATAACGTTTTCTCCCACGTAAAAAGAGAGTAATTTTTACAATCTTTGGAATTTTTTAGATATTATCACGAAAAACTAGGTCCGTACGTTTTTACTTTAAAGAAATATTGCGTAGAGTGCGCGCAAGCGCTGCTCGCGACTGATGGCGTACTTAATGTTGCCATCTTAACTAATACTATTTCCTTCATTTAATCTTATTACTAGAATTATATAATTATATCAAATTATACATGACCGGTGCCGTGTAGTGGCGGTTAAGAATATCCACTACCCCATATCTTCCCGTGGGTGTCGTAAAAGGCGACAGAGGGAAACAGGCAGGAGATGGGCAGCAGCATCTTCCTGATAACAGCAATGATATAATAAAAAAACTGCGGTTGCCAACCCGCTCGCCAAGCGTGGCAACTATGGCAATATACCCCCCATGAACAATTACACAAGTAGACGGCCCCCAGTCCCCGGCGGCCCCGCTATTCCTGGCTACGGTGGCGACCATCGTAACGGCGGGGCAGGGGGTGCTAAGAATCTCCGGTGAAGGTTCGGTTGCCACCTACGACGACTCGACCTAGCAACATTTAACGCACGAACACTGAGGACTGACGGGAAGATCCTGGAGCTGGAAGAAGAGATAGACGAGTTGCGCTGGAGTATAATAGGATTATCCGAGGTCCGAAGAGAGGGGGAGGACACGGTGATTCTCGAATCCGGCAACTTGTTCTATCACCGGGAGGGCGACCATCTGTCCCAAGGAGGTGTCGGATTTATCGTCCACAAGTCTCTCGTCAACAACGTTGTAAAGATTGGGAGTGTGTCGACGAGGGTCGCGTACCTGATACTCAGAATCACCAAACGGTATTCGCTGAAGGTCATACAGGTTTACGCACCAACCTCGGCACATCCCGATGAGGAGGTGGAGGAAATGTATGAGGATATTTCCAAAGCAATGCATTCCTCCAAAACCCACTACACGGTGTTGATGGGAGACTTCAACGCAAAACTAGGCACAAGAGAAAGCGGTGAGCTGAAGTTAGGGAAATTTGGAGTAGGGCAACGGAACCGAAGGGGCCAGCAGCTGGCCGACTTTATAGAGAAAGAGGGACTCTTTATGATGAACTCTTTCTTCCAGAAGCGGCCCCACAGTAAGTGGACCTGGTCGAGCCCCGACGGTTCGACAAAAAATGAGATTGACTTCATTATGACGACCAGACGCCAACTGTTCAGTGATGTCTCAGTGATCGCAAGGGTGAAAACTGGCAGCGATCACCGAATGGTTAGAGGCACACTGTACCTAAACGTTAAGTTGGAGAGGTCTCGTCTATAAAGCCAACGCTCCGTCCCCCTCGTGCTCTAATCCAGAATCCCGAAAACTTTCAGCTCGAGTTACACAACCGCTTTCAGTGCCTACAAGATTGCAATGCAGTGGACGATATGAATGACAAGCTCGTGGAAACTGTCCATGCGGTCGGAGCTAAGTTCTGCAAGACCCGCCGCAGAAGAACACAAAAACTCTCCGATCACACTCTTAATCTCATGGCTGTTAGACGGGAGATGAGGCTGCAATCGTCAACAGATTTGACAGCATACAGGCAACTGAACAGACAGATCTCCAAATGCATGCGGCGAGACTTACGCAACTTTAATACTGCTCGTATTAAAGAAGCGATCGAGCGGAACCAGGGCTCCAAAGTCTTTGCCAGAGATCTGTCTGCCCGTAAGAGCCAACTGTCAAAGCTGAAGACTGAGTGTGGCAGCATCGTTTCCGGGACACCTGAGATTTTGAGTGAGATTGAGAGGTTCTATGGGCAGCTGTACACATCATCGTTGGAGCCACACGCAAGTGTGAGTAACGATCCAAGAGCAAGTCTTATCCGACACTATTCCGATGATATCCCGGACATCAGTCTAAGCGAGATTAGAATGGCTCTCCAGCACCTTAAAACGGCAGGGCCCCAGGCGAGGATGGAATTACAGCGGAGCTTCTGAAAGCGGGTGGAACACCGGTACTTGAAGTCCTTCAGACGATCTTAAATTCCGTCCTCCATGGTGGCTCTAGTTCCGAGGCGTGGAGTAGAAGTGCGGTGGTCCTGTTCTTCAAGAAAGGTGACAATGCTCTTTTGAAGAACTACAGACCGATATCCCTTCTGAGCCGCGTCTACGTGCTGTTCTCCTTCTCTATCTCTATCTCTCTATCTACTTCCAGCCTCCCGAACAAGCCGGTTTCCGAAAAGGCTTTAGCACCCTAGACCACATACATACCCTGCGGTAGATTGTACAGAAGACTGAAGAGTACAATTTGCCACTTTGCCTGGCGTATGTGGACTATGAGAAAGCCTTTGATTCCATCGAAATTTGGGCGGTGCTGCAGCCCCTTCTGCGGTGCCAAGTTGACTGTCGGTATATCGAAGTGCTGAATTGTTTGTACAGTAGGGCTACGATGGCTATCCGAGTACAGAACCAGAGCTCGAAACCTATCCAACTGCAGAGAGGTGTAAGACAGGGTGACGTTATATCCCCGAAACTCTTCACCGCTGCTTTGGAAGACGTTTTCAAGCTACTGGACTGGAAAGGATACGGTATTAACATCAATAGCGAGTACATCACTCACCTTCGATTTGCCGACGATATAGTCCTTATGGCAGAATCGCTGGAGGACTTAAGCACTATGCTCAATGACCTCAATAGTGCCTCCCAACGAATAGGTCTTAAGATGAACATGGACAAAACAAAGATCATGTTTAATGTCCGTGTCACACCTATGCCGGTAGTTGTTGGGAGCACTATGCTCGAAGTTGTTGACGAGTACGTTTACCTGGGACAAATAGTCCGACTAGGTAAGTCCAACTTCGACCGAGAGGTCAATCGACGGTTCAAATCGGCTGGGCAGCGTTCGGGAAATTACGACATATCTTCTCGTCAGGTATACCTCAATCTCTAAAAACTAGATTGTACAACCAGTGCGTGTTGCCAGTGATGACTTACGGATCTGAGACGTGGTCCTTCACTGCTGGCCGTATGAGGACGCTCAAGGTCGCTCTGCGAGCTATGGAGAGGGCTATGCTCGGAGTTTCTCTGCGTGATAGACTCAGAAATGAGGATATCCGCAGTAAAACCAGAGTGACCGACATAGCCCAACGGATTAGTAAGCTGAAGTGGCAATGGGCCGGCCATATAGCTCGAAGAACCGATAACCGATGGGGAAGAAAGGTTCTCGAGTGGCAGCCTCGTACCGGTAGGCGTAGTGTAGGGCGACCCCCCACTAGATGGAGTGACGATCTGGTAAGATATGCAGGAAGTCGATGGATGCAGGTGGCTCAGGACCGTGCTTTGTGGCATTACTTGGGGGAGGCCTATGTTCAGCAGTGGACTTGTGAAGGGCTGTAATGATAATGATGATGAATGATACATGACCGAATTGACTACCAAAGCTCAGTTAAAAAACTCTAATGTTAAGCTTTATCTTACAAAGACCTAATTTTTAAACCCTATATTTATTGTTTCAATCCTCGCTATAAATATATTTCTTGAATGTAACTTTCGTAAAATTCATATAAATTATTTATATTATTCTTTGGTAAGACTTACATTATTATAAATTATTTTTTATATATATTTTTATATTAACTACTTTTATTTTCATCATATCATGAGATTGCATAAAAAATAACTAGTCCTCTATCGTTGGGAGTCCGTCATATTGGATTTAAAATGGCGTCACTTATCTAACCATGCATTGTCATCCAAACTAAACGTGTATGCAAAATTTCAGCTCAATCAAAAAACGAGAAGTTGGTCAAATTTAACTTTCAAATTTTTTTACATAATTACAGGTGAGGATATAAGCGTATTAGAAACGACTATTACTAAGTTTATAAACACTGATATTTTGTCTATAATGGTTTTTTAAAAGGGTATTTTTAACATAGATGGTATAGCATTATAAAATTTACTATAAAGAATGAAATTAAAAGTCCATGCAAACTTTGTAAGTCTTTTATTAGCCTAGCGCAATCTCAGAATATATTTTGCTGTCCAATATCACTGCGTTCTATCAATACTTTTCATTTAGAATGGCACATATCGTAATTGTAGCCATATTTATAATCAATATCAGCTTTAATTTCCAACCAAAGTCTATTTATGGTACTAATCGCTTTCTACACGAAGTAAAACATACGTAGCGCCCGTTTCAAAATCGTCTAAATAATAATTATTTTCCTCCGGTTCCTAGTTTTTCCCTACGTCGCTGTGTTTCGTATGGTGAGTGTAGAGAACCGGAGACCCTTTTTACTGGAAACGAGGCATTCCATCTTAGTCCTCAAGGCTGACAACGCATCTTCATTTTGATTCGCAAACGAGGATAGATGCAGATGTCTAAGGGCCACAGCAACCACTTACCATCAGGTGGACTGTGTGCTCTCTTGTCACCCTTTTCCTATAAAAAAAAACGTCACAATTTTAGAAGACGAAGCTGCTGCTACATTACCCTCTTGAGTTATTTGGTTGACGGTTTGTTCAGAAACGCCTAAAAAAATAAAAACAATGCCTTGTATGCATTACAACCGCATTATATTAAAGAAACTAGGAAAACTAAAAACGAATAACGAACCGAAAAACTTGGGGAGTTTTATTGTTAAGGCAGACCTAAAAATTACATGTCAAATATGCAAAGCGTACTCTAACTTTAGAATATGGCACTGTAGGATCGCTTCTTCTTCATAATCACGTTTAACCAGCGTTTGACTTTCAATATAATTTCCCTCCCAGCACTTTTAATCAATATCGGCACAATGATGACGGTTGTTTACTGCAAAAACGAATAAAAACACGGCACCTAATACACTCTTTTGACATTTGCCATAAATAATAATAAATAATAAGATGTTTATTAGATAGCACACGATTAGTTACCATTTTGGCCGCGCGCAGAGTTATCTTGCGCGCACTCTAAGATATAAGTTTTAGCATCTAAATATCAATTTTTTTGTCTTAAAAACCTCAGCTTCTTCTAGCGTTTTTTTTTTAAATTAAACTAAACTGAATCATTAAAAAGCAAAGCGTACAGACCTAGATTAAGGTGTACTGCATTGAATGAGACCAAAATTGTCTAATTTCGTAAAGATTTAGGGACGTGAGAATGTTATCACCCGAAACAATATTTCAAGAAAAATTTAGGCAATTGCCTCCAAGACTTGCAACTCACGATACGAACGATACGGCGATACGCAGCGAGCGTTATGAAACACAAAGCTTTTTTGAAAATACCTACTCGCGCCGCGTATCGGCACATCACATCGTCTTAAGTTCTAATTTCTCCATACCAGTCTCTTTCTATTGCCATTAAGTAGAAATAAAAAAAACAATTCTTAAACTTCACGATTTTTGTGAGTAATTCAGTCACACCGAGACGTGACACGACAAGATGCGGCGCGCACGTTTTAAGATAGTGCTACATTATATAATTTTATTTACTGCACAAAAAGATACCATATTTTATTGAGATAATTCAAAAATGTCCCGCGGTGTCGTGGTACGCCGCGCTGCGCCTCGAGGTGTCTCGCGGTGTTGAACCACGCATCACGAGGCAGCTACGCTTCATCGGTAGGCGTCGCGTGCAAGAGCGATGCGCTGCCAGCGACTTCACGATGCGCCTCGCGACGTCGCGTCGTGAATCGTGATGCGTCTCAAAGCGGCGCGCTGCGCAGTGTAAAGGCCTATTTAAGCTTCGTCGCGTCGCGTCGCGTCTGTATGATCTGACCCTAAGGTTAAGGAATTATAAAATATGTTTTCTGACGTATGTAGACTATTCTATTTAAAGTAGTTGGTTGTCTTTTAGTATTTAAGAATAACCTTAATTTCTATGCTTACGCAATACAATGAACATTGTGCAATAATATAATGTGCTTTATAGTTTTTACTCAAATTACAATTAGTTCTATGTCATTATATAATGAATGGACTATAAGTTATATTATATTGGCGTAATACAAATTTTTATATTTTTCTTTTTTTTTCTTTAAAAAAAACGTTAACTTCACAATAGGATTTTATACAGTATCGTGGGGGCAGCTTACAAACATAAATTTCACTAGAACAAACATCCAGACCCGGAACAATTCGAATCCGCGGCCCTTAGCGCTGTAACTCATTGCTAAGCCACTGCGCCACGGAGCCATCAGATTATATAATTTTACAGTTTTAATGTAACACACAAAATGTTGACCAAAAGCAGAGTTAATATTGTCTTTTATCAACCGAACAATAGACTTGCAGCATCAAACTGGAACAATTAAAACATCTCCGTTATAGTAATAAGAATCGTGCATATTTTTGAAATGCGCCTGTATATCTGCAATACTGTCAACAATCTGACACCAGTGCAAATAACGTAGAATAAGGACAGGAAGAACATAGGTAATACAAAACAAGATATGAATGAAAAAAAATATATTAACCAGCCTGACAACACTCTACATTCTTTAGAGCCTATCAAAAGTCCGCTACTGAACCTAGCCCTCCCCTAGTCTGTCTCATAGAGGGGACATTTGTCATGACAGTACTATTTTATTATTTTAATTTGATATTAGGAATATACTGCTTCCTAGCTCCTGTTTTATTTTCTTCTATCACTGGTTACGAGACCCACGCAATGATATCCCCAGATCATTGGGGTTTGGAAGAGCCAACGCAACTGCACGGCACGGCCTTATAACTATTAGTTAATTATTTGAGCTGTCGGGCTTCCTACTTCTATCACGTGATCGGCGGTGAAGGAAAATATGGAAATATGGAGAGGACCTGCATGTCTGAGAAAATGAAGAAAAAATTTAAATTTCAAAGCCATATGAGTTACGCCAATAACTAACTAATCGGGTAGCACGAGGGACTCTTTCTTGCCCTAAAATTCGTTCAAGATTAAGTCGAGACCTGTACCGACTACCGAGCAGTAGGACGTTTATAGATTAACTTTTTTAAGCTTCAAATCATAAAAAATTGATGAGTACTAACAGAGAATGTACTTAGCCTAAGTCTTCTTCTTCTTTTAAGTTGAGCATTACAGTATTGGTATTTGATTTATTAAAGAAATATTTGTTTAGTGCGCGGGGCTTACCATAAAGATTTATAATATCAAGAAACAGTTGGTTCATTGTTTACGACTTACTTAAAATAATAGTTTTTCTGTACACTTTAGCTATTTCCATAGCATAATATCGTATGGTATTTTGATGATATAATTATACAAATTATAATAATATAAATTTGACGATATAATACATACTCGTATATCGGGGGTGACATCGCATTTGCATTTTGATTCTTGATTATATATATTATTAAGATGGAAAAACTTAATTACGGAAAATTTATAACAGTAATAAAAACGATAAAAATAAGATCTAGTATCCAATTCAAAACAAAAAAATGCATACTAATTTTAGTTATTTTTTTAAAGTTTCAAAAATAAAAGTATAACTACCAATCAGTGTTTGTAATTTTATATTTATGTAATATACGACTACTTACATATATATTTATCAGTCAATATATTTATGAGTCAATATTGTACGTTAGTAAAAATTATATAATTTTAAACCCAATGTAATCCCATTCTTGCGTCCTGCATAATGACATTCAAACCAGCTAAGTGTATTGTAGTGGGAGTGCCTTATACCGCCGAGTTCCTAATCCTCATTGAGAATGTTTGGGGTAAGCAGCAGCGGGCTCATTAATCACCTCCTGGCGCCAAACTTTGTCTATTCAAGCGCGGCTCCACCTGACTTGGATATTTTATTTAACTTTTAAGCTTCGCTAGAAACTTTTGATAGACTTCGTATTTTAAGTACTTGAATGGTAATACCTCGTGGTGTAATGACTTCTATATTGATGTACTCAAATTTAAATTTAGTCAATTTATTTAAAAAAATACGTTTGAATTAAGTATGCAAAATTTTAAAATCATAAAACATAAAATTGTTTATTAAGTACTTTTAATGTATTAATTATGTAAGTTATCATAATTTATGTTAATAATTTATTTGTTTATTATTTGATTACATTTACATATTTGATTCTATTTGTGTAAATAGAAACTTGTGGTTTTTCGGATAATCTAGTTATGTCTATATATATTTTGTATTACGCAATTCTGCGAGCTAACCAAATTAATTTCATGAAATCGGCACCATTTCAATGTAACTCGGAATTAGTTCCACCTTATTGCCGACTTGAGAATTTTTATCACAGCTAAAGCAATCAGAGCGCCAATAATTTCCCTCATAATGACTTGGCGGTCGTAAAATTTGAGCATTGCGCCAAAATGGTGGCACATTAAAATTCTCTCCCCATCGTTATAACTGGAGTTATCGGCGGGAACCGATCCGCCGTCGACGATCGGGACAATCGGCATTTCCATCTCAATCGGGCCCCTCTCCCCGCGTCGTAGCACACCCGCTCCAGTTAGTTTTCTTTTTTAAATCGCGCGTTAAGGATTTGGCGTCAATGCGTGAAGGGTTGGTTCCACCCCGCCCGAGCGTCCCACCGCCCCGTACGTCCTCATCTGATGCGCGACACTCGAGCATAACATGATGTGTTTTGTTTTCTTATACGACCTTCATACGGTGAAACAGAAGAACAGATATATGTGCAGTTCAATAAAATCCGCGACCTTGTCCCCTGGCAATTTTGTTTTCTCTTCCGAAACTCACCTGGGATTTCACAGGTAGAGTAGGAAAACTTAGCAGTCGAGTATTTAAAGTGAAAGCGTGAAAATATCTCTCACGCTTTAAAATAGCTTCAGTGCAACTATGTCTCATATATGTAAAATAATGCGGCCGATATATCCTTAACCTCTTTCAGAGGGGGTTAAAGAGGGTGAGTGGGGTTAGAAAATAACCCCCCGCGAGCGACTTATTCCGATATAATCAATAACTTAGTGAGATCCCCTTTGCATCCGGCCGTGTGACAGTTTCTCCAATCGAACAGGCTAAGGGTTGTTTCTACTTTTTGTTCAAACACTGTCTGATTAGAGAAACGACGTGGCCCTAGAGCTTTTTGAAGTTGATGTTGTTTCACGAATGGCTAAATCTTAGTCGCAGCTCATTTTACGCTGTTTCGGTAACAAGTGTTTGCATTATTACTTTGCTTTTTTACCCGTTGGTAACGTATTTAAATATTAATTTACAAAGCTGATTTACGTGCGCTGTTTCAAATTTTTACGTTTTTATTCATTCAATTTAAATTTAAAAGGGCTTTTTTATTGAACGGTAACTAGCAAATTCTTGAGAATACTTAATTTGCGTGGCGTCGTGACTTTAATTTTATACAGTGAAATTTATTAGTAGCAATTTTTATAGATTATAAAGGGTGTTTCGTTAGCAATAAATGACAATTTGGTTAATTTGGTTGGTGCGGTGAAGTTCCTACAGGAACTGTATCCGCGACCTGTCGTCTCTGCGAGATAGGAAAGCTTTTTTACGAAATAAGAGTGACTAGTGAGCACACAGTTCACCCGACGGTAAGTGGATACTGTGGTACTATGGTTGTGGTGTGATGGTTGTCTAAGGACTAAAATGGAGTGCCTCGTATCTCTCCGGTTAGTCCGGTCAAATTAGACCAGAAAATAATAGTGAAGCAATCTTCTTTTTATCAATATAAAGTTACAACAAGATGATAAGCAGTAAAATTGTTCAAAATATATAAGTAAAAATTTGTTTCCCACCTTTCCTGTTATTCAAGGTCAAAGGTCAAAAAAATGAGTTTTTCGTGATTTTCAGCAAAACGGTAAGTTTTATCATAAACATTTATCAGACAAAATTAAAGATCATGAAATTGTCTACAAAAAATAAATCAATATTTTTCCTCTTACGAGCCACCGTTTCTGAGATATAACGATTCAAAAAGTTGTAAAAGTAGTAAACGTCATAATATGCTTGAGGACACCACCTATCTCTGGGGTTTTAACATATGTTAAAATATTTTTCTATCGGCCATTCTAACTTACACTGAAAATAAAACAAGAACCAGAAGAAGAAGACGAAGAATTTGAATCGGACGAATAAGCCTTCATTACTTTTTTTTATTGGTATCGCTTTAATTTTTCCAATCTTTGCTAATTTCCATTATTTTGCAATAGTTACAAATTAAACAGGATCATAACTGACTCGTGGAATAGGCCTACCGGGGAAACCACGTTAAAAAAACGCGTTAAGTACACTACCTCATAGATGGCGTGGAAACGTGTCCACATATTATGATGTTTACAACTTTTACAACTTTTTGAATCGTAATATCTCAGAAACTATGGCTCGTAGGAGAAAAAATATTGATACATTTTTTGTAGACGATTTTATGATCTATAATTTTTATGATAAAACTTACCGTTTTCGACCTTCCGACGTAGAGTAAAAAAAATTCCATACACAGGACGGGTGGGGAACTTCAAAATTTTATTTATAATTATATATTGAACAATTTTACCGTTTATTAGCTTGTTGTAACTATATGTATCACCGAATGTCTAGCAATCTAGACACTATCTAGAAACTAGTCGACCAATGCCGGATTAGTTTCTCTACACTCACCATACGAAACACACCAGCATTAAGCTGTCATTTTACAGTGACATTCTGTGTAGCGTGATCCTTCTCCGGTAGCGGACCTATTCGTACTACAAATATAGTATAGCTGCAGAATGTAAAACTGTTATATATGTTATCGCTCAATAGCTAAGTAGTTTAAAATTATACAAGTATGCGTTCTCGGTACTGTACCGCGTATTTTAAAAACACAATTCGTTTTGGGTTTTTTTACTACTCGTTTATGCAATATTCGCCTCTGAATTATATGATACAATTATACATCTGAAATTCCGGACCCCACCTTCACATCATAGCATTTCATATGATCCTGTTACGCCGCTACGCGCTATATATATATATATATATATATATATATATATATATATATATATATATATATATATATATATATATATATATATATATATATATATATATATATATATAATAAAAAATAAACGTATGTGGGTGTCATTTGTTCTCCCCCTTACTATCACTGTAAGCTTAAATTCTTTTGACTAAAAATAACTAGAAAAGAAACTTTAAAGAAAACTTAAGCGGGTGTTCTTATGTAATTCCGCAATGAAGAAAAAATAGTTCGGAACCGATATCATGACATACAAAACGCGTTTAGTATGAGAAATTATCTTTCACCTTCTCTTTTCTCTTAAGTATGAAGATTGCCATGTAAGTTTTTTGTAAGGATATCCTCATGGATACAATCCGCTGCGGTAGATAATTTTAGTCTGTTACAATTTTTATGTTTAAAACCCTACGGTGGCTTCTATCAGCGGAGACGCGGAGTCTTGTGATCTCCGTACGGTCCATAACCAGAGCTCTTGCATCGTGTTGCATATTTAACACGTCTCGGGGCAGTAAATCTACCCCCAGCGACTACGCACTTGCATCACGATGTCCCAAGACCGTTTCCGATCCCTCGGCCTTCTCAGCGTATACCGAGTGTTCGATCCCTTTCCAAAAAATTACGTGATTAATTTTGTGGAAAATTTTTAAAAAAAGTACATCGCAAAGTTCTGCGTCGTATATTGTTTTAGAGTCGTTATCATGATTAGTTCACGAGATATGAGTGTGATTATATTTTTGTATATTTTAAAGTTAAAACTATGTTGCCGTGACAAGATAACTGTCACCCCGCCGTTTATTTAAGGTATGAAGGTCACGGCGTCAGCTAAGATATGCATGGTACACTTATTGTCTTATTTTATCGATTGCTTGGTGGAAGCAAAGAGACCGATGACATGAAATGGCGTTCAAGTTGTGATATTTTCTCTAGGTCTCCTGATCATCATTCTGCTTGCCAATATTTTTTTGCTTCCACTTTTCTGTTTGAAAAATTCTCCAAAATGGAATTTTACTTAGTATAAATAAAGACGATTATGGCAAATGATATATTGCCGATCCTTTCTTTCGTTACATTAACATATCATATTTCTCGGGGTTCAGTTTATCACAGCCCACTGCTGAACATATGCTTCCCCTTAATAGCCTCATAGATTTGCCACAGTTGCCACGCTTGATGAGCGGATAGGCAACAAAATAACTGTATTTTATTTTTAATTGTCATTATAAAGAGGCTGCTGCCCATCTTCATTCATCCTCAAGGCATAATTAAGAATAAATATGTATTTCGGCATTTTTCTTTATGCAACTAGAACCATTTTCAATATATATTTTGAGTAGCACAATGGACGCAAGAAAATCGTTAAGTAAAAAATACTTTTAGTACACTAGGAAACATATCCGTATAGCCATTACTGTTACAGTCCATCAAAAGTCCACAATGCTGAACATAGGCCACCATAGATTGCCTCGTATATTTGTCATAAGTAGATTGGAGGGCGAGTTAGCAACCGCAGTCGTTCCTATTTTTTCAGTTGCTAAAGCAGCTGTTCATTTCCTGGTTTGTTTCCCTGTTTCGCCTCTTACGACACCCACGGGACCATATGGGGATATTTTTACGCCGCCACTACACGGTAAATATATATAAATATATATTTTAATTAGTTTTATAATTAGTTTTATAATTCTTTTACATGCTAAACTATTAAGTTGGGTTCTGACATTTACTAATGGATACACGTTTTCATCGGTCGTCCGAGCCTCTTCTTTTTGTTAACTGGTCGGGCGCAGGTTAGGTTACTATTTGGAAAAAAGTTTTACATCTTACCAAGAAAACAGTTCTTAAACATTGGTAATGTATTATTGAATAGAAAGCTTAGAAGTTAAGCTCCCGACTTAAATTTTTCGAGTAAGAAAAATCGGAGAGATCTGGGTTCGATCCTCGCAGGTATCAATGATAAAGCTCGTTGGGGAGGGAAAACATCGTCACGATGTCGTAGTGGCATGTCTAAGAAATGTTCTGGCGGAAAGATAGACGCCGGAAAATTATTCCACTCCTTTGCTGTACGCATTAAAAAGCCGAAGTAAGCCGTTTGGTTATAATGCCGTGAATATCGACAACAAAGGGGTGAAGACCCGCCGACCGCCTGGTCGTCCGATAGTGGAAAGGAGAGGGAGGAATTAAAGCGTGCAATTTCTGCGTACATACTCCGAAATGCATCCTATAGAACTGGCTATTCTGAGTTTAACAAACACACAGTACCATTAAATGGTGCTGTGTGTTCGTTTTTTGTATAACTAAGTTTTACAAAAAGCTTATAAGTATTCGAAAAGTTTTGTCAGGGTAAAAAACAATCAAGAGAGCATCGTCGTATAGTGATAAATTCTTTTGTCTCGTCTTTAATTCATCACGAATAATATTATTATTATATCTTTATTGTAGAAAAAATAAGAGAAAAATGGTAATCGCTCATAATAAATGTCTAAAAAAGGTTTTAGCAACCTGAATTTTTTTAATAGATATTATAACTTATTACGGACTATATAACTCAACCTTGAGGCGGTCATTAAAATTTAAATATTTTCATTTCAATATTAAAAGTATGGAATCTAAAAAGAGTTTCAGTTATTATGTAAATTAAAATGTTAAAAGTTAAAAATATATCATTCTTTGAAAACAAGTGAGTTTCTTAGTTAACCTTATACCATCTTGTTAAATAAAATACTAAGCGAAGGCTGCATAGATAAGTATTAAGCTATATACGAGTATCTGTCTTGGGTCTTAGATTCAATTCCAAGGTGTATTATCCCAATTTATCTTTATATTATATATAGGTACGAGAGCGCAGTAGCTAAACGTTCAGCTGCGAAGCTGCAAAGACGCTGCTTTGGATCCTACAAGGAACAAGCGTTTGTGAGACCTATAATTGCATATAATAATTGATGGTTGTCCTTGCACAATATTATTATTTCTTTTTAAATCCACTATACAGTATACAAGTTTAATATTAATGTTTTAAAAAAGAGAGAAATTAAATTAATTTCTTTCTCCTGAACAAGACTCGACGTACTGAGGTCTAGACATAAAATATTACACAAACACACAAATTTTCTCGCTATGCGAAAATATTTAAAAATTGCTTTAAAAAATCAAGATCAGCTGTCGGTCTAGCGTCGGTCTATCAATAAGATGATAAAATACTGAATTGAATGAACAAATTATCGGATCTGATACATTTTAAAAATTAATCAAAGTTTGAGTGATTAGCACAGGGTACAGCTACATGATACAGGGTAAGGTATATGTTCAGAAGTGAACCATAATGAAGCACAATAATGATTTTTTTTCTAAGTTTAAGGTTAAAATTAGGTTCTGCTTTGTACTCGTATTAAAATAAATACAAAAATTGCAAGTTATGATGTTGAAAAACTAATTATTATTTTAAACGTAGTTTTTCCAACAAATACTGAATTAGACACAATTATTATCTACACATAAATAAAGTAGAAGTGTCTATCTATAATATTGGTATAACTGGTTTCTATTAAGCTCATGGGTTTATTTGAATGCTATAAAGACATACATCGCCTACTCACGCCTGTCACCCAGAGGGGTAAGCAGAGACTACAGACTTCCATTTGGCACGATCCTCACACACCTCTCTCGCCTCATCCACATCCATATACCTATGCATACATGCTCGTCGGTTAAAGGTACTCTTAATTTGGCCCATTTTCAATATATCGCCAATTTGGTCGATAAACTTTCGCCTAGGACGTTCCTTTCCGACCCTTCCGTTCACTTCTGCAACATAAATTTGCTTTGTCACTCTTTCCTCATTCATTATTTTCACATTACCAACCACCGAAGCATTTCTTTCTTAATTCTGGTCACAACATCGTCTTGCAAACCACACTCTCCTCTTATTACACAATTTCTCATCCTGTCACTCAGATTCAGCCCTAAGATACTTCTTAACGACTGCATTTCTACTGCGCTTATTCTACTCTCGTGCTTCTTCTGCAACACCAAACTTTCACTACCATACGTTAAAGTAGGGACCGACACAGCATTGTGAATTGCCATACGTGCCTTTTTGACATATTCTGACTTTCCACAATAGAGTGTATGGCCCCATTTACTCTATTTCCTACGTTCACTCGTCGTTCTATTCTTATCATATCTCCCATCCTTGCTAAATACGCATCCCAAATATATAAACTCATCCACTTGCTCGATCAACTCCCCTTCTATTCTTATTTCACATATCGTTTACTTTCTTGTCTTTCAAAAACTATAACTCGTCTTACTTGCGTTCACTTTCATACCCCACATAAAGACATATATAATAATCTTCGGAATGACTAAACAGATTGTGATGAAACTTTACAAACAGACAGAGAGCAATACTAGGAGGGACCTAGGCTATAAATCATCCCAAGAACTTGTTCTTTTTTTTGAAGAAACCAAAAGTTGATAAAATTGTCTTTAATTATAATAATTAATAGATCCCATCCATGCAAAGGCGGGCCAGGTTGCCAGTTCTTAATAAATTTTATAATTTATGAAGGCGCCGCGGCGTGTGTGTTGTTTCCATAGAATACTATAATACACAATAGAATGGCTGTCAAGCTTATTTTGTACGAGGATAGGCGTCGCCGGGAGCACACATACAAGCAATTACGTAGTATTATCACTACTACCAGCCCTATTCACTGTGTTGACAGACAGATTTTAATACGTATTTATTTGTAAATAGCGTTCAAATCGGCATTTTCTAAATAATTTGCATGCGAAATTTTTTAGAAAATGCCGAAAACGATTGTAACGTCCAAACACATCTCGTGTTGATATTTTTACGTGAGAATTGACGTGATAGTGACATTTTAGTGGCTACACGGGCTCTGCCCACTCCCTCGTTCTATTGTATATGTAATTATAGTATTCTACGGTTGTTTCAGTGGCTGAACGCTCGTCAATTTCACACTACGTAAAAGTGATCACCGCCAGGATTATGCAATTGTTCAGGATGATCACAATTTTGGTGCAGATTTATCACGTGTTCTTCGATTAAGAAAAACAACGTGAGAATGCCTTTTATAACAAAACAAGGGTGACAAGCGAGCATACAGTCCACCTGATGGTAAGTTGATACTAAGGACCATAGACATCTACTCCTCGATTAAGAATTAAAATACTTTGTCACCACTGAAAATTAAGATGCAATGTGTCTTTTAAAGAATCTCCGGTTCTCTACATTCATGATATAAAACACAGCAGCATTAAGCTGCTATTTTAATCTTATATTTGCTATTTTAAACGTCAAAAGTATATGTTATGATACATTTTAACCTATACAATGATTTGTTTATTTAGTACATTGGTACTACATAATATGGTAAAAGGTAATTTAACAAATCGCATGCGTCAAATTTCTATCTTTATAGTTTTTAAACGTCAAAAGTATATGTTATGAGACATTTTAACCTATACAATGATTTGTTTATTTAGTACATGCGTACTACATAATATGGTAAAAGGTAATTTAACAAATCGCATACGTCAAATTTCTAGCTTTATAGTTTTTAAACGTCAAAAGTATATGTTATGATACATTTTAACCTACACAATGATTTGTTTATTTAGTACGCATGCGTCAAATTTCTAGCTTTTTAGTTTTTAAATGTCAAAAGTATATATCATGATACTTTGGGAATAAATTATATTACTTGAATTCAAATCGATCCTGGTCTGATAAAAAATAGTACGAGTATACGCACTACGGGAGAAAAGTTTGAGATAGCAACCCGTGTTCTTATCAGTACTTATAGCACAATACCACGCGAGTCGCAAAGTCATACGTTCCTCCCTCTACGCTCTGACAGCGCGCGACATGTTACACTCCCGTTCACTCGGGACCTTTTTGGCGGGAAAATTTCTAGGTTAGGAAATTTTTTGCAATATTGCAAATTTTGCTATATTTTCACTTTGAGACAATATTTATGGATAAAACTTACAGGAAGTCTTGTTGAATGTATAAACTATCGAATAAAATTATTTTTGGTTGCTAGAAATTGTAATAAAGTATATAAATTACACTGTATAGCATAATAGTAGTATAAACTTCAATTTTAGTGACAAAATTACTACTAATTTGAATTCTACACCTTTGTTTTTGGAGAAATTTATATGAAATTGTTTGGAAATATGTATATTTTATGTTTTATGTGTTTCCATTCGTTACTCATACCAAAATATTAAAATATTAAAAAATTAAAAAAAAAAAATAAAATAATATTTTATCTGTGACATTTCGAACAATATTTCTAAAATATGTTCGTGTGAATTTGAAATAAATACAACGTCATGTTATTTCAAAATATGTAGGAAAACTATTTTTACTTACATTTTACACTAAAAATAAATGAGAATTTGAAAAATAACACATTTATAACCCGCCCGCCAAAACAGGCCTTTCGGAATTTGAAGTACTTTTGGCAATTTACTTTTCACTTTTTATACCACAAATTATATATCTACGTGTTGACTATATTACAAGAAATGTAAAAAGTATAATACTTTCGTTTTTAGTCCAGACACAAATATAAAATTCTATAAAAAAGACAGAGCAACTTCATCAAAGTGACACGTGGAACGCCGGAAGTTCAGAGTGCTTTCTTTTTTTTTTTTTTCTAAAAAACATTGCCAGGTTATGGTTTAAAATAAAAGAGCATATCTTTGTCTTTGATACTAATATCTATTGCATAGTGTCTTTGGTTTTGTTTAAAACGAAAAAATAGTTTTTTCATAGGTAGACATGTTTACATAATTCTGATCTAATTCGATCACTACTTGGCGGGCGTAAGGTTGGTATTGCGCGATCGAAAGTGAGCATGGCTTGGCGTACAGGCTAGTGGCGTAATATACTATAAATCTTTTTAGTTCTTTAGGCACGTGACCCACCGCCGACAAGGAAGCGATTGGATATCGACTATTTCCTCGCTCAAGAAATGAACAACAAATATAGATCCCGTGTATAGGATCTTTTCTCCTTTAAAAAAATCTCTCGGATCTCTGATCTCCTTTATCCTATAAAAAAGATCTCGTGTCAATAAAAGTAATATGGTAAAAGGTAATTTAACATACCTGTATAAATAGTTGGCTGATCGCACTGCTAGCGAGAAGTCTTTCTTCTACAGTTTGTCGTAGTGACAAAAGCTATCAATGATAAAACTCTTCAGCGATGCCCGCTAGGCGGTCAAAGCTCACGCCGAAAGAACAACCAGCGGTCATTTTACTCTACAGTGTGGATTTGAGTGCACTCGCTTATCTATACAAGCGAGTGCACTAAGGGCTGGCACGCTGGGCTATCCCAGCGACAAAACTATTGAAACTACACACTCGCTTCTCACTGTTCGCCAACTCTTATCTAGTTCATAGTTTTACACGCTTTTCGTTCATCGTTTGCGGTGGAACAAGTGCCTTAAAGTTGGTTTTTATTAAAAGTGTTTTTTTTTACTTAGGTTTCTTACAATTTATTTTATTTTTTTCAGTTTCTTCTTGTTTAGCCCGAAAATGTTCACAGATGGACATGGGTCATTCTATTGTTGGTAAGATTTGTCATATTAATCATACAAGCGGTTTTGTGGGCATAGTACAAGCTGTTTTGCTCTGTTGGCGCTGTTTCCCGTTGCGAGTCACAATATTATATATCTGGCGTACACGTTGATGCCAGCATCTGTCGGAAAAGATCTTTATAACATTTCATAAAGTCCCGCTTCCGACACCCATTAAATGAATTGGATTTGGCTTTGGCTATTACAGTTTACTTATCTACTTAATTTTTTTCATCAGCTAAGGAAACAGTTAATATAATATGTTATTTGTAACCGTGTTCTGGCAGTGTAAAAATATCCACTATTCCGTATCATCACGTGGGTGTGGTAACAGGTGGCAGAGGAAAACTGAACCGGGTCATCAGCTGCAGCATCTTCCTGGTAATATCTAAACAAAACGAACTGCGGTTGCCAAGACTGCTTGCCAGACGTGGCAACTATAGAAAGTACCCCACCTATGAGACAATCTTTGAGGGAGGCATATGCTTAGCAGTTGACTTTGATAGGCTGCAATGGTATTTACTGGTAAATTTATTTCCATGCGATTCAAACACAGTATAGTCAAGTTTGTTTGCTTGAATGCTTTTTAAGAACGTACCAGTTGCCCGTTCTAGCCGCAAGAGGTAAGTGACGTAGGTTGGTCAGTGCTGAACCGAGGCCTTTTCGTTGCCGATGCTGCTTCACACCAATAGGATCTCACTTCGTCATCTTTTGTGTGGAGCTTTGAACAGGCGTTAGTGCCTCATCCGTTAATTGGCAAAGTGCAGCTTGAGCTAGTGAGGTGTGCATTCTTTAAAATCCGAATTTTAAACATGTTCGTAAGTCAAGCAACACTAATATTACCTAAATCAGTATTAATATAACCAATTAACGACACCAAGCTGACTATAAAAGATATGACCAAGCGTACTATTAAATTAGTCCCCTACCGTTAGACCACTTTTTATGTTAGATGCGCCACCACTCTTATCGTTATATATCAAAACATAATATTACTAATATACCTTTTTCACATTTCTTAAAGGGTTCAGACAATTGAGCAACAAAAATAAAACTCCAGTTTCTGATAAACTAACTTTGA
Organism: Parnassius smintheus behrii; assembly: GCA_036936625.1. Classification (NCBI taxonomy): domain Eukaryota; kingdom Metazoa; phylum Arthropoda; class Insecta; order Lepidoptera; family Papilionidae; genus Parnassius; species Parnassius smintheus. The sequence continues at coordinate 18,523,486 of JAUPFT010000018.1, forward strand.
GTTTATTTTTACCATTTACACTTGACAATGTATTCGAAATCTGTTGTCGGCTACAGATGGCATGCGTCGTAGGCGCGTAGCTCGCGCGTAGCGGGACTACGCACACGGCATGCTGGCAAAGTAATCTACGCTTTGCTGAATCACTACCAAAATATACCTTTATTGAAATTGACACAATTGCTTCGATTTAGATAAAGAAACACGTGCTTAAAACAAAGTATACGTACAGACAAATCAACCGTAAAACACTACGATAAAACGTATTTTTGACGACAAAGATTAGATACATAGAATTTTGATCCAGATTATAATAGTAGGAACGGTATATTTCACTAGTAAAGAATTTTTAAAATAATTTTAGTATTACAATACTCAATATAAGGTATTAGGAACTATGATAGACACGAGTGCTACCTTTAAGATATAAACTTATCTTCGTAAACAACATTATCTAAAGGATTATGAGAGTGCACGCTAATAGTCTTTCGAGAACAACGAAATAATAATAATAATAGAAAAATATACATACAGAATAGTTTTACTTACAGAAAAATACAAAACAAAGAGAAACGTAGCTTAAATTAAACAAACAACATGGCCGTGGCGGCACCGCGAGTAGCAGGTACAACAGACTAATCCGAATTAATCTTAAATATTAAAATTTATATTCGGAAAGTATAGTGAAACTCTAGATGCGATAATATTGAAATATACATAGGAACCATGATTCTTTCCGCGGGCTCTCGTCCGCGGAGACACAACGTCGCAATACCGACATGTCCACCTACGCTAAATCAAACTTACGTTACTCCCGATACAAACCGATCAAATTAAACAGGCCCTACGGAACACCTACCCATCCGATAGGCAATGCCACGCGGTGGAGCTTGCGAACTTAACACCGCATCAACAAACTTCAATAGCTATGTGTCTCAATAAATAGTAAACGCTAAAAGTAAATAATCGTGTTGTAAAGACGCGCGCCTTCGCGTTGGTGCACTGCTTACCCATTGTGCGTCTTTCGTCACTTACCTTGTCAACTTTAACTTTTAAATCTCTTTGCTTTATGGTTTATATTCATTCAAGCGATATTTATTGTTAAATTATTTCTTAAGTACACTAGTAAATTTTAAATGTTGGTTTCTCAAATACAATTCAAGTCTGTTGGTTACCCTAAACGCCTCTAGAGATCTGTAGAACAGTTGAAGTGACGCACAACGCGTAAGTAGCGCCCCACTGCACATAATACAAATAACAAGAACCGCCGGCAACCGGTGGAATAAAACATTGCACTTTATAAAAAAACAAACTCAATGTTGTAGTAAGATCCGCTCATAGATAAAATATTGTATTAGACTCCGCTAGATAAAATGTAAATATGTAAAATACTTTAAATAACGTGATCTGTGCCATCGAAAATTTAAGGGACTCCACGCACACGGTAAAGTGATGAATATACATACGAGAGGGCGGGCGCACGCCGCGCCGCCGCGCATGTACCTTCATGCCTTTGCACTCACTTACGCCACTACTAATAATTATTATAATACTAATAAAAATTCAAGAATCACACTTAGTTCCAAAATAAACTCACTTGTATGCGAGGTAGGCTGGGCGCTGGCGCGCAGCCCGAGTTTCGAGTTCGTTCGTTTTGGAAAAGTTTGCTACGATAATAATTATAATTAATCGTTATCAATAAGCCTACGCGGTTTCGTCGCGTCTCCACGGGCGGCTCTGCGAAACTTGCCGACCAATACCGGCGGTACGGCCTGCTACCGACGTGCTCCTATTACTTTCATCGAAAGATAATGCACTGCACGGCAAGTGGACGACGTCCGAAGTCGTTCCGCGAAGTGTTGTTACCCGAGCGCGAAGCCCGCGCGAGAGGACGACCGCTCTACTGCCTAACATACGTACCTAACTTCGCTTCATGTTTAAAAAATCATATACGTATATCACTATATATATCTTCATACATTTACGATGCGTCAGGAACTTCTTACGAGAACGTATCTATGCCTAAAATTAGAACGATTACATATATGTATGTATTACATAGCTTTAAACAATAATTAAATCGTAATTATCAATATCGATAATATTATATGCCATAAAGATAGGAACTTGCTTTCCTGGGAGAAGATGGTAAAGGATGGAGCCGCGGCGGCGCGACCGCGGCCCGCGCGCTGCCGCAACGATAAACGTATATAATAAAACCTGTCTAACGTATGATATGAATGCGGCGGGCGGCGCCGTGGCGGCCGCCGCCGCCTCCCAGTGTGCGGCGGCGGCGCGGCCGGCACCCATGGCGGTGCTCGGCTCCCGACTAACCTACACTTACACCTCTACAAGCTTTAATGTATAATAACTAGGAAAGTGCCGCTTGCTCAGCGACATTCAACGAAAAGAAGCATTAAGAGCTAATAGTGAACTGCTGCGTTGTCGGACAACGGAGAGAGCGCGGAGCTCTAGTGAGTAGTAACTATACATTTCATCGGAACAGATTAGTGGCCAGCGCTGGCGAGAGGCATCTCGCCCGGTGGCGGGAAGCGCGGACCGGGTGCGCAGAAGTTCACGTTGGGGTCCTTCGGCGTGGACGCGTCCTGCGCTGCGCGAGCCGCCAGCAGTGTGATCTGGTTGACGACGTCCTCCATCTCGTGCGTTAGCGGTTCGGGTTGTTGCACCATAGGTGGCGGTGCTAGTCGTCGCGCATGTGCCTCCCCTTCAGCGTGTCGACGGAACTCGGCAGTCGTGCGGAAGCGCTCGCCGGGACATGTACGGCATTCGAGCGCCGGCTGCACGACTCGGATGAGTCCGCGCGCCGCCTCTCTCCCCACGTAACATGAACGCGCCTGGTGGGCCTGGAGTGGAGCAGGCGATGGGAATGCCACTTTGCAGTGCTTGCACACGTAGCATAAATCGAAGTCGAGCTCCCGCGAGCCCGCCGGCGGCTCGCTGGCGGGTGGAGGCAGACGTAGCGTGGAAGCGCCCGGGTCCGCAGCAATGTGACGTATTTGCTCTAGGGTCGTCGCGGGCAGTTGCAGTACGCTAGCGCCATTGCCCGTTTCCACTATGAGACCTTGCGGCTGTGGTTGCGGTTGCATAGAATTAGCATTGCCACCTGAAACAAGGAAAACCAAAATGTTATTTACTGTAAACGAAATTACACGATAATGTTTGAATAGAGGTCAATAAAAATGGATATCAGTATCTTGTATCTAAATATGTACTTTCAAATTACACGTTTAAATTGTAAACAAAAGGCAAAGATTAACTTTAAACAAAGGATCCATATAGATGTGGCAGTTAAGTGGTAGAACAACTCTCGAGCGCGTTGTAAAGGGGTTAATCCACTTAGGACGATACTTGGGCCGCAGTCGTGAACTGACCTTTCATACGTCCTTGCGCTTAACACAGTTCAAATATATATCTTAAAATAGTATCTATTATCGTAATAAAAACTACACATTGTAGTACAAAGGGTTATAAAAATACAGAAGATTAGATGATTGACATATGACTCCGAAAACGAATCAAATAAATACTGACGACAAGTCCGATTCAATCGTTACGAGAATCGATAAACCCGATTCGAGCGCACTGATGATGACAAAAAGTAAAATAAGCGAACGCACCCAATGTGGGGAAGCTACCAACTATAAAGGCCCAATTTGGATGCTCCATTGTTCGCATTGGCTTAGCACCAGATAAACGCTGTTTACCTTACTGCTACGCGATTGTACATGCGTGACGCGTTTCTAACGAGCACTACCCGCTTCTGTAATTGATTCGGACTGCTTTATGCGGTTTATATTCACGAATGCATAATACATAGCGCTCGGGTTGCCATTGCATGAGTTTTATATCATTGAACAGTGTCGTATAATCTTCGTCGTTCTTAACACTGAGCGAATAATGTAGTGTTATCCTTTATGTAACAGATGAAATCACCAAGTTGTGGATAGCGGTACAGGTTACTGATTGACACAAGAAAGACTATTAAAAAGTGGCTTCTACGACGTGTACACTTGTACGTGTACTTTTTCGGTTTAGTAATGAAATGTTATCCCCACACTAGGAATTCCTCCTGTATCGAGAAAGCGCTTTACATGCACTATTTGGATGTACTCGTATTTTGAGCAGGACTCTGTTCTATGACCCGCAGCACCGCAGCTAAACGAGTAGCCACTGAGCTATCTAAGGACTTATAAAATGATCCTATTGAGTGGATTAAACTTGAAATTAATTAAACTCTATAACCCGTAAAAACTAGTTTTATTCAATGTGTAGTGTACTGCTTACGACAGAAAATTCATTTTTGAACTTTTTGCTGAAAAGAGCAGCATTAAGCTACTATTTCACGCTGGTATTCTGTGAGAGCGTGGTCCTTCCCCGGTCGAGCCGACCCATTCGTGCTACAGCTATACTACTAATATAACTGCAGCATGGCTCTACTACGTATAAACGGTACAGAAATTACCGGTAAAGAAATTTTTTATAGTATAGGGTGACAAACGAGCGCACAGTCCACCTGATGGTAAGTGGTTGTTGTGGCCCATAGACACTCGATTACGAAAAATACAGATGCGTTATCACCCGTGAGGACTAAGATGGAATGCCTCATTTCCAGTAAAAAGGGTCTCCGGTTCTCTACACTCACCATACGAAATACAGCAGTATTAAGCTACTATTTTACGCTGGGTATTCTGTGAGAACGTGGTCCTTCCCCGGTCCAGCCGATCCATTCGTACTACAACTTTATTACTAATAGAACTGTAGCATGGCTCTACCAATATAAAACGTGGTAGAGCTTGCTACATTATTCCATTATTTTCTTTTTTACGTAGAATACGTAAAAAAGAAAATTATGGACCGTTGAACGCTATCTGTTGTGCGAATACCTACGTATAATCGTTTTTATAACTCAACAACTAACATATTTTTAAATTACGCTATTTTTGGATTTTATATCCATCATCATCCCATCGAATTTGAAGATTCAATGAAGTCGTAACATGCAGTGTTTGCGTAAATAGCGATTGTATTTAAATAGAAAGTCAGTACGCGCAAGATTAAAGTTTATACTTTTGTTATTGAAAGAAAGTAAAATAGATTTTATTCCATTTTAAAGGTGTTATCAGAAAGTTGCTACTGTTCATATCCTGTTTAAATTTGTTTTTGACTCCTCTTTCGACTCCCACGGGATGATACGGGGTAGCGGTGCCGCCACTACATTGTTTATATACATGAAAATATAGAAATAATGAAATAAGATATTACTCACAATTGTAAGTCAATTGTACATGAGTGGTACAGATTTCACCTCCAGCTTACGATGGCGGCCGGGTGCGCGGTTATGTTAAGGTTCATTGACATAGAAATTATATTTAAAATTTAGGATGCCAATAGAAGCTTTGGTTGTGTTTATTATTGTCATAATAATATAATATAATATAATATCAATACAAAAATTGTGCGATTCTTTTCTAAATGAAATCTGATGTAGTTATTGCTTTACGCCCTCGAAGGCTTATAGATGATTCGCTGCTTAGTAACTCATTGTTATTCAATTTAAATATTAAGTGCTAATCACAAACTAAGCGTCAGCGACTCTCCTCGACCCTGACGTTAATTTGTAACCCTTTCTGCCAATTAGTTTTAAAATAGCCACACTGTTGTGCCAGTAACGTAACTACAGGTCGTTAAAGACTGTAATCGATCACGCAATTACTAACTCTATGCTATTCACAGCACAGTTGTAAATCGTAAATTGCTTGTTCGTCTGAGCCTGAGTATTTCGCGCGGTGGCTAGTTTCAAGTCAAAGGGCTTCTTAATCCGGAGTTGTAGGTCGTTACGCGTTATTATAACGCGAACGGAGTCGGCTATTTCTTAGTTCATTTACATCTCATTAAGGAAGCTATTTTTGGACTTGAGGAGGCATAATGCGGACTTTCGGCGATTCTTTAGATCTCTAAGTAAATAAGAACGTGTATAAAATTGCAGCGTGTCTTTTATAAAGTAGATAAAATTGTTTATTGCTAAGAAATATATAAATTTGTTATAATGTTATGAGCAACTCGTCAGTAATAGCATAGAGTTAATTACTACTGTACTCTTTTTAATTCTGTATTTGTATGTACATTTATATTTTTTTAAATTTTAATTTTGTTTGTGAAATTGGAAGTCAACAGTTGCTTCCAACAAATCTGCAATACAAACACAAACTCTTGTCCATGTTGCAGTATGTTCCGTCCAACAAATGACGTGTATTAGGCGCATCAATTACGGTGACTCCATATTCGGTAGTCGGTGGCCGCCGATGGAGCGATACGGTGCATGTCGTACGATGTGATGGATGGTAATTAAACTGGATCGTCCAAGTGCTGGGAAATAGACTTCTGAGCTAGGTCCAGTACATGAGTGACAGTTGTAGGAATGTTATGGAAGCGGATTTCTTGTATGTGCTCTACTATACTTACATACTACAACACACAAATGATTATCTTTGGTTTAATTTTATAATATTTATCTGATTATATTTATTGATTAAAATAATTTAATTTATTATTTTACAATATTTACAATTAATGTTCATAACACACAATATAAAAAATTACAATATAGAAAAACTAAAACTAAAAAATTAAATTGTCATAAAGACCTGCTCCCCGTGGTATTGTGCAAGAACGCTGGCTGCGTTTCCTCGCGAAATAGCTATATTTAGCCTTTGAGCGACGGACATTCCACGGAATTTCATGTAAGAAAAGTGCAGGTAGGTTTTCCCGTCACGGTTCTCTGAACGAAGTCATCCGAAAGGCTCTTGTCTCCATAAATGTTCCCTCGGTTTTAGGGCCTTGCGGGATATTTAGAGACGATGGCAAGAGACCCGATGGTATGACTTTGGTCCCTTGGGAGAGAGGTAAAGCCCTAGTGTGGGATGTTACTTGCGTTGGCGGCCTCTCATCTCAAGGGTACCTCTTTTAAAACCGGGGCGGCATCAGATTCAGCTGAATTAAGTAAATGGCGCAAATATGAGTATTTGAGAAATTACTACATATTTGTGCCATTTGCTGTAGAGACTATCGATCCGTGAGGTCCACGTGCAGTGAAGTTCCTAAGGGAACTGTATACGTGATAAGAGGGCTGGTTCTTTTCTCGCTCAGATTATTTTAATACATTATTAATTCAATTTAAAATTAAATTTTTGTATTGTATAAGTGTGATAAACGAGCAGACAGGTAATGGTAAGTGGATGCTGTGCCCCACAGTCGTCTATATTTATCCTCGATTAAGAATCAAAATGCAGATGTGTTGTCACCCCTGAGGACTGAGATAAAATGCCTCAATTCAACTAAATAGGGTCTCGGGTTCTATACACATATCATATGAAACACAACAGCATTATGCTGCTATTACATAACACAGTAAGAAAGAGCAACCTTCTGTCAACAAAATATGGTCATAGAAACTTTGAGAAAAAACTTCAAAACTGAAATAATATTAAGAAACGGTATATTTCTATAAATGCAAATCAATCGCCTTGACTGCACTCCGACGTATTTTCTGTGAGTGACTCGCGATCGACGTCTCGGTCTGACGCAGTCTATTTACTGTACATATTGCCCTACAATTAGGCTAACGGGATCGAAGCTTTGTTCGTGAACGAGAAAATTTTAGTAAGATAGGTGCGACGAATGGCATACACAGAGTTTGTTATAATCATGTTAATGAAAAAAACGTAATGTCTTTTTAACAAACGCTCCTAATTGTTATACAAAAAATGGAATAAGTATATGTAAGAAAGTTACTTAAAAACAATTTAACGAAAATATTTAAAGCAATCTAATAAAACTATATGCAAATGTGTTTGATAGACGCTTGAGACCTGACTTTAAATAGAAATTGTCTTGAATCGTATTATCTATTTGGTCAGTGCTTTACGATTAAACATGAATGAGGGTCTTGCGATGTGACAATGAGAAATGACAAGTTCAATTACTTTGACATCGGCCAGTCCGGAACTCCGCTATTTTCACTTGAAGTGTTAATGTAAAGTATTTGTGTTTGAGTATATGGTATGAGGTATGAGGAAAGAGTGACAAAGAAAATTTATGTTGCAGAAGTGAATGGCAGAGTCGGAAAGGGACGTCCTAGGCGAAAATTTATCGACCAAATTGGCGATTTATTAAAAACGGGCCAAATTAGGAGTACCCTTAATCGACTTATCAGGGTCGTGGCAAATGGAAGTCCGTAGTCTCTGCCTACCCCTCTGGGTGTCAGGCGTGAGTGTTTATGTATGTATGTATGTATATGGTTAATTCCGATTTTTATTAGCAAATCAACTAAGCAAAATAATTCGTTTAAACATTAAAATCAATCAACAAATTGTGTCTATACCTTTTGTTCTTTTTCCTGTTGTCCTTTACGTGTGCCAGAATTATTTATTTTTGATTTGTTTTGAATCGCTCATTTATTTTAAGTGAGAATGATGATAAAAATCAGTGTTTGATTCTTGGTAGGCAATATGCGCACTGAGCTATTTAAACCATGTTATTTCACATACATCCGTGCACAAATTGTGCTCAGCGTATGTTTGTTATGAACATATGTACCTAATAGGATGCATAATGACTAAATATATCGCTATAAGTAAGTCAAATTTCTCAAGGACTAATTAAAATTTAGTTCCATTAAAATGCTACCAAATAATTTTAAATTTTTTTACCTATAAAATTGACATCTATCGAAAATCGTAAATAAAAATAGAATATATCCCTATGTTTCTAAGTTTAATTTCTAATATTTAAAACGTTTTAAATAACAAAAAAAAGCACTGATAAAAACTGCAATTACAGTATAAATAAAGAGATTTTTTTATACGTATTGGTCAGATCATGGAATTTATATTATTAATTAGTCGATTATTGCGTGTAATAGCGGTATTTCATAAAATTTAAAAGTGTTTGTTGACTATATCATGATATAGCTTGACCAAATCAATGAATGAAGATTGATTGGCTACATTAACAACTAAACACGACATTTATATTTCTAGATAATATTGTTATGGTCGCCACACACGGTCAGTTCAACTGATCGTTCCAACTGATCAGTTCAAACTAAAACTGTTGATATTTTTTAAAATATCGGATTTTCAATATGTCGATCATTATAAATATATTAATATCGGAGTTTTACATATAGGTTTATTTATTGATATATATATATATATATATATATATATATATATATATATATATATATATATATAATAAATAGTTCAAAAAAGTTTATATATAGATATATTCAAAATCCGATATTTTAAAAAATATCAACAGTTTTAGTTTGAACTGATAAGTTGGAATGATCAATTGAACTGGCCGTGTGTGGCGACTATTAGACATATCGTAAAATAATTTAATTAAATACCGCTAGCCGTGCTGATTGCGTATTTTTGGCAGATGCAGAACTTTCTAAAGATTCCACATCACTTTATACCTTATTATATATTTTATAAATGTGCGCAGCTTTGTTGTGGGATCGGGCCAACCCAGTTGCAACTCAACTAATTGTGGCTGAAGTACTAAAGGGTACAGTTTGGGTTTTCTTAGTTTTAATATAATAATAGCAGCATCTACTAACTGCTTAACTAATTAATAATAAGTAACTCAGCAAACTAAATACAATTCTGTTAGATACTTATTGTTGCAGCTTAAAAAATTGTCAGACTTAAAATATCCAGACCGGTGGCCACTGACCGCATGATTTAAAATGTCAATTTTAGCAAAATGACTAATAAAATTACATAAAACTGTGATTAGGAGAAAAGGTCTTTAGTTGAATATATTGTGTGCATGGTATTTCACCATTTTCTTTTTGTATCAAGTCCGATATAAGTACCCAATTGGAAACAAACTGCACTGTGATATTTTTATCCATAATTGATGGAATTGTTTTGATACCGTTGACACAGACTATTCTACTTTTAATGAGACTTTTAAATCAGTTTGACATATATTAAGATAACTTTCATATTTTCAGACTTTACTATTAAAAATTTAGTGACAGTCCCGGTTTCATAGCTTACATGAGTAAATGAGTAGTCTCTTTAGAAAAAGTACTATAAATAGCAAAGAAATAAATGTTTAACACAGGTCTATTTTTATATTAGCTATGAGTAGAACTTCATTGATATAATCTGTCATCTGTCAAAGCCGGTATCGAAGTGATCTAAACATAAATTTCGTAGTAGATACGTAAGCTACCCAAATTCGACCCGCGCCGACTCCACATATAATATTTTAAAAATTGTAATTTGAAGTTTCAATTTACCACGTTCTCAATGGTGAAGATCAATATCGCGAGGAAACCCGCGTATATGAGAAGTTAAAAATATTTTGGAAAGCATTTTAAGGTATATGAAGTTGGTCAACCCGCGTTGTAGTCAACTCCTTTTTGCTCTAAAACTCGCTGTGGCCTGCGTACTGCTGATGACCGAATACTTGCAGTAGTATTCACGCTTGGCAAACAAGTTGGCAACCGCAGCTTTTTACCACTTTGCATTGTTATCAGAAAGATACTGCCACCCATATCCTGTTTCCGCTTCTCTCTTACTACACCCGTGGGGTGAAATAGAATATTGGTTTCTTTTTCAGCTGGAGTGGCACTGTTGTTAAGACCCAGAAATATGCCGAGCAAAGCCGGGGTGGGTGACTTGTTACATAGATAAATAGATATAAGTATTAGTCTTTAGGCATTAAGTACGCCATGTTTACTATTTTTGTACATACAAACTAAATAAATACATAAAAAAGAAATGTGTCGTAATTGTTTATGTATTGAATGCATTTTTTTACATTTTATATGCATTAGTTAAAATATAAGAGCTTACGTAACAATATGCCACTATAAGACGACATTAGCTATGAAACCCTAGGTGTCAGTCGTCTTGCCATGTGTAAATAGTAAAATACGCGAATCGGCTTTGTTTACCCACCGCAGTAATGCAATTAAGGGGTGGCGTGTTCTTTATAATATGGCTAATTCCCTTTTCCAAGTACATTTACTTTTATATTATGCAAGAAATTATAAAAATAAACCAGTCATTGTTAGTAAAATGTGGAGGTGTTCCACCACTATGTGATCTACCAGAAGTTTACTTCTTCGTACGACCTCTTCGTAAAATCGATGGTGGGAGCCGATTATACCGGATCTATACGACTTAGGGACCTGAAAACAGGAGCATACTCCTTTTCAAAAGCCGGCAACGCACTTGCTATTATTACCTTTGTGTTACAGTTGTTCTTGGGTGGTGGTAGTCACTTATCATATCATAAGTGACTACCACCGCATATCCGATTTCCCCCTCTTCCCTTAAAAATAAAGTCCTCAAGGGTATAAATTTTAATCAACTTAATATTTCTTAATCACCCTACTAACAATTACAACTCTGTGCTCTTTTGTCCTCCATAATTCTTAAAAAAATTACGCAAAATATGTGATATTGATAGAAGCATTATCGCATTGGGATAAATAATTACTCTGCATTAAAATAAACCTAGTTTAGTTTTTTTCTCTAGGTAAAATATACTTAATTATTTTCACATTTACGTTAATGTAACATAAAAAGTAAAATCAAACTTTATTAAAGAAAAACACAATTTTAGCGACAGATTTTTCACGGCATTGTTGTTAAAGGAAAAAAAGGACCTGCATGAATATAATTTTTTTTTCTTTTTCTTCTTTTATTTTATATATTTAAGTTTGCCAACACGTATTGGCAAATTTAAATAAATAAAATATCGAGTATCTATACATATAATATAATAATAATATCTATATCTATATATTTGAAGCGACAGTAGCCTAACGGCAGGGCGCGGACCGCGAACTCAAAACGTTTGTGGGTTCGTGATTAGAGGGAATATTAGTAATGTTTATAGCATTATTAATATTCTTTTATAAGAAAATATATATATATATATATATATATATATATATATATATATATATACATAAATATATATTTTCCTTTAACAACAATGCCGTGAAAAATCTGACGCTAAAATTGTGTTTTTCTTATTATATATATAAAATAAAGGTATCGAGCCGTGGTAGCTCAGATGGTTATGCTCGCTGATAATAAGTAGTAACGCGAGTAACCCGGGTTCGATCCCCGCCGGCACCAATGTAATTGTTAATTGCAATTTTAAGTGCTGATTTACCACGTGCTCGGCGGTGAAGGAAAACATCGTGAGGAAACCTGCATGTCTGAGGAATAAGAAAAAAATATTTCGAAGACATGTGAATTTCGCCAACACGCATTGGGGCAGCGCGGCAGACACTTCCTTGCCCTAAAACCCTCTGGGACATGAGGGCGGGCCTGTGCCCAGCAGTGGGACGTATACCTACAGACTGTAACTTTACTTTTATTGGGATCGCGCGGAGACCTATCCCTAGCTGTCTAAACCCTGTCAGTTATTAGAGGAGACCTGTGTCCAATTGTAGGACAAGGTAATGCTGATGCTTTAATTTTTATAGACAAAACACGGCATTGGTTTTCTCAACAATCACAGTTTTATTTATTTACAGTCTTACAGAGGTTTAATTTTTTTTATTTGTTATTATTTTATTATTTATATATAGAGACAGACTACTTTGTTATTTGTTTCCTCATTTTCTGAAAGGAATCTTAATAACAAAGTGTCACGTCATTCAAAGCAAAATCGATTCTCGAGTTGCAAAGTTTGTAAGTCACATACAAATCAAACTCATTCACATAGTGTGCGGTTATCCGATATCTATTGTTTACTTTCAATATTGATCCTGCAATAATCATTGCTCTGACTATGCTTGTTTTCATAGCATTATAGTTAAAGTAAAAGAGAATAATTAATTGGCTTCCAAAAAGCTTGGCGTGCTCAGCAGAGCGGGACAGTATTTCACGCCGGCTCACCGCCTACAACTTTACAAGGCGCAGGTTCGGCCTCACGTGAAATAATATTCTCATCTTTAGGCTGAGGCTCTCCAGTGCCAGCCCCTTTCATTTTATCGCATCCAGCGTAGAGCAGTTCGAGTCGTCGGCGAGCGATTCGTTTCTGATCAGCTTGACTCACTGGCACTGCGGAGAGATGTTGCATCTCTTTGGATATTTCATCACATTTGCCACGGGGAGTGTTCTGAGGAATTGTTCGGACTAATTCCAGCCAAACAATTTAACCATCGCACATCGCCACAAAACTCGCGATACCATCCATACCATCTGGATGACTGGCGGTCTACCACCAGCGGCGGACCACCGTGCGATTTAAAAGAACTTTTCTTCCTCGCACAACCTCCTTGTGGAATCGACTACCACCAGAGATTTTCCGGACCGATACGACTTAGAGACCTTCAGGAAAAGAGCCTACTCCTTTTTAAAAGGGCGGCAACGCATCTGCAATTCTCCTGGTGTTGCAGTTGTTCATGGGCGACGGTAATTACTTACCATCAGGTGAGCCGTATGTTCATTTGCCCCCTCTCCTATAAAAAAAGAGAAAGCCGTGTTTGGTTGTACCGTGCATGAAGCCGACAGCCGATAGTTCGGTGCCGGGTTATCGCCTTTGTGCAGCTTATGAACGGTTATCAACTACGTTTTAACACTACAGGATAGACTTGCTACCACTTGTTAACGGCAGTGAAGTTTGAAACATATAAATTTTATGTCAAAAACTGTCTTCGACGGTTTACGAACAGATTTTCACCACGAAACCGTCATATAGCATGCATGGAATTCGAACCAGGTAATATTTGTCGGTAATAATTGGAAATAATTTGTGTTACATACATGTTCACACATTTAAATTAAATAGTGATTTGTATGGTACAAAACGATACGGTAAAGACAAATTCCCGAAACTCAGCGCATTAGGCTGCTATTTTACTCCGTACATTCTGTGAGAAGGTGGTCCTTCCCCGGTCGAGCAGACGTAATCGTGCTACAGCCATAATATAGCTGCAGCATGGGTCTACCATTTAAAAGTTCATGAGTTACTTAAAATGTAACCGTCGATGTGTAAACGTATTGCTAGGCCTAATTAAATATGACTTCAAATTCTGCTGGAATCGATATAAATGCATTTGCCATCCACAAACAGAGCGACGTGAAATTGATTATCAGCAAATGGAAATGGACGTCAAACGACGCTCTGGCCATGTCATCAATCACCTTGAGGATACAAGCATCCGATTAATTTTTTCGGCTACAGTTTTTTATTTGTTTACTACTCACTTATTGTCATTTCTGACGTACCTATTGCAAATTTTAGTACAATGCTAAAGTGCAAGTTGTAGTATGTATGGAATGTTAACATCATATCCATGCTACGGACACTGCCAATGTTTAGAAGTAAAAAGAAAACTATATATAACATATAAATTATTTGTGCGTATTAATCATATTATTCTTTCACAAAATTTCTCATATTTCTTGGAAAAAATCTAAGGGAGATTTTTATCAGTCTCTTACATTTTTAATACAATATAATTAAAGTCTAGACTAACACTCTAATATTCTTCCATTTCAATGCGAATTAAAGCGAATTTTGTGATTAGCATCGAGATGGTACATTAATTCAAGAAAATTTCAAGTATCGTTCATTCGCTCTTCCAAGACCCATTTAGCAATAATTTTATCGAATTTTATATCCATCATATTAACGCGTTAGTGGCTCGGAACGTCCATTATCCCAACCTCCTTTCGACTCCCCGAGGAAATCTCACCGCATTCAAATATTTAATTACTTCAGCTCTCGATCATTTATAAATTCGGGCGGGAGTGCTATCATAAAACGCGCTAATGTCTTATAATTAAAATATTCTCAACAAGCCGTGGCGTAATGGCACCTCCGGCGACGGTTTCCTCCGACGGAAAAAAACGCATAAAAAATTACATTCACCCCAGAGGACTCACCCCTTGTGTCGGGAAAATCGATTAAAAAGAGGAGCCGCGGGGTGAAGTACAGCGGCAGGCGGCGGGGAGTTTAATATGTACGAAAAAATGCACGACGCTGCGGGAGCGAGGGAGAGACCTAAGGAGCGGGCCTCGAGTTGCCTTCAATTTTTATAATTACGTTCATACGTGAGCGCGACCGGCCGCCGCGCCGTCTCCCGACGCTCTCATTTATTTACACTAGCCGCCTTTTCGTCTTGCTCTCGCTTGCGATTACTTTTTAATTTTTAACTAACTACGTATGCTGAATTTTATTTCAATCATAAAAGTTGTGCTAACTGCCAGCTTCGTCATTTCACTTCTCTCGAGCGTTTCATTCTCATAATAACAACCGAAAACGAGCGCGTTTGGGAAATAAGTCGTATTATAACTTTCCCGTTTCCGCGACGAAATCAATTTCCATCAGTGAAAGAACTCGAAACTTTTCCACATACGCGGCAATCAAGGATATAAGGAGGCAATAAGAGCGGGATAACCGACTGGAGGACGTTATCTCAGGAGACGGTATGCAAATGAGCGGGCGACGCACACAGTCACACACTCGCACGATCTAACCCGCGCTCACATACGTCGCGTACATCCGTGCGTACATTTTATAAATAGATATCGCTTTTTTATCCGGGTACAAGAATACGTAGGGGGTTGCCACCCAGATGAGGGGGAGTCCCCTGCGGGGGACGTGTTGGATTTCAGATTGCTACGAACTGCAAAAATGAGGGATGAAAGAAATATAGCTTAAAACGCAGATATTTCCCGGCGTCTTAAGGCACGGCCGAGGGGGGAGGCGGGGTGTGCGTGTATGTATGTGTGTGTGTGGAACAAAGTAGAGTGGCGATATTGAACCAAAATGAAACGGTAAACGAACCGTGCGCGTCCGTTCTAATGCGAATTTATAATTTGGACATTGCCCCGGACGGCGTACTCTTTGAACTCTATGAGAGGGTGCGTTTCGAAAGGTAAATTTATAAAGAGTGCGTATTTGATTTATAAAAAAGGGAGACCATAGTGGCATGCATTGACCGCTCATCTTAGAAATATTTCATTAGGCGTCGACGTTATCAAAGCGTACGCATAGCGACGTTGTTTCGGCACGATGAGCGAGCGTTTAGGCGTATCCTCATTGCGCAGGTTAACGCTTGTGTCCGCCGACCTAATTGTCTTCGCGTCGCGGCTAATCGGGATATGCGACATGTGATAATTGCGACTTGCTAACTCGACGTACTTACTCGCAGATGCGGTACATTATTGTAGCATCACACACCTGGCTTTGACAGTTTAGTCTGAGTCTGTCTGAGTGACAGTCTACTGTTTCATTTTCTTATCTGTTTGAATATAGTCATCGAGACGTCTTCATTCTATTATAAAACTTATATTTTACATTATGACAGGAAAATATTTTAACGCAGTATGTCGCATCTGAAATATCAACATCGCTGGTACAATTGCGTATTCTGCTAATTCATTAATGAGATACGTAGGTGTAGCGCGGGCGAAATAAACGTTACATTTACAATTGCCCCATATTAGCACTAAGCAGATAATAAGTTGACGTAGCTAGGCTACTAAGGCAATAACGTACATCAGTAAATTAGGTGTCAATGAATTTACTGCAGGAACGTGACGCAATGGCTCGCTATCAGCTTGGGGTAAAGCTGCGCTGTCTAAGCATGAAAGTGAAAATTGCGTACGTGAACTGGAAGAAAAAATATTAAAAATTAATCAAGGCACCGGCCGAGGAGGGAGGGGAGCACATGTGTCGACAAAAAAGCTTCTCCCTTTCGGTTGGCACGTGCGAGGCGCCGTTAAGGCCCTGTTCCGCTGCCGAGTTAAAAGTTCTTTCGGACAAACAGAGGATTTGTCACAATTACGGCGAGGGTGAGGCGTCCCTACTTGATTAAAACCTAAATCACGTGACGTGTTTACAGCCGAGCCGGAGGTGTTTTCAATTTGTCGATTCTTGGACTCGCCATTGGCGTTCCGGACACGTTCGAAGCACCTATCTGGGAGCCGACGGGCGTTTTGAATTTGTTGTGAATTAAATTATTGACGACCTAATCGGTTGGACCGATTTTGTTCGCCTTAAAACGTGCCCGTCCACCCACTGCGAAGATACTCATCCGTCAACGGTCACGTATTCTAATTACGTTTAAATGTTTCCATGACCTGTGGAGAATTGTAAAGCTTCGAGTTTTGCAACGGCTGCTGTTGAGCCGTAAAAAGAGAAGATTAACACTCGAATTAATCGGGAGATTAAACATAATGAAAGAAAATCTCATTACGACCGGTATAATGGCGGTGAGAAATATCGCCCGGCGAGCGGAAGGAGGAAACGTGCCGCTTAAAAGAGAAGGAAAAGGCGAGTGCGAAGAAAATTAAAGACTCGAACGAAATTAAAAAATGTTAAAAAAATGTAATCGACTCCGGAGCGCGATTAGGGAGAAATGCAAACAGGACACGGGGTGCGGGCGGGTGGAGGGGTGCTAAAAGTTCTCAATTAAAGAGCGGCTACGGAAATTCTTGTTGTAATTAGATTTTTTCTCATCTCCTTAAATCAGCGCAGTCCGACCGCTGACACTCCGTTTGCTTAATTTGTAATCGAGACTTGTTAACTTTTGCTGAACACTCGTTTTATTCTCCATTTTAAATTTTAATAAGGAGTTTCAAAACAATGCGTATTTAATAGAACCAGGCGTTGCTTTGTGGAAATCTATTATATTAAAGATGGTCAAAATTACTTTGCCTATATCCCCTCAGTAAAATAAAATGATGTGTCTTACCTAGGTGCTCTTTAAACACATCATTTTATTTCATTGAGCGGATATAGGTAAGGTAAATTTTACCATCTTTAATAAACTGTGCATAGTTTTATAGGTTTCATATCGTAGTCATTATCAATTACCCATATTGGTTACTAAAATTATATTGGTTATAATGCTTTTCTTTCTTTCTTTCTATAAAAAACTGCCCGGCAGATGTTGTTCAGCCATTTCCAGCACTCCTATCGTGTTCAGATTTGATTTTCTTTTTTTGACATTAAACCAGCATATATTAATATGAGTCATTTTGTCCATGAATATACAATTCGTAAAAAACTGGACGTGATAGACCCACGCTGCAACTTTTGGGTCCTTACATACGAAATAGCTTTTTGTCGTACACAAAAAATGACGACCGATTTTGCTCAAAATTTAATGAGGTCTAAGTTACATAATTATACGTTAAATGAAACTGGTCCCATGTAAATATCACTCTTTGTTCTCGAGATACACAGGCGAAAAATGAATCCGAACATACATACATACGTACATGTGCACACACACTCATCCTCTCAAAAACCATACTATTCGAATCTAAAGACCTTGGAACGTGGAGATATTTAAAATTTCCGATTTGCAAAATCGGACGCATTACAAAAGTTTCCCAAAGTTAATAAATATAATTGAAGTGTCGGTCTGTAATATTAATCCTTTCCCTGTGCCACGAATCATATATGAACATTTCGATTGTTTAACTATTGTGTCTGTTTCGCGGACAGATAAACTGTTAACATAATTAGTGTCTAGCTCAGGTGCCTTTTTGTATAGAATTGTTGTCCTCCTGTCTTTCTGTATGTGTAGGCTGATCTTCGGAATGGCTGAACCCATTGAAATGAAAGGAGATGAACGAAATTGGGTGCATTACATCGTTCTGAACACTTATCCAAAAATATGTAGGTAATAAAACGATAAATTATAAGCATAATTAAATAGTTTATATTTCTGTAGTGCTTGGAACAATCATAAAAACATTTAATAAACTGAAAAACGGAAGCTAATGTTTCTAATATAGCAGAAACGAAACGTTTTAATTTTTTTTTAATTAAGGATTTTGACTTGGAGAATAGTATTTTAAGCCATGTCTTCTTTTCATTCAGGATTTCACTACATAACCTACATATATACAATCATAAAACATAAAAAAAACCCCCTGGCATTATCAGATATTTAAATTTTCAAAATAAGACATATTTGAACTTTGTTCACCCCGGGTCTAAGCTTGTATGGAATCAAGTTCATCATTGTCAAGTCAAGTTCCTTTCACGAAAAGATGAAAAGCCATGACCGGAACCTAGGCTATTTTTTATCAGAAAAACATGCAAGAATTTTTTTGTGTGAAAATAAATGGTTTTCACATGGAGATGGGTCAAATTAAGGATATTCATAACCGGCGAGCTTGTATGCGTACGTACATAGGTAGGGATATAGGATGTGAAAGAAGCGATAGAGGTGTGTCAGGATCGCGCCAAATAGAAGCCCGTAGTCTGTGCTAACCCCTCTAGGTAGCAAGCGTGAGAGCTTATGTTATGTTCTGTAATAAACTACTTGTCCAAAGACCAATATATTATTATTTTTGTTTAAATTTTACGCGGACGAAGTCGCGGGTAAAGATTGTAGATAATTTTGGCCATAATATAAGGTTTATACAGTTTATGATAAAACTTAGATTTAAGGTAGCATTTATGCATACTTATTTATTTAAACTTTATTGAACCTTACATTAAGTACGGGATCAAAAGGCGGACTTAATGCTAAAAGCATTCTCTGCCAGTCAACCTTAGGGCAGTGATACAACTACAAAGGCGGTTTACAAAGGAAATAAATACTTCACGATGTTCAGTAAAAAAGTTATTACATAAGGGTAAGAAAATGATTAATTATCTCATTTTCTCCTAATTTTATCCTATAAATCACACTAGAGTTAACCCCGAATTCCTTGCAAGTATTATAATATTTTTGCTCTGTAAATTTTGTTTATAAATAAACAGAAAAACAAAACAGTATTTTAAAAAGTTGTATTTAAACATTTATTACACACTTGCTAAAAATTTGCGTAAATGAAACATCTAAATTAATTTTCTTTTGAAACCGCTTATTTATCCTACCCCCATTGCATTTCCTTCTTGCCGTCTCAAGCTTCGAGTCAATTAATTCCAGTCGGTGTCCAAGCGTGCCTCGGAGCGTAATTAACCATCTCGCTTTGTAATTACAGCGCTTAAACTTGTCGGAAGTGGTCGGAAATTGTCGGGATTTGCCGGGAGTCGAGTGGCCGGTCAGCTCGCCAATTAAGGGGCCCGCCTACGACGCGATTAAGCAATTAAAAGGCGGGCGGTCGGACACCGGCTCATTTAACTTGGGTTTTCCTGTTGGAAAAGTTTTAATTTTTGAACTTTTGCTTATGGAGTGGCACCTTCCCTCTTATTTATATGCTGAGCTGGAAAAGTGCCTAAATCTTATGTTTAATGTTGGGGTTAACTGTCGTTTTTTTCAGTATTAAGTTTTGTATGGATGGAAGGTATTATTTCATTTTATTTAAAAACGTTACCCTCACACTAATGTATTTGTGTTAGT
The DNA here is from genome assembly GCA_036936625.1 of Parnassius smintheus behrii. Taxonomy (NCBI): domain Eukaryota; kingdom Metazoa; phylum Arthropoda; class Insecta; order Lepidoptera; family Papilionidae; genus Parnassius; species Parnassius smintheus. The sequence continues at coordinate 18,543,863 of JAUPFT010000018.1, forward strand.
GTTGATATACTTCTCAAAGACAAACATCCAGACAGCGAACAATTATTTGTAAGCTATACAAATACTTGTATCGTGGGAGATTCGGTCCCGTAGTCCTCAGCTCTGCAACTCAGTGTTAATTAAGGTATTAATCCTATAATAAAGAGACTAAAAAGTTATAATACTTTTTAGTGTATTAAAAGCCTATGTGCCGCATACTACGGAGAGATCATGTAATAAAATTCAGTTACATGAACAAAATATTTTAAGGCGAAACTTGCCTACGATTCTCGGTTCGAATCAAATCCACCATTCAAACGTTACCATAACCAAATCTATCATTTGGCTTAGTTGCAAAGACGTAAGAAGTACATCACAAGTTGCTTTAAAATCTTTTTACTATTAGGTCGGTTAGCAACAGGAAAGAAACAAAGACAAAATTTTAATAACCTAACTGACATCATTAACACCTTGACCTGCAACCCCAAATCCCTTTATAATAATTAAGCATCAAACCTCAGCAGATAATCACAAAGCGTCGGGAGGGTTGAGTCGTTAATTAAAAGAAACCTTTGGAATCTTCTTACAAACAAGATATTATCCCTTCAACCCTTCCGACCTTATTAAAGTCAAAATCGACGCTCGCATTAATTCAATAAAGCGGTGTAAACTGCGCAAACAGACGGCGGAGAAAGGGTTAATTTGCATGTCGGCGTTCGCAGGGTTAACCGCCGCTTCGTTAGGGCGCGACAATTAACGGGTTTTGAGGAGGGTTAGAGGGAAAATCATGGGAAAGTTGCGGTAGGTTAGTACTCAGTAATTAAGATGTATGGGAAGGCTTTTCACACGATTTTCCTTTAGAACATTTTCGTTGTAATATTTATTATAAAGTTGTAACGAGTTCTTCACTTCTGAATTTTGAAGATGATTTCATTGACATCCGTTCTACTACTGCCTTTCAAAGGCCGTTGCTGAAGTTAGCCCTCCCATATAATTTGCCACAGTGTCCTCGCTTGGCAGACGGTTTGGATTCGCAGTTTTTTTAATACTTTCGGATGTTGTCATGAAAATCCTGCTGCCCATCTCACAGTTTGTTTTCCTCTATACGCCGCCATTACAAAGTGGATATTTTTAGTGTAAACAAAAGTATTCATGTTTTAAACCCTCGATATTTCATGTATTCAGCTAGTTCAAAAAGTAGCTCGATAAATACTTCCATAGAACAATACAAATCATGGGAATGTAAAACCATAATTATAGGAATTTGTTAAAGTGAAACAGTAAAATGAAACAAAAAACTTGTTAGAAAGACAAATGAGAGAAAGGCGGCCGAAACACGCGTGGGAGGCGTAACTCATAAATTTATAATTCACTAATATGTTGTTTGAAACTGGTAAAATTACAGTCTTTCAATTATATTACTATTAATGAAGACTTTTTGACTTCCCCTAATATTTTTCTATAAAAAAACCATGCTAGATAGATTTCTAAATCTTTTGCGTTCTTTCATTCATCATCATCATTGCTGAACTGCTGAACATAGGCCTCACCCAAGTAATGCCACAAAGCACGGTCCTGAGCCATCTGCATCCATTGACTTCCTGCATGTCTTACCAGGTCGTCACTCCATCTAGTGGGAGGTCGCCCTACACTACGCCTACCGGTACGAGGCTGCCACTCGAGAACCTTTCTTCCCCATCGGTAATCGGTTCTTCGAGCTATATGGCCGGCCCATTGCCACTTCAGCTTACTAATCCGTTGGGCTATGTCGGTCTCTCTGGTTTTTTTTGATTGCGTTCTTTAGATATAAACATGTTTTTATTTTTAAAATTATTATCTACGTAATATTTTGTTACAATATTTGTGTTCATTTTATTAGAATTTATTATTTTAAGCATTGAGTTATACAAGACTAGAGGAGCAAACCACATTACCGCGCGTCGAAAAAAGTGTAACCACTATCCAAACGCGACGACGTAGCTTTGAAACTAATAACAATTTTAAGTAAACATATATCTATCTCACTTACACAAGTTGCGAAAACAATATCGTCGTCGTAAGATTAGAAAAAGATAGACACACAAACATGCAATGGCGGGTTGGTGTGGCTTACTGTATGAAATTTTACCTAAAATACGCAATAAAAATGAGTTTTTTTTAAGCTGCAGTTAATTGTTTTTATATTAAAAAAGTATATTTTATTTTAAAATCTTTATTACGTCCCCTTAGAAAAAAAGGGATACAAAGCTTATCAGATAAATAGAAGTAAACATAATGATGAAATAAAACGTATTTTTATGGTTCTAATAAATCAAACAATAAAAATAGGTATCTAATAAAATATAATTAATATAAAATGTATACGAAATTATAAATAATATAAAATTATTAATATAAAATAGGTAATAAAATATATTTAAAAGATAATTCAAGAATAAACTAAAATAAGAATAATTAATTATATTGTATGAAAGTTAAAACGTAGTTTTTATTATAATTTCCAAAATATTTAAAATCGGAGGTAACAAATTAACTTACTCCATTAATTATATAGTCTCCCATTAATGTTGGATAATCACAAATGCGGAAAAGTGGCAACATTGAACCTAAATGGCAATATTCGATATTTTATTTAATTTTTTAGTGTTTTAAACGTTAATATGAATATATAAATTAAAACTTACGTATGGAAAGTGATTCCGCTTGATTTATTATGTTTTTGTGACCTTGAAACGCATTTTTTCACTACGCATTTACCCATTTTTTGTTGTGAATCGTTCGGCTTAACTCGGACGGCGTCACCTTGAACACTGAACCGACGTTCGCTGAGTATAAGGCTGTGGCCTTATGTGAAGTGACAACGCTTTGGCGCGGAAATTACTTATCTAGTGTAACATATAAATCAATGATTTTAAGTTTACAGAAATTAAAATACAAACATGGTAAAGCGACCTCCCACAAGATGAAATGACAACATTCAAGAAATCGATGGATGCAGTTAATTTAAGTTTGTGCTCTGTTGCGAACTTTGGGATGGGCCTTTGTTAAGCACCTGACTTGTTGATGTAATGATATGGGCAACTTCTTTAAAAAGTTTGTGGAGCAGAGCCTTAAGAAAATTTATATTTGTTGTATTTGAATTTATTTCTGTTTGCTTATGTATTAATGTATTTTTGTCTTAGCTTTCTGTCTTAAGCGGCTAAAATAAGCACGTAGTAAGTAAAGTAAGCAAGTTGGCTTAGAATCCAATGAATGTAAATATATTTAAAAAAAACTTATGAGATTGTTTTCGGCATAAGGTAAATTATCCTTTAGAAAACCTATAAAAATAAAATATATATCCTCTAGAAAACGTAGGCCACCAATTGGCAGATTACAGGAGTTTATTTTTCTCATTAAAAAAAATAAGAGTTGTAGAGGTGTAATGGAGTAAAGACTTTGCTTACGTAATGAGAAGAACCTTGGCTACATAGAGCGATGATCAGCGCATGGCGGCTGGTAGCTATTGGAAGCGTAAAGCTGATGATTGGGCTAAGTGGCGTGCCCTGAGATAAGTATATATGTAAGTAAGTATATATCGTCAGTGGACTGACGCAGGTTGGCGATGATGGTAATAATATTATAAATTATATCGTATATTTTTTGCTTTATTGCTTTTGATTTAATTATAGAATAAATAAATGCTATGAGTATCATTTAAAATATTATGTGTTTAGATTTATTTGATTGATAATGTAAATTTATTTATCGTGAAATCTGGCAACTTTGCCATTTTTGGAAGGACTTAAAAGTTTAAGACCAAATTTCCAACATAAAAGGCACTCTGAGACTAGGCGTAAATGTTAAAAGTGACACAATATTCTACATAGTATTTATTAGTGATTTAAACAAATACAACCATTAAATAGAATAAACACTCAATAGTAGAAAATGGCAAACTTAACCTCACTTTGTGGCAAATTTGCCATCAGGGTTTACAATGAAAGTAATAGGATTTGTCTTCAATTGTTTACCTCATACACAACATTCAGAGTTATGATTTGCTCCTTCAATTGTGCTGCAAATAGCAAAATTTACGCTTGTGTCAAAGTTGCCCTGCCATTTTTCAATTTTTCATAAAAACTTGAAAATGTGTGTCAGGGTTGTCAAAAATTCTTAGTTACGTACTTTACTTAATTTTATTATTTGAGACTTTTCATAGTACAAACATAAGACACAAATCTAAAAAAATCCATAAAAATCAAATTCTATTAAAAATCCTACCCTCTAAAGTTAAAAGTCAAATTGGTGCAATGAGACGCTTAAATCTATATACATAAAGTACAAAAAATGTTTCTACCTATGTCCGTTAGAGACTTTGAAACCATCCAACCGATTTTGATAAAATTATTTGTGTGTTGAAATGGTACCCTAGATGGTTTATATCCACATGGACTCGGTAGATGGCGCTGTCGTCGAGATCCAGAAATTACCTGTGCAAAGCCGGGGCGTATTGCTAGTCAATTGTAGCATAGATCAAAAATGAAGCTTGTCACAATCAGTTTTAACAAGTATTCGTTTTTTTATTAGTCGTCATTATCATTATATTACAAAGAGGTAAAAAAAATAATTATAACCAAACTGAATATTGTTTTACCACAATAAAAACTAGTAATCATAAAAAATGACACTGTTCTTTGGGTGCAAATTAATATCAACACACTAAGTAAAAAATATGAAAGATACTGAGTAGTAAATAATAATTTTTTTATAGCATTGGTTGAAAAACGAGCACACAGTCCACCTGATGATAAGTGGATGCTGTGGCCCACAGACATTCATATTTATCTTCAATCAAGTATCAAAATACAGTGGTGTCACCCCTGAGGACTGAGATGGAATGCCTCAATTCTAGAAAAAAGGGTCTTCGGTTCTCTACACCAGACGAAACACAGCTGCATTACGCTGCTATTTTGAGCTGGTATTCTGTGAGAGCGTGATCCTGCTCCGGTCGAGCTGATCCAATCGCGCGGCAACTGCAATATAGCTGCAGCGTGGCTCTACCATATTAAAAACCCGACAACGAGGTTAAAGCAAGATAGGTTTCTCTTGTTTTCCTTAACATTTGATGAAGATGAATCGATTGACAACTTATTTGGTGAAATTGGTCTAAATGGCTGCTAAGGTCGATCATCTATATAAAACTATATAATTAGAATGTTAAGTACAGAACCATTTCTTCGAAACGTCGTAATCGGTTAACATATAGGTTAAACCCTTGGTGGGTTTAACCTATATTTTAACCGATGTGTGACAAAACATGGCAAAGTTACCGTCACATCATGGCATCACTAGTGTGATAACTTTGCGAAGTCTGTTTTATAGACAAAATGTGGCCACCATGTTAAAAACGGAATATTACATGTCCTAACCATTATTATTACATTACTACAAAGATATAGATACCTACATTCAGTAATTCAAACAAAATCAACAATTTTCTGGAATGGAATGGAAGTTCTGGAGGAGCACTGAACAAGGATGTTAAATTGCCGGTACAATTCTACGTTAAAATAAAAAGCCAAAATGAAATTTCATGTAGCTTAACTAAAATAATGCTGTCAATTAGTTATTAAATTTTCATCCGAAAAATTGCATATCACGAAAAACGTTACGTTGTCCGTAGTAATCATAAATTTGCACCTGAACATTGCTGATGGCAAAGTTAACTTCCATTGGTAACGTTGCCAGACTTGATTATAGTATATTTTTTATATTTTTATGCGATTATTGAAACAAATTTTTTTTACTCAATATAGATTGTAAACAATACTTATAGAAAGTCACTTTTTTAATATACCGCTGGTTTACAAAAACATCTCTGTCCTGGGAAGAACCAGTAAGAAACGCAGCGAGACTTTTTTTTTCAAATAATAGCTTACAATCATGTACGTTACAATTAACAAAACAAAATAAATTAGAAATATCTTGGTAGCGATCACCCTTCCCAGGGGTTAATATCATCCATAAATTCCTTAATATTATGCAGCAGCATTTTGCCTTATAATAAAAACTGCGTTAGCCGAGAGTGGCTACTATGGCAAAATCCCTACGAGGCAATCGATGGGGGAAGCTTGTGTTCAGCAGTGAAGTTTTGATAATACAGACTAGACTATAAACTTCACTGCTGAGTGTGATGTGATAGTGATGATGATATTATACTACTAGAAGTAAAACTTTTCTTGTGCTGCGGCTGTGTGCTGCCTGGATGAATGCGGAAGTCTTGAAATAAAGTAAAAAGACTAATTTCAATGACTACATTATTGGTAAGTAGTAATTCATAAGTATCTTATTCAGTTCAAGTGTTAACATTAATAATACGATTTTTTTGGAAAAATCTGAAATACCTTAACGTTTAAATGGAAAATGTTCATTTTTTGTGACCAATTTGTGTGTTTCGTTGCTCCTTGGTCCGTCAACATATGCTTTACCTACAATGATGCGTTTAATAAATACTACTATTTATATTTAACTTGTCCCTAATTCGTCGACATTGAAATAATTATTATTTCATCCTGAAAATACCATTCAAAAATTCAATATGTTGTTTCTGATCTTGTGCAAGTTATGAAACTTTTATAAAATTAATAATACTTAATTTTTAAACTTTATTTATATTTATGAAGCGACAGTAGCCTAATGGCAGGGGGCGGATCGCGAAGTCATAAGGTCGTGGGTTCGAATCCGCCATTTGACTACTGTCGTGAACCACTCCTAACACAAGCGTTTTAAGCTTACCAGGAGTGGTTAAATTAATATTAGTAATGTTAATTAATAATATTACTAATATTTTTTATAAAAAATAAAAAAATAAGAAACATTGCTGTACAAATGTTTTGTAAGGTTCGTAAAGAAATTGATGAAATATAAAATAAGTTTTGTTTCCAAAATTATCGTGTCGTCGTTCTGTTAGGAGCGTGCGTCGACGTCGATCGACCGATGCAATTTTGATTGATTGTATTGCTTAGTGTAGTGTAACCAATCTCATTGAAAACTGGCATTGTACGGCATCGGAAAGGCCATTGCTGCGTGCGACGCGCGGCTTGTCAAACGGTTTAAATTGAAAAAAAAAGGGGACAACCCTAAATGGCGACTCTTAATGCGACTTTGACATTTTATGTTTTGGGACATTATTACACTGTTATTTAAAAAAAAATAAGAGAATTTCTGTTCACTAAGTAAAAAATGGTATAGGGCGTGTGTACAAAAGTAAGTATACAAGTTACAGGCATATCTTTTCAGACTAGAGTGTTATAATTTTAGAAACATACAATTTTAGTTTTGTGTGTATGATAAATATAGTAGATTTCATTAAAATATTGGCTTATTCAGCTTAATGTGTACTGTACAAATTGTGAATGATTTTGTAATGCATGAGCCCTAGAAAAGCAAGTACAGCTAATCCAAGTAGGTACAGCTATCGCCAATACGCTTTTCAAACGTGGCGATATGATAGATCATTACTGATGATATTATTATAAAACCAAATTAGTTGGACTCATACTGATTATTTTTGCAAATATGTACAGTAAATACTTGTTTAACATATTATGATTCATATTTTTGTGTACGTTTTTACTGGAATGAGGCATTCCATCTTAGACCGCAAGGGTTACAACGCATCTGCATTTTGATTCTTAATCGAGGATAGATGTAGATGTCTATGGGCCACAGCAACCATTTACCATCAGGTGGACTGTGTGCTCGTTTGTCATCTTTATTCATTAAAAAAAATTATAACAGCTAACAGAACTGTCTACAATCATTGCCAATATACTGAGTTAAAGTAAATAAACTGCGTAAGTAAACTGAAGTAAATTAACAAAATAGTAAATGTGACAACTCCAGTTTTAACGACGTGTCAAACTCAAACGTCGATAAATTTTTTCAATTTAAATCGATAGGAGGGTTGACGGAAACGATAAAAGAGGGCGGGATGGCATCGATTTTTGAGTTTTTCGCGAGTTAATTACACTTTTTTCCCTAAAAATATTTGCGCGAAAAAACATCTTTGCATCTCGACAAAGCTCCTTTGAATTACAAAGGAGTGTAAGCTTGGTCGGCGAAAACAACAATTAGAATAGCCGATATTGGCGCATCGCCGCGAGCGCCCTTTGTCGGACCACCCTCACCTCCCCATTATTTTATCTAATCAAAAAGTTTTAAAAGGAAATATTATGCCAGCCTTTATTATAAGTCAACTTTCTTTAGGAGGGGAACGCCGAGTATATTTTTAATAACGATCGGAGTAAAGAAAGTCGCTTTATAAAATGAAGCAGGTATTCTTACAGCGCGGATCACGCATCTTTATACGGGCAACTGAATTTTACGTGTGAAGTTTAATGATTGTCTATTTAATAATCGTTATTATTTATTTGTTTTAATTTTATATACATTTACTTTATATTTACGACCGGGGAGAGATCATGCGTAGGACCAACGGCTTTACATGGTTTCCGAGGCACGAGGGTGAGACACCGCCAACTTCCTGACTCCGGGCAGCTACTGAGAATTTCTTGACAGAGAAAACCAATAATTTTTTGTTCCGACCAGCGATTCGAACCCGGGACGAACCATTTTGCAGCGTATCCCAGATGCAATTTCGACGTGTCTACTCGACTAGTGTAGGGTCATGGTCGCACAGGAAAGAAGACAAGAATCAGAATAAAGAGACACTCTATCATCAATAATTCTATCATCATTCTACTATTTTTGTTCTCTATCGCATCTGCATATTGTCATTGTTACATCAGCATTTGCTTACCAGCAGGTAGACTGTGTGCTTCTTTGTAAGCCTTACTTCTTTAAAAACATAGAAATTAAATTTAAAATCTTAATTTTGTTAATTTTAATTGGATTAATTTACATTCTAATTAGAAATTTTTTTCATTATTGAACTTCCCCGAATATACAGTTTTATCTTATTAGTACTGTAACACAATGCACACATCATTCCTATTTGAGTTACTTCCAAAGTAATAGTTCGAAGTGAAGTAATTTTAAAACTAATAACTAATGTAACTGTTCAATTCCCTTAAATAAAAAGGAAGATTAAGGATTTTCCATAACCATAAACATGTTATTTGGGTGGTGAAAATAAATCAGAAAAACGAATTGACGAACGGATATTATCATTATGATAAAAAAAACTAATTTGTGTAATACGTAAGTTACGTTTGTTATACTATTTTATAGCGAATTGGTTAAGTAACGGTTCATAGAACCTTAGTTTATCATCTGCCCGAATTCGTTGAAATTAGATCCTAATTTGGTTTTAAAGCAATTTTCGATTCATAAAAATGTGAACATTTTTACACATTGAAAATTGTTTGAAACTATAAGTAAAACAAACATTTCTATATAATTAAGGAGGCAAAGAAAAGACCTCAAAAAATTGGAGGGTCGAGAGTGGCGGGTCCCCCCAAACAGTTTCTTTACTCACCGTTATCCGCAAATAGGTTTTTTAATGAAAGTACAAGGTAAAATAGATTCAGATGTATTGCAATATGGTGCAAAGTTAAATGTCTGCGAGTCCGTAGATTATTTTCCTGAGACAGCGTTTATTTTGGCACACCTTGTATGTGTAAATCAGCGCCCGCGGCGTAAGTATTTCACAGACAAAAAGATGCAATTATATGCAGAAGAGGGATGCGATGGAAGGCTGGGGCGTAATGAAACGAACCTCAATTTTTTATCGCTGATTGTTATTAATATAATATAATATAATATTGAATCATTTTAAGATAGGCCAGACTTTTTCATGCATTACCGTTTAGTGAGATATTAAAAAAAATCTACGAATTTTTGTATAATATAGTGATTTTTACCTAATATTATTTAAGATATTTCTTACGTATACATTTGTATATTGATTTTGTAATTAAGAATTTTAGATTACTGTATATAAAGTAAAAAATCATAATACTTAACTGATTAATAAAATCATACTTACTAAACTGAAATTTAATTCGTACATGATTAATTGGACATTTCTTAACAAATGTAATATGTTTGATTATGTACTGATCATGCTAACAAACGATTTTCAAAGCAATAATAAAAATAGTGACATTTTATTCGAATTGCAATCCTAAAATTAATCTATCGAAAAGCCACGTGTATCGAAACTAACCGAAGTGTGTGAGGAAAACACTCAAAATACGAAGAATAGTTGCAAATATTGGGTCAAGGCTTCGCGTACCTCAATGTCATGCAACGGGACCCAGGGGCCAGTGACAACAAACACTAAATGGGGTTCCGCTTTGGCATGAAATAAGAAATTATATTAGCGCTTAGAACAAATGATAATAATTTATCTCAGATAATATCATTAACTTAACAACAACAAATACAAAACATCTATTTTGGTTAGTAAAAATAATTTACTAGTTTTAATTGTAAATAATTTTCTCTTACTTTATAAATTGTGCGGTCGATTTTAACATCGTATATTTTTTTTTCTTATTAGACCAGTTTACTTTTAAAGAATAGTAAAATACATTTTACACATGCAGCCATTGCCATTTGGAATGCGTGGACTTCAAACATAAATATACACAAAATTAAGCAATTCTACGTTACAGTTACTGAGAATTACGTAGGTGTTGAATTTGGTGCTGGTGTAAATATTAACATCATATGTAACAAATGTCTTAATACGTGACAGCTATTGGAGGGTTTGGTTGGCTTATTTTGGAGCACAATGCTAAAAATTTAAATAAACTGTCGTCATAAATACGCAGCTTATAAAGTTGAAATAATTTGCTTTTTAATGCTTTAATATAACTGTCCAATTAATGATGTTCTTTCGTGGATTGTTAATTTCATTAGATAATGTTTTTATATAAGTTTTAAGAATATTCTTATATTAAGACTTATTTTTTTATCAAAAAGAAAACATGCGGAACTCTAAATGACGTATCGAATGTCCATTGGCCGAATTTTTATTTGTGCTGCCGCTCCAGGCGAACTAAACATAAATATTATGAATGCTCGCCATACCAAGGGCATATGATGTAGGCCCGTCGCGTCATGCGTCCCACGTTTATCCTGCATTTGGATTTCGGTCCAGACCGGACGGGTATAATTTGCTTTGTATTTACATAGTTTCTAGAATAAGATCTCAAATCGTTTTCTTTTGTTAATGTAACTGTGTTTTTAACGATGCTGCTAAATTATCTATTCCTTGGCTTCAAAGTGAAAGTACTGTACCTATAAGTATTACAAGAATAGAAAAGTAGTATCGAGTTACTAACTCTATTTGTGTTAATTTGAGTGCTACTCACTGATATCATCATTCCATTGATTGAAAATAAAAAACGTTGCCCCTACACTAGGATTTTCCCCTGTATCGGTAGAGGCAATTAAAAAATATAAGTTGCACAAGTATAAACATTCAGATCAGCAATAATTACTTGTAGGCCATACAAATACTTGTTCCGAGCGGGATTCTAAACCCGCGGCCTCCAAGCCGCTACAAGCCATTACCTACTTATCCACACACAAGTTTCTGGCTGCTGATAATAATAATGCCTTCCAGACCAAATTTCGATCATGGCGGCCATTCTCAACGGAGAGTACAACGCAGGACAGGATTATAGTGAATAAGTGTGTGCGCACACAGGAGCACTCTCTACTCGTATTCTTTCACTCTCATAGCCCGATAGGATAGCAATCTAACACGACCGGAAACAGACTTGGCTAACATCTTTACGTGCTTTTCGAGGCACCGGGATGACACACGGCCAACTTTCTAACTTCGGGCTGCTGCTGAGAATTTCTTGAAAGAATTTGATTTTGATTGATGTTTTTGATGACCGGGGATTCGAACTAGACCAACGAGGTATCAGTTTACCAATTTTGAGGATATTACAGCGGTGCAACTATGTTTAAAGATTTACTATTTTGCTGGATTATGTTGGTCTAAAAGTCTTACAGGTACCATGTTTTTAGATAGTGACTTTTGATTAATAAAACTTAAGCGTTTTTGTGTCGGCAAGTACGATAACATTGTAGAGTACGTAACACTAATCTATTTAATAAAACAATAATCGTGGTCGTTGGAACTGGGATTTCCTTGTGACTCCATTATAACTATACTTAAGGACCATTAGTTTGATAGAAGTCCGACGGCAGTCTTGCTCGTAAAGAAAATAAGATTTTACAAATTTAATAATAAATAAATAAAATGTGGTATTCACCGACCGCACTATTTTAACTTCATTTTCTTTACTTTGGCAATTTAAAATAAATAAAATGACAATAAGTAGTTAAAGTAAAAATTGTTATAGGTTTAAGAATGTAAAGTTTAATTTATTTTACATGAAATAAGTTTTAAATAATGAAGAACAGATCTGATTTCTCTGATTTCTATGATATTCTTTACCACATACTTATTAAGTAAGACTTGTGATCGATATTTGGTCAAATATATTGCAACTCAGCAGTTTGTTTATTATTTTTTACTACAAAGAATCCCCGTAAGGCAAGAAACGTGTGGGCCCCACGCTGTGCTCTTTTATGTCCACAAAAACACATTTCCGTAATCACCTTATAAAGGGATTACTATAAATAAAGAGGAAAGAGGAAATTAACCGCATTAGACGAGGAAAAAAATTCCGTCCCCTCGCAATATGTGCGCTCTCACTGATAAAACACCTTATGTACGCTTTTCGCGCAAATAAAACAATGTGCTATTATGTAATCTCAAAAATTTTTTGTTTGTGGTGTGTGTTAAGCGATAATGAACTTTATGTGTTAATAAAGAATGTTAAAACTTGAATGAGTTACATAATATGCATTTCCTTACTCGAGAAGTGTTTTTCTATTACTAGCTTGTTACAGTTGATTGAGTATAATCTATACATATTGTTATGAGTCTACAGATTAATGATTATAAATTCATGTTTTGAGGAGTTTTGGCGGGAACTTGATCATCGACGGACTGTTGCTCCTGTTTTGCGTTTTAAAAATGGTTTGAAGTGGATTTTCATAAAAGTGATGCGATTTTGTGTAATCAGTGTCGGCGCAAGTAAACTATTAGGGAAAACGACGAAACAAGTTCTGCGATATTGATATAAACCTTAAGTTATTTAGATCGCTTAGGCGCCTTATTTACTTGGGTGACTGTTGTCATCGACATATCGTCAAAATCTCCGAAAAGCTTCGTAATGTGACGCACCATCTTATTGTGACTTAAAGACATGGCTTAAAAAACAAGCATCCAAGTTAAAAATATTATTAAAAATCATATTTGGGATGATATATGTGTCATTAATAATAACAAAAGAATTTTGGAATACCTTTTAATATATTTGTAATAACTTTGACTAGAAGACACTATGTAAAGAAAATACTAATGGTATACATTACCGAAGGGCTATTAGGATGACGAGAAATCCTCAAGGATATATAAAAATATGCAGCGGGCTACCCCTGTGTAGGTTTATACCCGGGAGGCGGCCTGAGTAGGGGGATAAAAAAGAAAATGAGGAGTTATGTTTTCGGTAATAAAGGTCGGACGAGGGAAATCGTTTAAGACGCCGCCAAATGAGATGGAACGAATATATTTGATTATTTTTATGGCGCGGAATGGCGATACGGTTCGGTCTCGGACTTAATGTCTATTTGTTTTACTAGAATTTAATATTATAATGTTTATGGCTCGCGTTTTATGACCACTTGTTAAATTTTTTGTGTTCTACGATTCCTATTGAATTTTGTAAGTAAAACTGAGTCGCTGTAAAATTAATTGAACGTAGAATTGGACGGGCTTCCTAAGAAACTGAGTAAAATATAATAAAGAAGTATTTGGAATCAGATATTAATACAAAACGATGAATTATTATAACTTGTCTCTCGCCCAGATTTATGATAACAATAATTGTTAGATAGTCGTTACTTTTTATTGCTTCTAAAAAAAGGGCATGTGTCAATATGAGATAAAAAGAGTAAGCCCGTCGGTACTCGTTTAATTGCTGAGAGAGGAAAAAATATTAATTCTCTGTAACCCACGTCCTGTCCTGTTAACTTTGTAAGTGATTTAATACGCCACGTTGTTCAATATTTGTGCAATAATTTCCGTTACGAACTTACATTTCTTTTTAGCGGTCAGCCGCCGTAGAGTCTACATTACCTGAAGATGCCTCGTGTAGAGGCGAAACACGTGTCGTATTATCGTCGTTGGTGTGTCTAGGCTTGCCAACCATACTTTATAATAACGTATCGTACTTTATTTTTGGTAATTATACTTTATACTTTTACATACAAATAAAGTATGCAAAAATACTTTATTTTCAACCTTTACTGTGATGCGTAAAACATACTCATCATGGGTACTTAACGATTTATAATTGCTGAACGAAATGTTACCTATCTTTCCGATTCACGCCAACAGCGCCAACAGTGATTACGCTCGCGACCATGACAACGCTAACGCTGCCCGCGTTGTCATCAGCGTGCTTACGGTTGATTCGGAACGGATTATTGGCGCTGACTGCGCTGTTGGCGTGAATCGGAAAGGCCTATTAGATGTCAGATGTCAGTTGTGACGTTTGTCACAGATGTCTCTCACTATCGACGAAATTGTACAAAACTGGTACATTAGTTTTGTTTCTATGTGAAGAATGCATTTTAAAGTAAATATTAATGCTGAAAATGACGAGTAATTCTGATATCGACACACCAGTGACTTAAAAAGCTAAAATAACTAAAAAAATTATTTATTTAAATTTAAACGTTGATTGTCAAACAAACATTTAAAGACAACAAAAAATTGTTAGCATGTGCTAAAAGCACAACTAACAAATTGTTAGCATGTGCTAAAAGCACAAATACGTGTTTAAAGCAATAAACACATAAAATTTTAAAAATACTTTTTTCTTCCTAATACTTTATTTTTTTCCTATCCAAACCACTTTATACGTTTTTTTTTGTCAAAAAAAGTTGGCAACCCTAGGTGTGTTTTACCTGGAATAGTGGTGTTGGGAGTAGTGGTGCTGGGACTAGTGGTGACGGAGTTAGTGCATGCAATTGATCCCTCAATCGGGGCGGGAGGTGCTCTTCAATCCAGGTAAGACACATCATTATATTTATTTAGCGGAAGGTTGCGAAGAAATTTGTATTTTTATTTTTTATTATAATGGATTTCCGCAAAGTAACGCCTGATTCTATCAATTATCTTACATTTCTTTCTCAAATTTAGCTTTTACAAATAAAAATATTTACTGAACATAATAACAATAATAGTGATTACTATCCAAATAATTTCAGTAAATTTTAATAATAAAAATATTAATTTAAAAGCTATTGTCTCATGGGTGGCTTGTTATAAACAATGTTTTCGCATCGTCCTTATAAAAAAACTTCACACACACACACACTTGCGTGGACCCTCGCGTCACATAATGAAGGGAGGGGTACCGTGATATAATGCAGTTTTTTATTGCTTACTTCTTATACCCACAAGTAAAAAAATACTGACTGTACACGCTTATTATACATTTTAACTATTCCCTTTTTTCTGTACGGGGATGTGAAGGGTTCGCACTTCGCAGCCCTGAGGGTGAGCTCGCTTGATAAAAAATTTACGTCCATTCAAGTTTCGCGATCTGTGGATTTTGTTCACGCTGTCGCTTATAAAGGGTCAAGCGAAATGCGGCATATTGCGCTTTACATTAAAAACTTGAAAAGCTTTAAACACTATAATGTTTCTGAAACTTGACAATTTAATATGACTTACTGATATTTGCTAAGTACCTATTTTTCTCTAAAAAACACAGTTTCACAGTTTCTAGTTAAAAAACACAACAAATTGTACAGATGTGTTTTTTATCTTTTACAAAAAGAAATGATTTTAGGAGTGAAAATATTTTTGTAGCTACTTATAGATATTTTATGTCATTTTGATAACAAGGCGCTTTGATTATTATTCTAATCTAATTCAGCCAGGGTAGCGTCTGTCGCCTATGTTTTATCGTCAGGTAGCCTCTCATTTCTGAGAAAAAAAAATATATATCTCCTTCTATTAGAAATCCCATTGTTCGCGCGAGGGCACGTCAGCACGCGATAAAAGGAACATTAATTATAATATCCGATTAAAAAATGCCATTTAGCTGAGCTAGGGACGTCCTTTGTTTGAACCGATTGAATTTAGAATTACCAACATTAGTTGCCGCTCCTTGTTTATGACAGCGTACTTTGAAACAGTAATTCATTATTTGTAGGTAAATAGAAAAGTTACGTAAAATTAATCTCTATGCTTAAAACTAAATAATAAAAAAACTGAAGATCGTATTACGTAAGGATCTAATATAACTGAGACAATGAAATATTGAGCATAGACAACAAGAGACTCCCGAAATATGAGGATTTTATTCCATAAACCACATTGGTTGGAGGAAACGCTCGAGTTATGTTCGTACGTGCCCGCACATAGTAATTAGATATTACGTTTCCCAGCTAATCGTAACTCGCACGGGTGTTGTTTTACTCGAAAGGGAGAATAAATCAAGCGCACACACGACGGCTACACCACGGTGCAATAAAAAAATATATACACACACACACACACAAGAAAAAAAGAAACAATGTGAAAGCACAGCACAAAAAAAATTACACCGATGCACAGATCCACCGCGAAAAAAATCGTTATGATAATAAAATAAAATGGTTAAATAAAGAGCGGTAATAATAAACGCCGAGAACAATATACGGCATTTATGCGTTCACGAATAAATCGAGATTTGTTTTGCTAGGTTGGGCATAGATAAACTTTTTGACGTTTGTAGTTCCGATTGCATGCGGCAGCTGTCACAAAATTTTGGATTAATTTCGCTCTGATGAAGTACCGCATTTTAATGATACATTTATTTACAATAACTCAAAGCATTCATATTAAAATTAGTTTTGCGTAAGTTCGTGCTTAAAGTAGGTTCAAACATATCTCTCAACTTTAAAAACTTTAAACAGTTTTCATAATTGATATCAAATCAAATCAAATCTATATATATAATATATAGATTTGATTTGATTTGATATAAGAGGAACAATTATTTAAAATAATTAGGAAATGCTTATTAAAACGTGCCACAGATGCAATGCACTATTAATCTCGAGAACGATGCGTTGTTATTAAATCCTGTAGGAGCGGACGATGTCGTCCAACGTAATATTAATGGAAGTGTATCACAGGAGCCATTAGATACATAATTAACATCAATCGTGAACGTTGATAAAAAATGCTCTAGAGCGCTCCATCGAGCGGGCCTCAAGTCACTCACTCTACGAATAAAAACGTTATTAAAGATTGATCGCCGCGAGGAAGTATCATTAATATTATTCAATTAATAAAATGTAATTTTGCGCGGTAAAATGCTCACCCCGAGGAAGAAAAAGCAATTAGTGGCTAGATTGCGATCCGTCAAAACAACTGCGTCGATTGTAAAAAAAAGAGAAGCATTCATTAAAAATTGAAATCGCGAGGGGTGAATTTATAAGAAGTTTTTTGCATATAAGACGGAGGCGCCCTCGTTTTTCAGTTTTTTTTTTCGTTGAAATTAAACTATGTGGGTGCAACATAAGCGGTTTTTGTCACACTTGCCTAGAGTTTGTATTGGCATACTTTTTTTTAATTGACCCCGTAATCACTGTTGTTATGGTTTTATAGCACCCTAATGAGCAAAGTCGTGCGGTGACATTTGCATGTGATCGCGGAGTTTTTTGTCCGCGCTCTTGTTGATGAAATTTTTTGTACTGTTTTTTCTAGACGGTTTATGGCTTTATTTAAAGTTTGTGGTTAAACATTTCAGCTCCTTGTTTATAGCTGTGGGGGTGGTTTATTTTTCTTTTTTAAGTGTTTTTATTAAGTGTGACACGAAATTTTCGGGTTTGCTTTTAAAAGAATTTACTACTGGGTAGATATTACAATGTTGTACAGTAATGTTTTGTTTGAAGATTTTTTGAAGTTGATATGTCAAATTATTGACTGCGAAAGACTGTAACAAGCGTTAGTAGCTATCAATCAAATGAGTTGGCGATACGAAAAGATAATAAAGGACGACCGTCTGACGTGCCGACAGGGTCGATTTGGTATTAGCAGTCATTAAATTGGAAATAACGCTGTATCGGCGATACACCGTCTTTCTTTTATAAATATCTCTCACGTGATCCCCGTGCCGTGTCGTGTCACGAACCCCACTGAAACTATGGAAAATATTCAAATGGCGATATAAAAAAGACAAGTTAGGTAGCATTTAAAAAGCTTGTTGTTTGTTCAGCGACGAATCGTTTCTAGACATGACACACAGTCCTGCATCGCGCATCCGAATGTCTGAACGCAACCTACATTTTCTGTGCATACCTAGTTATATTTACTACTATAAAAATAAAGTTCACTTTAGAGTAAATAAAAAATATACAAAAGGAGAATATGCAATTTTTGTTTCCATTGCGAAATTGATCTGAAAATATTAAACGTCTCTCGATAACGAGTAGGCTAGGTAGAGTTTCTCGATTTATTCTTACTAAAAGTCGTGTCTCGTTTCTAACAAGAAACGTTCTGATATGAAACAATATCATTATAAATTGTATTGCGTCTAGTTACATTAACAATGATTTGATTTTTCGTGATATCGGTGCGCTCATAGATAATAAGGCCTCGCTAATAAGCTCTTAGAAATAATAATTATATTGTATTTATTTTTAAGCATACACGCCAACGTTGTTTAATCTTATTATAGATGTGTTTTACATTGTTGTCACAGGCGCCGGCAGGATTATTTTCAGAGATGCATATATACTTTGTACTACTAACCAATAAGATGTAGTTCATAATAGTAATAGAAAAGTTACAGCCTTTATACGTTCCACTTTTGGGCTGACGCTTCCTCTATTTACTGAGAGAATTTTTAGAGTAGCAAGAATTCGCCTCCCTGCCCTAATTCATTTTGGCGGACTGCACCAAAAAATAAGTTTACAAAATATACTTAAATATTTCAGGAATATGATTTGAGGTCCGTCAAGATGAACTCGCTCAGCTTCGTTGTTTAATTCATAATCTGTCAAAACGCTAGAAGGTTTGGGCTAACTTGGAAATGTATATAGATTGTATGCGCTATAACTTAACTTTTTTATGCTTTCTGTAATTATGTTTCTGATAAAATAATATTTATTTCGTGAAATACAGTTCTGTTACTTTTTATTGAAAAAGTGCAAACCTTGAGAAAGACACGTTTACCTACTGTAAGAAACACTTGATATTTTTCTAAAATTGAAGATGAACTTACAGTGCATCTGATGGTCAGTGGTTGCTGGACACCTGAAACTAACTTTAAATAAAGCTACAGATGTGTTATCACCTTTCAGGACTAAAATAGAAGGCCTGTAAATCTACTGGCTCTCTATGGGTACCCTTCAGATCGGAGCACAGCACGTGGACAATGCGGTTTGGCGGAAAAATAGTTAAAAATAAATAAATATAAAAATCGTTTATTTCGACCACAAGGATCATAGATGTTAGTAATAACACAAATCTTAAAATTAATGTTAGTAAACTTAAAACTATTTATCTAATTCTAAAACTATATCTAAGACAGGCCTGATTAGTCAGCCCGTGCACCATATGACAATGGTTCGGGTACTGACAATCAAACCTGTCAGAAAATGCCTTCAGGATGCCATTGGAACTGGTCCGCACTCTGTGCACCAGGCATGTGCATCGTTTACGCATGATGGTGTAAAAACAATCCACATGCGCATCCGCGAACATACCCGACGCACTATAGTAACGAGGCAGACCCAAAAGCATCCTAAATGCATTGTTGTATTGTATTATTGTACTGTATATAAATATACAACATGTAACATAATTAATGCACTTTGAGAAAGTAGTTTTTTCAGAATCGTTTACTGAATCGATTCCTATCATTTTTAATATAGGTAATTTTTTATCCCAAACATAATTAAACCTACGTAAATTACAGTCACACTAAATCTGTACAGTCAAAACAAACTGAAATGGACCGTAACTAAAGCCAATAAGACTTTTAAGAGTGCAGTTTTATTTGTATAATTACTAATTCTGTCATTCAATAAAAATAAAGAAAAATAATTTTTTTAACCTTTATTTCAAGCACGTTAAAGTCTTTGCGTTCGTGGATTTGTACTGTGACCACAAAATTCTTCCGGAATTAGTATAACTAATTTGATAAATAATTAGTGCATAAAAATGTTTACTAAAAATTTAGTGTCTGTATTATGATTATAACATAACATACTAATTGGGGTGTCTGAGGGTGCGCGTTAATTACGTTACATATTGTATATGTTAAGAGTGTGATATATGTTTTATAACCCGGTAGAGTCACGTTGCAGCTATAATATGGTTGTAGTACGAATGGGTCGGCTCGACCGGGAAAGGACCACGGTCTCACAGAACACCTGTGTAAAGTATCATCTTGATACTGCTGTGTTTCGTATGGTGAGTGTAGAGATCCAGAGACCCTTTTTTACTGGGAACGAGGCATTCCATCTCAGTCCTCAGGGGTGACAACGCATCTGCGTTTTGATTCCTAATCGAGGATAATGTGGATGTCTATGGGCCACAGCATCCACTTACCATTAGTTGCGGTGTGCGCTCGTTTGTCACCCTAATTCTATAAAAAAAAACAAGCAAATGGACTACAATTAACTTTACTTTAGTCTTAAAACATTACTAAGTACCAAATTTTAATAAGTACCAAATTACTATATACTTATAGTAATTTGGTACCTTTATTGATCTGTGGCAGTTCTCTGCGAGGTATGAGCTTCCTCAGGATTGCTTTAATCGCCACATATGGAAGGCTGATTGATGATGTTATTTATATCCATTCTGACACTGTTCTCCGTACTTATATACGGGATGATTATACAGTCATCTATCATCTGGCGAAATTGCAAAAAAATTATATAACTACTTTCCAAATTTATTTGCTACTTTGTCATCATCATTACGGCCCATCACAAGTCAACTGCTAAGCGTAGGCCTTCACCAAGGATTCCCACAAACACGGTTCTGAGTTTATTGGCTAATTTATTGAGATTTTTTACTTGTGTTAATTTAGTATGATCGTACTAATTGCGTGTCTTCTCATTTCTAGCATGGTTTTGGAGAGCAGGGAAGAATTCGCCTTGCTGCCCCAATAATGTTGACAAACTTTACATGTCCTCGAAACTCAACACCTTTTTTAATTTTTATTTGCATATTATTTTTTCTCCGTCAGCAATAAATCTCACAATTACTTACTTTACCTCCTTTTTAGACGACTTTTTGAATCACTACCCAGTTGATGCTGCTGTTGATGTGCTTTTATATCAAAATATTCGCAAAGGTTCTTTGATTAATTCTAGTTAGTATTTGTTTAAAATTCAGAAACAATAATGTCAAAATCAAAGTGTCCATTTTTTATTAATACGATACATAATATATGGAGCGTAGATTTAGGCACTGCCATTTCATATAACTGCCGGCACGTGTGTCTGACGCACACCCGTTAACTCGACACGGTTTTTTTATTAATACATAACGATATAAAGCACATTTTACTGCTATGCGAATGTTTTTAAATTAAAAGCATATGAATATTCATATAAATCAATATTATCAACGAACAATGACGCATTTATCGGATTGCAATTTATTTGCTTATTTATTGAAATTTGTTACGCGTGTTAATAATATTATATTTTAGCTATTGTGTTTCACCCATAGATTTAGTATAAACTAGTTTCACCATAGTGCTGTTTTCATTTTTAGTGTTTTACACGCACATGCTAGAAAGAGAGGATCGTATTATTCGAAGCTCTGTTAATTTTTTGTCAACATAATGGAAGTCATTCATAGGTTTTTTTTAATGGTTTTTAAAAAAATGGCGACAATAGTGTGGAGTCGATGCGACAGAATTATTTATTGCGACTCGTAAATCGTAGTCGAAATTAAATTGATTATAAATCCCATTCGACATAACCTTTCTAATGATCTCCTTAATGTTTTCAATAATTTCTAAAAATCAATATCTTTTAACGCCTTTATCGTATACGGGGAGGGGATATGTTGTGTGTGTGTGTGTGTGTGTGTGTGTGTGTATGTTCAACATAGTTTATGAAAAAATCAATTATTTTTCAAAGTTGCGTTTCTACATACATTTCATAGATAAGAGAAGGACTTTACAATTGATCTTTGTTCAAACAAAGAGCCTCTTTAGAGAAACAAAGAGACGAAGTATAAAAATCTTGAAAAACACAAAAGAATCGGCTGGCTAAATGTAAACCGCACTGTTCCGAGGTGCCAAAGACAATGATAATTGTTCCAAGTGAAATATAGTATTGCCCCCGACAAAAGGATCACGGAGAAAAAAAAGTTTCATTTTTCATTGTAAGGCTAAGGCCATTCACTACAGGTGGAGCGACGTGGGGTGGGCATGGACAATGGATTGTATCAATGGACGATACTAATATTTTTTTTAAGTGAAAAAATATATGTATTGAGGAGTCCAGGGAGCGGTTATTAATTACATTTAAAGGTATGGTCAGTTGGCAGAGCGGAATATCGTAAGGTTATACACATATTCTTAATCAAAATTAATAGTACAGCGCTTTTTAAATCCGAAGGAAAGCATAAAGCTTATTGAATTTTGTATTTGTTTGTAATTAATAAATATTTGCCGAGTAGCAGCGGAATGAGAGAACCCGCTGCTCCATAATTTATCCTCTAGATGTCTTAAGAGGAGACAGAGAGATATGTAATAGGCTTTGGGCAGCATTATTGTCCTGAGAAGAGAAGTCAATATGCTTTTATGGGCAATATAGGAGAGAGACGCAAATGTCACAGCATGGTAATATTGATGGTTTGTGCAGGTGGTAAACATAAATATTTTACATATATACGTGTTCCTTCTTCTCTTTTTCTAGAATTGTATGTAATTATATGTAGAAATTAATTTTACTATATTTTTTTACCTATTTTTTTACCAATTTTCATTACACGTGATAAATTTTGCTTACTCATGGATGAAGCTATGACGGATACCGATGATCGCGGGTAAACAAGTGGTAAAATTAAAAATTTTGTACAGCCGACTTCACTATAAATGAAATAAGAACATCACCAATGTATTCGAAGTCAATTAAATACGCATTATCGAGGATAACTCAAAAACTGCTGGTCAGATCTTGATCAAATTTAGTCAGATCTTGATCAGATCTAGTTAGTTTAGTCTAGTTAGTTTAGTTTAGTTAAAAAGTTAAGTAAAGTTCTCATTGCTGAGAGATTTAAGACATGGAAGAGTCAACGCGCTGTTCTAATACATGTTAAGGAACTTCACATGTCTGAGATTTTTATAATATCTCAGATATGTAGGCTTCTTCACGACGTCTTCCCTCGTCGCCAAGCAGTTAATGAATCAGAACCAAACATTTTAATTGATAATTTTATCGGTGCTGTAGCGGATCAGACTTCCTTCCTTGTACTACGAAATTTCAGGGCAAGCGATCCCGTGAGCTACCACGGCTCTAATGGTGGGTTTTCCTATTATAACATACATTTTACTATCTACAGCAACAACAGCACTCCGCTTGCATAGCGTGTGGGTATGTGTGGTACTAGAATGTGTCTGGCTTCCTTCATTCATTCAATACAACCTAAAGTCTACTGTTTAATACAGCCCTCCCCCCCCCCCTCTATATATATTTACCATAAATGGTCACGTTTCGCGAGCGGATTGGCAACCGCAGTTCATTTATATTTGTGCTGTTATCGGAAAGATGCTGTTGCCCACTTTATGCTTTAGTTTGCTACTGTCGCCTTTTACGAAGACAGATATGTGGTAGTGGGTTCTTTTACGAAGACAGATATGTGGTAGTGGGTTCTTTTACGAAGACAGATATGTGGTAGTGCGTTCTTCTACGAAGACAGATATGTGGTAGTGCGTTCTTTTACGAAGACAGATATGTGGTAGTAGGTTCTTTTACGAAGACAGATATGTGGTAGTGGGTTCTTTTACGAAGACAGATATGTGGTAGTGGGTTCTTTTACGAAGTCAGATATGTGGTAGTGGGTTCTTTTACGAAGACAGATATGTGGTAGTGGGTTCTTTTACGAAGACAAATATGTGGTAGTGGGTTCTTTTACGAAGACAGATATGTGGTAGTGGGTTCTTTTACGAAGACAGATATGTGGTAGTGGGTTCTTTTACGAAGACAGATATGTGGTAGTGGGTTCTTTTACGAAGACAGATATGTGGTAGTGGATTCTTTTACGAAGACAGATATGTGGTAGTGGGTTCTTTTACGAAGACAGATATGTGGTAGTGGATTCTTTTACGAAGACAGACATGTGGTAGTGGGTTCTTTTACGAAGACAGATATGTGGTAGTGGGTTCTTTTACGAAGACAGATATGTGGTAGTGGGTTCTTTTACGAAGACAGATATGTGGTAGTGAGTTCTTTTACGAAGTCAGATATGTGGTAGTGGGTTCTTTTACGAAGACAGATATGAGGTAGTGGGTTCTTTTACGAAGTCAGATATGTGGTAGTGGGTTCTTTTACGAAGACAGATATGTGGTAGTGGGTTCTTTTACGAAGACAGATATGTGGTAGTGGGTTCTTTTACGAAGACAGATATGTGGTAGTGGGTTCTTTTACGAAGACAGATATGTGGTAGTGGGTTCTTTTACGAAGACAGATATGTGGTAGTGGATTCTTTTACGAAGACAGACATATGGTAGTGGGTTCTTTTACGTCTCTACTACACGGCAAATCTATATGGCTTAGTTTCGGATCTCGCTGTTCGTTCGTACGCAATCTATAAGGTCATCATCATCATCATTACAGCCCTTCACAAGTCCACTGCTGAACATAAGCCTCCCCCAAGTATT
The DNA here is from genome assembly GCA_036936625.1 of Parnassius smintheus behrii. Classification (NCBI taxonomy): domain Eukaryota; kingdom Metazoa; phylum Arthropoda; class Insecta; order Lepidoptera; family Papilionidae; genus Parnassius; species Parnassius smintheus. The sequence continues at coordinate 18,568,792 of JAUPFT010000018.1, forward strand.
GCCACAAAGCACGGCCCTGAGTCACCTGCATCCATCGACTTCCTGCGTGTCTTACCAGTTCGTCACTCCATCTAGTGGGGGGTCGACCTACACCACGCCTACCGGTACGAGGCTGCCACTCGAGAACTTTTTTTCCCCAACGGTTGTCGGTTCTTCGTGCTATATGGCCAGCCCATTGCCACTTCAGCTTACTAATCCTTTGGGCTATGTCGGTCAACCTGGTTTTATTGCGGATATCCTCATTTCTGAGTCTATCACGCAGATAAACTCCGAGCATAGCCCTCTCCATAGCTCGCTGAGCTATAATCTATAAGGTGCATGAGGGTAACATGGTCACCGTAAGATTTGCCGCCCTATAAACCAAAACTGGGAGGAGGGCAGAGACAAAAACAGTCGTATACTATAACTAATATATTAAGAAAAAAAGAAGCTTTGGCAGTAATTAGGAGCAATTCGAAAAATCAACTTAAAAAAAAACTCCACACTACACCATACTAAAATCGACTAAAATATTTACAATAATGTTAACTCTCAAAATGGCGTCGATAAAGCAGACCCATTTATACACTTTATTATTTGATCGACCGATGAAGAGCTATGATATCACACAGTCATGTATGCAAACGAGATGAGCATATTACCCTCATACTATATATGTAAAATATTTCCACAATACAGATTAAATTACTAGAGTGGAGGTTTCCTTACATAAAGAATTAGAAAGATACAATTCATAGGAAGGCCTATTCAGTAGTAATTTAAGATCAAAGGCTGGTCAAGATAAGTCAGCACATATTAAAGTGCAACATTAATGGGTGCATTTGGCAGAAAAAAGCGCTAGCAAGCGCTTACAAGCGCTGAAATAGTTTTCGGCCAGGACACGATTGCTACTTCAGTAGCGCTGACACAATCCGCCATTTTGCTTATTTAATTTGTTTGTTTTGAAGTAGAGTTTATAAGTTGTTTTGTGCAATATTAGTTTTAGGAAATATAATGACATGAATAAACATATATATGTTATTAAAAATTCATGATTGGTAAGTTTTTAATATGAATAGTTTACAAACATATATTTAAATCAGGTTAGGTTCCCCGGTTAAAACTAACATCGTGTCCTGGAGGAAAATAGCTACTTATGATTTGACAGCGCTTACCGCTTACGATCGCCATTTTGCTTGCAAGCGCTTGCTAGCGCTTTTTTCTGCCAAACGCACCCATTCCTTATTCATTAATTGCAGTCCATCAAAAGTCCATTTAAAATACATCAAAATTAATAAATTTTTTTCTTAATAAATATTTTCAATAATATAATAATTAAAATAAATATGCGATGTTATAAATGCAGTGCTATAAGTATCACGTAGTTACAAGCTTGAATGAGAAATAAATAAAAATAATTTTGCACAGCTATAGAGATTCAGTACTTGGAATGAGGATTATGAGAACAAGTTATTTGTTAAAACCGACAGCTGCAGGCCGTGTATATGAACGAGATGTAAGTAACAAAACGCATCCCTTGATGAACAAGATAAAAGAATAACATGCGTGAATATGAGCAAATTTGTCACGTTAAATTTCCCCATTTCGTTTTATTTTTCATGTCTGAGGTGATAAATTAGGCCTAGATTTTATTCGTTCAATTTGTTAAGAACATACGAGAAAGAAAAGGTAAGGTGTTTATTTTAGTTAAATATTTTTTAACTCTTAGTTTTTGCTAATAACCTTATTTTACATGGTAATCTATATATAAGCGAAATGCCACTTACCGACCGACTGACTGACTCATCACGACATCTCCAAAACTATACACCCGATTAACTTGAAATTTAGTATAATTACTCATTTCGCATGTAGATTCTCACTAAAATGGAGTTTACGATAGTCCTTTAAAAAAAACTCTTGATATTTTATATCTCCGTTATTATTGTCTACTCTCGTGCTTCCAGCGAAGCGAGCGGTTATCAGCTAGTACTATATAGTTGGGGACATTAATTAAGTCAAATCAAAGAGATACATATTATTTGTTTACAATTTAGACAAAATGTAAAGGTAACAGCACGTGCCGTTAGAAAGAAGTATATAAATAGGTGTTTTCTTATGATTAAAATAATTTTCTTAAGAATTCAGAATCATTTTTAAATTTCTTTGTCGCCAGGTATTGCAGTCCAAAGACTACAAAGGCTATGTGTTTTCTTTTTTGAAAGATCGGTAATCCAAAAACAAAGGTAGATTTACGTCACGGCTCTAAAATAAAAATCAACGTTTGTTGAGGGATTAGGTCCCGTGGGGCAGAACCACAATAACTGTTAGTAGACAATGGATTCAGGTAGCTGTTTCTACACACAAAAATAATCTCGTTAATTGCGCTTATCAAAATCGTTTTTTGTTCAAAATTAAACTTTAAGTCCATACATTTAAAAGTTACCCAGGTGGGTAAGCACAGTAAGGTGGGTGTTTGTGAAAGTATTACGCCTTTGCGTAGTCAGCGTTTCTGCCATTTTAAGGCGAATTGTGATAAAAATTATTTGTCTAATATGCAGCAATAATACAAATAATCTTTGAGATCATTTTCTTAGGTTACTTAATTCGCGATGGTAACTGCTACGAAGATTTTAATACTGTACTAGTAGATAGATCTCACTATCTTTGTGCAAAAATAAAGACTTTCTATTGTCTTTATTGATGATATTAAATACATTTCCCTCTTAGATAATGTGATCCATCTGAGAAGTGGAGCCAAGGAGTTGAATATCAAAGGGTATTCTAATTTAGGTTACTGTCCTACACCAGTTCATATACTGTTTTATGTAATTTGAATTATGTTTAAACATAACATTACGTACTGTTTGCGGAAGCACGTAATAAATACTATTTATTTTCAAATGCACAATAAAAAGAGTAAACTTAGTATTTTTAAATCCCACCGCTGGGCACAGGCCTCTTATCATTTTTGAGAGGGATAAGGGACAAGTAACTTTTCTTCAACGCCGAGCACGTGGTAAAAAAAACGCTTAAAAGTGCAATTAATAATTTCAGAGTTCCAGCGGGGATTGAATTCGGGTTGCTCGCGATTTACGGGGAGCTCTTTACTCCTGAGCTATCACGGCTCTATATATAAGTGGTATAACAAATTCTTTCTTGAATAAGAATCTCATCGAACTCTAAATGGGGCTATATCCATTCGCACACCAAATACTAACGGCGGATGAGCCGTTACCATTCCATAACAAGCTATAAAACTCCACTACTGAACATAGGGCTGTCCAATAAATTGTTTCATAGGGAGAACTTGGCCATGGTTGCCACGATTGGCAGGTGGTTTGTCAATCGCAGTTTATTTTTAATTTTGAGTTGTTTTTAAATAAAACTAAGGTTCTGGTATTTGAAAAGGACGAAGAGAGAACGAAATGTGAAATATGGGTAAATCAGGAATGTCTAGAACAGGTAAATGAAATTGTATACTTGGGGAGTGCTTTCAGCCGGGATGGAAGATGTGATTTAGATGTGGATAGGCGTGTCGCTGCCGGAAACAAAGTCAATGGTGCCCTGAATGCATTAATAAAAAGGCAAGGCGTGGTGAAGAGTGCACGCCTTGCAATACATAACGCAGTGTTGGTACCGACTTTGTTATATGGCAGCGAAACCTGGGTATGCCAGAAGAAGCATAAAAGCAAGTTGAATGCAGTGGAGATGCGATCTCTTCGTAAAATGTGTGGCGTTACCATAGCCGACCGAAAGCGAAACGAAGAGATTCGCAATATGGCAGGATTGAAAGATGACCTTATCACAAAAATTGATAGGGGCGTACTCCAATGGTTTGGACACGTTGAACGAATGAGTGAAGACCGAATGGTGAAGAAAATATATAGAGCGAAAGTAAATATTAAAAGGTGTCGAGGTAGACCGAGACTAACTTTCGAAGACCATGTGAGCAAATTGCTCGAAGAGGGGAGGGTCAAGAGTACTCGGATACCTAGACGTGCATGTATGAAGAAGTTAATGAACCTGAAAGAAGCGAAAGAGGTATGTAAGGATCGTGACACTTGGCGATCTGTTCTCTCTGGCTACCCCGTTAGGGATTGTGCGTGACGATAAGTAAGTAAGTAAGTAAGTAAGAGTTGTTTTTAGGTAGATGCTGCTTCCCGTTTCCTGAGAGGGAAACTGAAACAGTTTCCCTCTTTGACTTTTATGGTACCTATTACGACATGGGGTAGTAGATATTCTTATACCGCCAAAACTCGGTAAATGTTACCACGGTGCGGTTATCGGTTCTAAGTTCTACTGGGAATCTTTTCCTGCCTAGCAATCAGTTTTGGTAGTTACAATCCTTTTAGCAATCTCCGCTTCCAAATATCTGTGCTTTAACTGCTATGTGCCGGTCTGAAGTTTGTAGACAGCTAGAATAATTACTGACTGTGAGGCACTGTATCTTAGTGCTCAGTAGTGACAACGCATCTGTAGTCTTTCTAGTTTGAAGTTGCCTGCACATGTCCGTTGACTGCAATGGCCACTTAACATCAAGCAGACTGAAATTTGGGTTGTCAATTCAGATTAAAAAAAAAGTAATCAACTTGCCTGCTTAAGGTCATGATTACGAAAAAAATCTGTTAAGTGACGTTGGCGTTTTTTTATAAGATAAGGGTGACAAACGAGCACACAGTTCACCTGATGTTAAGTGGATGCTGTGGCCCATAGACATCTACATTTAACCTCGATTAAGAATCAAAACGCAAATGCGTTGTCACCCTTGAGAACTTAGATGGAATGCCTAGATTGCAGTTAAACGGATCTCCGGTACGAAACCACTCACCATACGAAACACAGCAGCATTAAGCTACTATTTTACGCTGGTATTCTGTATTAGCGTGTTCTTTCCCTGGTCGAGCCGACCCATTCGTGCTACAATCATAATATAGTTGCAGCGTGGCTATATCGCGTATCAAGCGTTTTCTTAAAAATGTCTATACCCAGCCTCAGAATAAGAAATATTTGTGAAAGAAGATATTGGAGATGTAGCTTACATATTGAATAAAATTATCTTGATCTATTTTTAAACAATGTGTGCTTGTTGGGTCATGGTAAGAAGCGCGGGTCGAACTTGACCTATATTTATTCAAAAGCAAAGACAGATAATGACGGCTGTTGAACATGTTTAGTACAAAACAAACAGGATATTAGAATACAGATCATAAAACGAAAATCAATAATCACCTGGAGGACGGCTAAATTCCGCGAAACTGTTTGCTTTAGATAACGTTTCTTCGGAAGATGTTAGTTTTAAATATCTTCACCAATGTCCATGCAAACACTGGCCAATAACAGCCACATAAATTATGAACGAAAATCCTATCTTTTAAGACAGGGTAAAAATGGAAACAAACTATTGACGCGACTTCGGCAAACCGAGATAAAATAAATATTTTAGGGTGGGCTCGCCCTAAACAAACACGGTCTGGATTTGCTGACCGTCGATATCGTTTCAATTTAACACGCCGAAATTTCATCACTTGTGTGTTTATACGGAAATATTCTTTATAACAAGCTGAAATGAGCCCAAAATTCCATGAATTTTTATTAAAATGTTATTACGTTACGGTATTTTGATCTCGTGGAAGAAGACAACCCGATATCAAAATAAATTGGATATTCTTTTCATATTTACTTAAATAAGTTCAACTCTATTCGATAATTTTTTGTAGAAATGCTTAAAAAGCTGGTATGATGTAAATTAGGTTGATTGTGTAATTGAATTGTTAAAGAAAGCAATTAAATAATACGTAATTAATCTCTAGAAAGCGGTTTTAACAACTTGATTAAATTTTATATTTAGATAATGTTTTAATTTCATAGATTAAAAAAGCTCGGTTGGCCAGGTATGAAGCACTTAATGTGAAATAATTAAGACAAATTTTTTTGTCCATAATAGGGTGGGCATATCGTTTGAAGAATCGGCCACCGACGGGAAGTAAGGTTTCTGAGTGACAACCTCATACTGGCACCGAGGTAGGTGACTCCCAATAGATAGAGTGACGATGAAATACGCAGAGAGTCAAAGAATGCAGGTAGCTCAGGACCGTGATGTGGTAGAGTCTACGAGAAGTCTTAATTATGTTCAGCAATGGACTTTTGAAGGGCTGTAATGATGATGATGATGATAAATTAAATAAAGACTTTTACAGAAAAAGTGATATAAGACTATCTTTTAAATAATATTTTTCATATATTTACCATAAAATAAATATTTTAACTACAACAGATCCGTGATACAACGAGCGCTCTGCGCTCGAACTGCTTAAATTTCTGAATACAGCATCTCGAGTTTGATTTCAGTTGGTACTATTAAAATGGTTAGTCGAAATTTAAAGTGTAGATTTATTAAGTCGTAACGTGGAATGAATATATCACAAATAAACTTGTGGCGGATCTTAATCGTTCCATAACAATTACAGAAATAGGCTTTGTAGACGGCAGATTTTAAAGCTAGGTTAAAGTTAAGTTACAGCTTATACACGGGACGTAAGTGACTGCTGGCTGTAGGTCTCTTACATCTCGGAGAGCGTTTTGGAGCAACGAGTCCGGCGCATTCAGTGAGTGCGGCTTTAACATGTCTCCAGAAAATTTTGTTCCTCAAGCATACAGTTTGCTGCTATACTACTTAATAGAATATTGGTTGTGGGTGTCTTCAAGGCCAGAATGAATACGCTTCTGTCTTATTATTGCGCTTTACCATCTTCGGCTACGCTACCACTTGCCGTCCAGTGGGTTATTATCCAATCACTAATTTGTAGAAGTTAAAAAAGAAAGGTTTATACCTTAATAATTTTTATATCTAGACCTCTAGCTATCTAGACTTAACTAGGTCTCTAGTTTAGATAAAGATAAAAATTGTTAAAATTTTATCAACTAAGTGGTACTATTCTTTCTCCAGTTATGGGTCCGTCTGGGTAAGCTTATCTATTTCTACCGCCTAATAGCAATACTTGCGCTGCTATTCCGGTCTTAAGTGAGAGTTCTATTCGGGTCTGATAAAGAGCTTTTTTTATTAAAGTTACCTGCATGTGTACAATGGCTGCAGTAGCCACTTACGATCACGTGGACTGCAGGTTTGGATATCACTTTAATTTATTTTAGTATTTACCGACTTAAAAAAGAGGAGGTATTCAATTCCGATAGGTTTTTTTACGTGTGGTTACCTAAGAACTTTTCTCTGGGTGAACCGATTCTATTGATTCTTTTTTAGGGTTCCGTAGTCAACTAGGAACCCTTATAGTTTCGCCATGTCTGTCTGTCCGTCTGTCCGTCCTCGCTTAATCTCTGTGATCGTTAGCACTAGTAAGCTAAAATTTGGTACCAATATGTGTATCAATCACGCCGACAAAGTGGTAAAATAAAAATTTGAAAAAAATGTTTAATTAGGGTAGCCCAACTATATGTAAAGTGGGAAGTGATTTTTTTTAATTTCAACCCTAACGTGTGATATATTGTTAGAAAGGTATTTAAAAATGAATAGGTGTTTACTAAAATCATTTTTTGATAATGTCAATAATTTCGGAAATAATCATTCCAAAAGTAAAAAACAATGTGTCCCTCCCCTCTAACTTTTGAACCATAAGTTTAGAAAATATGAAAACAATCTGAAAAGTAGAACTTTATAAGGACTTTCTAGGAAAATCATTCTGAACTTGGATTGAAACAACAGTACCCACTACCGGGAGCAGTTGCAGGAGCGCGGAGCGCTGCTGGAGCGCGAACATAATGGATACCCACCTTTAAACTCATAAGTGGGAACACTTATTGTGACGGACGGGAAACTACGGAACCCTACACTGAGCGTGGCCCGACACGCTCTTGGCCGGTTTTATTTATCTGAAAGCTGGTACTACTCTTGTGATCCAATATAAATTTAATCGAGATCTGACTAGTAGTTTTTGAGTTATCCTTAATAATGTGTATTTAATTGAATGTTGTTCTCATTTTTATTATATTGAAGAAATTTTTAATTTTGCCACTTGTGTATAAAGAAAATATTTTGTACGTGGTAGAGCCATGTTTCATATTATGATTGCAGCACGAATGAGTTGAGTTGACCGGGGTAGACCACGTTCTAAAATAGCAATAGTGAAATAGCTTAATACTGCTGTGTTTTGTGAGTGCAGATATCCGGAGACCCTTTTTACTGGCAACGAGGCATTCCATATCAGTCCTCGGGGGTGACAAAGCATATGCATTTTGATTCTTAATCGAGAATAAATGTAGGTAAATGCATATGGGCCCCAGCATTTACAAACTATCAGGTGGTCTGTGTGTTTTTCACACTTATTCTATGCAAAAAATGTTAAAAGATACAAAAAGTAATTCCTAATTGTCGCTACTTAATAATTATAGGTTAAAAAGTATTTCTCTAGATTTCTAGAACTACCTATTTTTCTTTAATCATTTTCACTACAACAACACTATAATTCTAACGCGTCATTCTTAACAAAATGAACTAAAACCGTAAGAACGGGAATCATATACATTATATTAAACTAGGGTGATACGGTTGTAAATGGGGTATGATACGTTATTGATATGTTCTAGTGGACTTAGGAACGACTGCCATGGTTTTTTGGATAGATAACTTTGCAAGAATATTCGAATATCAGAGCCGATGTCCCTGCATTAGTGGTGCTGCTCCTCACAGTCGTCTGCAAAATTAGGGTTTAGCATTCTCGGGCGTAGATTCGCTATCTGGCGGTCGTCAGTTTCGCCCATTATTATTATTCTCTTTTGCCCTTCATTTTTGTTATTATTTTTTGTTATTAGAGCTTATTGTATAGCATCATTTTCATTAGTGAGGATCTTTAATTGGCTTACTGTTGTTATTAGTACTATCTATCCTAATTACGATAGCTGTTGGTCCTCCAAATAAAGAAAATCATTAGGGCTTCTCGCCTAATATTTTGATTCATGTTTCAAATAGAGCAAGACGTTTAAAAGTGCAAAAAAATATTTCTAAATTTGACTTAGGAGTGTTGTTATTATTATTCGAGTTTAGTTCGTACCAGATAAAACATCTCTTGTAAGTAAAGGTCCGCTCTTATAATTAATATTGGCGCGACTTAACCGCTCTCGGGGCGGCGCGAGCGTTCTATCGCGCAACTTATCAAAAGCTCGCAATATTTCTTCATTAACGACGTGGCAAGGAGTGCAACTCGTCATCTTATTGCCGATATATAGATTCTAACTAAGCTTTTTATTAGTCTATGTAAATATATAAAAATTACGATCAAAATGCAGATGCGTTGTCACTCCTGAGGACTAAGATGGTTTCGACGTTTTGAGTTTCACTTTTTAATAAAACAACTAAACGTGTTTTGAATTATTTATAAAAGATATGTCATATTTTCTTACAGCTTTTATTTTAGTTACACGTTTAGCTTTTCTACCTTTACGATCCAGTTAGATCTTTAAAAGAGAATTTTCCCGAGTGGGCACATCTGCGACATTTATGTATCAAGTAAACGTTTAATGGATTTGGAAATTTTTTGTCCCAAATTATTTGTTCAATTTATTGTGACCCAGTAAAGTTGAACTATAGTAATGAAATGAGACATAAATGTCACGTAAAAATATAAGGCCTTATTTATTGTAATCATTGATTTTTGCTTATAGATAATTTAGTATTACTTTTCTCTATACCTCTGTGTTTTCGCAAAATTACAATAGAAGTAAATAGTACTTCATTTAAGAGAAACGATTTTTCATCGAAGGGCCAATAAAGTAAGATATCCTAATTTTGTGAAGATTTATTTCATTGGTCGATTTTGATTTCAGTTATATCGAACTTTTCATCATAAAGTTATGTTCTATTAATGATTTGTTGTTGTGTTTTGTAATATTTTTTAAATTATTATAAAATGATGTAAATCATCTTAACATTAATTTCAATCTTAAATCTTTATAACTAATACCAAAAAAAAAAAATCTATTTATATTAACAAGAAGAGCTGTACCTAAAGTAATTAATCAAATAATATGACAGCATTCAAAGAACATAATTTAACAAAATTGTGAAGAGGATTGTGTTCCATAATTAATGAAGCAAAAGGCTTTCTCGGTAACAAATATTCCCGATCTAAGATTCCGGATCGTCAGTACTTGTCACTTTGTGCGACATTCTCCTGCGCCCAGGTGTTCATATAATTACATCGGATGATGTATGAAAGAGATGGCTAAATTTAAAAGAATCGACGTAAGTAAGAAAGACGATAGCGTCCCTTGCGTTGATTGATAACTGTGACAAAAACGTAGCGGATGAAAAATAATAATTATTAGAATCTTTTGTTAGAGGCGTATGAACTAACACAGGGGTGTGTTCACAATTATGTTCTTTTTTCTTTACGATGGACAAAATTAGTTAAACAGTGAAGTACAGACAATAAAAGTTTACGTGAAAAGTTTGTGTTTTCGTATAAAATATCGTTAAAATCTTACTTTTATTAATTTTTTTTTTCGCCCTTTAAGAGTTGTTATATGGTTACCCATTGCATAGCGACATAAAAATAAATCTTTTTTTTTGATTTAATTTTAATAGCCATTCCTCTCCTAATTAATTAAACTTAAATAAATAATTATACAATATGCCAACCCTATCACGATGCATCGCATGCCGGCTGTGCAGTTTGTATTCAAGGCTAGACAATAAGCTGCAAGCTCGCGCAGGTAGATATGGAACAGCAAAGCATATTTGCATTTCTAAATATATTCAACAAAGCATTGTCACTCTTAAGACGATATAGTTAAGGGAATGCATTAAGATGCCAGTTAGTATTTAAGTGCAAATGATTTGTACAGGTGTACTTGCATTTTTTTTTAATTTTCATTAGCTAAGTTCGCGCTTTATGGATCACGATCGAGGGTCGGACGGACGTGTCTTATTGTTTCGTCAAATACATGAGAAACTTTGTCAATAAAGCTGGGTGGCTCTGCTTTTTTTCCGATTTCGGTTTGCTTTGATTTTGAATTTGTATTCCCTTGAAGCGTTCATTGGGGTAGAGATTTAAGCTTTTGCAATTATTACGTTAAACTAATTTTACAATTTTAAGTTTTTATTCAATTTTTTGTTTGGTTTTATTAAGTAATCTAAAGACACTTGAATGAAAAAAATAAACTATGAAATTATGGGTTTTCATGTAAATATACGGTAAACAAAAATATATTAAAGTTTTCCGGACTGAATACGATTACAGTGCCACTTATCAGATAATGCTAGATGATGTAGCTCATTGTTAGTAGCAAATATTTAAGAAAAACTTATTGTTATCGTCGAGTATACCGAGAATACCGTCGAGTATTAAGTATCGTAACAATTAAAGAGGTTCAAGGATGGCTACAAAACATACGCGTGATTTCTTTCATAGAATAAGGGTGACAAACGAGCACACAGTACAGTGCTAAGTGGATGCTGTGGCCCATCATCACCATCATCATCATCATTACAGCCCTTCACAAGTCCACTGCTGAACATAGGCTGTTGCCCATAGACATCTACATCTATCCTCGATCAAACGTAATACACGTCAAATGACTAAGATGGAAGCCTCGTTTCCAGTAAAAATGTTCTTCGGTCTCCTTCAGGTTGACGTTTGTTACATTCGGTTAGCTGAATATTTTTGAATTTCATTTCATTTCATTTGCTTGTACAATCGTTAAGGTAATCTTTCTTCTTCTTTACAAGGCTTTTTAATTCACAGCTGTATACAGGACCTTTTGAGAATCCGTCAACAAGCATGGGTTTCTGAAGACATTTTTCTAATCCCCCCAAGCTGGTCAAGTGGATTATTGAATCCAGAACCCCAGCCCACGCACTGGTAATGTTGATCCCCATTACCATTATGTGGAGATTTAATTATTATTTAATCAATTAATATTGGCGAAAGTTTTCGTTCTAAAATATTTACGAGTACAGACATAAGTTATATTTACACAATGTTACTAAAATATAAAAGGTAGCTAAAGCTTCCGTTATAAATAAAGGGAATTCGAATTGTTATTGTTTATTTGTGTAGTTATGTTTGACCAGTATTGTAAATCAAAAAAGATAAATAAGTAATTTCAAACTATCAGAATGCACCCAGTCATATATTTTAGTACTCGATACTTTAAAAAAGCTAAATACGCAATTATTTGACAAAATACATAAATGAGTCTAGGAGATACTCATCGGATAATGTATCAAAACGTGAATGGTTCGCAATTTGGTTAGCTTTAGAAACAAAAATTAAATAATAAAGAAAAATTTAATATAATTTAACTTTTGGTCGAATTAAAGTGCAGGTGGCGCTTTGTCGGCTACATCACAGACGTTGATTATTGAAATATGTATGTTTGACAAATTATTGTTAATTATCCTCAGGCTCTGAAATGCAAGCCGCATTTTTTGCTTACAACTATTATGTTTACATAAATAATGTTTTACTAAACAGGCCACGTCGCTCAGATCATAGAAACTTGAATTAATATTATAATAAAATATCAAATTCAAGAGCTCGTTAACTTAAACTAAAAAATAAACAACGCCGTCGAGTTCACAATGCTTCGCTATCTGAAAAATTCATCCACTACAATAGACTATCGACTTGAGTTCGTTACGTTCATTATTTGCAGCATTAATTACCTCCGCTATTGGACTTTATCTTCATGATCGATCAATACAAAATAAATCAATTTAATCTAATTAAAAGCATTACATGTTTTTTGTTCGATAACGAAACAAGACGAGGTATTAGGAGATGGAATCGTAGATTAGGAGGTGAGCTTGTACCGGCGGGTCACCGATCATATCTGAACGCGGTACGTCAAACCGTCCATCCAATGTCAGAGGCTCTCTACAAATTATTTATACAGTTTAATTTAATTTAAGTCCCTGACCTTTTGATGCTGCACTTAGCTATGGAAAAAACCTCTCGATTTCACGTGGCTCATGCAACATTCATAGCTCTTATTGTATTACGTTAGGGATCGCATTAGGCACGTACGTAACGTTACGGGGACACTTCTAGTATTTTGGCATTTTAAATAATCGTTCGAATTATCTTGAACGAATTATGTTTAAAATGAATTATAAACACCGTATACGGTTCGTTCTGTATTAGATTATCTCGTGCAATATTGTTTGATTGCGCCATACAACAATGTTGGTAACAATACAGACGAATGTCAAATGTTTAGGTAAGAATTAATGCTCTCTGTAAATTCTGATAGATCTCTTTTGGATTTTGTGTTTTTAAATAGGCTTTACGTGGGAACGTATATAATTTTAGTTAGAAGGATGTGCGGCGGCGCGGGCGGCCTCGCACCGAGTCTCGCCACGCAGTCTACGGCGGAAGTTTACGAGCGCTCGCCAGCCACTTTTATTGGCTACCTCGCATCGAAGCCTCCTCGCAGCCTCCCATTCACTCCGCAACAAATATATTTTTTATTGCTCCGTCACTTGGGTAATTTATTGACAATGAACGCACGTGCATTTCTATTAATATTTTATGTGATAAGAGTTTTTATGCGACCGCGGCCGCACAAGACCGCCATTGTTGGGTCCGACGAGCAGGCTTGTTATGTCAACTCTAGAGACACACTTAATTGATGTTATTCAAATTAATGGTGAAAGGTCGTCGTGGCTCAGCGCCGCCGGTCAATCACGTACGTTTTATTTCTGGAAGCTTTCGGATGGTGTTGAAAACCGGCAATATTAAATGAAATACTTATTGACGTATATTGCATGCCCTCTTCATAAAAACATGATTTCGAAGCAAGTCGACTAGAATGTAGGTACATAAAAAAATTGAGTAAGGGTGATAAACCTATACCCGGATTGTGTGTCCGTTTGTCACTTTTACCCTTATAGTAGTGGATACTGTGGCCCATAGACATCTACATCTATCATTGGTATATAGATGCGTCACCCCCAACTAAGATGAAATGCCTCAATTCCAGTAAAAAAGGTCAATATATTAAATCATTTTAGAAACAAAAATCATGAGATGAACGAAAATACAATGTTTTCGATAAATCACCATATGAATTTGTTACCATTTGACTTTAAATGCATTCAAGTCGCGTAGACAAAGTTGCATGTTTCGAAATTGCAAACGTTCATAATATTTTAAAAGACATTGAGAGTGTCTGGTTAATTGTAGTTTTTAATGTTAATCGAGTGATCACCTGACAGGCAGCCGGCCTATAAAGCATCCTGGCTGTCGCCGTAAAAGTCGTGTGCTGTTTTTCTTCGTCTGACTCGCTGCCTTTCGAAATTATATCCCAAATAATGACAATTTTTCTTCTGCACTGTTGCCATCTTCCATTCAAACAAACGTTTCGACATTGTTATAAAAACAAATTACTTTATACAGGAATAACTTCGGTCGCGATCGAACGTCTGTGATGGTAAATTTGGAGTTTAGTTTTATTTTTAACAGTAAAGGTAAACGGTGATTGGTGTTACACACTCAATGATTACACAAATAAAGGTAACAAGGGGAACATGGTCCACTTGATGGTAAGTGGATGCTGTGTCAAATAGACAAGGACACCCATCCTTAAATAATACACAAAGCGCACGAGTCTCCCCCACTGAGCACTAAGATACCCGAAGATACTCTATTAAACGTTCAATGATACCTCTGAATTTTTTAAGTGTTCTGTTCCATTTTGTATTACCGATGTAATAAAATTAATTTATACGGATTTTATCACGTTTAATTAACTTATTTCTGACTTTTTCAGTGATTTACAGCACCCATGGTTGGTGCTGAGATGTTTGACGCCTTAATGTCATAGTTCGCCCGGCTACCTTTCGAGGAAGCGCTAAGATCCTAAATCAGGCAAGTATAGTGTTCGCGTAAATTTAAGAAACCATTATCGATGTTACTATAAACTAGCCTTGCTGAAGTTGCCTACGTTGATCTGTCCGTTTCGGTAGGAGGTGCGATGAGTTTCACTGGACTTCACTCTGAGCGTTTTACAATGCAAATATAAAATTTAATAATAATCATACCACAGCGCTGTCTATTAGGTCCAGATTTTGCAATGTTCTTTTATGGCACTATACCAACATATAATAATAATAATAATAATGTCCTCCAGACCGAATTTCGGCCACGGCAGCCTGCCTCAACGGAGGCTAGCCATCGGCGCAGGACAGGATTACAGTGCCCAAGTGTATGCGCAAGCACAGGTGCACTCTCTATTCCCTCATTCTCGTAATCCGATGGGACGGTAAACTGACACGACCGGGAGAAAGATCAGGTGCAGGACCAACGACTTTACGTGTGTTCCGAGGCACGGAGGTGAGACAACGATAACTTCCTGACTTCGGACAGCTACTGAGAATTTCTTGACAGAAAAATTCAATAATTGATTTTTTGGCCCGACCCGGGATTCAAATCCAGGACCTCATGATCAGCAGTCGCACTACTACAACCACTGGACCAAAGAGGTAGTAAATATGAATAATCATAGCCCATAAATTTCAAAGAATAGATTCATAAATTGACTACAGCGCCACCTGTAGATCCTAGCATTACATCATCGTCTCGGCGAAACAAAACTGAGTAAATATGACCTTAACCGGTCAAGTAAATTTTTAGCACCATATGTTAAAAAAACTGTAATTTTGGATAGACTCTAGAGTTTATTTTTTACAAAAATATAGCCTAGGTATGTAGTTCCATAAATATCCATTCAGATGTTATTGCATGATTGAGCTACAAATATACGAACATGAACACATCCATACAAATTTCATATTTGAGTAAATTTATCAAATGCTTTTTGTTTTTCGAAGTAATGTATATATTTGGTAACAAAATATAAATAGAAGTAAAAATTGTTTTCATCCATGAGTCTACATCGATATTTTAATCGAAATAACGGCAAGTTCTGGTCAATCGTGGCTGATTTTTGTAAATAATGCCGGACTAAGTACTCGCAATACTCAGTGCGCTATATAATTATCAGTTATATCCGTTATGGGCTCTAACTCATGCGTGTCTGCTTCCAGAACAATACGCGCGATGTTTGGCACCTAATGGACTCGTTGACTGAGCCTCCGCAATAACGATGCGGCTTGCGCGCCAACCTCACTGTCAGCGTTTATATGTGTGTGTACACACGTTTAATGCATTCGTAAGTGTGTGGGTGGTAGAAGTGGGTAATGGTAGCCTTTTGGTGCAAAATTACATTTTAATAAGTGCTGTGTTTAAAAGAATTAATTTATGCAATATTGAATCACCAGATATTTCTTTCAGAAGTAAGTTTCACACTTACAAGGTTATTAATTTTGAGTGTTTTTTTCGAACAAGGAATTTTTTCATGTATACTTTTTTATACGAGGTCAGTCCACCTGATGGTAAGTGGTTGCTGTGGCCCATATACATCTAGATTTATCCTCGATTAAGAATCAAAACAGTTGCGTTGTCACCCTTGATGACTAAGACCGAATGTCTCGTTTCCAATAGAAAGGGTCTCCGGTTCTCTACACTCAGCATACGAAACATTCATCAACATGCTGCTAGCATATGCAATTATTTTACCCCGGTATTCTGTGAGACCGTGGTTCTAACCCTGTTGAGCCACCCATCGTGCTACAGCTTTAATATAGCTACAAAGTTGCTCTACCTACAAAATATTGTCACTTACTTTCTCAACTACGAGTATCAGGTGAATTCTGGAACTTACCTGCAAAAAATAAAACAGTGTTATAGTAACGCGATACGAATATTTACACAAAGTAAAAAATCTATCAATATTTTTTTTAAAGTAGGAGAAATAACCTGGCTGCCCTGTTTGTCAAACCCAGTAAAAGCTTAAAACTAAATTTCGTAGTAAAGTGCAAAAAATATTACATCGATGTAGCCCTTGAAATCATTTTAAGATACGTTTATACTTGAATATTCTACTAAATAAATAGTAAATACGATAATAAAGAGTCGTTGTAGTTCAAAAGTTACACTCGTCGCAAATTATACAGTAGGTACGCGAGTAACGTCGGTTCAATACCAGCCGGCATGAATAAAATTGTCCACTGATATTTTAAGTACTGATAGGATAAGAAATAAAATATTTCTAAAAGACCTGCACCAACACGCATTGAAGCATCGCGGTGATCTATAAGCTCTATAATTTTGTTAGAAATCAGAGGTCTGTTACCAGCAGTGAAACGAAATGTAATTTTAAATTTTATAGGTATTTATTATAGAAACGATATTATTAGTGATATCTCGCCATTTCTTAAATTCATAATTGGATAAGTCGTTTTTTTTTGGTCTTTCACTTGTCTTAGCATACAAATTAGTTAATATAATATTAAAATCTCAAATTATATTCAAAAATTTCATGCGTTTCCATCTTTTAAAGAAGATCACTGTGAGAAGGTTATGTAGAGTAACCTCTTAAGAAAATGATCCTTGATTTTGATATGAAGCAAGGCTGCAGCAAGGTAGCAATGTTTTTCCAGTTCTACTGATGTCTTAAATTGTTGGTGCGTAAATCTACATTTTATTTATACATCGGATACGGGTAGTTAAGAAATAAGGATGAGTTGCTTTGCTTACGTTAACGACGTATTACAAATTATGTGCAAATAACAAATTGCTTTTTTGGCCGTGATATGACGTGCTGTAACTGGCCTGGAGGCCATCGGTGCTGACAATGTTCTTATTTTTTATTTTATAGTCATATAGAATGTCTCTCATGGTTTTGACACTAAAGACGTGAAAACTTTTTACGTGGTAGAGCCACGCTACAGCTATATTAGTTGTACCACGAAAGGGTTGTCTCAACCGGGGTAGGACCACGCTCTCACACGATACTAAGTAAAATAGCACCTAAAACCTGTTGTGTTTTGTATGGTGAGTGTAGAGAACCGGAGACCCCTTTTTACTGGAAATGAGGCATTTTGTCTTAGTCCTCAGGGGTGACAACGTATCTGCATTTTGATTCTTAATAGAGGATAAATGTAGATGTCAATTGGTCACAGCTTGCACTTACCATCGGGTGGACTGTGTGCTCGTTTGCAACCCTTATTCTATAAAAAAAGTTGAAACTTTACATTTGTGCTTATGTGCACTTACAGCGTGAGATTATTTTTTTTAATTCTTAAAAATTCACAACTGGACATGGACCTGTCCTGATATACATTAATCATCATCATCATCATCATTACAGCCTTTCACAAGTCCACTGCTGAACATAGGCCTCCCCCAAGTAATGCCACAAAGCACGGTCCTGAGCCACCTGCATCCATCGACTTCCTGCATGTCTTACCAGGTCGTCACTCCATCTAGTGGGGGGTCGCCCTACACTACGCCTACCGGTACGAGGCTGCCACTCGAGAACCTTTCTTCCCCATCGGTTATCGGTTCTTCGAGCTATATGGCCGGCCCATTGCCACTTCAGCTTACTAATCCGTTGGGCTATGTCGGTCACTCTGGTTTTACTGCGGATATCCTCATTTCTGAGTCTATCACGCAGAGAAACTCCGAGCATAGCCCTCTCCATAGCTCGCTGAGCGACCTTAAGCGTCCTCATACGGCCAGCAGTGAAGGACCACGTCTCAGATCCATAAGTCATCACTGGCAACACGCACTGGTATTAATCGTCACACTTAACTAGTAAATTGGCGATCGTAGTAGTAGACTTCTTGCGCTTATGATTCCGCTCCCCATTAGTAAACGATAGGGTTATATGGTTCTGGTTTCGATGATGTTGGTGCTGCTAGCCTAGCTCTTACAGCTTCATAGAACTCGGCGGACATAGGGCTATTACGATATGGTTATACCGCCATTTATTGGAAGTCATGAAATTTTTCCCAATTTTACCCTCAGTCGCTTACGACACCCTCCGGGCCAAATCTTACAATCTATCCAAAATTATTTTTTTATTTAAATGTTATATTATATTATTTATGACTCTAAATAAATATACATCCTACAAATACTTACACATTAATTACATAAGTGTTTGAATCATCGCTATACCATTCTTTAGTTTCTCTCTATGACATCGATACAAACTGATTATAGATAGAGTTGTTTGTGCTACAGTAGAGACGTTCGGAGAGATTGCGAAAATAAAGCCCATTACACACTGTACAGCTTTTGATCTTATAATTTTAACTAAAAAAGTAAAAAGTATAAACATGAACAAAGATATTTCATACCTGTAAAATTTCATACAGCTACTCTATATGTAAAATTATTTTAAAATATTTTTTTATTTATTAACTATTGAGCTAGCAATAAACTAGTGACAGAATATTTTTAGCGAAAAATTACCGTGTAAGCAATACCGATTACAATTTTTTAATTTTTCACATACTTAACTACAACAAACTATATATTTGTTGTTCAGAAATGATTACTGAACAACAAATATATAGTTTGTTGACTATTTATGACTATTTATTTCTGTACTGCCAACACTTAGTAAAATTTTTGAAAAAATTATTCTTGATCAATTGTTAATTTTTTTTAATGTAAATAAATTACTTCATAAAAATCAATTTGGTTTCACAAGGGGTCGCTCGACAACTGATGCTGGTGTTGAGCTGATTAAATATATATTTAATGCATGGGAGAATTCACAGGATGCTTTGGGTTTGTTCTGTGACCTATCCAAGGCCTTTGATTGTGTTCACCATGAAACATTAATCAGGAAACTTCAACACTACGGTGTAAGAAATGATGCTCTTAAATTAATTATTTCATATTTAAGTGACAGAACACAAAAAGTTGTTATTAATAGTATGAGTTCTTCCGGGTCGATTGTACAAATGGGCGTTCCTCAGGGCTCAATTCTTGGCCCCTTTCTGTTTCTTGTATATATTAATGACTTACCTTACATAGTAGGGGATAACCATGATATAGTATTATTTGCTGATGATACTTCATTAATTTTCAAATTAAAACGACAGTTATTAAATTACGACGAAGTAAATAATGCTATAGCTAAGTTAGTCAATTGGTTTAATGTTAATAATTTGCATTTGAATGGAACTAAAACTAAATGTATGAAATTCATAACTCCTAATGTTAAACATGTCAATACTAATGTAATTTTAAATGGGGAGGAGCTGAGTCTTGTCGATACCACCATTTTTCTTGGAATCACACTGGACGCAAAGCTTCAATGGCTCCCCCATATATCAAAACTAGCTAGCAGACTTAGTTCTGCAGCATATGCTGTAAAAAAGATTAGAACTCTTACCAGTGTTGAAACAGCTAGAATAGTTTACTTCAGTTATTTCCATAGCATTATGTCGTATGGTATTTTGCTATGGGGACACGCGACTGACACTGAAATTATATTTATTTTACAGAAGAGGGCCATTCGAGCAATATATAATTTAAAACCAAAAGAGTCACTGAGACAAAAATTTAAAGAAATTAATATATTAACTCTGGCCTCTCAATACATTTATGAAAATGTAATGTACGTACACAAAAATAAAAGTAGTTTTGCGAAAATAAGTGATATTCATTCTGTAAATACTAGGAACAGACACAAGCTGGTAGTACCTGTTACTCGACTCCACCGAGTCAGTAATTCATTCTTGGGGCGATGTATACGCTTTTACAACAAAATCCCAGAAAATATACAAAATTTGTCATACACAAAGTTCAAAAATGTTATTAAACTAAGTTTGTATAAAAAGGGTTATTATAATATTAAGGAATTTATAGATGATAATAACCCCTGGGAAGGGTGATCGCTACCAAGCTATTTCTAATTTATCTTGTGTTGTTGATTGTAAACATGATTGTAAGCTATTATTAAAAAAAAAGTCCCGCTGGGTTTCTTGCTGGTTCTTCCCAGGACAGAGGTTTTTTTTTGCGAACCAGTGGTAAATTAAAAAAGTGACGTTCAATAAGTATTTTTATAGTCTACATTGAATAAAAAAGTTTCTATTTCTATTTCTATTTCTATTTCTATTAGTATATATGTAACTAAAATTTATTAGGAAAAACGGATGACGAAATTTTATTTTTAGGAGAAAAAGAAAGTTTTATCTCTATATCAGCAATTTATGGACATGGTATCACTGGTAAAGTTGGTTGTAGGTGTTCATGGACAGTAGAAACTTGCCATCAGGTGAACTGTAAGTTCCCTTGGCACTTTAGTTTCATACAAAAAAGTATAAAATTTAATTACTAATAAAAAAATCAGTTTATAAAGAATGTCGAGACATATCTATGTGCTCTTACCCTTAGTGCGAAGCAATCGACACGTTGAGCATCGCTAGCGAATTCCGCAGGTTTTTCCACCAGATTCCTGCGCGCCGTCCTGCTCCTCTAATTACACTTAATTTCTACTTCGTGCCTCTTTAAATACGACCGTGGCTCAAACTGCGAAACGATACGAGCGAGGGCTACGTTAATGTTCCGTTCAAAGGATGATCTCGTTGGTTTACCAATTACAAATACCGCGTTATATTTTTGTGGTAGAACCACGCTGTGCAGAACAAATGGGTCGGCTCGAGCGAGGACTATGCTCTCATACAATATCAACGTGAAAAAGCACAATAATGCTGGTGTATTTTGGTTTTTTTTATAGCATAGGGTGACAAACGAGCACACAGTCCACCTGATGGTAAGTGGTTACTGCGGCCCATAAACATCCAAATCTATCCTCGATTACAAATCAAAATGCAGATGCGTTGTCACCCGTGAGGACTAAGATGGAATGCCTCATCATCATCATTCATCATTACAGCCTTTCACAAGTCCACTGCTGAACATAGGCCTCCCCCAAGTAATGCCACAAAGCACGGTCCTGAGCCACCTGCATCCATCGACTTCCTGCATGTCTTACCAGGTCGTCACTCCATCTAGTGGGGGGTCGCCCTACACTACGCCTACCGGTACGAGGCTGCCACTCGAGAACCTTTCTTCCCCATCGGTTATCGGTTCTTCGAGCTATATGGCCGGCCCATTGCCACTTCAGCTTACTAATCCGTTGGGCTATGTCGGTCACTCTGGTTTTACTGCGGATATCCTCATTTCTGAGTCTATCACGCAGAGAAACTCCGAGCATAGCCCTCTCCATAGCTCGCTGAGCGACCTTAAGCGTCCTCATACGGCCAGCAGTGAAGGACCACGTCTCAGATCCATAAGTCATCACTGGCAACACGCACTGGTTGTACAATCTAGTTTTTAGAGATTGAGGTATACCTGACGAAAAGATATGTCGTAATTTCCCGAACGCTGCCCAGCCGAGTTGAATCCGTCGATTGACCTCTCGGTCGAAGTTGGACTTACCTAGTCGGACTATTTGTCCCAGGTAAACGTACTCGTCAACAACTTCGAGCATAGTGCTCCCAACAACTACCGGCATAGGTGTGACATGGACATTGAACATGATCTTTGTTTTGTCCATGTTCATCTTAAGACCTATCCGTTGGGAGGCACTATTGAGGTCATTGAGCATAGTGCTTAAGTCCTCCAGCGATTCTGCCATAAGGACTATATCGTCGGCAAATCGAAGGTGAGTGATGTACTCGCCATTGATGTCAATACCGTATCCTTTCCAGTCCAGTAGCTTGAAAACGTCTTCCAATGCAGCGGTGAAGAGTTTCGGGGATATAACGTCACCCTGTCTTACACCTCTCTGCAGTTGGATAGGTTTCGAGCTCTGGTTCTGTACTCGGATAGCCATCGTAGCCCTACTGTACAAACACTTCAGCACTTCGATATACCGACAGTCAACTTGGCACCGCTGAAGGGACTGTAGCACCGCCCAAATTTCGACGGAATCAAAGGCTTTCTCATAGTCCACATACGCCAGGCAAAGTGGCAGATTGTACTCTTCAGTCTTCTGTACAATCTGCCGCAGGGTATGTATGTGGTCTATGGTACTGAAGCCTTTTTGGAAACCGGCTTGTTCGGGAGGCTGGAAGTCGTCAAGTCTGCGTGCGAGACGATTCGTAATGACTCTCGAAAACAGCACGTAGACGCGGCTCAGAAGGGAAATCGGTCTGTAGTTCTTTAAGAGAGCGTTGTCGCCTTTCTTAAAGAACAAGACCACCGCACTTCTGCTCCACGCCTCCGGAGTAGTTCCACCATGGAGGACGGAATTAAAGAGCCTCTGAAGGGCTTCAAGTACCGGTTTTCCACCCGCTTTCAGAAGTTCCGCTGTAATTCCATCCTCGCCCGGGGACTTGCCGTTTTTAAGGTGCTGGAGAGCCATTCTAATCTCGCTCAGACTGACGTCCGGGATATCATCGGAATAGTGTCGCATAAGACCCGCTCTTGGATCGTTACTCACACTTGCGTGTGGCTCCAACGATGATGTGTACAGCTGCCCATAGAACCTCTCAATCTCACTCAAAATCTCAGGTGTCCCGGAAACGATGTTGCCACACTCAGTCTTCAGCTTTGACAGTTGGCTCTTTCTGGCAGACAGATCTCTGGCAAAGACTTTAGAGCCCTGGTTCCGCTCGATCGCTTCTTTAATACGAGAAGTATTAAAGTTGCGTAAGTCTCGCCGCATGCATTTGGAGATCTGTCTGTTCAGTTGCCTGTATGCTGTCAAATCTGTTGACGATTGCAGCCTCATCTCCCGTCTAACAGCCATGAGATTAAGAGTGTGATGGGAGAGTTTTTGTGTTCTTCTGCGGTGGGTCTTGCAGAACTTAGCTCCGACCGCATGGACAGTTTCCACGAGCTTGTCGTTCATATCGTCCACTGCATTGCAATCTTCTAGGCACTGGAAGCGGTTACGTAACTCGAGCTGAAAGGTTTCGGGATTCTGGATTAGAGCACGAGGGGGACGGAGCGTTGACTTCATTAGACGAGACCTCTCCAACTTAACGTTTAGGTTCAGTGTGCCTCTAACCATTCGGTGATCGCTGCCAGTTTTCACCCTTGCGATCACTGAGACATCACTGAACAGTTGGCGTCTGGTCGTCATAATGAAGTCAATCTCATTTTTTGTCGAACCGTCGGGGCTCGACCAGGTCCACTTCCTGTGGGGCCGCTTCTGGAAGAAAGAGTTCATCATAAAGAGTCCCTCTTTCTCCATAAAGTCGGCCAGCTGCTGGCCCCTTCGGTTTCGTTGCCCTACTCCAAATTTCCCTACCTTCAGCTCACCGCTTTCTCTTGTGCCTAGTTTTGCGTTGAAATGGAATGCCTCGTTTCCAGTAAAAAGGGTCTCCGGTTCTCTACACTCACCACACGAAAAACAGCAGCATTAAGCTACTATTTTACGCTGGTATTCTGTGAGAGCGTGGTCCTTTTCCGATTGAGGCGACCCATTCGTGCTACAACTATACTACTAATATATATATAACTGCAGCATGGCTCTACCACGTATAAAACATAATTAATCTATGGTGAGTGTAAAGAACTGGAGACTCCTTTTACTGATAACGAGGCATTTCAATTTAGTTTTCAGAGATAACAACGCATCAGAATTTTGATTCTTAATTGAGGATACATGTAGATTTCTATGGGCCACATACTATCACGCCGTGGTAGCTCAGATGGCTCACCATCGCGCGCGCTCGCTGTAAATTTCACAATACGCGAGAAAACCGGGTTCGACCCCGTCGGCACCAATGAAATTGTTAATTGAAATTTTAAGTGCTGATTTAGCACGTGCTCAGCGGTGAAGGAAAACATCGTGAGGAAACCTGCATGTCTGAGAAATAAGAAAAACAATATTTTAAAGACATGTGAAGGTCGCCAATACGCATTAGGGCAGTGCGGCGAAGTATTCCTTGCCCTAAAATCCTCTCAGAAATTAAAGGACGCCTGTGCCCAGGAGTGGGACGTATATGGGCTGTAACTTTTACATACTATCACGTGATCAGACCACGTGATGGTATGTGGCCAAAGTCCAAGCGAGCACTCAGTGCTTATGTTTTTAATAATGTAATTCTAAAGTATTTTAATAATTACCTACTTACGAACATCTTGGTAAATATACATACGCTAAGCGCTGACCCAAGTAACTAATAAAAGATATCGGTTGTTAATCAAAAGTTTTAGCTTTTTTGACTTAGTCTCATGATAGATATGTCATCTAAGGCTAACAGTAAGCTCCGTCATAATTTATGCAATAGTTGCGACGTGCGCTATTTGTCATTTACTTCGCGCCAGTTTTTGCAGTTGCATTATTTCACATTAATTGCAGTCCGTATTCACGCTTCGCGTTATGGACGCCGTTGTTTAATAGTGTCTGAAATAGGAATGCGGCTATAATTTGTAATGAGGTGCGATCGTGAGATACTGCACTATACTTCGCTTATGATGGGTTCGACCCTTTAGATTCCCATCCTGGTCTGTTTATATTGTTTGATTTTAGATCTATTTTACACGAGAATTGGATATAGTGTTGACTCGGAAACTAGTTCTCTTAACAAGTGAATTGTTTTGAAATTTTGTACTAAAAAAATGAATATACCATATCTTTATTTCACATTATTATCCGATTCTGAGCTATGCTCGAAATTTAAAATCTCCAGCTCATCGGGAAGTGTTCGAAATTTATATTGCAAGTTTCCACCCGGACCGGCCGTCAAACAAGAAAGCGACTTAATAGCAACGTGGTAAAATAAAATGAATTACTTGTATTAAAGAGTCATTTTCTGTTTATTGAGCAATAACGCTCGTAAATGCCAAATATTTTTGCTTCTTTAACCTTAAAAGAACTGGGCATCCATCGTTGTAGAGACAATTTTTCTTAAAACGTTTATTACCAATCTCGCGATGACATTTGTACTATGAATAAAGTCGGAACATTTTGTAAGTACTAATAAAGTAAGGCCAGGGGAAGGGGGATAAAACCAGAGTTGTAATAATTGGCAGGCGGTTTGCAGCTGCAGTTTATTTATTTTAAGTTGTTATCAGGAACATTCTAATGTCCATTTCGTGTTTTGGTTTTCCCTCTGTCCCCACGGGATAGTATGGGGTAATCAAATGTATTACGCCGCCGCTATACGGTACTTTGATTATTATTCAAGGGCAAATACTAAAAGAAAGGAAGGTAGGGTCAAGCTGCAGCTATATTATGGTTGTAGCACGAATGGGTCGGCTCGACTGGGGTTAGAACCACGCTCTAAAATAGCAGATTTATGCTGATGTGTTTCATGTGGTGAGTGTAGAGAACCGGAGATCCTTTTTACTGGAAACAAGGCATTCCATCTTAGTCCTCAGAGAGGCAACGAATCCACATTTTGATTCTTAATTAGGGAGAAATGAAGACTATGTCTATGGGCCATAGCATCTACTTACCATCAGGTGGACTGTGTGCTCGTTAGCCACCCCTACTTGTGTAAGAAAAAGTAAGATAACCTTTAGTATTATAATTTCAGTGTAAATTAATATCGCTAACTAAAAATAAAAACTGATTGAGATGATTAAAAATATCACGTCACGAAAATTCATTCGTTTAGTACACCGCGGACACGGCGTGGCAGCCTGGCAGCTCAAAACAACCTTTATACTCTTGTAACACAGCTACGACCACCCGATAAGAATAGAGACTGGAATTCCACAAGCGCGCTTAAAATATATTCTTAGGTGAAAATAAAAGATTGTTTATAAAGCTCGAGGAAGATGACATGACAATAGCTGACGATGATGGACCGAGAGGCTGCTAGTCCAGCATTGCGTGATCCACGCACTAACCAATCTGAAGTAAACTGGAATCTACTCACGAACGTTTAGAGTTCATTAATTGGAAATCACCAGGAAAACATGTGACTTTAGAAAGATACTTATGAAACTTGAGGGCGTGATGTGTGAAAGAGAGCGGACATCAGGTGCAACAGGGAGAGAAAGCTCGAGGGTCACGAGCGTGATGTCAGGTCAGCCACTTTTGCACCTCGCCATAACAACGCGTCTCAAATTGTTATGGACGTTTGATAAGTGTTGTGGGATCGTTGCGCTTTGATCCTTTACTACGTTTATTAAATGTTTACCTTTGCTAGATATAAACAAACTAATTGACATTTAAAATAGTAGTAACATCAATTATTATATGTACTCTTTATTTAGGTTTTGTAAATTAAATTTGTAAGTTAGTCTTCATTCATTTAATTTGATTTGTTTTTTACACATATTTGAATCAGATCAGAATCGGGTACTTACTGATAATCCTATTTAATACTTACATGGGCTAAATATTTAATACTATATTATAAAATAAATTTCATGTAAAAAAGTTGATTAGTAAGACACTTTACCGTGTTTTATGCTAAGTAACATTCACTGAAATAACCCTAATAAAATAGCGTTGGTTTAATAGCGATTTATAGCAATAAAATCAGTTATGACGCCAACCAATAAACCTCCTGAATCTCTTTTCGTTTTAAAATAGATCTAGATTAAGGATAAAAGACTTGAACAGCTTGAAGTTCTCCTGCGTCGGTCGCTTAATGCGTCTTAATGTGCATTTTATGATTGTTACACAAGACGCGAACAGTTTAACATCCGTCTAAGCGATCTCTATCTGGAGTTATTAAATCCACTGATGTACCGAAACATCGAATTATGAATAAGAGATAAATCAACGGGGGCGGTCGTAAAACGGTTTATATTTTGTTCTGGCGGTCGATGCGATTACTCTTTTAAACTGCCCCAGATCTGGGTCTGTGCAAACATGATAATATAGCTATTTCGTTGGTAAGTAATATACATTAATCGTAAAACTGATTTTACACATTTCTAACGAGTACATGTTGTTTTGCTTAAGAAGCTTTACCAACACAGTATGAAGCAATCAACGAAAATCATGGAATCGGTGAAATTTAAAAAAAATCTAACATTTGGATATTTGATTATTGAATTTAGTTTATTATTGTAGATACAAGCTTCTGCCCGCGGCATGGCATATCGTGTCAGGACGGGACACCTTCATGTGTATTTTTCTGATACTTTTTATATTTCTTTTGTCTTTGCGTCGTAAAATAATTCCATGTGTTCCATCCAAAATTTCGTCTATATTTGAACATAATTTCATACATTATTTATTTTATTTAGGTTAATTCGTTAATGATCACTATATCAAATATCGTTATAATCTTGGAAATATATGATATTAAAATTGTGTTTTTTTATAGTATAAGGGTGACAAACGAGCACACAGTCCACCTGATGGTAAGTGGATGTTGTGGCCCATGGACATCTACATTTATTCTCGATTAAGAATTAAAATGCAGATGCGTTCGCACCCCTGAGGACTAAGATAGAATACCTCGATTCCGGTGAAACGGGTCTCCGGTTCTCTACACTCACCATACGAAACAAAGCAGCATTAAGCTGCTATTTTACGCTGGTATTCTGTGAGAGCGTGGTCCTTCCCCGGTCGAGCCGACCCATTTATGCTACAACCATAATAGCTGCAACGTGGCGCTACCACGTATACTTGCTTTAATGATGATAATTATGATTCTTAAGTTTGAACTGTAAATAAAAAATTCACCCCATCATCATTTCCTCATTCGTCCCATGGGAACGTTAATAAATGCAATTAATGCCAATGAACATAAGAAAGCAAAGTTTCTTAACTTTCGGTAAATTGCGATGTATTAACACCAGGCGTAAAAAGAATGGATTAGATAAGGAGGATCGTTAAAATGCCAGACGTGTGTAATGATGACCGGATCTAGTGTTCTAGTGTTCTGGCAACTCCACCACTCAGCGGATGAGGCTCATTCCAGCTTTGGACTTATACGGGCTGACAAGGAAGAATAATAATAATAAAGTTTTTATATATTTGTTATAGTTTTTAAATAATTAATGAGAACTTGTAAACAACTTTAGATAAGAATCTGAAAAACATTGCGCTTATTATTTCGGAATATACTTCCGACCAATTTAAAGGTAATGTTTAATTTTAGTGGCGATTCAATAACGGCGATCGCATATCGCAAACACATTACCGCTTAATGAAACATTATAGAAGGCATGTATTAATACTAAGGGTGCAGCCACGTCGATAATATGATAAATGCTCCGCGAATGACTGGCGAAGTATCGGCTTCGATTCCCGATTATACAATATTACATAAAAGGTCGTACTCTAATGTCGTTTATCTTAGTTAATCTATTATGTGCAGCATAGCATTTAGTTAATGTACATCTTTTATAATTCAGGAAAAATAGTCGTAACTTTTTACGAGCGCTTCTGCGGGTACGTATATATGTTAACTATGTAGGTGCCCGTGCACAGCATGCCAGAGAAGTGAAACACAATAAATTTTAATAAAGAGTAAGACTGGTTCTGTATTTGAAATTCATCATATTGATTAAACGTCTCGCATTACCATACCGCGGAGAAAATAATAAATAACCACGTTTTAGTCTCTTAAACATACAGACGACCGGGCGCAGGAAAAAAACGTGCTCAAAACCCGAACGGGTACAATGACAACTGCATGCTGAATCAATCACAAAAAACGGAATCCGAACAAAAACAACAATTAAAAACACAGCTTCGGCCGCTCGGAGAAATATTTAGAATACGTGGAAACAACTATTTTTTTAATCCGGTATCAAAAAAGCTCTACACGTGTCTAAAGATGTCGTCTTTATTGGTTTAGCCCAATTAATGGCATCTAATATTATTCATTCCCGGAACGGACGGTGTTTAATAAATTACAGATACCTATATCCCTCGGGAATCATGCTCTGTATCTAATTAGACAAATGGCTAAGAATAAGTCTGCTAAAGGGACCTATTAATGGCATGATTGTTATCAGTTGGACGGTTGGTCTCGAGGAGCGTTATCATTGGGTCCATTTGCAAATGCTCAATCGGTATAGTGGCTTGAGTGATTGAGACCCAGCGCTCAACAGTATTGACAGCGCGCTGCATTCTATGTAAAATATGAAAGACTCGCTTCGCCCCTGCGTACTCAACGATGCAATAAATAGAAATTGATGTGGCATCTCCCTATAATAGTTTGGTTTTGTCCGTCTGCCTGTTTTTATGAAAATAATCTTTGTCATTTTCGATATGGGTCACCTCTACACAACCGTGTAGGGGTGACCCATATCGTGCCTTGGGTGATGTTAGAAACAACATAGTATAACTGAAACAGGAAATGGGCAGCGAAATTTTCCTAATAACAACTCGAAATTATAAAAAATTGCGGTTGCCAACCGGTCTGCCAAGGCAAAACTGACAGAAAATTTAAAGCTTTTTTTAAGTTTGCGGATTTAACTGTTTTCTTGGAAGCTTACATGTTACTTACTTTCATACGCTTTCACTATGTAGAGAATTTCTTTTACCACGATTGCTTATGATTTTGCGATTACTATTGATATTTGTGAATATTTCAAAGTACGGGCTATGAAGACTTTCTAGTATTTGCGTATTACATTAAAATAAACGAAATTATTATAAATTAAAAGTGAAAAAATATTATGCCACGTCCATTAAAAACGTCTTCAGGCAACTGATGCATCGGTCATTCCACACATATATAAAACAGCCCCTGACCAGCGCCGGTGCTTATATATTGATTGAATTATGGTTGCACTACACCTGATTAATGCGACATCCACCATTGACGTACTATTGTCTGAACGAATCTGCATCGCCAAATAAGATTAAAAAAGCATCGATAACTGTGTACAAAATGTACAAACAGAATTTGTCCATACGTATTTACATTTTGTAGTAGCTATTTTTAAAAATTGTTGAATTCCATTCTTGGTAACTAAACGCTAATTTTGTTTATATATAGACGTGGTATAGCCACGCTTCAGCTATATTATGGTTGCAGCACGAATGGGTCGGCTCGACCGGGGAAGAACCGCTCTCTCACAGAATACCAGCGTAAAATAGCAGCTTAATACATGTTTCGTATGGTGAGTGTGGAGATTCGGGGACCCTTTTTTACTGAAAATGAGGCATTCCAGCTTAGTCGTCAGGGGTGACAACGCATCTGCGTTTTGATTGTTAACCCAGGATAAATGTAGATGTCTATAGGCCATAGCATCCACTTACCATCAGGTGCACTATGTGCTCATTTATCACAATTATCTATAAAACAATAAGGATGACAAACGAACACAAAAAAAGCTTACGGTGAAAACAGGCTATTATGTTTAAAAAAATACAGTTTTCTTTTCGCCGAAATTTATTATACATCATCAGCAAACTATCAATTGAAAAACAAAATCTAAATCAAGAAGCCTTAGTAGGTACGAGTATGTTAGTGAAGGAAAAGCATTTGCAAGTGGCGAAAAATTAATTTTCATTTCATGTATGCACGCTGATCTTTTTATAACTACTCTTGAGTATGGATTTCTCTTGAGGTATAGGGAGTATTCCTCGATATTAGAACAAAAACTTGCACTTTAAATGCCGGTCTCAATATTTTGGATAAACTAGTTTAAAATTTAAATATAGTGTCTAATTTATAATAGATTAAATTACGTTTTTTTATATTAACAAAATGAAAATTATATTAGACCACCAATGTCTTTAAATATCGAAGTGATCAATAAAATATATTTCTTTAGACTGAATTCCCCGAATCTTTTCCTTAAACAAACAAAAATAAATGAATTTTCAAAGGCCAAAAATATAAAACGATAAGAAGATTATGTGGAACGGAGATGACATTGGAAATTAAGGCTGTTTTCGTTAGTAATTTCTCCCTTCTCACCCTCGGGCGGGTGCGGCAACGTTAAAAATGTATGTTTTCTGAAGTTACTGGTCGTCAGGGGTCCGCATTTGCCTAATTTAAGGATAAACTTCTAATTTAATTTTTAGGTAAAAAGTTGAATAAGTAGAATTATACAACATCCCTACTAGTTTTAATGTATTTTAAAACATTATCCCCCAATCATAAAATGTCAATAGACACATGAAAAAGTTTCAGCTCCTTATATTTTGTACTGTGTGAGATTAATCGAGGAAATATTAGGTTATAATCTAAGTTGATGTATATTCACGATAAGTTAGGTTATGAGTAGGTAACGTTAACACTGGCTTAATTCTGATTAAGTGGTGGCATGCAGTATGTTCAGGGAAAAGTCCAAAATATCGCGTGGCTTGCGATAGATAGCGGTAGGTATACCCTTGTCCGACATATACCAAATATAAATCTATAAACCAAAGACGGGAAACAACGTGGAAACTGCTTCAGTTTACCTTATAGAGTTGGTTCTTATGAGACGAAAATAATATGATATGAGGAGGTATGCATATTTCTGGCAAATACTCATTTAAACATTTTCTTTCCTTATTTCGTATTTTCTTATCAATGACAAAATAAACATTTACCTAAAACATGCTTTTTTACAAAGCGTTTTTGTGCGCGGCTTAGTTTGGTTCTACTCTATTGCATTCCGTCCACGGACACCGTAAAATTTTACAATTTTGGAAAATTCTAACTGTTTAATTAAAAATCAAATTTACTTTTATTTATTCACAGTTGCGTTTGAAGGAATCAAGTTTCGAGTTGACCATAAGAATTTGCTACAAAAGTATTTAAACAATTTTTTAAGAATTTGCTACGTTTTTCGCCGCAAAAATTTATATGACGGCTGGGAGCACTTGAACGAAGGTGTAATTAAGTTCTTAAATACTAAGAATTTTTCGTTTAGTTTCATGCAATTAACACGCATCGGAGACGCATCCTGAAAAATTTTCGCAACGCGTTTTTACTCTGCAGTCATTCCGAACGACCTTAATGGTATTGTGAGTAAAAAGATTAACAAACGTTTATGTACCAAATTCTGGAAACATTATCAGGTTTTAAAAAAGGTGAAACTTGCATCTGAACTTTTAAAATTTCGCTTTATAATGTATTATTTTATATATAACACTTTTATCATTCTTTATTTGATTGGCTACTTACTTATATTATGCACTTTACAACAATTAAATAATGAATTAACAGAACAACAGTGACGATTCATAAAATCCTGTGTTATTTAATAGATTAAAAAAAAAACAACCAATATTTTCTACAAGCAACTCTCTATATTATAAATAACATTTGGTACACACCGTATTGTTGGTATCCATAGAGTAATTAAAACGATTCGCGGGTAAAAAGTCGCGTCCGGCTCGCGCGGCTCTCGCCCAACAATCGCGTTTTTTTCGCGTCAAAAACGCGCGGCGCGAAAGCTACGAGCCGCAATAAATTAAGTCGAGCGGCGAACGCTCAATACTCGCCAACTTTAAATAAAAACATTAAAGGCTGTTTGAAATAATCGAATCGAAAAAGCAATTTTCGACCTATTTGGTGACGACAAGGACCAAGGCCAGTCACTGGGATTGTGCCGTTTTATTTTTCTGATCTTTCTTATTTAAAAGTTAGGGTTAAGTATGTCTGACTTCTAAAACAAAGCAATACTGAAACAAATCCTTTATTATCGTCACGTATTTAAAATTGTAGGTAATCGTAACTAAATTTCATTATATTTTGTATGTTGTGTTACTTAGATATAAATAAGTAAATTAAATTATAGTTTTTATTATATATTTTTTTATTCTTTTTACGATGTGTAATGTTGCGTTTTGCTTCTATTACACTTTATGTCCTTATTAATTTCGGTGCGTTAATAGTGTCACATAAACCTACCTTTTCTATAAATTTGGTTGCATCTTTTTAGTGTTATTTTAACTCCCAATATTTGAAAGCGTGTACCATGTTCTATACAAATACTAGTTTTTAAATTACTAAAACATAAAAAAACTTTCATCTTATCGATAATAAGGTAGGTATTATATCTTAAATGTATTTGAATCACCACTAGCATTCAAAATATGCTGCTAACTCTACTTTTCTTAGTAGGTAGATACAATTCTAGGAATTTTATAAACATAGGTAGGTACAAATTACAGCGACGAAACTCATAATTTAAAAATTATATAAAATAAAATATGTCTATAAAAAGACATTGCAATGCATGCCGAACACAGCTAGTTTTAAAAACGCTATCGTGGCTATTGGTTTAATTTTTTTTTAAATCGAATAAGAACTAAAATATATTGAAACACAAAGTAGCCAGTAACAACAGCAATAAAACCCATGCTCAATAACAATACGAATAACGTATTTCTCCATTTTGTATTTAATGTGAATATTAGATACTTACATAAATAGAATTTAGATACTTACAGAAAGACATGTGAAATACTTCAGTGTGCGTAATAAAGAGTACGATAAGAGTAGAGACGATAATAAAAACGAGCACATACAGTAGTCTCGTGACAACTGAATTCCACTATATAGTACCTAGGCATTAAAATCTTTTTATATTTATTATATTTATTTTTTAATCTTATTAAGTAATAACTGTCAATAATATAACATTAAATTATTGTATGGATTTGTACACAGCTAAGGACTTCCTGAAGGTTGAAGCCACTAAACAAGCGTTTCATTACAATGAAAATAGTAATGAATGTTTTGCTTTGCTTTAAATGATAGAATTGCTTATTTGAAATTTATTTTAAATATAAATAAAATTGACGGGTCTGATGGTACTATCAAAACAACTGCCCACTTAGGGTCTTTTCCATGCTATTAAGACTTGAATCTGTATGTTTGTTTGTTTATATGTTCGAATTAATCTTCAAAAGGGCTGAAATGATTATGATGAAACTTCACGAACAGATAGAAAGCAATCCTATGATTGGTTTAGGGTATGTTTTATCCACAAAGCTAAGCGATTTAAAGTTAAAATTTGTACGTTTTTATGGTTAACATTTTATACAATAAATGACATCAATAAACTCTTCCCAGGCGAAGACGGGGTTAAGCGCTAGTTATAAAAAAACTATAAGTAGTTAAAGTTGCTAACTTCTTATAATAACAGCGTGTTGGTACAAAGCAATAAAGGATATTTCTGAATTTTGTTTTCACAATTAGAAGAAATAAGATTAATTTACAATATATTAAAAAAATCTCAATGACGTGACTAATACCCAATAATAAGGGATTCCACTTTTTTTGTTGCACGTTTCGATATTTTTAGCGTAGAACATCCGCTACTTTAATGACCATCCAGTGTTCTGTGTACACAAAGGTGACGTAACTTTGCGTCGTAGTATTTACTACTTACTTCGTACAACAGGTAACAAATATTGCTGTAGCTTGAACGTTTTTCATGGATGAACAAATATTTAGGTCAAATCACGTGAAATTTTTCACTAAAATTTATTTTATAACATATTAGTTAAATAACTATGATAAGCGCGATCTTACCACGTGTAACGTGTAAGTTTTTTTTATAGGATAGGGTGACAAACGAGCACACAGTCCACCTGATGGTAAGTGGTTGCTGTGGTCCATAGAAATCTACATCTATCCTCAATTACGAATCAAAATACAGATGCGTTGTCACCCGTGAGGAATAAGATGGAATGACTCGTTTCCAGTAAAAAGGATATCCCGTTCTTTATACTCACCATACGAAACACAGCAGCATTAAGCTACTATTTTACGCTGGTATTCTGTGAGAGCGTGGTCCTTCCCCGGTCGACCGGACCCATTCGTGCTACAACTATACTACAAATATAACTGCAGCATGGCATTGCACATTGTACATTTCTGATGATATTACTTACGTACACATTTGTTTATTTGTATAAATGTTAGTGTTCTTTAAAATTTCAGTAATAGTAACATTATAAAGGGTTAACGTTTATTTTGAGGCTTGATATTTAGAAAACTAAGCTTTATAAAATAGGTTTGTGGAATGCCAAAATTGTATAATTTTGTACCTCACTCGATATGGGTGTACAATAAGCTTTTGTTTTCCCAGGTACATACAGAGTATTAATTAAGCATAATTATTTATATTAGACATTATATGTTGGTGAAGGTAGGTGAAAACGTTAGTTACAGCAAATAGTAATTTGGTTGTTCAGCTTGGTGCTTGTAACAACTTCTCTCTATTACGGGAGAGGTTAATGGTCAGCGTCACTATTTGTCTGATCAAACTTCATACAATTTTGAGAATTGAGTGTATATTAACACTTATCCCACTGTAAAACAAGATAAATTACTTGTTTAGGTATAAAGGTCTACATCGTATGGTGACAGCGAAAGGGAGTCCGTTATTCCATTTATAGGAATTTTTGTAGGAATTTCCATAGCACCTAAATGTAAGAGGAAGTCTTTGTAGGAGTTTCCATAGCACCTAAATGTAAGAGGTTACTATGGAAATTCCTACAAAGATCCTAAGGCCACCGATAGACGGTGGTATAACAATCTCTTACATGCCATATGTTTTTTTTTCCTTTTTTTTCTTTAAAAAATACTAACAATGCTAATAACATTAACTAATCCATTTAACCACTCCTGATAAGCTTAAAACGCTTGTGTTAGGAGTGGTTCACGACAGTAGTCGAATAGCGCATTCAAATCCAAGACCTTTTGAGTTCACGGACCACACGTTATGCACCATTAGGTTACTGTCGCTTAAATATATTACGGGAGAGGTTAATGGTCAGCGTCACTATTTGTCTGATCAAACTTCATACAATTTTGAGAATTGAGTGTATATTAACACTTATCCCACTGTAAAACAAGATAAATTACTTGTTTAGGTATAAAGGTCTACATCGTATGGTGACAGCGAAAGGGAGTCCGTTATTCCATTTATAGGAATTTTTGTAGGAATTTCCATAGCACCTAAATGTAAGAGGAAGTCTTTGTAGGAGTTTCCATAGCACCTAAATGTAAGAGGTTACTATGGAAATTCCTACAAAGATCCTAAGGCCACCGATAGACGGTGGTATAACAATCTCTTACATGCCATATGTTTTTTTTTCCTTTTTTTTTCTTTAAAAGATACTAACAATGCTAATAACATTAACTAATCCATTTAACCACTCCTGATAAGCTTAAAACGCTTGTGTTAGGAGTGGTTCACGACAGTAGTCGAATAGCGGATTCAAATCCAAGACCTTTTGAGTTCACGGACCACACGTTATGCACCATTAGGTTACTGTCGCTTAAATATATGTATAGGTGAAATATTCGGACCGGCATCGAGAAACACTGTCATATGTGTAAGACGTTTCGAACTGCCATCCGAATTTACCAGCCAAGGGTGGCGAATTCATAAAGTCCTCGATATTTATGGGAAAGGTATAGTTTCAGTAGTGGCTCGTTTACAGGCTAATAAGAAGAAATTAAACATACCTCAAAAGAGTTAAAGGTTTGTAAAATATAAACTATATCCGTCTTAAAGGTAAAGGATGGTTTTTAGATAGTCTCTGGTTCAAACAAAAGTTTAAGTAAATTTCTCATTACAAAAATTTGCTTTGTATACTGACCTTAAAACGCCGTAAAATTAAATGATTTGAAACGGAGTGAGTCTTTACACAATTTTTTTAAAACACCATTCAAACGGAATTCGAGAATAATACCTAAAATTAATATAAGTTTACTTATACAAATTGTACGATTTTATTAGAGTAATCAAAACTATTTAAGTCAACTTTCCATGCCGCGTACTCGTATTTAAATCCGTTTAGGATGCAGCTTATCTTTTAGTTTTCTGTTTAAGAAATATTATAAATAATTTTCTTCTTACTATTGTTTTTAGTGTTTATTCAAAAAAAATATATAAATAAGACTGAATGAAAATGTATAAATTATATACTATGGGAATATAATATAGATGGATGCAGGTGGCTCAGGACCGTCCTTTGTGGTATTCATTGGGGGAGACCCATGTTCAGCAGTGGACTTGTGAAGGGCTGTAATGATGATGATAATGATGATGATGGTAATGATAAAATATGGCACCAAAGGATTATATTTAATCCTTCGTATTCTTTTTTCTTACCTTCCAAAATAATATTAACCTACACTATTTCTAAGAAAATATTTCACGCCTTCCATCGAATACAGCCTATCGAATTCCACTGCTGAACACGGGCCATTCTGTATATTGCCATATAAGTGGATTACTTGCCATAGATGTCACGCTTGGCAGGCGAGTTACGCTGCCCATCTCCATATTCTGTCTGCCAGTGGCCACTTATGGCACCGAAAGTACCCAGGATACGAGGCAGTGGATATACTTACACCGCATTGGATGTTACTACGGTTTCGATTTTTTTACTCGCTAGTATCGGTAGTTAGAAAGATATATCTGAATTTGATACTAGCTATATAAAAATATTTTTGTCATTGACACTAAGTTTTTAGCACTATAGTCCTGTCCTGTGCAGACGGTTAATGTCTGTTCAGATTGGTCGCCGTGAACGAATTTTTATTTGGGGATACTATAGTTTCTTTACAAAGATCTAATAGTATATAAATTAGCACGCTACAGCACCGATACATAAACATTTTGTTCGCGGTAGAGCCATGTTGCAGCTGTACTATGGTTGTAGAACGAAAGGGTCGGCGCGACCAGGAAAGGACCACAGTTACTGTTACAGCCATTGAAGTCCACTCCTGGACAAAGGCTTCAACCATAGCTTGCCTCACAGGGAGATATTTGCCATAGTTGCCACGCATGGCAGTTTTTTTTATTGTTAGTCGTTGTAGGGAAGACGCTGCTTTCATTGTGAAAAACATAAACAGTAGTTTTAATGTTTTTCACAACGAAATATATAATTTTGCACAATATAATATTTATAATTCATAAAAAAGGTCACTAATGATATTTTATTAAAAGTAAAACTTCAGCGCGTTATCAGTGAGCTGAATTTTGCCAAGAACTAAAATAACGGCACTATGCAGCCTTCACTTATTTTGTCATTTGTTATACTCAGAAAACTTTAAAGCATACTGTTAAAATAGCTTTATAGTCTTTGAATAGAGTTTCTCTTGGCTTTAGTATTATGACAATATAAGTTTAAATTTATACTGTTTTTAGATGAGGAAAAGGCCTCAACACTGTGAATATTCGATCATATTCGAACGATGAGGAAATAAATCAATATGAATTTATTTGGTATACTGTCTGTACATTAGACAAAAAAGGAAAAAAAATGCATTGTGTGCATCTTTTCAGTAACTTTTCTTATTAGCTTATTGCACTATAGAAACAAACAAGTTTCGATAATCGATCAATTTGCAACATCATATTGTCAATATTTTAAAGGGAAAGCAAGACCTTTCGATCATTTAAGACGTAGAAATATTGCTGATTTGCAGTTAAAATTTCCCATTTTTTATTTAAAAAATATTATATAAGTATTATGTAACATTAATTCATAAAATTGAACACTAAACTGTTTCTTTTTCATTTCAATTCTAATTTCTTTGATTCCGTTGATAATACAATATTAATATGATAAGAATGTGTTTTTAAATATTTCAATCAAATTTTTACTACTTACACGAAGCGGAAATTAAATGAACCATAAAAAAGATCGAGCTGACACATTAAAAAAATCTAATTTTCTATTATAGCGAGGTATTGTATCGAATTGTGGTGTAATCGATGTTCCTGAAAATTTTAGAGCAATCGATATTTATTCGCACGAACGAAATAAAATTTAATCGTAAATCGGACGTGACGGCATTTGAACGACGCACAGTTAGCTGAAAGCAAGGAATTAGTATTCGAAAATGCAATTCCGGTGCAGCATCTGAGACGGTTAGTGGAGGGTGGTCCGAAAGGGGTGGCTGAGTACATATTCATCTTGTTATGTATGCGTCCGGATGCGCTAGCTTCGCAAACACAATAAGAGCCTTCTTGCCTCTTTCTTACTACCCCCTATCCCGCCCAACCTCCCCTCGCTCTTATGGAAAACTTATTAGAACACGGCCCGCCGGGGAATCCTTTTTCCTTCGGTAAATATTTGAGGGAGAAATTAAAATTTGACAGCGAACGTTTTCAGAGTTACGAAGGACGTCGGGGTCTATTCTGTATGCTCATATGTAATACTTGAGGCGTAAAATGAAATTTTTATTGAATTTGTCTGGTTTTGCAGTCGTTTTGTAGATGCAGGGAATAAATATTCACTTAAGTACGACCTTAGCTAAATTGAAATGTAACACGAGAAAGGATTGGCTTGGAAACATTGTGCTCTTTTTTCTTATTTTAAAATGCGATTATCATAAATTTAACCTTCGCAGGAAGTTTTGATTTTGATCGAAGATATTAGTGTCTATGGGCTAAATCTCCTTACCATTAGAAGGACTGTGTTCTCCTTTGTCACTCTTACTTCTATAAAAATATTTCAATACTTCACTTTAAGAACATTGCTACTTGTAATACTTTTTTTTATATATTCGTTGTTTATATACGTTAACTGATCGTATGGCGGCGTAAATATATTCAGCATCCTATTTTACCATGTGTAAAAGACGACTATAAAAAGTCCTTACCACAACGGCAAAGGGCTCATGTTTAGCAGTAGATTTTCACGAGCTGATGAAGAAAGAGAAGACTGCAACAACATTTTCCTATTGATTGTGTAGAATTGAAATCGAGTGGAGGCCAGAAGTACGAAAAAACACCTTTTCTTCTTTTAAGTCACCTTTTTTGCTCTGTAAATAAACAAGCGCGACGTTGGATAGCTTCGAACAATAATTCACACGTAAAACCAATGTAGGTAGTGAAAAATGAGAAAGCTATGGAACGTGCGCCGCATTCGTAGGAACACCCTTTTGTAACAAACGAGACTATTCACCAACACGTATTTATTTATGTAATGTAGCCATGATAATTTGTAATGGAAAAACTACGAAGTCTTCAGAATCAAAAACTTTTATTAGCTTTTCTTATTTAGATTAATGTAATTTAAAACTACACTTTTTATTTATGTTTTAACTTCTAATATTTTTTTATTTTTTAGATAAAATGAAAAAATAAAACGTCAATTTTATATAAAAATAAAGTCGCAGCTTATAAAATACTACTTCTGGACAGTTTGTATTGGCCGCCGCAGTTTGTATTGGCGGACTTCATTCTTCAGCAACTATTATTACACAGGGGGGCTTTTTTGAGAGCTTAAACTGTGGTTTGGAAGAGTCTTTTTCATAAAAGAAGACCCTTAGCCGCTGCGCTACATTTTCATTGGTGCCCGCGGGGTTCGAACTCGTATTGCTCGCGTTCAGTGAAATTTTCAGCAAGTGCTTACCTCACGTGGTATGTATGTATTTTGATTTCTGAATTTCATATAAACTATGAACACAAAGTGATAACGATTTGTTAAATTATAAAAAAATACTTTATGGTTAGTATCAAAGTTTAAAATTATTTTTATTGGACGAATATTTTCATATTTTCTATAGTTAGGAACAAAACTATTTAGTAAATTTGAAGGATTTTTCGTAATCGAACTTTTTAGATGGTGAATAACATTAATTGTGGCACCAGACATTCCAGCTAATCTTATTTTAAAACGGTTACGTACGTCCTTAGTGATGAAGAAATTTCATGATATTTTCCACGAGATGCAACAGATTAACCCTTTGTTTTCTCACAGACTGCGCACTAAGAAATCATAGACTAGAAAGCATTTTTTTAATTTAGACAATTTAACTCAACAATAATCTTTTATGCAATCTGTAGGGATTTGTGTCTGATGATGATGTATGTTGTACATTATAAATCTATGGTTTATTTCAGGGCTAGAGAGAATGATAATGACATGAATTTAGGGTTTTTATGACAAATAAGACAAAGTAACATCGTTGAAAGAGAAATGATTGCCGTCTCAGTTCCAAAATTAGGCTAAAAGCACTTTCTGCTTCTGAAAGGTAATTACGTTAGCTTTTATATAAAAGCATTAAGGGAAATGTCTTGGCAGTAATTAAAGGGGTGGGAGGGCGGTTGCGGAGGCTGCGCGGCTGGGCGTGGCCGGCGCATGCGTTCTTACGTTTAATTACACGAACAACGAACTCATCGGTGCCTCACGTTGATTAGGGCGAGGGAACTACAGTGATAGGCAAGTATAGAAACGGGGCCGTGATAGGCTAGAGCACAGTAGGTATGCTATGGGCCCCTAAGGTAGATAGATTCCTGATCTATCCCACAGGAAAAACATCGAAAAACAAGTAGTTCGAGTGAATTCTAATTATCAGCAGCATTAAAAATTAGTATGATTCAAAAGCATACTCTATGTTTTAACTTCCTAGCAGAATGGGTTCTATTTTGCAAAGTCAAAATTTTAATATATCTCCATGGTTCATGGTCTCTACGAATCGGATGCTACGGTTTCAATAGGATGTGTGTGTGTGCGTGTGCGTGCGTGCGAGCGTGCGTGTGTGTGTGTGTGTGTGTGTGTGTGTGTGTGTGTATGAACGTATGTACGTTCGTGTTCCTTTCCCGAGAATTAATATCGATATCGATAACCATCGACAAGAAACAGAAGTTA
Source organism: Parnassius smintheus behrii (assembly GCA_036936625.1). Classification (NCBI taxonomy): domain Eukaryota; kingdom Metazoa; phylum Arthropoda; class Insecta; order Lepidoptera; family Papilionidae; genus Parnassius; species Parnassius smintheus. The sequence continues at coordinate 18,611,092 of JAUPFT010000018.1, forward strand.
AGTAAAGTTTTATTCGATGAAAAATTATCTATGTTTGTCAGAATTGGTTCAGCAGCTGATTCTTATGAATAAAGAGACTGAAGCATAATAATATGTAAAAATTTACACGGTATTCCTATTTTTCTAAATAATATTCCAGGTCTCATATTTTTTGCTATACATACTGGAAAGTTTGTAGTATGGACATTTAGAGTCGCACTAATTTCTTCAGATATCTTTAAGTAATGAATTATCTCTCGCATTAAAAAAAGAAAAAGAGTGAAAGGAAATAAAATTCAGCCTTAATAACAAAAAACACATTAATCAAACGCGCAGCGAAACTTGGCAATAATATGTAAAAGAACATGCTTAACGAACATTCAAACGAAATGGACTTGAAATCGCAGATAAGGAAACTTTATGAGAGAAATAAGCAAGGCGGGAGTGCGCTTCGAATGGCATTAGTGTATGGGCTTCCTAATACATGTAGACTGCGACTTTATATCCGCGGCGCAGTTCCATTTTCTTTCACAATAGATCTTTTCGTTCTTGTGATATAAATAAAAAAAAATTTGCCCAGAGAACAATGAAGATTCGCTTTCTTTTTAAAGTGTAAACACTATTGATGTAAAATATTTTGATAATAAATTTTGCACCTAATTAACGATTTATGGTATAATTTAAAAGAGCAATCCATAAATATGTTTACACTACATATTTAAGTGAATGGTTTGTCGGAGACGGCTGTTAGGATTTGGATGAAATTTTGTATTTAAATTAGTCTACTGAGGTTTCATCCCTGAATTGAAAAGATTATAATAATTTTAACGCCAAGCAAAGTTAAGTCGCTCACTGAAATTTACCTAAGTATTTTTTATACAGAATAAGTGATCCATAGAACATCTACATCCATCCTCAATTAACCCGCGAGGACTTAGAGGAATGCCTCTTTCCAGTAAAATGAGTTTCCGGTTCTCTGCACTCACCATTTGAAACATGGTACGTACATAACACACATGATGTGAGAGCATGGACATAAACAAATCGAATTTTATTACTTTTAATTTTAGGAAATTTTTAAAATCTAACATTTCGTTGCTTTACTGTATCTGTAGTCACGGTCACGGTTTACAAAAAATTATTCATTCATTCATCAAATTTTTTTTATCAAAGTTCCATTGTTAAATATAGGCCTCTTCACATGTTCACCGCAGTTTGTTATTATTAATTTAAATTGTTATCAGGAATATGCTGACCTTTTTTATATTATATGGGGTAGCAGATTCCAACGCCTCCACAACAAACAACAAAATATATTTTATAGGATAAGAGTGAAACATGAACTGGACTGAGTCCATGTGATGGTAAGTGGTTGCTATGACCTATAGACATCTACATCTATCCTCGACCGCTAATGATCAGATGCGTTGTCACCTGTGAGAACTAAGATGGAATGCCTCGTTTCCAGTAAAAAGGGTCTCCGGTTCTCTACACTTACCATACGAAACACAGCAGCGTTAAGCTGCTATTTTACGCTGGTATTCTGTGAGGTCCTTCCGCGGTCAAGCCGACCCATTCGTGCTACAACTATACTACTAATATAACTGCAGCATGGCTCTACCAAGAAAAAAAGTATACTAAAATTAATTGCGATAAAATCCTTAAAATTAGTTTTATTCTATATAGAAACTAATTTTTTATGCAAGTGTGGGTGGTGGGTGACGTATGAACACATAGCCCATCTGACGGTAAGTGGATGTTATTACAAGAATAATGACTTTATAGCACGATTAATTACAAGGATGAATCACGATTTGTAAGTAACTGGTAATTTAAAAAAAAATAAGTAGGAAAGATTAATTAATGGTACAACATCACGTATCTTAAGCTTAAATGGCTATTAAATATTATTATCATCTCGTCATCATTGCCTATCACCAATGCACTGTTGACTACTACCCTACCCTATACTACCCCTTAGTACCCACTCGGGGCACCCCCAAGGAATTCCGTAAAGCACGCTTCCAACCCACCTGCACCCATCAGTTATGTAATATATGTATATAATTCACATGCGCATTGGGAACTAGCATAGTATGCATAAATTTGACAGATGACACGACTGAACGCGTGGCAAACGGTACCAACGTATTCATTTCGTGGCATGTGCCAAAGCTAAAAATAATTCTTTTCGAGCCTCCGTTGTCATGGTAAGGAAGAAAAGCCTAGCGGCATATCTAAATAGTATAATTTAAATAAAAAATCGCAGCACGCGACTCGGTGATGGTGCTCATGTAAATCGATCGCTCAAAACCACGTCACGTAGGTAAGAAGGGTGCATATATTTTTGATTTGTTCCCTCTGTGATAATTCATTTTTTGACTTTTTTTATGTCTGACTGTACCTGAGTAGGGTACGAGTGTAATTATGATGGTGCCTGATTGTAACGATTTTCATGCAAAACGAATATAAAAAAAACATCATTACCAAGGTGATTATTAAGGTGCTGACGTATTTGTACAATAAGGCTGTGATGGCTATCTTGGTATAATAACTAGACAAGAAAATTTGTCCAACGGCACTCAACTGAAGAGAAGCGTAAGACAGGGTGGCGATATATCCACGAAACTCTTCACATCTGCATTGAAGGCTATAGTCAATATGTCAGAATTTTTAAGGGAACTCAGCGCTATGCCCAGTGACCTCAATAGTGAGTTCTCACGGGTAGGTCTTAAGACCTTTACATTATTGAAAAGACCAAGGACTCTATGTCACATCTATACTTGTAGTTGTTGGGAACACTATGCTCTAAATTGTTGACCAGTACGTTTAACAAATGCAGCGGCAGGCGGCGGCGGAGAATTCATTACCCTAATATCATCCCGTGGGTGCCGTGAGTAACCAAAACAGGAGATAAGCAGTAATATTTTTCTGACAACTGGTCGAAATAATAAAAAAACTGTGGTTGTCAACCTGCTACCCAAGCATGGCAACTGTGGCAAATACACCCTCCAAGAAAGAAAATTATGGAGGAGGCTTGTGTTCAGCAGTAGACTTTTATAGGTAGTAATGATGATGTGTACCTAGGACAAATTGTCCGACAAGAGAAGTTAAACTTTGACTCAGAGGTCAGTTGACGAATCTAACTGTTCTGGGCGGCATTCGGGAGATTATAGCACATATACTGTTGTCACGTATTCTTCAAAATCTGAGAACAAGACAAGCAATACGTGTTGCCGTTGTTGTCGTAAAAGGCTGAGTCGTGGTCCTCACTGCTGGATGAATAAGGAAGCTTAGAGCCGATCAGTGAGCTACACCTACGTGACAAAATGGGATGATTGACTCTCTTAAAGCATCTTTCTTTCATTCAATTACACATTCACCTCATAAATTCAATGAATATGATGCGGGTACAGCCAGTAAATCTTAAAATTTAAATGAAAGAGTTCTTTTTATAGGATTTTTTTCTTTTTAAGTTCTATTGTTATTAAGTTAAGATGAGGGGAAAAAGCAAACTTTTCTTAAACTAGATATTTAATAAACTAGAAAACTGTGATATACAGACAGAACGAAATTATACCAGTTCTTTTTTTTTTTTAAAGAATACCATAAAACCCTGTTAATATACATATCTGGAAAACTGGTTTGACTAAAAAAGTTTGGTGATATACTAAAAAGGTTAAGATACGAATAAATGCAAAGCAAAGTAACGTTAGATTTTCTTTTGGTAATACAAACATGTGATTCAGATTTACGATGGACGGAAACAAAGAGTCGGAAAATCCAATCAGATGTCAGAAGCTTCCAAGTCCCACGTAGCTAGCTGTCCTTTAATAATGAAGCAGGCAGTCTAGTGTCGCACCTGCTTTGCCCCGCTCTCAATCAACTGACGAAGGCATAACTCAGCCACAAACCCTTCAGTCCTCATTTATACCTAAGCCACTCGATCCCGAATCACACCCAAAAGATATTTCGATCTCACTTTCAGATATTATGTATCTGGGTTGTAATTTTTCTAAGCCATTTTAGTATTCGTAACGCAAATGCCGGCCCTACATGCTTAATGCTCTTTATATGTCCCGGCATATAGGAATGCGAATGAGGAAATTTGGAAGGGGGAAATGAGAAAAAACGTCAATGATCGAATGCTGTACCTGTGGGAATAAATTTCGCGGGGGCTACACGTGTCTTATTGTGGAATTGGCAATTTGATTCGCGAACGAAATGCGTATTATTTTTACTTCCTTTGTTGTAATATATTATTCATAAGGAAATTAAGTTTGATAAGAACATTCTCAAAAAGTTACTTTGTAGAAATATAAGAAAGACTGTTTGCGAGTAGCTATGCCAGAAGTAGATACGTATATTGGGTCAGGACAGTACTTTATTTGTGACAATTAAAATAACAATGAAAATCTATCGAAGCGCGTTTTCAACATCAATACATTCAGAATAAGCTATGATGATGATCTTTCAATTTATGCACACCGTATTTTTAAAAATGGCGTTATGAAATTTAAAAAGATGATGAGATTTCTTCTGCTATTTCATAAGTCCGGAGGATTTGCGTGCGATTCAGAGTACCAGATACGATGTGGTGGTGACGTAAGAAGAACAATTATTCCATTTCGATATTTACGTCAAGCGAAATTAACCTAATAGGTACGGTAGGGACTGCAAATTTAAGAATTCGTGAGTTGGAATCCACCAATTTGGGGAGAAATTTGTGCACCTAGTAGAACAGGAATCAAATTGATGGATGTTGATTCTAGCACAAATATATCAAGCTTGGGGCAGTTACGCTTGTTGACAAACTGCATTGACTTTAATTAGAGCAGGACCGTGCTTATACAAAATAAAATAAAAAAACTTGTGTGCAGTTCACACGCGGTAGAAATAAAACCTTCAGAAAAGCACTGCATATTGTATTCTATCACATTTTCTCGCAAGTTAAATCCTATAGATGTAAACAACAGTGTTTCTTTATAATTATGCATATTGTTGAGACCATTCGTGGTGACTGCAGTGACCATTATTAGTAATGTAAAATGTGTAAAATGTACTAATAAAATGAAGAATTGCACAATGTCAAGCCTCTATATACTGTCTCTATTTTATTTTAAAGTGTAATGCATCAGGGAATTGTCTGCAAAATATTGTGTAAACAGTTTTTTTTATCACGATATATTATGGTACAAAATGATTCTTTAAATCAGAGTGACATTAAAATTTGAAACAGCAGTCCAACTGATTGTTAGTCCTGTCCGTGGATACCCACAACTTCAATTCCATAAGTAAATTACTGATATGTTGTTACTCACATTATTACATCATTGAATTATTACAGATTTTTAATATTTAAAGTGGATCAAAATTATTTCACCTTCTCTTATCTTTATTATCTTTTACCACAATAAGTTTATCTTTCAAAAATGTATTAATATATAACATATTTATAAATACATAATTATGTTAATTCTTACTAAGTCATTTATGCGCGATAATTTGAGTAAAGTGACGCGCACAGCCATAATATCAATCCCTAGTATTTATTTTTCAAAAAGCAATTCATTTAATGTTCCCTCTAAAATTATTTATGTTCTCGGATAAGCAATATCGAAATGTACTATATCGATTACATGTATTTGCTTACGGTCGTTAAGACGGTGGATTTATCTAAAAAGATCAACAAAAACATTGCGGACTAACCAGGCCCGCCGTCGTAAAAGACCCGAGCAATACTACGGGTAAGGCGACACAACAAAAATACTTTATTTATATGCTAATGTAATTTATATGACGCTTAATATCTCGTGGCTGGTAACGCACGATCCTGTTCAATTCTTTTAATTTAAGTTCCCGTTGCAAAGCGTTCCTTATAGTGCTCGAATTAAAGTTGTATTTACAGAAAGTCTGACGTATGTGTCGAAGGTATTATGAATGCGCGGTAGGAGGCAGCTTCCAACCCAGCTTCCTTTTGAGGTGGTGGGAGGGGGGTGACGACATTGGAAGAATCAATAAAAATACGCGAGAAAATCGTTGATTATACAACGAGAATTTGGAAGAAGGTAGCTCTTTCAATAACGTCTCATATTACATAAATGAAATGTTTCACTTATTTTGAGACTATCCTTTTGGCAGTTGCTTTTCTTTGCATTGGTAGTATGTTGTAGTTTATGTTATAAAGAGAAAGGAAACATATAAAAGGAAACAACGTTTCAAAAGAATGAAAATAAATCAAGTACGAATAATTGTTACATTTCTCTGAGTCTTGCTATGTTAGGGTCATATTATATGTTGTTAGGTACCTATTTGTATCCGTAACCGTTACATCCTATTTATTTATTTAAAAAGATACACCATCGACAATATCAATAAACATTGTTACAATCAAAGTACTACATTTTTAGATAAAGGACATGTCTTTATAGGTGTATACATCATTATAAGAGAAAAAAAAAACTAAAAAACATATAAACTCTAAAACAAAAAGAAATCAAACTAACCAATCAAAGTAAAAGCACCACATCCAGTAATAATTACAATAAATAATAATTTTGAATCATTAATCTGGCAAGGCAGGTAACAGTAAATCTTTATATTTTCTTTTAAATACACGTTCAGGGTCGCTAAAGATGTCGATGTCATGATTGTTTAAGCTGTCGTAAGTTTTTATAAATAAAACTTGGCTAAATTGGTCCTACTGATAGGAATATTGAACAAATTAGTAATAAAAATATTAAAGTCCACTGCTGAACATAGGCATTCTCCATAGATTGCCTCACTGGAGGGATATCTGCCATAGTTGCCACGCTTGGCAAGCGGGTTGGCAACCACAGTTTTTTAGGGTTCCGTAGCCAAATAGGAACCCTTATAGTTTCGCCATGTCTGTCTGTCCGTCTGTCCGTCCTCGCTTAATCTCTGTGACCGTTAGCACTAGAAAGCTGAAATTTGGTACCAATATGTGTATCACGCCGACAAAGTGGTAAAATAAAAATTGGAAAAAAATGTTTTATTAGGGTAGCCCCCCTATATGTAAAGAGGGAAGTGATTTTTTTTTAATTTCAACCCTAACGTGTGATATATTGTTGGAAAGGTATTTAAAAATGATTAGGGGTTTACTAAAATCCCGAAGCTCCCTTCGTATGGGCTTCCCGAGAAATTGTGCGATTGGATCACCAGCTTTCTTGCAGATCGGAGCATCAAGGTCGTTGTAGACGGTGCAAGCTCCGATTGCAAGCCTATTAATGCTGGTGTTCCACAGGGCTGCGTGCTATCGCCAACGCTGTTTCTTCTGCTTATCAATGATATGTTGGATACCCGTAACATTCATTGCTAAGCAGATGACAGCACTGGTGATGCTCTTTACACCGGCCGAGCCAATATTTCTCGGGAAAACGTCTCCGAGTGCCGGGACAAACTTGTGTCTGAAGTCGAGTCTTTGCTGAAAAGAGTCTCGGATTGGGGACGACTAAATCTAGTCCAGTTTAAGCCCCAGAAGACACAAGTTTGCGCGTTAACCGCTAAAAAGAACCCCTTTGTCGTATCCCCTCAGTTTCAAGGCACTCCCCTTGTTGCCTCAGCCAGTATCGGAATCCTCGGCGTTGACATATCGAGTGACGTGCAGTTTCGTGGTCACTTGGAAGGGAAGGCCAAATTGGCCTCTAAAAAGCTTGGCGTGCTCAGCAGAGCGGGACAGTATTTCATGCCGGCACACCGCCTGCAACTTTACAAGGCGCAGGTTCAGCCACACATGGAATACTGTTCCCATCTCTGGGCTGGGGCTCCCCAGTACCAGCTCCTTCCACTTGACCGCATCCAGCGCAGAGCGGCTCGAATCGTCGACGACCGAGTGCTTTCCGATCGGCTCGATTCACTGGCGCTGCGAAGAGATGTTGCATCTCTTTGCGTATTTTATCGCATCTATCAGCAGGGAGTGCTCTGAGGAATTGTTCGGATTAATCCCAGCCGCCAAATTTCGTGAACGCACTACATGGCAAACGTCTCGATACCATCCACACCATCTGGATGCTTGGCGGTCTACCACTGTACGTTTCACAAGGAGTTTCCTTCCACGTACAACCTCTCTGTGGAATAGTTTACCACCGGCGATTTTTCCGGACCGATACGACCTGGGGACCTTCAAGAAAAGAGCTTACTCCTTTCTAAAGGGCCGGCAACGCACCCGCAATTCTCCTGGTGTTGCGCTTGATCATGGGCGGCGTTAGTCACTTAACATCAGGTGAGCCGCATGCTCGTTTGCCCCCTCTTCTATATAAAAAAAAAATCATTTTTTGTTAATGTCAATAATTTCGGAAATCACGCCAAAAGTAAAAAACAATGTGTCCCCCCCCTCTAACTTTTGAACCGTAAGTTTAGAAAATATGAAAAGACTCTGAAAAGTAGAACTTTATAAGGACTTTCTAGGAAAATCATTTTGAACTTAAATGGAAACAACAGTACCCACTACCGGGAGCAGTTGCAGGAGCGCGGAGCGCTGCTGGAGCGCGAACATAATGGATACCCACCTTTAAACTCGTAAGTGGGAACACTTATTGTGACGGACGGGAAACTACGGAACCCTACACTGAGCGTGGCCCGACACGCTCTTGGCCGGTTTTTTATTTATGTCGTTATTAGGAAGACTCTGCTGCCCATCTCCAGATTTGTTTCCCTCTGTGGTCTCTTACACCATTCACTGGATGATATCAAATTAAATTACATTGCTTCTCCATTGAAGGTATTTGTGTGTCGTTTGTGAACTTTACGTTTGTTAACTTTGTCTATATTCGTCGTTATCATCATCAGAGAGTGAACATTCGATTATTGGTTTTATTTTTAAGAATTTGGCCATTAGTGGAACATTCACCGGATTTTTATCTTAATATATATAAATTACGTGTCACGTTGTTTGTCCGCGATGGACTCCTAAACTACTTAACCGATTTTAATCAAATTTGCACACCGTGTGCAGTTTGGCCCAACTTGAGAGATAGGATAGTTTTTTGCCCATAAGTGACCCACAATTTTTTTGTGGATTTAAGGATTTTTATTTATATTTAATAATATAAAATATAATATATCATCCCGTGGGTGTCGTAAGAAGCGACAGTGGAACGCAATCAGCTGATAGGCGCAGCGTGTTCCTAGTCCTAGTAGTAGTATCGAGTAACAATAAAAATACTGCGGTTGAAAACCCGCTGACACGGCGATGCAACTGTGGCATATATCTATAATATCTATGAGGCAACATATGCGGGGGGTAATTTTTATTCTATTTAGCTATTTGAAAAAGTTTGCCGAATCTACCGTCAGCTGAAGGCGTCTGAAATAGTGATGGCAAGGCTATCATAAAAATTATTCTTATCCAGACTGACCACAAGTTGTAGTAATCTTATTATAAAAATAATAACATAATAATTAATCCACGTAATCATTCGTTATAACGATCCCCCCCCCCCCCCTCCGTAGATCGCCTCATAGGGATATTTTTTGGCGACAAGATAAGCAATTTTTTACTTATAATATTTTTTTTACAATCTTGGGCTTTATTAAAACATTTTAAGTTGCTGCTATTGCACATTTCCCATTTCAGATATGGGGTAATGGGATCTCTGTTACTACATACTAATAAACATAATATTATGTTATTACTACTTAGATAGGTACTATTGATAATAAAATAAAATTGATTAAAAAAAAATTAAGTATCTTTTTATAATTGAGCCAATATTAAGCGCTCGCTGCAAATTTGACAGTAGACGAGCAACGCGGGTTCGATACCGCCGGCACAAATAAAAATTGAATTCGCTTATTTACCACTTCCTCAATGGTGAAAGAAAACATCGTAAAAAACCTGTAGGTCTGAGAAATTAAAACAAAATGTTTCGAAAACATGTGACGTCCACCAACATGCATTGCGGTAGCGCGGAGACCACTTCCTTGCCGTGAAACCCTCTCGGAAATCGGAGGAACCCTGTTGCCAGCAATAGGACGTATATAGGCTGTATGTAACTTTACTTTAAAATTATTTTGAAAGTATTTTTTCCATTATCATCGAGACAAGGAGTAGGTACATAGTGTAACAGCATAATGCATTACAAATATTAGATATTCATATAAAACAAAACAAACCGATGCAGAGTGATGGACATTCAATCTGCGCATTGTATATTATTTGCATAAAAATTCACGGGATTGAAGTCCCGGACGCGTCCGCTTCTCATGCAGATCCCGGGACTGAAGATAAATACGCCGATATGAGGTACAACGTTAATGTATCGCGGGCCTGAATAATAAGGTTCATTGAAAACAAAATAGAGCACAAACACACACATACGTAAACAGACACACCTATAACTTATGCATATGCACACAGGTGTATCTATATTTTTTGCTTACATTGTTTTATAAAGTCGTAACTCGCAAAGTCCGTTTCTACTGTTTTAATAGCTGTATATCTCTGTTGAAGAGAGTGACAGAAAGAACCAATTATAATATCGACTACACCAGTTTAATTAAATGCGTAATTGTTCTAATTACAGATAACACAGGAGTTTTTATATAAGTAAAAAACAATATGCTAATAGTCACCAAAGCATGCACAGAGCCGTAGTAGCAAGGAGGCTAAACGCTTGCTGTAAATTTCATAGTACGCGAACAACCCGAGCTCGATCCCCGCCGGCAGCAATAAAATTGTTAATTGCGATTTTAAGTACTGATTTACCATGTGCTCAGCGGTGAAGGAATATATCGTGAGGAAAGCTGCATGTTTGAAAAATAAAAAAATAAATTTCAAAGACATGTGAAGTTAGACAATATGCATTGGGGCAGCGCGGCGGATATTTCCTTGCCCTATAAACCCTCTCAGAAATAATGAGGGTAGGCCTGTGCCCTGCATTGAGACGTATATAGGCTGTACTTTAAATAGTTACCAAATGAGATGTTGACAGTTAGTATAGGCAGAGTAGGCAACTCAAATCGCAAACACACTACTGTCTCATTTCTGTTTAGCTATATTAAATTTTCTTGCGATTGTTTCAAACAGATTCATTCATTCAGGACAGCCTATCAAAGTCTAACTATTGAACATGGGCGTTTTCTATAGATTGCCTTGTAAAAGGCATTTATACCATACATAGTTTCCACGCTTGGCAAGCGGGGTCACTAAACTCCAGTTTTTATTATTTTGATGATAGCAGGAAGATGTGTTCACATTTCAAACGAATTGATCTCATTATCAAATAAAACTAGGAGGCAACGTTTTTTTAATAATATATCCCCTCCCCCCTTATAAGGCTATATATGGGGAGGACTTTACTCAGCAGTGGACTTTTGACCGACTGTAACGGTAACGGGATCCGTTTTTTCCGGATCCGATTTGGAATCCAATGAATGGGTCTAATATTTGAAGGTCCAAATTTCAATCACTATGTTTTAGGCCCTTACAATCCGATTTTAATGTTTTAAGCGTGCGTGTGTAAATATGTACGTCGTACGTTAGCGAACATTCCCATTTATATTTCTCGGTAAAATTATTTCGGTTTTATTCAACACTGGCGTAGATACAGCAAGATTGGTTTATTTGGGCTATTTCCACAGTCTTATGGATTATTATTGTAGGAATTAGTAGCTGATATTGAAAATATCATTATAATATAGAAAAGATTTATACTACAGAAAAGTGTTAAACGTGTTATTTACAATATAAGACCTGGGGACTCACTCAGAGACCTTTTTAAAGAAATTAATACCTATCCTAACTGTTCCATCAAAATTCAATTTTGATATATTATTTAAGTAAAAAATAATTTTCATACCCAACCAAATAAGTCTAAGCTTGCTGTTCCAACGTACCTAGAGATTGTCTTTTTAGTTAGATGTATAACTACGAGTATTTATAACAAGATCCCTCGTAACATTGATAATTTGCCTTTTCATAAATTCAAAGCGCATTTAAAAAAAAACTTTCTTATGCACAAAGGATATTACAAATTAAAGGAGTATTTAAAAGATGGACATAATGAGCTTTCTTGCACATTTTTAGATTAAATAGTGTGGGAGAAAAATAGTCTTTTTTAAGTTTCTTATCACTTCTTTTCACAAGGTTTTTTTTTTTTTTTATAGAAGAGGGGGCAAACGAGCATGCGGCTCACCTGATGTTAAGTGACTACCGCCGCCCATGATCAACCGCAACACCAGGAGAATTGCGGGTGCGTTGCCGGCCCTTTAGAAAGGAGTAAGCTCTTTTCTTGAAGGTCCCCAGGTCGTATCGGTCCGGAAAAATCGCCGATGATAAACTATTCCACAGAGAGGTTGTACGTGGAAGAAAACTCCTTGTGAAGCGTACAGTGGTGGACCGCCAAGCATCCAGATGGTGTGGATGGTATCGGGACGTTTGCCGTGTCGTGCGTTCACGAAATTTGGCGGCTGGGATTAATCCGAACAATTCCTCAGAGCACTCCCCGTGATAGATGCGATAAAATACGCAAAGAGATGCAACATCTCTTCGCAACGCCAGTGAATCGAGCCGATCGGAAAGCACTCGGTCGTCGACGATTCGAGCCGCTCTGCGCTGGATGCGGTCAAGTGGAAGGAGCTGGTACTGGGGAGCCCCAGCCCAGAGATGGGAACAGTATTCCATGTGCGGCCGAACCTGCGCCTTGTAAAGTTGCAGGCGGTGTGCCGGCATGAAATACTGTCCCGCTCTGCTGAGCACGCCAAGCTTTTTAGAGGCCAATTTGGCCTTCCCTTCCAAGTGACCACGAAACTGCACGTCACTCGATATGTCGACGCCGAGGATTCCGATACTGGCTGGGGCAACAAGGGGAGTGCCTTGAAACTGAGGGGATACGACAAAGGGGTTCTTTTTAGCGGTTAACGCGCAAACTTGTGTCTTCTGGGGGTTAAACTGGACTAGATTTAGTCGTCCCCAATCCGAGACTCTGTTCAGCAAAGACACGACTTCAGACACAAGTTTGTCCCGGCACTCGGAGACGTTTTCCCGAGAAATATTGGCTCGGCCGGTGTAAAGAGCATCACCAGTGCTGTCATCTGCATAGCAATGAATGTTACGGGTATGCAACATATCATTGATATGCAGAAGAAACAGCGTTGGCGATAGCACGCAGCCCTGTGGAACACCAGCATTAATAGGCTTGCAATCAGAGCTTGCACCGTCTACAACGACCTTGATGCTCCGATCTGCAAGAAAGCTGGTGATCCAATTGCACAATTTCTCGGGAAGCCCATAGGAAGGGAGCTTCGAAAGAAGCGCTTTGTGCCAAACCCGATCGAAGGCCTTCGCAATGTCCAAACTAACGGCCAATGCCTCCCCCTTGAACTCTACTGCCTCCGCCCATCTGTGAGTGAGGTAGACCAGAAGATCACCAGCTGACCGACCACGGCGAAAACCGTATTGGCGGTCACTAATCAGCTGGTGATCCTCAAGGTACCTCATGAGCTGGCAGTTTACAATGGACTCCATTGTTTTGGAGAACAAGGAGGTGATGGCGATTGGCCGGTAGTTGGACGGGTCTGAGCGGTCGCCTTTTTTAGGGATCGGGTGGACGAAAGCCGTCTTCCACGATTTTGGGACTACGCCTAGGGAGTAGGAGTACCGGAAAAGACGCGTTAAAACCGGTGCCAACTCTGGAGCACACGTTCTCAGCACAATTGGGGGGATTCCGTCAGGCCCACTCGACTTGTGGATGTCCAGGGAGAGGAGTGCTTTGCGAACCGAGCGCTGAGTGAACTGCACTTCCGGCATGGAGCACTCACACCGCGGGATGGTCGGCGGCGTACTCCCCCCGTCATCGAGAGTCGAGTTAGACGCAAAGAAGGAGCCTAGAAGATCGGCTTTCTCCTTTGCAGTATGGGCCAGTGAGTCGTCCTCCCTGTGCAGAGATGGAAGAGATGGCTGACAGAAATTCCCCTGGACAGCCTTGGCGAGAGACCAGAATGCACGGGTTCCAGAAGGTCTCTCGCAGAAAAGACTTGTTGAAGCGATGGTGAAGCTTTTATGACTACTAAGCTTTTACGATTTAAAAAAAGTGCTTTGCCATCCATACCAATTTTTTTTTACAAATTTGAATAATAATTTTGACTTTGATTTGCATAATTGCATTATGAGAAATTTAGTAAGTTTACATTATAATAAATTAAGTAGTTTTTTTTTTAATCAAAGTATCAAACATGCAACTAGTCACGCAATGTCAAGTTAGATAGTGAGAACAAAATGAAAATAAACATCAATTTTTGTTATTCTTGAATGCAGAAAATACTAATTTAAAAATGAAAAATAAATAATGTGTTACTGCTCCATTTGTTTTCAAAGCATTATCTAGCTAATCAATATTAATTTATACCATAAATTATGAATAAACTTACCTTAACTTGTCAAGGTCGCAACACAAAAAAGACAAGTGATAACTTACCTGTAAAAAAAAAAGAAATAGAATTATAATTATTGTGCCATGTCATGACAGTATATTAAGATTTTATCATCGAATTAGCTTAAAAATAATGTTATAGCTATTTGCTCAATATCTGTCCGTTGTTATTTATAGTTATGGTGTTGATATTGTGTTTTAAGCTGCGGACACACATTTTCGTTATAAAAATATTTATAAAAATATCCAATTTTTTGCAACAATACTCTTCGAATCGATTCTCATTTCTCCTCAATAAAAAAAATCTTTTAATATTTGCATCACGGCAAATTTAAGGACCTATAAATTTTTGTCATTAAGATAATAATAAGAGTTGAAGTGGTGTCGCGGGAACAGGATGTTATAACGTCTTTTGTTCAAATGTTCGCAACTCGCATACCAATGATCTTAAACCTTATTATACACACCACCTATATTTTTCCAATAGTTATTATTCGAGATGCTTGATACGACATCGATTTTATTATGTTAGATCGATATCTATGCAGATAACCTGTATTCAATATTGAGTATATTGTAAACGTATCGATAAATTTAGGCTTAAATTTTATGATTTATTTCCACACTAAACGAGTTTATATCGGTTCAAATTAAATGATATACTAATAATGATGTTAGAGCAGAGTGTAGGTAGAATACAAAAAGCGGTATCAAAGTATTTTCACTTGGTGGGCATGGATATTTTTATTTAAAACGATGAAATTGAGAAAATGATTTCTTATTGATTTGATCAACCTTTTACTGCTTATTTAACCTAGGTGGCAATCCACAGTTATAGGCGTTACCGCCGGGAAGTGAACGTCAATTCATCATAAGATATTAGCATAAACACCACAAGCAAAAAGCTGTCAAGTTGACTGAAAATGTGCGTAAGGTGCCGTAGAGAATCGTAACGACGGAGGGAAAGTCTCACAGTCACCGATTTACAACCGCGTTTGATCACCCATTTGATCACTTTATGATAGCGAAAAGTGTCAGGGAAGCGCATAAGGTACGCTGATGCAAATTGCTCGGATTAATGCGGACCTAACGGGCGGTTACATCTGTGTGATGCTCTCACATCACATCTTCATAACGGAATAGAGACCTAACAACCGTGAGCGAACATGACAAAAAGGCGAAATGACCTAACAACTGGAAAGGTAAATGACTTTCGATCCTAATGCAACAATCTAAACAAATCAAATCAATAAGTAATGAATCGGCACGGTGTAAAGAACTCATTGAGGATCTTACATGAGTCATTTAGGCGTAAAAATAGCACTATAAATTTCAACAGTAGTTGTACCTGTGTGACGCGTTTATAATAGGAATAACTTCATTTCAATAAAATGTCCGAATTAGCATGCAACTGTGCACGCGGATCTTTCCATTGTTTTCGCTAAATGACATCAAAGTTGTAGCGGCGTCGTGTATTAAGCATGTGAAATAAAATTGTTCGTGGTTCTTAGAAACATGTATGTAAGCTTAACAGGTGCACTTCATCATCGAAAAATCAGCTCGCGGAGTTTCTAGTTAACATTTACCTTCGAAAAAAATCCGTGACACATTCACAAAGGATGTGAATGTGGCATAAATCTGAACTCCAAAGTATGATTTTTTTCGATAATATTAATAAAAACAATTTCAATATAAGTTTGTTGAAATAAAAATATACAGTTTTTGTTTCGATAAGGGATGAAAAATGAATTTATCAAAAAATAATTGTAAAAATCGTTTAACTTAAATAAAAAATAATAATAAATATAATAAAATATAGCTAAAAACCTTACATAAATATATAGCGTACTGAAACTCGATATTGTTTTGGTTTTATAACTACACTAAATCATCACTGACCTTAAGCTTAATTATTCGGAGTCGAGTATTAATATCGGAAAATTTAATAATCTCCATCATTAACTTTGGTACGTAATTATTACAAAAATCTATCATTAAGTTTTAACTTTTGACAACCCTATTTCGAAAAAAATTTAAAATACAGAGCAGTCAGCATTCAAGTCTAAAACAAACCACTGTAGCCTATTTACAACATTTTTCTCTGAGAATAACGGCGCTAGACCGACCTTTGTCATTCATAGCTCGTTTTGAATGTCTAGGTGAGATTTCGTCTATCTCGAATTCGTATTGTTCACGGCGTATTAAAAAAGTGTCGCTATTGTGTGCATTAGCACGAACGTTGCATAATGATATAAATTATGCGTCCGTAACGTGATGTAAATTTAAAATAATCTAGATTACTTTAATTCCAGTTGCCATAAAGAGAATGTTGTCTTCATCAATCAAGTTGCACCGCCGTATTAAGGTTACACAAATGTTTGATCTGTGGTATATGGGCTACATCATTACGAATATATAATACCTGATTTATTACTATCAAATATTCAATTAATTTAAAGAGCCATAAAACAGTTTATACATACTTATACTTATTTAGGGCATCATGGATTGGAAGGTACATGAAACAAAAGATAAAATACATACAATGCAAAATAAACCTCATACCATCATTACAGCCTAATACAACTCCTTTGATGAACATAGGCCTGCCTTTTAGTTTCCTTCATATAAAGTTGCCACTATTGGCAGGTGTTTTGGCAACCGCAGCTTTTATTATTCTCAGTTGTTATAAAAAAATGCCCGTCCTGTAACTCCCGCTTCATTCCCCTTTTCAACTCTTAAGGCAACAACGGGATAGTGGCCGCCGCTACACGGCATTACGACCGTTTACATTGCCGCATAGGAAATAAAAAAGTATAGTACTTAAAAATTTTAAAACTTATACACATAACATAGTAGTTAGTTTATGTAAAAAATATATATAGTAAATACATAGGCCATATCAAACCAAAGCGAAACATGACTTTAACAGTTTTAAGTACTTTGTGTTCACGAGAACTATAAGCGGAAATATAATTTTACAATACTATAGAGATTGCAATTATCGAATACGAGTTTGAATTGAAAAAGTTTTTTCGTTTTCGTTTACACGCGGAGGATTATCGAACTTTCGTTAGATTGTTGTTTATGAGATTTACCAGGTTGTGCACGAAGCTATTATTATTAATGATGTTCTCATTTTATTTATGTTGAAACGGGTTTTAAAAAAAAATTAGTTTTACCATGACTATGATTCGATAATTTTATGTTATTCCGTATATTTGTACGAAGGTTTTCAGTATCGGGTTCTGATTATTATTTATTATTTACAAGAAAAGTCGGACGTCACGTCGCCATACAAAAACGCCGCTAAAAACTCGGGAAAAGAGTAAAAAGTCAGGGTGATATTAAAATAAACGAGACATGAACGGCCCGGCCCGGTGTTTGGGTTACAAGCACGTTCGCCGGTAATGACAAATTCGCGACCATTGTTATTGTTGACTATGGATTTTTTCAACATCGAAGGTTTGCATTTTGAGTAACAACGCGAACGTGCCAATAGCACATTTCATAGGAATTAATTATGAAAAAACCGTAAAGAGTATAATGCAGCGCGACATCGAGGCCGTATCTCTTAGGCGAGGAGCCAATTCTCAATTAGATCTACATCTCGGTTCAAAAGAGAAATCTGTTATCACGTCGCCGTTGCCCTCGAACCGTGGATGCATGTAATTGCGACAGACTCAGCAATTAAACTTTATTAAGTGCAACAGTTATTAAATGAGAGTAAGAAACAGTGTAATTAGAGACTGCCATTGCTGTTCTACAAAACGTACTTGTCCGTAGTTTATACCCGGATCTTTACCAGCAATAGAAATAATTAATCGCCAATCGACATCGATCACTAATAAATAACTTTTTTATTAGTGATCGATGCCAATCGATATAAAAATTACGTTGGAAAATGCCTACGCATATCTCTACTCTACGCATACCTCGCGAAAAAAGATTATTTAGGTTATTTAGGACTAGCACCGACTACTTATAGTGTAGCACTCACCTCCGTCGCGTAATGGAATCGATATAACCTAATCTAATCTAATACCTACGGACAATAATAACATTGATGAAGACCTCGATGTATTCATCAAACGAATTATAAGTGATCGGATATAAAATTGAAGCCATTGGAATATTTTATTCATATAAATGCAATTTTTAATTTGTTACGTTGTATTATATATATATATATATATATATATATATATATATATATATATATATATATATATATATATATATATATATAATAAATTTTATTTGATGTTTTTTTAAATATAATAAGGTTGATAAACGAGCACAGAGTCCACCTGATGGTAAGTGGATGCTGTGAGCTATAAACTTCAGCATTTGTCCTCGATTAAGACTCAAAATGCAGATGCGTTGTCACCCCTAAGTACCTACTAAGATGGAACGCCTAGTTACCAGTAATAAGAGTGTCCGGTTCTCTACACACACCATACGAAATACAACAACATTAAGCTGCTATTTTACGTTGGTATTCTGTGAGAGCGTGGACCTTCACCGATCGAGCCGCTTCATTCGTGCTACAACAATAATATAACTGTAGCTTGGCTCTCCCATGTAAACATTTTAGGATTTAAAATCAGCCCTTAATACATCATAAAAAGTAATTAAAAATTGCATATAAATTATTATAATAAATGGAACTATTAAAATATTATAAGAAATAGAATATTATTTACATTGCCTCACAGGCTGTATATTCTTACAAAACTTATTAAGAGTATTAAATTCCGTAATCAAAAAAAGGAAAAACTCACTCGACGATGACTTGGACTGTCAGCAGTAGATTTAGATGGTCTTGTCAAAAACGAAAATATAATCATTGCACGATTATTTGCAATTATTTTAATGATATATAGAATTAATCATGTTCTATTATAATCAATACGTGACAGTAATTGACTCGTATTTTAAATATTTGGAACAAATCATAGTAATTTATGACAATAGTGGTAGGTAGGGTAAGTACTCGTAGGTCGGTTTTCTTTTAAATAGAAGTGTGGAGGTTAAATGAGCACACAATCCACGTCAATGCACAGGCATGCGTTATTATTGCTGAGAACTAAAATAGAATTCCTCGTTACCAATAAAACAGTTTTCGGTTCTAATCACTTATTTTACAAAACGCTACAGCAGTATACTGCAATTTCACGTTCTTTCCCGGTCAAATGGATACATTAGTTCTGCAACTGTACCACGCTTAGGTGTGATTTTCCTATGCATAAAGGCTTAAATTAAAAAAAATACTTCGTAGATTACATAGAACGTAGGCAAACCAAGTTCGATCGCCGCCGACATCACTGACGTGCTCGGGGGTGACGGAACACATACCGAGGAAACGACATATTAGACAGTAAAACATTTTGAGCAAATATGTATAGCGCAAACACGTATTTTTTACACTCTGCGGACTTAAAAAGAATGCCTCACAGCCGTTAATTATACAAATTCTCTATAGATCGCATTAGGTCAGCGTTACGAATACTTCCTTGCTAAGAATACTTCCTTGCTAAGAATACTTCCTTGCTAAGAATACTTCCTTACTAAGAATACTTCCTTGCTAGATTCATATTAAAATGAGAGGAGGCCTAGCAGTAACACGTATATTGACTGTTACTTTTTCAATACCAATTAAATAAATAAAAACTTCGTTGTTATCGTCATTGAAGTAACATCTTCGTTTAAATTGTTGAACAGCCTGTCCCGTGAAAATGTTGCGAAGCAATAGAATCGAGATTTCAAAATGACTTAAAATAAAGGCAATAAAAACCGTAAAATAATTTGATCCAATCTGCGCTTTATATTTTGTTAAATTTAAGTAGTTTTTACGGATTTGTTGCGTATATTAACTTTTATACCCGAATTTTCGAGTACCTTACAGTAATAATGGCCACAATAAAAGAAAACAGATTAAATTTATTAATTTTTGGTCTGATTGTATGAACTTCCAGTAAACTGAAGTCTTGCAGTTGTATGCCTGGGTTGGGATTTAATTTTATTTATTATAGGACCTCAAGCAAATAGTAGCACACAGATAGGATTATTTAACACAATTAGGATGTTTTTTTTGATACAATACAAAACAATAGTCTTGCTAATCGTTCTTGGAAGGAGTCGATGTTTTTCAGCGAGAATAGCTAACAAATCTGATGTAGTGGTGGGGGTGATCCTGTACTCAACAAAATAAAAAACTGCGATTGCCAATACGTCTTCCAAGCATGGCAACTATGGCAAATATCCCCCCTAGGAGGCAATCTATGGAAGAGGCCTATGTCTTGTAGTGGACTTTCGATGGGCTGTAATATGATGATGATGATTAACAGGTGAAAATATAAAAGCGTTTGATTATCCACCTTGTAACTGGAGAGTCTATATGTCCAGCAGTAAACTGTTACAGACTGATAAAATGGATGAAAAGAACAAGCAAATTAAAGACATTAATTGTTTTCATCAAGCCCCCAAGTAAGAATTTTTTTCTAAAATGTTGCTTTGTGGTTAATAAAAGTAATTAATAAATTTTGAATTATATTTAAACCACATTAAATTTTAAGTTTAAAGTTCATGTCAATGTCAATTTATTACAAATGAAAAGAAATAATAACCGCATAAGTAATAATAATAAGCTAAAGAGACAATCCTGTTTAATTAAAACTAAAGTTAAGTCGCTATTCAGGGTGACTACGCTTGAAGAGGTCATGAATAAAGAAACTCGAGGGGGCATTTTGATTTGATACACTTATTGAATGTCCCGTTGCTTTTGGCAAATAAAAGAATTAAATAAAGGAACTGGTTCTTAGGACAAAGGGCCCTCATAATGAGGCCAGCGTATTGTGCGAAGAGCCCTTGAAATCAAGTTCAATATTGCGTCTACAATATGCTTTTTAATGGGAGCTTTTTTACATGAGTCTGTTACAATTTACTACTCGTTTCACACCTATCCTATATGACCTGCAAAATTTTGTTAAGTTGGATCGAATTTAACATAAAGCTAAATACGTAATAAAAGTAAACTCGGGAAGAAGGTAAATAATTATTTTTAATATTTAAGTTTCATTTATTTGTTAGTTAATATTATGAATGAATACATAAAGTGTTGAACTTGTTTATTCTTAATACGTAAGTAATTGAACGTAAAATGAGTTGATTTTATAAATAATAATAACCTCTAATATTCTCTAAAATATAAAACTCGTGTTCTTTAAAATATTAATCAAAAAAAATGCAAGTAATAATATATTTTTAAATTTTACCACACTTTTTGTTGGATGTTACAAGCTACTTCAAAGAAATTTATTTAAATTGAATACTTTAATAACTAAGCTAAATTTTTAGGGAGAGCATGAAACATTATGTGTATCTATATAATGATTCGTAATTATTAGTAATTCCGTCAAAAAATTTAGAAGTTATAATGCGTTGTAATGACACATTTGACAGATTTATATAACTAGTAGACCTTAAAATATGAGCGTTATAATAAAAGATGTAAAGTTGAATTTTGAATGTT
Organism: Parnassius smintheus behrii; assembly: GCA_036936625.1. Lineage (NCBI taxonomy): Eukaryota > Metazoa > Arthropoda > Insecta > Lepidoptera > Papilionidae > Parnassius > Parnassius smintheus. The sequence goes on from JAUPFT010000018.1 coordinate 18,632,995, forward strand.
GGTTAAATTATTTGCTATATTTATTTTCTGTGGCGATATTAAAAATTTTAGATGTCATTTTTTTAGGTTTTGTTATATACACGTATTACAGTACATATATATATATATATATATATATATATATATATATATATACACTTGCAACTAAAATCTAACAAAAAAGTTCACAGATAACGAATCCCTACACAGGTCTAAGACTCATGCCTCATGGTCTGTATAATGGTTCCTCGTTGATCTTGATCATGAGGGTTCCAATCTCGGGTCAGATCAGAAATCAGTTATTGAGATTTTCTATTAAGACATGCTCTGTACCAGCCGGTGTCAGGATGTTGGCGGTATTTTACCCCGCCTCGGAAAGCACGTAAAACCGTTGGTCCTGTGCCTGATCTGTCTTTGTCGTTTCGGATTGCCATCCCATAGAACATAGAACTTCGAAAATGAGAGAATAGGGAGTGCACTTGTGCTTGCGCACACTCGGGCATCATAATTCTCTTCTGCGTTGATGAATAATCTCCGCTGAGACCGAAACTCCGACTGGAGGTCTTTATTATTACAGGCTACACTTACTTTTCAATTAAGAGCACAGCAGTGGCTGCATTAGTACTTAGCAGCGGAAAGAGTTATAAGGGTTATACCAACTCACAGCAGTGGCTGCATTAGTACTTAGCAGCGGAAAGAGTTATAAGGGTTATACCAACTCACAGCAGTGGCTGCATTAGTACTTAGCAGCGGAAAGAGTTATAAGGGTTATACCAACTCACAGCAGTGGCTGCATTAGTATTTAGCAGCGGAAAGAGTTATAAGGGTTATACCAACTCACAGCAGTGGCTGCATTAGTACTTAGCAGCGGAAAGAGTTATAAGGGTTATACCAACTCACAGCAGTGGCTGCATTAGTACTTAGCAGCGGAAAGAGTTATAAGGGTTATACCAATTTTTACCGACTTAGATTCCTAATCAAAAGAAATCTGCCACCTCGTAAGAATATACCTAACATAAAGTAACTTTATTTTCATACCGTTGATGAATTAACGACTTAAGCAAATTATGATAGCACTAGTCCTAATTCTCAATATCCTGTGTCAGCAAGAACAAGGCTAGACGTTGACTTCCTTATTGCATTAACAGCGCTCGTTCTGGAATCGTTCAATCAGATAACAATCTGGCTCCCGGCCCAATCTCGACTATTTAGCGCGACGCAATGGGCTCAATTAGGATATGGCGGATATGCGGGCCCCTTCCTACAGCGAGTGACCGTGTTATACGATTTTGTACCTTATATTTATTACATTACACGTAAATGCCAAGATATTCCTTTTTTTTGCAGGAAATTATTTTGTAATGATTTGAACTTGCATTAAGATTAAATGTTGTACCGTTAAAATGACAGCGACAATTTATTATTGTTGATAAAATTTTGATTCCTTACGGCTCTAATATTCGTTAAAATCACAACGTAACACAAATGAAAATGACAAATTAAAAAACTAATTATTGTGGTTATATGCAGTGTAAGAGAAACCACTACAGCATATCATACCGTGGCCGTCGTAAGAGACGGCAAAGGTATATTGAAACAGAAGATGGACAGCAGCTGTTATTGATAAGAGCTCGAAAACATTAAAGAAACTGTGTTTGCCAAGCCGTGTGCCAAGCGTAGCATCAATGGAAACTATCCTCTCTATAAAGTAATCTATGTTCACCGGTGGACTATTGATAGACTCTATTGAAATAACGAATAAATGAGTGTTTATAAAATACTTTGTTCGTCCCAATACTGCCTTGATTATCCTGTTAGCTGGCGCAATATTGCATCACCTTGCAGAATAATTCGTAAGTAGGTAGTTAACAATAATTGTTTATATTGAGAGTCTTCTACATGTTATTTTTTCACTCCTTTAATAAATTTTTCACAAAAGTCGTAAACTACAATACTTAAACTATACAATTAAAAATTCTCTTTTTATTGTTTGAACGTTCTAAAGTAAATAAATTAAAATTGTTAAACAAGTTAATATAGCACTATATTTTAATTTATACTTTGCAATAAAACTTAAGGTCATACAACATCAATAACTCATACGGGTGTGATGTTGAAATAACTGACTTATATAAAGCTAAAGAGGTTATTTGCATGCTAAGATATAAATATAATGTAAGTCTGTCTATATGTCTGGCTGAGGTAATCATCGGAACGATTGAACCCATTTTGATAAAACTTTACAAACTCACAAATAACAATGCTGGTAGAGATCAAGGCTATATTTTATCCGAAAAACTTGAAGACTTAAAAGAAAAGTGTAAGTGAACAAAATTTCTTTGTCTTTCATTATAATCGAAGACCATTTATTATATTATTATAAAACCACCATAATAGATCCATCCAGGCGAAGGCAGGTCAGGGCTAGTTGTTCAAATTTTTTATTACAATATTGGTTACTACTTTATCCTATAAGTCGTGGTAGCTCAGATGGTTAATGCTCGCTGTAAATATAACAGAACGCGAGTAACCCGGGTTCGATCCCCGCCGGCACCAATGAAATTGTTAATTGCAATTTTAAGTGCTGATTTACCACGTGCTCGATGGTGAAGGAAAACACCGTGAGGAAACCTGCATGTCTGAGGAGTAAGGAAAAAATATTTCGAAGACATGTGATGTTCGCCAACTCGCATTAGGGCAGCGCGGCGGACACTTCCTTGTCCTAAAACCCTCTCAGAAATGAGAGGAGGCCTGTACCCAGCAATGGGATGTAACTTTACTTTTTATCCTATAAATACGTTGAATGTAAATGATAGGTCGATGGGTGCGGCTGGCTCAGCACCGTGCTTTGTGGTATTCCTCTGAGAGGCCTGTAGTTAGCAGGACTTGAGAAGGGCCGTAATAGTAATGATAATGATGATGATGTAGATAAATTATCGTTTACTTAAATACACAACGATAAACGTCAAAATAAATTGTATTTAGTAATGACGCTACAATGAGGGCATTCACGACTTTTTATGCCAACGGCGTGGTGCCACTGGCGTGAAATAATTGACAGATTTCATATCAAGGGAAGGTAATTTATTAGAAAAGTTCAAAGGTGAGTGTTTCTTTCTAAAACATTACTTATATTTCATATTAATTAATAATAATATCCTCCAGGCCGAATTTCGGTCACGGCGGCCAGTCTCAACGGAGACTAGTCATCGGCGCAGGACAGGATTTTAGTGCCCAAGTGTACGCGCAAGCACAGGTGCACTCTCTATTCCCTCACCCTCATAATCCGATGGGACGGTAAACCGACACGACTGAAGAGAGATCGGGCGCAAGGCTTTACGTGCTTTCCGAGACACGGGGGTGAGACACCGCCAACTTTCTGACTCCAGGCAGCTACTGAGAATTTCTTGACGGAAAAACTCAATAATTAATTTTTTTAGCCCGACCCCGGATTCGAACCCAGGACCTCATGATCAGCAGTCGCACTACTACTACACAACCACCACCAGTATTAATTATCTCAGAAATAAAAAATAAAAAAGTTAAAAATGTGTAATAACTTACAGAATACAGCACTGAGACATTGTTTTAAATTGCGACTTTTCAATGATGATGACACTTTATGAGATTTGATGAGGGTATGATTATTAACACCCATTGAAATAGTTTTAAAAAAAATAAGTAATCGTCTGAAATCTAATTAAATGAAATAAAATATCAATTACCTGCTAAAGAAACCAAAAATATGTTAACCGAACGTCATTTTTTTTTAAACTTACTACTATGCTCGGCTGAAAGGTTCTCGAGTGGCAGCCTCGTACCGGTAGGCGTAGTGTAGGGCGACAACCCACTAGATGGAGTGACGACCTGGTAAGACATGCAGGAAGTCGATGGATGCAGGTGGCTCAGGACCGTGCTTTGTGGCATTACTTGGGGGAGACCTATGTTCAGCAGTGGACTTGTGAAGGGCTGTAATGATGATTATGATGACTCGGCTGAAAAAATTCCGTTGTTCCTATTTCCTCTTGTATCCTCTTTTGTGTCCAGTTTACAACCGAAGTATGTTTAATAATAAAAAGTTTATGTTGAAATTTGAAGCTAATTATTGCATGTCAAAGCTGAGCAGATGAATCCATCACAAGTGAAACCTATTCACTAGTATGACTCTACCTTTGACTCTAATGTTCGCTAAAGATTAACATTAACGTGTAATAAATATAGCTATCATATGGTGTATTATAATATAGCCCGGATCTTTTATTGACTTGCTTTATTTTTAAAAGCTCTACTGTTTTTTTAATTAGGTTTGTTATTCGTGTTGTAGTATATAGAATTCGTATTATCCTACGTGATTATGTATCTTGATTGCAAACTAAGAGGCAAACATTTAATATAATGACTAATACCGAAATCAAATAATAATTTAATTTTTTGACCTGATAGACACCTGGTAGTAAGTGGTTGCTGTGGCCTATAGACATCTACATGTATCCTCGATTACGAATTAAAATGCAGATGCATTGCCACCCGTGAGAATCATGATAGAATACCTCGTTTACAGTAACAAGGGTCTCCGGTACTCTACAATCACCATACGAAACACAGCAGCGTTAAGATGATATTTTATGCTCGTAGTCTTTGAGAGCATGGTTCTTCCCCGGTCGCGCCGACCCATTCGTGCTACAACTATACTACTAATATAGCTGGAGCGTGGCTATACCACGTCAAGTTTTGTAGTTTGAATAAAAATTATGCGGTTTTGACGTCTTTTGGCGTGAGTTTTCAACAAAATTTCAATCACAGCTTTTGATGGAGGGTTCCACAGTAGTTTCGGAAAATTAAACTACACTTATATTATAGTGACATTTATAAAATAGCTGCATCATTAAACAATCTCATATCAACATTTATCATACAACAAGGATATGATCAATATTGACTCAAACGTTTATAAACCAGAAGAATTTGAAATCGAAACCGACGCCTCCCATCGGAAATGAGGAATAAACACTAAATTATGCTTCAACAGGGAGCCTGAAATTTTCCACTATGAATAATTGAATTAACATTTTGCTCACTCCCGTCATAAATACATCTCAAAGTCAAATCTTAAGGTAATTTGTGTCGATTTTGTAGCTCATTTAATATGCCAGGAATATAAAGTAGAGTCGGAATTGATTACATTTCAGTTGATCAAGATAATCTGACTATCAAAGTGTGACGTCCATATTGGAAAAGATATACTAAAGCTCCTCACCTTATATTTTACAACTAATTATGCATTTTTTTCTGGAAATTTCTATAGGATTGGCGTTGGCATATATCGTCCCGAATTTTGACGTTAATAATGTTGATGAATTCGAAAATTCTGGATCAGGAATACAAATTGTCTCATCTATCCCTATCTTCGCGAACGTATCGTACGTTCGCGATGTCTTAAAAAATGAACGGACCGTCATATTTATGCAGTAGCCCTGTCAAATATGTTTTTTTATCTGATCACGTATCAGGCGCGAAATATGTTTTAGATTTTCTTTTTTTTTGCTACTTTTCAACTGTGATATATTTAAAAATAGAATTCGGAACATTTTTGAATGTAATACATAGTTAAGTTGATATCTATTTAAGATCTGATGAAAAGTACAAGTATGGGTGCGCAGTTGTTTTACACAACGTAATGTGCCAAGTAATGGCGGTGTAAGCGAATTCATCACCGTATTGTGTTTTCCGTGGCTGTCGTAAAATGCGACTATGGGAACTGCAGGTAGATCTTATGGCTTCTAGTAGATGGCGCTTTAACCATCTCGTTTACGCCAGCCGTACCAGACGTAAAATAAATACCCAGACCGGTGACGGGCAGCTTCGTCAATCCTGCGTGCTTCAAGCGTGTTGATTAAGGTAAATTGTCCCTACAACACTACACATACACTTATAAGGACTGATGAAGAAGAAAGAGAATGAGAAGATTATGTATTCATTATTACATATGTCCTGTTTTAGCCTTTTTAAGTACATAATTAGCCCAGGTTTTTTTGTAAGAGTTGACTTAAAACACCGATAGCAGACATTGAACCAAGATTGTTAAATTTAAGTTCGCGTTTTTGAATGGGTCTCCCCATCAGCCATCAGTCGGCCATTAGAACCTTAAAAACGACGTTCTTTGACACTTGGAAGGAAAATTTCATTTATACCGTTTTATACATTTTTTTTTCATCATCGAAATGAATGACTAAATTATGAGAGACTTGTTGTTTTGATCTTCGTGGTGACATCACTTGGATTAAAACAGTCTACTTAACTGTCGACTGATTAAAATGGTTGAACTGTTAACATAATATGCATTAAGTAAAAAGTAAGCCCATAATATATCAAAATTAACACAGAATTACTTGTGAACACAGAATTACTTTAACATATATAAATCCAAAAATGACAATCTCTGCTCACTTAATTTAACTTACGTTA